>JAJHZJ010000453.1:23482876-24746626 GCA_023548195.1 Bettongia penicillata ogilbyi
GACTAGAAAGGTAGGAAGTCATGTTTTGAAGTCTTTATAAGTCAGGATTTTCTATTTTATCTTAGAATTGATGAGGAATCACTGGAATTTACTTAATAGAGTATAGCAGGTATTCTAATATTAATTACACCACCTGTTTGTCATCTTAGACATTCAGGCTGTTTTTCAACGAAGTTCCGTTAAAATGAACAGTGTGTTGTCCCTCTGATAATTTTGGCATCTAGTAACTAAGTTAGCTAGGGCAGCTAGGTGGTGTAGTGGATAGAGTGCCAGGCATGGAGTTCCAAAGAGTCATCTTCCTGAGTTGAATTCAAATATGGCCTCAGACACTAATTAGCTGTGTGATCTTGGATAATCCATTTCACCCTGTTTGCCTCAGTTTGCTCATCTATAAAATGAACTGGAGAAGGAAATGGCAAATCACTCCAGTATCTTTGCCAAGAAAACCCCAAATGGGGTCACGAAGAACCGGAGACAACCAAACAATAACAACAAGTTAAGTCATCTACCCTAAATTCAACAGTTTCAAATCTCACCACCAAGTGGAGGACGTGTTTGGTCTAACATACTTTAGCCGGCATAGAGTGATAGATGGTACACCTGAAGAACTGTCTTGAAGACTCCTCGTTATCCACAACAAAGAAGAAATATTTTGGAAGAGGATGTTTGTCAGCTAGTAGTTTCAGAAGAGGCAATTAGAGGATTTTACCACCTACCAACTCTGTTGAAGTTAGATCTCTTTATCTAAATACTATTTTCCTGAGGCATCTTAATTACTATTTTTTAAAAGGAGAAATTGAGACCCGATCAAGTCTCTACAGGTGGTCTCACATCTAACAGTATTTGTCCTGCTATACATTTCCCCCTCAGATTTGAAAAGTTAGTATCCTTAGTGCATCCAAATAGTTAACATTCATAATCAGTGGTCCATAGGAATTCAAAACTTTTTTGGAAAAGCTACCTCAAAATCTGGGAATTTAGAGCTAAGAAAAACCTTAGAGATCATCTGAACTGGGTCCCTTTATTAAATATTTGCCATACTCTAACACAGAATTTTTTTTTATTTGTCATTAACACCCATTAGCATCTTGAAAGCAGAAACTGACATTCATCTTTTGATGCCTCAGAGTTAGCTAACATAGTATCTCTTACAGTGGACATTAAATAAATATTTGTTTCACTTGAATCATCCAAGGACATAGTTGAACAAAGACTAAAGATCATATTCCAAAACTTCTATTACACGGTTCTCTCCAATAGGCTATTTCCATTATCTATCTTTTGATGATATGCTAATCTTTATTAGCATGTAAAAATTTACCTCTCAGTGCTCTGAGGTAATCCAGTCTGTGCCAAACATCAAACTAATATTGAGCCCTTAAGCCTTTTAATCAGCTAAAAGTGCTCAGAAAATATATCTACTCTGCTCTCCCACCCAAATAACTACTTTGAGACGGAGACAGAGAAATTACTAAGTTGCCTGGGGCTACACAACATGTTGATGGCAGGTCTCCTGCTTCCCAGGCTCCACTCAGAGGATGCACAATGCTGCTTTATTACCTGCAAAGTCCCAATGGCCTATATGATCTGGTTGGGAATGATTTATGATGTTTTTCTTGTTGGTTTGCTGTTTTTCCTAATGATGTCAAACCTTTCCTTTGTATTTTGTGATAGGGCTGTAAGCTCACTGGGTTATTTGTGGGTTGGGGCACCGAACAATTTAGAGGTTGCTAGGCCCCATTTGGAAGTCCCTTCCTGCTGTTAGCTACAGGGTGGTAGGGGAAATGCTAAGCAGTTTGAGATTTCAGCAGTCCTTGTTTTTAGTATCCACAGCATCATGACATACTTTGCATTCTCAGGATGCTGCTGGAGACTTTCTTGGGTTTAATCTGTAAAGAGGAATCAAAGAAGAATGCAGAGATATACCAGCTTGCCTGTGCCTCCTCCTACTGACTGACTGAGCTACTCATTAGGATCAGGCCAGACAGGGCACCTGGCCATTAAAACCAGAGCTGGCTGGTCGCATGGCTAATTGACAAATCAAATTGCTCCAGAATGACTTCTGGGATTCCATCGATACAAAATGGCTGCATGTGATTTATACTGGAAGGAAATTAGAGAAGCCATTTAGTCAATTACCCAGCTTAGGAAAGGATCATGGCTGTATCACCCTAACCTGTTTGTGGATAAACTGATGATAATCCATTTAAAAACCTTGAAGGTAAAACTGTCTGCAGTATCAGCAAAGAGATGGCATGATAGATAGAACAACAGATCTGAGTCAAAGATCTGCTTCTGCTTCTGCTGCTTATTATTTGTGTGATCTTAGTCAAATGACTCTTTGGACTTATTTTCCCCATTTATTAAAAAATAAAAATTGAAAGAGTCATACTAGATCACCTCTAAGGTCCCTTTTGGTCCAAACCCCTTTGATCACTTAGCATATAAACTTTGCTTAAACAAGTCCTTAATAAATCTTTTTATTCCTTCATTCATGGTCTTGGATGAAACATCTTAGAGGGGGGAGTGATAGCAGGAGTAGCAGCAGAGAGCAAAATGGCCAGATGAGGTTGGATAGTCAGATCAAGGTATGTGACTGTTACTCTTCTCTACGCTGCACCCCGCAACTGTGACAAGACAAACCGCCACTGTCCTTTGCTGATCCCTAAGAAATTAGAAAGAACACAAAGACCCAACATGATCCTTGTTAGCCCATGTTCCTCACAGTCGGGCTTAGGTTCCAGTGGCTCTGTGCACTGGACACCATGAAAGAGCAGAAAAAGGATACAAGAGGTAGTTAATTAATTCAGCAGCCCTTTCCTGTGCACCTACTAAGTGCAAAGTTCTTTGATTGGCACAGTTTAGCAATTCCTAGCTTGGCTAACTTTCTGCAGTCACCATTCAAGTGATAAGACTGGATAAAAAGAATGTCTACTTCAAAGCAGATTTCCTTCCCTTCTTAGAACTCTCATAGTTTACTGTTGGTACATTTCTTAGTTCGATCACTTTTCCAGTTCAATTTTGTTCTGCTCCTGTTGAACATCACCTCCATGGGACCCACTGTGGTACAAAGATTTCAAAGTCTCTGGGCCACAAGCAGTTGACTGAGGGTGGGAGGTTGTTGTTTTTGGTGGTGATAATAACAATACTAGTAGTAGTAGCACCAGCAGTAGCAATGCCAGCAGTAGCAATAGTAGTAATACCAGCAGTAGTAGTAGTAGTAGTAGCAGCAGCAGCATTAAGACCGGTAGTAGTAGCTATAGTAATACCAGTAGTGGTAGTAGTAGTAGCAGCAGCAGTAATACCAGTACTAGTAGTACTAATAGTAATACCAATAACAGTAGTAGCAGTAATGCCAGTAGCAGTTATTACTAGTAGTAGTAACAGGTAATATTTATATAGGATTTTACAGGTTTTCCAAGGTATAAATGCTTTACAAATATCATCTCATTTTATCCATAGAAGAATCCTGGGAGGTAGGTGCTATTACTGTTCTCATTCTTAAGATGAGGAAACTGAGACAGATGAAGGTGAAGAGATGTGCACAGGATTATACAGCCAGTAAGAGTTTGAGACTGGACTTGAACTTGGGTCTTTTGATTCCAGGTCCTGTTCTCCATCCACTGTGTCACCTAACTGCTTAATGCTACATCCTAGCTCTTTATGGGACCCAAATTTTCTTAAAGACTGACAGAGGGCAGCAATAGTTTGCCTCCTTACCCCATGGGATGCCAGCCAGGACAGAAAAGAACAAGTACCAGTTACATACTAAAGAGTGTGGGTCTCTTTGGTCTTAATCAAGAAGATTAATGACTATCTATTTCTGCTTGACTAGGAAGTGATTGCAAATAGTTTCATTTTCATAATAGTATACTAAATAACAAATGTGGAACCTGGCCCTACCCCCTTATGTATGAGACCATAGGAAAACTACCCTAGTTTCAAGATATTCGGTGGGTCAGCACCCACTCAGAAACTATAACTTCTGAGCCCCCACTGAGGTGCTTACTTTTATTTACTGGGCAGAGAACACATTAATTTTTAAAAAAGATACTTAATCAAATTGTATAGTGAACTTATTCAAATTCTACACATGCTTCAAGATAGAACCCATTTCATTTTCTCCAGGTAGCCTTCACTTACATCCTCTCCTTCTAAATTCTTATATTTTTATCTGTACTATTTATTATAGCACTTAATTACATACTACTTTCTTTTGTTATTGAAGACTTTATGTATTTATTCTGTCTCCCCAAAATGATAAGTTACTGGAAGTCAGGGACTGTGTAGGACCATAGGACTCAGAACTGGAAGAGACCTGCCTGAAAATTCCCATTTACTGGATTCCTGGCAAATGGTCATTTAGGTTTTGCTTAAAGATCTCTCAGGGAAGAAATGCACTCTCTCCTGAAGCAGCCCATTTAGAAACCTAAATCCACCTCTTTGCAATTTCTTACTATCCATGCTAGTTCTCCAATCATTTTTCCACCTCACATCTCTTCATATCCCCACCATTTAGAACAGTGCCTGGCATACTTAATGAATACTTATTGACTTGACTTGTGGACTTGGAGATATTGATCATGCCCCTCCCATCCCCCAAGTTTTAACTCCCCAGGCAAATATCTCCACTTTTTTCAACTGATCCATGCATGTAATAAACTTGAAATCTTTCATCATCCTTGTTGTGTTTCTCTGGATGTTTTCCAGCTTATTCCAGCCCTTCCTAAAAATGTAGTAGGCAGAACTCACTTATCAACACTGACCCTCCCAAAGTCTCATTTTTTCCGCACTTATGCACACATATGCTTGCTCCCAACCCCCTCAGAATCTCTATCCCCATCAGTATTTACATTCCCCTTTCCCAGAAGGGGGCCTCAACTCATCTAATTCAACCCCCTCCTTTTACAGATAAAGAAAACTAATCCCAGAGAAACTCAAGATGGCAGAGTTGGAATGAGCTGAACAGAATTAGAATCCAATCAAATATAGTGTAGGTAGAAGATGGCTCATTATAATTAACCCCCCAAGATTTAGATGAATGAATCAAAATGAGGTAGTTACACCTGGCAGGTAAGCGGAATCCAGAGCACTATTTCCAGGTTTCTCTTTCTAAGGGGAGGAGAGTAGAGATTATGTTAAATAGAAAATTGAACAGTTAGCCAACAAATAGTTGAGTGGTTACCATGTGAAAGAGAACATGCAAGATATGATGGGGGCTGGAAATCAATCAGCTAGCAAGTACTTATTGATATTTACTATTATATTGATGAATTCTCATATTGTTCTGTTAATATTTGTAATACAAAGAAATCTAAGCTAGGCCTCTGTCCTCAAGAGGACAAGCTACAACATAGCCAGAGATCTATAAGGCATCTACATATGAAATCAAGATTCATACAAAAAGACTTTTTTGATGATCCTGGAATGAGAGACAAGGGGTTCAAAATGGCCATAAAAGACATCATTATTCAGATTCAGAGAGGAACTTACCCTCTTCCATCTAGAGGATTTTGGCTGTTTACCAAGTGCAGTCCCTAGGGGAATATATAGTCTCTTGAATACTTCTATTTTTACCCCGGCTCCAATTAAAACTAAGTTTGTTCCAGAGAATTATTTTTTTTTATGTGCAAAATGGAACTAGGTAGCAAGGAGTTGCACTAGATTGAGAACTGAGCCTGGAGTCTCTTAGCTTTGTGATTTCTGTCTGCCTTAGTTTCTTCATCTGAAAAATGGTGATAATAACAGCACCTACCTCCTAGGGTTCTTGTGAGGATATCTTGAGAGAGATATATTTGTAAAGGGCTTTGCAAACCTTAAAGGGTAAATGCTAATTATTTTTTTAAATTAAATTTATATTCTTTCATTAATTGTTTTCAGAGTCTTCCTCTTGCATTTCACATCCTTGATATTTGACATTTTCCAATTCTATTCCACTTCTTTGGTTAGAGACAATCTTTGCATTTCTAAGGTAAAGAACCTATTTTCCATAATGACAACTTATTGATGGTTTTTTAAAATCTCCATCATTTCTTTCAGTGACTAAGGCAGCTTCTTAGTCTGTTACTTCTGCCTGCCAACTAGGCCATTTCATAGACCTTCTGATTATTTCTTCCCATGGCTAATTGAGGGGCTGGCCTTCAGATGGTAGTGTAGAGTCATCCTGGTTTTGGGGGGAAAAATTCAAAACAAGAAGTTAAAACTCAACTGCATTAACTAACACAGACCACCTTTTAGAAATGAATTGCCTGCTTAGACGATTATCATATATATGAAAATCTCCAGGAAAGACCTTCTGAAAGGTAGGTGGAGAAAAAGGCAACCAACCACATGACCAAGGGCTTTGTCTTTTAAATTGGAGGGTGACTGCTTTGCTGAGCCACTCCTTTCAATAGCTGTGAATATCTGCTCTTTATTTACCTATCCAGGGAAGATCTTTGGGGCTCTGAAAAGCAGGAATGGAAGAAGATGGGATCTTCAGCAACCCCAAGACTTCTTCCCACCAACCATCACCTTGCCACAAGCTTCAGGCAACAGAAGTGACATGAAAGGTCATAGATAGAACCTTGGAAGTCATCAAGACCAACCCTCACATTTTACAGTTGGAGATACTCAGGCAAAGTTAAGTAACTTGCCCTAGGTCACATAGGTAGCTAGTGGCAAAACTGGGATTTGAATATAGGTCTTCCTGATTACGACTCTAGCACTCTACCTGCTACACCATGCTGATAAAACTAGGGCAGAATGGCATGGGTTCTGCCACAGGGCACTGGATTTAAAAGGGTGTCAGATTTTAGAGGGTCTCAGTTAGGTGGTGCCATAGAGTTCCAGGAGTTGGGAAGACTCATTAAACCTGGTCCAGATACTTAGTAGCTCTGTGACCCTAGGAAAGTCACTTAACCCTGTTTGCCTCAGTTTCCTCATCTGTAAAATGAGCTGGAGAAGGAAATGGCAAACCGCTCTAGGAGCTTTACCAAGAAAACCCCAAATGGGGTCACAAAGAGACTGACACGACTGTAAAAAATGGCACTTGTAGTCCTTTGTCACTGACTTGAGCAACGCTACAATGGTAACTTGACCCAACCTTAGTCCCCTCTCCTCTGCAGGAGCCCAAGGTATTTGGGGCAATGTCCCAGTCTTCTTCAGTCTCCAACTGAGGACACTTTTCAGGCTGTTGGCCCTGAGGGGATAATTCCCACTTCCAGTTTTGTCTAGATCAAAATCTCAGTGAGAGGGTGTTCTGGTTGAAGAGATAGAGGAATTACTATCACATCATCACTTAATCAATATCAAGTGTGCTCGCTTCTGCCTCTACCTTTCATGGCTGCGAGAATACTTGGCTGACCCTTATTTTCACATTATTTTCACACATCTTACAATCCCCCTGGCAACTTTTCTTTTCAGACTCATGTTCTCTGCCATCACCTCCTCCTTCTTTTTCCCATCTCCTGGAATCTTGGATTAATGTTATGCATGAAAAAGACAAACATCCATCACTTACTTCACCATAGGTGGTTAGAATAGTTCCTTTTCATTGTTTCCCCAAAGACAAAGGGAAGGAAAGCTACAAAGATAAAAATAAAGTCTTTCAATAAGCTGAAATAAGACCAAGTACATCATTTAAATGGCCCTGAGGATAATGTACCACCCTCTAGGTGATCTTATATTAAGGACTGATTTCTGACAGTCACAGATAAAGGAGACCAAGGGAAGCAGTGTGATTTGATGAGGAGTGCACTGAATTTAGAAACAGAAAACTTCTGAATCAGCTCCTTACTAACACTTTGACACTGGTCAAATGGCTCTGTGCCTCTGTTTCTTCATCTGTAAAGTGAATCAGAACAGGTAATTACTAAAGTGTATTTCATTTTTAAATTCTGTGATCCCAATCTTTACAGCTCTAATAAAAGAGAGAGAGAGAGAGAGAGAGAGAGAGAGAGAGAGAGAGAGAGAGAGAGAGAGAGAGAGAGAGAGAGAGAGAGAGTTTGTGTGAGGGAAGAAAATAATCGTTTATGTAGCACTTACTATGTGCCAATCATTGTGCTGTCTTCTTACAATAAGTGACCAATGCTATCATTCCCATTTTACAGTTGAAGACACAGAGACAAACAGAAGTTAAGTGAGTTGTCCAGTCACACAACAATTAAATGTCTGGGGCTGGCACTGAACTCAGGTCTTCCTGACTCTAGGTCTGATGCTCTATTTACCTCACAACCTGAGATAAGTGCCCTTAAAAGAAGTATGAGGGGATCCAAGGACTCCCACTTTTGGAGTGTGAGAAAACAATCTTTTAGAGGTTTATCCTGACATAATAACTCTTGGTCTCTAAAGAAATTGAGTCTTTCCATATAGCAGTGTTACACCCTTGGAGAGAGCCAGGAAGGGATGGGTGTTTTCATCAACTGATGACAAACGAGAGTTGAATTGAGAGGGAATGATGGAATTCCAAAGAATCAAAATTTCAGATAACCTGAATGGAGAGTAATGGAGAGATGTATGGTGAGCATACATAGACTCTAGCCTATCCCCAATGATGATGTGTATAAGAAGTGGCCAAAAAAAAAAAAAGATATCATCCAGAAAATTTGTGATCATTCAATGAAATGGGTCAGTCCTGTAACAAGAATAAGGGACAGCAGGCCCTCAAAACCTGCATTGGTACTCGCAGAAGTACCTAGAAAAGGAGTCCAGTGGATTTATGGAAGGGCATAATTCAAAATGTATGGATGTACCAATGCACTAATTAAATCAAAGGTCCATTAGTGAAGTAAAGACTTCCTAGGAGTTACTCTTATACCTGAAGTATAGGGTGTTCATTCTTGTGAAGCAGCTTCCAGCAGCATATAGTATATCAACTCTACAAACAGTGTGGTACAGTTAAAGGAGTCAGATGGCCTGGATTTGGAGCCCAGACTCTACCATTTCCTGCCTCTGTGACTTTGGGCAGATCACTTAATCTCTATGGGTTTCCCATGTCCTCATTCTTAAAATGAGAGAGTTTGGATGAGACAATTCCTTTCTACTCTATATCTATAATTCTAAACTAAATTCCAGGGTTCTAAGCATTGCTAAGAGTGTCAAGATAAATGCCCAGGCTTATTAGTGTCACATTGAGGGTCATTTTAAAGATCTTCCTTCTGTTTTTTCTTGGAATACCTACCCCTGTCTTTTCCACTAGTCTTTACTCGCTTTCAGGAACCCATCCCCGACAATTCTAAGCCATCCTCATCAAGGATTCCTATTGCACTTGTAAATACTACCTATTTAATTATTTGTCACAGTGTTCAGCCCTGCCTGCCCCATTGACTGCCAGGTCTTTGGACAGACCATAGCTTTACCATTTTGAGTATGGAGAATTTGCATGGGGCAGGCGATCACATGGTGGCCAGAAGAAACGATACAAGGACACTCTCAAGGTCTTTCTCAAGAACTTTGGATTTGACTGTGCAACATGGGAGACACTGGCACAGGACCACTCAGTATGGCGTGCCCATATAAGAAAAGGTTCTGTGGTCTTTGAGCAGAGCAGAATTGAGACAGCACAAAGTAAACACAGGACGCACAAATTTGGGATATTTACCCCAAATATTCACATGGACTATCTGTGCCCAACCTGTGGTCGAGCATTCTGAGCTCACATTGGTCTGATCAGCCACAGTTGGACACACTGAATTTTCATTTTGCAACGGTGATGGCATTTTGGTCCTCTTTGAAGACAAAGGACAACAACTGACCAACCAACCTTTACCTTTTTGAGTATCCATTCCAAGCCTTAGTAGTATCTGGCAAGCACAGAGTAAATGCTTGACTATCAGAATGGCTTAATTTCTCAAAACAGTGGGTTGCAGACCCAAGACATTAGGTCAGGTCACTTAGGGTGAACATGAAGAGTTTGGGGCATTTGGAATTTCTTCTGTTTGAACAAAGAGGATTTTACTTTTAGAACCTAGTAAACCATGTAGTAGATAGTGTAAGACCATTTTGCAGGAGATTTATTACATTATTTGGAAAATAACTGGTTCCCTGGGGGAGGCATGCAAATAAGTTTATAATTCAGTTACATTAAACTGCTGAAAATCATCAGCTACAAAAATTTAAAAAAAACTACACTACCTTCTAAGAAAAGGGGAAGATAAAAAGGCACGCACACTTCACACATCAACACTCACAGCAACCACTAGCTAATTTGCCTAGGTGCTAATTATTGCAACAATGGCATTTTGACTGTCTCTTGCTAATAGAAGGTAGGCTATATTCCCTTCCCATCTTTTCATGCTCCACCAGCTCCAGTGGATTAGCTTATTGCCATCACAAAAAAGAAAATTCAGCTACTGTATTTTCACCTCATTAATTGTCTTCTTTTAAGGATTTGAATTTTAAAAAGCTTTCCTTTATTTTTTCTCAATTACATGTAAACAAAAAATTTTAACAATCACTTTTTAAAAAATTAAGTTCTATATTCTTTTCCTTCCCCTTTTCTTGCTTGATAAAGCAAGTAATTTGATATTATATATGTATATATATATATATATCATGCAAAAACATTTCCATTTTAGCTGTTACAAAAGAAGATGCAGTCCAAAAAGCAAACAAAAAACCCAAAGAATAATGAAAATTTAAAAAAAGAATGCTTCAATCTGCATTCAGGCTCCATGAGTTCTTTCTCTGGAGGTGGATAGTATTTTTTATCATGAGCCCTTAGGAACTGTCTTGGATCAATGTATTGCTGACAAGTTATTATTCACAGTCATCACTGCACAATGTTGCTGTTACTATGTACAAGGCTCTCCTGCTTCTGGTCACTTCACATCTTCCCAAATTTTTCCGAACATACCTTGCTTGTTGTTTCTTATAGCACAATAGTATTCCATCACAATCGTGTACCATAACTTGTCCAGCCATTCCCCACATAGTGAGCATTCCCCCAATTTCCAATTCTTTGCTATCATAAAAAGAGCTGCTTTAAACATTTTTGTATATGTGGAGACTTTTTCTTTTATCTCTTTGAGGTACAGACATAGTAGTGGTATGCACACTTTTATAACCCTTTGGGTGTTGTTTTAAAAGTAAGAGGCTTTCTTTGTACCAATGAAATTATATGTGGGACCTAGATTATTTCAGTAAACTAATTTTCATATTTGATCTCACTCTGGATTTGAAGAGTTGACTACATGATTAGGGTGCCATCACTTTCTATTTATTAAGCTATTGAATGATCTTAGGAAATACCAGTTATTGAAAACCAGTGAGATAAACAGGGCTCATTCACATGGTTTAAAAAAAAGACCACCATCCTTCCAAAGTATTCACTATTATCAGACACATTGTAGATGATAAACTATTTTTTGTGGTTGTTAGTAAAATGGCTGAATTGCAGTTTGACCACACCAAGAACATAGATTTATTTTGTATGTACTCATATATACATAGTGTCTCCTAAATAAGAATGCTTTTCTTTTAAGTCACAGATTTTATCATTTTTTTTCATGCCCCAGTGCCTTGCATATAGTAGATGACTTTTTGCTATTATCTATCTACACCTTAAGTATATGTTTTTCAAAGACCAGACTTTGACTCTGTGTCCAGCTTTTGAATGTTCTTTCTGAGGATGAGGAAAAGGATGGAGAAAGGGAAATGTTGCCACCTTCTGTGGTTTGCAAATATACTCTTAAACTAAAGAAACCATCAGGAAAACAGTCACCAAGTCAAAGGATCAGAGAATCATGGCTAAGTTCCAATCTAAAATGACACATTTTAAGCAATAGCTTATTTTTTAAAATGAAAAACCAAAGGAGAAACCGTATTTTCCAAAGATTTATTGAAGCAGTAATAGGTTGGTCAGACACTGGCTGGAAATAAAAAGCAGTTTTATGGTATTCAAAAACACTTCTTAAAAAAGTATGAAAGCACAAGATATCATTGTAAACTAGATTTTGTTGTAAACTTTCTAAATCTTTTACGAGGGTCAGTTCATAAGAACTAAAGCCTATTCCATTATAGCTATCCAAATCTATCTTGCGCTCTTGGAAAACTGCAGAAAGGCACTTAAAAGCTGTTTCTTTAACATATGGAATTCTCTTTTCTTCTTGCTGGTAAGATTCTACTGCAGTCAGCTCACACTTTTCATTCCAGATCATCATGATGTTGAGAAGTTTCATTGATGACCTGTGATTTTTTTTTAAAAGAAGAAAGTTAAAAACTCAAAATACAATTTAGAATTGGACTAGAATCTCAAATCTTAAATTCCTCTGTTTAAAATGGGGTTTGATGTTCAGAATCCTTTTGTTCCCCAGCCCCCAATAAACTTGGGAAGGTAACAGAATGGCATTAAAGAATAAAGAGTTGAGCTGGAAGTTGAAATTCCTTTTTGAAAAGACTCTTTGTACTGGTCCATGAAAGGCATAAATAATGTTATCATTTCTAAAATGCATTTTCAGGAGGGATTCTTCCAGTTACTGGGTGTATTTCCAGGCTGGTTATGTGCAGTAGAGATTGTAAATAGGAGTGAAATACTTCTGGCCTATTTGCATATGCTTTTCATAGAGTGTTAAACACTTTTATGGGCAAGCATATAGATGGATATTTTCATGGTGGTTCTGACAGATGCTCATGGGCAGCTCAAAAGCACACAGAAAGGTACGTAAATCAGACACTTTGCTGTTCTCGTGTACCTTCGCTTTTTCCAAATACAACTCAGCCATCAACACTTATAAGTGTTTGGACAGTTCATTTCACTTGGAGATTGCCTCCCATCCCCTGATCATAATTCGGCAAACTGCAAGGTGTCGAGAGACTAGCTGGCAGCAAGTCCTGGCACCGCAGGGTAGGTGCAGGGAGGAGCCAATGTGTCCTAGTCCAGCTATGTCATTAACTGCATTTTGCCAGTAGAAAATAGACTATAGCTCCCTAATCAACCTTTCTTCATGCTTCATCTCTTGTATTAGATTTTCACAAATGTAATATAAATGGTAGAAGTCAAGATCACTTCTTCAAAACCTTCAGCTACTCTAATTTCATCTCATCAGTTATGGCTGGTTGAAGATCTCAATTTTAAAAGGTTGTATTTTAACAACTGAAATTACACATGGAGTCAAAATGGATCAAGGTCAAAGGGTCCCTGGGGCATCCTAACCTGGTCTCACTTATTTCCATTTCTAATTAGCCATCTTGGCAAATGCAGATTAACTGCACTGCAGGAAGAGTCCCATCACACCTTCAGGTACCACTTAATGAGTTGGTTAAGTATCTGTTTGGGATGGGGGAGATGAGACTTTTCACTCTTTAGAATCTGACTGTGTAAATGTATAACTTGGGAATATCTGGGTAATAGCATGACTTGCAAGAATCTTGGTTCCTCCCTTACTTAGCTCACCCATTCCCTTAATTCAGGGGATACCAACCTGTCCATCTCTAGTTTCAACAGTCTTAATTAGGAGGGTTCTCTTTGAATGGGTGTCAACCAGAGGGTGTGAGTCAAGGTTGGTTTCTGAGGAGAGATCACACATAAGAGAGGGAGAAAATAAAACTCAAATGCAACATAAGAATTTTAATTGAAGTTATGAAACTTCATGGCTGTTCAGTATAATGATTCACCACTAAGAAGTCTAAAACCTTGAGTTGTGCTTTAAGGCCTTTCACTGATTTTTAAAACCTCTGTGTTTAAAGCATTAAGAGGGTAATTAAGTAGTTTGGGATTGAGCACCTCCAATTTAGGCTCAAATGGACGTGCATGCAGAAAACAAACAATCCTAGACTCTGGATATTTAGTAGAATTTGCACTGACACGTCATTATCAGATCCATTCTAACAAAAGATGGCCTTTCCCAGAAAACAAAATGGCTCAATGGTTACTAGCTGCTGACTTCTTTAGAAATGAAAAGCCAAGTACTTACCCCTCAGATTCAGGGAAGAGAAATTGGGAAGAGGCAGAGCAATTCTGTAAGGAAATAAAGCAGGAGAAGGGTCAAGTTACAGCACTTTCAATGACAAGGAACAGCTAAAGAGCAGCACAGGCTTTTGGGAGAACCATACTTCTAAGAGGCGATCACATTACACAAGGGCCTAACTTTCCAAAAGTTGACAAAGGATTCCTCTAAATCACCTCTTTGTTGAGTGTGGTTGTGATTTCCCCGCCCCAGAAACACAGCCATTGTTCTAAACTAGGGAAGCCCATCCATGCACACAGATGCACATTCTGTACCTGCTCTCCTCTCCTTCCAGCAGTTTCCTGTAGGTGGCAATCTCAATATCAAGCGCCATCTTGACATTCAACAGGTCCTGGTATTCACGGAGGTGGCGTGCCATTTCTTCTTTCATGTTCTGGATTTCATCCTGCAGGCGGCCAATAGTGTCTTGGTAGTTAGCAGCTTCAACGGCAAAGTTCTCCTCCATTTCACGCATCTGGCGTTCCAGGGATTCATTCTGCAAGAATGGAGAAAGAGCTTTAATATTAATTCACAGAGAGACACCAGGGTTCCTAGTTGATAGCTTTTGGGCTTAATCCTAATTGTGTCTTCACAATGCGGAAAGTTATGAAGCTATTTTCAAGCACAAACAAAGAATTTTCACTCAACAAGCTGAAACAACTTTAAAGACTATATAAAATACCTTCCTCTGAATATTATTTTTATTTGGGGGAAGGGGGCCAGGGAAAGGAGGTTATGTACCAAGTCCCTTCTTGTTAGGAAAGATTAATCTAATGAATTTTTGGCCCAGTATTAACTTGAATTTATTCTGAGATCACATATTTTGAATTAAAAATTTTTATCTCTTCACTATAAATTCCATTCCTTCAATATTCTTCTTCTCTACTGTAAATTACTATCAGATTTACCATTAGATGCATTAGGAATAGATGGGAATAGATGGGAAAATTGAATCTGATCATGGTTCAGGTTCTCTTACTTGTATTCAAATTAACTTTATATAGGACACTATGTCAACAGAACAGAAAGTCGACTTTTCAACTAAGGGACTTGCCTTCAAAAATGAATGAGAGATATTAAATATAAACGGAGAATATTCCTTTGAGAAATTGTCAAACTTACTTTAAGATAAAAAAATGGAAACCAAGACCAAATGCGCTGTCCCCACCCCCACCCTCTTAAAAAACAACATTGTACTCACCGTTCCTTTAAGTGCATCCACCTCGCAGGTGAGGGACTGCACCTGTCGTCGGTATTCATTAGATTCTTGCTTAGCCTGGCGCAGGGCATCATTGTTCCTATTAGCAGCTTCAGAGAGATCAGCAAACTGTTGAAAAAGAAATACAAAATTTATTTTGTATAAAGACCTAGACATGTACACACTGTCTCCCCAAGAATGTAACTTCCTTGAAGGCAGGGATCCTTTCATTATAGTCTTTGTATCCTTAACACCTAGTAAGATTACTGGGTTTAGAGTAGGTCCTTCCTTAATGCTTGTCAGTTACTTCCTAGTCAAATAACATTCAAGCATTCTGCCTCCCTGGATAGTTCAGTTCTATTTCTATATGTTTAAAGATATTAGGCTGTCTGGTTTTGTACAACTTGACTTGGATACATGGCTAGCTAATCTTTTCCTTGAGCTACTGAAGCCTATCATGGTGTTTTCTACCTGGAGGATTGAGAAGCCTTTAATAGGAAAATGCAAAAACTGAGCATAGTACAAACACTAAATTTAAATTTTTATACTGAAATGGGGAAGACAACCCTTTAAAAAACAGTTTTTATTAGGCAAGTCAGAGGAAGAAGAGATAGCAGTATTGACTAACATTTTAGGTCAGTATTATCAGATCACCTTAGTCAAATAAAATATCTTGAGGATGTATGTTTTGGAGGGAGGACCATTTCAATAGTGAGTCAGGATGAGTTACTGAAAAATAATGGGAATCTCACAGGAGATCGAAATAAACTTCTTTCCATGGAAACTGGATGTTTGGGATCAAAGAACTAGTCCTACACATGAATAAGCATCATTATAGGAACTGAGGAGCAATGGCAGGTACCCGTCTCCTCCAAACACAATTATTTTCCTTGGGAACTAATTGTGTTGGTTTATGCTCTTACTTTGGACTTGTACCACTCCTCAGCCTCCTGAAGGTTCTTGGCAGCCACGCTTTCGTACTGCTGACGGACATCACGAAGGGCTGCAGTGAGGTCAGGCTTGGCGACATCCACGTCGATCTGAACGTGTTGCTCTTGAATCTGGGCCTGCAGTTCTTGGATTTCCTGGGGGGAAAAGGAGTGGATGAATGGATCAACCCTCTCACAGATGTCATCACTGTTCTCTACATACTATTATGTCACAGGACTCCATTTACCTCATCATGAAGTTTCTTCAAGAAAGCAATCTCTTCTTGCAGGGATTCAACTTTACGCTCCAGGTCTAGACGTGCCAAAGAAGCATTGTCAACATCCTGATTAAAAAACAGAAGAGTTTTTGCAATTATATTATTACCTCAATTAACAGATCTGAGAGGCCTTCCTATAACACTGACTTTGGGAACCCATGTTCTACATAATCTTATAGCTTCAACCATTTAATAATGAGGTTTTTGAATGAGATCTAAGGGATATTTACTTTATCCTCTGTAAGAAAGGGCTAGACTGAGATTTTTATATAGTCTGTTAATTAAGGTACTAGCAGGATGTTAAGTGTGTAATTATATGAAATTACTGGTTGATTTCCAAATAATGCTTATTTTGTACATCAATCGAACACAGGAAGGGGGCAACTAGGTTCAGAGTAGTGGAATCAGGAAGACCTGAACTCAAATGTAGCCTCAGATACTTACCACCTGTATGACCATGGGCAAGTCATTTCACTTCTATCTCAGTTTCCTCATCTATAAAATGGATTTTGTAATAGCACCTCCTTCTCAGGATTGATGTGAGGATCAATTGAGATAATGTTTGTAAAGCTGATAGCACAAAGCCTAGCACATAGTAGGTGCTATATAAATTTTAGCTTTTGTCAATATTATGTATTATTAAGAATGCTTCTATTGTTTCAACCAACATGTTACTTTAACAGATGTTCCAGGACAGTTCTGAGAAGCAGTTATAAATGCTTAATAGTAAATCAGGCTTTTAGGGAAAGAGTCAATCCAACTCATCACAAACATCTGAGAATATCATCTAACAAAATTGGATTTCAAAGTTGAGATCTTTTTCCATCTGTGTGACACAGAATGGGAGAAGGCCAGGACTCGTACCCATTCATGTACTGCAAAGACTTGGATTCCTATCCCAGCTCAGACACTCACTTGCAATGTCATCCTGGAAAAGTCAATTCTCCCAATCAAGCCCCTGTTTCCTCATATTTAGACTGAGGATGATCATGCTAGCATTATATCTGCACCTCTGGTTTGTTGTGCAGGAAAAGTGCTCTGTATACCTTCACATCTTCCGTAAATGTTGAGTTATCTTTGAGTATAGAAGTGGTAAGAAAAGTTTGTCATGGAAAAATAGTCATTATAGTCACATAATCTAATTATACTAGTCTGTTCATTTAAGGGACATGTTGGACAATAAAGTCCATTATTTGCTAATCATTTGTAATTTTTAAATACCACTTTGCTCCTACATCTTAGAATACCGAGTTTTCCTTAGGACTTGTCTCCACGGTCATCTTCTACATGAAGCCTTTTCTAAATCCTCTCTTCCTGCCCCCAGCTACCTCCAAGGTAAACAATTATCTTGTTTCTTTATTATATATAAACTTAAGGAGAGGCATGTCTCCCCTGACAGAATGTTTAAGTTGTTGAGGATTGTGTCTTCTGTATCACTTCTTTATTTACGTTGCTAACACCTAGCATATAGTGCCTGACACACAATAGTTGACGAATAAATGCTTACTGATTGACCTATCTAGTCAAGTTGCTTAAATCTCCCTCCTCCTCTCATTTGTAAAATCTGGATTATTTGTCTAAATTGTCTTAAAGGCTCCCTTCTCAATTGAAAATACGCTGACAACTTAACAGGCTTGTACACCTTCTGATGCCTCATACCATACCTTCTCCTGGATATACATGAACTCAAGTGAAAACCTAAAATATTTCACAGAAAATTCACATCTGAATAGACCACCATCTGCTCCAGATTAAGAGGATTTTCAGAAATAATAAAAATGTGTTCAACAACACTGTGATAAAATAACCCAACTAAGTCAGTTATAAAACTGCATGGGTTTTAGAGAAATGCATCCATTCTGTGGAATATCAGCCCTGCCTAAAGTTACGAAGTCATTATAATGATGCACAGAAAAGATCCCAGGCCCCCTAATGCTGGACAAAAACCAAATGGTCCCAGGCAGCTGCTCTAGTACTATCTACTCCACTGAAGTAACATTTAGATTCAGTTTAAAAATATTTGAGGAACTTTTTTTCCAACATCACAGAGCTTTTAAGATCTAATTTCATATGACAATGGTAAATTTAACAGAGTACCACAGATGAACAGGAATGAGATCTATTTAATTTTCAAGCTAGCAATCTAAGAATAACACTAGCTAGTAGTTACACAGCACTTCAAGGTCTGCAAAGTGCTTTAAATTTGATCCTCATTTTATCCTAATTCTGGGAGATGGGTACTTTTATTATCCTTTTTACAGATAAGGAAATTGAGCAGAGATGAAGTGACACATAGCTACTAGCATCCATGGCTAGATTTGAATTCAGGTCTCCCTGACTCCAACTCCATTGTACCACCTAGCTAATTTTTTCTTTTGTTTTTGGGAGAAGGCACTTATGGAACCATACAGTTTCATGATGAATTGAAACAAAGCAATGTGCCCTACCCCAAATCTTTTGAAATAAATTTTTAGGTACCACTTTGTTTCCTAGGATTTATGAACCACATCGAGTAGTTCAGTACTCTAGCTCTGGATATACATTGTCACTGCCAAGAAAAGTGCCAAGTGAAGAAAGACTAAACACCTCAGATTCACCTTTGTTTTGCATCTATTCGGCAGCTGAGCTGCATCTGCCTTTTCTGAATTCCTTAAGGGTGTGTGCATCCTTTTCCTGGTTTCGAAATGACTGTTTAAAATAAATCTCATTTTTACTCTTAAAAAGAAATGTGTACGTATGTAGAGCTCTTTCTGTTGCCTGGTCAAGACTTACCTTCATTTGTCTCAGCACAAAATAGATTTAGTAACTCCATTTGTAAACAGTCATATTTCCTAATCAGAATGTATGACCTTGCAGGTACGTGGATTATTCCTTCCCCTTCAGAAATGTCTATATTTTATCTTTTAAGATATTTTTGGTGGGACAGTTTCTACTCTACAAAATTCAGAGATACTTGTAACACTCTCATTAAAATAAATCAATTAAGTAATGGATAAGTAAAAAAGATCCAATTTTGAGTTTAAAAATTTGGTTTGCCTTTCGTTCAAATCTGAAAATAGTTATGGCAAACAGCTCAAAGAAAAGTGCTACATGGGTCCTTCTACAGGACTGAAAAAAACAAATTACGTTCATTTAAGTCCCGAGATTTACTATTACCTATTTATAAGCGTATAGGACAAAAGTCACTCATTCTTCACAAATGAGTGAATAAAGACAACAGTCCACTTTTCTATAACATGTCATCACATCTTTTGTAATTTGACAAATCCACTTTGATTTGGTTTGGCAGATAGGCATTTTAATCCTGAAATGGTGACTTACAAATTTTTAAAAACCCCACTAAAATGTCACTAGAATGTGATACTGACAAACTCAAGTGAATGAAAATGTGATCAAATCATTCAAGATCATTGCTTTCCTGCCAGTTCTTCAAAAGGGAACTGCATTACCCTATCCTCCTTTCCCCATTCATTTTCATGATCCCTTTTACGATATAAGGGACTTTTTAGGTCATGTAGTCCAAACCCCTCATTTTCCAGTTGAGGAAACTGAGACAGAGGGCGCTTAAGTTGTTTGCTCTAGATCATACAGGTAGGAAACTATGGAGGCAAGGTTTGAATCTGAGGCTTCTAATTTCACATCTTTCACTCCTCTCTACTCTACACTTCACAGTTTATCCTGGTATAAGTATATGTTTGTATACATGTACATATATATCTTGGATCTAAATACCCTAATGCTTCCATCTGGGAGAGACTAGAAGAAACCGCAATCTAATAATGAGCTTAAAGTATGCTCTAAAAAGTGCATATATTTACTCAAAGTTTAAACGAGGTAGCCATTCTGTACTTCATTTTCCTTTTTTTTCTGAAGCAATGGGGTTAAATGACTTGCCCAAGGTCACACAACTAATAAGTGTGAGGCTGAATTGGAACTCAGGTCCTCCTGACTCCAGGGCTGGTTCTCTCAGCACTGTTGCCACCTAGCTACCCCTTCATTTTCCATCCTCTTCATACAGCCTCAGATTTCTCAAAGTTCTGGAGCATAACATATCTATTTTGAAAATGCCACTCGAAACCCAAGTTAGCTGACTGTTACCCCTAACCCATGATAACACCTTTTTAAAGAAAAACTTCTGGAAAAGGAAATTACAAACAAAAAGACAGAAGAGGGGTCCTGTCAGGACCAACTCTCACTAAAGTCCTTTGAAAAGTTCTAATGTCATATCTAATGTGCTGCTCAGGTTTAAGTATAACTTTCTCTTATAAAATACTTGTCTCCAATTAAAAATGATTACATATTCTGTAAGAATGCAAGCCTTCCTGTGAACACAAAGACTCCTATTCTTTCTCTCTAGGCGACCCCACTTGCCAGAAAGTCTCTATCTACATTCCATAGTGAATTCCATAGAAACCACTAATACTCTATAGCCAGCTGGACAGATGGCTTCTTTTCACCCTTATTAAGATAAAAAAAATAGTTGTGTGTGGGAACCCTTTTGTTTTATGCCCCATCTAGTTTGCTCTACAATAGGACTCCCCCTTTTCTCTACCTCCCCTCCCCCACCTAGTTTCTGCCTTGATTCTATTTATTCACAGCAAGTCCTTCTTAAAACAACATTTATTTTACTTTTTGAACCACTGTGTTGCACTTCTTTTGGCTTGGAAACAATACAAAAATGTCAAACTTCTTTGACTTCAGCAAATCGTAGTCCCACTCAAATTGAGGTTGCTCAAATCTGCGTCTCAGAACGCGTGGGAAAAATAAAGACTGTCCCGTTCTTTGAAAACTTGAAACAAAGTTAAAAACTAAGGAGGATTATATTACCGGTCTTTGTATTCTCTGGTGACACCCAGGCCAATCCCCCAGTTCCTGGGGAGCTCGGATCTGGCACCTGGCCACCGCTAGAGGGCTGCGCCAACAGACTGGAAGCTGTTCGAAGCCCAGTTGGGGTTAAGGACCAACTTTTAGAACTGCGTGTCTAATTGACAAAGGTGGCGGGGAAGGAAAGCTACAAACCTGTCTGAAAGACTGCAAGGTGCTCTCGGCTTCCTCTCTCTGCATCATCTCCTCTTGCAATCTGAAAGAGTGACACATCAACCAAGGAGGAAGCGGGAAACCGCCAACTGTGCTGGACAGGCAGCCACACCCAACCACCCCACCCCACCCCACCCCCGGGGGAAAGAAGCAATTCTTCCAGGGTAGACCGCTAACTTGGGCTCTTTCTCCTGGGCTCCTTTGAGGGAGTGGCGGCTGCAGGACCTTGGGGACCCTCTGAAGTGAGACTCGGACAAGTGAGCAGCTCAGTGAGGGTGAGCAAGGCCGTGGCGTCATTGCCCTTTGTTTCGCCTCCCTCCCTCTGGCCACCCTTTTCTTTCTTTCTTTCTTTTTTTTTTTTCCCGAGGCTCTTCAGAAAAGAGGCAAGGAAACTTGGGGAAAAGTTAGTGAAACTTTCCCGCCTCCAAGAAGGGGAGAGCTAAGAGATAGGAGAAAACCGAGCAACTTTTTAAGGCCAGTGCATGGGCAGAATAGAGAGGGAGTCGTGGAGAGCAGCAGGAGATGAAGGGCGGGGCGACCTCCACACAGATGCCAGACCACAGTCCCCTACTTCTCTTCCTTCCCCAGCCCGGGCTCCCTCTCTTCCCCCCGCCCCCCCACTCCCACCCCAGGGCCCAAGGGCGTGGCAGCCCCAGAACAGGCCGGGGATGGAGCCGCCAGTCTGCATCCCTCCTCCTCCCCACCTAGGACCTTGGTGAAAGGGACAATGGACCCCGGCCAGCCAGCACGCTCTTACTTCTCGCGGAGCCGCATGATGTCCTCGGCCAGGTTGTCCCTCTCCACCTCCACCCGGGCTTTGTCGTTGGTGAGCTGGTCCACCTGCCGGCGCAGCTCCCGCATCTCCTCCTCGTACAGGTCCCCCAGGCGCGACTTGCCCTGCCCTTTGAGCTGCTCGAGCTCGGCCAGCAAGATCTTGTTCTGCTGCTCCAGGAATCGCACCTTGTCGATGTAGTTGGCGAAGCGGTCATTGAGCTCCTGCAGCTCCACCTTCTCGTTGGTGCGGGTGTTCCTGAACTCGGTGTTGATGGCATCGGCCAGAGAGAAGTCCACCGAGTCCTGCAGCAGCCTCACTCCCGGGATCGGGGCGCTGCTCCTCAGGCGCACGGCCGACGAGCGCGTAGCGTACACGCCTCCTGGGGAGGACGAGTACACGCTGCGGGTGCTGCTCGGCCGGATGGCGCTGCCCAGGCTGTAGCGGGTGGTCGAGGTCACGTAGCTGCGGCTGGAGCTGGGCCGGCCGCCCGCGCTGCTGCCGCCGAACATCCTGCGGTACGAGGAGGAGGATACGGACCGGGTGGACATGGCTGGAGGGCTGCTGCGTGGAGCGCGACCCGCGGAGAGAGAGGGGCGGTGGCGGCGGCGCTGGCTGCGGCTAAGGCGACAAGAGCCGGGAGACTGGAGAGGCAGAGAGCGGGACCCCGCTTCGTGGGCGACTCTTATATCGGCGGAGGGGGCCCCCAGCCGTTGGCCAATCCCCGGCTACTCGCCAGCCAATGGGGACCCAAGGAGAAAGGACAGAGTAGGGAGGGTACGGGGAGGGGGTGTTCAGGGGTGGGGTCAGGGTGGGCGGGGGTGCCGCCCTTATCCCTCCCCCGTCTCCCCCAAACTGGGCGGAAAGCCCGATCCCGTTACTTCTGGGGCTGGGCTCGGAATCCTGCTGATTATCCCCCGCAGGAGGGGGGTGATTCCCACCTTTGGGCACACTGACGAAGTGGGAGAAAGCTTAGAGGAAGTTGGGGGACCCACCCAGAACGCGACATTGGAAAAGGAGGAGAGAGGTCTAGGAGACTCTTCCAAAGGGGCGTAGTAGGAGGGGGTGGGAGGGGCACCTTGGTTTCCAGCCAAAAGGGCGAAAGGGAGGCCCGAGGAGCCAAAGGGACTCTGCCAAGGAGGACCAGAGTGGCGAGACCCTGGCCAAGGGGGAGGAAAGGCGGGGGGAGAGTGATTTCTCGGCCGTAAGGGAAGGAGGCAGCGGGAAAGAAAGAGCCTGAGATTTCGGAGGAGGGAGAAGGGGGCGTGCACTCGAGAAAATGAAGTTGTTCAGGCATTGTTACTTCCCCTTTGTGCCTAGCGGAAGAAGAGGGATGGGCCCGTTTCTGTGAATTCATTTATCCTGCTGGGCCGTCCGTGGTGTCTAGGGACCCTGCGGGTTTTGTCCGGAATCGGACGGTCTGGAGTCCGAGGGAGGGGAGGCGTAGAGGAGGATGGAAGGAATGCGGGAGGGGGGGGGGGGGGCGGGACGCGAAGGGGACCGTGAATCACTGGAGATGAATCACTGGGCCGTGGTTGCTTGGAGAGGCTAGTCTCCAACGCTCAGCTTCAGAAACCGTTAGACAAACTGCTCCAGTCTGGATGCGCTCATTTTCTACTCAACTTAGAGATAAGCAACTACTCTGAGTTGCAGCAGACGAAGTCTATGTGTCCCCCCTTAAAAGGGCCCCCTCCTGCCCGGGTTCCGCTTCTCACTCTTCTGTCCTGAAGAGGGCTTCGCTCCAGGATGAAGGGGTGTGGCTCCATTCTTACTAGGAGGACATTTCTGTCGATTTGTGCGTCTGAAGAGCCTGAGTTAGGGGGTATCCACCCATCCCCTCTAGGTATACGGAAGGGGAGAATCTTCAAAGTGTCCACGTTTCAAGCCTGTTTTTCTGAGCCGTTCTCCTTCCATGAAGTAAACCTTTTAAATGATCAGAAAGTTTTATGTAAGAAGGAAACCTTATTAAGTTAAGCCCTCCCTTCCAAAAAAAGCCATGTTTTGAAACAAGCCTTTCAAAAGCAAATTGAGTTGACTGATTTTCTCATGTTGTAATAATATCCAGAAACTATTTCAGAGGTATAAATATAGCTCCATTAAAGGATTAATGAAGTGCTAACTCTTAAGACCAGATTTAAATAATGAATTATTTTAAATGTGAAGCAATTATACCACAAATGATGAAATAGGGATGTTTCCAAGAACGTAAAGTTTGCATTACGAGTAGTACAATACATTACAGCTTCTCATTTTAAAAGTGCCATCGATTTGGAAAAGTGATACAGGCTTTTGAGCAATCGTAGAATATTGCAGGTTCTTCCGCTACTTGGCTGTGATATGGGTTGGGGGAAGAGAGGGAATCATGGAATTAACATAGGAGCAAAGGACCCTGATCCAGGAAACCAGAGTCCTGTCATGTACCAGTACTAGGTAAATGATAAGAAGCTCAATGTGATGTTAAAAATTAATAAGACAGAACTCAAAAATTTTACCATTAACTATCTAGTGAGGTTAGAACAGTGTTGAACAGTGGGGACGATAGGCATGTAGTAACAGCTTAGAAGCTACAATTATCCTAGTTTTAGAATGATTTTAATCCCTTGAATTTTAAATCGTAGAACTTTAAACCCTTGAAAGCATTAACTTCAGGACTGCTACAAAAATAAATGCATCTTGAAGCTCCCAGGGATATATAGAGAAAAAAAAGTAAGATCCTGTTTTCTTTTTCCCTTTGGATGCTGAAAGTTACCTGTATTTAAGGAATGTAGTTCAGAGTTAAATAAAGAAGTTTATTATGGGCTTCTTTCTACAAGCCTCTTTCAGTCAAGACTGTAGTTTGTTTTCCTCATTTCAGTTAAATTGGGCAAATGGAGCTGACAAGGTTGAGCTAGGAGAGCATTTGAAGCACAAATCTTGTACTGTGGCTTTCTTTATTCATGCTTTCCCTGGGAGGCGAGGGTCATACGAAAAGAACATTCCTGGGGCTCACTGTACTGGCAGAGCAGCCTGTGTTCCATGTTACCATCCTGTTTTCTGAGAGGTCTTTATTTTAACGGCTGCTTGGGAAATGTAAGTCCATTGTGAGGTTGCCTGGAACATTTAGAATAAGAAAACCTATCACCTCATAAGAGAAAAAAAGGGGATAAAGGCTCTGTCCACCCTATAGAAGAAACTAATATTCTATATTTAAAAAACTGCTCAGCCAAGTTTAGTGTTCTGTACCTCCTGGGAACTCTGTGAGTGCTTATCGACTGACTCATTGGCAGAAGATAAACCTCTGAATAAACCGAAAAGAGATTTTGGTGAGGTTTGGCAGTATTATTTTTAAAAAGGTCAAGAAAGTCCAGCTTGCATTCTTTATGTTACCAGTGTCCTTCTTTTCACCACTTCTCTTCAATTAGCTGTGATTTTTTTTTCAACATTTGTTTTGACAACATATTTGGCATGTCCTAGTGCCACACTTATTCTGTGTACTTTCTGGCAAATTACAGAAGCACAATTACAAAGGACCCCGGAAACTACCATCCAGTCCATATCTGAACAAGATTGCTGTCTGTCTACAGGATCTCTAACAAGTGGTGATTCCCCCATCCATTTAAAACCCTCTGGAATTGGAGAAGCCAATACCTGTTGCTTACTATCTATGTGACCTTGGGCAGTCATATCTCCCTGAACCTCAGTTTCCTCAGCTGTAAAGTGAGAAAGTTGGTCTAGATGACTTTGAAAGACCATCTCTAAACATATTATTCTATGACCTCTGTAAGCAGCACATTCCACTTTTGCATTGCTCTAATTTTTGGAAGGCTTTTCTTACATCAAGGACATCTTTGCCTCTTTATACCTTCCACTCATTTCTCCTACCTCTGCTCCCAGGGTACAAAGAGAACAAATCTAAGCATTCCACTATGTGGCAACACTTCAAATATTAGAAATCGGTTATCATGTCTTCAACGAACTTTTCTCCCCTCCATACCAAATATTCCCAGTCCACTAGGCACACTTTCCTTTATTCCATCAGAAATCACCCTATGGTTTGAGACGATTACTGTGAGAAACACTTTTATGCATTTATTTCAAGAGCCTGGCAGGCTTTAGCAAGTGTTGAATTAATTCTGAAGCAATAAATACAGTGTCTAGTAGAATGTTTAGCACACAGTGAACAAATATTTGCTGATTTATTAAATATAGTAAAAATGGATGTATCCAAGATGGATGTATGTAATGGATGTATCTTGCCTTAAATGCAAGAACTAATACTATGTTCTATCTAATTTTCTTGATGACAAGGAAACTATTGACTTCATTCTTACATTTTTGAGGGAGATTACTGTGTAAGCCTCTTCAGAAAACATTCAAATGTTATTTCATATACTAACGAAGAGAAAGAAACAAGCTTTGAAGTGATAGAAAGTAAAGCAATTTATAAGACTGAGAGATGTAAGGTTGGTACTACTCTTATCTAAACTGTGTACTTCTGGTGCCTAGCATGGTGTTCTACTCACTGAAGACAGCTAATAAATGTTTGGTATTCCTTTTGCTTTGAATTTGATTGGATCATAATTAATCAAAATAATTGAAGACAAAAAAATAGTATATTAAATATTCAGTCAGTTCTTAGAATTTGAATGGGTTGCCTTCTGCTCCATAGGGGAATGCCCACATTAGTTAGATCACAAAAGTCATCGAAATATTCAAATTTCAGACTGTTGATTCATTTGTAGCTTGTGGTCCACTAAATCCCCCAGATTTTTTTTTTCAGACAAGTCCTTGACTAGCCACATCTTTGTTGTCTTGAACTTATACAGCTAACATTTTTAAGAGAAGTGTAAGCCAATCTACTTAGGGCTTTTAAATCCCATCTTATTAGACTCAGCCTAATATTCTAGTCAGTCCAGACCCTTTTGGATCCTGACTTAGTCATTTAACTTGCTAGCTTTTTCTCCAAGCTTTTTGTCATCTGGAATTTTGGTATGCCTGCCATTTGTGTATTTGTCCAAATCATTGACAAAAAATGTCAAACAATCTCTGGGTCCCAGTATAGATTCCTTAGGCACTCTATTAGTTTTGATATAAAACCTTTAATTTAACTCATTTATGCTTGGCCGTTTAACCAGTTTTTAATCCATCTGACTGTAACACCAGTCAACTAGCATTTATTCCAGGGACAGCTCCAAGCACTAGGAATACAAAGAAAGACCAAAAAGAAAATAGTACCTACCCTTAAGCAGCTCAGAGTCTAATGGGGAAGAAACATATAAATCAAACAAGATAGATACAGGATATATTTGGAGGTAGCATCTATGCCCGAGCTGAAGAACATAAAACTTCATCCATAGCTGATCTACTCATTAAGTAACCCTGTCACAAAAAGAGGGAAAATAGAAGTAGTCTGGTATGACCCATTCTTGATGAAACCATGCTGATTCTTTGTGATAATCGCTCCCTTTTCTAGATGTGCATTAACTCACCCTTTGAGAACACATTACTTCCATATATACAAAAATATTTATAGCAGCATTTTTCACAGAATCACAGAATTTTAAAGTTTTGTAGCAGCAAATAACTAGAAATACTTTGGGATCTCATCATTCATTTGACCAGTGACTAAGAAAGTGGTGGCAAATGATGTAATGGAATATCATTGTGCCATTAGAAATTAAACATATGAGGAATTCATAGAAACATGGCAAGGCATATGACCTGACAGAGCGATATAAGTAGAACCAGAAAACCATGTGTCAATCATTCAGCAAGCATGTATCAAGTGCCTAGTATGTGCTAGGGGATGTGATAACAGTAGGGATAAAAAAGCCAAAACAACATATTTTCTGACTTCAAGAAGCTCAAGTCCTGAGCTTCAAGACTTCGGGGTAAATTGAAAGAACAGTAAAATGAACATGAGCAGTGTAAAATTGTAATAAGTTTTGCTCCAGTGAAGAGATGAGAATGTATCTTCTCCTTTAGAAAAGGGAAGGACAGTGGATGTGAGACGCTGTATAAACTTTCAGGTACGGTCAATGTGTTGGTTGATTTCACTGAACTTCTTTTAGTCTTTGTCACATAGGAAGGCTCATGTGGTAATAGACACAGTGGTGGCAGAAAGATATTTTCAGAAATAAATGTACTATTAAAACCAAAAGTCACAAATATAATTTTTTTTTAATTTTAGAGTTTTGTTAGGAATCTATTCAAGCTCCCTGGTCCAAGTTTGCAGAGTTGATTCTGTTCTCTTTTTTGAAAATTGGGACATTTAATCATTTCTAATTCTTTAATATCTCTCCATGATGTTTTAAAGACTGCTTATACTGGCAATTTTACCAGTTCTTTCAGTACTCAAGGGTGAGTTTTTTGTGCTTGTTTTTGCTCCTTCCTTTCCAACTCAAAGTTCATTTTCATTGACAGGGAAAATAGAAGTTGAACATATAAGTTGAATAGCTCAGACCCTTCTCTGTCATCAATTATCATTCAGTCCCCCATGAACAACAGTCATATCCCTTTTTTGGTTTCTTCTTTTGCCTCACATACTTTCCGTTTGCAAGCTTTCCCTTATTCTGAGCTTTAACACTCCTAATTAATACACTTCTTCCATTGCTATACAATTCTTTTGCACTCATCCTTCACTACATACTCTTGCTTCTGTTGTCTGTATATCTCTTTAAAATCTAATCTAATGTGCATCCACATTGATCTCTTTAAAGGATCTCCTTTTCCTCCTCAACAGAATTATATCCATTTCAGAATTCCAATCTTGATAACTTCTCATTCCTCTTGGGTTGACTTCTCCAGACTAACATAAGGTCATGGAGTACAATCTATGCTTTCCCTGAACCTTTTGAAGCATATATGTTCTTCACAAATTTAGGAATTCTGTCAGAGAATACCTAGCATGCTTCTCCTTCCCTATCACAAATTTCTAGATGGAACGGTCATTTTCCTCTTATATTTTCATAATTTCCAACCGAGAAATCAGTTCTTGATGATTTTTTTTATAAAAAGGATTTCCGTCCTCGATTCTTCTGCTTTTTGCAGAGAATTATAATCAAGTCATTTTGCAGAATAGAAATTATAGTCAAGTAAAGAAATTATTAGCTGCCCTGCTTGGGCCAGAGAAATAGGACTCTTGTAGATGTACAGAGAAATGAAGTTTCTTATCACTTCTATAATATGCGTTTGTATCAAACTTTTGATCTGTCCCCCAATTTAATCTCTTTATTCTGTGTGTCCAAATAATCTGCATAATAAGCCTCAGTGATGATACCACTTCAGTTTTGTCTCTATTGATCTTCACACAAAATACTTTCTACCATTGTTCTCCCCCTATTTTGGTTGCTGGATTTCCTTGAATGAAGTATATCTATTTAACACAAATTGCTACATGCCCAACTCTGTTTTTACTGCTTTCCCCCCAAATATTCGAGAGGCATATACCAGTGGGCATATGCCATATAGGCTCCATCTACCAAATCTTAGTGATGCCCTATGAACTCTAATTTTCCTCTATACATTAGGATCTTTAGAGGCAGGTGGAGCAGGGGATGTCATGGTGGGAATAGAGTCAAGATGACATGAGTTCAAATTTGCCCTCAGACCTTAGGCAAGTCCCTTAAGCCTCTGTTTGCTTCTGTTCACTGATTTGTGGAAAGGTAATTTATATATATACATACACACATATGTGTGTGTGTATATATATATATATGTATGTATATATTTATAATAGTACTTGCATCCAGGATCAAATGAGATAATTGTGAAATGCTTAGCACAGTGCCTGGCTAAGGGCTTCACTTTCTTTCCCAAGACAACATTTAGCAATGCTTTCTAGGTGTCTTCTGGGAATAGTATTTCTAACCATACTAATTTCCATATAGAGTAGTCATATTGTCTAATAGGTCTTGAAAGGTTCTCTGGATTGGTACCCCAGAAGCAAACTTCTCTATTGTTGCTATTAGATTTGCAGTGAGTGAGAATAGTCTGCATGAATTTCAAGAGTAGGTAACAGTCGTTTCACTGGGCAGAAATCGGGACATCACCTCCTCTGTTTAAGTTACTGCATCTTCCTTGCTCCCTGTACTTGCTACGCTGAGATCCTACGCTTTTTTATTCTCCCACTATCTTCTCTGGCTAGCTTTTGTGGCATTAGAGCTTTTCACCCCTAGAACTATCTCTTCCCTTCTCACTTGGTTAGCACATTTTCATCTCATTAGCACTTCTCATTTTGCAACATGATAGTCTTATCTGGCTATATTTCCCTTTTCTAACTAACCACTTACCTTGTTCTACCAATTATTTTTATCATCCTTTACCAACTTCTTTATCCTTATTCTCTTTCTGGAATCCTTTCTTTCATTCATCTTGAACCCTCTCCCTTCATCTTTCTTACTTTACCTTCTCCTCATGTCAACTTTACCAACTCTAATTACCCCTTCCCAAATTCAATCTCTTACCTTCTAATTCCCCAAACCCTTGAAATTTTAACATCATTTTAATTCAAGTCCTTCTCTCACACACCTTTCCCCTTTCCCTCTTCTTTCTGCTCACAGAAGAAAGTATTTCCCTGTTGCTCATCCTTCTCCCTGTTGCTCTTGGTCCCATTACCTTTCTTCTCCTCCAGTACCTCCTTCCTTCAGCAGTTATCTCCTCTGACAAAAACATGCTCAGTCTCAATGCATCATGCCTTTCTTTTCTGTCCACAAAATGCTCAGTTCTCTAATAATTCTAATAAAAATTATACATGATTTTTCCATCTGATCTAGTCTCACCCCCTTTTTCCTTTTTATTGCCCAAATTCTTAAAATGATTGCTGATACCTCTTTATCACTTCTCTTTCCTCAACTCCTTGCAATCTTACTTCTGAAACTTCCCTCTCAGAGGTCACTAATGACTTCCTAATAAATGGCCTTTTCCCCCATTCATATTGTTTGGCAGATAGTAAAGCTTCATAAATGCTTTATATTCTTTCATTCATTCCTTATCCACTTCGATAGTGTGATGGCATTTGACATTGTTGACTATGTCCTTCCTTCAGAAACTCTATTTTCTTTTATTTTTCTTTCCTTTTAAGCTATTTCTCTCCAATTATATGTCTGAAGCCTTATCTTTTTCCTAATTCCTTAATATGAGTATTCACACAATTGGTCCTTTTCTCTTCTCTCTTGAAATATCTTTCCTTTGGCAATCTCCGTTCACTTCCACAGCTTCAGTGATTACCTCCATGCAGCTGACTAGTAAATCTTTTCTAGCCTTGATTATTTCTCTAAGCTCTAGTCTTGGAACTCCAGCTAACTGAAGGATATCTTTACATGACTATCCCCCCAAACTTCACAGTGTAAGCGTGGCTCCTTTTTCACAGTCTGCCCTATTCAACATCTTGAAGTTATTTTTGACTTCACCCTATTCCTAACCTCTACCAAATTGCTTGCCAAGTTTTATTGATTCTGCTTCTGCTCCATCTCTATATCATCCCCTTCCTTTCTCTTCCCATTTTTGCCACCCTAGTACCAGTCGTTACCTTCTGTCTAAACTATTTCGTTAGCTTCTCAACTGGTATTCTTTTTTCAACTCTCTACTTTATCCAACTCATGCTTTACGCTGTTTCCAAATGAATCTTCTTTTTGCACAGATCTGTCAATGTTACTCCTTTCCTCAAAAAGCTTCATTGGCTCACTTATCTCTACTGAATAACGTTTGTACTCCTTTACTTGTCATTTAAGGTCTCCCACAACTTGGGGTCACTCTACTTTTCATCTTTGTCTCACACTGCTGCCCTCCATGTAGTTTTTGCCCCAGCTAAATTGGACTACATTCTACTCTGAAAGTACATAATCTAAGAGTTGGAGGGGACCCTAAACCATTCAGTTTAACATGTATTTGAACAAGAAACCCTCATGTAACAGACCCAGCACTTTTCATCCTCCCTTTGCTTGAAGTCTTCTAAGGGTGGGAAGGCAGAACCACAAAAACATGTAAGGAAACCAAAGCTTTAAGAAGTTAAGTGACTTGTTCAGGGGCACATAGTTAGTATATGTCAATGGCAGGACTCAAACCCAGCTCTTCCTAACTCCAAATCATATGTTTTTTTTTTCTCCACAATTCCAGACTGCATATGAGGAATACACCCTGTGCTTTTCCCTTCCTCATTATCTTTGGTCATACTATCTGCTATGACTGAATGTCCTTACTTCCTGTCTTTACCAGTGAAATCCTATGAGTCTTTCAAGTTGTATTTAGATGTCTGCTCCTCCAGGAAGTGTTCCCTAATCTCCAGCCCCCATCCTGTAAGTCAGTAACATCCTCTTTGGTCCTCACACAGTACTTTGTTTTGCTACTCTGTAATGCATATAACATATACTATTGTATATTGTCCATAGTAGTCTTTTCAGCTCCACTAGGGTGGAAATTATGTCTTTTCTATAGGTTGATTAGCCATGTTGTTGAAAACAAACAAAAGCTCCAATCCACCAGCCAATTATTCACTGAGCATTTATTGATATATACCCTATGTTCCAGGGTCTGTGCTATGTGTTGGGGCTTCAAGTAAAAGACCTTAACAATCCCTATTCACAAGAAGCTTATATTATAATAGAGACTTCTTCATATTATTTTTTTAAACTTACAAAACTTTATCATTTTAAATTATCTCTAAAGGTACTATATGGTTACAAATCCTAGAGTGTTAATCTCCAAAGTGTCATAACTGTAGGTGACCCAAAGGACAATGGAAAGTTGCATGGTGGGTATAGGGAGCCTATAGCATATTATCACATAAGAAGTTATAAGAGCTGTCTCTCCTCCAGGAGATGTGATGAGAAAAATGAGGTGCCCTGGACCTGGAGTGGAATAAGGAGTAATGTGATACTATTCCAGGAGCTGCTCTAATATTTGCAAAATGCCAAAAGTCTTGGAGGGAGGCTTCTGGCACATTAAAGAGATCTTCCACAGAGAATTTCTAGGGGAATATGGACAAGAATTAGACATGAAAAGATGTGGGTGGGTTGTACCTAAGAAAGGAGTGCCCATTTATGAGCTCATGAATGCATTGAAGTACTAGCTTCTATTTCTTCTCCATGTCCTCCTTCCTCCATGGAGTGCTCAGCAGAGGGGGTTGTATGGAGCATTTAGTAGGCATTCAAGACATAAACAGTGACTCACTGCAGTAAACAAATGAAAGTTCAAAGAAAATTACCCTGAAAATGAAAGGAACATGTAGAAATCTTGTCAGGATAATACAAATGGTATGTTCTTTAAATGTATGAATATTCCCAAAGAACTTTCATAAGGAAAGAAGAGCAAATTTAAGGAACCTCTTATAAGCTATGAATTAATGATTTCTTTAAGAACTGATCAAAAAGTCTACGAGTAAGGTAAGAAAGGGTGGTAAGTGTAAGAGGGGACCTAAAATGATTGTTCTAGATAGACTAGGAATTTCAAAGAAAAATATAAAAGGAAAGAGAAATCAAAAAAGTTGATATTAGAAAGGGATATAATGTCTCCTGATACTACACTTGGAAAATTGGTCCTGTTGACCAGTAAGAATAAACTTACATGAGACAGAATCTGGCTGTATGAAGGAAAGTTATCATCGTCACTATTCAGTTGGAGAATCATCCAGGCAAGGATCTTAGGAAAGGAGTGGGGTAGAGAGACAAAGGGGGATGAGGAATGGAAGGAAAGGAAGGAAAAGGGAATGGCGGGGGAAGGGGAAAGGAAGGAGGGAAGGGATAGGAAGGGAAAGGGAAGGAAAGGAATGGGCACATAGATATAGATTATACAGAGATGAAGGAGGTTGCCAGGTAATAGCACAAAAAGGAGAGAGAAGCAAGCTTTAATCAGTGTACAAAAATTGAGGGTCAACAATGAAAAAGTCAGAAAGAAGAGTGTGTAACAGCAGTATTGGAGTGGGACCTGACTTTTTTAGGCCTTAGTCCAATATATTGGATTTGGTAGAGAACAGGAAATGAGCAAAGCATCAGAATTCACCCAAGGTTTTAGGAAAGCAAGGCAAGGACCAAGGCAAAATAGAAACTGAGCTTTTTGAGTGCCCACCTAGTTTGGTGCATGTCTTGGTGGAATATCACTTTATGGCTGATTTTTGTATGCTAGTCTGAACCCTTGAAAAGGACTTAGTATTAAGTGCTGAAATTCTTGTTACTCAGTCTTGTTTTGTGAAGGTTGTTTAGCCTTAAATGGTAGATGTTTTTCATGGTAGTTTTAAGTTCTCAAAACATTAGATTTAATAATACTTAGATTTATAATATAGCTTTCCTGCAAAGACTTGAGGTACCTTTCTTATGTACAATCTTCTTTATCATTACAATACCCCAGGATGGGCAAGGAAATATGCTGAATATCTACAGTGTCTCTTCTGGACTATTTCAGAGAAGAAATTCAGTTCCATCTCCTGAGGAGTGGCACGGCCAAGTTAGTGGCCATTCCCTATCCCCAAAGGAACATACACACACACACACACACACACACACACACACACACACACACACACACACACCCCAAGCTCTCAAATGAATTGACTTTACCAATTCTCCCAATATTTGCACAACATTGGAGGTGCCTTTTAATGCCTTCAGGTCACCTCCATGGTATTTCCTCTCCCAGGACACCTTTCATTTCTGAACATGTCTAATTAGAGTATAATTCATACATTGGCAAATTCTGGCTGATATTAGAAAATGTTCCATTTGTATTCTATCAAAGAATAATCCATTTAAAGAACTAACAGATGCAAGCTAAAAGGATGATAAAAGTCTTATATGATGGAGATGTAATTAGACTTAGGAGTCAAAAGATCTGCATTCAAATCTAAGTCCTGCTATTTAATATCTATGTGGTAGTGGATAAGTCACTAACCAATTCAGAATTTCAGGTCTTTATACATAAAATGGGAATAAAAAAATGAACATTTTCCAAAAGGACTGTTGTGAGGAAGCATACATGCTATATAATTGTGAGTCCTTATTGTTAGAAAAAATACAAGAAACTCTAATGAGGTGCATCCCAAGAAAAAAAGCCCCAAATGCAGAGTATTTCATAGGTTGAAAGAAGTATGGAGTGAGGAGTGATGAAAGATTTTTGGCCATATTGAGGAAAAGGTCTAGATCTATGGTTTCCTTAGTAAAGAGAACTCTTGATTGAGGCACCATATTAACAAAGATCAATACCTGTTCTGCGCCTCATAATCTTCAAGAATTGTTTGGAACACTGAGAGTGTAAGTGATTTGCCCAAGGTCACAGAGTCAGGATGTGTCAGAGATGTCTTCAAACTATGTCTTCCTGTCTCCAAGGTTAGCTCACTAACTGCTTAAAAATAATGAAAAACATATAAGCAACAAGGGTATAGAAAATCTAGTATATCAGTAATGAGTTAAGGACAGTGTTACCCTGGGTAAGACATAAAGATATTTATAATTTTCTTCATAATTTCTGAAATCCTGATGACATATTTGGATATTAAGTGTACATTACTTTGTTAGAGCATAATTCTATCATATCCATCATGAAGGAAAAAATTAATTTATGTTAAACTCAAGCTATCAATATTTTCATTTCCTTAATATTAGTCTTACAGCATTAGGCCACTTTCTTATAATTAATTATTTGTCATTTCATAGACCACACAGGATTTACAATTTTAAGATGCATAGCACAACATAATTCTTTGTGCTTGGAGATAAGTGTTTGTTCTGCAGTGTTTGACTTTGTATCATAATCATGCAGCATACAGATTATACTTTACGCTGTCCTTGACTAGCAAATACTAAATTACAACTCTTTAGCATGACTACAGGAAGGGAAATTGGGCCCAGACAAGAAGGCAAATGGTACCATGGGATTTTAACCACACACGTGGTATAATACCTTACACCATCTGCACGGTATACTATCTGCCTCCTGAAATATGGCCCCTACCAGTAACACTTGTTCATACTGTACTTTTTAAAAAATCTTTTCGTTGCTCTTCTGATTCAGATGTAGGGTGTTTTTACTCAGGGAGAATGATGCTCCAAATGAATCACTAAAACCTCCCAGTACATTTTGAGATGCTTTCCTTGGAGATCTGTCATTTGAGTACTGACTCAACTGCAAGGAAAAATTAATATGATTATCATATGACTAATATAACCAGCTAAATAAATGGTGCTTAACTTGAGTTTACCAGCAAAAAAGAACTCTAGGGTGTTTTCTCCCAAAACCTACATTGCTCCCTGCTAATTACTTGATGGGTAGCTAGGTGGTGCAGTGGTGAGAATGTGGGCCTTGGGGGCAGAAGACTGAATTCAAATCTGACCTTAAACACTTACTAACTGTGTGACACTGGGCAAGTCACATAACCCTGTTTGCCTCAGTTTTCTCATCTATAAAATGAGTTAGAGAAGAAAATGGCAAATATCTTTGCCAGGAAAACCCCAAAAGGGGTCACACAGAGTCAACACAACTGAAAATGACTGAACAGCAACACAGTTAATTACTTGATCCTGCTATTTTCTCAGGATATCATCCAAAGTCTTTCCTCCTTTTCACAACTCAGCTTCTAAATAAAATAGTCTAGATTCACAGCCTTCAGTTCTTCATTCAGTCTTTAGCTTGTAGGATCATAGGTTCATAGATATAAAGCCTCAGGGACCTTAGAAGCTATGTCACGCAACCTCCTTATTTCACAGATGAGGCTGCTGAGCCCCAGAAGAGTAAGGGCCTTCACCTAGAATCCCCCAGCTGGTGAGTATGGGAGGGAGGGTGGGAGCCCCGCTCTTCCTCACTCAGGTCCACTTTGCTGTTCCCTAAACCATGCTGCATCTCTAAAATTCCTCTCTGCTGAAATTACTACTCTTTTCCAGGGTTGCCAATGACTCCGTTTTCTCAAGCTTTGCCTTGTTTGATGTTTCCATAGCATCTTTGTTGATCATACTTCCTTCCTCGCCTCCATGCTTGTTATCATCTCTGTCTATCACACATCTATGACTGACAATCCCATGGTTCTCTTACTGTGTCTCTGGAGGCCCTTTCTCACTCTCCTTTCCTTCTTTGCACTCCTTAAATGTGAATATCTCCCAACATTCTGGCCTTGACTCTCTTCATCCCCTTGGTGATTCCCATGCCTTTAATTACCATCCCTACAGAGATAATTCCAAAGTCTTTAACTCTGATCCCAAAACTCTTCCCAGGTTCCAAGTCTCCAGATTTAATTATATCCCCAGGGCTTAGCACTATGATGCTTGGATCATAGTAGGTGCTTAATAAATGCTTATTGACTGACTCACAGAGCCTGTTTGAGCTTGCATTCCTCTCGTGCAGCACTGGAAAATCCAGCATTCTCTCTTTGTTGTGATGAATTGGAATTGGACTTTAGCAGAGGATCCATGCCTTTATGATACCAACATGATACAAGTTGAAAATGATATTACCAGGGTCTTAAAGGAAGTTAAGTAGTCACGAACAGAGTACTACTACATGGTATTCTAGGCCCAACGCAGGTAAAGGATTCTGTAAATTACTGTGATAGTAGATGATAGATGACTAGTGCCAAAAGGGCAGCTAGGTGGTGCAGTAGATAGAGCGCCAGGCCTGGAGTCCTGAAGATTCATCTTTCTGGCTTCAGACACGTAGTAGCTGTTTGCCTCAGTTTTCTCATTTGTAAAATGAGCTGCAGAAGGAAATATCAAACCACTCTAGTATCTTTGCCAAGAAAACCCCAAACGGGGTCATGAAGAGCTGGACGCAACTGAAAAACAACTGAACGACAACATTAAACTTAGAGACAGGGGTCACCAAACAGTACGTAAAAATCCTCCTGGGCATATACTGACTTAGAAAATCACATAATAATATTGTTTATGTTGTACTGTATGTTTATTTTGTTAAGTATTTCACAAGTACATTTAATCTGGGTCAGGCCTCGCTGAGGAGTATTGTGGGTCATGTGTTTGACACCTGTTTTAGATCTTGGGAGTAGAGCTAATCTGTGTTCTTGGAATTATCTGTGTTACGTAGAGTGGGCTTATCAGAAATAAACGAACCATTACAGGCATAAAATTTCTTTCTATTTTTGTTAATGTTAATAAATAGGAACTTGGCATCTAGACTTTTAAAAATTCCTCTTTTGAAGACATCGGTTTGCATTCACATATACGACTTTTCATTTGAGAAGCAGTTTGATTAGAAAAAGAATGTTACACTTAGGAAACCTGAGTTTGAATCCTATCTTTGGAACTTATTACCATGAACCACTCATTTTGTATCTAAGTTTCAGTTTCTTTTTCTATAAAATAGGGATAAAAAGATTTTTATGGTGCTTACTTTACAGGGTTTTTGTATTACATTTGATAAAGGCGTAAAGTTCTATGTAAGTTCAGTTAATTGCTATTCATAATTTTTATTAATCAAATTCAAATTTTATTTTTAAATGATGCATTTTGCTTTATTTATTCTAAATAAGATTCTATTTAATCAACAAATTAAAATTTATCAAGTACCTACTATGTGCCAGGCACTGTATGAAGGACACAAGGAAACAAGTCACCTTGCCTCTGCCCTTGAAGCTTACAATTTGCCATGGGTTGACAGCATGGCCCATAAAAAGATATAAAAAATAATTTTTGTGGGTAGGAGAGGAAACTCTAGTTACTGGAGAGGAACAGGGGAAAAAACACTTTCTGTAGAAGGTGGTATTTCAACAGAACCTTGAGTAAAATTAGGAATTCTGAGAGGCCAAGGTGAGGAGCGAGTGCATTGTAGGCATTGGGGCAATACATACAAAGACCCTGGGATAGGAAATGGAGCATCATATTTAAGGAGTTATAAGAAGCCAGATTAGCTGAACCACAGTGTTCATGGAGGTGAGTATTATGTAATCCACTTTAATTTTAGAAAAAAAGAAGCATATTGAACATGAGAGGGAGCCACATGGCTAACCTTGCACTTCAGGAAGGCACATTGACAGCTGTGTGGAGTTTACATTGGAATGGAGGAGACACATGAGGGCAATCAATTGGGAAGCTCTTGTTAGAGTCCAGGCAAAAGGTGATGAAGGCCTGATTGAAGTGGAGGAAAAGGAATGAATTCAAGAGATGCCTTGGCAGCAGAAAGGATCAGATCAGGAAATTGGATCAGGATTATTGGATATTCAGGATGCGTAAGAGTGAGGATGACACCAAAGTAGAAAACCGGGGTAAGAAAGGAATACGGATCCTTGGTGGAAGATGGGAAATTTGTAAGAGAGATGGGTAACTATTCATTATTCTAAGTGTCATCAACTTCCATTGAGTTTGACCATAGCAAATATATCTAATCTATGCAAGGGAAAACAAATCACAAAAGATTTACAGGAAATGGCCTGATGGAACAAGACCATAGCAGAACCTACATCTCAAAAGCTTAGGTCAGTTAATGTTTATAATGTCCTAGTTGGACTAGAAGGCCTGGGTTCAGATTTCACATTTTCTACTTCTTAGCTATATAGTCGCTGGTTATCCACCTAGTGACTCTAAACTCAGGCAACTCACTAAGATTATCTATGAAGGTATAGTGGGATTGTTATCTACCTAGTAACACTCCTTCTAACGAAAGCAGAGCGAGTCACTTTCAGGGGAGGCAGAATGGTATGGTAGATGAAGTCTAATTTAGCATTAGGGTTCAATCTCACATCTGCCACTTACTACCTGTATTAATTTGAGCAAACCATTTAACTTCTTGGGGCCCCAGTTCCTCATCTGAAAAATGAGAGGATTGGATTTAGATGGCCTTCAAGGTCCCTTCTGGCTTTAAATATAGGATCCTATTCTCTATTAGATCATTTGTTGCTGAGTTGTGTCTGATTCTTTGTAACCCCGTGGACCGTAGCACAGCAGGCCCTTCTACCTTCTACTATCTCCTGAAGTCTGTGAGAGCTCTATTAAATCATACTATCTCTAATTAGATCTATTGTGCTTCTCACTGTTATTATCTTCATAATAATTCCGTCAGTTTAGACAGTCTCAATATAATAACAGTGATTTTTAATATGAGAGTAATAAAAATCCAACTTTTATTGTCCCATCTATTTTCATAAAATATACCATGTGTAGCAGTTGCTGGGTTACCACACAAAACAGCCACAGGACTATATCCTGAAAGAGGAGTTAGCAATTGAGAAAAGGAAATGACTAGTAGAGTTTAGAAAACCATCAAAATGCCTGCCTACAACTGAGAATTCTAAGTAATCTATGTAACTGAGGCAACAGTTATCACTTAGGAAATTGTTTCATTGACTCATGCTACCCACACAGCCTGATTTTCATTTCAAAATCAGTGTCCTTGGCAGCTTTGCCAGCCTGTTCCTGTAGCCCTTTGCTTTGAATTTTTTGAACTGGACAGAGGCAGGGCAGATTCATTTTACCAGGACACTTTTCAGGGTTCCTAATTTTTGGAGGTGTTTTCATTTATCTTCTGGCCCAGCTACTGAGATTTAGTGGCCAATAGAACAAGTACTCCATGGTGAAAGAAAGTTGGTGGTGAGTCAAGTAAAAGGTCACTAGTTCCTATAGACTATTAAAGATAGAATGTGCGATTCCATTTGTAAAAAAAAAAGTATGGGATGTTGTGGCTATAATTGTTTTCTCCTGGTGGTTTTCTTCCTTCAGTTTTCTAATATAATAATGGCACTTAAAATGCTAGGTATTGTTACTATATTGTTACTATATATCACTAAAGTATCAATTTAATAAGTTACCTAATTTCCCGCCTAGGAAATAAGTACTAGGATCAATATATCCATTATAGAAAGATTTGTTTCTCAGGCATTGGTCATAAAAAAAATTAAAGGATGTTCCTTTGCCAATTTTTTTAAAACTTCTTTTCAGGCTCCATGTTGGCTTGCTGTTCCAGAGGATTGTGTTCAATGACTGTAAGTTTTTCATTTGTAAGAAAAAACATAAAGGGCAAAAAGGGGATAGGATAGTAGTCACATAGTAAGTACTTATGCAAAATGAGTATGGATAGACAAAACAGAAAACTATACTGGAGAAGTTCATTTCAACATTGATTCTTCCTTTCAGTAGGAGAAAAAAAAAACACAAAAATGGGACCTAATTTCCTTAGTAGTAAGTGGTATCAGTACTGATTTCCTCTGGGTAACCCTCCAGGCTGTATTCTAGAAATGATGGAATGATGGAGGGCCAAGAGATGGGGGAAAAGGAACAGTGGAATTGGAGATCCTTCTGCACACAGCCCTAGCTGCCTGGGCCATGGAGTTCTTATAGTGCTAATCTCCATGCCACAAACTTCCCTGCTTGATCAACATTTCTTTAATTTTAAAAATCATCCTCTTCTGTTTTAAATTTTGTGACTGGCAAGGCTTGAAACAGACAGTGAGTCATGACACTCATTACTCTCTGTACCACCCCCAACCCCCTCTAAAATTCTTCAAGATGAGGAAGAGACAGAGATTCTAAAGAGGCTTGGCAAGAGTATGTGTTTCATTTGGGGGCCTCTTAAGGGAGCCTGTGGATGAAGAGGTTTTGGATTTTCAGTATTAATAGCAGGGTGAGGGACAGGAAAAGTGGAATAGCTAAAGATTTGAGAGACCTTTAGTTTTGTAACTTGGAATAAATTTAAGAATAAAAAGCACCAGTAAAAGAACAAGGAAAAAATGTTGAGTTCCTGAACACACACACACACACACACACACACACACACACACACACACACACACACACACACACACACACACACACTATTGACAAACACCAGGTCTGTCCCTTAGAATGCAATCACAGAAATTCCAAATCCCAAAGATGGAAGGGACATGAAAGACATCTGGTCCAAACTGTATCTGACCAAGAATGCCCTCTTTAACAAGCCTAAGAAGTGATCATCCAGCATTTATTGGAATCTTTCCAGCAATCTACTATCTTCTTAGGAAATACATTGCAGTTTTTGAGAACTCTGATTGTTAGGAAGTGTTTCCTGACATCACGGCTAAATTTGCTTCTTTGTGACTTCCACCCACTCCTAGTTCTGCCTTCTGGGACCATGTAGAACACGTCTCATCCTTCTGGTATATTATAGCCATTTATGAACTAAAACAGAGCTCTCATCTCTCTCCCCTCCCACAAATCTTCTCTCCTCCAGTATAAGCATGCCATTCTGGGTGCCTTCAGATGATTCTCACATTGCATGATTTCTAGGCTCTTTGATAGCCTCTTTGCCCTTTTTTTTGTTTCTTTCCTGAATATCACTGTCTTTACTAAAGTGGATCATCCAGGAATGAACCCAGTGTTCCAGACATGGCCTGATTATAAAAGGGTTACCATTTCTCTAGACTGGATCTTTTGTCTGTCTTAATGCAGCTTAATAGCATGCTTTTTCTTTTTTTTGCGAGGGGGCGGGTGGGGATTACCACATCCCACAGTGTTGACTCATGTTGACCTCTATACTATTAAAAAAAGATCTTTTGATAGATGAGCTATTTTATTGGCATATCTCCTCCAATTTGTACTTTAAAAGCTGATTGTTTTAACCTATATGGAAAACTTTGTACAGTTAAACCTTTTCAATTTCATTTTATTGGGTTTGGCTCAATGTTCTAGCCTAAGATTTTTGGTGGTCTGACTTTTTAACCAACTTAACTGTTAAATGTGAACATCTAGTAAAGAAAATGTTAACCAAGAACGAGTGAGACTTATCAAAAACTGATCATGTTATTGACCAAAGGGTCTGGCATATAGTAGGCACTTGATAAATGCCTTTCCATTAAAAAAAAAGAAGCAGGTCATGCTATACTAACCACATTTCCTTTTGTGATAAGGTTGCTAGGCTAATAGAGGAGATATGCAGGAGATAAAGTTTGCCTAGATTACCCCAAAGCATTTGACATAATCTTTTGTGATATTTTTGTGAAGGAGAGGGGGGAAGGGAGGGAGAGGGAGAGAGAGAGAGAGAGAGAGAGAGAGACAGAGAGACAGAGACAGACACGGAGAGAGACGGAGAGAGACAGAGACAGAGAGACAGAGAGAGGCAGAGAGAGAGAGATAATAGCAAGACACAAAGAATTACCATTCATGGTTCAATATCATCTAAAAACTGAATCTACATTTGAGTGTGGTAAGGATCCATCCTTATCCCTCTGCCGCTTAATATTTAATTAATGACTTGGATAAAGGAATGCTTGTGAAATTTGCATATAAAAAAAGCTAGGAAGGAGACAACACACTGGTTAAGAGACAGGATTTAAAAAAAAATCTGGATGGGCTAGAACATTGGGCCAAGTTGAGTAAGATGAAATTTAATAGGGATAAATCTAAATTCTTATACTTGGGTTAAAAAAATTCAATGTCAAAACTACAAGTCAAGGAGGTGTGGACAGATAACTGTTCATTTGAAATAGATCTAGGCTATGAGAGAATTGGAAGCCCAAAAGGAGTCAGTAGTGTGATATCACAACTAAAAAAACTAATGTGATCTTGCACTGTCTCAGCAAGATGTTCAAGACTAGAGAGAGGTAAATGTTCCTCTGCCCATGTAAGATCACATCCAGAGTATTGTGTGATTGTGGATGCTACATTTTAGCAAAGGCTGATATTCTAGAGAGTGGAAATCAGCATGATGAAGAGCCTCAAGTTTGTGCTATATGAGAATCAAAAGAAGTAACTTTGGGTAGAAAGAAGAAGAAATTGGTGGAGAAAGGTACTATCTTCAAGTATTTGAAAGGCTATCATATGGAAGAAGAATTTATTATTTTACTTAGCCTTTAAGGGCACAACTAGGAGCAATGGATTGAAGTTGTAAAAGGAAAAATTAAAGTCTGATGGCGAGGAAAAAATTATTCTCCCCACCCCAAAGAAAAAGCTCAGTAGACTAGAGGTGGTAGGCTCCATTCTCTGCCTTTTTTTTTTTTTTTGAAATGAGGATGGTATTCTCCAATTCTGTTGAACCTCATCTGTTTTCTACAGTTTTTAAAAGTGTATGGATCACAGTCCAGGAATCACATCCCAGATACGTTGAATATAGAAATCATTTGTATTTGTATCCTTAGTGCCCAGAACATAATAAGTATTTAATCATTGTGCTTTACTGATGTATTGACTAATAGGAGACCAAATGCTTGGAAAATGTATTAGAGAAAAAAACTCAAAATAAAATCTACTTTATATTCCAGATTTGAATTCTCAGCAATGGAAAAATACTTTTAGATCTCTACATTGGTATTAGCTCTTCCATTGACTGGGCCAATTCCACAGATTCTCATGGAATTTTATTGTAAAACCAATAAATGTCATTTGTATTAGTTATCTCATTGGTATGATATGAGGAATATATGATGCATGCAATAGAGTTTGTAAAGCACCTTAATCCTAACACAACTTAAAAAGAAACAAACTAAGGATCATTTTTATCGTGAAAAAATAAAAAAAAAACTTTTGGATGTATAATTAAAAAATTTTTTTTTTCAGTTAACAAACATTTTTTTCCCCATCTCAGGCCTCCCACTGGGGGAAAAAAACCCAACAAACAACCTTGTAAATTCATAGCCAAGCAAAAGAAATGTCTGCATTGTCCATGTCCAAAAACTCTGTGCTTTCTTCTGCATCTTTACTCTATCACCTCTCTATTATGAGGTGGGTAGCATGCTTTATCTGTCCTTTGAAATCATGGCTGGTTATTGCATTGATCAGAGTTCTTAAGTCTTTCCAAACTGTTTGTCTTTACAAGGTTGCTGTTATTATAGAAATTGTTCTGGTAATGCTCACTTCCCTCTGCATCTGTTTGTACAAATTTTGTCTTAACAACTCAGTTTTCTTATCTGTAAAATAGGGTTAATAAGAGCACCTATCTCATACACCTTAGACACTCATGAGCTGTGTGACCCTGGGCAAGTCACTTAACCCCATTTGCCCTAGTTTCCTCCTCTATAAAATGAACTGGAGGAGGAAATGACCAACCAGTCCAGTCTCCTTGCCAAGAAAATCTCAAATGGGGTCACAGCAAGATAGACATGACTGACAATGACGAAACAACAAAAAATATAGGATTGTTGTATGAGTCATTTGGGATAACACATGCAAAGAACTCTGCAAGTCTTGAAATGCTGTGTAAATGCTAATAACGATTGCTATCATTATCATCATCCTTATTATTCCAGAGTTTCTCTGGAAACGTCTTTTCCTTTTCCTCTTACAGCACAATAGTGATCCATTATAATCATATCCTATAATTTCAATAAACATTTATGAAGCACCCATTATGTATCAGACTCTGTGCTAGGTGCTGGGGATACAAAGTGAACCAAACATGTACCTCCCTACGGAGACGACCTGCACCTGTGATCTCATTCATAATAATATTGATAATAGCTAGGAATTATATATTTCCAACTATGTACCAAGGACTGCGCTGAGCTTTACAAATATTATTTCATTTGATCTTTGCATCCGATTTTATCTTTATTAGCTGAGGAAACTAGGCAAACATAACTTGAGGTGGTTGGAAGCTCTTTCAGCACCTTCCCTGAAGCTTATAGTCCAAGAGAGCTGCCTAGAGCACAGTGAGGTGAAGTGACTTACTCTGCTCAAAGTCTTAAAGCCAGGAGACTGACAAGACCAGATCTCTCCTGTCTCTCTGCTTTTGCCAACTCCACCCAGCCTCTCATGCAGGTGATTATTGATCTGTACCAAAGAGGAGAGAGATGCCCACACAGTTGTCCCTTCTTGCCAGGGTTCCATTCAAAATATTGATAAGGTAATTTGGGGGGGAGGCTGAAATGGAGATCTGGAAGGGTCTGGTGTGGAGGATTATCTTTGCTGAGCCTGGAGAGAAGCTAGGCACTCTAAGAAGCAAAGCTAAGGAGAGAGGGCATGAAAGGCACAGAGGAAAGTCTACAAAGAAATGGAGATGAGACATGGGGCATCATGTTTGAAAACTGAGAAGAAGGCATCTGGCTGGATTGTGTAGTGTGGGATGGACTAATGTGTAATGGGGTTGGGGTGGAGGGAGTTGGGACCAGGGTTTGAAAAGTGCTGAATGTTAAACAAAGGAGTTTACGTTTGATCCTAGAGATGACAGGGAGTCCCTGGATTTTATCGAGTGGGGGGAATAAGGGGAATAATGTGGTCATTTCTATGCTTTAAGAAAATCCCTTTGACCACTGTATGGAGAGTGGTTTGGAATGAGGAAAGACATAAGCCTAGGAGATCAATTACAAGGCTATAGCAGTAGTAGTGGAGAGAGATGATAAGGGCCTGAGTGATGGCTTTGTGAATAAAGAAAACGGGACAGATGCAGGACACATCAGAGAGGTAGAAGCTACCAGATCTGGCAACTGATAGGTGGAGTGATGGAGAATGAATTGAGGTTGACACAAGTTTAGAACCTGTGACTCATCAGTAATAAAGAAGAGGAATAGGTTTGGGAGGAAAAATAGTGAGTTCTGTTTTATACGTGTTGATTTTGATAGAGACGTTAAGTGATTTGTCCAGATACACCTATCTAATTAAGTGTCTGATTTAGGATTTGAACTCAGTCCTTACTGATTCCAACTCCAGCATGCTAACATCCATTGCTCCACCTCATTACCACCAAATTATATACTCATTGCATTAAGAATTTGAAGGATTCTGTCCCTTATAAGATTGTTTCAATTTCATTATGAAATAGGGAGATTTCTTTCCTTTTTGTTATTTCAATGAGGTAGAAAACTCCCTTAAGGAAACTCCTTCTATCCACGCAGATAGGCTACAGTCTTAAAGAGTTGCTTGGGGGAAATGAGAGGTTAAGTGACTTGACCTGAGGCCCTTCTGACAGGCTCTTTATCCAGTATTTGCCAAACAGCCTCTCTCACCTGTTATTAAAATCAGAAAACTAAACTTTTCCTTTTATTTTGAGGTATCAATTCCATTTGACAGATAAGTAAACTGAGGACTAGAGACATTAAGTAATTTACCCAAATTCACAGGGCTAGTAAATAACTTAAGAGTTTAGTAAGCCAGTACTTAGTAAACTAAGAGTAAGTGGTCTTCTAACTTAAGTCCAAGCGCTTTCTACTATACAGCACTAGCTCAGAAGACTGCACATGATGTTGAGATTTATGAACACAGAAATTCTGTATGAAGGGCTTGGAATGGCCAAATCACTGTTGCTACCGGCTCTTTGGTTTCTTCTTTGGAACACCTCCTCTGATGGGGCCCTCATCTTCAAATTGTTCTTTGGGGCATGGGAACCTGAAGGCAGGTGAATAATCCGTAGAGTTATTTCATCTGATACATAGAAATATCACCTTTTTTACCTATTGATTGCTTGAACTCAAACTTGTCATTCTAACAGGTGTTGACCTTAGTCTACTCCCTCACCTTTTACGGGAAAATCTAAATCATTAATTTGTTTTGTCCATTGTTCTATACATCATGATTGCTGGGATGCTACCAGGTGAGTCTTGTAGGAGTTTTGGCCACTTAAAGCATGTATTTATTTCTTAACTAGTTTTCCTCTGTAATCTTCAAATATACCACAATATAGGATTTATCTCTATCCAGAAAATACCATGACCAAATTTTATTCTCTAGCTTTTAATTCTCAAACTATGGATGGAATGGGAACACAATGCTTATGCTGCCTTTTGATCCCATACTCTTCTAAGCAGAAAGTATTTTATATGTATAGCTAAAAAGATAAGAAATGAAAATCCCAAACATTCTTTCCAAACCACAGTGATTTTTAATTCCAAGTATGAAATAATTTTTTTTAAAATGCCCTTGGGATCACTTTCAACCCCCTCCCCTGCTTTTTTTCCATTCTAATTAGATTGGGATTTTTAGGGTGTTATATTTTAATATTAATACTTTTTGTGATCTGGGGAATAAAATTGTTTAGTTTATATAGAATTATAGATTTATAGAATTATAGAATTTATAGATTTATGGAATTATAAAGGTGAGAGGGAATTCAGGAGTCAGGCCAATTATGGTCTTTATGGGAAGTCTGGTGGAGCCTTGTGGGCTCCTTCTGAAAATAATGCTTTAGGTACATAGAATAACATTCATAGAATTACAAAAGAAACCATTTATATTGAAATAAAGGAACTCTCAGAAATCTAGTCACATACTGCTTGGTTAAAAACCCTTTATTTAGTTCAACTCCATAATTCCGCAGATAACAGAATGACAGCCAAAGAAGAATCGGTCTAACTTGCCTTAGCTGGTTAGAAGACAGATTTAGAGCTGGTTAGAAGACAGATTTAGAACTGGTAAGAACCCAGGTCTCAGTAACCAAAGAATAAACTAGTATCCCTTTCACTACCTCATGCTGAGTAATGGCAAGAAAATGAAATGAAAAGAACACTAGTGGTATATTTTAAGGTCTGCAAACTAAATGTCACTGTATAACCCTCTCATCATGGCCTTGATTAGTTCTTTTTTGCCAGATTAAGATAGACCACAAATTTTATTACAAAATTATGAAACTTCCATGATAAGATTTTATTTGTTATGTTGAGGTATGGAGGACAGAGAGATGTTAAAAGGATGGTAGAAATTATTAATAGCTGTTCCCACTAAGTTTAAGAGTTCAAAAAAATATTTAAAGTGCTTAGAACTTTGTATAAATATAGTTATGATGTACTGGCATTATTCCACTATTAAAATATAGTTTATTTTCTGTCTAAAGTTATTTAATAATTCTTGGGGTTGGCTCCTCCTTCTAGCCCTCTATTTCTGGATATAATTGAATTCCACCATAGTTGACATTTAAGGGTTCTCTAAGGCTTTTGCTTTAACTTAGTTACAATGACCTTATATGGAAACCATACCCAGAAACCATTCATTGTTAGTTCTAGAAAATATGGGATGAGTGTATCAGAATATGTTCCAAGTATGAGTAGGAATTGGGAGATCCTAGGAGGCCTAGGAGGCAGCTAGGTGGCTCAGTGGATCGTGTGGTGGGCCTCAAATCAGAAGACCTGAGTTCAAAAATGGCCTCAGACACTCATTACTATTTGCATGACTCTGGGAAAGTCTTTTAACCTCTGTTTGTATTAACCTACTGGAGAAGGAAATGGTAAACCACTCCAGTGTCTTTGCCAACAACAAAAACAAGGTGTGCCTATTATATATGCTCATTAATATGAATTTGGGAGGCAGATCAAGTATGGCTAGTTCTTCTTCTAGTCAATTATTTCTATTTTCTAATGTGAATTTAATTATCTTTTACTAACATTCACCTTCTTTTGAAGAGCATGGCATAATGGATAACAGGCTATCTTTTCAGTTAGGGAGATATATATTCAAATCTTATCTTTGACACAGGAGAGCTAGAAACTCATGGACAAGTCACTTTGCCCCTTGTGCCTAGGCAATTCTCTGAGATTCTTACTTACAACAGTAGTTGCTGATCTGCACTGGTGGAAGCCATTTACCTATTGGGAATTCCAAAGAAATCAGAGATCCAGAGTACTTTTTTTTTTACTTTGGTGGGTAAATAGGTATTTTTCCTTTATTCAATTTATGTTTAAAAAATACACAAACAGAGGTATCTCAAGCACAGGTAGCTCACTTCAGAGCTTTCTTTCTAAATAAGTATATAGCTGGCAGGGATAAGATATATCAGAACAAATACAGAGCCTTGTAGTTTTTGTTACTTTTATTAACTTTGGTTTCATTATAAGTAGCCCACAGTAGTGCAGTTATTGTGCCTTTTTTAATTAGCAAGAATAAATTTATTAATTCCTCATCATTATTTTTCTCTTTGTGCCTTTAAAGTTTGCCAAAAGGGGAAGTGATATTGGTTATTTCGGTGATTTCCTTTTTCTGGTAGGCTTGTGGTATAACTCTGTATAATTTGGTTTCCTAGGTAACAACTCTGGATGTTCATATGACTCACTAGGGTAGTGGGGGCAAAGGAATAACCAGAAATGTAAGATAACCAGATTTCCTTTTATCAGCCTCTGTTTCCTTTTCTCCCCTGTCTACCTCCCCAACATTTACTAGATAGAATGGGGAAAAATCTGGGAACTTAGGCAGACTCTTCTCAGCTTCTGCCTAGTGATAATCTTTGATAAAAAAATTTTGAAAATGATACAAGAAATGAGTTTTTTATTCTGTCATGAAGTTCATGATTTTTGTCAATAGGTTTTATTTCTCAAAGGTTAATTTGGTTACACTGTGGCAAGGCAATGTAACTGTTTAAACAGTATTTAGGCAAAATACTTCAAAATATCAAGGGTCTATAATTTCTTTTCCTTTTTACAGGATCCCTGCACTGACACAGATTGCAATCTTTCTGAACCTTAAGTAGATGCTCTTTGAAAGGCACTGTGGTCAAAAATATTCGTCAACCTGTGACCAATCTGGTTATGATATTTTTCTTCCTTAGTTACACTTGGACAAGAGAAATAAAGATCACCTCTGGCTCACAATGGCAAAAATTTGAATGAAAATGTTAATCATTTCTCACTGAGGCTGAGTAAATCTGGGAAACTACATCAATTTTATCCAGTCTTAGTATTGTAGTAGAGGATCTTAGAAGGCATTTGGAAATTTGGACTCATGGCTGGCCTTTAAGGAGCTGTCTAACTCACTTTGAGGCACTGTCAGCCACGTAGTTTGCAGATCTGTGGGCAAAGTTGTCTTTGCTCCAAATTTTGACTAACCTTATGCATTCTGGTAAAGAAATAGCCTCCTGTTGTTGATGAAGCTGATAAAATGGTGAAAGGAATAGAAATGCAACAATATTATTCTCCTGCCTATGGAATATCTGTGGAATATTAACTACAGTCATGATGACTATGTCTACTAAGCCTGGCTACCATGTTTGTCTGAGAATGCTTGGTGATGAGAAGGCACATGGTGTAAAGAAGAGGGGCACTAGAATAGTTGGCAAGACACCTCTGCTCTATTCTAGTACAAGTTCTGCCACTGATCATATGTGACCTTGGACAGACCACTTAGGGTCTTGAAGACTCAGTTTCTCCTTCTAGAAAAGGAAGAAGAATGACTTCCAAAACCCCCGTCCAGTTTTGATTCTATAAGAACACATTAAAAAGACAGAGAAAGACTATATGGATTGTTACTCAAAACCACTTTTTTCAAAGCATCATTTGATGAGGATACACTTATTTTAGAGAAAACTCCATTAAGTAAAATTCAAATATGAAAAAATCTCTGAAAAGGAGCCATGCATTTTGCCAACATATAAGGAAAAATAGCATGGTTTGTTCAACAGGAAACCTGAATTTCACATATTCTTTTGAGTTCTAATATTTGTTTTACTTTGATCCTCTTTCTGGGATAATATGATTTGCACAGAAGAAATCATAAGAGCATAGTTTACTGCAGAAAACATTTTGATTGATATTGTCTGAGAATGTTATATTGTACATAATTTTCCATCTGTTCTTTTTCTGCTGAAATCTTGCCTATTTCTGTTTCTTTTCTGCCACTAACATATTACAAGTAAGACAACCATCATCTCTAATATCATTTGGCTATAAGACTTCATGTTTCTTGCATTTTTATGGTCTCTCATTTTCCAATTACTTTTTCAAATTACTTATTCAAAATTCCCTGAATAGCCAAATAATAATTAAGTACTAATGTATCTCCCATTCATGAATTCCCAAAGTTAACATTAATCATGGAGATCAAGGTTGGTAGAAATGAGCACAAGACTGAGAGTTTAGAGATGATCTATTCCAATTCCCTTATTTTTACAGATGAGGCCCAATAGATTAAGTGAGTTTTGCAGGCATGCTTATAAACAGTAGCAGAGGCATGTGAGAAATTCGAACACAGATCCTCTAATTCTGGATCCAGTGCCTATTCCATTATACCATACTTCTCTTTAGAAAGACATGACCCAGGACAACATTTAATACAGTTTATGGCACAGACAAAAAGACTGAGCTACAATCTTAGAGAAAAGAAGGTACAGTTAAATGAAAATTTACTTTTTCTATCTTTTATACTCATCAAATTTGTAAAAATTTTCTCCACACAAATCTAGAAAACACCTGACGAATCATCTGAAATGAATTAAAGGTATTCATAGAAATTAAATGCTTTCCAGAGTTTTCTTTAAAAGACAATTTTAGCAGAGATAACTTTAAAAGTCATACATAGTACCTTTACTGACATACGATTAGAGAAATGTAGGGAATGATTAAATACTGTCTTGGATTGTTCTGAAGATGTGTTTTACCTCCCTTAATTGATTCTCATATCATTAAATGTTGGGACTATGTCTTTTACTTCTTTTTTCTCTCCCATACTATCCATTTAGTTTAGGGCATACTATTGGTACTTACTGCTCATTATCTAGTGATCAAATGATTTCTACCAATAATAAAGTTTTATTTGTCCCTCTCCCCACATTAATTCTACTTTGTTGCTCTCATCACCCTGGAATCTCACACACTAGGATTCAAATTATGGGAGATTCTTTAGGGTAATTTACTTGGCTTATTTGCCTCCAGGCATTCCAAAAACAAGGAATTTTTGGTGGTAATTCAGACATTGGTATTCAATTGGTCACCACGTTAACAAAATTGGGCCAGGAATAGCACTGAGACATTAAAAAGATTTAACTGGAACAGAAACAATTAGCAAAATAATACAGGTGCTATTAGCACACACTCTTAAATGAGTACACTAACCTACTTACCTGAGAGTGGTTTGGGAAATGAGTTCCACCAAAAGATTCAGGGCTTGGAGAGGCCAAACTACCTTCTTGGGAAACTTGACTGCAGAGAGGTTGCTGTCCAGCGACTCTTTCTAATGTTTGTAAAGGCTCATCCAGCTGCTCTTGGTGTCTAACAGCTTCCCTACATTTCCATGCTGCTGACCTAGCTTTCCTTTCCCTCCTAGTGGCCACAAAACTCAGTAGGGTTCATAGAAGTCTTCCTGGGCTTCTCTGAAATGATCTTCATAATTTCTTGTAGCACTACAAATGGTATTCTATTACATTCAAATGTTATAATTTGTTTGGCCATTCCCCAATTGATGGGCACACCCTTTGTATTTCCAGATCTTTGCTGCCACAAAAGAGCTACTGTAAATATTTTTGTGCATATGGGTCCTTTTCCTCTTTTTTTTTCAGTCTCTTTGGTGAATAGACCTAGTAGTGAATCACTGGGTCAAAGGGGACACACACTGGCTAGTGATCTTGGGGCGCAGTGAAGTTCACAGAACCAGTAGAATAATTTAACATCAATGACTTAAAGACAAAAAATTTTCAAAGACTTAAGGACTCTGATCAATTCAATGACCAGCCAGGATTCCAGGGGACTCATGATGATATATGGGACTCACCTTCTGACAGAGAAATGATAGCTTTAGGCTGCACACTGAGATGTATTTTTGGATGTGGTTAATTTGGGAATTTGTTTTGCTTGACAGTGCATACTTATTACAAGGGTATTATTTTTCTTTTCTTTAAGAGGAGGGACATGGGATAGAGAGAAAATATATTTTCTTAGTTGAAAAAAAAAACCAGCAGAGACTTTCATTAAACCTTCATATCTCAGGGGAAAAACAAACAACCTTCCATTCTGGCCATTTTTTTTTTCTGAGAGGACAGGCCATAAAGGCTCCTGTAAGTTGTTGATGGTGGTTCCTTGCCTCAAGATTGCTAAAGTTGTCTCTAAATAAAGCGGGGAGAAAGGCATAAAGAGGTGTATCCAGGACGGCCTAGTGCAGCAGCCATCAGGCACACTTTGCCATAGAGTGTCTGGTAGGTCTATCCTTAGCTCTTTCGTTCCCTAAAAGAGATAGTCTATTTTAGTCTACGGTAATAATATAAATTGATCTATATCAAAACCAATGTCTTGAAATCTAAATAAGGTCCAAAGTACACATTTGAAATGATTGCCAAAAGTGTCAGGGAAAGAACTCTGCACTTGGAGTCAAGATCTGATGCCATTCTCCCTCTACTACTTTCTAGTAGTGACTTTAGTAAATCTGTGTAAATTTTGCTAAGTCTGAGTTTTCTTATCTGTGAAGTAGGAAAGTAGTACTTAACTCTCTAGACTGTTGTGAGAATCATATTAAATAATGTTTATAAAGCAGCTAGGTGGCACAGTGGATAGAGTCCAGGCCTGGAGAAGATTCATCTTCTGAGTTCAAATCCAGCCCCAGACACTTATTAGCTGTGTGTCTCCGGGCAAGTCACTTAACCCTGTTTGCCTCAGTTTCCTCATCTGTAAAGTGACCTGAAGAAGGAAATGGCCAACCACTTCAGTATCTTTGCCAAGAAAACCCTGAATGGGGTCATGAACAGTCGTTCACAACTGAAGAATGACATAAAGCACTTTGTAAATCTTAAAAGTCTCTAGACTAATTATTAGCTGTTCTTATTTCTGTGCCACTGACAACCGTTAGTTATTTTTGTAAATTTGGCCTCAGTTGAAGTGTTTCATTATTTCAAAGTGAACTATCAACCAATACTGTGATGATCCTACTAAAGTTACTGGTTGTAGCCTATCTTGCCAGGATGATAATATATGATTGCACCTCATGTTTCAGCTAAACAGATCTACTCATTGTTCCCATGTGCAACATTCCACCTTCCGTAACTTGCTCCCTGTCCCAAGGCTCAAATGCTCTCTCTTCAGCTTCATCTTTAGAACCCACTCACTAGCTACCTTCAAGGTTTCGCTCTAGTACAATTTCCCATAGTAAATCTTTTCTGATTCCTCTGCTGTTAGTGCTGCCTCTCTTCTCCCTCTCCCCACTCAGTCATTGTATATTTATTTTGCATGTACTATATCTTGTATTTACTCATCAGTGACCAGGTTGTGTCCTTCTAGTAGAATGTAAACTCCCTGAAGGTAGGGACTGTAATTTTTGGTTTCCTATCTCTAGGACCTAGCACACAGGAGGTGCCTAATAAATGCTTTTTGACTGGTCTGTTGATTGAAATACTAGATTTAGATTGGGTGGGAGGAGGAGGAGGAGCTATGAAACAATATTGGAAACATTCTCCTTGGGAATTTAACTATCTTTTATGTAAGTTTTTGATCCTTTACAAAGAGAAAATAGTATCACTGTAATGATCATTCATTTTCCTCTTCTTCCCATACATCTGCATATAATTTTTACTGTAAAGAGAGCTTAAACCAACATTCACGAAAGTTTGTCCAAAGCTTAAGCAGGAAATTAAAAATATTACAAATAAATATAATTTGAGTATCTATACCATCTACAGCTGTTTCCATAATGACATAATGACTTATCAAAGAGTCCACAGAAAGCTTCTCAGGCTTAATTTGAGTGTGGCTTTGAGAAAAAAGGAGCAAGAATATAGCTAAGTTAAGTGAATTAAAAATTGTTTGGTGTAAATTCTAGACATAAATGACCAGACCTAGATGTTTCTGGTGTTCAGAGAGACATACAAAGACATAAAAGACAGAACAGATATAAAGACACAGAAAAAGGGAGAGAGAGAGAGAGAGAGAGAGAGAGAGAGAGAGAGAGAGAGGAAGAGAATGATGAGAAAGTAACTCTCCCCTCCTTCAGATTGTAAAAGTTGCTCTAGAAATACAGCAACCACAGATTGCTTTGAATGCTTGGAATAACTATGGGGGTTGATGCTTGGGCAATGTGGTTTCCTGTCTGCTTCAACATTTGTGAAGTATAAGAGAGTCTTTATGAACAATATTTCTTGTACTAACAATCAGGAATAAAATCCTTAAAAAAAGTTTGTTTTTGTCTCTCTATCTGGAATTCCCCAAGGTTCCTTCTTCACTAACTCAGCCCGAAAAGCAATCCTCTTAGATGTCTCCTATTGCTTACTATATGACAAAGCCCAGAGAAGTTGGTGGATGCTTTATGCCTGTACTTCAGATAATTGTCATTAAGAGAGTAGATCCCCAGAAAGCTATCTCAGATTTGAGGTACTCTCCAAGTTCACCACTGTAGTTCACGGGCCCCCAACAAAGTGTTTGGTTTTGCCAGCCAACTAGACAGCAGATTAGTTCGAAGCAAAAGACATTTATTGAATAGGTAGGAGTAACGGTTGGGGACCTTCTGGTCAGAAGCTTTCTGCTTGGCCCTTGTACATATAAAGTAGGTTTGAAAGACTGACACTAGTGCTAGAAATGCGTTAAGTAGCCCTCAGGCATGTTGTCCTAGGCACCCTGGCAGTTATGTTCTAAAGCGGTGACATTTCCCCAAGGAAGCGTTATTGGCAGCAGGAGCAGTAGCAGCCAAGTAGAAGATGGAGTGCAACAGTGGCAAAGAAGTAGCATTGAGGGAGCTCCTGAGCCTTGGCAAAGAGCCCCTGGAGGTATAATTCAAAGGCAGGGAGCAGAAGTATCACAACACTGAAGAGTAAATTTGAGGCTTAATTGTTAGGCATGTTTCTTTGGAGGCTCATGGGGAAGTGAGACTTACCGAATTCTATAATTCTTTTTGGCCAAGGTCATGAATCCTTTTTAATGCGTATAATAAAGTCAAATACATTATTGAGTCGGTGCTAATAATGGTGGCAGCTAGAGGGCACAGTGGATAGAGTGCCAAGCTTTAGACACTTACTAGCTGTGTGATCGTGGGCAAGTCATTTAACCCTGTTTGCCTCAATTCCTCATCTGTAAAATGAGCTGGAGAAGAAAATGGCAAACTACTCCACTAACTTTGTCAAGAAAATCCCAAATGGGTTCACAAAGAGTCAGATACAACTCAACAACCACAAAATATTTATGAATAATATTTATGGATATAATATTTTCATATATTCATGAGTACAAATAATAGAATGTATTATAATAAAATATATAATTCTATTGAATATAATAATTATGAATGTAAATATCTATACTACTTTAATGCTACATAATGACTTGGAGGTCATTATGGTTTCTGGGTTTTCAAATGTTATGCCAAGGAAACCAAGTTATCTGTAGATAAATTGAAGGATTCACAGGTATCTGTGTATGTTTTATCCTTCTAACTGAATACAAACTCCTTGAGATTAGAGACTATTTCCTTTTTTTAATCTGGTATTCCTGGTACCTAGGAGTGTTACAGAATAAGTGCTTGATTCTGTTGTTTCTTAAATTCCCCCCACTCCAGTTCATTCTCTGCTCAATCACTAAAGTGATTTTCCAAAGGTCCAAGTCTGTTTGATTACAACCACCCCTCCTATTCAATAAACTCCAGTGACTTCCTATTGCCTCTAGGACCAAATATAAAATACTCTGCCATTCAAAGCCCATCATAACCTAACTCCTTACGACCTTTCTAGCCTTCTTACACCATATGCGTTGTGCTCATACTATTTGATCCAGTGATAACACCCTCCCGGCTGTTCCCAAAACTAGATAACTATCTAGACTCAAGGCATCCTCTCTGTCTCTACCCCATGCCTGGAATGCTATGCCTCCTCCACTCTAATTACTGACCTCTCTGACTTCCTTTACATTCCAACTAAAATCCCACCTTCTACAGGAAGCTCACTCCAACTCCTCTTAATTCAAGTGCCTTCCCTTTATGAATTATATTTTATCACATATATTGCTGTCTTTGAATATGTTGTCTCCCCCATGAGATTATAAGTTCCCTGAGGCCAGGAACTGACTTTTGCCTCTTTTTGTACCCCCAGCATTCTAACCCAGTGCCTGGAACATAGTAGGCACTTAATAAATATTCACTGATTAACTAAATTGCTTGATATTTGTTGAGTTGAAGTTTAAAAACCTAAGTAGTAGAGTAACACCATTAAGTTATAAGGGGGTGTAGTGAAGGAGAACAGTTGTATCAGTGAAACCATCTTGATTTCAGTGGCTTCTGCAACATTTTTGTGCCTTGGACCATTTTGAAGGCTGACTGCTTAGAGCAATTTGGAAACCCTAATTTATTAGTTAAACAGTTCCAGCAATCTAATTGTATCAAAATGGGTCCATCTTTATGGTAGTTGGTTTCACTGCTATGTCCTCCCAAAAAAATCATCAGATGGCAATGAGCCTTCTTACAAATACAGAGTTCCTCCAAAGGAAGTCGGTGGACATGTGGGAGACACATGTTCCTTCTTCAGGTTTCACTGCAAGCTCTTCCAGCTTGGTGGATGAGAATTCACCTCCATAGCAGGAGGACTCTATGGGAGGGACACACACTATTTTAGCATTTAACTATCTCTTTAGCACACGATGACAAAGAGAGACCCTGGCTTTGACCACCCAGTGAACACTAAGTTTCCGGCAGACTTCATCTCTGATTCCTCTCCTTGAGTCTCAAGCTCTCCAGCGCTGTGTCTTACCTTCCAGGACACACGAAGGCAGGGACCTGCAGCAGGGCATTAGCTCCTTTTACAGATGGAGAAACTGAGGCTCCGGGAGGTTGCTGCCCCCATCCGTGAAATGATAGTGCCCAACTCCCAGGGTCGTTGAGAGGGTGAGAGCTACATGAATGCTGGCAGTTCTAGTTAGGATTTACGGCCAGAGGTTTAGGGAGGGCGGCCTCAGACCAGGCAGTTCCCCAGGGGGCAAATCTTATTTACTCTGTATATATTTCGTGCATAAAAGTAGACTACACGGTTCTCCCCCGTTAGAATGGAAGCTCGTTGGGGAAAAGGCTTGTATTTCTACTGCTCTTTGCGTCTCTGGAATTTAGACACGTGGCAAGCATGCAGTGGGCCCTTAATAAATGCTTGTCAGTTGCCGGGAGGTGGGCGCTGTGATTCGCTCCTCCAGGGTCCCGAGCCCCGCCCCCTTCCCAGGAGCTGCGGGGCCAGAACTGAGCGCCTTGTTTCCCACAGTCCCTTGCGCGTCCCTTTCCCCAGCCCTGCTCCGCCTTAAGCGGAAGCCTACACGTGCACCGAGTCGGTGGGGGCGGGGCACGGAACTGAATTCCCGCGGAACCGAAACGCGGTGGGCGTGGCTCGTCGTCCAGGTGGCGTTGGGGGGAGGAGACGCTGAGGGACCCGGCCTGAGCTGACTTGGAGCGATGGAGCCGCTGCGGGTGCTGGAGCTGTACAGCGGCATTGGGGGCATGCACCAGGCCCTGAAAGGTACGAGCCGCCCTCGCCGGCTCCTTATTGCCCCAGGATTCTGTGGCTGGGTCGCTTGAAGGAGCCGCGCGTGCGCTGCGTCTCCTTGGCAACGGAGAGCTTTCCTCCCCCCGCCCCGGCGCTTCCGAGGCCCGTGTTTCCGTGCCGCGCCTCACTTGGAAGCGCCTTGGCCACGCCCCTCAGCAGTTAACTCCTTGCGTCAGCCCCGCCCCCGATATGACTCCACCCCTCATCTAGCCCTGCCTCCGATCTGACTCCGCCCCTCATGTAGCCCTGTCCCCCTCAGGTAGGTGATCCCAGTCCTGCCATCAGAACGTGGGAGCCAGGACTGGTATCACCGCACCTAAATGACCCGCGAGCTGCCCTGCCCTCCCATCCTTGCAGGGCCACCCGGGGGGTGATAAAGCTTGCTCTTCCCTTCTCCTACCTCCATCTTTCACAATTGTTTTTAAAGTAACTTCTTTCATTTTCCACTTAACTGATATTTATCTCCTTTTCATTCCAAGTACTTCCTTTTAATAATTATTTTTCTTTTATACAGGAACCTTGAGGGTCTTCCCCTCCCAGGTTTTTGTTTTTGTGTTTTTTTGATTAAGGGGGCCATCCCATGAGTAACTACTTAAAGAAGCCTGTTCATTGAATGGGTGTATCTCCCTCAAAGTGAGAATGTGATGTAAGACGTTAGCTAAAATGGCCAGGGTCTCCCCTTGCATCCTGGGCCAGGCCACTGGACCCAGATGGCTCTGTAGGAGAAAGACCTCGCACAGTCCTCGCTCCCTGAAATCACATCATCATCTTGAAGTCATGGCCCTCTTCTAGAACATAGGACAGACACAATGTCCCATAAGTCAAACCAGCAAGCATTTATTAAACACCTGTGCTGGTCCAGGAGTGTGCTAAGCCAAGCTAAAGTAGGACAGATTGGAAATAATGTACACAGAGATGGAGGGTCAGGGCCTGGGGGAGGCCACCTGTAAAAGGGGGGATTGTAGTTGGGACTTCAAGGAAGCCAGAAATGCCAGAAGGTGGAGATGAGAAGCATGAATTCCAGCGGTGAGGGGCCAGCCAGTGAAAAGGAGAGGAGATGGAAAGTAGTGTCTTGTGTGAGCAACAGCCTGGAGGAAGCCCGGAAAGGTGGGAAGGGACCAGATTGTAACATATGGACATGGTCAAGTCAAACATTCCTACGATGTCCATGTCTTAACAACGTATGTCTTGAATTCATCTTGATTCCATCTGTATCTTGAATCTAGACCTTTAATATCAGGAGTATTATCATCTGTCTTCTGAAATGCTTTGAGGTCTTTACAACTCCTGCAGAACCATTTTAGAACCCAGGCACTGTAGAACCCACAATGGCAGGAAATGGTGGTACAGTGGAAAAAAATCACTGGCTCTGGATTGGGAGGATGTGGGTTTACCTTTCACTTCAGAAGCTAATTAATTACCTTTGTGACCTTGGGCAAGTCAGCTTTCTGGACCTCAAATTTCCCCACCGAAAACTGAGGGAATCAGATTAGATATCCTTCTGAGGTTTCTTCTATACAGATTCTGAGGTCCAGTGTGTAGGGATGGGGATAGGAGGGGAAGGTGATCTATCCCTGTGATTTCATCTGTGTGGAAATTTCTTCCACATATGCATATGCCATATGTTTGCAATTTATAGTCCCAGGTAATCTGGGTCACTGAGAGGTGTAGTGCTTATTCACTTCAAGATTCAGAGGTAGGATTTGGACCTGGGTCTTCCTAATTCCAAATCCAACCCTTCTGTCTCATACATTTTGTCTTCAAGTTAGTTATTAAAATTGATCTGACCATGAAACCAAGCAAAAGCACAAACCTGCTCAAAAGGCTTGTACTTGCCTTTCAGCCAGACTAAGGTTTTAAGTTACTACAGAGCCTTAGTAAAGTAAGCATACTGATTTTCTAGTTATTGTTCAAAGAGCAGTTATTAACCTTTGGTGTGCCAGTCACTGTATAGATATAAGGATGAAAGAATAGTCCCTATTATTTCACCTTGATTTCTGAAATGTTCAGTTTTGATATTAGCTCAGGTCACCCAATTTTAGATAGAGAACTTGAGCTGAATTTAATATCTTGTACAGCTTCTTCATGTTATTTATGAGGAAACAGGTAAAAAGTTCTCATTGTAATTTAGCTTTGTTTTAGTCAAACCACTACTCCACGAACTCTAAGCGGCTCCATGTTACCTCTGGGAATACTTTCTGACCTGGCCTTAGCCAACCTTCATACATTACTCCATTTCTGAATGTTAGGCTCTTGCTGTTTTTCACACCTGACACTCTTTTCTCCCTCCCCATACCTTTGCACCGGACATCTTGGATAGACAAACTTCACCTGTACCTCTTCAGGATTCAGCTCAAGTACCATCTTCCACTTGAAACCTGTCCTGATTCCTAACTGCTGCTGCCCTCCCCATTAAGCTACCTTATTTTGTGTCATATTTGCTTGGCTATGCGCATATTGTTTCCCATGTGAAATGCTAGTTTTGGGGAGAAACGACTGCCTCGTTTTTGCTCTTGTCTCCTTGGGGCCCAGCACAATGACTGGTACACTGTAGGTGTTTTAGAAATGCTTGCTGGTGGATTGGTTGACTGCTTGTTGGAGTAGGAACGTGGCTTAGTTGCCCAGTTCTTCATTCTTCTCTTAAATGTCTGGACTTCTGGCAAGTCATTTAACCTCTAAAGGCCTGTTTTTTTCATCTTTTAAAATAAGGGGATTTGATTGGGTAATCTCCAACATTTCTCTCAGCACAAAAATTATGCAAGCCATGGGAGAGGAAGCAGCTGTATAGTGGAGGCAGCCTTGACTTGTAGTCAGGGGAAATCCAGTAGAAAATGATCCCTAAAGAGATCACTTTGTATGCCCGGTACCTGGTGAATGGTGGTTGCTTAATAAATGCTTACTGATTCATCTGGGTTTTAATCCTCGCTTGTGACCATCAGCACAGATTTTACTTCTTGTAGAAGGAGGATCATAGGCCTGTGGCATCTAGCTGAGAGGATTGTTGTGAGGATCCATTAAAATAAGGTATATAAGGCAAACGTATTGTGAACCTTATAGTGATATATAAATATTGACAGCCGTTATTAAATGCCAGCTGCTAACCCTCTGAAGGTTCCCATCTCAGGCCCTTTGTCACTTTTCTTTATTTTCAGCTGAGAATTAGCTTTATTTCTCAAGTAGATGTATATACTAACTTTGCATTTTTCTGGTGAGCTTTTGAATTCACTTTCTTCTTTTCCTTGAAGCAGCATTGTTTAAACTATCTGATGAGAACATTTTCCTTTAATTTTCAGGCCTACTTTCAACAGAGATTTATTAGCTCTTGCTTAATGCAAGGCACTGTGCTTTGATAACTTCTTTGGCAACTTTCAGTCTTGGAAGTAAGGAAAGAAAAATCATTTTTAGCCTAAATTTTGGTTCAGTTGTTTAGCTGCCAAACAGAGTTTATTAAGGCAGTTTACAGTTAAGTTGAATAATGAACTTTCACTCAGGTTTTTTTGTGTTTTTTTTTTTAATCTGTAGTAGGAGAGTGCATGGTTTTCTCATTTACCAGTGAGACACATTGCCGGTAAATCCTTGGTACAGCTTGGTACTGTGGGAGTCAGCAGATGTGAGTTCAAGTAATCTTTTTCTGTTGCCAGCAGCGTAAGCAGGGGCAAGTCATTCGTCTCTCTGGGCTAGGTTTTCTCATTTGTAAACTGAAAGGCTATTAAGTAATCTCTAAACATCATTCCACTTCTAAATCCTGTGCTGAGATGATCAGATCTTGGTGTCCTGTGTTCTACGAAGCAGTCAGAGTTTTTCATGTAGTGGAACTTTTAGTAGTAAGTACAAATACATCTCCCATAAAGAGAGGTCATGCCCAACCTTAGAGAAATACACAGTTGGGAAATTTCTTACTTGAAGGATTATAAGTTGGTCATTTGAAAAATGGAAAAGTTCTTTCTTATAGAAATAATGGTATATTCCAGTCCCTACACAAGGTTTTGCTTATTTGAAGGTCAGTATCAATGATTTTAATTACAAAATCACATATAGACAAAAAAAAAAAAGATTTTTTAAAAGTCAGTTATCATGGTAAAAAAATTCTGCAAATATGGTAATATGTGAGTCACTTACAGTGTATGTTAATTTGACACTTTATATAAAATCTTGAAAAAAACAACTCATCCTTGAGCCTAAACGTATTGAATGTTGTAGAAGGCATTATTTAGGCTGGATATTTTCAATGTGTGGAAGAATCATTGATTTTTGGAACCACTGATCCCAGAGTTAGTGAAAGGGATCAGAAAAGTCTGAGCTGTGAATGAGCCAAAAATTGGGAGCTGGGGTCTCTCAAGGTATGCATCAAATGAGGAGTATGACAGAGTATGGCCCAGATAGGTCATATGGTGACCAACAAGTCCTGGTCTCAGAGTTCACAGTGGACCTCAGAGGCCATTTAGGCTATCCTTAATCTAATCAGGAGTCCCCTCTACAACACTGCCAACAAATGGTCAGATCTTAGGTGCCCTATTACGTTATCTAGAGTGTAGTTATGCCTGCCTTTGTATTATCTTCATCCACGTCATAGACAAAGACATTGAAAAGAACTCTGTGGCACTCAGCTACAGAATTTTCTTCGGATTTCCTTCAGTCATTAATCATCAGCTTTTGGATTCAGGGATTTAACCCGTTTCGAATCAACTTTACTTTCCACTTCCTGTTCCTTCATACTGTGATGATAATATTGTCAGAGACTTTGCTATACCTGTGGTTTTTTGTTTTTTTTTTTTTGTTTTTGTTTCCCTGATACTACTACTTTAGTTATTCTAGAAAAGGACAGGAGGTTATGCTGATAGGATTTGTTCTTGGTCAGCAGCTATTGATTCATAGCAATCAATAGTTCCTTTATAGAATTTTGTTAAGAATTGAAATCAAGTTTACTAATTTATGGTTTAAAGAATCTACCTTCCTTTTATTGAAAATTACCTCTAGTCCTGGGGCATCTTTCTCATTTTCCACTATTTTTCACATCTTCATCACTGGCTCAGTAATCACATTATCAAGTGTTTTAATACTTTGGGATACAGGATGCGTGTCTCCTAATCTGGTAGCTGTGTACTTTATTACTATATTTTTATTTGTGTTCTTCTCTGGGAGTTTCCACATACTTCTAAACTCCTAAGTCCAGTGTAAAAACACAAGGTCAACAAGCTTACAGTCTGAAGCACAATGGAAGATATTTTGCCTTCTTTCCATCGCCTCTTATTCTCCAGACACCACGCCTGTTTCTTCTTTAATATTCTTATTAGCCTTCTCATGGCTGTTCGTCTCCCTTTGCTGTCACCTGTGGCTTCAAGAAGCTTTAGCGCGCACAGTGGCCACACCCTGGTAAACCGTGTCAGCAGATGGGCTAGATGAGGGTGACGGTAACTAGGGGGCCTCAGATCTGTCAGTGAGTGAGAGGGGTGTCTGCTCCAAGCATGCAGAGAAATCCCTCCAGCAGGATGGGCTTGTTCCCGTAGCTATTGAAGCAGGTGCTGTGGAGCACTTAGAGCTTAGTCAGATATTGAAAACCCCAAGCTCCTCTACTGCGTCCTGGGTCGTGGCCGGTCATCCTGACTTTTGCTTTGCCCCTGGACTGGGCCGGTGACCTTGTGAGCGGACCGCATTTAAACCAGTCCATTCAGGAGTCAAGGCATTACTCCGTGGTGATGGCGTTGGTCCCCTTCAAAAGCAAAGAACAAATAACAAGTGTAATAGAGTTAAAAATGCTCCCCTCCCCTCATTTTGTTTTTCTTGCCTTCTTAATGGGTGGGGGAGTCAGGAGGGAGAGAATTGGGAACTGAAAATAAAATAATATTGAATTTTTAAGATTTATTTTTTCTACTTTAAAAAAATTAGTATTTTATTTTCCCCCAATTACATGTAATAATAATTTTAACCTATTTTTAATATGCAACATATTTCCATATTAGTCATGTTGTAAAAGAAAACACAAACAAAAAAAACCTCAAGAAAAATAAAGTTAACAGTAGTACTTCAATCTGTATTTAGATTTCTTGAGTTCTAAATTTTAAAAATTTGTAATAAGACAAAAGCACCCCTCCCCACACTTTCTGTTATCCTTAGCATTTATCAGAAGTCTCCACATGATTTGGGCTTTGGTCTTAGTGCTATCCTTTTGAATTCCTACCCTCTCACCTGACTTTATTTCCATCTAGCCACTGTTATAAATGTTTTCTTTCCCCAAAGTTTTCAGGTACATTTTTTTGTAGTGTGTTCTTCCAACCTTTGTCCTCCTTGGGAACATACTTTATAATGAAGGTCTTTGGATAAATGGGATTTCCTTTTGCAGACATTTTCCCTATTACCAACTTTGCTGGTATCCCCTATCCCAAAAGTCCTAAGCCAAAATGGATTATAGACATTGTTAAAAAAAAAAAAAAGCAATGTTCTCTCTTTGAGAATTAGTAAGTAAGAACCTAAAACAGATCTGTTCTTCCTCTGTATGGTGAATCTTTCTCTCAAAGTGCCATTCTCCAGTGCTCTTGGGCTTTGCTCTGTTCTGGACAGACACCATTTAGAACTGGCTGATTTTTGAGGACTTTTATCCAATATTTTTCCTACAAGCTTTAATAAAAGTCAATGTTATTGCTTTTCAATAAACTCTAAAATCACTAGAGAAATTTATTTTCTTTTGTGTTTACCTTTTCTTGTACTAATTTCCCAAATGTAGACCCTAAAATATAATTGTATGAGTAGAGATTATTTCATTTTTTGTGTCTGTATCCCTAAGTGCCTAAAGTACAATGCCTGGTACATAATGGGTGCTGAAAAAATGTGTTGATTGATCAGTGCATGTGTCAAACCTTATTATATGGTTTGCTGTCATAGCCTATGACATTTCCCAGCCTCTGCTTTCAGAAACAAGATGAAGTCATGCAGCATTGTGAGGTGTCTATCAATGACATGCTTCAGAAGTCCATGCATACAACACGAAGTTGTTCATTATGTTGTGTTTCTAATTTTAAGAGAAATTAAACAGTGAAGAATGAAAATGGTTTCAGTAAAAGTAATAAATATGTATGAAATGGGGGGAAAAAAACCCTGGGTGATTTGATTTTTTAATGGTGCTCAAAATCTTGGAGGTAATTCTAAAAGTAAACAGGCCTGCTCTACAAAAGAGTATCAGAAATCCAGCCAGGGTGTCAACTTTGAGTTCTTTCCATGTAGTACCTAATAACACTAGCAGAATTGGTCCAAGTCCTTATTTTTGGTCAAAAATGTGAGTTTCACATTTATCTCTCATCACTGACTCCTTTGTTAAACGTCTTAAGTTGTCTTCAGTCCTCACTAATATATTTGCCAATTTGGACTTAAGCCAAACCACTTTGTAATTACATGTGTTTATAAGGGTTTTCGCTCTTTTACCAGACCAGAACATCGTGAGATATTTTCCCTTGCTAATAAAGGTGTCACCAGACAGTACTTTTGGATCTTTGGCTTTGTTTAATTTTTTGAGTGCTGGAAGAAGCTTCTTTAGAAGAAGCTTCTTTACCCCCCTCCTTTTGCATTTGCCTACAATTTTGCAATTTCTATGCTAAATTTTCCTTGCTTTGATTTCTGTCCTTAGATTTAGGATGAGCAGGAAAACTCCTAATATTTAAAAGACTTGGTATTTTGTTCTGTGAAGTACATTGTGCTCATCAAATTATTCATTTTTTTTTGGTAAGCTTTGGTAATAAAAACAGTAATACTTTATGTTTATGTAGTGATTTACAGATTACTTTAAGATTACTTTGTGTGAGCCCAACCCAGGATCCCTTAACTATGCTAGTCTTTATTCTATGGTGAATGACATGGATTTCATTGAAGGTGTCGTTTTTTTTAAAGTTTTCTGGTTGCTTTTCTAATGTTTGGTGGGTAGATAACTGATTTTGGGTTCGCTTAGGGCTACCCACCTCACTATCTTTTTTTTGAATGACTTTTGCCAGGCTTTTAAGAGTCTTTGTGGAGTTGTTTTCCTTCTTGCAAATCTGTCTTTTAAGGTCATTGGACACTTGGTATTGATAATCTGGTTTGTTTTCCATATCCAGTTATTTCTAATGAGTTTGCTTAGTCTGAAAGCGCCAGGGTCTCCCATTTCCTGGGCTATCTTCAACCATCCTGTTGGATATCAGGCCACTGGACCCAGATGGCTCAGCAGAAGAAAGTGAGGTTGGTGACCTTGCACAGCCCTCCCTCACTCAAAGTCAACTTCAAGTCATGTCATCCTCTTGATGTCATGGTCCTCTTGGAAAACGAAGGACAAACACAATGAATTTCCTGCCCTTTGTGTATATGTTCCATTGTATGATTTTTTTTGGTAGCGGATGTAATTTATCAGATAATAGTTTCTGCCTAAAAGCTATTACAATACAAGACCAAAAGTGGAATCACATTCCCAGAAAAGGGTAACAACCCCTGAGGTTTACTTCACATATAGTGGGTCAAAAGCCATCTTTTTGATCCTCAGATAAACTTGTGAGGTAGGGTTGTGTACAGATAGTAACCCTGCTTTACACTGAGAAAATTGAAGTTCACAGAGTTTAAGCAACTTGCCTGAGATCACACTGTAAATTCAGTGTAAATGGAAGAGTTGTAAGGTGAATTCAGATCCTCTGACAGCCCCATTTGTTCCTGCGATAACCAGTTTGACCTTCAGAGATTAATTATTTTAAGTCATTGGAGAGATTTTAAAAGAGATTTGAAGGACTCAAAGAGTGAAGTCTATTGATGAGGGAATAAATAATATTGATGTAGAAAAATAAGGGAGAAGCAAAGAACAGATAGATTTTGGAGCTAAGAAAGCTGCAGAATTTTGAAAAGCCTTGGCAATAAATGAAACATTCATGACTAAATGTTATTATCAGGATATAATATTAACAACTCACATGGATTGCATCAATTCTTTTTCTTCTGAACTTTCTTCAAGCTTAGTTATTTTTGATGTTCTGGGTTGATAGAATCTAGATTTTATGAAGTGATGTTTTTGTCTTCCTTTTAAATAGATAGAGCTCTAGAGCCAGTATGGTATAGTGGAAAGAAAGCTGAATTGAAGAGTTAGAAGACCAGCTCACTATGTCTAATTAATTCTCTGCACTCTGGTTTGCTCATCTCTCAATGAGGCATTTTGCCTTTATGTGCCCCCAACGTCCTTTCTTACTCTTGCGTTCTATGATTTTTGTTGTACTCTCAATATATATATATATATATATATATATATATATATATATATATATATATATATATATATGTATATATATACATATATATGTATATGTATATACACACACAAATATGCCTTTTAAATGTAGAAAGGGCTAACAAAAATCTTCTTTCTTAACCGTGTTGCCAGCTTCCTGGGCTCCGTGTCCATTTGAAGACACTTTCTTCACCTTCTTTTCACTTCCCAGACAGTTGTTTAGCCTTGCAGAGTATAATGGAAGGAAGAGTGAGCTTGGATTCCGAAGAGGCTCAGTTCTGCTTGAGTTGTCAGTTTGGATAGCCTTCAGAACTTTGTTTCCTCATCTGTTAAAAGGGGACAGGATTGTTGTAAGGCTCTGTGGGGCCCAAGTACTTAACAAGAGTGTCCATTTCTGTAACAGGGTACTGTAAAGTGAGCTGTTGTGTGTAGTAACAATAGCTTGCATTTCTTGGTGATTTTCAAGTTACGAATGATCAGAGATGTCAGGGTTGGTCTTATTTTCTTACCAGCGAAATGGAGTTTAAACTAGATGATTTCTAAGGACCTTTTTGAACTCTAAAATTCTATCCTTCTCCACAATAATTAAATGGCCTCCTTTCCTCCCTTCCACAAATATTTCTTGTGTGCAAGCCCCTCTTGGGGTCCGTATGGTAAGTACACAGAAATGGGAATTTCCTGCCGGCAAGGCACTTTTAAGTTAAAGATCATCTGAGTAAGATTATGTGCAGGTTGGACGTTTATTTTTAGTCTTCCATGACCAAAGTGAGAGACAATTGTTAAGGATCCCCTGGAAAAGATCACACAGGAGTATCTCTAACAAACTCTTACTTGACTGAGAGGTGAGAGTATTGCTTCCATGATACCTCAGTCTTGGAGAGAAAATAGGTTTAAATTGGATAAAAAGTTGATTAGCTTATTTGGCCTGCTAGACGCCTTTACTTTTAGCAGTTAATCCTTTGTTTTATTTATGAAATTGGTATCACACCAGAAAATATGAAGTACAATTTGGCTAAAGCAGAAAGTTCCCTACTGAGGAGTGACGTAATTGTTTTTGAATAGTGGTTGGTGATTTTTCTTCTAAATTGGGAGTGTACCTGTAAAACTCTTTTTTTTTTCTCCTTGAAAGTTATTGTAATTTTGCCTGGATAAAGAGACTTTAAGAGAGAACCATGTCATCGTAAAGGGACTGAGTGGCAGCACAGGGGGTGAGGCTTGAAAGCTGTCAGGAATCTCAGTAATAGGGACTTTTGAGTCTGAAAAGAACCAGAAGTCAAGGACAATCCATACAATGAGATAATCCTTCTTGTATGGAGTATTTTTTTTAAATGTTACAGGCCAAGGGATGGATAGTTTTAAATAAGCAGCACTATAAGGGATTTTTAAATTAAATTTTATTTTTTTCAGTTAACCAAAATCTACCTTCTCTTCCTCCTACCAAAACCTCCTTCCCTTTTGAAAAAGAATGAAGAACAAAACCCATGTAATAAATATGTATAATTAAGCAAAAAGGAATCCCACATTAGTATGCATGAGTATGTGTGAAGAAGCCTCTGCAATCAGAGTGGTCATTGCATCAGTCAGAGTTTTTAAACCTTTCAGAGTTGTTTGCTTTTACAATATTGTTATTTGGCCAGTGCAGAAATTTGTATGACTATACATATTTATAATGGGTTTTATTTTTATTTACCTTGACTTATGAGCTTTCCAGAATGGCTGGACAAACTCATAGCTCCACCAATAGTGCTTTAATGTATGTTTTCTCATAGCCCCTCCAGCTTTTGGCGTTTTCTATTTTTTGTCAGTCAGATGGGTGTGCGGTGGAACTCAGAGCTGTTTAATTTGCATTTCTCTAATTATTAGTGATTTAGAGCATTTTTAATGTGACTTTTGATATGTTGGATTTCCACCTTTGTAAACTGCCTATTTATATCCTTTGATCATTTGTGAATTGGGGAATGACTCTTATTCTTAAAATTTGAATCAGTTCCCAGGGTACTTAGAAATGAGACTGCTGCAAAGATTTTCCCCCCATTTATCTGCTTCTCTTCCAATTTTTAATTGCATTGGTTTTGTTTGTGAAAAAACTTTTAAATTTTATGGAATCAAAATTGTCCATTTTACCTTCTGTGAGCCTGTCTATCCCTTGATCATGAATTCGTCCTCTCTCCAAAAATCTGACGAGTAATTTCTTCCTTGCTCTTCTAATTTGTATATGATGTCACAATTTATGTTTAAGTCATGTACTCATTTGAAGCTTAACTTGATATAGGTTGCAAGGTGTTAGTCTATATCTAGTTTCTACCAGACTGTTTTCCATTTTTACCAATAACTTGTCAATGAATCCTTTACTCCAATTGTGTACCTAATTTATTCCACAGGTCAAACCTATCTATTTCTAATTAGTACCTAATTGTTATAATGGTTACTGCTTTGTAATATAGTTTGAGATTTGGTACTGCCAGGCCTCCTTCTTTACTACTTCCCTTCCCCCAACCCCCAGTATTTCCCTTCAGATTCTTGACCTTTTGTTCTTCCAAATGAATTTTGTTATTATTTTTTCTAGCTCTATAAAGTAATACATTAGTAATTTGATTGGTCTGGCACTGAGAATGCAAATTAATTTAGGAAGTATTGTTATTTTATTGTATTGGTTTGGTCTACCCAGGAGTAATTCATATTTTTTCAATTATTTAGATTTATCTTTATTTGTATAATGAGTGTTTTATAGATCTTGTGTATATTTTGGCAGATAGACTCCTAAATATCTTATTTGTCACATAGTTATTTTAAATGGAAATTACCTTTCCATTTTTTTTGGCTAGTTTTTGTTGGTAACTTGAAGAAATGTTGCATTGTGGGTCATAAAAATGTGTTTAATATTTCATAATTAAACTGCATAATAGAGCCATTGTACCATTCAGCTTCATTTACATTCACAGTTATGACAGTTGATTGTGTGTTTCCTTCCATCTTCTTACACTTTCTTTCTCTCTGGTGATGAGAGGAATGTGTGCTCGGCATCGGTGCATCCTCCGGGTTTGATGCGATTTGGGTCTCTTCAGCTGCTTTTCATCTTTCCCTCCCCCAGAGCCAGATCTTAGGTGCTTATCCTTTCATTACTTTAAATCCTTCTTTTCTGATCCAGGAGTTTGTTTTGGTTAGGACTGACCCCTTCCTCAGTCTGACCTCCCTCTTAATTTCTCCCCGCACTCCCCCGTTTTGACCCTTTTCAGTGACATGTAGCCAATAGTGTGGATATTGTTTTCCTGCGTCAGCCAGTTTGGATGAAAGTGATGTTGAGGTGTTACTCACTGTCCTGTCCTCCTTGGAGAGTCTTCTCTTTGTGCTCCCTGATTAGTTCCCTCTTTCATTTCCCCCTTCCCTAATGTTTTCTTCCTCTTCTCTTTCTTTTCTTATTTTAAGGTCATTAAAACATTAAAAACCACTCCCAGGCCCTCTGTATTATTGGGCTCCTAGACCATGGTGATGATCAGATCGGTTTTCAGTTGCTCCTTACTCATTTCAGGTGTGAGTGAGGTCCCTCTCATGTTGGCTCACTTCCCGTCTCTTCCTCACTGGATCTTAAGGGTTGGGATGGTGCCTCTGGATAGAATGGTAGGGATGTCAGAAGTTCTAGGTCTGTGCCATCCCACAGTGCATTTCCAAAACTTCAAAGGCCTACACTTGTACCTATCCTCTCAGGCTTTGTGTTGTTGCTGTTGTTGTTTTTTGGTGGGGCTGGGATAAGGGGTTGCTTCTGGACAGAGTTTTGTCTTTAGCTAGTTTCTTATCATAATGACTGTCTTCACTGATGCTGGCTTTGTTGGCAGGTCTCCTTTCCTATTACACAGGTTTCTGGCTAATTTTTTTTGTGCAGTTTTAGCATAGTGAAATCACTTACTATAGTTTCTCATTGAATTTCTTGATCATTATTCAGTCAGGTGTGACTTTCAGTTTTTTTCTGGATTAGCTATATGGCTAAGTGATCTTTCTCTGTTCAGTCAGCCATATTGATTGAAAGTCAAGATACACAGAATTTCATTGGTTGGAGGCAGGATTGGTGATGGGGAGTTGATGAAGAGTCTGGCCAAAAGAAAATTAGAGCTTAAATTAGGATTAGGCTAGGTATGAGCCTTGAAGGGGCAAAAGGCTCAGAGAAGAGGATATGACTTTCACATAGTAACCAGTCAGAAAGACAGGAGAAGAGTAAAAACTATGTTAGTATGGAAGTGAAGAAATAAAGTATACTTTTTCTCTGAGGTCTTTCCATTTATTGATGCCCACAGGAGAGGATGTTTCCTTAGGACATATTAGGATGAGGTCTAAAATCTTCAAAAGCAATAATGAGAAAGAAACTTTAGGCCTTGAATAGAGAAGGCGTGTAGGAAAGTGGGTGTAGGACTAATTCAAAGTAAATTTGTGGATGTAGGGGATATAGAAGGGTGATAATTTAATTATATTTTGCCACAAGCATTTTGTTATTCACTGTGACATGAATATGGAAGAAATATTCCTTAAGAACATTTTTAAGCTATCTATAATCATATGAAAAAATACTCTAACTCACTATTGATCAGATAAATGCAAATTAAAACAACTCTGAAGTACTACCTCACACTTATCAGAGTGGCTAGTATGACAAAAACGGAAAATGTGGATGTTGGAGGGAATATGGGAAAACTGAGACACTAGTGCATTGTTGGTGGACTTGTGAACTGATCCAACCACTTTAGACGGCAATTTGAAACTAAGCCCAAAGGGCTATTAAATTGTGCATACTCTGATGTAGTAATACCACTGCTAGGTCTATATCCCAAACACAAAAATAAAAAGGGAAAACAACCTAGTTCTAAAAACATAATCATAGCAGTTCTTTTTGTGGTGGCTAAGAATTGAAAATCAAAGGGATACCTTCAGTTGGGAAATGGGGCATACTATTGTAATGGAATATTGTGCTGTTAGAAATGACAAACAGGATGATTTCAGAAAAACCTGGAAAGACTTATATGAACTGATACATGGTGAAGTGAACAGAACCAGAAGAATATTGTACACAGTAATAGCAATACTGTTTGAAGAATTGTGAATAACTTAGTTATTCTCATCAATACAGTGATCCAAGACGATCCCAAAGAACTAATGATGAAGCTTACTATCTATCTCCAGAGAAAGAGCTGATATTAATTGAATACAGATTAGAGCATGCTATTTTTCACTTTCAGTTTTTTCTTTTAAATCTTCATGTACAAAATGACTAATATGTGTATGTTTTACATAATTGTACATGTATAACCTATATCTGATTACTCACTGTCTCAGGGAGGGGTGCCAAAGAAGACCATGCCATCAGAGAAATAATGACATGACTTGCGCTTGACTTTGTTTTGAGTGAGGGAGGGCTGTGCATGTCACCAGCTTCACTTCTCCTCCAGAGCCATCTGAATCCAGAGACTGGAGATGACCCAGTGTGAGGCAGTTGGGGTTAAGTGACTTGCCCAGGGTCACACAAGTGTCTGAGGTGAGATTTGAATTCAGGTCCTCCTGACACTGGTGCTTTATCCACTGAACCACCTATTTGCCCCCAGGGAGTGAGTAGGGAAGGAAATGAGTGAGAGTTAGAATTTGCAACTCAAAACTTTAAATAAAAATGTTAAAAAATTAAAAAAAATATATATTGATACTTACTGTTCCAGATAATTTCTTTTCTAGAATAGAAAAATTAAATCTTTGACCTTTAAATATTCAGTTTTTCCTGTAAACTATCGTTAGTAGAAATTTTACCATTTTGTACAAATATACACTGGATCATTAGTTTCAGGCATCTTTATATGAAGCATTTTCAAGGTCTGTGCCGTGAAAACCTAACATTAACTAATTTTTCTTTTGTCCATTACTTAGTTATTTCAAAATGTGTTTCATGTAAACTAGACAGCCCCTTTAACTTAAGTGGGAATCTGTCAGACTTCCTAGGAAACATGAGGAAAGAAAACCTGCACTTGTATCCTTTGAAATGCTGTTGGAATGTAGACAGTCCCTGGTTCTTTATATTTCTTAGAAAAGGTTTGTCACATGGTAATCATTTGAAGCCGAACTGTACAATGGCTCTATTATGTAGTTTAATTATTACTAATTAATCTTTGTTCACTTGAACTTTGTTGATGGATGGATGAAATCAGTTTTCCTGGTTTAGCTAAGCATCAGAGTTTGCGTAGTTTATTGGAATATATTTAAATCTATTCAGTTTGCGGTGCCTTTTCTAGATTGGTTCTATTATTTTGAATAATATTTCTCTTGGGGAGAGGTTGACTTAGGTACAAAGTTAAGTCCAGTTTCATCCTCCCCCCAACCATGATGCTAAATGCCAGATTACTTGATGTCACTCTCAGAATTGCTTCTTCTGACAAGGTAGGATAGGAAAGATACAAAGGTAAGAAGCGGGATGAGTTCTTCCCACCCTTAGTTGAAACTTGAAATTTACATTTCTCATAAAATGTTGTCATAGATGATGGTTGTCTTATGAAAACTATCAATTAGTACCATGCTTTAGGTAAATAATGGGTGAAGTATAGTGAGTATAGTGTTGTGCACTCCTTTGGCCACTCACTTACAAATTGTTTTTCATAGGAAAATGAGACATTAGTACATGTCGGTAATTGAAAAAAATTAATGAAGGGCTTAGTCAGGATGTAGCCTGAACCCTCTGCTTTCCCCCTAGAGCCCAGTGTCTCGCTGATCTCATCAGTTCCTACATCCTTGCAGATTCTGTCCTGCATCAACGATTGCCATGTGCACATCTCAGACTGGGGGTCCTGTAGGCAAACCCAGAATGTCCAAACAGCACTCAACATCTTTTCCTCCAAACCCTCTCCTCTTCTGAGCTTCCCTGTTAGTGTCCAAGGAAACAGCGTTCTCTTTGTGCCAGCCGAGCTTTCAACCTCAGTCTCATCCTTTCTTGCTTGCATTTACGCCACCTATCCAATCTAGTGCCAAATCTTGGTTCTGTACCTTTACAATGTCTCTTGTATATATCTGCCATCTTTGCACTCATGCAGATGCCTTCCTAGTATAGGTTGTCATTATCTCTTGCCTGGATTATTGCAGTAGCCTTTTAATTGGTGTCCCTGCCTCAAATGTCTCCCATGTCCAGGTTATCCTCAGCTGCCAGAATGGTATTCTGAAAGTGCAGGTCTGGCCATGCCATGTACTACTACCCTTCTCCCACCGCAATCAACTCTAAAGACTTCAAGATCAGAGTCAGTCAGTAAACATTTATTAAGCATCAACTGTGCTAAGTACTAGGGATACAAAGTAAGGTATGAGACTATCTTTGCCAGCAAGGAGCTCCCAAGCTAACTGGAGAAGACAGCGTATTAAAGAAGCTGGAAAAGGGAGGAGGGGAGATGGTACCTAGCACTGGATAGGAGGTGATCTGAGTTGTGGAGTTGAATTAATTCTGCAGAGTGATCATAAAGTCCAGGAAATGAGCTGGGCAAGAAATGCTAATTCCCTGGATGTCCTCCTGAAATAGTGGGCCTGAGAGGAACTCCCAGGTATCCACTGCCACTCTTTCCACTGAGAGGGACAGAGGGTGCCAAGCAAATGACTTTTAGAGTCAGTTTTATGTTGCAGAATATTTAGTTTTTAGAAATCATGAAATCCAGGTGATCTGGGAGATCAATTGTAAAGTCCTCTGAGTGCCTGGGGTCTTCCTATCTTTCTAGTTTTCCCCACACTCTCCCTCCATCCATTGTTGGTGACCCTGCTCTTCCCTACTCCAGACACTCCATGAATTTGCTAGCTCCCCCTCCTCACCTCCAGCTCTTAGCTTTCCTGATTTCCTTCAAGATAGCTCAAATCTCACCTTCTGTGGAAGGTGTTTCCCACCTCCCCCTGTACCCAGAGTCTCTTTGCTCCAAGATTAGTGTTTACACTGTCCATAGCTTGTATGTACATGCTTGTTTACATATATGCTTCTCCCCATTAGATCAGGAGTTCCTCAAGGACAGGAATCATATTTTTTGCCTTTTTTTGTGTCCCCAATTGTTAGCCCAGTGCCCTTGAAAAATGCAGACTGCCTGACTGTAGGTACTTGGGAGACAGGAAGGAGAAGAGAGAAGTTTTAGGAATTCCATTTAATGTTATGAGATTTCATATGTAACCATAATTGATTGCTATTATTTTATTCCTTTGGTATCTTATTCAAAAAGAAAATATGGTTATTAACCAGATTTCTTTACTTAGTGCATAATGTGTGTTGAAAAATGCTTCTAATGTAGTCTTTTAAACTTTCATGCTCTCAGTGCTTCTTTCTCTCCATAAGGCTGCCAGAATGTTGACTTTCCTATTGTGTGTGACCTTTAAGAAACCAAAAATTTGGGGCATATTTTTGAGAAATTAAGCAAAGTGACTAATGTTTTTATCCTTTACAAAAATTAGTATTTAGTTCCAGAGCAAAAAAAAATGCTTGTCTTGCAGTAGAAAATAACTTACATAATCCTTTTTCTGTGCTAACATTACTCACGATGAGAGAAACAAGTACTGAAACAGTTAAAAAGATTCATTACAAAGAGTAAAAAAAAAAAGTGTCAACCAAAGAAACTTAAGGACTGTTTTTATACATCTATAAGCTATGCTAATTACATGTAAGAATTCATCCTAGCACACTTTATAAAAAGTGTTCCTGTTTAAGTGTCCAATGGTGATATGGAGAAACAGTACTTTGGAGTTATCGTTATACTAAATTCTGTGTAACAGTTTTTATTGTGATTTTTTTTCTCCCATATGGCTAAGTCTGTATGAATTTTTGTTTGTAATTGCAGACCAATGACCAAGTGAGCTTGGTTGGCTCAAGCACTTTACCAGTGATGGAAAGAACTATTCTTAAATTCATTGAACTTCTATTTCCATATTTGTTGGATCTGCCTTCTCTGATTTAGATCAGAGCCCACCCCTGTCTTCTTCTGGCTGGTTCTTATGTATGTTCTGCCCTGTAGTATATCTTCCTGAGGAGACCTACTTCTGATGCTGAGGCCTTGGTCTAGGACTAATATTTGATGGAGCCCAGAGGCATCACAGGATGTCCAGCTCTTGCCTTGGTTCCATAATTGAGCCACTGCTTTTCTGATCCCATATGTCTTGAATGAGATCTTTTTTTTAAATCACTTCTTATGCTTCAGTCTCTTTGGTAAAGTTTTCTGGCCAACTTAAACCCCTCAGGATAGTCTCTCTTTTCACTGGAAAGGTAAGGAATTGCATACCAGGTATTTCATTCTTTGAGCTTTTTGCCAGTGAATTAGGATGGCCTTAAACCCAAATCACTCTGGCTCTTAGTGGCAGGTCCTAGCCCAAGCTCACTTGGTCATTGTTTGGGCCTTGATGACTGAAGTAAACATAAATAGCAGTTTTTGTTTGGCCAACACTGAGGGTCTTCCTCTCCTAGATTCACTTTTCTCTCTTTTTTTTTTTTGGACTTGGTAAAAGAGGCCATTCTTTGCCTCATTTCTTACCTTACTCACTGATTGGCCATTGCCTCAGTGAAACTCTGAGACCTGTTAAAAACTTTAGCTTTAGAAAGGTCAAGGTTTCCCACTGCATCCAGGGCCATCTCCAGTTGTCTTGATCTATTCCTTGCCACTGAATCCAGATGGCTCCTGAGGAGACAGTGAGGCCAGTGACTTTGCAAAGCCCTGCCTCACTTAAATCCAGTTCACTTGCAAGTCATGGCATCACCTCCCTGATGTTATGGTCCTCTTCAAGAAGGAAGGACAGATAGACAACAACAATAGCAATAAGAAGGAAGGATTAAGTCATTTTTTCTTACAGTAAGTAAAGCTAGTGAACTGACTAGCAGATTTGCCCTTCATTCCTGAATCATTCACTTTCACCAAATCATTCAATCTTAGGACTAGACTACATTTCCAGGTATCAGTTAGTCCTTCCTTCTGCTCTCTTGCCTAAGAGAGAAAAGACTGCTCTGTTATTGGAGAGGATTGTGTTACTGTGTAGGGCAGGGGTGGGGAACCTGTGGCCTTGAGACCACATGTGGCCTTCTAGATCCTTAAGTGTGGCCTTTTGACAGAATCCAAATGTTACAGAACAAATCCTAAAGGCCTTTAACTCCATCTCTAATACTTTCACACAGCTGTTAAGGAAGTTTTTCCTTTCATTTAATTAGTTAATTAATTTAAATCCCTTTTAATGAAGTTTAGGCTCATTTCCACTAGTGGTGTCCACATGTTGACCATCTGCTTGCCATTCTCTATAAGGTTTTCTTCTTATCCAGTGCAGTACAAGGGGTTCCTTGTCAGATAATTTGTTATCAGAGATTGCTTTATGTTTTGGTTTAGACTAGTGATTGAAGTGAGACAGGATTGAACACCTTTGGTGTAGGGAACTCCTGGTGAAGAACTTACTTTGAGTGCCTGTGCTCCTTATCCTACAACTCCAAATCTTAGAGAGTTGCCCAGCGTCACTGAGAGGTGGGCTATCTTGCCCAGGGTTTGGGAGCCATTATAGGTCTGAGATGAGCTTGAACCCATGGCTTCCTTGCTCTTGGTTATGCTCTGTCCCTTTCGAATTGCATAGAAAGGCAGAAGGCATCATAATCCAACAAAATATCAGTCTTCACTCAAGCATCCTGTCATTTTTACTTATCACTTGCCTCTCTTCCAAATGAGACTTCAGAGGAGAACTGTTTGCATATCAAAGAATGATAGAGAGACACTTGATAAAACTGATGAAGTTCTCCAATATGACCATACTTAAAAAGTCAGATGAGAAATAAATAATGTCCTGTCATGCTAACACACAATCGTATTGGAAAAAGTTTGCCCTGGAGAAATCAACTTTTGATATATTCTTGGTTTCTTCTAAGAGTTAATGCACAGTTGTGAGCATAATCTAAATTTTGCTAAATGTAAGATAAAATACCATGCCATGAAATCACAGGTTCAGTCTTGATTCTTGTCAGATAAATTAAACTGTTCATAATCTTTATTTTCATTTCTAAGTAAAGTTCTTATCAAATCTTTTTTCCTCTTACTATTTGCTGTGGCACAGTGTTCCCTCCCTGTTTTAAGTGGATGCACTTAATTTTAAATGACTTATTTCATCAGTCAGTTATTCTCAGATAACAGGGACTTTATGCATTTTACTAACTTTTAGCCATATCTCATTTTTCTTTTTCCTGCAATACATTGTATAATACGCATATATGTGCACATATATATTGATCTATGTATGCTCACTTGTATATTTACAGAAGTAAACTTTCCCACTAGTATCATTTTCTGATACTTTGGTAACTTTTGCTACTTAAAATATGCTGTATCAGAGAATGGTCTGTTGGACTACCATGGGTAATGATCTCCCCAGTGGTTCTAGCCTTACCTCTGTAACTTTATCTCTGTTTCCTCAGTTTTCTTCTGTTTCCAAAGAGGCTAAGGGAAGAAGAATAGGACCTGGAAGTGATCTTGGGATTCTGGAACATACTAGATAGCAACTCAACCTTGACAGAGCCCAGAACAATTTGGTTTCCTCTCACATTAGACTTAGGGTGACTGACTCAGCGCTGGGCCAGATCCACAGGGTACCTGCCAGTAGTGGCACTCTTGTGCTACTTCCATGGAGTTCAGCCATAGCGCACTGAACAGCTAGCTCCCTATTGTATTTCCTGCCAAGAAGCCTCCAGGGGCCAGGCAGAGACACAACCAGAAGTAGTAACTGGGTTGGACTCTAATCATGTCAGTGAAATGATTAGCTCATTTTCTTGGAGACTTACTGGAAAGATTTATGGTGCTTTTATCCCCATTCTCACCAAGTCCTATATAAATTTGTGTCTCCACCACTTTTGCTAACAGCTTTGTAATGTCTGGCCCTGCACCCTTCTTTTCCTTTCCCAGTAATCTCTGCTGTGTTGCTTTCCTCTTAGTTTGGCATCTATTTCTTCTTTACTGCTTGGTCTTTCAACTGTCCCGTGTTCCCAATTTATATTCTGCTAAGTACTGGCTTTTTATCGCTCTCAAAAATACATATATGAACCTTAGAGTTTCAGCATCTTCATTCATAGCCATCTCATTTGTATATGATTTTTCCCCATTGCTAGTATTTTTGATTGGCTTTCACCTGTGCGAAGGCATTTTCTATTTTATCTTTTTTAAATTAATTATTTGTTTTCAGTTTTCAAGAATCACTTCCTTAAGTTTTAAATTTTCTCCCCATCCCTCCCCAAGACGGCTTGCAATCTTATATGGGTTCTACACATACATTCTTATTAAACACATTTTCACATTAGTCGTGTTGCATAGAACAATTAAAACAAATGGGAGAAATCATGAGAAAAAACAAACCAAAACAAAACATAACACAAGAGAAAACAGTCTGCTTCATTCTGCATTCCAGTTTCATAGTTTTTTCTCTGGATGTGGACGGCATTTTGCCTCGAGTCCTTTGGGAATATTTTAAGTCCTTGCATTGCTGTGAAGGGCTAAGTCTGTCAGAAACAGTCCTCATACACTGTGGCTGTTACTGACTATAATCTTCTCCTGGTTCTGCTCATTTCACTCAGCATCCATTCTAGGCCTCTCTGAAGTCTTTCTGTTCATTTCTTATAGCACAGTAGTGTTCCATTACATTCATGTACCACAACTTGTTTAGTCATTCTTCAATTGATGGACATCCTCTTGATTTCCAGCTCTTGGCCACCACAAAAAGAGCTGCTATCAAGATTTTTGTATATGTGGGACCTTTTCCCATTTTTATGATCTCTTTGGGATATAGTCCTAGAAACAATATTACTGGGTCAAAGCGTATGCACATTTTTGTAGCACTTTGGGCATAGTTCCAAATTGCTCTCCAGAATGGTTGGATTAGCTCACAGCAACATGAACAATGAATTAGTGTTCCAACTCTCTCACATCTTCTCCAACATTTATCATCTTTCTGTTTTGTCATGTTAGCCAATCTGATAGGTATGATGTGGTACCTCAGAGTTGTTTTGATTTGCATTTCTCTAATCCATAGTGATTTATAGCATTTTTCATATGACGATAGATAACTTTAATTTCTTCCTCTGAAAACTTCCAGTTCATATCCTTTGGCCATTTATCCATTGGGGAATGAATTTTATTCTTTTATTTAAGAATTTTATTCTTAAATTTGACTCAGTTCTCTATATATTTTAGAAATGATACCTTTATCACAAATATTAGTTGCAAAAATTCTTTTTCCATTCTTTTATCTTTAAACCAGTTTCAACTTACCTTTCCACTCTGTTTTCACAGGACTTCCCTTTCCCTTTGTGCATTTTATATTCCAGCTGGGGGCTACTACTGGTATTGTACTCGCTCATCCTAACTCCATGCATTTTGCATATTTCACCATCCATACCTGTAATTAAAATTTCATACATACTTCCTTATCTCCATATATTGAAATCTTTCTTATCCTTTGAACCCTAGCCGGTTGTCCTCAGTGAATGCTGGTGATTCATCCTCTTAGAAATATTTCCCTCCTTAACTCTATTACATTACTGTTTGGCTACTTATGTACCTACTAATTTCTTATCTTGTGTTATAGTTGTTTGTGTACATATATCACCCAACCTTCACCCCTCGACATGCACACAATATATTAGAACCTCTGAAGACAAGGATTTTGTTACCTTTCATCTTTGCATTGGCTGCTCAGTCAGGCTTCAACTCCATGGATCAAGATGCTGTTTTCCATTTCCTTCTTCCACTTACTTTACAGATGAGAAAACTGAGGCAGAGAGGGTTAAACATATTGCTCAGGGTCACACAGCTAGTCAGTGTCTGAGGTCAAATTTGAACTCAGGAACATGAGTCTTCCTGACTCCAGGCCAGTACTCTATCCTCTGTGGTACCCAGCTGTCCAGTAAATGATTATTGGATTTGTGTCCTCATCTTTCTAACAATGCTTTTCAAGTAGGTGTTGAATAAATGTTTATTAAATTGAATTGTTGAATTATGTTAGCTTTTTACTTTCTTATGTATCTGAAATCTGTATTTCATAAAATTGTCATAGATGGAATTTAGAGCTGTGTGAAAACATTAGAGATCATCTGTCCTAGAAGTGAAGATAAGGAAACAAGATCCAGAGAGATGTAGCATTTATTTGTCCAGGGTCACATCTGTTGTAGAGATGCCCATTGTAGGGCCCCAGTTTTCTCATGAGGAGCCAGGATTCTTCCCTCTATACAATGCAGAAACACATGGTTCCAGAACACTGAGTGTAAGTAATGGAAGCTAATAGGATGGAGAGAAGAGGCCATAGGCCCCTGCTTGGAGAAGATGCAGTCATGGTAACTGGCAACAGAAAGAAGGCAAAGCTGCTTATATCATGCTTTGTTCTGCATCTTCTGTCAAGGAGAAGACCCTTTCCCTGGAAATGACAGAACACAAATGGCTAACCCTCAGATAAGTAAGGGACCACCTAGTGATTCTTGATGAATGCAGGTTACCAGGCAGGTGAATGTTGACCTTATGACCTGAGAATTGTCAAGTGATTGCTGAGCCTCTTAAAGTAACGTTTGAAAGATCATGTAAAATGGGAGAGGTATACTACAAGATTGGGAATATTTTTTTCAAAATGAGAAGAGAGCAGAGTCTGTAAACTATATATAGGACAATGAACTAGTCTTTGATTCCTGAAGGAATTTTAGAATAGTTTGGTAAAGAGTTAGTTATTGAACATTTAGAAAGGGATGTGGTGATTGCAGAGTCAGCATGGTTTCACCACAGACAGGTTGTGCCAGATCACCTGCATTTATTTCGTTTTTGGATAGAACTATGGGGACTAGTGGATAGTTTGATTACATTTTAGCAAAGCTTTCACTCATGTCTTTCATACCATTCTTATGGAGAACATAGAACCTAGCAATGGATTAGTTCAGGAGTTCTTGACCTTGTGTTCATGTTGAAGGTGTCCCAAACCCTTGGCTTTAATTAAAGCCTAAAACTGCACTAAGACTTTTGGGACACCTTATGTATTTTACTTTGTACATTTAAAAACGTTATCCTTAGATAAGGTCCATGGGCTTCATCAGACTGCCAGAGGGGTCCATGGCACAAAAAAGGTATGGAACCCCAAGTTTAGATGACACTATGGTCAGATGTATTCAGCACTGGTTGGATGGCCACATTGAAAGTATGATTTTGCTGGGAGTCAAGATGGTGGAATGATTTGTAGTGCTCTGCCCCTCCCCTTATTGACCTTGAAAAACTCAAAAATTGTTTCCCCAGGAGAAAAGCTGGGACAGTGGGATCAGCCAAAGGGGCAAACAGTCTCTTAGCCTGTGAAGCTACGAAAATTGCAAAGGGGAGGGTCCCTCTTGCTGTGACCAAAGGGGACCAGTTCAGCCTGGAGCTCTCTCAGACAGCCTCACTTTATCAAACAGGGAGGAGTTCCTGAGCCCCAGAGAGGGGTGGAACTTGCAACTGCCAACATAAGGAGACTAGGCGAGCCTCAGCACCCCAGGGGAATTGGGAAGACACTAGTGCAGACAGGTTCATAAACTGCTGAGCTTCCCTATGCTCTAGCTCAGCAGAGGAGACCTCCTGTGGCCAGACCACCCCTCCCCCACACTAAACGCAACAAGCTCCTGGGTAACTCCAGGGAAACCCAGAAAGAATTCACCTGGCTTCTGCTTTCCAATACCAGCCAGCTCAATACCAGGTAAGATGCAGCATTTTAGCTTATAGCTGAAAGAACCAGAGGTCACAACACATAAAGCCTCAAGTTCTAGGCACAAGAACTGTGAGACAGAGCCCCCTGTGCCCCAGAAGCAGAGATCTGCTTTAAAAGCCAGGAAAAGGGTGATTGTTATAAGAAGCAAACCAGAAAAGAAAAAAACCATAGAATCTTTCAACGGGGACAAGGACCAAAACATGAATACCAAAGAGGTCAGCATTGAGACTGTACTCCTGTCTGAAACTTCAGAAGGGAATATGAACTGGTCTCAAGCCCAAAGAGCATTTTTGGAAGAGCTTAAGAAGAATTTTAAAAGCCAAATTAGAGAAATAATAGAAAAACTGGCCAATGATTTTTAAAAATATGAAAAAAGAATTCCCTGAAGAGAACACCTCCCTAAAAAGGAAAATAGGATAAATGGAAAAGGAAGTATAAAACCTAAATGGAGAAAATAACTCCTTAAAAGGAACAATTAGACACATGGAAAAGGAGATGAAAAAGTTAACTGAAGAAAACAATTTGATAAAAATTAAAATCTTGTGCAAGTAGTAGCTAACAACTCTGAGATATCAAGAGTCAGTCAGACAGAATCTAAAGAATGAAAAGGTAGAAGAAAATGTAAAATATCTAACTGGAAAAACAACTGACCTGGGAAATAGACCCAGGAGAGGAAATCTAAGAATTATTGGTCTATCAGAAAGTGATGATGAAAAAAAGAGCCTGGACAATATCTTCCAAGAAATTATCAAGGAAAATTGCCCAGAAGTGCTAGATCCAGAGGGCAAAATAGTCATTGAAAGAATCCACCATTCACTTCCTGAAAGGGATCTCAAACTAAAAAACACAAAGGAATATCATTGCCAAATTCCAGAACTATCAAGTGAAGGAGAAAATACTGCAGGCAGCCAGAAAGAAACCATTCAAATATTGAGGAGCTACAATCAGGATCACACAGGACCTTGCAGCTTCTACATTAAAAGATCGAAGGAATTGGAATCTGATATTCCATAAGGCAAAGGAGCTGGGACTACAACCAAGGATCAGTTACCCAGCATAGTTCAGCATAAAATTTCAGGCAAGGAGGTGGACATTCAATGAAATAAGGGATTTCCAGACCTTCCTGATGAAAAGGCCAGAGCTCAATAGAAAATTTGATCTTCAAACACAAATCTCAAGAGAGGCATAAAAAAGTAAACAAGAGGGAAAATGAACTTGTTATTCAATATGGGCAAACTGTTTACATCCCTATAAGGGAAGATGATACTTGTTAATCTTGAGAATAGTATATTAATTATGATAGATAAAAGGGATATTCATGGATAGAGGGAACAGGTATAAAGTAAATGATGTCATGATAAAAATGTGATTTAAGGGTGTGAAGGGATTGTAATGGGAGATGTGAAAAGGAGGAGTCAGAAAAGGTAAATTACATCACAGAAAGAGGCACAAAATATATTACAGTAGAAGAAAAGAGGGGAGAGAGATGACTACTGTTTGAGATTTACTCTCATCTGATTGGGTTCAAGGAGGGAACAATAGATTCAGTTAAGTATAGAAATATAACTATCTCTGTAGGCAGTAGGAGGGGAAAGGGGAAAGAAAAGAAAGGGGAATGTAAAAGGGAGGGAAGAAGTAGTAAGGAAAAAGGGGAATAAAAGGGAGGGAGGCTGAAAGCAGGGAGGGAAGACTGAGGGAGGCGGTGGTCAAAAATTGAAACTATTGTGGAGGGGAAGGGAGAACCAAAAGCATAAATGGGTGGAAAGAGGTTGGAGGGAAAGATAGTAATCATAACTGTGAATGTGAATGGGATGAACTCTCCCATAAAATGGAGACAGATAGCAGAATAGATTAAAAACCATAATCTAGCAATATGATGTTTACATGAAACACATTTGAAATGGGGGGGATACACACAGGGTAAAGGTAAAAGGTTGGAGCATAATATAATGTGCTTCAGCTAATGTAAAAAATGCAGGGGTAGCAATCCTAATATCAGACAAAGCAAAAGCAGAAATAGATCTAATCAAAAGAGATAAGGAAAGAAACTATATCCTGCTAAAAGGCACCATAGAAAATTAAGCAATATCATTACTAAACATATATGCTCCAACTGATCTAGCATACAAATTCTTAGAGGAGAAGTTAAAGGAGTTACAGAAAGAAATAGCAAAACTATACTAGTGGGGGACCTTAACCTCCCCCTCTCTGAATTTGATAAATCTAACCTCAAAATAAACAAGAAAGAAGTTAAGGAGGTGAATAAAACTCTGAATAAGATAGATAGGATAGATCTCTGGGGAAAATTGAATGATGATAGAAAGGAGTATACCTTTTTCTCAGCAGAACATGGCAAATTTACAAAAATTGACCATGTAGTAGAGCATAAAAACCTCACAATCCAGTGAAGAAAGGCAGAGATAGTTAATGCATCCTCCTTAGATCATAATGCAATAAAAATTATATGTAATCAAAGGCCATGGAAAGAGAAACCAAAAATTAATTGGAAACTAAATAATCTAATCCTAAAGAATGAGTGGGTTAGACAACAAATTATAGAAACAATCAACAACTTCATTCAAGTGAATGACAATAATGAGACAACCTACCAAATCTTATGGGATACTGCAAAAGCAGTTCTTATGGGAAGTTTTATATCTTTGAATGCCTGCATGAATAAAGTAGAGAAAGAGAAGATTAATGAATTGGACATGCAGCTGAAAAAGCTAGAAAAAGAACAAATTGAAAATCTCCAAGTAAATACCAAATTAGAAATACTGAAAACCAAAAGACAGATTAATAAAATTGAAATTAAGAAAACTATTGAATTAATAAATAAAACTAAGAGTTGGTTTTATGAAAAAAACAGTAAAATTGATAAACCTTTGGTCAATTTGATTTAAAAAAAGAAGAAAACCAAACTACCAATATCAAAAATGAAAAGGGTGAACTCACCTCCAATGAGAAAGAAATTAAAACAATAATTAGAAATTACTTTGCCCAACTGTATGCCCATAAATTCGACAATTGAAATGAGATGGATGATTATTTTAAAAAAATATAAATTGCCTTGATTAACAGAAAAAGAAGTTGAGTACTTAAATAACCCCATCTCAGAAAAGGAAATTGAACAAGCTGTCAGTGAACTCCCTAGGAAAAAATCTCCAGGGCCAGATGGATTTACAAGTGAATTCTTTCAAAAATTTAAAGAACAGTTAATTCCAATACTATATAGACTATTTGGGAAAATTAGGGAAGGAGTTTTAGCAAATTCTTTTTATGATACAAATATGGTTCTAATACCTAAACCAGGAAGAGCCAAAACAGAGGAAGAAAATTATATATCAGTTTCTTTAATGAATATAGATACAAAATTTTAAATAAGATATTATCAAAAATAATACAGCAACTTATCATGAGAATAATACATTATGATCAGGTAGGCTTTATACCAGGAATTCAGGACTGGTTCACAACAAAACTAATAGAAACCATACAAGTATCTCATAGATGCAGAAAACATTTTTGACAAAATACAACACCCATTCCTGTTAAAAACACTGGAGAGCATAGGAATAAATGGAACTTTCCATAAAATAAGAATGAGTAGCTACCTAAAACCATCAGCAAGCATTATACACAATGGGGATAAGGTAGATGCATTTCCAATAAGATCAGGGGTGAAACAAGGATGTCCATTATCACCACTGTTGTTCAATATGGTACTAGAAATGTTAGCTGTAGCAATAAGAGAAGAGAAAGAAATGGAAGGAATTAGAATAGGCAAAGAAGAAACTAAGTTATCACTCTTTGCAGATGATATGGTGATAGAGAATCCTAGAGAATCAAATAAAAAACTACTTGAAATAATAAACAACTGTGGCAAAGTTGCAGGTTACAAAATAAACCCACATAAATCATCTGCATTTCAATATATTAAACAGTGCCCAACAGCAGGTGATAGAAAGAGAAATCCTATTTAAAGCTACAGTAGATACTGTAAAATATCTGGGAGTCTACCTGCCAAAACAAACCCAGGGACCATATGAATACAGTTACAAAACACTTTTTGCACAAATAAAGTCAGATCAAAGTAAGTGGAAAAGCATCACTTGCTGTGGGTAGGCCAAATCAATATAATAAAAATGACAATTCTACATAAATTAATTTACTTATTCAGTGCCATAACAATCAAACTATCAGATAATTATTTTCTAGAGCTACAAAAAATAATATCAAAATTCATCTAGAAGGAGTATGTGTGTAGAACCTGTATAAGGTTCTACACCATCTTGGGGAGGGAGTGGGGAAGGAGGAGGGAAGTAAGAGAAGGAGGGGAAAAATATCTAAGACATATGGAAGTGATTGTAGAACACTGAAAGCAAATAAAATAATTTTTACAAAAGGAAAAAAAAGTGATTGCTATTTCAGTTATTGGTTCAGAATTCAGAATACCCCAGGAATCTTCTTGGCCCTGTACTGTTGATATTTTTGTTAATGTTAATGGGGATGCAGTTCTAATGTACTGTTTGACAGGATACGTAAGATTCATGAAATGTTAAGAGGATTGGGCTAGATCAAATAAGGTGAAATTTAAAAGGAGTAAATGTAAAGTCTTATATAGACACACCAAATCAACCTTGTAAGTGTAAGATAGAGACATGATTAGACCACCAATGTTCTGAAAAGAACGTGAGGATTTTAGCGAATTGTGAGCTCCAGATAAGTCAGTGATACAATGTGGCAGCCAGAAAAGCATATGCAGTCTTGGGTTGTATCAAGAGAAGTATCACTTATTGAAGTAGGGAATTGACAGTCCTTCCTCCAGTGGCCTTGTCAAACTGCCTCTGGATTGTTGTGGTCAGTTTAAAAGTACTCTGATAAGCTAGGGAGTATCCTTTGGAGATCAGCCAGGATGGTGAAAAGCCTTGAGTCCATGTACTATCAGTTCCAGTTGTGAAAGACCTGTGAATTTTGTTTGGAAAAGAGAAGACACAGGATGGGAAGGGAGAGGGAATATTACGATAACTGTCCAAGCACTGGAGGAACAGTGACATAGAAGATCAGAATTATGGCAGAACCAGGAACTCTCAGTGGAAATTACAGAGACAAATTGAGGCTAGATTTCAATAGAATATAAGCTCTGTGAGCAAGGATTGTCTTTTTTTTTTTTTTTTTGGTCTTCCTAGCTCTAACACCTAGCACACCTCCTTGGTGGTTGGTAAGCAGAGGCTAAATGGTTACTAGTCAGGTATGAGATAGTGGAGATTTTTTGTGGGGTATAAATGGTGCTACATGGCTGCAGAGCTTCCTTCCAGGTATCAAATTCTGTGATTTGCTACTTGGGGATTTTATGTTAGGATCATGAAATTTTTCATATTCTCGAAAGAATTAGCAAATCTTGAAATACATTTGCTTGATTACTTTTGGTTTGACTTTTAACTAAGCTGATTTTAAAGGAAATAAATTCTGTGTATTTAGTGCTTTTGTAAAAACCCTGTAAAAGAACTCCTCAATATCTAGAAAATATTAATCCAGATAACTCTGGAGGAGAAAGTGAGGCTGGTGACCTTGCACAGCCCTCTCTCACTCCAATCATAGTCAACTGCAAGTCATGTCATCATCTCTCTGATGTCATGATCATCTTTGAGAATGAAGGCCAAACACAACAACAATGTAAAAGAACTTCTTACTATCTACACATATACCTACATATCTATTTAATATCTTCTTTTTAAAGGAAACAAGAATGGTACTTGACTAATCCCTATAGGAAAGTTTCAGCAATGATTTTAAATTCAGATTCCTTGAGAAGTTTTTATGTGGTTTTTGGTACTTCCATTCCTCATAAAAGTCATATTGTACTTCACAGAATAACACAAATGTTTATTTTTTAGCAATTGTTTATGTTAGTCTCACACTAGATGTCAGTGTTAGCATACCTGGGTTAGCTGTTCCAGGTGTGGTTATGATGTCATCCAAGTGTTACTTCTGTACATGAGGTACCGTGTTGGTTTGTAACTGAGCAGCCCCAGTTTATAAGTATGCATGTTGCTTAAATGGTATGTGATTTTGTTTAACAAGTATTTATTAAGCACTTGCTGTGTGCTCAGCTAGAGCAGCTAGGTGGTACAATAAAAAACTGGGCCTGGAGTCAGGGAGACTCCTATTCCTGAGTTTAAATCCTCACAAACTTACTAACTATGTGACCCTGGGCAAGTCATGTAACCTTGTTTGCCTTAGTTTCCTCATCTGTAAAAATGAGATGGAAAGGGATCAGAAGCAAAACCAGTCCAGTATCTTTGCCAAGTAACCCAAATGGGGTCAACAAGAATCAGACATGACTGAAATGTAGGTGCTAGAGAAGAGACAAATGTTGGGGAAGAGAACGGTCTTCCCATTGGAAAGTATTAGGATAAAACATACTTCAGAATATTCCCGTAGGACTAGTTTATCTTTACAAACATAATTTAAGCTTCTGAAAGACTGTGACCTGCATTTTGGATCATTTTAAAGGATCTTTAACTGTTAAAAGAGATCTTTGATTTCCTATTGAAGCTCACCAGTACTGTAAGGCAGTTCTTTGACAAAAAGGGTGACCGAGTCAGCATCACTCATGTCTTTTCATATCTATTTCTTATCACAAAATACTTTTTAAAAGTTATACAGTAGATCTTGATTTGCCAACTTTTTTATGTGCCTCTTATCAGTGCTGTTACTAGTCTGGTCACTGCTGCAAGAATCTGTTTTCACTATTGGAGTTTTTTTTTAACATAAAATACTCTTTTGGGAATTTTTGTCATTTTTCGATCTTAGAGTCACATACACAGGAAGACATAGTATTAATTATTGATTATTGAATGGATTAAGTGCTATAGGGTACTATAGCCACACTGAAAGAGACAAAGGTCACATATCACCTGGCATCAGGCAAACTCAATTTTGCAGAATACCTAAGGCAATGAAAGCAACTAAGTGATGTTGAAAACTGAATATTTTCTTAAGAAGTTATCTTAAATTTATTCCCTAAAAAGGTTATTCGGTGCAAGGTACAATTAAATAATTAGTGGTAATCTTGCACTGAGCTTAATTCTTGAAATGAGTTTCAGGAAGAAAAGAAAAATTCATAGTTATACAGACTGGCCCAAAGGTCTTTCCTGACTGCCTTTTTAACTGAGATAAGATCAATACCAGCAAAATGAGTTTTTGTTTTGTTTTGGAAAAGTAATAGATACTCATAACCAGCTTTAAATGAAAATGAGAGGCAGCAACCTAAGATACATAAATGGTAATGTTATGCTTTGCAATGAAAGGCATTATACAGAGCAAAAGGAACCCCAGTTTTTGAGCCAAGCACAGAGTGACCAGCTCAGACCATTGGTCCCCTTTTCTTCTCTGTAGTTATTCACTGTTGTTCTCTAAACATGATTATATTCTGAATATGGATTATTTTTAGGCCCACTTTCCTGGTGGTCTGCTCTTTTAGGTTTGGTTCCATGGTGCCCTTTGACTTCTAGCTACTTCTCGATGGTTCAGATTGGTTTACTACCGCTCTTGGTACTGAAATATGAGAAGATCAAATGTTTCATGAAATGCTGTTTCTTGCCTTTTGATACGCTGTGAGGTCAGTTGCATTAACTCCTGTGACTGTCAAAGAAAAGCCATGAAACCATCCTTTCATTTAGCCTCAACTTCCTTTTGTCTCCTGGTTTTCTAGTGAGAATGTCAGGAATGGTATGATTCAGTTCCTTCATTAGGAGGCCCATTTGATGATTACGGGAGAAAGAGTTCACATTTAGCATACCAGCAGGCAAGATTTGCCATAACCAAAGAGTGAGTTATCGATTGGCCAGTCTATTGGTGTATTTGGCTGGGACAGTCCTTGGAAAGAAGGTATAGTCTGTAGCTGTGACCACATTTGAAGCTTTTCCAGCACAATAGATGGAACTTTCCCAACCTCCTGCACTGCTGGTAGAGCCTCTGAGAATCTCCTTGGAACACAGAGGTATTGGAATAGGACTTTGTAGAGGATTGACACACTATTCATGTGTCATCTGACTGTGGTTAAAATTATTAGTTATTTTACTGTGTCTTCATATGGAACAAAATGCCCTTCTCTTCTACTTCCTCTTTTTAAACAGAATGTCTTCTAAATGTTTATCATTGCAGACAGCTGTGTATCTGCAGAAGTGGTGGCTGCTGTTGATATAAACACTATTGCAAATGATGTATACAAGCATAACTTTCCTCATACACAATTATGGGCCAAAACTATTGAGGTGAGTAATGATTATTGTTGTTTTAATAAATATGTACCATGGAAAATATTTGTCACTTTACAAAATGAAGGCCTTATAGTCTATGATGAATACTATTTTAATTCAAGGGCATCCATCACTCTCATACAACAGAGGACTGAAGCCAAATGTTTTCAACATGGTGAGAGCAAGCTGTTGCTTAGGAATACTCTATTTTGACTACTTCCATATATAATTCTGTGACCTTTTCCTAGTACTTTCCATTAGAGGTTGGAAAGAAACACTAGTGAGCATGAGCTTTAGATTCAGGCCACCAACTGAGATGAACCCCAGAAACCTGCCAGAGCAAGTTAGAGACAGGGCTGAGGGAGTGCTTTGTTATGAGGACCAAGGAGATAGCCAACTGAAAATGTCATGAGAGTCCTAGACAAAAACAAAAGAAACACTGGGTGAGTCCATCAGAGGCTTTTCCTGTGCAGACCCAACTTCTCTGAGCTAAAAGGGATATTTCTGTGAATCAAACATTTTCTTTTCTGAGGCATTTGGAAAAGAAGGAGACCTTTCCTCCCTCCAGTGGAAAGTGGTGGGTGAACAGGCTTGGGGTGGGAGGGAGATGAGGATTTTCTAGTAGGAGCCTACAGTATTACTGGGCTAAGAGAGAGGGGGAATACAGGGTTTTGAATTTTTACATGGGGAGATTTCATCCTTACTTCTTTACATTGTAAGGGTGGCTGAAAGAGAGAGTGAGTGATTTCATGCTTTTGTGGGGAATATTTAGAGGGAGGAGGAAGAAGCCATGTGCAGATATCTGTGGCTTTGAGTTGGGTGTGTATGAGTATAGGAGCATGATTGTAGAGAAACTGAATGTGGTGTCTGTATATTGGATAGCAGAGTGTGTGGGACTTGTGAGCTGTAGTAGTGCATTTTGGGAATCACCAGATTTGAGTTTGGAATGGGAGTTAGAGCTGTTAGCAAGGACCTCATGGAACGTACTGTGTAGCTCTTTCACCGGTAGTGGCATTGTGACTTCTTCAAAAAGAGCTCAGGTGTAGGTAGAGCTTTTGGCTTGGGTGCTTGTGACACCACTCCTGCTCTCTCTGCCTCAGTGACACACACATATGCATGTACTAGTATGTGGTGAGGGAATTTGTCTAATGTAGCTCATATTGACCAGGGACATACCAGAGCTCACCTCTGGATTTCTGGAGTCTTGGGAAGACGGCATCATGAGTGACCAAACAGGTTCAAGATAAAGAAGTGGAAGAAGCCAAAGATTCTTAGACTTTCCAGGTGCCTCTGAATGGCCAGTTGTAAATATACTTTTCAGGAAGAAGATCAGAAGGTACTAAATACAGAGAATCAACATGACAGGCAGTGAAATGCTTTGTCTTAATAGACAGGAAGTGACCAGGAAGAGAAAGAATCTTTTTTGTGCAGTCAATTGATCAATCGGTTAAAGCAGAAAAAAAGAATTGCTTAGAGTAAATATCACATTAGAAGAAGAGATAAAGATTGAAAGACTGCAGTGTGCAGTAAAAGGTTACAGCAGACAGATATATCCTGCTTAAATAAAATGTTAATTACCAAAATGGAAAATATACAGGAGCAAAGACCTTGACTCTGTTACTGTTTCCTAGATCATTCTGACAGATACAAAGCAATCTCCACAAGGCGGCAGCTGAAGGACCCCAGAAATTGCCTCATTTGGCTGGTATTCTTCTTGTAAACTGGAAAGATACAGCACCCCAGGGCAGAAACAATTTGGAATTTGGAATGCAGTCTCACTAGCAAAGCTTTATGTAGGCTGAAGGCAGCTCCCGGGTGGAATCACAGAATAAAACAGTAAGGAGCAATTGAAGAGAAAATGAGCCTCCCTACAGAGTCTGTGGACCCTGAAGGGGCCCAGGAAGAGGCCCCTGGTTCAGAGAAGTTTTATGATATGGAATCTGAGCTGTGAGCTCTTCGCCATCGTTCTTTCCATTAGCACATCATTATCTGGGTGGGCACTAGGACCCACCCTTTCCTTGTGTGCTGTTTCCCTAGTACAGTTTCCTGTTCATGGTTGGAGATCACCATCTCTTCGCTTGAAAACCTGGCATGTACCAACTCATTGCCCACAATGGAGAAACAAAGCATGAAAAATATACATTGCTCAGATTATGACATGCAGCTGGCTAAATGAGTCTGTCCATATGTGCATAACAGGAACTGCTGAAGGACAATGAGCTTGGCCCAGGATTGAGTAGGAAAAGGAGATTCAGTTGGTTCACATTCGTCAGATTGCACAAAATTCCACCGACCCAGCTGCTCATCATCCTAAAAACCCATCTTTTGAACATAAGCATTCTCTTGGTGTTACTCTGAGCTCGTGAGTTATGGAGCAGCATGATCCTGAAAGAATTAAAATGGAAACATCTGAAGAACAGTGGTGTGTGAACGAGTATGTGTGTGAGGCTGCAGCATGTTACCGTTTATTGGATTGTGAGAAGTTTTGTCTAGGAAACATAAAGGGAAATGTATGCAAGAAAAGGAAATGGGTCATGAATCAAGAATGGGACAGTAGATGGTATGTTGATAATGCTGAGCGGTTAAAAGTAAAAAAAAGACAGGGTCCACTGGAGTGGGCATATTCTCCATGCATGGTCTAAATAGGAAAGTGCTGCTAAGATTTGAGAATTAAAAAGACATTGGTAGGAGTGTTCACACTAACTGATGATGGAATCAGGGATCCATCCAAAGTACTAAAAGCACAGTGTGTATCTGCAGACTCTTAATCATTCCCTCGTAGTATTGGTGGTGGGGATGATCAGAGAAATAGAACAACTTGGTTTCTTCTGCATTCTCCCCTTAATCTGGCTACATTCTCATTTTAAGGATGGCTGGAAGGATAGTGCCATATATGTCACATATTGATCAGTGGAAAGAGTTGGCAGTGTTTCATCTGAAGAAGAAAAGACATGGGATGGAGGGTGGGCAGGAGAGCATGCTGTGGGTGATGAGACTGCTGACCTGCTGTGGTAGAAACGTTGGTGGCTCCAGGACTCAGATCTGAGCTTGGAGCCTGAACACAGCACTGTGCTATCTTTCCATTCCTTATATTGTACTTTGAAATCTGAAATGCATTTTCAAATTTGAACACTAAATTCAAATAATCATAAAAGAAGCTCTCTACTTCTGGCTCCCCCGAGGACAAAAGAACCAGAGCCAGAAATGAATTGGTGGAGGGAGCACTGGAGTGGGAGGTGGGAAACCACCATTCTAGTGGAAGTTCTACTTGTGCCCTCTTCAGCAGCTTTGGACAAGCTGCTTAACTCCTTTGCACCTCAGTCACCTGCTCTGTCAGATACGGATAAGGTCACCTGTACCATGTGTCTCATGCCATTCTTATGACGATCAAGGACATAGGAAAGGGCCTGGAAAAATAAAACTAGTCCTAAATAAAGGTAACACATTAATTACTCCTCTCTTCCTTTGTTTAAATCATGTCTGTTCTTCTAAATCATCTAGGGAATTACACTCCAGGAATTTAATCAGCTGTCCTTCAATATGATTTTAATGAGTCCTCCGTGTCAGCCATTCACAAGGTAGGTGTAATAAATCATTTTCTACTGAGGAAGATACCTGTGAAGGATTTACAAAGGATAAGAGACTTCATTTTCTATAGCTATAATTCATTATATTCACAAGCTTTTATTCTGCTCCATAATCAAGTGAATTATATGTTGAATGGAAATCTGGGCCACCATGTCCTCATATTTATCCATTCTTATAACTTTTGGTTGGTGGCTTATTCTTAAGTAGCCCACCTTAATATGTAATATAATTTATTGTGGGACAGCCTGCATTTTAAAGAGCCTGGATATAGTGTAAATTCCATTCCAAAACTCATTTGTAAGACAGTTGTTTGGAATTCAGAGTATATTTTGCTGTAAAAATATTGCTCTGACAGGTGGTTGGATTCTCCCTACAAACCACAAAATCCTGTTTGCCTCATACTTAAGTCCTTTTGAATATTAAAAAATTTGAAGTGAGGAAGCATGCTAATTTCTATTTTTTTTTTGGAACAAAAGTTCACAGAACTAATCATGATTTTCAGCATAATTTACGATGTTAATTTTCTCCATACATGTGTTCTTTATCCCTCTAGAATTGGCCTACAGGGAGATGTGACTGATCCAAGAACAAAGAGTTTCCTGCACATTCTCCACATTCTTCCAAGGTATAGCCTTAAATGTCTTCAGAGATTTATATGAAGTATGAAAATTTGTCATTTGAGTGAATGTGACACTTACTTTTCACTTGATCCAGATACTGTATTCTGTTCTTGCTACACATTTAACTTGGGAGCTGGAAGGTTCCTTAAAGTGCACCTTGTTCAGCTCTCTCGCTGTACAGATTTATGAGGCCCAGAGAGATGAAGTGTTAAAACCTGTTGCTAGAGGCAGAGCCAAGAGTAGAACCCAGATCTCTGTCGCTGTCTCTCAGTTTACTGTGTTTTATACTGTGTTCTCTAAAGTGTATTTGCTTTAAGTTTACTTCTGAAACAATGATTTGGCTGAGCCTGATTTGTGTCTAAAAGGTACATAAGTAATGACTTTTCTGGCTTTTTAAGGCATTGGTAATGAATTCTTTCTACTTTGTGAATGATTTGAAAAATGCTTTTCCTAAATAATAGTGTGGATTTTCTTCCCTTTTGTAATATAATTGACAAAAAATCTTTTTCTTTCAGGCTACAAAAATTACCAAAGTATATCCTTTTAGAAAATGTGAAAGGATTTGAAGTGTCTTCTGCCAGGTAAAGCATATGTTTGCCTTGATTGCATTTCAGAATCACTTGGTCTTGCAGCAGAAGATGCTGGAATTGCAACTTTGGAATTGAGTACACGCAGATACTGAAATATGACATTTATGTAGATAGAATATAGGGCCACAGTTCTAACTTTTAATAAAAATGTTACATTTTTTTGTGATGTGCCAACTGATTTTTTCCATTTCCATTTTGAGGATACTTCATAAAATATTGTCCCAATCATGTGTTTCAAATCATATCATTAATTCGCTGTAACCAAACCCTGTCTTTATATTGTGAAATCAAAACCATAATGGCTTAATATTCAATTAAGATAGACAGAATAGCAGTGGGGGGAGAGGGGGAATCATTTGGATCCATTCTTGACTCTGACACATCCCAACTGTGTAGACAAGTCATTTAACATCTCAGTGTCCCAGATACCTCTCTAAAACGTTACAGATGAATTGTCAGTATTTATCACTGAGAAAATTTCCACATCAGAGAGCTCTCCAACACTAAGAAAATCATTGATCTGCACCAGAAAAAAAAAAAAAAGCAAGCTATTGGCGAAACCATTAAGCTTCCTTTAAGTACAAAATAAAAATAAATAAAAATAATTAGATACTTATGTAATATAAATATAAAGAACAAAGTAATGGATACCCACCTTTGTGGGAAGCAGTTAAAATTCTAAATTCCATTCAAGAGGCATTCTCCCACAAGTTGTTTATCTTCCAATTTCTGATAGTGTCTAAAATAGCTTAATAAATGAAGTAGGCCCTTAGAAAATGTTTGATCTTATTAAATGATGACTAAACTTTAGAGTAATAATCTATCTCTGCTGCTTACTAGCAAACTGACCACTTAACCTATCTGAACCTCATTTCCCCATTAAAAGTGTTGAACTATATCAAGGACTCTGGGGGGTCATGGTTAAATTTCAAGGGGCTTATGAACTTGGATGGGGAACAGTTATATTTTAATTTTTGCTAACTTTCTGTTGTCAGTATCAGTGAATGTCTTTAGAAACAGAAAGTTGCTTAGTTAGAATTGGGATTATGTAGAGCTGTGTTTTTCCTACTAGTTAGGGGGAAATGAACCCTATTGCAGTGTACTGAGGGAGACCCAGTTAGGATGCTGTGTTGTTATTCTTCTAGATTCTGGTTTTCCTCGACTATTGGTTGGAACAATGTGTCTCTAGTACCTCCTTCCTTTCCAACCTTCCTCAATGAGTTATCTAACACAGGACTAAGTTAATGCTCTGCAGTGAGCTTTCGACAACATTTTGCATTATGCTTGGAATAAAACCCTTTGAAATTATTTTTTAAAAATACTATTGATGACATCAGATAACACAAGGCTTGTAAAGTACTTATATCATCAGATTAAATTTATTCATAATCAAAAATACTAAACAAACTTAATGAGAAGTGTGTAATTATTTGCCCCTAATAAGTTTTGTGCCTGGGAATGCCATCAGAGGTAATAGCTCACTTGAAAAGATGCTTAAAAATCATTTTCATTTTCTCCTTTACCTGTGTAAACTGGTGTTTTAGTGCCATTCCATTTTTACTTTTAAAATTCAAGACTTTCATTTATAAATTTGCTCTGTTTGCCAGAACCTTGAAACTATTTTTTTAAATTGGTATATAATCAACAAACAATGATTTAAGTCCTACTAGATGCTAAGTACTGTGCTAAATTAATACTGAGGATTCAGAGCTCTTAAGGAGCTTACATTCTACTGGGGACATATCTAGGTATGTGCAAGATACAGATATTTTTTGTTGGACCATGATTTCATTAGAATGGGGAACTCTTGGTGAAGGGTTTCCTCTGGTACTTAAACCTTTTCAGATTTCTCAGTTTTATCTTATTACCCTTGATGGAGGCTAATTAAAAAAAAATTCCATATGAAAACTTCAAAATACAATTGGGTGTTATTTTGCACATACTGTAATCACCTGTGCATCATATGTTATTGAATTATTTTGGTGATTTGGCATAAACCAGTAAGAAGTCAGTTTTTTGATCATTTGATTGATTATAGTCAATTTTCAGTTGTTACCTAGACCATCTGAGCCCAGTGTGCATAGCCAGCACCGAGAGCTAAGCAGGTGTGTTGGCTTTATACAATCGATTGCTATTTACAGTGTTTTCCTTTGTATAGTGCCAGACATTGTTTCACAGCATTCAATGGCACACAGTGCAGAAAAATTCTAATTACCAACCTTAATTATTCATGTCCCCAAAGAACTAATATGTTTATATTGCTATAATTTTATTGTAGAATTATTCTCCGAATGGCTTTCTCTGATGCCTCATTGTACCTGGTGGTGACCTTGGGTTTTTGATGGCTCTTCCAGTGGTGGATTAACTCTGGCAAGTCCAAGAGCCTAGACATGCTTTCATTTTAAGCTTAGTAACAGACTCTTTGTATGTCATCTGAGAAACCAGCCCTGATAGATCGAGATGGCTCACTGTCACTTTGGCCACAGGGTGATACATTTTATTTAGAAGCTCCAAAAGATCATTTACTGACTCTTAGAAGGATTCAGATCTGTGTTAGTGGAGATCATACTCACACTAGTGAAAACAAGGTTCACTGAATTATAGAAGTATTTTAGGGTTGAGCATAGCATTGGAAAAGGTCGTAGTAGTGTATTGGCTTTGAGATCATGGCAGAACCGTGCTACCCCAAATATTTAACTTATTTTTAAAGAACTTTTGTGGAGATACAGTTTTTATTTTAAGTAAAGTTCTATTTTTAATATGAAGTCTACAAGTGTGTTTGTAATTGCATAATGAAGTTACTTTTAAAACATTTTTTTCCAGAGACCTTTTTGTGCAAACACTAGAAAATTGTGGCTTTAAATACCAAGAATTTCTATTGACTCCAATGTCTGTAAGTAACAAATTATAAAAACCTGTGAATCCTATAGTTTGAAGGCTTTTTATTCTAGGAGTTTGATTTATTCAATAGAATTTCGACTTTATAGACTACTCTAGACAATACTATATCTTTTGACCTTTGTGGTGGTACACACATATAGTCTTGTCTATTTATATCTTTTCATATTCCTGTATCTGTTTTATGTATGCATTTGTATACATTGCATGTATACCTACTTTTTTGAAGGAGAAATAAGGTTTTATTTTTATAGCTTATGTTCTGTTCATTCAGTTACAACCAAATAATTGTTTAAGTACTTAAAATATGCAAAGCAGGTATAATAGTTCTTTTCAATATATCTGGGATATAGAAGGTAGTGCTATTTATTTAAAATAGTTTTAAAATATGGTTTAATTGTATGATTCCAAAAATATTATTTTGTATCAAATAGAATCAAAATCTTTGTCATGTTTTAAAATAATTCAAAATTTTGTAAAATTAATCATGTCAAATGATAATGCTTATAATTTAGTGCTAGATCATGACTTTTTAATCTAAAAAACCCAAAATTTCCTACTTTTGGATTAAGGCAAATTTTTGGTAGACCACTGGTTTTTCTACTCCTTAATGTGCCTTTACTATGATTCTGTCTTTTCCTTTGGTTCTTGACTTTTTGTCTTTCTGTCCATATGTTTTCACATTACTCAGTTGCCTGTTATGGAAATAAAGAGAAGAGATACATTTAAAACAACTAATTCCTGAGGCTAGTTATAAATTTTGGAAATATGTGTGGTTAAATCTCTAAAAGTATTTTAAAATGTCTTCATATTTGGCTACCTTTAAATTTCTGCAATGTCGTGACAGTTTTATTGAATAAAATTGGTTAATAAATGAAAAGCCAAAAATTGGTATAAGGAGCAGACAGTTTATAGCAGAAGGTACTATAGAGATAATTTAGTTCGAATGTATTTGAATTTCATTTACTCAACCTAGAAAAATCTTAGTATTTAAGTATGACTTTACCTAGCTAGGAAGCTCTGAGACTTAAGATGCAGAAAAGAAGCCCACCTGCCTTAGGAAAGGAAATGTCAGGTTCATCGTTTGAGAGTTCTCTATGTTAATGAAGCCATGGGCCCAGTCCCCTGCCCTGATCCTTACTTACCATTTTCCTGATATTTAACTTGTTCAATCTACAATGAAAATGACCCTCTGGTAGAATATTTATGGGGAGCAATTCTCATCTCCATCAGTTGAATACAAGAACATGAATTTAGAAGGACCAAAATGTGTACTTAGTAGACTTTTAAAAAACTAATTAACTATAGCCATTCTGATACAGCTTTTTAGTTGAAATTAAATTTGATTTTAGGTAACTAATTGTTGATATGTTTTGTTTGCAGCTTGGTATTCCAAATTCCAGACTACGTTACTTTCTTATTGCAAAACTTCAGTCAGAACCATTACCTTTTCAGGTTCCTGGTCAGGTATCACTTTCTGTTTTTTTCTTGTGCACTTATTTTTAAAGTTTCCTATATTTAGTCACATTAATTATTTGGACACTTCTGATCTTCTTCCTTTTCTTCATGCCAGTTAAGTCTTAACATGGTTATACTTTCCATTATTTTCTATGATGTCTTACCTAGTTAACTCAGATGACTAAACCATGGTAACAGAGAGTATGAGACTACTTAGGGCCTATGGCTTGTAGTTCAGTAATACAACCTTTGATCACAGTGGTTCTCAGGTGAGAGATAAGATGGCAGAATTGGTTCTGTGAAACTTAGAGCCTCTACCACCAAGGAGAATTCAAAATACATGTTCAGTAGAACTATCCCATTTCATATGTGAAAGTCTTTTTATCCCATGTGTCACATAGTACATAATTTGTCAAGTATAGGGATATGGGGTCAACTCTGTGAGTAAAACATAGAAAAATATCCCAGCCAAAGGATTTTTTTGATTCTTTATTGAAAGTATTAAGTTATATTAGAATAGTGCCTATATTTTCTTTTACAAGTGAACCTTTATAAAATGATCCAGATTTTACAGAAATAATTGAGCTCTTTGGAAGTTATTGCAAGTCCTGAGGGAGCTACATGCAATAAATACCCACGGAGTGTAAAAAGGACTTTTCTCCTTTCCCTGACTGTTTTTACTTTTATGCATGGAAGTGATCCAGTTCTTTTTTAATAAAAGTTTTGGTCCAAAACACATTTTCAGTAAATTGCTACTCTTCCAAGTAATTACTGCTTAGATGTTGCTGGACAGTTTCTCTCATTTACTGAGGGGAGAGCACAGTATCCTCATATATTACGTTAGCTGACTACATTTAAAAATGGATGATTGTTTCTTGGACCATGTGATGTGTCCTTTCAAAGGACTGTCACTGAAAAAGTGACAAAACGTTGCAGCTTATCATTTTTTATGGCCTTCCAGATGGTTTTTTTATTTTTTATTTATTTCCCTCCAAATGTATTTATTTATTTTCAATTTTCAACAGTCACTTCGGTAAGTTTTAAATTTTCTCCCCCTCCTTCCCCAAGATACAATCTTATATGGACTCTACACATATATTCTTATGAAACACACTTTCACATTGGTCATGTTTCATGGAAGAATTAAAATGAATGGGAGAAACCATGAGTAAAATTAAACAAAACCAAACATAGCAAAAGAGAAAATAGTCTGCATTCTGACTCCATAGTTCTTTATCTGGATGTGGATGGCATTTTGTCTCGAGTCCTTTGGAAAGGTTTTAAGTCCTTGTATTACTGTGAAGGATTGTCTCTAAAAAATAGTCCCTGCATACTGTGGTTGTTACTGTGTATAATGTTCTGCTGGTTCTGGTCACTTCGCTACAGTCTATGTAAGTCTATCTAGGTGTCTCTGAAGTCTGCCTCTTTGTCATTCCATTACATTCATATACCACAACTTGTTCAGCCATTCCCCAATTGATGAGCATTCTTGGCTATAGCTTACCGTTGTTAAGGCAAACGTTTAAATTCATTGGGCAGTAGTCATAGATTTGTCTTTTGTTTTTTAAAACATTTGCATCTTTTTACTTCATATCAGGTATTGGTTGAATTTCCCACAGTTGAATCTGCAAATTCACAAAGGCACACAATTACTGTAGATGTGAGGAAGAACAGTGACAAGAGGGAAATGGAGCTAAACCCTCACTGTGATGGCAATACACGGTGTTCTGGTAGAGAGACATTCCTCTTCAAACTGGAAACTGCAGAGGAAATAGAGAGGAAACTTCAGCAGGACAGTGATCTCTCTGTTCAGACGTTAAAAGATTTTCTTGAGGATGACGATGATATGAGTCAGTACTTTTTGCCACCAAAGGCCTTGTTACGCTATGCTCTTCTATTAGACATTGTTCAGCCTACTTGCAGGAGATCGACGTGCTTTACTAAAGGGTAAGCTTCAGAAAGACTCTATTGATGGTCAAAAATATCTTGGTCTTATTTGCCATAACTTTTTTGATTCCCCTTCAAACAAGTGTCATGTTTTGGAAATTATTTCTGTTAGAATTAATTTTCTCTAATTGCTCACTTTTTGGTCCAATAGAACATGAGTGAAAATTTCTTTTGGCAGAACATTATGTGCACAACCCACAAAAGTGCTTATAAAGGACAATGCCATTTGTTTGGTGACCTTCAGAGGATCTTAATTACTCATGGCAGAAACGGGATTTCTATAGATGGTTGGATGGCTGAATTCCTTAATGCCCTTCTTTTCATTGTGCCTTGAAGTTACAAAGAATTGTATTTGTCAGATCCATGCACCATTGGAGTGAAACCCTCCTAGTCATATTATTTTTAATAAATATGTTGTGGAGATAGAATTGAAAGGACTCATATGTAGTTGTTTGTGGGACTGGGTAGGGGGAAAGAGTCAAAGAGATCTCTAATAATGGTGGCATTAGGTGATGTAGCTAACAGACTTAATGTGTTGTGGTCAGAGATTCATTCCATGCCATTACTTACGTGGCAGAGACACAATTTGGCAGTCAACTTTATGATCTAAATCCTTTATAATGGGCCGAAAGCAGGAGTGTGCTCAAAATAGCTTGCACAGGCTTACAGTAACTAATTGTTAAATTTTCATTGTGAGCATTTACACCTCAAAAATCTGCAAACACTAGAAATTAGGGCTTGATTTATGGTTCTGTTGATTATTTAGGCTTAAGAAAGTGATGGAAAAAATGTTAGTATTGCAGATTGAATTTAAAAGCGTGTCATGGGTACACTTTTCCCCCTTCCCAAGAGCTGGTCGTTAAACATTTACTACCATACTCCTGGCTAAACCACCCCCACCATGTGTTGTTTCTCTCTAGTAAAATTTAAACTTCTTGACAGAAGAAGTTATCTTTTTCTGTCTGTAGAGCACTTTAACCCAGTGATTATACATGGTAAGTGCCTAATGAATTCTTTTTTCATTCATCTATCATGAAATAAATGTTATGAATAGGAAAGCAATTTTAACAAGTCATTTTTTTGTTTCAGTAAGGCCAGTACTGACTGTCATTATTTGGTCAACTCTTAATGAATGTTATAGAATATAGTAGGAAATGTGGATGTTTTAAAATGATGATGGGTATTTAAAATAAAATAAAATGTGGGTATTTAAAACAGTTCTGAAAGTACTACAGTGTTGAGAAAGTTTGAATGGAAGGGCTTCATGCGTTTCTCCCTTGTGATTTAGTTGGGGATGGGGACATCTAGATAGTACAGCAGATCGAGCATTGGGCCCAGAGTCAGAAAGATGTGAGTTCAGATCTAGCTTCAGACACTTATTGGCTGTTTGACCCTGAGCAAGTCACTTAACCCCCTTCTTGCTTCTGTTCCTCATCTGTAAAACGGGGACACACTGAAGAAGGACATAGAAAACGAGGAAAAAAACGTCAGAATATGATTGAATAATTGAATGTTTTTTCAGTATTGAGATTATTCGAAGCATTCATAGATAGAAATGTAGCATCCATCAGTTCTGAACTAAGTAGTCTACATCGACATATATATTGATTTTCATTTTTTAGCTACGGAAGCTATGTAGAAGGGACTGGATCTGTCTTGCAAACTGCTGAGAATGTACAGGTAATTTACACATTTTCAAGTCTAATTAAAATCTTTACACACACTCAGCCATAAAGTTCTTACAGTTGTCTTTCTTGCTTTTAAAGGTGTTCATCTGAATATTATTTGGCATTAATTTTACATGTCCCTGCATAATCTTGAGAAACATCATGGCATATCAGTGTCAGTAGTCAGGAAGACACCAGGCCTTGGCCTCTGACACTTACTGACTGTTTGATCCTCAGCAGCAGCCCTCCCCTCCCCGCCAAAAATGCCCAAGACTGTCAGTTACTCCTGAATTCTATTGTTTGTCAGGGGAGATTGTTCCCTGTACCAATAAAATCATCTTTCTGCATGGGAAAAAAATGCTGTCTTACATATTCAGAATATTGATTATTCTAGGACCTTTTAAATTTAGTGTTTGTTGGGTTTAAGAATGTACCTACAGTTATTTTTATGATTTCATGCAATTCTTTTTATTTCCCCCAATATTGTCTCCATTAGTAAATATTCTGCCAACACCTTGTGCGGAGCCTCACTTATATACCTTTGGGTCTGTGTTACTAAGGACTACTTTCCAGCGAAGTCCAATTTTTAGCAAGATTCCTTTGAGACTTCAGCCCTAATACTATAAATAGTAGCAAGGTTTCAGTGCATTCTTCTCTGTCCTGTTAAAACATTGCTATTAACATAAATTTATCCTCGTTAAAAATGTCATCAAAGTCAACTAAATTTCTAGATCTGATAAGTGAAGTTTACTTAATGCAATTTGTCACTTGAAGGGATTGTCATTAGTTGGTGGAATGGGTGATAAATAGCATAAGCTACCATGTTCCTCTTCTTAGCTTTGTGAGGCTGTTGGAGGCTGCTGATGTTTTTCCTTGACACAATCCATGCCCCTTTTCTTATGGTTCTTTTATCTTGCGTTTGGCAACTGTTTACAGTTTTGTGGTTAAATGTTTGAGTAAAAGCATAGCTGATAATTACAGTAGAAAAATGTCCTGGCTTCTTCAACACTATGATTTATTTCTTTTTTAGTTTCTGGTGGCATTAATGTGTTTATGACTCCGTTTAGGGTACTAAGCCATTTTACTCAATGTGAGACACTTTGTAACCTTACTGATAATAGAAGACATGTCTGTATTCTTCTACAATATTACACGGCAACTTTTCTTAAAAGCAATTATAAGCAGTTTTGATATCTGATGTATTTACAGATTGAAAATGTGTACGTGTCTCTTGATACATTGTCAGAAGAAGAGAAGCTTATGAAGTTGTCAATGCTTAAATTGCGGTATTTTACCCCTAGAGAAATAGCAAATCTTCATGGATTTCCTCCAGAGTTTGGTGAGTACAATGCAGGTAATCACTGATTTAAATAATCAGAGTTATCCATTTCTAATACAAGAATAGCTCCCATTTTCCCTTAATTCCCCCCAAACTGGGAGAGCACTAGGGAGGGGGAACAGTAGACATTTGCATTCATAACATTTATAGATAAAATCTTTCTTCTCAACTTTGTTTTTGGATTTTAGTTAGGGAAATAATGTTATTTGCATAAAAGGAATAGGTCTTTTTGACGGCTGTGAGATTTAGAAATATACACTTGAGTCATTTAAATCACATTTTAAAAGCATTTATTTTATATATATGTAAGCATATATATGAGTGTGTGTATATATATATATTATATATATATATACACATTTAAATGCATATATAAATATGTATGTGTATTGCTTCCACCAAAGACCTGCTTCAGGGTCTCCTGATGTGAAGGTGACCTTGGGTTTTGTCAAATTAGAAAAGCTTCAGAACAATAAGTGTAGCAATGGACAGTGTAACTCTTGTTTAATAATCAATTTAGCTGAATTTGGGAGAAGCCCATCATCCCATTGGCTACATTGTAATGAATTTATGAATACAGAAACTCAAAGACTGCCTACCATTGTGGAGGGGCTGTGATCTGCCTTGGTGGAAAGAGTACCCCTACCACCAAAATTACCTGTCACTGAAATTTTGATAGATCTGTACGCTAAGAGGAGCTATAAAATGACTGATGGACGGTATTACTATTTTTATATTTATAGGTCACCCTGTTGGCCACTAATCAGAATTTGATGTGTGTTTTGAATTATTTTTTAGTTGTGGTGATGAACTAATTTACACAAGTCCTATCATACTGTTTGTCTTGGTTCTCTTTGTGATTAGTGAATATATTTCTGAAATATCTGTCCCACATTATCGGGAGAAGTTCCTTTCTGGAATTGATGATAACCAGTGAAATATTCTGGTTTTTTATTATTCTTTGTAATATTTTAGTTTTTATTTAAGTCTAATGTTCTGTGTCTTCTGCCTTAACTGTAACAAAAGATTATCTTTGGGGATGATTAAAGTTGTCCTGTTTATAAACCTGGAATTACTTTAAATTAAATTATAATTGAGAAGAGGTGAGTCCTTTATTTCCTAATTCATATTTTTTGAAAAAACAGATTCATGATCAGGTTGAGTGATTATGCTGCAGAATTATAGCAGTTACAGAATATAATACTTTATCGCACTCTACTTTCTCTAAGTTTTTATTTTTTTGTAATAGACCCTGACTTGTTGACATAGCAGCTTCTCTCTGACCACATCTGACTCTTGATATTTTTAATTGAATATTGTCTTACTATTCTTAATGTTCTTTAATTCAGTTGGCCATTAATTTATATACTTAATTAGCCTTTCATTGTGTGGTTGCTATAGTCATGTTTGTCCAAAGTGTAACCTCAATATTACATTGAACTACAGAGTTAGTCCCTATGTAAAGAGGACATGTCTCAGAATAATATTTAAGATTGAAATTTGGACTTTTGTGTTCTGCAGTAAAAACAAGACTTTGAGTATATGCAGATAGGATTTATGGAGCATTGTGTTAAAAAAAAGGTGCAAAATATAGATAAGGTAAAGAGGCAACTTGTGGAGGCAGAGCAGGAAACACAGTTGTGAACTAATGGCCACCAGAGGGTCAGTGCGCCACTAGTAAAGATCACGCTAGGACATTTTTCCTCTTTCATCTGGAGGCATTACATGAATTGCCTGTTCAGAAATCTCATTTGTTGGGTTTCATTAAGTCATTTTTGTAATTTTGCACCTCTTACATTTAATAAATAGATCCTTATGTGTCTGAAATTCAGTCTTATAAATATTTGTACTCTGATCTCTCTCTCTCTCTCTCTCTCTCTCTCTCTCTCTCTCTCTCTCTCTCTCTCTCTCATCCTCCCCTGCCTTCAACCGTCCCCCCATCCTTTCTTTTTCTCTCTTTTTCTCTGTCTGTAGGATTTCCTGAGAAGATAACAGTGAAACAATGTTACCGCCTACTTGGGAATAGTCTTAATGTACATGTAGTGTCCAAACTCATCAAAATCATGCTTGGGTAATTGTGACATACTTCCAGATAATGGTATGATATTCCATCATGTTCAGAAGAGGATGATGAAATTTTTATTCTTAAAATTATTTTGAACAGATTCAACCACATGGTTAAATTTCTTTTAGAATTTGAAATTTTAAGTTATTTAATGTTCCTTGTAAAAATATTATCAATTTAAGTTAGAAAATATTTATTTAACCACTTACTATAATCAGAGTTCTTGGCTAGATACTGAGTTTCACTTCCCTTTAAACTTCTCATTACTGTCTGCTCTGTTTTATAAAATAAGGTCATTATTATTCATGCTGAATGTGAAGAATATATGATAAATTTAAATATGCAAATGAATAATATATTCTAAAAATGTGTCCCTTGAATAAATGAATTAAGATACAGGTATCATATAGTGACCTTCACACATTTAGGAACATTGATATATTCTAAAAAAAAAAGACCTCTTCTACATGAAGCAGATTATGGCGGGGATCTTTTTAAAATGTGTTTAACAGTCATTGATAAATTGTCTATTTTTGTATGATAAATAAAGATAAGTTGTTTTAATGTGCATCTTGGTTTTTATTTTGTTTCTTGAGATATTGATTTTATTTCTTGAAAACATTATATTAAATATGTATTTCACAGCCTAATTTCCTTTTAGCTGCTTGTAATCTGATTTCTCTCTCCATCCCTTTGCTGAAATTGTTCTTTCAAAATTTACCGATGGAGAATCATTTGTACCCCGAAACAAATGCTGAATTTGGAGCCAGAAGACCTGAGTTCAGAAGACCTGCTTCTGCTGCTTAATCCCAGGGCATCTTCTCCCATTCTCTTTATCCCGAAACCTCTTGACATCATCATCTTCCACTCCTTCCTTTCCCCAAGTTTCTGACAACGAGCTGGCCCTCTTCTTTGATAGGACCGAGCTGTCTACATGTGCACTTGCTTCCATCTCCTCAGTAGCTAAATTCATGTTAGGCTAGATAATCTCTAAGACTCCTTTTGGTATTAAAACTCGTGATCTAACCCTGAGAGCCATTAACTTATTTTTTTTTTAGTCTTTATCTGCTTTGACATCTCTGCAGCTTTTCTCATTGTTGACCACCTCCTTCTCTTAGCCGGTGTCTCTTTTCTTGGTTTTAAGACATTCCATAGTCCTGATTCTGCTATTTCCCAGCTACTCCATTTTCTTCTTTGCTGTCTACTCATCCTCTTCCCATCCTCTGTTCCTTAAAATGGACATTTCCCAATGTCCTGTCCTTGCCTGTCTTCTGCACATTCTCTTCTTTAGCCATCTTATAGTCGTGTCAACTATCACCATAGTTCACATGACTCCCAGATCTATGTCTAGCCCTGCTCTTTCCTGAGCTCCAGACTATTCACCAGATCTCTGGCTAAATGCTATCTTTAATTAGTTATCTCACTAGTCAACGTATCTTCAAAGTCAACATATCCAAAGCCAAAGTTTTCATTCCTCCAAAACTTGCCCCCTCCTTTGTATTTTATGATTTCTGGCTGAAGCACTTCCATTTGGTCTCCAATTATAAAACTTTAGTTTTATCTTTGACCCTTCCTGCTTCCGTGTACAGACTGAACTGGACATTCTCTGCATTTCTGCCTATTGAAATACTTCTCTTCAAAGTCAAGCTCAGGTCCCCTTTCTTCCTAAAGAAGTCTCTTGTCATGCACATCAGAAAGACTCATTTGCCAAGTAATCATGCATTTCTCATATTGGTCTATGCAATTTAATTCTTGTTATAAAATGTGATTGCATCCCTGAGTCATAACTCCTCTCTGAGGACTAAAGGACCTTTGGTTTCATTGGTATTAGAAACTTCTAGTGGAAGAAGCTCCCTCTACTAATACTGGTCAACATCTTTGCAATTTTCTTCTTTGAGAGTTGTAACAGCTAGCTTAGGGTCACAATTCAGTATGTCAAAAGCAGGAATTGACCAGGTCTTGCCCTGAGGCTTGCTTTCTATCCACTCCACTACATTGGGTCTCTGAGGGCAAAGAAGATGTATATTATTGTGGAGAGTGGGGTCACTAGGATCTGGGTCACCATCTTATCTCCCTATATGCAGTCTTTCTCAGACCAGAGTTCATATACTTCAGCATTGCTCCTTCATCTGGTCCCTATACACCACAAAGTGCTTTACCCCAAGCCAGTTAGCTCCTTACTTATCCTTTCCCCTCCTGTTCATACACACCCACTCAGTTACGCTGAGTAAAAAGTAACTCTCATTTTACACTCCTTTGGGTACCCTTTTGGTGCCTTGAATACCAAAGCACTCCATAAATGTTACTTAATTTGATTAAAAAAACATTTAATACCACCCCCATCCCCAAGTACATATTATTATTTGCAGCAAAGGTCAAGTTGGTATAACTTTTCTTAGTTTATCATAATATAAATTTTCTTTTGAAATTTTTCTGATTGGGAATATGCTAGAATTCCTATAGCCATGAGTAATTCCTCAGATTAATCTCTTTAAAATATTTTGACTTATAGCTAAACTATTACCTCCATATCTGTTCAGAATGATTTCTCTTGGCTTGTCATTTGTTTTTGCCATCAAAATGTTTTCTCCAGTTCTCCTCTTTTCTCCCTATCTAGGCCCTAATTTGTTTATTAGGAAAATGGCATGGTGTTCACCAGACACTTAAAATCTAGAAATATATATTCCTTACCAGTCTAACCCACTTGGCTAACATTTTTGAACAGGAGGATTGGCTTCAGCAGATTGCAACATAGCCAGTGTGTCATTCACACCAAAATACTCTTGAGCTGTCATTTGGCCCAGCCATCCAGTTCAAGAAAGAGCTTTTAGCTAAATTTTGTACTTACAAGCAAACATGAAAATTTTTGTGAAATAACCACTAATATAGGCTGCAATGTGGAAACTAATTTCTAAAACAAATGTCAAGTTAACACGATAATTGCTCCCTTTATGGCTACTTACTTTAAGTGCTGTCAGATTAAGGGCAGAAACAGGAGAGTCAGATAGGAAAATACAAGGGCTAAACTTTGCACCTTTTTTTTTTTTTTTTTTTTTAATAGAAGGTACACCAGATCAAAGTCCTCACTCAGGGACCTTGAAAGGAATCAGTCATTTATTACTGTGCTCATCTAATTGAATCTCAACCTTTTGTTTTTTCTGGTATTCCTTTCTATGGAGCTCTTGTGCTCTGAAAGGAAGTCATAAAAAACCACATTTACTCAATTTCAGTACATTTAAGTATTTGTTTTTATTAGTCTTTCTTGGGAGAAATCTTGAACTTTCATTCTTTGGGATAATTATCCAGATAGAAGTGGATGATGTCCTATTCTTCCTGTGGTCTGTATAATCTAGAGATAATTGAAATGAAATAAATGACAACAAAAAGTGTCTTAAAGTGAATTACAAAGTTATTTCTGAACTCTGTGATAGAATCTTTGGGATTACTCAAGGGAATGGTATCCATAATCTACTGGTAAACAAGCAAAAAACTGCAAAGGAATAAAGCTCTTATGACATCACAAAATAATGGCTGACCCTGTGAGTAGTTTTCAATTCTAACCTCCTCTTCTCTTCAGAAGAAGACCTTAACTGTGTTCAATATATAATAATAATAGCATACCTAAAGTGCTGTTTTGTAAAACACAACATACATTCTCTTATTTGAACTTCACAACAACCCTGAGACATAAGTGTTGACAACTATTAGCCCTGTTTTCCAAATGAGAAAGCTGAGGCAGATAAAGGTTGTGACATAGATAATGTCTGAGCAGGATTTGAACTCAGGTCTTCCTCCTAGTCCAACACTCTGTCCATGGTGCTACCTAGCCAATCTGTATCACATGTAGGTTCTTTCTTCAACCAGGCAATCAACAAGCTCTAATTAGATATCAAACAATTTTTAACATTTTTTTGAGTTCCAAATTCTCTCCCTCCTTCCTTTTCCTATTCCCTCAACAAGTATTTCTTAAGAACCTATTCTGTGCCAGCTCTGTGCTAGGAAGTGGAACACAGAGACAAAATAAAGTCTCTACTGTCCAAGATCTTGCATTCTCTTTGGGGAGAAAACATGGACACACCTTAGTATCTACAAGATATGTGCAACATAAAATAAAGCAATGGGGAAGGTGGGGAGAACTATCTTGATAGAAGTTTCTTGTAGAAGGTGGCAAAAAACCCAAACAACCAAAGACCCCAGTAATTCATAGAAAGCAGAGTGAATCTGAAGTAAATAAAATGAACTCAGCGCACAGCTTCCTTTCATTTTCACCCAACTGAATATAAATCATGTCTACCCTGCATTGAGAGGGCTCATTTTTCTTTACTGTTTCCCTGACCGAGTGGGGAGTTCTCCCATTGCCTCAGTCATCCAATATCCTCTTGTCCTTGTCATTCCTTGTGCTATCAAATCAGAAAGGATTTGTGATCACTCTTTTAAACTCAATTACATTTTGAGGCTCATTCATGCCAAAGTGTTCCCTTACCTAGGTTTTTTATTTCTAGGGGATAAAAGACCAGCTCTGAAAGGTGGCCCTAGTCCAAATCCAACCTCAGAACTTCCTAGCTGTGTGAACCTAGGCAAGTCACTTAATCTGTCTGCTTCATTTTCTCATCTGAAAAATGGGTATAATAATTCTACCTACCTTCCAGGTTGTGAGAACCAAATGAAATAATAATTGTAAAGCATGGTGCCTGGCACATAGGGCTATATAAATGTTACCTATTATTATTTTATATTATTTTTATTCTCTCTTGGCTCTGCTTCTGACTCTCCAGACTTTTGCACCTCTACCACAGGAACCTTTTTAAGCTAAAAAATGCCTCTTTTTGAAGAGCCTTCTCACCTTGGAAGATGCCTTTCCTATGATCGGCGAGTTCCTCTCCAGAACCACCATTTGAAGAAGTACCCCGTCAACTGATCTCTTTTCTTTCTCCCCTGTTTACTGACTCTCTGGACTTAACTTTGCCCTCATGGGGGGTGGGGAGTTACCACTACCCCCCACCTTCAACTCTCTTTATGTAAGCTGTCTTTCATAGAATGTAAGCTAATTGAGGGCAAAGATTTTTTTCTTTTTGCTGGTATTTGTATCTTGTAGCTTAGTTCAGTGTCTGGCACACAGTAAGGGCTTAATAAATGCCCTATCTATCTACAGGAATGAAAACCATCAGCAGTTGGAGGCGGGATGTATGTGGGAGGAGAGGGGGAATGTGGAAGGAAGCTGTGCACTATGTTCGTTTTGTTTACTTCAGACTCACTGTCTGCTTTCTATGAGTTATTGGGGTTTTTGGTTGTTTGGGTTTTATGCCACCTTCTATCTTGAAATTCCTCTATATCTATCAGATGAATAGTAAAAATAAACCTAATGTAAAACTTTTATGGTTATTGGGGAGTGGAGAGAGTAAAGATGCTGTACAGAAGGGTCAGTCCTTGACCCCTGTCTTTAAGGACACTGTCTTCCCTGGGGAGGATCCAACTATTGTTATCACCGTGAAAGCTGCCCAAGTCCTGTTCTCAGGAATGGCCAGCCATAGAAGAGACGCCTTTACCAGCTTCTGAATCCTACATTAGCCTAGCCCAGATCAACCAGGGGGCCTGTGCCTTTTCCAACTTCCCTGATTTCTCAGGCTACAGACCACTCTTCTCACCCTGAACGTAGGTTGACCTCCTACTTCAGCTACCACTTTTCTAAAATTCTCAGCTACTTAATTTAGATTTTCAGGCTTATTTGAAGTTAACTGTAGTTTGTAGTTAATGTTTGTTGATATTAAAGCTTCCTTATCTAAACTCCTGGAAAGCATCCACATATCTCTAATATAGTAATTCTCATTTCATAGTCCTGGCTCTTATCACCTCATGCTTAGATAATGGCTAGCATTTATGTAGTGCTTTAAGGTTGATAAAAGACCTTCACGTAAGTTATTTGCTTCAGTCCTCACAACACCCCTATGAAGAAGGTGCTTAGACTATAATAAATATGCCTTTTCAATTTCCCCAGTTGCAGTCTATTTCATTAGTTCATTAGAAACCCTGCTTTCTTTCCAACTCTCTGCTCAAGAAGGATTCCCCTTGTTACCTACAGAATCAGTGTCTTGGTCTGATAATCAAAATTCTCAATCAACTAATGCCGATCTTTTATTACTTCTTAACAAGGCCCTTGTATCATCCCGATCAAGGTCCTTTCTACGGCTTCTGCCCAGCCTGCATTGAGATATATCTCTGTGGTTTTTTCATGCTGTTTCTTCTTAAACTTGCTTTTGCTCCTTTGTCCTCAAGTGCCAAATCCTCTTCTTTTCCTCAGTCATCAGCTTGACGCCACCCCCTGCCCTCCAAAGTATTTCTTCACTAACTCATATCATGATTATTCTTGCTTCTTTACTTTGAATTGCTTTGGAGATATATCCAGATATATCTTTCCTTTAAAAAAACATACACACATACATATATATATACATACATATATGGGTCTGTATGTGTAGATATATAATATACCTAAATATCTATACATGTACACATGCACATACATGCACACACATCTAAAACTCTTTCCTTCAATATACTGTCAAACCCTTTGTTATATATTACCTTGCCAGAATTATATTTTGGTTTTATGTACATGTGCACATGTGTGTGTGGGTGTATACACATGTACCCACATACATATATGCATATATATAACATACATATATGTGTAGATAGATAGATAGGTAGATAGCTACTTTATCTCTCCAATACCACATACTATCTACATGACCCTGGGTAAGTCACATAACTTCTCAGTGGTCCCAGACAACTTTTTTAAGACTAAGAGAACAGGTACCAATCTGCATTGGGAAAAGGGAGCTCTTTGATCAAGAGTTCCCCACACCGATGCAATCACAAGTTCTGTTTCTTCCCCGCTCAAGTGCTTGCCTTTCAATCATTCCTCTTTCTCTACAGCCTACAAACACACCCAGGTCTCCCCTTTCAATTAACCCTACCATTTCCTCAAAATATTGTCCTATTTCTCTTCTCTCCTTTGGTGCCAAATTCCTTGAAAAATCCATCTACACCCATTGCTTCCATTTTCTTTTCTCTTACTCACTTCTAACCCCTTGCCATCTGGCTTCTGACATCATCACTCAGCTGAAATTGCCCTCTCTAATTGCTAAGTTGCCGAGTCTCGGTTTTTCTACTTCTATGATGTATTGCACATCTATCTTCTGTCTATCTCCTGTTCATGCTCCCACCACCATAGTTCAGCCTCATACTACTACTCATCTGGACTGTAGTAACAGCCTTCCAATTAGTCTGTCGCATTCCAGCCTCTCCTTTCTCCAATCTATCTCCTATAACAGTTATAAAAGTTCCAAAGAACAAACTGCCCACAAATTTTTATCTTGCCTTTAGCATAAAATACAGACTCCTCTCTTGGGTATTTAGAGCGCTTTACAATTTGGTTCCTGCTTACCTGTATCTCACATTATTCTCCTCCACTCACTCTTCATTTTGGTCTAACTTCCCTCCTACTGTTACCTGAATTTGGCCCTTTCTTGCCCACCTTTGAATATTCTTCCTCCAATGTCTAAAATGCGCATACAGTCATTCAGTCATTTCAGTCATGTCCATTTCTTAGTGCCTCCATTTGGAGTTTTCTTGGCAGAGATACTGAAGTGATCTGCCATTTCCTTTCCTGGCTCATTTTACAGATGAGGAAACTGGGACAAACAGGGTTAATTGACTTGCCCAGGATCATACAGCTGCTGAATGTCTAAAGCTGGATTTGAACTTGAGTCTTCCTGGCTCCAGGTCTGGCACTGTATCTACTGGGTCACTCAAATGCCTCCTGGAATGCACATACTGTCTTCTAACTTCCACCTCGTAGAATCCCTACTTTCATTAAAAACGGTGCAGATTCCTGCTGGATGCCTTTTCTGATGCTCAAGATTGCTAATATCATTTTTCCTGTCGAATTAGTATGTGCATGTCTACAATTCATTTCTTTCCCAGCTCAATCAGTTGTGGCACAGGCAAGGTAGCTTTGTGGAGCAGTGGAGTCAAACTCAAATAGAAACAGATTGCATATTGACTTAGAAAACCACAAATTAACATTACCTATTTTATTATATCATGTTAATCTGGTTCCAGCAGCACCTGGGGATTTTTCTGGCTATTTCATGCCATTGAGCTGTGAGTTTGGCACCTCTGTTGTAAGTGTCCTCTGCACCTCTAACTCCTACAATATTAGAAGATACTTCAGAGAGAAACAGGCAGAGAAAGCAGCTTCACATAGTTCTGATTTGGGACTTTGAAGATTCAAAGGTTCATGGAAATCCCAGGCAGCAGAGAAAAGAGCTGACTATGGACATGAGGCAACAAGTTCTGGAAGGCTGGAGTTCAACTAAGAGAGGACCAGACCCATGAAGCCCAACTGAATGATGGCTCCCCAGTAAAAACTCATAAAGATATGATGAGTAGAGAAAAAGTATCAGGTCCCTGCTGTCCTGGAGGTGTGAGGTGCCTTGGCCACATTACTTCCTACCTGGGTGTCTCACTGTCAGGGGACTTTGTGCCCACTCTAAACATGGAGGCTGAACATATTTGTGGGAAAGGGTACATTAAATATATGGGAGTGGGAATAATTTTCAGTTATAATTTTTACTATGTCATCTTCATAAATACCTTTGTTTTAAGCTAATGTATCTCCTGGCTGAATATTGAAGGTAGTCTTACAAGTGAAGGTTCATGCTTTTTAGTTCTAGGAGTGTGGATTCACAGAGAACCCTAGAACCTAGAAATTGTTGCCACCACCCTTGCCAAGCCCCCCCATACCTTCAAATCTTTGAGTACCAAGTTGGGGAGTAGCTTTTGGGTGGAGTTTTTGTACTTATCTGTTTATGTGTTGTATCTCACACACACACACACACACATACACACACACACTCACATAAAGCTCCCAAAGTAACTTGTAGGCTACTTGAGGGATGGAATGCTTTTATCTTTGTATTTCCAGGATTTAGCTCAGTGTCCTGTGCATCAGGGGTTCTTTCTAACAGCTTGCTGGATTTGATTGATGTGGATTGAATTGGATTAGATTTCCCTCTAGAAGCTCTATCCTGGGCAGGCAATATGGTGAATATAATCAGTCATTCAATGCTATTTTCTATATGAATCTGGATACAGATAGGGTTAGGTACTAGGTGATACTTTGGACAAATTTGTTTAAAAAATGTAGTTTTAATTAGGCACAATCCTATTATAATTACTACAAATTATAAAAGAATCAGAAGATGAAGTGCTTAAGTTTAAAGGGGAAAATATCCTAATGGCCATCACTGTGTTTTTAAGAGTTAGCTTGAAGGATTATTTCCAGATGTTGATGATCAGTGGGAAACTACAAAAGGAAATATTTAGATTACTCATCAGAAAATATTTTATGTATCTTTTATATAAAGGAGGAAAGGCTCCAGAAAGGGAGTAATAAGAATACAGCAGCAATTGTAAGTTCCCTTTATTCCACAGCAAGGACCCCAGGGCTCTGGCAAAGTAAAAATGAAGTTGCTGACTAAGCCACCCACCCTTTCTTGGAATTCATTTTCTAGTAAGAAGGGGGCCTAGTACAGACCCTGCTTGTCTCTATTGTGAGCCTCACAGCCACCAAGAGGCTGTTTTTGCCCTGACTCTAACTACCAAAAATCTCTGCCTATTTTCAAAGCCAAGAATAATGCCAAGGTGTAGTGGTAACCAATGGCAGTGGTGACCGAGGGGTTGTGAAGAAAGCAAGCTTTTGGTTTGTTTGTATCCTGGGCACAAAGCCCAGTGCCTTACATTTAACCAATGTTTATAAAATTGTTGTTTGCTTGTGGGGGATGGAGGAATAGGGTTTGAAGGGAGTCAGAAGAAATGCCTCAGATGTGTGGACAGCATTGTTGTCTGCGTCTCCAGTCTAGATGGGCCGGTCTTGGATCTTTGAAAGTAGCTGTCTCTTCATAGTCAAGTCAGGGTTTGTATTTTGTGGATGAAACAGTATCCATAGCGATGCTGTGGAAATAGGAATTTGCTTTCATAGTTCCCCACCTTGGGGGGGGCGGAGTCAAGATGGCGGAGTAGAAAGATGCACGTTTGCGAGCTCCGAACCCACAGCCCATAGAATTAATGTAAGAAGAGATCCCCATAAGTTCTGGATCACTGCAGGGGGTGCATAAACATAGTGGAAGAGATTTCCGTTCCAGAGAGCCCTGGAGAGCCGTCCACAGGGTCCGTCGTGCCCCAGAAAGCGGACTCCACCCCAGCGCTGCCCTGGCCGTGGCCCCAGAGAAGCTGATCCGAGCAGGCTTCAGGGATGGAAGCTCTGGCGGCCGGGAAGGTCCCTCCACCCACAGAAGCTACTGGTCAGTGAGAGAGATGGCTGGCTGGCCAAAGGGGAGCGGGGTGTCTCCGTGACACAGGCCCCCTCAGGAGGAAGCTGCGGTGGCCCGGGACTCCCCCAGCAGCAGGCAGGATCTTCCTTACTGAAAGTCTCTGCATAAACAACCTGAGGCAGCTGAGCCTGGGAGACAGCCCTGCCCCACCCCGCTCCATTACTGAAGGTCTCTGCATAAAGCCCCTGAGGGAACTGAGCCTAGGAGGCGGCCCCGCCCCCACCCCAGCACCAGAACTAAAGCTCACATTGAATAGCAGCCGCGCCTGCTGCGGAAAACCCATTTGAATCTCAGACCCCAAGCACTAGCTGGGCGGATCTAGGCGGGGGTGGACAGGAATCTCAGAAGTCAAGTAACTGGCTGGGAAAATGACTAGAAAAGGGAAGAAAAATAAGACTATAGAGAGTTTTTTCGAACAGATGCAAATGATCCCGACATTCGGATCTGATGACGAGGACATATTCTTGCCATCAGGGAAAGATGTGGAGGACGGGGCCTCGGTACCCCAGACATCCCAGGGGGATGTCGGGTGGGCTCAGGCCTTGGAAGAGCTCAAAAAGGATTTTGAAAACCAAGTTAGATAGGTGGAGGAAAAACTGGGAAGAGAAATGAGAGAGATGCAAGAAAAGTATGAAAAATGGGTCAATACCTTGGTAAAGGAGACCCAAAAAAAATGCTGAAGAAAATATCACCTTGAAAAATAGGCTCACTCAATTGGCAAAAGAGGTTCAAAAAGCCAATGAGGAGAAGAATGCTTTCAAAAGCAGAATTAGCCAAATGGAAAAAGAGGTTCAAAACTCACTGAAGAGAATAGTTCTCTCAAAATTAGAATGGAACAGATGGAGTCTAATGACTTTACGAGAAACCAAGAAATCACCAAACAAAACCAAAAGAATGAAAAAATGGAAGAGAACGTGAAATATCTCATGGGAAAAACAACTGACCTGGAAAATAGATCCAGGAGAGACAATTTAAAAATTATGGGACTACCTGAAAGTCATGATCAAAAAAAGAGCCTAGATATTATCTTCAATGAAATTATCAAGGAAAACTGCCCTGACATTCTAGGACCAGAGGGCAAAATAAGTATTGAAAGAATCCATCGATCACCACCTGAAAGAGATCCAAAAAGAGAAACTCTTAGGAACATTGTGGCCAAATTCCAGAATTTCCAGCTCAAGGAGAAAATCTTGCAAGCAGCTAGAAAGAAACAATTCCAGTACTGTGGAAATACAATCAGGATAACTCAAGATCTAGCAGCTTCTACATTAAGGGATCGAAGGGCGTGGAATAAGATATTCCAGAAGTCAAAGGAACTAGGACTGAAACCAAGAATCACCTACCTAGCAAAACTGAGTATAATACTTCAGGGGAAAATATGGTCTTTCAATGAAATAGAGGACTTTCAATCATTCTTGATGAAAAGACCAGAGCTGAAAAGAAAATTTGACTTTCAAACACAAGAATGAAGAGAAGCATGAAAAAGTAAACAGCAAAGAGAAGTCTTAAGGGACTTACCAGAAGTGTACTGTTTACATTTCTACATCGAAAGACCATATTTGTAACTCTTAAAACTTTTCAGTATCTGGGTAGTTGGTGGGTCTGTACACACACATGTACACACATGCACGCACACACACATGCACACATGCACACACATACAGAGACAGAAAGCACAGATTGAATTGAATAGGATGGGACCATATCGTAAAAGAAATTAAGGTAAATGGTGAGAGAGAAATGTAGTGGGAGGAAAGAGGGTGAAATGGAATGGGGTAATTATATGTCATTTAAGAGGCAAGTAGGAGACTTTTTAGTGGAGGGATAAAGAGGAGAGCTGAGAAAAAAAAAACCAAGAAGTTTACCCTCATCACATTTGACTAAAGGAAGGAATAAAATGCACACTCATTTTGGTGTGAAAACCTATCTTACAGTATAGGATAGTGGGGGAGAAGGAGATAAGCAAGGGGGGGGATGATGGAAGGAAGGGCAAAGGGAGGAGGGAGCAATTTGAAGTCAACCCTCGGGGAGGGACAGGATCAAAAGACAGAGGAGAAACAATGAGGGGCAGGTTAGGATGGAGGGTAATTCAGTTAGTCTTACACAACACGACTCTCATGGAAGTCACTTGCAAAACTACACAGATATGGCCTATATTGAATTGCCTGCCTTCCCAAAGGGAATGGGTGGGGAGGGAGTGATGGGGAGAATTTGGAACTCAAAGTTTTAGGAACAACTGTTTAGTATTGTTGTTGCAACTAGGAAAGAAGACATACAGTTAATGAGGAATAGAAAGTCATCTGGCCCTACAGGAGAAAAGAGAAGATGGGGACAAGAGAAGGGAGGGATGACAGAAGAGAGGGTAGATTGGAGATAGGGAAAATTAGATTGCTTGGGGTATTGGGGTGGGGGGAGGGGATAAAAGGGGAGAAAATTTGGAACCCAAAATTTTGTGAAAATGTATGTAAAAAAATAAATAAATAAATATTTTAAAAAAAAGAAAAAAAATAGTTCCCCACCTTGCTCCTAACCCGCAAATGATGACTCTTCTGACTTGACTATTGATTTTTAGCTGGAATGGTCTAAGTGAGCTGGGTGTGAAACTTTCATCTCATTCCTCCTCCCTTCCTCCCTTCCTCTCTCCCTCCCTCCCTCCCTCCCTTCCTTCCTTCCTTCCTTCCTTCCTTCCTTCCTTCCTTCCTTCCTTCCTTCCTTCCTTCCTTCCTTCCAAAATCAGGAGTTGTCTGATTAATCTAGTAGCAGAGTAACTGCCTTTACCTCTTTTGTGTACCCTTTGCTAAAACAGGAAAATCCTATTTCAGGTGATGAAGGACAGATTGAAATCATTCAAGGGACCTTTCCTGCTGCTTTTGTAGAAAGGATAGGTCTCAGGAATCTTTAGGAGGTGCCATCAGACAAGCTCGATGGTACAGAGGACAGAGTCTTGGAGTTAAGAGCCGAGTTTAAATGTAGACCCTGATTCTTACTAGTTGGTGACCCTGGGCTCACCCTCCCTCAGTTTTCTCAGCTACAAAGTGGGGATTGTAGTACACCTTACCATACAGGGTTGTTAAGAGGATCAGGTTAGATAATATTTGTAAAGCACTTAGCACTGTACCTGGCACAAGTAAGAGCTTAGTATAAACAATCCCTTCTTTCTCTTTCCCTCCCCCTCCTCCACCTCACATTTTCTGGAAATTTGATTGAAAAGGTAAATTGCTCAAATCGATTATCTTCTCAATGAGGGCGTGGGGTAGGGAAGGAGGAGTGGAGAATTTGAAACTCAAACTTTTAAAAACATGTTAAAAATTTTTTTATTACATGTAACTGGGGGAAAATACTAGATAGGAAACCAAAAAGAAGATAAAATCCATCAAGACATTATAGTAGGACACATACTAACTTATTCTAGAACTAACAATGTCACTTTCTCATTTGAGCGTATTATTTCTTTAACAAAAAAATGCATACATAATTAAATAATAAACAAGAAAAAAAAAGAAAAGAAAAGCCAAGTTTCCACGTGATTGATTCTTAACTGATTGAAAAATGATTTCTGGGGTCTCATAACTTATGAGAAAAATAAAACCTGTGTTGTCACATGTTTTGAACTAATAGCTTTGTGGTGATTTCTGTGATCATCTCAGATCCTTTACTTGAATTTTACGTAGGATTCTCCACAGTGATCTTACACGATATTTCTTAGGTCCATTGCAGGTATAGCTATGAAATTTTGAAGATTTAAAAATCAAATCAACAGATATCAAGTACTTAACACATGCTAGTTTTGTTGAGGAAATAATAATTACTGATGAATTTGTATAACGCTCTAAGTTTTGGAAAGAACTTTGCATAGTTTGTGACTTTGAGCCTCACCACAACCCAATCTGGTAGCTACTACTACAAGGCTCAGTTTTTATCCTTGTTTTATGAATGAAAAAATTCAGAAAGGTCTGGCCATGTGACTAGTAAATGTCCAAGGTAGGATTTGATTTTGAGTGGTCCTGACTCTGCCTCCAACATTCCATTTGTTAAGCCATACTGTTTAGAACACAAAATGTTGCATCATGGCATAGGTTAAATAATCATGAATACAAAAATAAACATCCCAAGCGCATATAATCTGATACCTAAATTATTTGTTTTAATGAAATTAGTTTTGCATGTAATATTTGAGATGCGTGTGTTGTAAGCTTTAAAATCCATCCTCAAAATCCACAAACTGTCTGGAGAGAAGAGAAGAGAACAAATTTCCCCCTAATTTATTAATTTATTTGTTTTTAGTTTTCAACAATCACTTCCATAAGTTCCAAATTTTCTCCTCCTCCATTCCTTCTCCCTCCCCAAGATGGCATGCAATCTTATATGGGCTCTACATGTACATTACTATTACATACATTTTCACATTAGTCATGTTGCATAGAAGAATTAAAACAAATGGGAAAAACCACAAGAAAAACAAAAATGTGAAAAAACAGTCTAAATCACATTTGATTGAATAGTTGCAAATCCAAACAACTTTGAGGCTTAAATTCCTTGCCAGGACAAGGGGGTATCTTCTGTGACAGATACAGCTGCGCTTTTCTGTCTTATCTCTTGTTAATCGTATTCTCTCTGCTGTCATGTAGAGTGACTGTCCTAAAGAGAGAAGATTTCTCTCTTTTTCTGACACACTAACTGTTCTTGCTGTCTTCGCATTGCAGCTTCCTTCCTCATACAGCCCTTGTTGACACTTTGGGACTCTCCATTGGAAATGGAGATGTATTGAGGAAAGACAAGGGATTATAGCACTAACCCCTCTCAGGCAAGTGAACAAAGGTTCTGTCAGAATAAGCACCCAACTATTTTATGCAAGTCGAATCAGGAGATACACTTAATTTGCCTATCCCCTATCCCCATAGCCAACACTAAGATATTGGGTAACTTTAGGGTTTCAGAAAAAAAAAATGATAATTGAGAGCTGGGATTGTCAGGAAAGGCTTCATGGAGGTGACATGAGATTTTTTTTTAAAATAAAATAATGGACTTTGGAGAATAAGAAAGGAGAGACAAGTCAGGCATAGTAAAAATAAGGAGGTAGGAAGAAACAGGATGTTTAGACCTAACTTCAGTGAATGAATGAATGAATGAATGAATGAATGGAAAAGAATTTATTACATGCCACATTTTCTACATGCAAATTGCTAGGTATACAAAAAGAAGAACAAGCAACTCACATTATATTGGAAATGACAATACCTATTGGTTTCAGCTATAAGGCCTCATGGTCCTGTGGACTTTGAGGCAAAGCAGGTTGTAATTCATCTTCTTTAATTCTACAGATAGTCCTATCTGTTTCTGATGTTGAACTGTTTGTCAGGACCAAGGACTGACCCCAGTGGTGAGAATTTTATTATTTATTAACTCTCAGTTAGCTGCCCAGGAGGCAAAGATGTTACCCAAAGAAGCAGCTTCTAGGTTCTATTTCCACGGAGAGGTTGCTTCCCAGGATGGTGGTTGCAGCTGGAGTTAGTGATGACAAAAAAATGGGCCCCTCCATCATAGTGATTGCTTCCTTCAATGTTGTCTTTAGAGCCTGGACTAGAAGATGAATGGACTGTGTTATCCCCAAGGTTTTTGGGTTCAAAGTCCTGAATTATCTCCAAGAGGGTCTGAAGGAGAAGGGGGGTCAGTCCAGTTAATTGCAGTTATTTGAATTGCCTCACACAAGCTACCTCCCCCTCCCTCAGGGTGCCTTGTTCCTTCAGCTACTGAGTTTTCATGATAAAGAAAAATAGGTAATAACATAGGTAATAATGAAAAAAATCCTGGATTATCTTTCTTACATTGATCTCAACATTTTTGGCTTCCCAATTCCCTTGGTCATTGAGATCAAAACATGACCAAATTCATTAAGAGAGCCTCTTCCTGTGTTCATTCTTTTCTGGGTAATTTCCACTAGCTTCTTCTAAAGTAGTTTTCCTCTACTGCAAAGGTCAAACAGATAATGATTAAATCATGCACCATTTAAAGGTAGATTTTGACCTCTTGAAAGTTGAAGAGTACCCGTTTAGATCTAAGATCATTTACCTCTCTCTTGGGAAAGCTAGAGTAGTGGAGATCTCAGGGAGAAGAAGAACCGTGAAAAGTTTGTGGCTCCACAGGGCAAAGTACATTTGTCAAGCTTGCTGCCCTCTAAACTCAGTCACATTCATCCTGCTGGAGAACAGGCTCAGGCTGACTTAGCAGACCCTCTCAGGAGGGCTGGCGAGGAGCATGTCTTGGCCAGTTCCCTTTCTTTCCCTTTTGTTTTTTTTATTGATACATATAGGATTAGGTGGTGACTCTGGGCAACATGAACTGCTTCGGCAAAGAAGAAATACTGACTACCAGCAACTGTAAGTGCTTAAATTACCCTTTTTTGCAAGTAAGTTAGGATCATGCCTTGTCAAATTTCATACTTATCTGGACAAACCAAGGCAGAATGCAACATTCAGCTTAAGGATAACAGAGAAGCAAAAGAAATACCCTGTGCAAAATATGTGAGAGCACTAACTTTTATAATATCCTCAATTGAATTGTGAACATATCTCCTAATCTGTCAATATTCCGTCAGTTAAGTTGCAAATGAACTAATCCCTCTTGAAATTCAGCTACCTATCTGGAGGATTTTGCTGGAGAATAGTTGCAAAGAAGTGGGTAATTGGTGAGGAATCTGGGGGAAATAATTTCATGTGATTTGCTATACAAGCAGGTGACTGGAATGAGGATCAGTACAGTTTCTTAGGACTTCAGTGGGATGCTTTGCTGCTGGAGATAGTTTATGACAAATCTACAACCTAATGATATTTTCTCTGGTTTGGTAACAGGCCTCGTATGTCCTCAGAGAGGGGCAACTTAGTGTTTGTCACTGGATCTGCCCAAAGTATTGAGTTTAGAACTGGAACACAGGGGAAAATTAAAATCAATGAAGAAGATCTTGGAGAATGCTTAAGTCAGGTAATTTTTCCCTTGAACTTTTGCTATAGCCATGGTGAATGGGAGGAAGGGATAAGAGTATAAATGGGGTAGGAAGGAGCTGGTAACTAGAGTTGTAGTTCCAGAAGGCTGAGCAATATTTTATAGGCCAGGGAAGTCAGATATAGCCCATAGTTCACAGACATATGATAGAGCCCTAGAGTTGGCAAAAATTCAGCCAGAATGGAAACATCCAGTAGTAGCAGAGATGGGGGGTGGGGGTGGGAAGTGATACATGAGTAGAATGTGGCAGATATAGTTTAATTTATTTTTTTCCCTGTCACAGCCTCCTCACCAACAGTTGTAAGCATTCCACTCACATTGACCTATGCTGGTATTGTTATTATAGGAACATTTTGTGGTAAAGCTATTTAGTGTGTTATTGAAAATAACACACTAATGAAATCATGTAAAACTACATCATGGCTATTTTCACTTATTTTTCATGATACATGATATTATTCTGAATGACATAAATAATAAAATACAAGACCTTAGTACTTAAAGTAATGTACTATTCCTATTTTTATTAGTATGTAATAAAGTCCTTGTTGTGCATGAATGATTTTTCCCAGAGATTTCAGCATGTATATTTTTTCTTTAATAATAGATCCAAACAAACAAGAATGACATTACAGAATTAAAAAGAAGTGGCATTGGTCTTCCTCACAATGTTTCATATCAAATCACTTACATCAATTCCCAGGTGAGTCTGACATCTCCTTCCTTTCAGTCAATGGCACTCCCCCTTAAATCAAGGCTGTGAGTAATTTCCTTAAAGTGGGGACGATTGGTTTTGGTCTTCATTTAATTGTGAGCTTTAATGAGCCAAAGGCATAAAAATCTGGGCACCGTTGGCTGAGGGCTCTATCCACAAAATGAAGTAGGTAGAAAAATAACAAGGAGCCTCTGATTGGGGCCTGCTGCATGTAATGGTCTGGTTCTCATCTTGCCAACAATTATCTGAAGGGATATCAGATGGGTTATTAATCTTGGAGACGTGGAGATTCCCTAACATCTATGGAGACTGATGACTAGGGAAGTTCAAGGTGAAGAGAAAGAACCAGCTCATCAGTATTCCACTTATCACAGGATCTTGCTTCACTTCTAGGATGTGTAAGGTAGAAAAGTGGGAGTATATAGATAGTAGAAGAGTAGAAGGAAAAATGAGATGAAAATATCTTCTAGTTTAAAGATAGTCCTTCAGAGAGTTTGAAAGTAAAGAAAGTCATTTGGTTCCTTCAGTCAGTCCTCCATACTCTAATACTTGATACTTTTTATCTTTATGCTTCCCTTAATCTCTCATAGATTACTACTACTAATCTCTCACTAATTACTGCCAATCCTAAATCTAAAAGATTACTTGTATCCAGTTCTTTCTCTCTTATCATTGCCCTGCCCCAGTTCCAGTTTCTTCCTGCCTGCCCGGAATATTTCCATAGCCTCCTAGCAAGACTTCCTACCTCCACTCTTCCCCAATTCTAATCTGCCACTACTAGAAGAATATTAGTTTATACAAGGATATGGCCCATCATTCCTCTGCTAATAAACCCTTTAGTGACTTCTTAATACCTGCTAGAACTTAAAGTTCAAACTCATTGGCATAACATTTCAGACCTTTATAATCTGGGGATAGCCGTTCTTAGTAAACTGTAGAGCTCACAACTAGACAAAACACTCCAGATAAAGTTGTTGTTTGTCCTTCATTCTCAAAGAGGACCATGAGACAAGGAATGTGATGCTATAACTTGCAAGTGAATTGGATTTAACTAAAGCGGGGCTGTGCAGAGTCACCAGCCTCACTTTCCCCTCTGGAGCCATCTGGGTCTGGTGGCCAGATACAGAACAGGATGACTGCAAGTGGCCCCTTCCAGAAAAAGTATGATGAGGGCAGTGTATGATGGGATGATCACCTTCTTGTTTTTGGAAGCTTTGCCCCTTTAAATGCTGCCCCAAACTGTGTTGGCTTTTTGGGCTGCCATATCACATTGAGTGACTCCTGACTCCTATTGAGTTTGGGGTTTGCTAAAATCCCCAGATCTTCTTCGGAACCTCTGTCATCTATTCATGCCTCCCCCTTTACACTCCTAAAGGTGATTTTTTTGTACTGAAATGTAAGGCTTTATACCTAACCCTATTAAATTTCATCTTATTAGGCTGTGTAGCCCAGTACTCTAACCTGTTAGAATCCTTGAATCTTGATGCTGTCAAATCAGTTTGTTAACTATTGTCAATTAATTGATTAATAAGCATTTATTAGGTACTTACTGTATGCCAGGCACTGTGCTATGTGTTGGAGATACAGAGAACAATTTTGCGTCATCTCCACATTTGATGAACGTTCCATCTATGCCTTTATCCGAGTTACTTAGAGAAATGGCAAAAGGTACGAGGCCCACCACAGCTCCCTGGGGTCCTTCCCTGGAGACCCGCTGCCACACTGACAGTGACTCATTCCCAGCCATTCTGTGAGTCTAGCTGTCCTCCGCTTCTGAATCCATCTAACCGTCTTCTCATCTAATCCATCGCTCTCCATTCTTTCTGCAAAAGTAGCATGACATACTTGTCAAAAGCTTTGCTACAATCTAAGTAGTGTGTTACATAGTAACCCTTAGCTACCGGCTTAGAAGTCCTGTCAGAAAAGGAAATGAAGTTAGTCTGGCATGACCTTGATGAAGGCACACGTGCTTTGTGCAGTCGCTTCCCTTTCTAGATGTTTGCTAACCATCTCTTTAATGTTCCTTCCTGGAATTTCCCCAGGAAATGAAATAACAGTTTGCAGCTTTGTTCTCTTAGCTTTTTGAAAATTGAGACATTGATCCTTACTCCATTTTGTAATGTGTCTTCCCTTTTCCATGATTTTTCAAACATCACTGATCATTGCTCAGCAAATAAAATGCACTTGCTTGAGGTATGTAAGGTCCTCCAGTTATCGTTGATTTGAATCAGCTTACTTGACTTCACCAGGGGCAACGAGGGCCTTCTTTTACTTTCTCCTTACTTATCTTGGTTATCAAGTTGGTTATTTTTATGCTGTCATTTCCAGGGCAAAGGTAATTCTCTTTTTAAGACAAAAATGCAAAACAAAAACCAAACCAACCACAAAATATGAATTGAACAGTTCTGCTCTTTCTTGTTGCCAATCATCATTATCTCATCCATCCCAAGCCAAGGTTCTCTCCCTTCTTTGATCCTCCACCCCCCCACGTAGCTTTTAAAACCCTCTTTTTGTTGTTTGTACCTTTCTCATCAACCAGCCCTACCTTAGTCTCATATTCAGAATTCTTGACAGAATTTTAAGACCATACTTTTCTATCTATCATCTATTACCTGGCTTGAATTCTATCTTTTACATATTTGCTTTTAAGATCTATGTTGGTTGATCATTTTTCTGTGCATCTATATCACTCTCTTTGGATAAATCCCATTTTCCCTCCTTATTGGAATTATTTTCTTTTGTGTCTTTATACTTTACACAGTGAATTCTTACTAATACCTTTCCTTAAATCTAGGGTAGATTTCAGATGAAGTCTAGATTACGTCTCCTTCTCTATCACAGATTCTGGGATAGAGTATTTATTTTCCTTCAAGGACACTATCAACTAGTTCTTTCTGAGTAGAATTTCCCTTCAATATTTCTTCCATCTTTTTGAAGAATGATACCATCATCAAGTCAAGTCAAGGCATTATTTTTTGTTCTGCTTTTGATGGAGAGAGAGCTCCTGAAGATGTCTATATAGTTAAAGTCCCCCTCCCCACTATCACTTTATCATGTCTCTGTGCTATGCTTGTTGTTTGCCAGACTCATCTTCTATTTTCTCTTTCTGCCCAGGAGGTCTGCAATATTCTTGTTTAATAAAATCACTAATTCCTCCTTTGACCATTGCCCACATACTCTTTCTGCCTCATGCTCCCTCCTTCCAGGTCTTGGATTTCCCAATATGAGTATACCTTTTTAATATACGGGGCTGCCCCTCTCCCTTTTGTAAATCCTGTTTCTTTTGAATAAGGTATACCTATCTAGAGCCATAGTGCAATTCTAGGTCTCATCCCACCAATTCTTAGTGGTTTCAGCTCATCTTTCCAGCCTTATCTAGTACATTGACACTTCACCCATACCATATCTCAAAGAAGCTTTATTATTCCCAGTCCAGACATACTCTGGACAGATTGCTTCTATAAATTTGGTTACTGCATTATTTATGTCTACAATGTTTTCCCCATTTCATCTGCTGATTGCCTATCTGTCCCTTAAAATCCAACTCAACTCCTTTCCCCTCAAACTTATTCCATGTACTACCTCCCATAGATAACCACCCTTCTACCTAGACTACTTTGTTTTGTAATTCTAAGGCACTTATGTTTCCTCACTGTGTTTATGTTATCCTCTAGTAGGAAATAAAGTTCTTTCATGGGAAAAGGACCTTATCTTCCCGAAATTTATGTCTTCTGTTATGTGTCTAGCATAGTCGCTTGTTAAGTAGACATTTTAATAACTGCAATTAAATTGAGTTCATGATTTTAACAAAATATGTGCTTGATAGAGGTCTATGAACTGCGAACAGGTAATTTATGTCTAAAATACTTTTGTTTTCCTGTTTTTCTGGACAGCTTATGGATCTTGAGAGGAGATTTCAAAGTTTACAGCAGGTAAGTGTCATGTGTATTCAACACAAATTTTTGTTCTGCTCTGAAAACACAATAGCATCCTCGCTAAAACTGGTGTCCAGGGACAGACTCACTGTGTCACGTTAGGGCTTGATTACGAATGACGTTATGGCTCAAGGGACTCAGGAACATAAGATTTTCCACACTGGATGAGCTTCATGGCTCATCCAACCTGTATTTTGGAGGCCATAATTATCCTACTTGACAAAAACCTCAGAGGATAAGAATGTATTCCAAAACATCCTAGTTTTTCTTAATAAGCTCTCATAGGTCTCTTCTTCATGAGTCTACCTACGTTTTCAACTGGTACCAGAGGTTAGAGGTGAAGAAGCAACAATGCATCCTAGAAACATACTACTTACTGTGTAAAGTAGAACTTCTAATTGCATGAAATCTGTCTCTTTCAAACTAAAAGGGCTACTGTCTCCTTCTGAAATGCTGGTATTTGGTGAACAATTCTGTTTATTCTATCCATAATCTTATTAGAAGAGGCTATGTTGCATGGATAGAAGGGGGGATAGAATTTGTAAGATGGGGTGGAATCTTGACTTTGACACTTACTGACTGCATGACCACAGGCAAGATCTTTAACTTCTGTAAGCTGCAGTTTGCTCATTTGTAAAATGGAGATAATGATGCCTGTAGTAGCTACCTCATAGGGGTTTTTGTGAGATTCAAATGAGATAATATTTATGAATCTCTGGAAACCTCAAGAGTCATATGCAGCATGTAAGAAAAGTCTTAGTTCTGTTTTAAGCTACCAAAACTTAAAACTACACCAAAGTTTTTAGTGTGGTTCACTAAACTATACATCCATTCATACACATATACATATATGTACACACATACACACATGTATATATGCATATATACATGTGTGTATATGTGTGTATGCTAGCAAATTTATTTTGATGATTTAATAGGCTTTCATAGCACAGTATTTCATCTCAGCTTTCAAGTTTCTGGAGGAAAGTTGAGCACATGCCCCATTTTTTGCAGTTTAATTGTTAGACAGCAAGAATTAAAACCAAAGGATTCAACCCAATAGATTTGTGCTTATATCTAGATGAAGCTTTGCTGGTAGAACAAATAACTTTGCAAGGAAATGTAAGAGAAAAGCCAAAGAATAATTCTCCCCTTCTTTTTCTTTCTCTTGAGTCTGCTTCTCCCTACACCTTTAATGGAAGTATGGTTAGGCAACTTGATTCAATAGTAGAATATTTCCCTGGGTGAATCACTTGCCATATCTTTAGAAGTTTCTCATGAATCCAAAAGTGCTATAGGTCTTAGACTTAAGACCTGATATTTAACGCTCAGAAAGACTCCTATAGATTAGCTGGGCAAAAGTGAGCCTGTTTGTAACAAAATGAAGTCACTTGACCAGTGAAGTGGAGAGTGTATGTAAATCAGATAACATTTTATTCAATGAAGTTTGGAATGAAAAGAGTCCAGGACGCTTAACTGAAGGAGGGTAGCAGCGGTGGCCGATCAGATTTCATATGCCCCGCTGTACGAAGGATAGGAATAACATGGAAATGCTTATGAGGAATTTTCATTTGTTCCCTTGGTCCAACAATAACTTCTGTGATCAATGAATGCCCCATTTGAGGCTGCTTAGATGAAAATTCCCATTTATTCTTGATGTCTAAATATTTATTTCCTTAGATGGGCTGTGCTTTTTTAGAGACTAGGATGAGAATCTGCTCCCAACTGTGGACTGCATTTGAATGTCACAGCACTGTGAAATTGTTCATATAGTTCAGTGGGATGAAAAGAGAAGTAATTGAGGAAGAATTGAGGTGAATAACCTAAAATCCTAGAAAAAAAATTTTCTAGGAAAAAGAGTCAGTGCCTGTCTGGGCATCCTGCTGGTGGCCATGTCTCAGTCTTCCTGTCCTCCCTATGCTTCCTTCCTTCAGGCAGTTCAAAGCCAAGGATGTAGCAGCAACCCCTGTCAGAATGGTGGGACCTGCCTCAACCTTCTCGAGTCCTTCTTCTGTATCTGTCCCCCAAACTGGAAGGTGAGTCGCTGTGTTTCTTCTTATCCAAACAGTACATAGAGAGCTGGAAGCAATATGTCCCCAGAAGGATTAGGACATGTTTAGTTCTCAGCTGGGTGTTCCTAGAACTGTGCTGCTGTGTCACTGGAGCTGATTCTAGTTTTCATCCAGAATGAAAACAAAGAAAAATATGATTAGATAACTCACTGAATTACCAAGAAATATCAAGGGTAATTGTGCCCATGTAAATAAAAGATGCTTTAGAGGTCATGGTATTTCCATCTGCATTAATATAAAGTTATTGAACATGGAAGAGATTAGAAGAAAACCTCCTTTGTCTTCCCCATTCTATCCCACACCTTGCCTTGATTTCTGAGAAAGTTCGTAGTGGATACAAGAGCTGCTGCTTCTTTTTTCAGTCTTTGTCTGCTCACCTTCCTTGTTTCTAAATCCTGGGGTGTCTATTACCATAGCAGGATGAGGGCTCATGGGAAGGACTGACACATGATCCCTGTCATGTGTCAAGGGCCATTGCTTTGAGCTGTGTCGGTGAGGGCAGGTCTTTGAAAGTACTGTAGACGCAAGATTGATTTTGGCACACTAAAGCCTTCCCTTAATCCCTGCTGGAGATCAAATTTAATCTTTCTATGAACTCAGGGCCCTGTCTGCTCAGAGGATGTCAATGAGTGTCAGATTTATGCTGGGACACCCATGAGCTGCCAGAATGGAGGCACATGCTTCAACACACCGGGAAGTTACAGGTAATTTTGGACATTAAAAAAAGTCAGGTTTTCTTGGGGGAGGCCTAGCAAAAAAAATAAGAAGAAGAATTCCCCATCTGTGTCTTCTATCTCCAAGGAACCAGCAGATTTAGAAGTAGTGGGATCCACTAATGGGAGCATGCCAATGTAATAGAGCTATCTCAGGGGGAGAGCTTAATGTTTGATTAAAACAGAGCAACAATCTATACCAGCAACTGAATAGCAGTCGAAGGATGGTAGAATCACTGAGATGGAAGAGACTTTAGGGAAGGAATCCCCTCTGTGACCTCGCTACCAGGCGGGCTCTTCATTTTGGATTAAATAATTCCAGTGAAAGAAAGCTCAAGTTCAAGTCCAGTCATTTCGTGATTGTGTAGTTCTGATTTCATGAAAGTTCTTCTCCCTAGGATGCTAGAATCCCAGATTTACAATTAGAAGAAATTTAGAAACCGTTAAGTCCAATCCCCTGATTTTACAGATGAGGAAATGGAGGCCCAGGACAGTTGAGTGACTTGTCTTGTCAAGTTCAAATCTGTTTACCTGGAATTTCCACCTATTGCCTCTGGTTCTTCCTTTTGGAGTTTTACAGATTTAGTCCAGCCCTTTGGGAAAAAGACTAAGGATTTAGAGATCCTTGTTTCTTCTCCAGCTTCAGCCTTGTCATATCTATTTTCCTCACAAGTCATGCTATCCCAGACAGGTCACCATCCTGAAGGATGAGAGGGCACAGTCCCTTTCCTCCTTGTACTGAACAGCCCCCTTGGACAGTATTCTGATCTGACTGATAGGGGCTGGAATTTATCAGGGACTCATCCCAACAATCCCACAAGCTTTGTCTGATATTCTGATTTCCTGAGAAAGAGGGAGATGAATAAAATCCTATGGAAAGATACTAATCTTTAGAACACAAAGGTTCATTGACACTGAGGGGGACACTGAAAAGATAATTTGAGTGGAGCATTAGCCACTGAGGGGTGGAGTTCTCCAGAGCACCAAATTCTTTATAAGACTTTCTCTCTCTTAGAAGATTCCATGTTCAACTCTACTTTTTCAGCATACTGAGCTTGTCATATCACTATATGGCACTGTGGATATGCATTTAAATGGATAGAGTGTGAGACTTGGAGATAGGAAGACCTAAGTTCAAATCCTGCCTCAGAAGCTTAATAGCTGAGTGACAAACCACTTATCCTCTGTGCCTTAGTCTCTCCATTTGTAAATTGAAAATAGCATCTTATAGAGTTCTTGTCAGGATTAAATGAGATAACAAATAGCTATCAATAGACAGACAGACAGACAAGTAGATAGATAGATGGAGTAAACCTTTGTAAATCTTAAAGCACTTTATAAGTGTTAGCTTTTATTACTGTCACAATTACTATTGTTCCTTCTCCTCCTCCTGGTGTTGGACCTTTCTGTTCACTAGTTTATAGATACTTATCCAAACTGTTTTCAAGTAGTTATAGTGGCAGATGAACAACACACATCTATTGTATCTCTGCTGTCTGTAGGGCAGCTTTCAGCTGGCCACTCACCTGTATCTGTGCTCCCTTAGTTAGGTAATTGCTACCTGTTTGGCATCACAGAATGACCCTGAATGTCAGGGTTGAAATGACCTCAAACATCAACTTGTCTCCCTGTATTTTGTACAAGAATCCCTCCTCCAGCATACATGACAACTGATTAAACACATTTTCCTTACAGACTTCAAGTAAGGGAGAACCTGCTCCTTCCTGAGATAGCTCATTTCCAATTGTTAGGATGTTTTTCCTGACAGTAGGATTAAATTGTCCTTTTTTTTACCCATTGCTGCTGGTTTGGTCCTCCAGAGCCAGGCAGAAATAGTCGGATTCCTCTTGCACATAAACAGTCTTTCAAATATTTGAAGAAGCTGTCTTGTCTTGACTGTTGTTTTCCTTCTCCATACTAGATATCACCTTTCTTCACATCCTTTTTAAGTAGCATCAGCTCAAGGCTGTTCATTCTCCTAATTTCCCTCCTTTTAACACTCTCCAGATCAGTTTTACAGTTCCTGAAATGTTACATCTGGAACTCAAGAAAAATAGCTCTTGTGGGGTTGATCAGGGCAAAATATGGTGGGATTTCCTTGTCCTAGACCCTGTGACTCTCGCTTTCTTGACCCACTGAACATACTCTTGACCCATACCCATTATGGTTTTTCAGATGAATTTATAACCCAGCCATACCTTCCTTATCCTTTACTTATTGATTTTTTGAACCCAAGAATAAGCCTCTATATTTACCCATAATCAATTTCATCATATTAAATTTAACCACATATTTTATTCTGTGAAGGCTGAGGTAAAAGGGAACTGTGGGAGACCCCCTCCCCAGCATAAAAGATGCTCCACAGGAAGAGTGCTGAGCAATCCAAGCTATGTCCTCAGCTGTTGTTGCTCTTCTCGGCTCATTTACTTTCTTTCCTTCTGCTCTATTTTTTCTTCGCTCTGGTTTTTTTTCTCAGTCAATTCAATTTAATTTGGCAGGAATTTCTTAAGCACCTTAGGTATTCAAGGCAAGAACTACATCTCATGTAGCTTCTTGTGGCTTCCTTGTTACCTACTTTCCTACCCATTTCCCAAGGAATCTGTGCATTGGTATCTGGCTCCTTATCCTTCTCATGCCTGCTTTATTGCCTTCCTATCTCAAGTAAAGTCTCCTTTCACTCTTTGGCTCAGATACTAAGCCAACAATTATCTGTCCACAACTACTCCTTTTTTTTTTGAATTATACCATGGAATGTGTCCTTGCTGAGTCCTTTACTTCGTATTTGCCCCATTTCTACCTCTGGCCCAGGTGACACAGAGAAGGTTCCTTACCTGTTACGGTTATATCTGGGGCTGCTGGCAGATGTTGATGGGGGGTAGGATCAGCCCAGGGCATCAATATTTCATTAGCATTCACGTGCCCCAATTTATTTAGTTCTTCCCCAATTGTTGAGCACTTATTTTGTTTCTAGTTCTATAGTTCTCTTAGGTCCTCTTTTCATAACTTCTCTCAGTACTGGGATTTATTTTCCTCTTCATATTGCCTGTTTTAGTTTGAAAATTATTCTCCTTATTAGGGAAAAGGGAAGTAAAATATCATAGGAATTGAGAGTTCTGCCTTGTCAGTATTTTTCATTACTATGAGCATATTTATTCCCTAAGCCATGGTCTCATTCTGCTTGTTCATCTTCTTCTGAAAAAGCCTATATACATATATATTTTACACACACACACACACACACACACACACACACACACACACACACACACAATTTTTGCAAGCCTCAGCTTGTTCTGGGCTCTAGCCATATTTCATTGAAATTGTAGGAGGAAATGACCAATGATTCAAACCATATATGATACCAGAAATACTCATGTCTGCTAATAATTTATAGTAAAGCTAGCAACTTCTGATTTAGGATGTACTCTACAGACTGCCAATGCTTTTGTAATTCACGCTTGAGTGGTAACTGTGGCCTAACCTTTGCCTTATCTATAATTTCTCAGAAAACATGATCTCTTATTCTCTGTTTACAGGAGTTTATTCCTTGTAGATATCCTTGACAAGAAGCTTCAGGTCCAGATATTTTATTTTCCCGCCTTATTTGGCCTTATTAACCCTTAGAATTCAGACTTAGAGTCCTCACTTCATCAGTGGTACGTTGGCAACTTGAGATGCAATGTGACTTTTTGGCTATGGCAACAGTTTGTACCCATTTTTGTGTCATGGATCCCTTTGGCAATCTTGTAAAGGAATCCCTATGGATTCCTTTTCACAATAATGCCTTTAACTGCATAAAATTAACATAGGATTGCTAAGTATATTGCCAATTATATTGAAATACAGTTACACAAATATTAGAAAACAAGTGAACAAATTCACAGATCACAGGTTCAGAACTTCTAAGCTGTGGCGAGCCAGCCAATACATAATTAGGTGACATAAATCCTGAAGGCGGGAAGAAACCCGTACATTATGCTAAAAGCTTTCCATAATGCTTTATGATTTTCTTCTGCAAAATGGAAACAAAAAACCCAAAACAACCTCTTTTCAACCCCCACAACTATTTGCTGGCATTCCACTGGTGTTAGAATGCTTTGTCATTGTGTTTAGGGATTTCAAAAAAATGTCCCTATTCAATTCATACTCTTTGTACCCAATGGTTAAAACTATTGTAGGGCATAGATGTTGGATTTTCAAAGAGGTGGGATTATTCCTAGACATTTTTAAAAAGTGTTATTCTAATAGCAAACCCCAAAGTGAGAAGTCACTGATGTGCCTTCAGGACTCTGTGACATAGGGATGAGATCATCTGTAGTTTTTCCTGTAGGGAAATCATCAGTTTCAGGAATCCAGCCCTCGTACCTAGGTGAGGGGGTAGAGGGATGTCACATCACTTAAGACAAATTTCCTGATTTTTAAAAGGAAACAGTGGTCCATGTGGACAAGTAGATAGGCTTCTCTCTAAAGATACGAAGAGAATAGGCAGAGGTGAAAAGGCAAATGCTTCAGTGCTTGCTTTGTGAAATTTACATGATGGAACTGTAAAACTCAGGATCCTTGCCTGGGCTCCATTAATTATGAGAGATTAAAATGTCCTTCATGAAAAAAAAGAAGCTTTTCTGAGCTTAGAAAACCCTTTGGGAAATAGAAGCAGAAATCTAGCAAAGAGAGGCTAGGCTGCATATTGAGTCAGATCAGGATGTGCAAACTCAGTGTTTGTGAGCAAGTTTTACCGTGAGCATTGCAGCTCAGTCACTTAAAAGTCAAGGTTCTCCCATTAACCTTGTGAGAAAATCAAAGTTGTGCTCCTCATAGTTTATGGTGCCTCACCGTGTTCATGCTGCAAACTCCTTTGGCAGCTTGGTAAGAACTATGAGCCTCCTTTTCAGAATCACATTTGTTTCCTACCATTCATCCTTGAAGGAAATGCTAAATTTCAATGAGATTTGTGAAAAAGGCAATTTTTGTTTCCCATCCAACTTTACAGGCCCCCTGAAATCTGTCTGTGGGTCTGTGGATTCCTTGTTATATAAAGAGGAATGGGATTCATGATTGTCAACTCCTTAAAAAGATACAGTGCTTTATACGTGCTAATGAATAATAGAGCCCATTCCATTCTCCTTGGCAAAACAGTAAACATTTCTACCTCAGAGGATAAGGAAAATAGCAGCGTGAAATCATTTATTATCATTGTACCAAGAGGCCTTGCCCTGAGCAGCTTCAGAGGGGTCATGCAATAATATTTGACTACCTCTCAGGGCTGTTCTGGTCCCTGCCCCAGAGAGCAGGCTCTTTTGGTTGGCCCGATTACTTTGGATTTAATTCATCCCCTGGGAACGGGACTCATGGCATCCAGCTATCACCCTTAGACCTTTGACTCAGTTTAAAAGGCTTTGAAGCCTTTTTCATTTTGGCGAATCAGAATGATGGAGGTGGGGGAGGGGAAGGTAGCCTTCAAAACCCTTGTAAACTAAAAGGATGGAGCTTAAGCCTCCCTTGCCTTCTAACAATCAGATGGTAGTTAGGTTTTAGACTATGGCCTTTGTATGAGTGAATCAGCTAGTTAGATAGTTGTATTAGATTGGATTTGGTTCACATCAGTTAAACTGTAACTGCAGAAGTGTCTTTGACTTCTAAGTTATCAAATGCTCTTGAACTTGGGATACACGAACAAAGTAGTAAGTGTGAGACTTTCTTTGATGATGATTACTCGCTGAGCTTGAAATTACTGCTCCTTGATCAACCACCTTATTATATTAGTGTTTGTTCAGTTATTTCAATTGTGTCCTAATCTTCTCATTTGGGGTTTTCTTGGTAAAGATACTGGAGGGGTTTCCTTCTCCAGCTCATTTTACAGATGAGGCAACTGAGGCAAACAGGGTGAAGTGACTTGCCTAGGGTCATACAGCTTGTAAGTGTGTGGGACCAGTTTTGAACTCACAAAGATGATTCTTCTTGACTCCAGGTGTGGCACTGTGCCATGTTGCCATGTTTGGGGTATATGGGGCATATGGGTATATTAGCACCTCTGGTGAGAGAGGACTTACAAAGCCTCTTTCAGGGATGTTTATCTGCTTTGGTATCTACCTGGTACTCAACTCTCACCTGTGGCTCCAAGAAGCTGTAGCATGTACAGTGGCCACACCCAGTAAAACTGTCTCAGCAGGTAGGCTAAACAGGCCTCTGACCCATAGGTGAATTAGGGGGATGTGAAGATGTCCCCCCATAGAATGGACAGGGGAGAGTAATTTGTTCACACAACCATGAAGGTGCCTGAAGCAGATGCCACAGAGCCCTTATTGCCTAGTCCAAGGTCATTCACTGTATTCTGAGCCATTGCCAGATATCCTGACTTTTTTCTTACCGTTGGACTTCCATGACTTCAAAAGAGAGTGGGGCTGACACCTTTTTGCAAACCTGCCTTACTTCAATCCAGTTCCCACATTGTGAGAGTCAGGGCATCACCCGTGGGTGTCTGATTCCCTTCAAACGGAAGAACAAAAAACAATATTGGTGTTCAATAAGTAAGGCAAGAGTGTGTATTTTATGTAAATAGAGCGTATGATCTTTTTCTCCTTGAAAGACATACCTCTAAGTATGATTATTTGTAAGCAAATAAGCCACAAGCTTAGGCATTGCTTAGAAAATACTGTCTGCCTGAGTACAGGTGTGTTTCTGGGAGACAGTGTGGTTCAGTGGGAAGTCCAAAGGTTTTTGTGTCAGAGAATAGGGTTTGGATCCTGGCTGTGGCATGTATTATTTGGGTAACCTTGAGGAAGTTGTTTCATTTCTCCCTGGACCTTTGTTTTCCTCATTTGTAAAATAATGTTTTAAGGTCTCTTCCAGCTCTGATGTTGTTACCCATGTTCCAGTTCCAGCTCTTGTACTTACTGCCTTGTGTGACCTGGGGCAAATCACATAACTCCTCTGGGTCTGAGTTTCCTTATCTGTAGGCTAAGGGGTCAGACTAAATGACCTTGAAGGTCTGCTCCAGCTATAAATTTATCATACAAGAACAACATGCAAAGAACAATTTACACAGATCCTCCTGACTGTGCTGCTGGACTCCATAGACTTCATTTCCTCTTGCTACAGTGCTTTCCCTGAATAACCTACATTTTAGGAACACCTGAGATAGCACCTAATACATATTCATAGTATAATAGCATATTATAAGTATACATGCATGTATGAGATGTTTGAGATATACATGTATGTGTGGGAGATAGCATCTAATACATATACATAGTAGAACATAGCAAATAATATTGTAACCCCTCAGTCTGGCAGGAATGATAGAATACTTGGGTCTAGAATCTAGTACATAGTAGTTGCATATTCAGTGCTTGCTGAGTTGAATTATACTCTCTTTGCTATGCATGTAAGGGATTAGATTGCCAATGCTTTAAAATCCCAACAATTCAGTCAATTTCCTGTAAGAAAGAGAAGGAAGGGAAGAAGAGGGAGAAAGAGAGTGAGACACAGAGAGAAAGAGAGACAGAGAGAGATGAAGAGTGAGATCTGTATAAAGGTCTGGGGATTCATAATTGAATTTCCCTCCTAGACCTGATGATTTGTTGTCATTAATCTATGTCATTGTCTTAATGAGAAAGGCAATCTTGGAAAACATGAAAGTACTATTTGCTAACAAAATAGTTCTTAAATCATTATATTTTTGTGGGGTATCTGTGCTAAATGCTGAATTGGACATCTTTCTTAAGGGTTACAATCTATTCTGATTTTGATAGCCTTTGGCTGTTGATGTTAGGAACTCTCCATGTTTGTTAAGTAAACCAAAGCAAATACACTGCAGGACATGATTTGAGGAACATTGTTCCCAAGTCCCCATGGTCCACAAATATCTCTTCCATCAGCTTACCATAATGTTTATAGTCTCCTCTATTAGAGAATCATTTTAGGAGTTGATGACCTTAACTTAGAAATTGTGTTTTGTCCTTCATTTTTGAAGAGGACAATGATATCAAGATGATGGCATGACTTGCAGTTGAGGGAGGGAGGGCTGTGCAAGGTCACCAACTTCACTTTCTTGTCTTGCGCCATCTGGCTCCAGTGGCCTGATATTCGTCAGGATGACTGGAGATTGCCCAGGATGCAATGGGAGACCCTGGCCCTTTCAGGCTAAGGTCTTATCACATTCTCACTTTGAGTGAGATTCACCCATTCAATGAATAGGCTTCTTTAAGTTACTCAAGGGATGGCCCCTTTAATCAAAACAAAACAAACAAACAAAAAAACCTTAGCAGCAAAAGATCAGCAAAAAATTCCCTTTGTATCTGAAAAATCTTGTTAAAAAAGATATAATCAGGTTTTTAAGAAGTCATCTAACAACTTAAGCATTATTTTTCTGTCTTCCCTATATACATATATATGTGTGTGTGTATATATATATATATATATATATATATATATATATATATATATATATATATATATAAAATGAAACTAGAAATTTTAGGAAGTCAAGATATTTACTAAGACCTCATTTTATTTGATGATTTATCAACTAAGCTGCTGCAAAAACAAATCTACCTTCTGCCAACCAAAGTCATTAGTTACTATTGTATATCTAGAATTATAGAACCTTATAGTTGGGAGGGAACTTAGATTTTAGTCCAACCTCATTTTTTAGATGAGATGATAGAAAGGTTAGAGGAGTGAAAGGACCCTGGGGTCAGTTGGAGTAGGAAAGTTCAAATTCTGAGTTCAAGTTTTGCTATCTTGACACATAACATGTGTCACAGGGAAGACTACACAATTTGGAGTCAGAGGAGCTAGGTTCAATTCCTGACTTAGAGACTATTATTTGCGTGACCTTGAGCAAGTCACAGCCTTTCTGGGTCTCAGTTTCTTCAACTGTGAAACAAAGGTGTTGTGCCTCTGAGGTCCTTTCTGGCTCTAGATATATGATCATATCATCCTTTTACATATTAGCTATGAGATTCTAGGTAAATTACTTAATCTGTTGGTGGCCCAGACACCTCTCTAAGACTATACAGTTGTTGAACTGCATTGAAAGGGGAGTATTCTAACTAGGCAGGGGCAATTAGGTGGTACAGTGGATAGAGCACCAGTGCAGGAGTCAGGAGGACCTGAGTTCAAATTTCACCTCAGACACTTGACACTCACTAGCTGCGTGACCTTGGGCAAGTCACTTCACCCCAATTGCCTCATCCTGGGTCATCTCCAGTCATCCTGATGAATATCTGGTCACTGGACTCAGATGACTCTGGAGGAGAAGTGAGCCTGGTGACCTCCACAGCCCTCCCTCATTCAAAACAAAGTCAAGTGCAAGTCATGTCATTATTTCTCTGATGGCATGGTCGTCTTCAGCAACGAAGGATGAACACGCACACACACATAAATTCTAACTAGGCATTCTCTACATCAGTGTAATCATAGGTCTTAACCAAAATATAAAAAAAGGGGGGTTGGTGGGTTTTATAGCATACCACCAATTCCTAGAAGTCTAATCTTTGGAAACTGTATCTAGTGACCTGGCATATTTGGAATTTTCAGTCATTCTGACCTTGGTAATAAATCAATGGCTCCACTGTCATTGGATTTTGCTTGCTTCCACATTCGACCCACTGGACCATGTAGGCTCTGTAAATAGATTTTTCCCCTCGGAGACCTAAATCTGTTGCTCTTTATTGCCGGACTGTTATTTCATGGTTAGCTTTTAACATCTCTGACTTTCAGTTCAGATTGTTTTTTGTCCCAGAGCTATCAAATTGAACATGTGTTATTGAAAGTTTTGTGGCATGATGGTATGATGTAATCAACAGCTGTACCTGCAAACCTGAGAACTATGGACCTCAGTGTGCTTCCTCTTATAATGATTGTCACCGGGGCTCGAAAGTTCTCTGTACGCATGGCATCTGTGAGGATTTGGACCGCGAGCAGGTTGAGGTGGTGAGTTATTTTTCAGAGGGCTGCTTTTTCTCAGGCATAACTCCCTGAGGAATTTATTATACAGAGCATCGAAGACTTTCAGTTCCTCTTCATGAAGCTGAGAAGCCTGGCCTCTCCCCTTTGTGATGACTAACAATTTCATGTCAAAATTATACAGATGTCAAAATCACACAAATACTTGACTCTGTTGGAAAGGTATGTTTGAGATGGCTTTCTTTCTTTTTTGTTAATAGCTGATTTTTGAGCACATGTGAAAACTGGAGCCACCAGTCTCCCCTGATACAGTATTAGCTCCTTGAGGGAAGGACCTATTTTCATCTTTGTATTCTAGCACTAGCATAATAGATGCCTAATAAATGTTTGCTGACTAATAAACCGAACTGAACTCAGGGTCCTGACAACCTTACCAACCTCAGGACACGTTTGTCCTAACTCGAGTAAGGTGGTCATAGCACCTGCTCATGCTTATTCTCAGTATATATGCAGACATCCTATGGACTAGGGTCAGAAATCCTATTTCATTTGACTGCCCTGATTTATGGGGTTCCTCCTCTTGGAAGGAACACCTCCTAAGGAGTACTGTGGCCAGCGATGTGTCAGTAATTTGTTAGGGCTTCTCCTGGTAATAGAAAGAAGGGGAGTCCGTTTTCAGAGGGGCTATATTAGGGTAGATTAGATTGTAAACACTCTTAGAATGAGAAGCGATTGAGATTTTCCTCTGTGTCTTCTGAGGGAGCCTAGTCCAAAATAAGCACGACGTCTTACAAATGGCACATGCTCAGAACAGCTAAAGAAATGAGTGAAATCAGATGCCAGGGTATCTCGGATACCTCCTGAGTTCTGATAACAGGAGCTGTTTTGGTTCTTCTATCCTTGGATACTGATTTCTGAACATTCCCAGATTCTCATAGAACATGTTTGAGAAAGCAGCACTCTCTTCCTTCAGCTTTCATTGGCTTCATCTTTTTAAGTGACCTTGAATTCTATTTTTGAATGTATTTGGAAAAGTATGTGCAAGAAATTAATTTTGTCCTGTTTTATACTGCTATGGCTTGGGTTTGGGGAACATCATGTATAAATTAATGGTGACCTACGTGCAAAGATGCAAAAGTAAATGACATCCCAGCTTCCCAATTATGAGAGGATGGAGGGGGGTGAAGTCTTGCCACTCTAGCCTACTCTGGAGGAGAATTAGTCACTTTTTGGCAAATCATTCCCAGTTCTATTTTTTTCAAATGCATTTCACATTTTACCCATGCGACAGCACACTGCTCCCTCCAATTTCCCTGGGAAGAAGAACTCTCCAAAGGAAAAACAAACTGAGTTGACTTCTCAGAGCCTGTGCCTGCATGGGTGTTTTCCCCTTAAATACAGAGTAGATGGAGTTGATTGACTTTAATGATATTGAGTTACTGCTCTTGATTGCTATTGGTTTTCCTCCAGCATCTTTTGGGCAAATGATAGGCTTCTCTTAGTTCTCCAGCAAAGATGTTTCCTTTTTAGTGTGGTCATGCAAAAATGCTGAACCATATGAGAGAAAGGGAGGAAGAGAACTGGCTTATGGAGATGAGGCGGATGATCAACAGTCTGCCACAGTGAGAGTCCATTGAGAGATCGTTTGCAATCCACATGAGTTTTTGGTATTCCTGATCATCCTCATTTGTACTCATGCTCATTCTCTTAGCCTAACTACACATGCGTCTGCGATGCTGGGTGGAGCGCAGTGCCCAGCGGTACTGACTGTGTACATGACATTGATGAGTGCAGTCTTCCAGAGCCTCCCTGTTCTCAGAATCCTTTGGTGGAGTGTGTCAACACCCAAGGCTCTTTCTACTGTGGGCCCTGTCCAGTCGGTAAGGCATTTATTCCTTCAAACCTAGGGTTCATGGTGATGTGTGTTGGTGCTCAAAGGCTAGAAAGGTGACATTCTGAACCTGAGTATTACTTTGTATGAGTATAGTACTTTTATTTGGAGGAATCCAAATTGCATGGGCCATTTTAACTTAATCTCCGCTTCCTTTAGCAAAATGACAACTGAGATATGACCAGTATAGATATGTATTTAGACCATGACAGAACCAATTATCAGGCCTATGATCTCATATGACTTTCTGTTGAGTAGAAATAGAAAATTACCTCACTAACTGTCCTTGGTTTTCTCAACTATAAAATGAGGGGTTTGCATGAAGTAGTCTTTAAGGCCTTTCCAGTAACAAAATGCCATGATTCAATGATAAAATAGACTTTTAAAATGTCACTTGAGTACCACAATGCCTATACCATATAGATGAATATATTTGAATACATAGAACACCCACAAGTCTTCATATATAGATTTTTATTTTACTAAGTCTGATATTATCCTTTGAGGTTGATTCTTTTATCTATGGGATAGAAGACTCAACCTATATAAACTGAGAAAATAATTCCTTTTCCACCTCTGCTTTGCTGTGCCCATGCATCTGGTGTCTGTGTGCACATGCATACACATGCATGTACATACACAGAGTCATTTTCCAGTGAGTCACTAATTTTATCTCTTCTCAGGGACCATCTGTCACACACAGATATGCAAGGAGAGAGAAAGAGAGAGGGAGATAGAGACAGAGAGGGAGAAAGAGAGTGAGAGAGAATAATTAGAAATTTGTGATAATTATAAGCCCTGAGAGAAAGAGAGGACTTTTATCTCTAATTATTATACAGGGGAGAATCACATATATAAATCTCTGGAGCCTTCTTTGGAGGTCGTTTGTACTTGATCTCTTGTGTGTGTTCCCTGAAATGCTGTAGAGCTCACTGCTCATTTACACCTTTTGATCTTGTGAGATAAAAATTCCATAAAGAATCACCCAGCATATTGCAACCTTCTTGTAGGTGTTTGGAATTCTGAGGACCAGTTCCATCCTCAGGCTCTCTACCTGCTAATTCTTGCTCTGGCCACTTGACCATCCACTTCCTCCTTTTCCATTCACATACTTCCAGATCATAGTTTTTGTCCTTTTCTTGAATGGGTCACTGTCCTTACTGTGCTGCAGCCTGTTTACACTCACAATGTCCTTCAGCCTCTGGGTCATCAGCTGCCCCTTTGGAAGGTATATCACAAAAAAAAAGCATCAGAGAACACTGTGAGTGAGATAATGTTCAAAGAGCCATTAATATTTTGTTTTTGAAAACAACATCTTTTATATTTCAACCAAGCTGCAAACAGCTTTGTGTTTATAACCCAAGTCACACCTCTTGGGTGGCCTAACATCTCCAGATAGGACTCATTGGCCATTGACTTTGGGAGCCAGAATGTCTGAGGTGTAAATATGCTTTCTAAACCTACTTTTCGTTGTCACAGGTTGGAAAGGAAATGGTTACAGCTGTGAAGATATCAATGAATGTGATACTGACAATGGAGGGTGTTCTGTGTCCCCCATGGTCCAGTGCTTCAACACATTTGGATCCTATCATTGTGGCTCCTGTCCTCCAGGTGAAGCACCAGACCCCTGCTCCTCTCACAGCAGAACAGACATCTAGAAAAAGAATCAAACTCACTCAAAAGGGAATTCATTTATCACTCCCCTTTAGAATATATCTCAGGAAATCAATGCTATGGAATACTTTGAAGGTAGAAATAAATTTAACGTAATTTAATAGATGGATTGAGGCACATGAGTATTACCATAACTTATGAGGTCATGTATAACCTTGTGTTGTGATGCTAATGGAGATTGCTATCTTTGTTCATGTTGTAAAATATGCATTTGGGATATTATAACAATAAGAGATTTTAAAGACTTACGTGAGAGATCACACATAGGCTTATTTTTTTCATATGTAATTAATAAATGTAATATACTTTTATTATGATTTAGATGCTGAACACATGAGCTGTCTTTCCTGAAAGGTCATAAACACATTGTTATTTTCTAAACACATTATACTGTTCAATAAGATGGTCGGAGAGTCCTAAGTAATAGAATGAAAATGGCATCTTGATACCATAAAAGAATGATAGTGTTTTGGGCTTCTGAAGAGCCTTAGAGTTAAGAACCTTGAAGTTTTCATGATCAATGGAAAGGACTCTTTATAACTTGGTGCAAAACATCAGACTTTAAAAAAAAACAATCTAAGCATTTATCTGTCTAATTCAATTATGAATTCCCTATTGCTCTGGTTTTTGCCATTACTTTTGCTCTGACTTTATACGTATTACACTTAGATGAAAAGAGAAATTTCATTCAGCTGCTTCATATTCTAAAGTTTTTCATTATGGAATATTTATTACTTAGTTTTAAAATAATTTGAAAAAATAACTGTGTTCTTATTTTGATCAGGTTACCAAGGGAATGGGAAAGTGTGTACCCTAATAAATATCTGCTTAGAGAATAATGGAGGCTGCCATCTGAATGCTTTATGTATCGCTGGTTCAGGTAATGTCATATGTCCTCTTCTAGTGCTAGATTTTTAAATCTTAGTCTTTATGAGAGCTCTGCAATTTAGTGATAGACAGTTTGAAATGACAGGTCCGTAGCCTGGAGATCCTTAGCTTGGGCCTGCAATAGGAATGATCCCTTGTAATAATCTCTTCCCTTGGAAAGTAAATGTAAAATTATGCACTGCTTAGGGGCCATTCCACTTTGAAAATGACCTTGTTGATAGTTTAATAAACATTGGTAATTTCCACTATATACTTTTTCCTTTTTTGATGGATCTGTTTGATCATTAACTTCAGTACTCTCTTAGCCAGTGTAGACCATGCTCCGTTTTCATCCTCTTCATCTCTGCAGACCTCAGTCTCTTCACATTTTCTCCACTCTCATTGTGTCCTTATCTTTCTGTAATTCCTTCCAAGAGTATCTACCAAATGCTAGTGAGAGCCTTCACCTTTCTTTTGTGGGCCCTGTGTAGGGCTTGGCGTTTTAATTCATCTTCCCTCACTATTGCTACACAACTGGCAAATCTCCTTTTCTGATCAGATTTATCTTTGATGATTTTCATCTAGGACCCTTTTTTGCATGCAAGTCATTCATGGCAGTATGTTTACAACCTGCTTTGAAGGGGATAATAAAGTAAGGAAATTAGTCATTCCATGCAGTCACTATAAATATAAATAAATGAGGCAACAGAAGACCAATTAAGATAAAATTTTCAAAAAAATCTAAAGATAATTGCTGGTTTGTGTGAAAGCTCTATAAAAATAACTCAATCATCTGCACCAAAATAAGTGTGTAAAACTGGATGTATGGTAGTTACGTAATTTTTATAGATCTAAGTTATAATTCTTGTTCAATGTATAGAATCAGATGAAGAATTAGTTCTCATTTCTCTTTCGTTTTTCTAGTTGCATAGTCCACAAAATCTGATAACTGTCTCGAAGCCAGGGTTATATTTCCTTTTCAACAATTCCATAATTGAGTTAGTCTTTTTTAGTCATTTAAACAGCTCAAACCACAGTTCAGTCAAAGCAATCTAAGAAATATGTATGATTGGAATTTGTTAAGCTTCTAAAGAGAAATCTCTTTGTGAGAAGTAAGGGAAATGAGGGAAGGGCCTGGTCATTCTTAAGAGAGTAGGGACCATTCATTCGCAGATTATGGGGACTCCTCTGCTTGGTTTTGTTAGTGAGGCTCAGGTCAGCCTTCTGGGATATTGGGAAATGAAATAGGTCCAGAAGGAAAATTAGTAGAAAAGTGTAAATTATGATGTTGTATTGATGACAACATGAGAAGGGAATGAGCAGGCTAATGGTTTTCTCTAACAAACCCTTTCTTCCCAGCCACCCAATTGACTGATCCCACCATAGAGAATATCTCATCACTGTGTCTGTTTGTTGGTTTTCAAAACCATATGTTTGATTCTACTGTACAACTTTAAAGACTTTCCTCATCCAAGGTTTTCTCCATGCCTTTTACTACAGGGATAACTTCCTTCAGAGATTTGACTGAGGGCAATCACCCATTTGACTGAGGGATAAAATAGGGAGGCAGATGGTCATCCAAGGCAGAGCCATATGATCTGCGACCCTCCCTAGAGTAGTCCAAACCAGATTATAATGTAACTGAGAAATGTTTCAGTAAAATAAATAAAAGTACAATGAGATAAATACTATTATTTTCAAAAACTAAGTCAGTGTGTGGTCCTTGGGGATCCTTTCTATGGCATAGTGACTTCCCATTTCTTTTTAAGTTGGACATCAGTTCAAGGGTGAGAAACCTGCAGGTTCCCCATCCCTGTTCTGCATTACCTGCCGATGCCATAGAGAATCCCCCCCACGGAAACTAAAGATAGATGAGATTCTCCATCTGTAAGGAAGTTCTCCAAATGTCCCTACTTGAAAAGTCTCCCACATTAGAATGGAAGCGTCTTGTGGGTGGGGACTGCTCCACTTTTGCCTTTCTATTTCCAGGACTTAGTGTGGTGCCTAGCTAACAAAAAGCAGGCACTTAATATGTGCTTCTTGATCCAATGACCAGAAGGACGTTGCACAAATCATTTTAAATCCCATCACTCCTACCTACTATGTGCCTGGATAGCACTGTAAACTATACAAAGAAGATATAAATAGGTGAATTGATGAAAAACATGTATTAAGCATTCATGTTTTGGAAGATGACATGCTAAGTCCTGGAAATATAAATAGAAAAGCAAAATAAGTCCCTTTTTCCAAGGCACTCCCATTCTAATAAGGGGAGAAATGAAAGGAGCATAAATTACATAGTGCCTGACCTCAGAGAATTTCCTGTCGTTGATGAGATAAGAATTACACAAATGAATCTATTAAAAAGTAAGATTTTAAGTTCCATGAGGGTAGAGAGTTTCTTTGTTTATCTAGCTATATCTCTTGTACCTGGCATATTGTTCTGATCAGAGTAGGCACTTAATAAGTATTGCTTGAGTTAAAAATTGTGCAAGACATTATATGAATAAGGGCAAAATGAGAACGAAAGTCTCAATAGAAACTGGGTTGATTGGGGGAAGCAAGTTAATAGAGAAGGAGATCCTTGAACTTGGCCTTGATCCAATTCAGATGAGTTTCAGGAAGGCAGGTGCTCCATGTTGAAATAGCCACTCAATTCAATAACATTTTAATTGATTCCTTAGTATAATTAGATCAAACAGCCAACTGGTTGAGTTGTTTAGCACAGCCTGCATATCATTACACTGTCACTACTGAGGCCAGCTTGACCTGTTTACTCTGCTTCTTCACAGGTTCTATACCCACTTGTGTCTGCCAGGAAGGATATACTGGGCATGGTTATGGACAGAATGGATGTGTCCCACTCAGGCATATTTGCCAGAGTCACCCCTGTGTTAATGGACAGTGCGTTGTAAGTTTTTTCTCTCATTGAAGACAATGAAATAATCTGTTACATGTAATTAATATTTGAATATGTTCCCACACCGGAAAGATATTCCACTCTAAAGTACCATCTGTATTTTAGAAATTTCCTTGTAAACATCAAAGCACTGTATAAATGTCACATTGTTATTACAGTTTTTACTACCACCTACTTTTACAACACAATTAAGAGTCAAATGACGATTTCAGTCCCCAGGAAAGAGTCACAGTGTGTTTTTTTTCCCTTTAACTATGAGACTATTGCAAGGATACTAGAGTGAACAATCTTTACACTAATCTGGTTAAGCCTCATTTTTGTATTTAGCAATCAATATTTAAGTTCATTAATGATAGTTTACCCTGTGGGAGGTGCATTTCTCTTAGTTTGGTACCTGCTTAAAACATTATCAGCTAGCATCTTATTTGTTCACCTGATTTATTATTTAAATCCATTCAGATATCCTGACTACCTCTTGGCTGTTTTGTTTTTGTCCTATAGGAAACAATTTCTAGCTATCTTTGCAAATGTGATCCAGGCTGGGAAGGCACCAACTGCACAGAAAACATCAATGAATGTTCAAGCAAACCATGTTTTAATGGGGGTACCTGTACTGATGGCATCAACAGTTATACCTGTGAATGTACAAGTGCTTGGACTGGCTCCCAGTGTCAGACTCCCCAGCAAGGTAAAATTCAAATTCTGGAAGCCAAATTAGAGATTTTTGACATATAATTTTATATGGTAATTATTTTATAAGCATTTCTGCTAAACCTAAGGGCAGTTGGGTGGTACAATGGGTAAAGTACTGGGCCTGGAGTCAGGAAGACTCATCTTTTTGAGTTCAGTCCTGACTGCAGACACTTACTAGCTGTGTGACTCTGGACAAGTCAGTCAACTAAGTTTGCCTCAGTTTCCTCATCTCAAAAATTGAGCTGGAGAAGGAAATGGCCAACCCCTCCAGTGTCTTTGCCAAGAAAACCCCAAATGGGGTCACAAAGACTCGGACACAACTGAAATGACTGAACAGCAACTAAACCTAGAGTAGGAGCCATCATCCCTCAGGCATATTCATACTGGCCCCAGTGTTTTACCCCTCTGTCTGTTCCATAAAAGGGAAAATGCTTATCCAGTTGCTTTAAATGATTTAAGTTTTGTTTTGCTGCAGTGCTGTAGCATGAATGAAGTCAAGATTTATTTTATTTTTCTTGCTTGTGGTGGGGATGGTTCTGTACCTGTTATTTTGTTGGTGTGGACAATTACTGGTCTAGAAACTCCTTCCACTAATACAGGTCATCATCATTATTGTCACCATCAATATTATTTATATAGCACTTTAAGCTTTACAAAGCACTTTCTAAATATCAACTTATTTGAACCACATAGCAACACTGGAGGTAGGTGCTATTATATTATCTCCACTTTACAGATGAAGAAACTGAGGCAACTGGCAGTTAAGTAAGTTGTCCAGGGTCACAGAGCTAAGTAAGTGTCTGAGGAGAGATTTGGACTCAGCTTTTCTTGACTCCAAGTCAAACCCGTTCTTTGCTGTGCCACTTAGTTGCCTAATCAGCAACTCATCGATAATTAATAGTCATAGGGAGTTGCCTGGAGTGGTGAGAAGTTGAGGGACTTGCGTATGGTTACGGAGCATGTGTGAGAGCTCAGAATTAAATCCAGGCCTTCCTTTCTTCAAGACTGACTCTGAAGCCTGAGGTCTTGAGGCCACATGTGGCCCCCTATGTCCTCTAGTGCGGCCCTTTGAATCCAGACTTCACAGAATAAATCTTTTTAATAAGGTGATTTGTTCATTGAAGTTTGGTTTCAATCAAAGGGCCACCCTTGAGGACCTGGAGGGCCACGTGATGCCTCCAGGCTGCATGTTCCCCACCCCTGCTCTGCCCCTTATGCTGTATTGCCCCTAAGGAGGAGATGAATATCTTTAAAGTAAAATCTGAGCCTGTATTAGATAGAAAAGAATTCTTTTATATCTGGATGTAAGTCAAAATGACTTTTTTTAAGCCAAAAAAGAAAATGACCCATATGAGTATTTGCTGCTCCCAAATATTTCTTCTCTGACAAACCAGGCCACATGTTCACCCTCTTTCATTGTGTGGAAGATTCATAACATCTCAGGGTACCGTTTTTGTCAAGTCACTCTATGACTGCAGAATTTACAATGGTTCCTTATTGCCTCTTGAATCTACCTCTTTTCGAGGACTTGGATAATCTCTACCCCTGCTCCCTGTCCAACATGTAGCCTCCACTCTGGTCAGGCTGGACTGTAACCCATCGTGTATAGATTGTACATTATGTACGCTGTGCTTTTAGTAGTCAACATGCTTTCACATGTGCTGTTTTCCCTCACCAAAATTCCCTACCTACCCAAAGTAACCTGTCCTTCGAGGATTAATTGACAGCTCCTGCCATTTTCTCCTTGACTATCCTTTGATGAAGAGGTGGTCCTTCTTCTTGCCAAGTCCAACCCCCTTTACGTGTACATTGAGTCCATCTTCTCTAGCAGATCATCTTGCCACCCTGCCCTACCTCCTGTTCCGTACACATGATGCCCCATCTCCTTTTTCCATGTCTTTGACCTGACCATTACCTCCAGTACATTCCCTCTGTACCATGTCCTCTTGGAAACCCCATTTTCTTTTAGTTCTGAGCCCATCTGCTGCCTTGTGCATGAAACCTTTTCTCATCTCCCCAGTTGTGAGTGCCCTTCCTCCCCCAAACTACCTTGTATTCACTTTGTTTCTATCAGGTATATATAAGCGTACTTCTCTACGTACATGCTAACTCCTTCCTTGGAGCACAGGCATCCCTTGTCTTTGTCTGTAGCACTTAGCACGGTTCCTGCTACTTAGTAATAAGCATGAGTAATAACTCATATTTAACTAAATGAGCATTTTAAGGTTTATAAAGTCTGTTCCTCACAACTCCCCAGTAAGTTGTCCTCATCTTATAGATGAGGAAACTGACCCAGACATGATAAGTGACTTGCTTTTGATCAAACAGCTGTTGAATGTTGTAGTGAACATAGAAACCTAATACTTCCTGACTCAAAGTCTGTCATGTTCCCCACTATGCCATGAAAATAAATCAGGAGTTGGAATGATTTAAGGAGCATTTATTAGAGCAGCTACTATGTGCATGGTACTACTAGGCATCATGAGGAAATACCTAACCCAGAATACACTTCCAAAAAGACTTTCCAGTCGAATTGCGTGAATGACAAATGCAAATAAAGCAATGACAAATACAACCCAGGATGTAATTAGGTCCTAAGTTGTGTGGTGAAGACTAGGTGTAGTAGAAATTCTGAGGACAATGACAGGAAGCCTTTATCGAGGAGGTGAGACTTGGGATGGGCTTTGAATGATGAGGAGGTTGAAGACTGGTGGAGGCCAGAGGGGAGACAGTGCCAGGCTGAGGGGAACCAGGATCAGATTCTGAACTTGAGAGGGAGGGAAATATTTTATTTGTGAGACAATAAGGAGAGGGACAAACTCCATGGTGAGGAGTCCCAGCATGTGAAGATGGAGTTATCCAGATGAAAGGCTGTGAAGGTCAGACAGATGGTCTTAGACTTGGTAATGTACTGCTTTTATTCAGCTCCATTCAGCCTAGCTTTTATTTTTTCTCGTAATTATTTCACATGTACTAATTTTGTCCACCTAACTGGATTGTAAGTTCTTTCAAGTCAGGGACCATGCCACCTATTTCTCTTGCATACTCCAAGGTTTCTATCATAATGCAAAAAAAATTAAATAAATGAATAATGAATAAAATTAAATAAATTAACAAGTGTTAATTTGATGATGGATTATATTTAAATATGATCAGTAATGATAGAGGATGAGAATCTGCACTGAGATCATTTCAATAACATGATGATACGCACAGTGTCTCCATAAAATGACTGTGCCTGAATGTCCTAATCATAAAGACACTAATTATTCTTTTACTGTCAGCCACTGAAGAGGGAGATGCTTGATTTTTAGAACAGAAGACTCAGAGGGGACATGAGAATGTCTTCAAATTATTTGAAGAGCTGTCAGATGGATGAGGAAACAGACTTTGTCTGCCTGACTGCAGGAGGAATTAGGACTAGCAGGTGGAAGTTATCAAGAGCAAAATGTAGTTTTGATGCAAAGAAAGTCTTCCTACCAGAGCCATGCAGAAGTGATGCCTGTGACCCCGGCAGGTCGATGACCACTTGTTGGCCGTGTTATAGAACTGATTTCTATTTCAAGTAGGCATCAGCCTGGCTAGCTTCAGAGGCCATTTTGCAATCTGAAATTCTAGTCCCGCTAAGGAAAGTTACAAAAAGGAGTAGCCTTGGAATCCCCCTCTTTGTGTATCAGTGACAGGGAATGCTTTCCAAATTAAGGGAAGAGAATGAGCACTCTGGGTTTGACAGAAGGGGAAGTTGTTTCCAAGGAAATAATAGAAAGGATAGAGGCTCACAGAGTCAACCAAGAGGGTACAGAATGAGGGAAAGAAAGGCGGGGTACCAGAGGCTGTAACTTCCCACTGAAAAGGGTAATGCTCACTAGGCCACCCAAAGAGGCAGGTACCCCTTTGGGGACAGAAACACACTGGGAGGAAGGGTACCAAACTTCAGGTACAATAATAACTGGTTAGGCACCGGAGCAGCTATTTTCAATCATTTCCTAGAATTGCTGATTAGGAGCCTGGGAGTAAAACCCCATACTGGTGATCATTAGAAACCTAATTAGGTCTAGTGGAGCCAAAGTGATTTATGCTGGGCCACATCAGTAATTTATAACTCAGTAAACAGGAACAGATCTAGGGACGTTACCGCAGAAGTAGTAGTCTGACTGTTCCTTCTTAATCTTGTGCCTTAATTTTAACTGCTTAAATTTCTTCCTGTGAGGTTCAGGGCCTAGGGTTTCATCTTGTGTGTTTGTGGGACTGAGGGTGGGTAATAGGGATTGTGGGGCTGTGGGGCTATTCTGTCTTATCTGTATATGACTTGAGGGAATTAACCCAACTTTCTGAGGTCACAGAAAGAATCCACCGCATGGTATCCTAGCCCTACTAAAAAGCTTGGGCTCCAGACAGGTTAGGTTGAGCCGTTTTGTACAGTCATCATAAAAGGTAGTATTATCTGGAAATAAATTCTGCAGCATTTTCTCTTAGGGATTCTATATAAAAGTATATTCTTTTTTGTGTTTTTTCTTCCTTTTCAGTTTGTGGAGGTTCTCTTTCTGGGCTTAGTGGGTCCTTCAGCTACCCCAATTCACAGATCATTGGCTACGACAATATTAACTGCTTCTGGGTTATCCGAACAGAAGAAAGAAAGGTAAGTGCTGGGGCTGACCAGCCATGGCAGCATCTTGTGTTGGAAAACCTAACCCAGTCTGAGGAACCAAAGATAATATGGTAAATGTGATCTCCAGCCTATAATCACATACAATATATAATTGCATAGATAAATATCACTATAGTTGCTTGGTGGGTAAAATTTGGCTTGAGCTATTGTGCAAAAATGACCAAGAAAAAGCTACCAGACATACTTCCAACCAAGTCCTGAGTCTAAGGCTCATTAGCTCAGAGATCTAATATTTACAGTTCCCTGAAGCATATTCTTATTTCTAGACCACTCTTCCAATAAAGTAATAAGTAACAGATCTGAAAACAGAAAGTTACATACCAGTTCTTTTATCCCATGCTAGCTTGCTTAATTTCTGCCCCTTAATTTAATGTGGTGAGTACCACTTAAAATAGCTGATTAATGAGTATAGTAACAGCAACATTAATATAGTGCTTTGAGGTTTGCAAAGCACTTTACATATATTTTCTCATTTGTGCCTCACAACAACCCAAGAGGTGGGTTTAATGATGAATAATGAATCCTTATTCTTGTTTTCCTTCAGGAAAGGCCCCTTTAGGACTTTGAAAACCCAAATAGGCAAAATCATGAGAAAATGCTTTATTTTCAGATAGATATATTGTTGCTTCCTTCCCTTTAGCCTCTATTGATTTAGATTCTTAATCATTTTTTCTCTGTCCTGTAATACTTAGAACATTTAATTTCTCTGTGCAAGACGAATTTCTTATTTGGACATTGTCTTAATAATTTTATAGCCTTCATGTTGCAAGGAAACTAATGAATAGAAGTTTTTCTTTATCATTGGGTTTGTTGTGAGATATATCATTTAGACCAGAATGTAGGGAGGAGCGTAAATTCATTGGGATGGAACCAGTCCAATTTATTTCACTTAGATAACGGCAGAGAAAATATGCCTGAGGGGGAGAGAAAGGCCATCATGTTAATTTGAAAACTCTAACAAAGCCCAGGCACAAAACTTTAAAAAATGATTTCCCAACCAGCCTATCTTTAAAATGATGAATATTAGACTGTATAATTTCACAATTCCAAGTCATGATTATAGCGGAGGGAATAATACATTACATTTCCTCATCTCACTTGCTCCAAAGTTTAACACTAGAATATAGTCTTTACGTTCAATTCACACTTTCATGTGCTTCATTCCTCAAATGATCTCTTTCCTTTTCTTTTGCTGTTGATAACTTCCTTCCCTTAATTCTCCAACCCCTAAGGATTTTCAAAGGAAATTATACAAATGTTAGGTCTAACATCTAAACTCTGGTGAATGTTGATCGTAGTCAGCTAATCTTAAAATAAACTACATAATTCTGGCTAATGTTAAATCTTAACAAAGAATAAATATAATTTCAGCAATTCAAAACCTGTTTGTTAAGTTCATATGATGTGTTGTTGAGCACTGTGCAAAGTTCAGGGTAAGACACAAAGTTTACATATATAATCTCTGCTATGATGGAACTTACATTCTAATAGATAATTTAAAACATACTCAGATAACAAAAATACAAGCTAGACATAATAAGTACATTAGTAGGGGCGGGGGAAAGCACAGACTTTGTGAAATCTGAGATAAGAGGAGTTCATTGAAGATAGAGGAGGGCATTGCTTTGGTGTCATCCATAAATTAACCCAGTTTAGAAATATCAATTAATATAGAAATTATTAGCTTGACTTTCATGGTGGCTTGTTAGGGAATTTTAATTAGACTTCTTTTGATTGTGTTAGTAATTGTCAGTTGATTGTAACTTTAGGTGCAGTTTGTGGCTACTTTTTATCAGAAAAATTTAACAGCCATCAGAATATTCATTGGTAAGGATGGACATGCTCATTGTTGGAATAAAATATCTTCCTTAGAGATGACTGAAATATGAAAAGATGAAAATAGTAAATTTTGGCTTTTTTCCCTCATAGGTCCTGCGTATAACTTTCCCGTTTTTCCAGCTAGATTCAAGTGACAGGTGTCATTATCAGTTTCTTCAGATTCATGATGGAGATTCTTCAGGAGCATATCCACTTGGAAAATATTGTGGCTCCAATCACCCTCCTGAACTCTTCAGCAGTAATAATGCTCTGTATTTTTATTTCCACTCTGACCAATCAGTGAATGAAAGGGTCTTCACAGTTAGATGGGAAACTCAACAACCTGGTATGTAATAATAGATAGTAAAATATCAAATAAAAATTTTAAAAATCCAAAAGATCAGGTCATTAGAATTCAGCTTTGTTAATCAAAATAAGAGTGTAAATTGTGAAAGATATTTTGAGATCAAAACATTTTTTCCCTTAGTAAAATCTTTTAAAAACCTGAAATTTACTTTCATTCCACTTGACTATATAAACGCTTTAAAGTCAAAGACTTTTGATTTTTGCTTTTGTATCCCCACTGCATAGCACCATGCTTTGCCCATAAAAGGCCCTTACTAAATGTTTGTTGAATTGAATTGATATTTAAGGGAAACAGGGCCAGAATTAAAATGAAGGATTTCTAGAACAAGATTCTTTCAGAGCACTATAGTGATTCATTTAAGATTGGAACATGTAGCATGCTATAATTGAAGGCAGCCAGTGCAATAAAATGGTGCAGTGGATAGAATGCTGGGCTTATAGGCAGGAAGACTCATCTTCCTGAATTCTTATCTTGCCTCAGACACTTACTAGCTATGTGACCCTGGGTAAGTACCCTCTCCCTGTTTGCCTCAGTTTCCTCATCTGTAAAATGAGCAGGAGAAAGAAATGGCAAACCACTCTAGTATCTCTGTCAAGGAAACCCCAAATGAGGTCACAAAGAGTTGGATGGGACTAAAAAAATGACTGAACAGCAACAGCCAAAGCATTTATTTCGAAAGTGTTGTTGATTTGCTTGGAACTTGACTATGAATATTACAGATGTACTTCATGTCCAAACTTTAAGAAAATCAGAACACGTATTTGATGAAAGCTCTTCTAAAATCGAGACAACTTCTCTGACATTCCAGGTCCCATTAATCTATATAAATCAAAGTTTCAGTAAAAATATTAAGTAATTTTTCTCCCTCTTTCTTTTAGAATGTGGAGGTTTATTGACTGGTACTTATGGTTCCATAATCTCTCCTGGCTACCCTGGGAATTATCCTCCAAGTAGGGACTGTGTCTGGGTCATTGCAACCACTCCTGGCTTGATCCTAACATTTGCTTTTGGGACTCTCAGTTTAGAACATCATGCCAATTCCAGTGGAGACTATCTAGAAGTAAGTCATCATTTTAAATCTTAAAATACTATGTTCATCAGGTTCACAGAATTTTGATTTTAATTATGCCAGGGATAAGTACTATCAATTTATTGACAGTCCCACCGACCTGAATTACTCATATTTCAACAACCCATTTTGTCCTTCTCCAGGCCTTACCTAATTCTCTTTCTTTCTCTGATACCTTATTACTTGAGCTGGTTATGGATCAGCTGATGAGAGATTTTGTATCCAAATTGAATTTTGTTCCCTAAATCTTCACTGAGAACCCAGGTAACTTAATAAGGGACTAATAGCTGCAGCCCTAGGCTAAAGGTGCCATTTATAAAATAACTCCAGGCCCCAGGCTTCTGTCATAATCCAGGCCAAAAAGTTAAGTCACATGGGATGGTTGAAACCACATTTTAACATTTTGCCCTTGGCAGAATGATGATCACTTATAATAATGACAAAATGCCCACTTAATGAAATGCCCTACAAATGGAGTCATTGAACTCTATTATAGATTCTTTTTGAGGAGAGAAAAATAGGCCTTCCTAACAACTTTTTACCATGAAGAAATAATTCAGAAATAAGGAGAATAGAGGCTAGTGTACTACAATGCCAGATGTTTATAGGTTCACAAAAATGTTCTGAATTTGTAGGTTTTGTTCTGAACATGCCTTTGATAAGGCTAAGTTCTATTCTGTTTCTTTTTCTGTCTTCCCTATTGTTATAATTCCAGTGATTATTTCCACACATAAATATGCACAGATACTTTTCCTAGAACTTTAAGAGAGAATAGCATAGAATTATTCATAAAGGATGGAATGATAAAGATTTCAAATAGCATTCTGGACACATTAAAACCATTAGTAAATGAGAAGTCAGAGTAATGGATTTGAAACCTTGGGGGAGAGCTGGTATTGTAGAAAAATGGAGTACATTTTTTCTTTAAATTGAAATGCTATGAAGGAATTTTCCTGAGTTGCATCCTAAATAAAAAATAAAATATCACCCCACCACAGTTAAAAAATACTTGAGCATTCCTATAGATCCCTGAGAATAATTATGAGCTGAAAGCTTCAGTCATGGAGACAAAGAGTACAGAGAAAGCTAGAAATGTGATTGTCACTTCTCACTGAGTACTAGCCCCTCATAGCATCATCCGGATATGTGGTAGAGATCTGCTGTCAAGGGAAAAAGGTAATTGGAATGAAAGAAGGATGAAAATGAGTTCATTGGTTAGCTCCGTCCTCATTCATGCCATCCCTCCCACTCACTTTACTGAGGACAGCCTTATTTATACAACAGAATTCTAAACAGTGCTAAAAAGTTAAATAACTTACAATGAACAAAGGGCTTTCTAAGGCAAAATCTACAAAAAGTTTCTACTTAACTGATACAAAAATTTCCCTTTTTTTCTTGCCAGACTTCATCAGTCTGGCAACTTGTGTTTCTCTGAATGCCCAGACCAAGTTGGGAAGTCATTGGCGTCACTGCTGTCAAATCTTCTAATTTCTTTGCATATGTTTGATTCCTGATGGTTTCTTCTCACCCTTGGAGTTTACCATGTTCAAGATACATGACATCTTTAAAGAAAACCAAACAAACCCAATGTTTAGGAAACAGGGCTACTCTAAGAAGAAAAAAAAGCAGGATTGGCAAAATCAGGATAAAATAGTCTTCAGGATATAAAATCTATTTGGAAAGGTGAAATGTGATATCTAAGTCACCTGAGCTTGTTGGGTCCTATAGACTTTTATTGATGAGGGAACTGAAGCCTAGAGAGGATAGATGACCTGTCCACACTTTGGCCCAGGGATGCTGGGTTCTTTGCTGTTCTTTGAACTACACTCTCCATCTCTCTTGCTTCCAGGCATTCTCCCTGGTTGCCCCCATGCCTGGAATGCTCTTCCTCCTCATCTCTACCTGTTGGCTTCCATAATTTCCTATGAGCCCCAACTAAAATGCCATCTTCTATAGGAAGCCTTTTTCTAGCCCCTCTTAATTCCAGTGCCTCCCCCCTTTTAATTATTTCCTATTTATTCTGCATCTAGCTTGTTCACATGTATTTGTTTGCTTATTGTTTCCTTCCATTAGACTGTGAGCTCCTTACAGGCAGGGACTGTCTTTTGCCTCTTTTTGTATCTTCAATGTTTAGCACAGTGTCTGAAACTTAAAAAAATGTTGATTGATTGACAGATACAGGTAGTAAGTGTCAGAAGCAGGATTTGAACCCATGTCTTCTGACTCCATCTGTCTTTGTACCCAGCTGTCACTCATATACATCAAAGAATGAATGAAAAGACATTTTTAATGGGCTTACTATTGTGCCACTCATTGTGCCAATCCCTGAAGATGCAAGTATAAAAGCCAGAAAGACTTGATTTAAGGGAGCTTGCAGCCTCATAAAGGGACACGATGTGTATAGGGGAGTGGTAGCCAAGGGAGAGAGTTTTGGTCCAGGAGGGCATATTCAGTAATCTGATGGTGCTGGTTTGATGGTAGTTTTTAGAACCAGAGGTGGAAGGCTACATATGGCAGGGTTGGGGATTTGCTTTGCCTGGCATGGTCTACAGACTTCTGGTGTAGAAGGTGGAGGTGCAGAAGTAGCAGTTAAAGGGCAGCTTTACCAACACCAGCCTACTAGGTAATATTAAAAAGTCTCCTGGAGCCATTATTTTAAAAGTATGAGTGGTCCCCAAGATGTCTTCCTTAGCCAAAAGAGCGATGCTGTAGTAATGAGGAGTCATTGACTTTACTGCTCAGAAACTGTTCCCTGACGCAGCCTCTGAGTTTATGACTTGGCTTGGTTGGGCTTGTTTGTCTTGCCTAGGAATGCTTGCTGCCAACCCTACCTCTGCATAAATAAATCCCTAGGAATGATCCCATCTGGAGAGGTGAATGTGCCATGCTGTGTATTTTGGAAGGGAGAGGTGTGACCCATTCGTGCCGAGCAGTTTTATGTTGTCCATTTATTTGCATGTATACATTTGATTTCCTGATAGAATGGAAGTGCCTTGAGGACAAAGGCTGTGGTCTTTATGTCCCCCATTAACAGCACAGTACCTGGTACATTACCCTGGTACTTAATCAATCCTTGTTGGCTGATGATTGATTAAAAAAAAAAAATCCAGCCCATCCACAGGCTGTCATTTCTTTTTTCTTTTGTTTAGGTTCGAGATGGTCCCTTGAATCATGACCTTGTGCTTGGGAAATTCTATGGCACCTTGTCAGTGCCACCTCTGGAGACCACTGGCCCCTTTGCCAGAATTCATTTTCACTCAGATTCCTTAGGGAGTGATAAAGGCTTCCACATCACCTATATCACTTCACTTGGTAAGCAATCTGATTGTCCTGAGTTCAATATGAAATGGAGGGTGCAAGGGGACATTTGCAAAGATTATTTTGCGTTGAAGTTAGATTTACTAAAAAATAACAGTTGTCTGTTGAGTGCCTTTTTTCATGATTACTTTTATGAAAACTTTAAATATTTTTCCAACAACGTTTCAATTGTCCAAGAGCTTATGGTCACCATTGAACAGAGAGCCACAGCGTGTGCTAAGGATGTAAAAGGAACAGCAAATTTGTAGTTCTGGCGTGAAGCAGGGAGCATGGCAGTAAGGCTCTGTTGAACTGGAATAGAAATGTTGAGCAGAGCACTCATCTGTTTTGTCACAGGAGAAGGCAAGTCAAACTGGACCATGTCTAGAGGCATGGGCCTCAGAGAGAGGATGCCTATGTGCATGCCCATGTTAATAGATGTATAGGTACCCTTACTCTGAACCAGGCAATTCATTGGATTTTACATGAACAATTCTTTCTTTTGATTTGATTGCAGTGGATTCTGATTGTGGAGGAAATTACACTGATGCTGAAGGGGCTGTCATCTCTCCTGGTTGGCCCAGTCCTTACATTCACAACAGGCAGTGCATCTATATCATTACCCAGCCTCCTGGTGAAAAGATCCATCTCAACTTTACCCAAGTAGAACTGGAAGGCCAGAGCCACTGCCTACAAAGCTCCATTGAGGTGAATTTCCTTAGTTGATCCTGATTGCACCCTTATCAGAGTGTTGATATGTCTGGAGACACAATGGAGTCTTTCCAAGATAGTTTATTTACCTAAAGTAACTATACTGTGGGGTCAAAAGCCAAAGAAGATAAGGAGGAAGGAGATAAAGATTAGAAACTCTAGGTGAGGATGGAAAGAAAGATATGATAATGGTGAACCTCAGTCGGTTGAACCAAATGAACCCTGAAGTCAGTGCATACTGAGAAAGGGGGGAATGTTGGGAGTAAGAAATGGCCATTGAGATTATCTTCTAGAAGATCACAAAGTTCACTTTGCAGATGAGGATCTGAGTCCCACAGAGATAGATGACTCTTCTGACATCCACCTTGCTGCCTTACTTTCATTAGTTTTTTTCTTTTTGCAACCACATGTTCTCAACGTGGCAGATTCATCAGGGTCAAAGGCTCTAGTCTAGGTTTCTAGCCCTTTCTGAGCTGGAAAGAACCCAAGGGATCATTTAATCTAGCCCAGTCATTTTATAGATGAGGAAGGGGAAACTCAGAGAAGTTTGGCTGCTTATTGACAGAGGTCAAATAGTGCAGGGGTCAAAATGGGCCTTTTAAAAGCATTTTAAAGTTTGCAAAGTGCTTTAGATAATCTCATCTGAGTCTCACAGCAATCCTTGGAGGGAGTTACAGGTAGTGTTATCTTCATTTTGATAGAACAGGAAACTGAGACCCTGAAAGATTAAGTGACTTGGACCCTGACAGCTAAAGCCAGAGGTGTTCTCCTGGTAACATGCTCCATGCACTGATCAGCATGCCCTTCTGTCCCCCTCCTGCACCGTGGAGCCAGCCTCCCTCCGTTCCCAGACCTGGGGTTACAGCAGGCTAGCCTAAAAGGCACCTCAAGAGATCTTTCATTCACCCTGCTCACTTATTGACAGAGAGACTGAGATTCAGAGTTAACTGGATTTTTTTTCCTTTTTGTTCTTTGTATGTATTTAAAATCACTGGAGTGGCTGTTTCCATTTAGAGTATAGAGTTTGATCAGAATGAAGAATTTTGATTAAAATGAAAGAGAAGGCAGTAAAACAAAAACAGACAACCTTTGTATGGTGAGGTAGGTTTTTGCCTAATGACTGGTGGAACCACAGTTAAATTTGCTGCAGCATAAATGAACAAAACTTCCTGTGGTTGTTGGTCATCATCCATTTCTATGATCCTAGCTGGGTCCTTGCTATTAGGTCTGCGTAACTAACCTGAGATAAATCTTTTTCTTCTGTGACAGATACACCATTCTACAAACCTTCCGTCTTCCCCCACCTCCGCCTCATTTAATTTTGATTTAGAGAGCTTAAAGAGAGTTCTAATGTAAAATATGATGTTGGGAATCTCTCTCTGTTTCTCTTTTTCTTTCCTCTTTCTCTTTCCTTTCTATCTGTCTATCTCTCTCTCCCTCTCCTCTCTTTTTCTCTCCCTCCATCTTTCCTGTGTCTTGGTCTCTCTGTCTTTATCTCTGTCTCTTTTTCTTAAATTCTGGAGTAAGGTTCTACCTCATTTGGTGAGGGGAGCAGTTTACTTTTTATCCCCAGTGTCCTGGAGGGCAAAATTTACACTATGGAAAATTTTTGGCCTTTTTCATTGCCAACTGACGTCCATTTTCTTCCTTTGAGAAAAGACAGAGCCACTCATGGAACACCATTCCCGGATGAAGACAGGAAAGTTGTAGTGTTGCTTTGGCAACAAGACACAAGCCACTGAACTTCCTAAGAATGAAAGTTTTATTTATCATTTAAAAAAATTCTGTGTCCAGATCTTGGGGCCCACAAATGGAAAGAACTCTGAATTTCAAGTCAGGTCATGTGGGTTCAAAGCCAAGTTCTGCTTCTTACTCCTTGTTGGAACTTGGAACCTCAGTTTCTTCATCTGTAAAATTAGGATAACATGAATAATATCAACAGTTTTACTAGCTCAGAGAGTGTTGTGGGGATGACATGAGATCTGTATAAAGCTCTTTAGAACATGTATAAATGCTGGTGTTAGCCTCATGCCTTATGTGTAACAGAAACTTAAAGAATGTCTATCAGATTGAATTGAGTTGGATGAACACTTCTGATTTTCTGTTTCTTTATCTATAAAATAAGGCCTTATACTAGATTTTCATTGTCCTTTTCAGTTTTCTATGATCCAAAATTGTACTTGGAAATAGGATCATTGATTAGGCCAAAAAGGACCCTTAGAGTCCATCTCACTCAATTGTACCAATGAGAAAGAGAAGCCCAGGGAGGGGATTTTTCTGAAGGCACATATGGAATGAATGAATAGTACAGTCAGGATTTGAACTCAGGTCCTCTGACTCATTGCCTCCAAAATAGGAACATCCCAAGGTTTTTCCCCTTGGTTACGAGTTTGAATTTAGAGATACTTTTTCCATACCTTCTTTATTTCACAGAAATTAAATGTCTGGGAAAATCACTGCCCTGTTTATTTTTAGATGACTCCCGGCTGTCCCTGATGGTCAGGAGACTGTTTTTCTCAAATGTAAGTTAGACGATGAGCTCCTGGAGGGTCTTGACTGTCTGCTCCTTCCCTTGTGTCCTGTGTTCAGCACAGTGCCTGGCATACAGTGGGTGCTTAATAAGTACTTATTGACTAACTGGGGAAAAAAAGACTCACCCTGCAGGGACAAAATGAAAATGAAATGAAAAATTCTGCCCAAATCTTGTATTTTCCCCAGCCCCTAGCACAAAGCTTTGTCCAAAATAGTTATTTATTGTTTCTTAAATAGAACTGGTCTCTGGGCTCCCTTGTAGTCTGGAAACTCACAGAGATATCAATTGACAGCCTGTTTGCAGCAATAATGGTACTTTTGCTTTGATTTCTGTGCTTAAAACAAAAGGTGAAAAGGGGTTGGGAGTGAGGTCAAGGAGGTGCATGCATGGCTGCAGAGAGAGGGCAAGATGGCCTGGGTGGATGGCTGAAGGACTGCTTAGAAGGTGAAAATGAATCATCGTCTGCTGGACTGGGGCCACTTCATATTAGAGTGGGCTAGGTGGGTCATTCATTCAGTTACTAGTCATTGCGCTGAATCGTAGGCAGGCTACCTCCCCCAGGGCCAGAGCTCATGGATCTTGGAGGTCCCGGAAGAGAAAGTATGAGTATGCTGCTAGCATCAAAGATGGCAAGACTGGATTGGAGGACCAGTCTAATTGTAAGATTGGAATAGCATGTTGGCAGCTTAATTTACCCTAAAATGTTAATAAGTTAATGTGCTAGCCCTCATATAAGTAGTTATGTTTTAAGGAGGACCAGTTTCACAAGATGAGGGCAGTGGTTGGTTAACTCAAAGTGGTGAAAATCCAACGCAGGCCTTTGATGGCCTGTGATTCCTAGGGTAAGGGTTGGGAGAAGGAGGAGGAATTTTTGTACAGGAGAGCCTTTCTGGAACTCTTACTATCCCAATGGCTCTTCTAGGGATATGCTACTCTTAAATGTCCTGATTTTGTCTGATCTTGGAAGCTAAACAGATCTAAGCCTCAGTAATGGGATGGGAAACCACCTGGGAATATTGGGGGCCCTTGACTTTTCCTTGAGGCAGTGTGGCATGGTGAATAGGGCACTTTAAAACTTTAACCTCTTTGGGCCACAGTTTCTTCATCTAAACCATGAAGGGACTGAATTCTCCCAGCTCTAAATATAGAATCCTAAGTTTTCCTCCTCTAACAATGCCTAAGATCTATACTGCACCAAACCCTTAGGGTAGCACTGGATGATGTGAGGCAAAACTAGAGATCTTTTAACTATGCTTTTAGAAAATAGCATCTCAGCTAAGAATTGTTATATACAAAGGATGCTTATACTTTTATTTTTTTTACTTTAAAAAAATTGCAAACATATCCCATTAAGTAGACACTTAAGATACAATTTCCTGACATAAAATTGCACTCTTTATTGACTTTATTGAGGAGTATTGTTTTTATAGACAGATTCTCTTTTCAGTAGCATTACTCCTTATGTGCTCTGGCTCTTCTGAGTGGAATTTGGTGCCATAAGGAAGTAGCTTATAATGTTTCTTGGACTTAAGGTAGTCTGACTTTTTTAACCCATTATGGGTGTAAATTAACTGGAGCATCTTGGTAGTGCAGTGGAAAAAGCACCAGGCCTGAAGTCAAGAAGACTCATCTTCCTGAGTTCAAATCTGGCCTCAGGCACTTCCTAGCTGTGTGACCCTAAATAGGTCACTTCATCCGGTTTACCTCAGTTTCCTCATCTGTAAAATGAGATGGAGAAGGAAATGGCAAACCACTCTAATACCTCTGCCATGAAAACCTCAAATAGAGTCATGAAGAGAAGACACAATTGAAAAATGACAAATGAATTAACTTAACAAAATTTGTGGGTTGTTGAGCCATTCTTTTTCTAATTCCCACTTCTCTAAAAACTCTTCATGAGAGAATATAGTATGCAATGTGGTCCAGTGAGCAGAGGCTGGCTGGTGGGGCTGCGATTGGAGGTGGGGAAGCAGGAAAGCCTCCAACTAGCTGTATGTTATAGGGCAAGACCCTATAATTCCTAGGGCCTTCCTCTTTAAAATGAGAGGTGGCTTTAGAGCAGGGGTTCTTAGCTTGAAGTCCATGAACTTATTAAAAAACTGTTTTTATAATTGCATTTTAATACAATTAATTCCCTTTGTAATCCTAGGTATCTTATTTTACAAATTGAAATAATCATTCTGAGAAAGGGTCCATAGGTGTTAGTAGACTACTGCCACTGGTTAAAAGTCCCTGGCCTAGAAGATCTCCTTCTAGCTCTAAAAGTATGTGAATGAATTCTGTCCCTTGAGGGGAAATTTAGTTGAATCAGCAGTTAAGTCGATCATAAAGAGGGTATTTTAATGATGCAAAGCATTCCAGTCAATATGACAGCATGTGTTTTCCAAAGTACAAGGTAATATGTCTCATAATTATTTTATAAGGGCTTTAACCATAAGAATGGAGTGAAGTACCTATTAGGTAGTAAGGAAAGCTTAATTTTTAATCTCAAGAGAGGCAAAGTATTTGCAGAATAATACTTCTAAAAACCATCAGAGCCAGAGTTTGAGGCATGTGTGGGGAGGAGGGTAAAGGGGAAGGAATTGGAATGGTTTACCCCCAACCTTAATATATAATATATCATATAATATATTATATTATATAATTACATTATATATTATATAACATATATAATAACTCGGTTCTGGACCCCTGCCTTTTGGTCATTGTGGGGAGCAGGAGGAAGAAAAGGAAAAGAAAAGCAGAAAAAAAGGAAGGAGAAGAAGGAAAAGCAGAAGCATCCAAAGGTAGTTTGTATTTGCTCAGAAGGGAGGGATCCCTGGGAAGCCCAGTTAAAACCAAAAGAACTGGAGCTCCATGCTTGATCTCTAGTCTCCTCACCTCCCCCAAACACATGCTCAGTGTGGACTGAACTAAATCCCTCCTTTTTCTCTTTGTTTGGAGCTGAATGCATTTGGCTGTGACCATATGAATGGTCAAAAGTGGTTAGAATTTTTGAGGCTCCACCAACTCCAGGGAATTTCTGGCCATTGTTCTATGTATATTCTTCATAGTAGACTGGAAGTGTCACCCTGGAAGGGCTGAGAGCAGAGCAGTGAATCTTGAGGGCCGCTCCCCCAAGTTGCCTCTGTAGAACAGTCTGAATCTCACTGGTTTGTACTTTACCATAGGGAAACATCATTAGTGTGTGAGAGAGAAGAAAGTGAAGGGGGAACAACATGGTAAGAGAAGAAAGGGTTGAATCATTTGGTCTATTTAATCAAAGTTTTGTCAGAAACGCAAAGCAGGTGCTGAGATGCTCCCTTTGAAGACAGTCATTAATTCTGGCATCATTTTCTTGTGCTGCCTTTTAGTGAAAATGGCGAATAGACCTTCACATGATTGTCTTATTATTACAAGATCTTTTCATAGACTGTGAGGGGTCTGAACCTCTGATTTTATTATTTCCCTCGCTTAATAGTATTTTTTTCAATTATATGTAAAGATATTTTTCAGCATTCATTTTTATAAACTTTTGAGTTCCAAATTTTTCTCCCTTCTCTGCCTTCCCTCTTCCCTTCCCAAGACAACAAGCAGTCTGAGATAGGTTATATACATACAATCATGTTAAACCTATTTCCATATTCGTCACGTTGTGAAAGAAGAATCAGAACAAAAGCGAAAAACCATGAGAAATTCAAAAGCAAAAAAAAAAAAGTGACAATAGTCTGCTTCGATCTGCATTCAGACTCCAGAATTTTTTCTCTGGATGTGAATAGCATTTTCCATCATGAGTCTTTTGGAATTGTCTTGGATCATTGCATTGCTGAGAAGAGCTAAGGCTGACATAGTTGCTGTTATTGTGTACAGTGTTCTCCTGTGAACGGATGATTTTACTGGCATAGGAAATTCTTGGTGTGGAAACCACTGTGCCAGTGCATTAGTCGACAAGAATTTGTTAAGTATCTTCTGTGTGCCAGGCACTGTGCCAAGTGCTGGAAATGCAAAGAAAGGCAAAGACAATCTCTGTCCTTGAGGAATTTATAATCTTGTAGGGGAGATAGCATTCAAACAACTATTTATAATCAAGAGATATACAGGATAAATTGAAAGTAACCTCAGAGGGAAGGAAGGCTCTAGCCTTCAGGGGACCTGAGAAAGGCTGCTTGCAGAGGGTGGGATTTTAGCTGAGACTTGAAACGAGGAGGTAAATCTGAGGAGGAGAGAGTTCCAAGCTTCAGTGATAACTGGTGAAAAGTCCCAGAATCCGGAGATGGAGGGCAGAGAAAGGCAAGAAGACTAGCCTCGTTGAATTTTATAGTATTGGACAGGTAGGGAGGGGCCGGTAAAACGGAAGATTTACTCTTTGATCCTGCTGATAATAAGAAGCCACAGGAGTGGATTGAATTACAGGATGCCGTGTGCTTTAGGAACATTACTTTGTTGAGTGAAAGATGCTTGATGCGTGAGACTCCCCAGTAGTTTAGGCATAAAATAATAAGGATCCGCACTCGGATGGTGGCAGTATCAGAGGGTATGGGGGATACATATGAAAGAGATATTGCAGAGGTAGAATAGACAAGATTTGGAAACAGATTGGGCATGTTGGGTGAGAGAATAAGGATTTGAGATCGTGAACCTGGCCATCTGAGGCAGTTAGGAAGAGGAGGAAGTTTTGGTAGAAAGTTGAGTTCAGTTTTGAACATGTTGAAGTTAAGATATCTGCTTCTTTGAGAATTGTCCAAGGAACCAAGAAGCTAAGTGATTTGCCCCTGGTGACAGAGCTAGTCTGTGTCTGAGGCAGGTCTTGACTGCGAGGCTTCCTGGCTCCATAACTGTCTCTCCATTTATTACATCATGCTGCCTCTCTGCAAATCTAGACTGGGAAAACACCGCCACAGGAGTCATTGTAATGCGCGGCAATTATGGTTCCAAGAGGCAAAAGATTAAGGGGAGCAGGTGCACTGCAGTACTCTGTGGCAACTTGTTTATAGCACTTTTCCTAGTTAGAGGTGTTAAAATTACTTCTCACAAAACTCCCAAATTTTGCTAAACCAGATTAAAATGTAAGTGGGAGATGTTGAACAAAATAAATAAAAATACAAGCCAACATGGATAATATTAATATGTGGTTTTCTAAGTCACTCTGCCACCCACAGATATCCATTTCTATTTGAGTTCTACATTTGTGACCTAAACGAACTCAAGCCTCGTCATTCCTTTAGGGAAGCATTGCTACTTCTAGGAGTTGAAGGAAGTTGATCAACACAGTAAAATCAGATAATTTTTCAGTTTCCTTGTCTATTTTATGGTGAGGTTGGATTCTCTGACTTCTGTGGTCCCTTTCAGGCCTCAGTCTAGGATCCTAAGACTTGGAAACTGTTTAGATGTGGGGAACGAGAGAAAGGGAAGAGCAAAGGCCAATTTTGAGGGAGGACAGAGGCACTCTCTGTGGAAGTGGGGCTGTCTGCAGCACAGAGACAGGGACTCTGCAGCCTCCAGGCCACATGTGGCCCTCTAGGTCCTCACGGGTGACCTTTGCCTGAATCAGACTTCACAGAACAAATCAGTTCTCCAGCTTTGATTTAGCCTCTTTTCCCCTTTTCTCAATCTGTAAAGTCAAGGTAATTTTTGTACTGTCCATCGTCAAATTTGCTTTTAATTGAGACTTTTTGAAATTTTGAACTTGAGAGAGTTTCAGGCTTGCATGATAACTGGTGAAAAGACCCAGCGTCTTGAAGATGGAAGGCAAAGAAAGGCAGGAAGGCTAGTGTCATTGGGTTTTGTAGAATTGGGCAGGTAGGAAGGGGCTAGCCAAATAGAAAATTTATTCTTTGATCCTGATGGTAATAAGAAGCCCCAGGAGTTGATAATACACATTTCCACATACTAATACAAAGTGAAAATTCTATGTTGAACTATGAATTTCCGTATCATATTGTTTGCTTTTTTTTAAACTATATGACAGATCTGCACATTACTTTCAAAGCTATAGAGCTTATCTGCTTTCTTCTGAACTTCCTTCTCTTTTCTTCTGTACATTTAAAAACAAGTGTTGCAGTGGCCCTTATTTTTTTACATCATAATTCCTACACTTTTCTTCCATTCAACCTCTCCCGATTAGAAACTGAGAGAAAGAAAACCATTTTTATAAGGTTGTTGCAGGGACTTTCATTATAAAATGTAAAAATATTACTTAAATGAATTATCCTTATCATCATCATCATCATTTCACTAACAATGAATCCCACCAAGAATGACCACATTCTTTTTTTTTTGTAATGTTACTAAGCTAGGGGACTCAGCTAATACCAAAGACATAAGTTATCAGGTTTTCATTAAGGAGTTTGACAGCATCTCTCATGACATTCACATTAAAACTGCAGAGAAAGGTGGAGAGGAAGTGTGTTTAGGTAGATTTAAAGCTGATTTAACAACCATTTCCACACACTGCTGATTGATGGATCTGTGTCCACTTGGGCTGAAGTCCCTCGAGTTATGCCTGAGGCTCTTCTCATAGGCCCGTCCTGTTCAGTGCTTTCCTCAATAAATTAGATGAAGACATAGATGGTGCGCTCACCAGACATGCAACTGAGTGGGATAACTCTGGGTGGGCCAGCAATCAGGATTCAAAAGTGTCGTTCATAACTGTGGGTCTTAACCCATAAGATGGAATGGAGCAGGGATAAATTTGAAATCTTAAATTCCAGTTTTTTAATGTCCAGCGAAAACATAACTACAGAAGTATAGGTTGACTCAGGCCTGACTTGACAGTGCAGATGACCTGCAAGGATTCTGCTGACCATGGCCTCTAAACGTGGCAGTACATCACAGAGTTGGACGTGAGTGAACAACCAAACAGCAGCTGCAAAACTGCCTAAATAGCCGTAGGAAGTAATGGCTCCGCTCCTCTCTATTAGTCAGTCTATGCCTGCAGAGTATCAAAGTAAGAGTAATAGATTGGGGGGGAGGGTCAGCTAGGTGGCACAGTGGATAGAGGACCGACCCTCGAGTCAGGAGGACCCAAGTTCAAACTTGGCCTTACCAGCTGTGTGCCTCTGGGCAGATTTGCAGCTAGCAGGGACATCTGATGGCATTAGTCTAGTCCTCTCCTTTTACTGATGAGGAAACTGAGGCCTGGAGGGGTTCGGTGCTTTGCCATGGTGCCACAGGCACTAAGTGGCTGAGATGTGATGTCATCCAAGAATTGCTGATTTCACAGCTAACATCCTTTCTACTGAACCACACTGACCATTATTTCCACTTTCATTTAAGGGAGTGCAGTGACGAGCTAGAAAATGTTCAGGTAATGCTGAATAGGATCCTGGAAGATCCTGACATGGTATCTATCACATGAGGTTATGAGGAACAATAGCTGGAACTGGTGATGTTTATTATGAAAGAGATTTATTTGTGTGTGGGGGTGGGGTGGGGAGTGAGGATAAGCACAGTAGTCATCCCTGAATGTTGGAAGCAACATCCTGTGCAACAGAGAATTGGCTTACTCTGTCTTCCAGAGGATAGAAATAGGACCAGTGGGTAGAAATTGGAGGTAACCTTATTTCAGGTCAATATATAAGAAAGAACTTTCTAACATTTAGGACCATCTGATGGTTTAATGGGCTGCTTCACAAGTAGGGAATTCTCTAATGTTCAAGAAATGTTCAAGAATGACCTGTTTAGATTCTAGCTTTGACACTCACTAACCATATATCAACGGGTAAGTCTCTTGCCTCCTCTGGACTTCAGTTTCCTCATCTGGAAAGATAATAAATATTTAGGTTTTCATGAAAAAATGTGGTTAATTCTTCTTATTTCAGCTTCCTACTTTTATAAATGAAGGAAGCTTATCCCAGAGAAGTTATGCATTATCCAAGATTATGAAATTAACTCATGGTAGAGAAGAGATGAGACCCCAAGTCTCTTCCCTGCCACTATAGTATTTTTTCTGTTTACATGGGGTTAATCTTGAGTCTCTGTAATACAGACAGTCCCAGCTCATCTGTTGGGCCTCTGGTTATTACTTCATTTGTTTTTGTTGACTTTAGGAAGTGAGTAGAGATGGTTTCCCTCAATGGATTCCCATGCTATGGAAAACACATTGTAAACATATCTTTGGACAGGCTCCTACTGGCCAACCAAAACTTAGCTGTTGTCATGTCTGAACCTAACAATCATTTCCACTTTTTTTTTTTAAAGAGTCTGAATTTGTGGCAGAAACTCATGAGTGAGCCCAGAGACAAGGGTATGAAAACACCATGGATTGTAGAGGAAAAGACTAAGGTTGGAGCATCTGGGCTTGAGTTTTGGCTCTGCATCCAAACTCCCTGTGCTCTCTATATGGCAGGATCCCAGTTCTTTTTTCTATAATACGAGGATGTTGAAATAGATGATTCCTAGATCATCTGAAAAACATAGATAATTTCTAAAGCCTGTGGACTCCGAGGTTTAGGGGAGGGGGAAGATGTGTATGTTAAATGAAGAACAGAAGTGAAGCTTGGATATTGTGCCCATTCCAGGCACTATTGGCTGGGCCAGTTACATCATATTATCAGTTTGGGGTGAATGCTTTTTTTCAGTCTGACACACCTTTGGAGCCCTCCCTATAGGGAATTAAAATGTTCTAACAATTTTTCATTATTATGAAAATAATAGGGCAGAGCACTGAGTGGCAACCTCAGGATCTAGATGACCTGGTTGTTCAAGTCCTACTTTTGGGCCCACTGACTCATGGTGCCAGCCAATCACTGAACTTCTCTGTGCCTCAGGCCACGGTCTGTAAGTTACAGAGGAAATAAATGAAAAATCATGACAGTTTGATGTGTCTCAGTCTGAAGCTGAGAGTCTGGGCTAGATTCTGACTTCCAAAGTCTTTAACTGGCCCTGATTCACGGGACCCCTGAAGCACCAATCAATGGTCATCTCTCACCAGGAACTGGCTAAGCAGGTATGGTTAGATTGAATAACCACTAGGTTCCTTTGAGATCTTATGATTCTAGTTCTGGTCTACCGCTATCATTTCTAATCAATCTCCCAGTCAACAAGCTCTATCAAGTGCCTCCTGTATGTTAGATAGCGTACTGACTGCCAGGAATGCAAAGACAAAAGGGAAGTTTATCTGCCCTCAAGGGACTTGCATTCTAGTGAGGGAAACGACCTATAATTAAAAATATTTTTTTTCCAATGTGATTGATATATTGGGTAATATTTTGAGCATAATGTGAGTTTTGAGTTTACTTCATTTAGGATTTCTTCCACAAGATGCAGTGACAATGCAGAAAGCAACACCACTTAAAAATGCACACAAGCTGCAACTCTGTCCGTCCTACTTTCTCCATCTTTAGGTCTTGGGCAAAGGAAAGCACTACGTTGAATGTAAAGTAGGACTTATGAGCAGAGAATGACTGGTCTATACCATCCCAACTGCTTCCTCCCTGGCCTCTGTCCTATACAGTCTAGGGTGCAGGCCAAGCAGAGACTGCTATTTATTATATTTATGTATTTCTTAACCATTTAATATGTATAAAACTGTGTTACTGTTTCAATCAGATTCTTTTCCTTTTTTGTGTGTCACTGAAGATTTTTGGCTGCTATATTCCTTATCCCATTTTTGGGGAAGGCATATATTGTATCTAAACAGAGCTACCTGTATGTATATATATAGAATATATATTGAAAAATCTAAGTTGGGTTTGGGAAGATGGGCACAAGCCCCTGGGGAGGTAAGAAAGACTTCATGTAGAAGACAGCATTTGAGCTGAATGGAAGAGGGAGTAAAATCAGGGGACCTGGTTTCAAATTCTGGCTCTGCCACAGACTGGCTGAGTGACCTTGGCCTTGTCATTTCAATCTCTGCAAGTCTTTGCTTCCACATTTGTGAAATGAAAGCTGTTGGACTAACTGATCTCTAAGGTCACATCCACCTCTAAATCTATAATTTAAAATTGCGATCAGTAGCCAGGAATGAATATGTCACTGAATGTTAGTGAGCAGCCACAGTGTTTTCTGTGTCTATCTTTCTAAGAAAGGGTGTGTATTTGCTGTAACTATTCACACAGAGACAGAGAAGAGAGATTCTAAAACCCAAGAGTATCATATGAGACGAATGGTATATGAGAAAATGCAGAGTGTTCTGGGACTGCTTTGGGGGCTACTTCCTCTGCCTGAGCCTCAAGAGGTTCCATTTTTTGTTGGATCTGCTGGGCTGTGGTTAAGATATTGCCATATCAGAGGCCTCAGGAGTATACAGTCTTTCAGCATTAACAAGATTGCATCCCCACAGTGAGAGAGATGCAGCCAGAATCAATTGTAACTTGAGGGTTTAGGGCCCTAGGGGCTTATAAGTTTCTTTTAAAGCAGTTGGGCTGCAGCTGTCTTTCTGCTTGCTAATGGTCTTGAATTTCATTATCTGAGGCCCAGGGGATACCCGCACTTTATCAAGTTCTGATGCTTTATGACCATTTTTCCTTTTCCCCATCATTCTTTAATGGGCAAAGTGAGAAAGAGGGATGTTAGTCGTGGAAGGAGTCAATGATATGCCACAGAGCACAGGAAGATTTCCTAGCCTCTCTTCTCCTTTTACTACTTTCTAGGCTCCATAGTCATATGTATGGCTTTCTCAAGAAAGTCTGGAAGGATGCACAGTACAGACAAATCAGTAAGTCATGGTATGTTAGTCTATCGTTAACTATTTTGAAGGACTAAGGAGAAGGTCCTTCCCCTGAAAGAGCCTATAATCTGTTTGGCAAGGGAACGTTTATTTATGAGAAGCAGTTCAAGGATAAGACAGCATAGGGTTAAATGCTAAATTTTGCAGTTAACATAATCGATGTTAAAGGACTTCAGGGAAAGGAGAGGTGAGCGTGGGCTAGCAGAGTGAAGGAGCCTACTTGGAGGCGATGAGGTGTGTTGGGCTTTAAAGAGAGGAAGGACAGTTGATGCTTACCCGTTCACAGTTCACCTTATGCCACCTGAACGAGTAGGCTGGAATTCAGTTAGTTCATTGAGGAATCCATGGAAGACCAGACAGATTCTTCTTTGTGTCAGAGGATTCACAAACACCTGGAGTTTCCAGACGATTAGGCTCATTGACACTGTGTTGTCACCAGTGAGGTGTTAAAATCACTGAAATGGCTATATTCGCTAGGTAATTCTATTTACAGCTGTTGCTATAGACCAGGTGTAGGGCACTTACCCCCAACAATGGCCACTGACTTAAAGAAAAGCAATATAATGCCTCCTAAGCAAAGAAGAAATTATTTGAGTCGTTTTGAGAAAATGAGGAAAGTTTAAAATGCTTTATTACATTCTTTTTTATTATATTCTTTTTTAAAATCAGGGAAAGCAAACCTTATTCAGTAAACGTAAGTAAAAAAAAAAAAAGTAGATGGTCCTATATTACTTCCAGTTAAGAGTGAGGGACAGATGGTGAGAATGGGAGAAGAAGGAGAAAGAAAGAAAAGAAGTGAAGAGGGAGAGGCAGATACAGATATTCAGTTATGCCTCCCACGTCGCTACTTTCCCCATCATGGTTTCCATATATCGCTGGTTGGCATAAGAAATTAAATAGAGATTTGAGGGAGTTTTGCAGAAGCTGCAGATGCCACACAATACAGAAAACATTTAGAAACTCAGAAATGCACACAATATATGTATAGTATTGTATAATATTCACATATTTTATCTTTTAATCCTATAATAATTCAGACTTCTTCTCTGGTATGAGGGGAGGGCCAAAAATAATTACAGATTTTCCAGATTGGGGATACTGCTGTCCTAGTCCCCATGATTTGGAAGGGATAACAATATTCATAAAGGAAGATATCCAGTGAGACACGGATACATAGGAAAGAAACCCATACACTGAAGAAGACTTACATAGACACACAGATAGGAAGAAAGGGTTGTATGTCAAAGACCCAATGCATTGAAGTCCACACACATAGATTAAACTTCTACTTCATGCAAGACACTGTATTGAGCTCTGGGGATACAAAGAAAGAGATAAAAGAAAACAAAAGAAAAACCAGTTCCTGTTGTCAAGAAGTTTATAATCTACTGGAGGATAAAACAACAGATAAATCAGTATAAGATAATGTAACCAGACTATTCAGGAAGGGCTTTCCATTGTAGGTGCAAGTAAGCTAAGCACTGAAGGTGGTAAGGATCGTAGAAGTGGAAGTGAAGAGGGATCCTGTACAAAAAGTGGGGGAGATCTTTTACAAAGACACGGAGGAGGGAAAGGAAGCTTCAAATTTGGGAGATAGCAAATAGTTTGATTTGGCAAGAACTCAGAGTATATGAAAAGGTTGTTCACTTCTTTTTCAGTCATGTTTGATGTTATGTTCATGACCCCATTTGGAATTTTCTTGCCCAAAGTAGTTTTCCATTTCCTTCTCCAGTTTATTTTACAGATGAGGAAACTCATCTGTAACAGGGTGAAGTGACTTGCCTAGAGTCACACAGTTAGTACATGTCAGAGGTCAGATTTGAACTCAGGAGGTTGAGTCTTCCTGATTCCAGACCTGGCTCTCTATCTACTGTACCAAGTAGCCGTCCCATATGAAAGGGAGCAATGTGAAATAAGCTTGGAAAGGTAAGTAGGACCCAGATTGGTCAGAATATTAAATATCAGGGATGTGTGTGAATGCATTTTTCATATCTGTTTATCTATCTATCTACCTATCTATCTCTATCACATAACACAAGCACCATTTTCTATGTAAATCCTTCCCTGAACCCCTCCTTTAAGGGCAGATACCCTAACTCCAGACTATTCTTCATTTATTTGTTTTTATCCTCTTTATAGTCATTCTTTATGTACTTATATATTACTTCATGAGTGTCCCATAGCAAGTAAAATCCTTGATATTAGAAGTTGTTTCTTTCTCTGGATTTGTATCCTACACACTTAATAAATGCTTGGTTTTTTGGTTGTTGCTGCTATAATGAGTCCTGGTCAGCTTTTCATTATCACAGATTGATTTCAAATATGGTATTACATCCATATCCTAAATCTGAAATTGTCATTTTCTCCACTACGACTGTAAACAAAGTTGTTAATACTGATAGAATTGTATACATATTAAGAGAAACAACTGTTTTCTTTTTTTCTGTTTAGGTTCTAGATGGTGAAACCTTACTTGGAAAATTGTGTGAAAGCAAGATTACTACCTCCATATACTCTATTTCCAACAACATCTGGATCAGGTTTAAGTCAGATACTTCAATACAAAAGGCCAGTTTCCAGGCCTCCTACCAAGTTGGTAAGAAAACTGATGACTTGAATTGTGACAAGCTACAAGCTTACCTAATTCTAAGGTATCAATTTCTCCAAAGAACTTGTTATTATATGATCCCATACTATGGGAAATAACCATATTTTATAGGTGAGGACATCTTAATATCCAGATTATTGCATATTTAGGTTTATTGTCCAGTTACTAGCTGGCCACCATTCTGAGATCAAGCATATCTCTGAAAAAATTTCAGATATATTGTTCTTGAGAGTTTCTTGCTTAAAAAAAGTCCAGTGCAAACTAGAACCAATCCCTAGCCAAATGTTAACCATTGGTTTTCTTTTTGTAGCTTGTGGGGGTGAGCTAACAGGAGAAGGAATCATTCGTGCGCCCTTCTATCCCAATGCCTACCCTCATGAAAAAACCTGTGACTGGAAAATCAGTCAACCCCAAGGCCGAGTCATTCTGCTTAACTTCACGGATTTTCAGATTGGCACCTCTGCCAGCTGTGACACTGATTACGTTGAGGTAACTCACTTGAGGTTGGGGACTCTGGGAGCCTCAACGAGGACTGCATTTCCTTAAAGAAAAGTAGAGTGTGTCGCTCTCTAGTCGGGTACAGCAAAGAGACAACTAAGACTAGAAAATACAATTAGTAATTATCATAAGCCCCTGAATAGTTACATAGGTCGCCTTTTTTCCCGTGGAGTGTCAAAGAAAAACCTTTTAACGATATCTTGAGAAAACTTTTTTTATCTATCTCCCACAGCATTACTTTTGCGTTGAAAAAAAATGAATCCACATAGGAAACAATGTCATCCTAAAAATATGCAATTTATCTTACCATGTTATTATTTGGTTCCATCTAATTTATTCATTTGACTTCTGGAAAAGCTAGGAAGGTATCCCAGCAAGTTATAATTAATAACAAAAGTAATTACTGGCATTGATATAGTTATTTAAAGTTTGCAAAGTGCTTTGCATATTTGATCTCATTTGTTTTTTAAAGCTTCTGGTGGGGAGGGTGGGGGTCTGATGGTTTTATACTCACCATTTTACAGACGAGAAAACAGAGTCTAAGAGAGATTATGACTTGCCCATGGTCACACAGCTAACAAATGTCTGGGGCCATTATTTAAGACCAGCTTTCAAAAGCAGACACCTAACAAACAGTAAAATCCCTAGTCGTGTTCACTTAGCTATCTTCAACCAGTGACATTTCTTCTTTTCTTTTCACTTTTTCCTATGTTTCTTCTTTTTTTTTAAGCTCTCTATTCCAACCTTTGTTTCCTTTGTGTTTTAAAACGTTGGTTGTGGATATGAATCAAATTGACTAAATCACAGATCATTGAAATATTAAAGTATTAAAGTTGATATCCAGATATAGAAGGAGGGCAGCATGGTGGAATGTAGAGAAGAGAGAGTAGACCTTGAAGTCAGGACGACCTTGGGTCAAGATCCACCTCTGGCACACATTGGCTCAGTGTCCCTAGGCCAGTCATTCAACTTCTTGGTGACTCAGGAGGTTGTCTAAGGCGTTGCATTTCAGAGGAAATGTTGGGATGTCTGAGGGAGAGAGCACCCCACACCAATGAAGTCACAGTAAAGAACAAACAACCCCTCCATGTTTATCTTGACAGATTTTAATATGACAATGAAGAAAGTTTATATTTATTAGCTCTTGAGTGCAGTAATACTTCTGCTTTCAAACAGTACATTTAATTTGTAAATGCTAAGCTTTTGAACTTTAAAGCTTGATTGTTTTTTCTTCCTTCCTTCCTTCCTTCCTTCCTTCCTTCCTTCCTTCCTTCCTTCCTTCCTTCCTTCCTTCCTTCCTTCCTTCCTTCCTTCCTTCCTTCCTTCCTTCCTCCCTTCCTTCCTCCCTTCCCTCTTTCCTTCCTCCCTTTCCTCTTTCATTCTTTCTTTGTTTCTTTCCCTCCTTCTCCCCCCCTTCTCTCTCTCTTTCTAGATTGGGAACAGCCTCAGTATGGACTCTTCTCATAACAGAAAGTATTGTGGCACAGACACTCCAGGCTTAGTAACTTCCACATACAATACAATCTATGTCAGATTCAGGAAAAGTGCCTCTTCTACAAATTCTGGCTTCCTAGCTCGATTCAGCGCTGCAGACCTGGGTAAGAATTTTCCTTTGCCATCCTTTTGCCTCTTGGGTTTCTTTATGCTGATGCTGTGGCTGAATGAATAAATCTGTAAAGTGCTATAAGTCTTATCATGGTCCTGGCAAGGACTAAGAAGACAGAGAACCAAGTGATATAATAAGAACCTGGATCAATAGAACCTAACAAGAGGCTGGGATTAATTTGGGTGGACATTCAGAGAAGAGAAAGATCATTTGGAATCTTTTAACTAGTTTGCTCAGGTTATTTTCTTCTGAAAGTCTGTTGATCATTTCTTGTGACAAAATGTTTTCTTAACATGAACAGCATGTGGGGAAGTTCTTACTGCCCCATCTGGACATTTTAGCAGTCCTGGTCATCCAAATATCTATCCACATGGTGTGAACTGTACATGGTTAATCTCCGTTCAGTCTGATTACCGGATCCGGCTAACATTCGAAGTATTCCATCTGAATTTCCATTACAATTGCACCAATGACTATCTTGAAGTCTATGACGATGGCGTGGGAACAACTCTTGGCAGGTAATGATTTTTTATTTTTGACTTTTATGAGGTGTTTGTAGGTTCAGATAACATTTCGTGAAAGATATGTAAGCTAAGTTCTTATATAAAAATCTGGTGAGACTGCCATTCTTCTCTCTTGGTATTTCTGGGTAAAAGAGGGACTGTAGAGTGCCCGACACATAGTAGGCACTTAATGCATGTTGACTGGGTGTTTCTAGGTAAGAGATACACTGCTCAATGCCTACTACATAGTAGGCACCTAATATAGATTGATTGATACAAGACTTAGTTCTGAAGTACAGAAAGATGAGGCAGCATCCTTTGGTCAGTTTCAGAGCTGTCTCTGATAATTATAAGAATTGAGAAGAGATAGCTTCTTGAGGTGAGGGAGGGGTGAAATGAAGCATATTTCTCACACTTCCTTATCTCACATCTTTCTTCACACTTTCACTGATGTTTCTCCCTTCCTCCCCCTTTTTCTCCCTACTTCAAACTTTGTTTCTTTTGGTATCCTTTTTAAAGTTATCCTCTATGTTTATGTTCTTAATATTTATTTTCTTCATTCCCTATTTCCCTGCTCCTTCCCTCTTTCTTTTTTTTCTTTCCTTTATCCCTTCAAGGAAGAAAACTTGCATTTACTAAAGATCCTCAAGGTCCTCCAGAGTTCTTGTTTGGATTCAGAGGACCACCCTTGAGGAACTAGAGGGTCCCATGTGGCCTCGAGGCTGTAGGCTCCTCACTCCTGCACTCTGTGCTGGGAAGTGTGCAGTGTGCTTTACAAATCCTCACAACAACCTGTGAGCTTCCCAATGGTTATTTGTCAGTCAAGAATGCAGAATTAGACAGAGGTGACGTGATTTGCCAAAGCCACACAACTAGTAAGTTTCTGAGGCTGGATTTGAACTCAGGTCTTCCTGATTCCAGAGCCAGTGCTCTCTCTGCTGTGCCACCAACTGACTCTAAATTTCCTTCTCTTTCCAACTCTGTCTTTACTTTTCCCCTTATCCAAATTTAAGAAACATGTCATTTTAAGGCAAAAGCACCAATTGTGATAATATTTTAAAACTTCTTAGCTAATCCACTTATGCCTCCTTTCCTGAAGTTCTTAATTGGATGAGTATCGGTCTGGAATGAGCTAATGTGCTGAACCTTCTTTCCTTTCCTCCTGAGAGCTCGTTTTAGGTTTTCCCTTAGAAAAATTTTCCCCATTCATTTGAGCCTTATTTTCCCTTTTAGTTTTGAGTTCCCTTCTCCCCTTTGCTGGATATCCTCTAACTTGGGACACCTAGTTTCAAGTCTTGTCAAATCAACGAGCATTTATTAAGTACCTACTATGTGTCAGACAGCTGGTAGATAGAGTACTAGGCTTGGAGTTAGGAAGATATGACACGATGAGCTGGAGGACCCTGTGTAAGTCACTTAGCCCCTATTTATTCCAGTTCCTTATGTGTAAGATGGGGACACACTGGAGAAAGAAATGGCAAACCACTCTAGTATCTCTGCTAAGAAAACCCCATGGAAAAAATCCACGGAATCATGTAGAGTCAGACACAACTGAATGACTGAACAGGATTAACAATGTTCCACACACTATGCTAAGTGCTGGGAAAATGAAAAATGGGAAAAACCAGTTTCTGCTCTCAAGGATCTCACGGTCTAATGAGAAAGACAACATGCAAATAGCCATGTACACACCAAGTGTATACAGGATAAACTGAAGGTAGTCCACAAAGGCAAGAATTCCACAGACAGTTTCAGACCCCTTTCTCCCAGACCTGCTTCATGAGAAGATGGCCTTCATCTAAAGAGCTGGTTTTGGCCTAGTCACACACAAAACCTGTATCCATAGACCATTAAGCACATTGCATGCCAGAATAGGCAAGTCAACAATTTCAGGGAATTCACCGTGAGCAGAATTATATGCAGTTTTTCATTTTGGACCCCTTATTTGTTGACTTGGAAATATAGATAGTTGTTGTTTAAATATTTAAGGGAACAGTCAAGCTCATTAAAATTATTCAGTTATTAAAATGCCCTGTTATTGCTACATGAATTATTCAATGACTTAAAATCACTACTGGATACTTGATATCTTTTATTCTCTCGGGAAACAGGTATTGTGGAAAATCAGTCCCCCCGTCGCTCTTGAGCAGCAGCAACACATTGATGCTCCGACTAGTGACAGATGCTGACATAGCTTATGAAGGCTTCTCAGTAGCTTATACTTCTATTGAGGCTTCAAAAGGTAATTCTCTCGAGCCCTTGAATGATCCATTATCGATATTCATCATTCAGTGACAGCGTTAGGTTAGAGTCAGAGGACCTGGTTCACATCTCAGCTCTCCCACTTATTTTGGGCTTAACCTATCCGGCCCTCAGTTCCTTTGTCTTTACAATGAAAGGGTTGGTCTAGATCTGGGGATGGTAGTCTGTAGATTAGACTTAAAAATTGTTGATTATTTCAACTTAATTGATGGTTTTTGTGATCCTATGAATTTTATCTTAGGCATTTAACAACGTTATTCTTAGAAGGAGTCTGTATGTCTTCACCTAGATTGTCAAAGAATTCATAACACACAAAAAATTAAAAATCCTTGGACTTGATGAACTCTAAAGTCCTCATTAACTTTAAATATATGATTTGTTTCTTAAGCTTCTAAATCGATTGCTAGGCACTGGAGGATACACCAAGGTCAAATAAGACATAGAGTCTTTAGTCATGTGCTTATGGCTCTAGTACAGTCCCTATAGCAATAACTAGAATAAACAAAATACAGGGTATATTAATGAGGTGAGCTGCAAAATGATCTGTGAAGTCTGGTGGCAGGGGAGAATCAATGCTAGCTGGCAGATTAGAGATTTTTGGAGATGTTCTTTGAGTTGGAATTTGATGGAGTAATTAGGAAGAGGCAATCCCAGGGGGTGGGGCCAAGTCAACTTAAAATGAGAAAAATTCACATTTCTATAGTATTTTCAGATTTACAAAGGGCTTTCCTTTATAAAACCTCTGTAATGAAGGCACGTATAAGTTTTGTCCTCTCCTTACGATAAATGAAGCAACTAAGCCTCAGAAAAATTAGGCGATTTACACCTACTTAAGATAGCACCTCTAGTGATTGTCAGAGCCAGGATTCAAATCCAGGTCTCTTGACCCCAACCCCAGTACTTTCCTCATTGTGCCCCTCCCTATGTACCTGATTTGCCGACTCCTTTTCCTTGAGGTATCAGAGATTGGAAGTCTACTTCTTGGATGGCATAGTGGTGACTCTTTTTTGCGTATGTTCAGACTAGCTGACTACAGGACTCCCAACTCTCCAGTTCTGTGATTCTGTGCCTCAGGCAACTTTCTAGGACTTATTTACTAAGTTTTAGATGGGCTATGTGGAGGAAAGGGCTTCTCTCTTTCTCGTGAGGGAAGTGTAGATCCTGTGCTTGTATTTCAGATCTGTGATACTGGGTTAGAACAGAATTTTAATTTGATGCATGAATAAACTCTTACTTTTTTTAAAAAAAATCACTTTTATTTCATTTTCAATTTCAAATTCTTTCCCTACCCGATTTTATATCCCTACCCAATTGAGAAGGCAAGAAAAACCAAAACCATTCAAAATATAGTCAAGCAAAGCCAATTCCCACATTATCTATTTCTTGTTCTTTCCCCTAAGAACTCCCTAAAACATAGAAAATACGTTTCAGACTTCACTCTGAGTCCATCAGCTCTCTACTTGAAGATTCATAGCATGTTTCATTGTAAAGCCTTTGGATTTGTGTTTGGTGATTCTGTTGATCAGAATTCCCAAGTTTTTCAAAGTTGTTTTTCTTTATCATGTTGTTATTGTATAAATTGTTCTCCTGGTTCTACTCATTTCACTTTGCATCAATTCATACAAGTCTTTCTTGGTTTTTCTGAGAGCATCCTTCATCATTCTTCTTACAACACAATGTCATAACTTGTTCCACCATTGTCCAATTTATGAACACTCCCTGAATTTCAATTTCTTTGCCACTGTAGAAAGAGCTGCTCTAAGTATTTTTGTATGTATGGATAATTCTCCTCTTAGATCTTTGATCTATTAGCAGTTTCAGTAAGTCAAAGGATATGCACAGTTTAATAGCTTTTTGAGCATAGTTACAATTTGCTTTCTAGAAAATTTAGACTAGTTTATAGTTCTTCTAACAGAGTGTTAAAATACCTTTTTTTTATAGCCCCTCTAGCATTTGTCCCATTTTTGTGGACTCTACCAATCTGATGGGTATGAGGTGGTTTGTTAGAGTTGTTTTAATTTGCATTTCCCTAGTTATTAGTGATTTAGGGCATTTTTCATATGGCTTTGATTTCTTCCTCTGAAAACTGCCTATTCATATCCTTTGACCATTTACTAATTGGGGAATGGATCTTATTCTTACAAATCTCTCATAAACCCTCAGTGTTGGAACAAGGCCCCTTGAGTTCAGCATGAAAGCATGTGTAACAACATGCCAATTTGTGAAGTAACTCCAGATTAATTTTAAAAGTCTGGCAGCCTTCTATGGTAGTTTTTAAGTCAGTATTTGTGAAATTATGTAAGAGTTAGGAAACATCCTAGGATAGATGTTTGAAGCAACATCCTTGGATGTTGCAACATCCTTCATAAAGCCATTTTAATAAATGCTTAAGCATGTTCTGCAGAAGTATGAGCACCAGGCAAGAGAGAAACATAAAAGAGAAAGGCAAATGAGAAAACAGAAAAAAAGGATGATCAATCAATCAGATGGCAAAAAACCCTTAGGATGCAAATATTAACTTACCTCCTCTCAGGCTAGCACTTCTGGCTGCGTTGAGCCCAGCAATTTTTATTACTTGGCAAATAGCATATTTGCTCTTGGTCCCTTCCTTGATATAGGCCTGTCTGGCTGCTGTAAGCTCAGCCTTTGCTGACTAACCCACAACTACAGGCAGATCATTCTCAGAAGCAGCCAGAAGAATGGATCTTGGAACCTATATGAGACCAGGCTTGCATGACCATAGGCTCTTTTTCCATATCAGGACACAGATCACTTTCTGTTTTTCTGGAAGGTACTGAGTAGTTAGACGGATGATTGGTCAGAGAGGACCTGGGATCAGAAAAATAAGTTCACTGTCTGTACGCTAAGCACCTTAAGGCTGCCAGGGGTCTAAGAAGTCACTGAGATAGGTTGGAGGCTAGGGAGCTTGCAGGATTTTGTAGGTGGAAAGGGACAAGACAGGAAGGTTGTAGGGGTAGGACAGAGCAAAGAGATCTCAGAAATCAAAAGTGTAAGAATTCAGAAGGTCAGTGTGGTAGATAGAGACTGTCCAGAAACACTCAGGTTCAGGCCTCCCTTCTGACATAGACTGACTAGGCAACTCTCTAAAAGACTGCTGAGTTGTAGAGAAGGCACCAAACCACATTAGTAGAGGGAGTTTCCTTACCAGGGTGCTTCTTTTAGCAGGGAAGTCCCAGGCACAGTTCCTATCCTCTTCTTTTATATTTCCTGCTGCTTATGGGTGGCCTTGGAGCTACAAAAGCATTCAATGGGAATCTGCATCAGTTGAGGGCAGAGTCACAGGCCTGAGAATATGGCCAGCCTGCAGCTGGTTCCAAGGATCAAGTTTTTAGGGAGATTCTTGAATTTTTTTTCTGTACCGTTGTTCATGCTAAACAGTATCTTAGTTATAGAAAAACAAAGCAAAAAAACAATCATTCCTCTTCCCCCTACACCCACCAAGTGTCAAGTAGAAACTAGCTCCAAGCATCATTAAAATAGAGTTAACAGTGAAAATTGTGGTATCTGGTGGGTATTTCCAGTTCCTCAGTCTAACAGGTGTGAATGTCCTTGCTTAAGTCTTTCCTGTCAATATTTGAAAGAAGAATCTATTTCCTCACTTTGTTCTATTTACTTTTCCAGCTGAGACAACACATGGGTGAGTGTGCGCATCAGCTCTGGAGGGAAGAAGGATCTTTGTTTCTGGTTATTGCTTTTACTTGCTCATTTTTTGGGTTCAGCCTCCAGTAAGTGTGCTTTTCCCAGACACCTTCATCCATCAAGACTAATCTATCCTAAGATAGGAAGTCACGTTAGCATGAAAACCCGAGTCGGTAATAACCGAGACCAATCCTGAAATAGAGAATGTGTAAGATTCTCTTCATGTACAGATTATATTTGGTTTGTCCCAATTTAAGCCAAAGCTCTGGCTTGAGAAGGCTAAGGGGAGGTTATAGACAACTGCCTCCTCTTCCACGCTTGTCCTTTCAGCCAACTTTATTACTCTATAATATAGTTTTAGTAAACGTTTTGGAATTTGAAGGGGCTGTGGCAATCATTGGCCCAAGGGTTTTCCTTTTAAAAATAAGGAAACTAAAACAAAGAGGTTAGAGGACAAACAGAGGAATAGAACTGGTGGTCAAGCCAAGACTAGATTTTTTTTTTTGGCTCCTAACTTGTAGTGAAGTCTTCTTGCTCCTGCTCCCATCCCCCACATCCCTGCATTAAGGAAACCTCAAATGAGGATGAAGTTAGTGCAGCTGTGGTTCTCCCCTAAGTCTTCCTGTATAGAGCCAGGCCCTTTTATGACTTATTCAAAGAAAGAAAGGGCCAATATCATGGGGAGACATCCAGGTGTTGCCAGAGCCGATAGCCCCCTTGACTCTCCTTGCTTCCTCCTTTTCCACCATCATCTAATAATTTTTGTTAAAGCATATGCAGTACTCAGAGATAAAAATTTCACTTGAGTCAGTTCACACAGATATCCTCATTAATGAATCTAAATGCCCAGATTGTAACTTGGACCACAAATTCTCATAAAATCATAACAGAGATGTTGAAACTGTGTGGATTCAGATTCTTTCAATTAAATCAGTCCCATAGAGAAGGTGGTACCTGAGCTGGTGATCCTTGAAGGAAGATGAAGATTCTGAAAGGGGGTGATGAGTACCTTCCAAGCATGGAAGGGGTGGGGTGACCAGTGCATCTCTATGGAAGATGGTGCCGGAGCATCAGCTATACAGAACAGTGAAGAATTAGTCCAGTTTGCCTTGAACACAGAATTGAGTAAAGAGGAGTCTCGGGAAAGACAGTTGAAAAGTCCTATGGCCTGTGTAGGGGGCAGTGGAATATCTGGAATCCTCGACAGAACTTCAGGAGTCTTAGAGTCTGGCTGTGTGACTTTAGGGAAGTTTCTTGACTTCTGATTTCCTCAGCTTAAATTGGGGTATTTGGTCTATGATCCCCAAGATCATTTTTAGATTTCTGATTCTACATCTTCTGTTAAAAGGGCCTATAATCTTCTCCTCCTCAGTGAATTTTTCTGGAATATTTGATAATCTTTTCTTTATGTCTGTCATCTCTCTACTGTTCTACTCCATATTGTTCATTTTATTTTGTTTTCACAGGGACCCTCGCAGCTCCCAGCTTAAGCGCCTTGTGTAATTGAATTAATTTAGTATACTCTTTACTTGTGCAGTGGAATAAAAAAGTTCCATAAAGCCAGCTTGACAGTAATCTTCCTGGTTCCCTACTTTCCTGCTGACCCGGACCCATTGCCTCCTTCCTTGGCTGTTGCTTTGTTTATTTTCACCACAATCTTTTAATGGCTACATTTGTATGTTTACCTTTGATGATCTCTTAAGCGGAAGAATTCAAGAGAAAATGAATGTACACTCATAATTCATGTTGTAGGCAATTAGTAATAGTCCCAAAATGTTAACTTTCAGTTAGGCAACCTTATTTCTTCCTGTGGAGATGGTATAATGGTCATGGTAGAGGTGGTGTATGTATGTGGGCGGGTCATTTCCTTTCTTCACAAAAAGTAAAATAAGAAAGAATCAAAGAATTATAGGTTTGGAGTCAGAAGGGACTTTTGCGTTCTATTTTGTCTAATTTCTTCATTTTATAGATGCTAAAACAGAGGCCCAGAGGGTTTTAGTGACTTAACTTTAGCCCAAGTAGTAGGTGTCATGTTTGAAAAGTTTGTTTGAACATGCTGAGCAGAGGCTGAGATGCACTTAGATTGTTTTTTGGGGGAAAAAATCAGATTTTGCAATGCTCTAAAAACACATTTCTGCTCATTCTTTCTTGGCAAGAAAAAGTCAGCCAACTGAGGCCCACCAGTAGTTAGCCCTGATCCAAAGTACTGTTGGTTGTGGAAATGAATATAGCTGATGAAGGAAATGGGATTTTTTTCCCCCTCTTTGGAAATGTTCTTAAATCAAAATAAAGGGCCAAGTGTTTTGGAATATGAGTTCTCCCTTGGCAATGTTGCATCAAACAAAAAGCACCGTAACATTTTCATGTTTACACGTTCAAGATTTGAAATTTTTTTATCGATGTAATAAGCATCATGGCAGCACATGAAAATCCTTTTATGGGAACACATTCAGATTTAATTTGCTGTGCTCTGCTAGAATGCACAAGAGGCAAACAAAGCCTCACATTGTTACTTTTCTGTGCCCATAATTTGTTTCTTCAAAGCTTCCTTAACCATATATGCTAGGGAGATGTAAGTGATGCATGTTGCATCAATATCAGGGAAGATGGGCTTAGTAACCTTTGAAGAGTGTTCCCGGAGTATCTTCAGAGAATTAACTTTCCCTTCTTTCAATGAAATTTGAATTTTAAGCTAAAAAAATTCAGTAAGAAATTGTGACATCAAAACCCCCACCTCTCCATATTTGATTCCCCAGCTGTAAGAAAATTGCTGACTGTGTTCAGGCATGTGTTTATCATTTATTGCTTGTCTCTGCTATCCTTTATCCAAAAAACCCAAGATGCTATTTCAAACTCTACATATATCTTATATACTAAGCTCTATCAAGGTCAAAACAATGCAGAATTTCAGGGAGATTAAGTATCAAAAAGAAAGGAAATAAAACACAATGGAAACTAGAGATGTCTTCCTCCCTGCCCCTTCAGTGTTGTGTAAAACCTATAGGTTTGCTCTTCTTTCATTCATATAATCATGATCTTAGCTGAGGCCCATTTGTCCATAGTGTTGCAATAGCTGCCAAGTGGTTTCTCTGCCTCCAATCTCTTGCTTACTCCATTTCATCCCATACACTAGTCATGTCAAACTAAGTAGAAATGGGGCTCATTTAACTGTCCACAAGGATCCCTTAAGGTTGCAGATTGACTCACAAAATAACATATCAACTTTATCTATATTCTATTATGTTTTTACAGTTTACTTTATTATTTCTCAAATACATTTTAATTTGGTTTGGGTCTCACTTGGGAATGTGACCTGAAGATCTTGTGTTAGTATTCCTAAAGCATATTTTCAATTATTGTATTCCTTGGCTCAAAAACTTGCAATGACTCCTCATTGCCTTCCAAATGAAGTCTAAACTCATTAGCTTGGCTTTTCCTGGCCTTTTGCAATATCTTCCTGACCTTGTCTCCAGTTTAGAGAAATAAGACCACTGTTTAGCAAACATGATCTGTTTGCATTTCCACCTCCTTGCATCTGTTTATGATGGTCTCAAAGCCCAGAATGATTTACCTTCTCTTTAATGTCTCTTTTCTAAGAGATAGTAGAAATAGTAGGGGACATGATGATGGGACAAGGAAAAAGACTGAATTCCAGATCAGAGGACCTGGGTTTGAAATTGACTTTTGCTATTTATTAGCTGGGTGATTTGGGGCAAGTCACATCAACTCTCATGTTTTAGTTTCCTATCTGTAAAATGAGGGATATTAGATTAGATAATGATCAGGGCCTCTCTCCACTCTAAATCCCGTGATTCCATGATGTGTTGGAAACCTACTTGTTCGTTAGGTACCAGCTCAAATGTCATACCCTTTGTGAAGGTGAATGTAAAGGGAGTGTCATGTGTATGGCTAGAAGTCACTGAGCACAGTTTGCCAAAAATATATATTGAAGCTGAAAAGATACATTGGGGTCAGGTTGTGAAGAACTTTAAAAGTCAAATGGGATTTTATATTTTATCCTAGAGAAAACAGGGAGCCAAAGGGGTAACATGGTGAGATCTGAATTTATAGAAAAGTAGTTTAGCAGTTGTTTGAAGGATGCATTGGAGTGGGGAAAGAGTTAAGTCAGGGTCTTCAATTGTTGTTGTTGGTGGTGGTCTTTCATTTTCAGAGACCAGTAATATCACAAGGGTAATGTTTTGACTTGCCCCTGTGAATTGGATTTTAGTTCAGATAAGAGGTGAGGAGGGTCTAAATTATGACAGTGACTGTGTGAGTAAAGGAAGAGATCAGATGTAAGAGGGGTTGAGTTAAGATTGGGCAATTTGAATTTGTGGGATGAAGGAGAGTGAACAATTAAGGACATTATCATAGTTATAAACTTAGGATACTAGAAGAATAGTGGTTCATTCAACAGAAATAGGACAGTTTGGTAAGTTGAGGGGGAGTGTGGATAATGAGTTCTGTTTTGAACATGTTGAATTTGAGATTTTTCCAGGGCATCTGGTTAAAAATCTCTGTTAGGCAACTGATAATATAATACTGAATCTTGGTGAGAGATTGGGGATGTATTTATAGATCTACTAGTCATCTACATAGAAATGATAATTAAACCCAAAGGCACTGATGTCATTACTGAGAGAAAATGTAGAGAGAGAGAAGAGGGTCTAGGAAAAAAGCTTGAGGGACACCCAGAGTTAGGAGACAAAATGTGGGTGATGAACCAAGAAAGATTACTGAGAAGGATCAGGTAGGTAGATGGTGTTACAAAACCTCAGAGAAGAGAGAATATCCAGGAGGAGAGGATGGCCAGCAGGGTCAACAACCTAGAGATATCAAGGATCAGGAAGGAAAATAGACTAGCTAGTTTGGCACTTAAGAAATCATTGCCAGCTTTGGAAAGAATGGTTTTGCTTGGGTTATGAAGCCAAAAGAGATTGGAAAGAGCCAAAGAGTAACTTTTTCTCAGAGTTTGGTGGAAAATCCTCAAACAGATGGGAGTACTACATCATCCTACTCGTCTCCTGAGGAACCAGTATGTGGGTCAAGAAGCAACAGTTAGAACTGAGCATGGAATAGTCGATCGGTTTAAGATTGGAGAAAAGGAGTATGGCAAAGCTATATATTGCCTCCTTGTTTATTTAACTTAAATTCAGAATACATTATGTGGAATGCCAAGCTGGATGAATCAAAAACCAGATGTTGCCAGCAGAAATATCAGTAATCTCAGATATGCAGACAATCCCACACTGATGGCAGAAAGTGAAAAAGAATTAAAAGGCCTTTGACGAGGGTGAAAGAAGAGAGTGTAAAAGCTGACTTGAAACTGAATATTAAAAAATGAAGATCATGACAACTGGTCCTATCACTTCCTGGCAAATGGAAGAAGATGAAATGGAAGCAGTGTTAGATTTTTATATTCTTGAGTTCAAAGCTCTCTGCAGATGGTAAGTAAAGCCACAAAGTTAAGATACTTGTTCCTTACAAGGAAAGCCATGGTAAATCTAGACAGCATGCTAAAAAGGAGAGACATCACCTTGTTGACAAAATTCTGTATAGTCAGAGTTATAGTTTTTCCAGTAGTAATGTATGACTGTGAGAGTTTTACTATAAGGAAAGCTGAACACCATAGAATCGACACTTGAATTGTTGTATTGTAGAAGATTTTTGAGAATCCCTTGGACAGGAGCCAAGATGGTGGAGGAACAGCACAGACTTCTAGTGCGCTCCCTGCCAAGCCTAGTCAAATACCTGGGAAAAAATGGCTATAAACAAATTCTGCAGAACCCACAAAATGAAAGAGTGAAGCAAATTTCCAGCCCAAGATCACCTGGAAGGTTGCCACGAAGTGTCTATCATGCCACGCTGGGAGCAGAGTGTAGTCCACTGTGGACTGCGAGTGCACAACGGGGATCTGAACAGGCCTTGGGGGGGGCTGAATCTCTCACACCTGTGGTGGTTTCCAGACTTCATGACCCCAAAATGCTGAGGATAAATTGGAAGGTCAGTGGGAAAAGCCTGTGGGACCAGTGCAGGAGAGTGGAGTGGTCTGGCCCCAGTCTCAGGGTGGCGGAATGGGGAGGGGGTGGAAGAACTTGCGGCAGCCACAGCAGCATTAGGGGCAGAGACAGTGACTGTTTCTGGAACTCTAGGCCCAGAGATTGTTGGGGGATTGAGTGGCTTGACAGTACATTTCCCATCCGCACTGGAAGCAGAGATCTACCTTAATAGGAGCTCAAAAGTTAAGTAAATGGCTGGGGAAATGAGCAAAAACTGAAAAAAGAATGAGACTATAGAATCTTAACTTTGGTAACAAGGAAGACCAAAGCATGCAAATAGAAGACAATAAAGTTGAAGCTCCTCCATCCAAAGCCTCCAAGAAAAATATGAATTGGTTTCAGGCCATGGAAGAGCTTAAAAAGGATTTTGAAAAATAAGTAAGAAAAGTAGAGCAAAAATTTGGAAGAGAAATGAGAGTGATGCAAAAAAATCATGAAAAATGTGTCAACTGCTTACTAAAGGAGACCTAAAAAATGCTGAATAAAATAACACTTTAAAAAATAGACTACCGCAAATGGCAAAAGAAATCCAAAAAGCCAATGAGAAGAAGAATGCCCTAAAAAGCAGAATTGGCCAGATGCAAAAGGAAATCCAAAAGCTCACTGAAGAAAATAATTCCTTAAAGACTAGAATGGAGCAGATGAAAGCTAATGACTTTTTGAAAAATCAAGAAATTATAAAACAAAACCAAAGGAATGAAAAAATAGCAGACATTTATTGGAAAATAGGTCCAGGAGAGACAATTTAAAAATTATGGGACTACCTGAAAGCTATGATCAAAAAAAAAAAGAGCCTAGACATCATCTTTCATGAAATTATCAAGGAAAACTACTCTGATATTCTAGATCAAATTCCGGAGCTCCCAGGTCAAGGAGAAAATATTGCAAGCAACCAGAGAGAAACAATTCGTGTATTGTGGAAACACAATCAGGATAACACAAGATCTAGCAGCTTCTACATTAAGGGATTGAAGGACTTGGAATATGATATTCCAGAAGTCAAAGGAGAGTTCCTAGGACAGAAAGGAGATCAAATCAGTCAATACTTAAAGACATTAATTTAACCTTCTCATTGGAAGGACAAATGCCGAAGCTGAAGCTTAAATACTTTGGTCATGTAATGAGAGGATAGGACTCATTGGAAGAGACCCTAGTGTTGATAAGGATTGAAGTTGAAAAGAGAATGGAACAGCAAGGGATGGGATAGGTAGATAGTGTCATGGAATCAATGACTATGAGGATGGACAGACTTTAGGATATAGTGACAGAAAGAAGGGACTGGTGGGCCATGGGATCATGAAGAGTTGGACACAACAGAACAAATGAAAAACAACAAAAATATATTTTATTTCCCAGGGGTACACTACTTATGTTAATATTGATGACTTCTCTAATAACTTGAGCTTTCAGAACACTTTTTCTCTCTCTACAAAACCACTCCTGAAAGAGCTCCTTTGTTAGCTCTTTATCTTTTTCCTACCTCTTTATGCTGGTGGTCTTCAAGGTCTGTTCTTGCCCTACCTCTCTTCTCTCTCCTTACTCTCTCCATTGCCAGTTACTTGGATTCAACTATCGTCTCTTTGCAGATGACATTCAAACTTATATTAACAGCCCTGAATATTGTCAGAATTCCAGATATATATCCAACCAGCTTCAGGACATTTTCATCTGAACATTCTAATAACACCTCAAATTCAACTTATCTAAAAGTGAACTTATTATCCCTCTTTCTAATGACATTGTGTTTGTCTCTTCTGGCATCACCATCCACCCACTCTTCTGTTTTGCAGCCTACTGTGTATTTTTGACTTTTCTCTCTTCCCTTCTTCCCATATCTAATAAATTACCTGCTCTTGGAACATCTCATGTCCATTATTTCATCTCTGTTCCTATTGCTATCACCCTAATACAGAGTCTTCTTATCATCTTCGAGGTCTATTGACTAATTAGCTTTAATAAATGCTTGTTAAATGATGATATTAGCTTCCTAATAACTTAATTTTTAAAGGGATTTGTTAATTTAAGCCAGAATGCTTTAAGAAAAAGATGCAAGAATGCATTTACAATTTCACCAGCTTATTTTTGATTACAATAATTTTCCCTAGTTCTATTCATCCCTCTATTGTCCATCCTCCATGTTGTTATCAGAATAATTATCCTTTATATTAATCTTATTGTGATACTTCTCTATTCAAAAATTGTCATTGGTTTCCTATTTCTCTTCAAGTAAAACTCAAATTCCCTTTTCTGGCATTCAATTCCTTCCATAATCTGGCAGCACTCCATCTTTCCAGTGTTATTGCATATTACTACCCTCTATGCATTCTAAATTCAGACTTACTAGTCTACTTTTTAGCTCCAAAATGCATCATGTAATCAATCTCCTATTATATGTTCCCTATGCCTGAAGTGTCTTCCCTTGATTATTGTATCCTAGCTCATCATTATGGCTCAAAGCTACCTCCTCCTATAAGCTTTCCCTAGTTGTCTTGATCAGTGAAAGATTTCATTTTTGATTCCTTTAACTGTCTGATGCATTTATCATGTCATATAATGAATTGGATATCTATGTGTCTCATCCATCAGGATAGAATCATGGCTTTCACAAATGTAACATTTCAGGCGAAAAAGAAATGCTCTGCTCATACTAATTCCTGAATAATGATGATGATGATGATGATGATAACTCATTATAATTCTTTTTTTAATACAAATTTATTTATTTAACTTTTTACATTCATTTTCACAAAATTTTGGGTTCCAAATTTTCTCCCCATTTGTCCCCTCCCCCCACCCCAATACACAGAGCATTCTAATTTCCCCTATCATCAATCTGCCCTCTCTTCTGTCCTACCTCTCTTTTCTTGTCCCCATCTTCTCTTTTGTCCTGTAGAGCCAGATGACTTTCTATTCCCCATTGACTGTATTTCTTATTTCCTAGTAGCAGGAAAAATACTCAACAGTTGTTCCTAAAACTTTGAGTTCCAAATTCTCCCCATCCCTCCCTCCCCACCCATTCCCTTTGGGAAGGCAGGCAATTCAATGCAGGCCATATCTGTGTAGTTTTGCAAATGACTTCGATAATAGTTGTGTTGTGTAAGACTAACTATATTTCCCTCCATTTTATCCTGCCCCCCCATTGTTTCTATTCTGTCTTTTGAACCTGTCCCTCCCTGAGTGTTAACTTCAAATTGCTCCCTCCTCCCATTGCCCTCCCTTCCATCATCCCCCCCACCCTGCTTATCTCCTTCTCCCCCACTTTCCTGTATTGTGAGATAGGTTTTCACACCAAAATGAGTGTGCATTTTATTCCTTCCTTTAGTGGAATGTGATGAGAGTAAACTTCATGTTTTTTTCTCAGCTGTCCTCTTTTTCCCTCCACTAAAACGTCTCCTGCTTGCCTCTTGAATGAGATATAATTTACCCCATTCCATTTCACCCTCTCTCCTCCCACTACATTTCTTTCTCACTGTTTACCTTAATTTCTTTTAAGATATGGCCCCATCCTATTCAATTCACTCTGTGCTCTCTGTCTCTGTATGTGCATGCATGTGTGTATGTGTGTATGCACACACGTGTACATGTGTGTGCATGTGTGTATGTATGTGTGTGTGTAGTCCCACCAACTACCTAGATACTGAAAAGTTTTAAGAGTTACAAATATTGTTTTTCCATGTAGGAATGTAAACAGTTCACCTTTGGTAAGTCCCTTATGACTTCTCTTTGCTGTTTGCTTTTTCATGCTTCTTCTCATTCTTGTGTTTGAAGGTCAAATTTTCTTTTCAGCTCTGGTCTTTTCATCAAGAATGCTTGAAAGCCCTCTATTTCATTGAATGACCATTTTTTCCCCTGAAGTATTATACTCAGTTTTGATGGGTAGGTGATTCTTGGTTTGAGTCCTAGTTCTTCTGACTTCTGGAATATCATATTCCACACCCTTCAATCTCTTATCCCTTAATGTAGAAGCTGCTAGATCTTGAGTTATCCTGATCGTATTTCCACAATACTGGAATTGTTTCTTTCTAGCTGCTTGCAATATTTTCTCCTTGACCTGGGAATTCTGGAATTTGGCCACAATGTTCCTAGGGGTTTCTCTTTTTGGATCTCTTCCAGGCGGTGAACAATGGATTCCTTGAATACTTATTTTGCCCTCTGGTTCTAGAATATCAGGGCAGTTTTCCTTGATAATTTCATGAAAGATGATGTCTAGGCTCTTGTTTTGATCATGGCTTTCAGGTAGTCCCATAATTTTTAAATTGTCTCTCCTGGATCTATTTTCCAGGTCAGTTGTTTTTCCCATGAGATATTTCACATTCTCTTCCATTTTTTCATTCTTTTGGTTTTGTTTTATGATTTCTTGGTTTCTCAGAAAGTCATTAGCCTCCATCTGTTCCATTCTAATTTGGAGAGAACTATTTCCTTCAGTGAGCTTTTGAACTTCTTTTTCCATTTGGCTCATTCTGCTTTTGAAAGCATTCTTCTCCTCCTTGGCTTTTTGAACCTCTCTTGCCAATTGAGTGAGCCTATTTTTCAAGGTGTTATTTTCTTCAGCATTTTTTTGGTCTCCTTTAGCAAGGTATTGACCCGTTTTTCATGCTTTTCTTGCATCTCTCTCATTTCTCTTCCCAGTTTTTCCTCCACCTGTCTAACTTGATTTTCAAAATCCTTTTTGAGCTCTTCCATGGCCTGAGCCCATTGGATATCTATTTCTGATGTTTGGGATACAGAGGCCTTGGCTTCTATGTCTTTCCCTGATGGTAAGCATTGTTCTTCCTCATCAGAAAGGAAAGGAGGAAACATCTGTTGACCAAGAGAGTAACTTTCTATGGTCTTATTTTTTTTCCCTTTTCTGGGCATTTTCCCAGCCAGTTACTTAACTTCTGGGATTCTTCTCCACCCCCTGCCTAGATCCTCCCAGCTAGTGCTTGGGGTCTGAGATTCAAATGCTGCTCCCCAGCCTCAGGGCTTTCAGTGGAGGGCAGGGCTGCTATTCAGGGTAAGATTAAATTCAGGTTCTCAGGTGGGGGCAGGGCCGCTTCCCAGGCTCAGTTCCCTCAGGGGGTTTATGTGGAGACCTTCAGTAATGGAGCAGAGCTCCCGCATGCTCCGGGAGCCCCTGTCCTCTGCTGCCTCTGCCGCTGCCTCCTGAGGGGGCCTGAGTTATGGAGACACCCCACTTCCGTCTCAGCCAGCCCAGAAGTCTCTCTCACTGACCTGTAGCGCCTGTGGGTGGAGGGACCTTTTCCCGCTGGAGGTTCCATCCCTGAAGCCTGCTTGGATCTGCTCCTCCTGGGGCTGCGTGGCCAGGGCAGGGGTGGGCTCAACTGTCCGGTGCGTGACAGACCTTTGGGGTTGGTTTTTCAGGGCTCTCTGGAACGGAAATCTCCTCCACTGTGTTGCTGCGCAGCTTCCCCTGCTCCAGAATTTGTGGGGAGTTCTTTTTACAGGAAATTTATGGGTTGTGGGTTCCGGAGCTAGCATACATGAGTCTTTCTACTCTGCCATCTTGGCCCTTCCCCCTCATTATAATTCTTGGTTGAGGACTCAACAAGGACTCACTATGCCGTGAAGTGATGCCCGTACAGTCAGCTGACTATCACATTGATTCATAATAACTTAAAAATGTTTTTGATGATATTATTGCATCAGATTCTCAGACTATCCAAACTGTATTAAATTAAAAGTGTGTGAAATTTAAAGACATAGCAGAGGTAATCAGAATCATGAGCAAACAAAGTTATAGGAATATCATCTCTATTGTCCTGTTTGCTACTGAATTTTATTAAAGGTGCATTCAGTGAGCTTACAGAAGCTTTCATCTTGATCCTTTTATTCAATTACAAATTGAATAATTAGTTCTTTTATTTTTCTATTTTTTATTTTATATTTATTTTATTAGTAGTTCTTTTATTTACCTGTGTAATAGTCCTTAAGTCATGTTAAATATAAAAGAATAGGATAGTGACTTGTCCCTAGACTTTCTATATAATGATGAAAATGTGCAATATATTGATAATAATGATTAGAATAGTAGCAATAATAGTGATCACAACATAAGAGAGGGGAGAGAAAATTGGCTTGGACTAAGAAAACAGATGAAGTGGAAATCCGCTTCTGGTACGTCATCATGCTTTTCTTAGTTTCAGTTTCCTCATCTGTAAAATGGGGAGTGAGGGGGAGAAATATCTGTACTACCTCCCTCTTAGGGCTATTGTAAGAGTAAAATGATGTAATTTATGTTTAGCAGTTTCCAAACATTAAAGCTGTTCATAAATATTGACCATTGTAATTCATCTTTTTGGATGTATGAATAAATCAGCAAGTAATGAAATGTGTCACTGAGTCATAGTTTTAATGCTATTCTGTTTTTTAGTCCTACTGACTTCTCTTTTCTTTTCATAGTATGCTTGGAAGACCGTACGGATCAATCTGGCTATCTATACTCCCTTAACTTCCCCAATAACTACCCCAACAATGTGGAATGCATTTATACGATTACAGTGGAAAGAGGCCATCAGATTGCATTGCACTTCATCAACTTTTCCTTGGAAGCTATTGTAGGTACATCTTGCATTGCAGACTATGTGGAAATCAGGTAAGCATCTTTTCTTTACTATATGTTATTTATTATCAAATGGCAGCCATTAATAAATGCCTACTTGTAACTCTACAAGAATTATAAGGGGCACTATAAGGTTTGTCCATTAAATTCCATCATAGCAGAGGGTTTATGAAAACATCATCTGTGGCTAGCAGATTCTTTTGCAGTACCTTCTCCTTGTACTTTTCTGAACTTTCACAAGTTTACTGATGAACTTAAGTATCATTTTGTGCGGAGTCAATGGACTCACATGAAGTTCAGGATATCTTGGAGTATTCACTCCATTTTTGAACATTCCATCCCACTTTGTGTTTCAATAAGAGACTAAAGGCGATGGCAAGTTGAATGTCAGTCTCATGTAGAGATTAATTTCCACCGAAATTAAAACACACAAATCACCCAATGCAATCTTAGCACAAAGTGTGTGTTTTTTTCCCTTTTTCTCTCTCTGGAAGTTTCAAGATAAATTGTAAAAAAAAAAAAAAGAAGTACACATTGCATAGTGTCAGAACATTTGTAGGGTTTGTTCTCAATGAAATACTTTATACCTTTAGATTTTTTTAGACCAATAGTATCTAGTTGGAGTTTGGTTTGAGTTAGATATCTTAAAAAATGCAATGAAATTCCATTCATTTGAATTTATACTTTATCAGAAAGTAATGAAGTATGTCACTGTATCATATTTTTGATACAATTGAGTTTTTCAATTCTGATGGCTTCTTTCTTCTTTTCATAGCATGCTTGGAAGACTATATAACTCCATTTGGGAAAAGCCTGATGCAAAAATTTTTAAAAGAAATTCAATTTTATTACTTTCCAGTATAATCTTGTTTAAAGAAATAACATGAAATATGTTTCTAAATAAAATGCTAAGATGTATTAAAATGACTAATTGCTGTAGACCTGCAGGAGAGCATGAAAATAAATATCCACCAATTCATTCCTGAAACATAGAATTTTAGGATATAGAGTTGGGATAATTAGTTCAACCCCCTCATTTTACAGATGAGGAGACCAAGGACTGGGAAGGTGGATTTTTGGCCAAAGTCACACAGATAATAAGCATCAGAGGCAAGATTTGGACGCAGATTTTCTGAGTCCAGTCGGGACTGAAGGAATAAATTTGGAGCCAGACACCCTAGATTCCAATTCTTGGTCTTACATTTACTACCTGGGTAAATTGGTCAAGTCATTGACCAATGGAGGCTGACGGAGCCTTGGTTCTTTCTTTTAAAAAGTGAGGATAACAACTTTAGGAGTCATTGAGAAAAAAGCATTTCAGAAAGCATTAAAGAGTATAATTGGAGATCTCATCACTTTTTATTATAAATTGAATCCATAGCTTAAAAAATATGCTGAGTGCAAACCATACTTAAGACCCTGTATTAATTTATTATTTATTATTAATTAAATGTAAAGGCATTCTTTTCAAAATTTTTACTAAAAATGTCTCAAGAGAAATTATGATACATTTCATATTGAGGAACTAGTTAGATTCTTTTAATTCAGTTATGCGGTAATATGAGACTTTTAGTTGTTTCATAAATGAGAGATTTTCTTCCAATTCTCTCCCAAACCTAGCTCCAAGATTCTTTGTTTTTATTTGTTAAATGTATGGTATTATTCAGTCAACACTGAAATTGAAAATATACATCTAGCCATCAATAGCTGAAAAATAACTAACTTACAACTTTTTTGTTCCTGCACACAATTTTACAAGTTCTACTTTCTCCCCTTTTAATTACTTAATAATGTATCTTTTCCAAATATTTAAGCATTGTCATTGTTTTTCATATTCCTCATGGAACAGAGTCCTTCCCTGTATTCATGCACTGTGATCTGTTTAGCTGTTCCTTCAGTGTCAGATACTTGGGGTATTTCTAGATATTTCACTATTATAACTTAATTAAAACTTTTGTTTTCTGAGGGTAAAAATGAAGCACATCATATCCGTTTGCAGTAGGTTATGATTTGGGACGGAAGTGCATGCTTTCCTTGGCTAAATATCATTGGTTACTACTTATTTTAATACTGTTAGTTGGGCAAAAGCTGAAATTATGCCTTTATGCTTACATACTAGAGACTCATGAGAAGGCTGGTAGAAACAGATTTGTTTGCAATCACAGTCCATAAGCTATGTAAAATGTTTAAACAGCAGTATTTATAGTCTGATGGAAACAGTTATTCCTATATCTGATTATAGAGATGGAGGTTATGAAAACTCACCATTTCTGGGACAATACTGTGGAACAAATAAGCCTCCGATGATAATCTCCCATAGTAACAAATTATGGATAAAATTTAAGAGTGATTCACTTATATCAAAATCTGGATTCTTGGCCTATTGGGATACATCATCAACAGGTAAAATGTGAACAGGCACTCCTTTTGGGAAACTTAGTCCAGTTACCTCTTGGGTCCTTGTGTCATGTGTTTGTGTCTTGTCTGCTTCTTTCTGCTAAATAAACTGGTCCTTTACTCCGCAGTGGGAGCAAAACATCTAGTGTCCAGATAAATAGAGGAAACTATCTGGGGGTCAGCAGCAAAGTGAAATGATGTAGGTCAATATCATTAGTTCATTGAATTCATCTTTTGACCGTGTATCAGCCAAATGCATTAACCATTCTTCCTTTCCCCCGATGAAGATGTATTTTCTAACATCAATGGAAGAAAAGGAGAATATTTGTAAATCAGCAACAGGATAGAGTGGGTTAGATGGATTGTATTTGATTTACATCTCATTTCTCACAAATAGATATTTTACCACAACAGTTAGCTACAAGGGTAGTAAAAGCTAGTATTAATCTATAGGGCTTTAAGTTTTGCAAAGTGCTTTAGGTAGTTGATCCTTAAAACAACTCTGTGAGGTAGGTGCTATTATTATCCCATTTTACAGATGAGGAAATTGAGACTGACAGGATTTAAATGATTTTGTCAGCCTCATGCAGCTAGTAAGTGTCTGAGGTAGGATTTAGATTCAGGTCTTTCTGATTCCAGGTCTATCATTCTACCCACTTGCTTCATGTAAGTATAGAAGGTGAGGAGAATCTTCCAGGGACCTGCAAAGAGTCTGTAGTATTTGTGCTTCCAGCAGTACTATGTGATGCAGGTGTATATGATACATGTTGGTCTCCATCTTAAAGTGAAAGGGCAAGAGAAATGTCTCCATACTATTGAAGTTATCATGGGCAGTGATGCTCTTTCATTTCTCCTCCAGGATGGGACCAGTATGTATTTTATTTTATTTATTTTTTTATTTTTATTTTTTCTTAATGTTCTACAATCACTTCCTTAAAATTAAGATTTTATCCCCCCCACACACACCTTTCCCCCTCTACCCCCCCTCCCTCCCCATGACAGCATACAATTCTGTATAGGTTCTACATATACTTTCCTATTGAGCACATTTTCACTATAGTCATGCTATGTAGTCGAACTAAAATAAATGGAAGAAATCATATAACAAATCAAAACATAATACACTGAAACCCACCTACACACAAACATGATCTGCTACATTCTGTGAATGACTTCCATATTTCTTTCTCTGAGTGTGGAAGGCATTTTCCCTTAGAAGACCAACACTGGGATTTTTTTTTTCTCAGTAAGTTCTTGTGTTATTACAAAGTTCCAAGTCTACAAGAAAAAACTCTCGCACACTGTGGTCATTGCTGTGCACAAAGTTCTCCAGGTTCTGCTCCTTTTGCTCAGCATCAGATCATATAATTCCTTCCAGGCCTCCCTGAAGTCTTCTTGTTCATCATTTCTCATGGCGCAATAGTGCTCCATTACATTCATATACCGTAATTTATTCAGCCATTCCCCAATTGTTGGGCATCCCCTTGACTTCCAGTTTTTGGCTACCACAAAGAGTGCTGCTATAAATACTTTTGTACACGTGGGACCCTTTCCCATTTTTATAATCTCTTGGGGATACAGTCCTAGTAGCAATATTGCTGGGTCAAAGGGTATGCACATTTTTGTAGCCCTTTGGGCATAGTTCCAAACCGTTCTCCAGAAGGGTTGGATGATCTCACAGCTCCACCAACAGTGAATTAGTGTTCCAACTCTCCCACATCCTCTCCAGCATTTATCATTTTCTTGTTCTGTCATGTTTGCCAATCTTATAGGTGTGATGTGGTACCTCAGAGTTGTTTTGATTTGCATCTCTCTAATCAATAGTGATTTAGAGCACTTTTTCATATGATTATAGATATCTTTAATCTCTTCACCTGAAAATTGCCTGTTCATATCCTTTGACCATTTATCAATTGGGGAATGACTTGTATGGTTATATATTTGAGTCAGTTCTCTATATATTCTAGAAATGAGGCCTTTATCCCCGAGCTTAGCCGTAAAAATTATTTCCCAGTTTACTACATCCCTCTGAATGTTGGTTGCATTGGGTTTCATTGTGCAAAAACTTTTCAGTTTAAAGTAATCAAAATTATCCATCTTGCATTTCATAATGCTTTCTATTGTTTCTTTAGAAAAAAATTCTTCCCCTCTCCATAAATCTGATAAATACACTATTCCTTGCTTTTCCAGTTTATTCATGGTATCAATCTTTATACCTAAATCATGTACCCATTTGGACTTTATTCTTGTGTACGGTGTCAGGCATGGGTCTATGCCTAACCTCCACCACACAGTTAACCAGTTTTCCCAGCAATTTTTGTTGAACAGTGAGTTCTTATCCCAGAAGCTGGGATCTTTGGGTTTATCAAACAGGAGGTTGCTATATTCCTTGCCTACTGTGTCTTGAGTGCCAAGTCTATTCCATTTGTCTACCCCTCTGTTTCTTGGCCAATACCAAGTGGTTTTGATAATTGCTGTTTTATAATACAATTTGAGGTCTGGTAGCGCTAGGCCACCTTCCCAAGCATTTCTTTTCATTAGTCCCTTTGATATTCTGGACCTTTTGTTTTTCCAAATGAATTTCGATATTATTTTATCCAGCTCTAGAAAATAATTATCTGATAGTTTAATTGGTATGGCACTAAATAAGTAGATTAATTTAGGTAGAATTGTCATTTTTATTATATTAGCTCGGCCTACCCATGGACACCTGATGTTTTTCCACTCACTTAAATCTGACTTTATTTGTGCAAAAAGTGTCTTGTAATTGTGTTCATATAATCCCTGGGTTTGTTTTGGCAGGTAAACTCCTAAGTATTTTATAGTGTCTACCCTAGCTTTAAATGGGATTTCTCTTTCTATCTCTTGCTGTTGGACTTTGTTGCTAATATATAGGAATGCAGAAGATTTGCGTGGGTTTATTTTGTAACCTGCAACTTTGCCAAAGTTGTTTATTATTTCAAGTAGTTTTTTACTTGAATCTCTGGGATTCTCTAAGTATATCATCATATCATCTGCAAAGAGTGATAACTTAGTTTCTTCTTTGGCTATTTTTATTCCTTCAATTTCTTTATCTTGTCTAATTGCTGCCAATATGTATTTTATGCACTTATGTCGCTTGGCTTAGGTAGAAAAACAAATATAACACACTCTTTGCAGGTCCCTGGAAAATTCTCCTCATCCTCTATACTTACTTGAAACAGGTGAGTAGAGGTAAGACTAGGAGTCAAGAAGACCTGAATTCCAATCAGCAGAAGAAAAACTTCAAGGATAAAAGGAGGGGGGGAAAGTGTGAAGAGGATAAGGAGAATTCTCACCTGTACTCAGGGTTTGGAGGATAGAAACAAATTCAACTCAATAAATTTATTTATTTAAAAATTCAGCAAATTTGTTAAGCCTCTACTATGAACCAGGAATGATATTAAGTATTGTGGATACAAAGACAAATGAAATATGGCTACTTAAATAAGCTCCTTTAAAAATCTCTTTAATCAGAAAAGTGGTTAATAGATAAAAATAGCTAAAATTAATTTATTATTATTAGATAAAATAGATATTGACATTGATTACCATGAGTAACATCAAAGAGATTTACAATCCTAATCCATAGTATGTTTTGAAAATTATTGGTATCTCAGGCAAAATGCTAGAACATGTGTAGTTTGTGAGAACTCCAAAAGGGAAGAAATAATCATAACTTCCTTAAGAATAGGCCATGTCTAATTAACCTAATTTTCTTTTTTTAGGGTCAAATCAAGGGAATGCTGTAGATCATTTATGTAGATCTCAGAAAAGCATTTGTAACAGTTTCTCATATTTCTCCTATCCATTTGGATAAGATGAAAAGATATGGGGCAGATGATAGTAAAAATAAGTGAATTCAGAGATAATGATCAGATGCAAAGAATGATCATTACTGGGTTAATATCAAGGTAAAAAGAATATGACTAGTAAAGTACCCCAGGGATATTTCCTTGACTCTGGGTTACTTGACATTTTTATCAATCACTTTGATCAAGCTATAAATCACATTCTTATCATTTTTTCAAATATCATGAAGCTCAGAAGGTTAGGTTACATACTCTCTGAGTCAGAAAGCCAAAAGATTTCATTTGTTAGATTTTGGGCCTGATTGAAGAAGATATAACTTCCAATACAATCCAGTCAACATTTGTTAAGCACCTTCCAGGCACTGTACTGGGGATAACAATTAATAAAAAGAAAGACAGTCCCTCCCCTCAAGAAGCTTATTATCTAATATAACAACACCCAAAAATAGGCAGGAGAGGGGGTAGGGCTCAGGGTGACCAGGAGGTGTCATGTTCAATGGAGTTGGAACCTGGCAGAGCAACAAAAAAGTGGAAAAGTGTAAAGTGGAACAAGTTGGATCTAATGACTTCACTCAGTTAAGGAAGGCATTGGGAGGAGTTTCATAAAACTTTTATTAGAAATGTTAAAAAGACAGCCCAGCATCCATGAGTATCAAAAACAATAGGGTGGGCTAAAAGTGAAATCCCCTTAACTGGAGGTGTTCTCATCTGTCATGTTCTTCAGGCTTCTCACCATCCAGAGAAATGGTCACATGATATCAGCCCAAGTGGGTAATGTAGTCTCATCTGGACCTGACCCTAATCCCTTTTATCATAGCCCCAACAGATGATGGACATCATGTGATCATCCTTTTTGTAGACCCTTTTTGTCCTATGACTTTTGTCTTAGAAAAAGCAGGGCATTTCTGATAGAGTTGAGAGTGTCAGATTATAGAAAACTTGGGGCCTGTTCAGAGGCCTGCATCCTCGTGATCAGTGGCCTTCTGTGTGCTTCTCTGTTTGAAAGAGTTGTAGTAGAAACCTCTGACCTCAAGAAAAGGATGTACTTTTTCCTGAAAGAGAAAGATTAATGTTATTTCCTCTGTTTCTTCCCCATAGGCTGTGGTGGAAATCTTACGACTCCAAGTGGCATCTTCATGACTCCCAACTATCCAATGCCATACTACCACAGTTCTGAATGTTTTTGGTTGCTGAAGTCCAGCAGAGGCAGTCAGTTTGAACTCACGTTTGAAGACTTCCACTTAGAGAGTCATCCAAATTGCAGTTTAGATTATTTGGATGTATGTATTTAATTTCACTTAATTTCATTATCCATCCTTCCTTCTCACTCTGGATTCACCAAAACATCTATTTCTTTGATCTTTGAGATTTAGAAAAGTGCTCACTTTTCCATGAAGACAAAAATATTCTTATATTTAATTTAATTGAAATGTAATTAGGATACACACATACACGCACACACATAGATATTTTCAAAAGTGAGGCTTTCTAATGAATGGGTGTCTTGCTATATACTTTTTCAATGATTTAAAAAAAACATGATTTCATAATCTTTCCCTCCACTGATCTACCTTAGCAGATGATTTCATGAATTTCTGTGGCTGAAAAAACAATTCATCACCTACTGGTCTACCTGATGAGCCTCTCTGAACTTAGGTAGATGGCTACTCAAATGAAAGATGTACATTCTGTTGCCAGGCCCATACCTGAAGCCTTTTCAGCATGGCAGGACCTGACAAGGCTTGTATCCTGCTGTGGTACCTTTAGGAACTCAGGATCATTTCTACTGCCGGGAGATTCATCAGAGTAGCATTTCAGTAGATATGTTCTACATTTATGTAAAATGTATGTAAAATTTTCCCAATTTTCCAAAGACAATAGATACATAAAAAATAGTTTAGGGATTGAAAGTTATAGCACTTGATAGAGTATCAGTGTGTGTTTTGCTATGGAAAAAATCTCAATAATTTAGACAACTGTTTGGGTAAATGAAAAGTAAAAATCACCATTTCTTGAACAAACCTTGTGTTTTATCAGTTAAGGAAGGCATTGGGAGGAGTTTCATAAAACTCAAAATCACCACTTACCATTATAAATTTCAATAATCAAAAACTTAGACAAATTCTATAGATCCTAGGTCCATAGATTTGGATGATTTTAATAATTATATTTTAAAATTTGGTTCTGCTCTGATCCAAGTAATCTTCAAATAGAGGATGTATTAAGAGAGAGATGTATTAGATAAAGCATTTATTATATACCAAGCACTTGGAATACATAAGCAAAAGGAAGGAAGGAAGGAAAGAAGGAAAGAAAGAAAGGAAAGTAGGCCCTACCTTCTCAGAGTTTATATTGTAAAGGAGGAAAACAATGCTGAAATGAGAACTGAAGAGGGGAGGCCAATGCCTGTGTGAGGGCAACATGTCAAAGTCCAGAGAGTAAGGAGCAGAAGTGGACTGTATCTGGTCCAAAACCTTCCTTGCACGGTGGTTCGCAGTATGACCTCACCAAGAACAGGGAATCTGGATCTCCAGGGTGAGCAGGAAGCTAAGGCAGAGGTGGAAAAGTCTGGAGATTAAAACATTAAAACAAAGCAGCAAAATAAAAGATCGCATGTAAAAACTCCCCGTTGTTTAGTTGGTTTAAAAATGTGCATGCTAACCTTGACAAAATAATGATGAAGCCATTCTTTGTGTTTCCATCTCCTTTTCTAATCCTGTTTTTCTTCATTTCCTTTCAGGCAGTATTTTGTCACGGTTACTTTTCATATTTTATTGCTATTAGCCCTGAATGATTATCTAGTTCTGTCCCTAATCATTTTATTTTATTTTTTCTTTTCAGTTTACATTCCTCAGTTTGACCTCAAGCTTGCAAGCTTCCTGCCATCTACTCTCAGTTTACTGATTTTCAGAATGATATTTTTTTCTCTTCCCCCTTTCCCTTTCTCTCCCCGCACCTCTTCTTCTCCCCCTCCTTCTGCCCTTTCTTCCTCTTTTCCTTCTCATTCCCTTTCCATTCCTCTCTCTTTTCCCCAAGTTCCCAAGGACCTTGAACCTTCATTTGAGGTTTTCTTTTATTTTTCCTTGAGACGATCTTATTTGCCTGTGAACAGATGTTGGAATGGGGCTGTTTGTGTCCAGAATCTGTCACCATTGAAAACATTTTAATTTTAGGTCTATGATGGTCTGACTACGGATGCTCATCTCCTGGCCAAGCTTTGTGGAATTGAGATACCACCATTGATTCGCTCCAGTGGAGATAGTCTGTTCATAAAATTGAGAACAGATGAACATCAGCAGGGTGGTGGTTTCCTAGCTCAGTATCATCAGAGTAAGTACCAGTAGTTTGGTGCTAGAGTTGGTGATGGTCACATACTTGTGCTGAGCTGAACTAGAAACAAGCCATTGAGGGCAGTGCCCAGAGTCTGCTTATCCTCTTATTTATGGGATGAGATGAGATTGGCCTCATTTGAGAATAAAATGCTCATTCAACAAGTTAAATCTCATGAAATTAAAGAACATTCTGTACCAGGATTTTATATATGGGTGGTATGATAGAATTGTACGCACTGGAAGAGACCTTCAAGAGCATCTAGTCCAATCCCTCACTTTACAAAGGAAGAAATTGAGTCCCACAGAGGGTATGTTTCATCCAGGATCAAACAACGAGAAAGTCAGGGATTTGAACCCAAATCTTCTGTTTGTTTTTTCTACGGTGTCATACCAGAGCTCGTCATCTTAATAGTTATTTTAATTTTTTTTTAGCTTATGGTGTCAGCTTTAAAATTCTCTCATTTTATGTTTCATTAAAAACTCAAAGGTTTGAGGATGTCCATAAAGCCTCAGTGCTGTTTAAACAGCACTAAGACTTTTGGGACAACTTGTATTTTCTAGAGATCTGTATTTCCTCTGGTGTGTACAAGTACATCTTATCAAGTGACTATTTTTTATAACTATCTTATGAACATTTTATCTGCACTTCACAGAGTTACTGTAATTATAATAATCATATCCTTGATCACAGAAAGCAACACCCCATTACCTAGGTGGAATATTTTCTTTTGAGCTTTTAATGTGAATTTTTTCCTCTCTGGAGTCAAATTTACTGAAGAACCCTCCAATTAAAAAAAATCCTTTGATTGAGGGAATGACTTACATTTTCATGACTATGTCTTGACAACTGGATTGAAGGTTTAAAGAAAAATCATTAGGCTTCAGATAAATCTTACTCAAAATTCAATGAAAAACTTGAAAGAAAATTCCCCTCCCAGGTTACTAGTCTTCATGGGTTGCTCACTGCTATGAAAGAAATGATCACATTGATTCTGGAAACTCTGAAAAATGCAGATCAGGTAAGTTATAGAAGTTCAAATTCATTGGCATCCAGGAAGATCATGTGTGTTTTCTTCATTTTAACTGAATCACTCAGCCCTTCTATGGAAACCATGTTGTCTTTTAGTGTGTCGCTTCTAGACCTCCAAAGGCAACCAATTTGAAGATGTCATTCATATTGAAAAGAGCTAAAAAATGAATTCCAAGGATCTACTTCTGGATTTATCTTAATTTTAGAAATATAAAGTAAATTTAAGTTTCTGGCTACTCTGAAAGCCCTAACTTTTGGTGTTCTATACTAATTATACAAAATACGGAGAATAGCTTGAAATGATCCCCCCAGTGTAAAAAAAATCTTGAGCACCAATTATTTATAACAGCTCAGGGGGGAGGGGTACACCATATCCTATTGCCATGGACGATGGCTGTACAAAGTCCTCCTATTATTTCAAGAAAAAACCTCCTTGGATGGGTGCTCTAGTCTAGCGGACGTGTGTTATTCTCAATTCCAGGTAATGACAGTTTACATTATAAGACGATTTTCTATACTTTACACTAATAAAGTCATCTGGCAATATGGATTGCTCACTTAGCTAGAAATAATCTTATCTAAAAATGACATTGCAAGTCACCTGTATAATCATATTCAGCATGTAAGTTCTTCAGAAAATTCTCTTGGGGTTTCAAAAGCTTTACTGTTTTTTATTCTTGATAACGTGTGAATTTGCATGCATATGGGAATAGAGGCTAGGTTTACATATCAGCCAGCTAGACGTAAACAAATCACAGACTTAATAGTAATGAACTAGAAATGGTTCGTTCATGTAAAACAACAAAATCACAGATTGCAGATTCCTTGACCACAAAGCCCTGGCCAGAACAGATTTGAACAGGAATGGTTGAGGGACTGCTCAGGAATCATGAGTTTAAAAATCTCCAGTGTCCCTAAAAGCCCATTGATGGAGCCCCACACTCTCATATTAGAAAAGCAGAGTTCTTGTGAGAGTGCATACATTTCCAACAGTGAAAGCACTTCATAATCAGTGGTACGTTTGTTCCCCTTATTCTCTTTTACTGTATTTAATTCTGACAATAAAGAGAAGATGAGGAAAGATCTCTTGGACAAATGATGTAATATATGTGGCTTGGCCAAATGCATGCAACTCAGCAGAACCCAAAACATGTCCTATACCACTCTCCTGTCCATCAAGGTTTAATTAAAAAAATCAAATTCTGGTTTGGAATAGATTGTTTACTGTTTCCTTGTCTTCCTTTTTGCCTTTGCGTCCCTTTCATTCTTTTGATATTAAGTTTGATGACTAAAAAGATGAATCATTCCACCAGTATTATGAATTTTACACTGACTTTACAGTGTTTGACAGTCATGTCATCACATTCAACTTTTAGCACCACATATCATCTTGTACTTTCAGAGTGTTTAGACTGGAGGTCAGTATTTCTATTTCTACATAACAGTGATGTTTCATTTAGGGTGTGTGAACTTAAAAAAAATTGCTATTTCATCATAATTCCTTTGTAATATTAAATATTTTGTTTTATGCATTTAAAAACACTATTCTGAGAAGAAGTCTTCCTAAAGTTTATCAGTTTTCCCAAGGGGTCCAGGACACAACCAAGGTCAGCACTGGAAGCTTTGCTTGAGAGTTTTCGAGATTGGGGAGCTGAAGCTCAAAATTCACTTCTCCAAGTCAAAAAGTCATGGTGATTCAGGAAGAGGGTTAAGGTCTTCTAACCACTTCTCAATACTTGAACTTAGGTGGTGCAGTGGATAGAGCACCAGTGCAGGAGTCAGGAGGACCTGAGTTCAAATCTCACCTCAGACACTTGACACTCACTAGCTGTGTGACCTTGGGCAAGTCACTTAACCCCAATTACCTCATCCTGGGTCATCTCCAGTTGTCCTGATGAACATCTGGTCACTGGACTCAGAAGGCTCTGGAGGAGAAGTGAGCCTGGTGACCTGCACAGCTCTCCCTCACTCAAAACAAAGTCAAGTGCAAGTTATGTCATAATTTTTCTGATGGCATGGTCTTCTTCAGCAACGAAGGATGAACACACCCATATCTCAGCATTCTGTTTTGATTCTGCAAGGGACTTTAAAAAATATTTGGAACTCATTTAAAGCCAACTCTTTGTGCTTTATTCTGACAGGGAACATTTCTCAAGTAAAAATGTCATGCCAAGTATTTATTAAAAGGCTATAAAATACAGATGTTTCCTTGGGAGAAGAGACCCCATATACATCCATATATATATATCTTGATGTGATTAAGTGAGATCTGAATATTTGAGTATGTGTTACTAAGAAACACATGGTGCTAGCTACTCATCATTATTTTTTCCAGCTTGCCAGGATGTGGTGATTGCCAATCTTACTTATGGCATCCTAGAAAGTATCAATTATCCAAATCCCTATTTTGCAAATGAGCGTTGCAACTGGACCGTCCAAGTAACAGCTGGCAATACAATAAACTATACTTTTTCGGCGTTTGAATTGGAATATGATGAAAACTGTACTGTGGACTATGTAGAGGTAAGTGATTCTGGATAAGCTCACTGACTCTAAAAGAATAGGAATCAGAGGTAGTGCAGTGGAGAGAGAGCTAGGCCTGGAGTGAGGAAGATCTGAGCTCAGATTTCACCACAGACACTTACTTACTAGTTATGTGATCCTGTCTGATTCAGTTTCCTCAACTGTAAAATGGAGATGATAATAATGGCACCTACCCCACAGGGCTGTTGAGAAATTCAAATGATAGGTAATTTGTAAATGTTTAGTACAGTATCGGCACATAGTAGGCATTTAAGAAATACTTATTCACTTTCTTTCTTTCAAAGAAGGGACTATAATATGGAGCTGAAGGCCTTAAAGTTTTTAGAACCCTGTAGAGTATCTAGCACATAGTAGGTACTTAATAAATGCTTGTTGATCGAATCTTTTTAATTGGTAGAGTTGAAGCATCTTCCCTTTTGGAAGCAGAATTGGATAATTTCAGAGTAGGGAAGACATCAGTAGCTACTTAATTCAACAAAGATTCCCAGTAAGAATCCTCACTGTAATATACCTAACAAAGGATCCAACAGCTCTTGCTGAAAGACCTCCAGAAAGGGAAGATCCACTCTCTCCCAAGGAAGGCTGTTGGGAGACATTGGGAGAGCATGACTTGTAAGGAAATCAGACTTTGCCTCTTTTCAGCATCTGTCCACTGTTCCTGCTTCTATCTTTATTATTCCTACTTAACATTTTTTTATTATTAATTTGTTTTCAGTTTTCTACAATCACTTCCATAAATCTTAGATTTTTCTCCCCCTCCCTCTCCCCTCCTCTTTCGCTTCTCCTTCCTTGAGATGGCTTTCCGCACATACATTCTTACTAAATACATTTTTACCTCAGCCATGTTGCATGAGAGAATTAAAATGAATAGGAGAAACCATGAGAAAAACCAAACCAAACACAACAAAACAAAATACAAGAGAAAATAGTCTGCTTTATTCTACAATTCAATTCCATATTCTTTCTCTGGATGTTAATTATTAATTATGTTAATTATTAATATAATCAAAATCATCCATTTTACTTCTCATAATGCTATCTCTTATTTGGTCATAAGTTATCCCTTTCTCCATAGATCTGATAGGTAAACTATTCCTTGCTCTCCTGATTTGCTTATGATACCATCTTTTATGTCTAGATCATGTACCTATTTTGATCTTATCTTGGTATATGGTGTAAGATGTTGGTCTGCACTAGTTTCTACTTAACTGTTTTCCAGGTTTCTCTGGAAAAGTTTTTGTTAAATTGTGAGTTCTTATCCCAGAAACTGGGATCTTTGGGTTTGTCATTTGCTACTGTGTCTTGTGTATCCAATCTATTCCACTGATCCAACACTCTATTTCTTAATGAATACCAGATAGCTTTGATGATTGCTGCTTTATAATACAGCTAGGTCACCTTACTTTGCATTTTTTTATTAATTCCCTTGACATTCTTGACCTTTTGTTCCTCCAGATGAATTTGTATCATTTTTTCTAGCTTTATAAAATAATTTTTGATAGTTTGGTATAGCACTGAATAAGTAAATTAATTTAGGTAGAGTTGTCATTTTTATTTTATTAACTTGGCTTACCCATGAGCAATTGATATTTTTCAGTTGCATAGATCTGACTTAATTTGTGTGAAAAAGTGTTTTGTAATTGTGTTCATGTAGTTCATATAGTATCTTGGCAGGCAGGCTCCCAAGTGTTTTATATTATCCACGGTTATTTTAGATGGATACCTGGATATAGTGTATGATCCTGTTGATATATTGCTGTAATTTCCTTGCTAATATTTTATTTAAAAATTTTGCATCAATATTCATTAGGAAAATAATTCTGTAGTTTTCTTCTCTGTTTTGGTTCTTCCTAGTTTATTTATCAGCACCATAGGGCAGCTAGGTGGTACAGTGGATAGAGCACTTGTGCAGGAGTCAGGAGAACCTGAGTTCAAATCTCACCTCAGGCACTTGACACTCACTAGCTGTGTGACCTTGGGCAAGGCACTTAACCCCAGTTACCTCATCCTAGATCATCTCCAGTCATCTTGATGAATATCTGGTCACTGGATTCAGATGACTCTGGAGAAGTGAGGCCGGTGACCTGCACAGCCCTTCCTCACTCAAAACAAAGTCAAGTGCAAGTCATGTCATTATTTCTCTGTGATGGCATGGTCTTCTTCAACAACGAAGGACGAATACACACACATCAGCACCATATTTGTATCATAAAAGGAATTTCCTAGGACTCCTTCTTCACTTGTTTCCCCAAAAACTTTATATAGTATTAGAATTAATTGTCTAAATGTTTGGTAGAATTTATTTGTAAATCCATTTGGCTCTGGGGAGTTTTTTCTTAGAGAGTTTGTTGATGACTTGTTTGGTTTCTTTTTCTAAAATGGAGTTAAATTATTCTATTTCTTCTGTTAATCTGGGCAATTTGTATTTTTAAAATATTCATCAATTTCACTTAAATTATCAGATTTTTGGCAAACAGTTGCACAGAATGGCTCCTAATTATTTCTTTAATTTCCTCTTCATTGGTGGTGAGTTTACTCTTTTTTTCATTTTTGATACTGGTAATTTGGTATTCTTTCTTTTTTAAAATCAAATTGACCAAAGGTTTATTTGTTTTATTGTTTTTTCATAAAACCAGCTTATTAGTTCAATAGTTTTCTTGCTTCCAATTTTATTAATCTCTCCTTTGATTTTCAGGATTTACAAGTTGGTGTTTAATTGGAGCTTTTTAATTTATTCTTTTTCTAGTTTTTTTAGTTGCATACCTAATTCTTTAATGTGCTCTTTCTCAAACATATTGATGTAAGCTTTAGAGATAAAAATTTTCCCCTCAGTACTGCTTTGACTGCATACCATAAATTTTGATGTGTTGTTTGCATACCATAAATTTTGATGTAATGTTTCATTATTATCATTCTCTTTGATGAAATCGTTGTCTCCATGATTTCTTGTTTGACCTACTTATTCTCTAGGATTAGATTATTTAGTTTCCAATTAATTTTTAATCCATCTTTTTATGACCTTTTATTAAATGTAATTTTTATTGCATCATGACCTGAAAAGAACACATTTTGTATTTTTGCCTTTCTGCATTTGATTTTGAGGTTTCTATGTCATAATGCATGGTCAATTTTTGTGTAGGTAAATTTTGTTTTGAACCACTGAGAAAAAGGTATATTCCTTTCTATCCATATTCAGTTTTCTCCAGAGGTCTGTCATATCTAACTTTTCTAAAATTCTATTCACCTCCTCAACTTCTTTCTTGTTTATTTTGTGGACAGATTCACCTAATTCTGAGAGGGAAAAGTTGAGGTACCCCATTATTGTAGCTTTATTATCTGTTTCTTGCTATAACTCATTTAACTTCTCCTTTAGACATTTGGATCCCATATCATTTGGTGCGTATATGTTTAGTATTGATATTACTTCATTCTCTGTGGTGCCTTTTATCAAGATGTAGTTTTCTTCCTTGTCTCTTTTAATTAAATCTATTTTTGCTTTTGCTTCATCTGAGATCACGATTGCTACTCCTGCTTTTTTCTTATTTCAGCTGAAGCATAATATATCCTGCTCCAGCCTTTTACTTTTAGTCTGTGTGTGTCTTTCTCCTTCAAATGTGTTTCTTGTCAACAACATATTGTAGGATTCTCTTTTTTAATCCACTCTGTTATCTGCTTCCATTTTATGGGAGAGTTCATCCCGTTCACATTCACAGTTAGGATTACTCCCTGTGTATTTCTCTTCATCTTGTTTTCCCCCTGTTCATACTTATGTATCCCTCCTTTTACCCTGTTCCTCTTCATCAGTGTTCTGCTTATGATCACTGCCTCCCTCAATCTGCCCTCCTTTCTATCAGACCCCTCCCCCTTTTTGTTATCTCCCTCACCTCCTACTTCCCCATTGGGTAAGATAGATTTCTGTATCCTCCTGAGTTTCTGTTATTCCCCTCTTTGATCCAAATCTGATGAGAATAAGATTCAAACAGTGCTCACCCCCTTACTGTAATAGGTCTTTCTCACCTCTTCATGTGAAATAATTAACCCTATTCTGCCTCTCTCTTCCCTCTTCTCCCAGTGCAATTCTCTTTTTCACCATTATTTTTTATATCGTCCCCTCAAAGTCAACTTATATCTACACCTTCTGTCAAAGGATACTCTCTCTAACTGCCCTAAGAGAGATGCAGTTCTTAAGAGTCATTTTCTCATGTAGGGCATATAAACTGTTCAACCCTATTGAATAAATTAATATTCACTTAAAATTTTTTTTGAGTGCCAAATTCTCACCCTCCAGCTCCTCTCCTACCCATTAAGAAGGCAAGCAATAGGATATCAATTATACATGTGAAAGAACACAAAATATGTTTTAAAAAAAGTTTTAAAAAATTATCCTTCAATTTGTACTCAGAGTTCATCAGTTCTCTCTTTGGAACTAGGTAGCATTCTTCATCATGAGTCCTTCAGAATTGTCTTGAATCATTAGCTTTTCATCATTAATCAACATTGCTGTTACTGTTACTGGTTGCAGTGATCTCTTGGTTTTGCTCACCTCACTCTGCACTAATTCATATAGATCCCAAGTTTCTCGGAAACCATCCTGCTCATCATTTCTTATAACACATTAGTATTCCATCACAATCATATTCCCCAACTTGTTTATCCATTCTGCAATTAATAGGCATCACTTAAATTTCTAATTCTTTGCCACCAAAAAGAAAGCTACTTTAAATATTTTTGTAGTATAGGTTCTTTTCCTTTTTCTTTGATCTCTTTGAAATATAGGTATAGTAGTGGTATTGCTGGGTTAAAGGGTATGCACAATTTTATAGCCCTTTGGTCATGGTTCTAAATTATTCCCCAGAATAGTTGGACTAGCCTACAACTTTGCCAGTGTGCATTAGTATCCCCATTTTGCCCTGTCCCCTCAAGCATTTGTCATTTTCCTTTTCTGTCAAGTTAGCCACTCTGATAGGTGTGAAGTGGTACCTCAGAGTTGTTTTTAATTTGCATTTCTCCAATTGACAGTGATTCAGAGCATTTTGCTGAGATAGCTTTGGTTTCTTCTTCTGAAAACTGTTTGTTCATATCATTTAACCATTTATCAATTGGGGAATGACTCTTATTTTTTTATAAATTTGCTTCAGTTCCCTATATATTAGAAAAATAGGGCCTTTATCAGAGAAACTGCTCTAATTTCCCCCAGTTTCCTTCTTTTCTTCTAATTTTGTGTAGATTTGTTTTGTTTATGCAAAAACCTTTTTAATTCCATGTAAGTACATGATTTCATGTAATTAAATTACATGATTACATAAATAAAAATTTATCCATTTTACTTCTCCTGAACCTCTCTTTTTCTTGTTTAATCATAGATTCTTCCCTTATCCATAGATCTGACAGGTAAAATTTTCCATGATTTCCTAATTTGCTTATGATATCTCAAATCCTCTTCTCAAGAAGCTTACTCTATAATGGGGAAAAACATATATACTGCCAATAAATGTAACACAAGAGAAAATGAGAGAAGTGGAAAGAACTTCAGACATAGTGTTTTGGAGAGAGAGACAGAGATATAGATAGAGGCAGAGATAGACAGACAAAGAAGTAGACTTTAAATGCCTTGGGCAAAAGTAGTACAAATGGAAGGAAGTTGTCAGGAGGCATATTTGTGGCTCAGAGAAGGGTAAGAGCCAGCCAAAATTGGGACAGGTTGTCTCATAAATTAGTCAGTTTCTCATTACTGGAGACATTCAAGCCAACGCTGACTTCATACATTCATTAAATTAAAAAAATTATTAAGCACTTCCTATGTGTAAGGCATTATACCAGACATAGGGAACATACAAAGATGAATAATAAAAAAAGGAGAACTTAATTTACTAAAGGTGATAGACAAGTAGAGTGCTAGGCAGGAGCTCTGAAAAAGTTAGTGTTGGAAGACACAGAAGATGCCAGCTAAATCACTAGGCAGGGGGTAACACTAAGTATCAGCAAAAATGTAATTGTCCTCCTGGCTAACATGGCATTCTTTTATGGAAGTTGTGTGTTAGCCATACCTCCTCCTTCGTCCAATGGGCCAGCATCACACAATGCTAGTTTTCTCCCAGAGGGGAGGATAAAATTAGACCGAATCACAATCAACCATGCAAATGGTTTTGAAAAGGACCATTAGTCACGAACGTTCGCATTTTCTCCACCTTTAATTACCAATGCCATCCTTTCTCTTCTCGGCGGTTCTTAATCCCTTCCTATGCTGCCCTTCGTTTCCATAGACAAAATGATAGTGGTCACATTCAGAGTTCCTGCCGCTGACCCAAAGGACAGTATGGTTCCCAGGATAGAAGAATTTTGTTCTGAGGATTTGAAGGTTGAAGCTTTCAACCCTTCATTTCATCTCCTTTCAAGGAAGTGGGAGAGATCTTCATGTGCAGCAGCATTCCAAAGAAATGGAATCATATCCTTTCCCTCCAGCAGGGAGGAGTCCTGCAGCTTCTAAACTTACTCTTATTTAGTCAACAAGCTAGCCAGATGAGGCCAAGTAGGAAAAGGCTGAAAGCTTCCATCTTTTACTTCCCTTTTATTTACTTTTCCTCATTCACAATGGAGTAAAACTTCCCTCTGCTTTCCATAGTCAACAGGCCATAGAAGGGTCAGTTGTTGTTGAGTCGTCACTCTGGTGATTTTTGGGAATGATGAGGCAGTGTGGCCCAGCCAGAGAAGCTCTGACCTTGAACGTTCGCTGTGAGAAGTTTTGAGGGCTGCCTTCTTGGGTTTGCATTCGTTTACTAACAGTGAAGATGTGACAGCCCTGCATATTCTGCACATGTGCTTACACAATTGCTTTCCTGTTTCTCCTTTATGTACCTGTCTGCCATGGGGGAAATTTGGAGAGGGTGCTGATTCAGATGTGCAGTCCTCATGGGCTTATCGTTCTGGGATCTATATCTCATTTGTGGCTCCATCAATCTTTACTAGTAAATTAGTTTCTTGAGAAGTCAGATTAATGAAAGTATAAGCTGCTGTTTTACTCTTATGGTGTACTGGATTAGGAAAGAGACCACATTGTGGAAGAAAATATTCATTAATTAGTATTTTTCATAGAAAGGTGACCTTTCTGAGCACATTTTTTACCCTTTGGAAGTGATTTAGTCACTTAATGTCTCAGGTATGATTGCCCAAATATTTATTTTTAGGATATCCTTATTACTCAGTACCTTAAAAATAATTTATTAATGGAGAATTACCTTGATGAGAATAAGCAAGAAAGGAATTGAGATTAACTCTCCATTAATAACAAAAGCTAAGGGAAAACCAGAAAAAGAAAAAGAAATTGGAGAGAGGACCAAGACATATTTTTAATTCATGCTGTATTTTGAATTATAATTATTAACTGTATTTTGACTAATAACCTTTTAATGGATTAATATTCCTCAGATATTTCTGTGATACTAAAAAAAGACTGTAATAAAAGACAGCATGAATATTATAGGAAGTCAGCTGATCATCTTTTCTGAAATATGATAAAATTCTGAGGCTGAAGAGGAAAATTGCCAAGTAACATCTGCATGACAGTTTCTTCTGGGTGTGTACGTAGCTCTCTCTCCACAGATACAAAGGCGGAAGCTTTTCTTTGCAAGTGAACAGAACCTGTCTGTACTTCTAAACATGAATTACTTGGAAAAAGCAGAAATGAAAATGTGTGAATAGGAGTGAAACTCAGTAAGTACAGCAGGACATGAGAGTGGGCACTAAGGCTGTGGTCAGGTTTGAAGCCACGCTCAGCTTCAGAAGGCCAGTGAGCAGCTGTGAGTGCTGTCTGGAGTTGGTTTTCTTGCTGACATGCGAGGCAGCCCCAGGGTGAATGACTAATTGTTTATTTTTAGTTTGGTGTTGCGTGTTTTCTGCTTTTTGCTCCCACCCTGCCAGCACATAGTAATGTGACTTTTCCCTTGCCTTTGGGAAAACCGGTGTCTCTTACAGGTCTGTGTGGCTAGGAGATGGTGATGTTAGTAGAAGCACGGACAGACTCATCAAGTTGTCCCTCTGGGCTGTCCTTCAGTGGGACCCCTCCAGCCCACAGGGGTGCTGTTAGCAGAATAGATTTTACAATTGTTAAATGGAAAAAAAATGTCCTTTTACTTAACAACAGACATAAAGCTCTTAAAACTTAAACAAGTCAAAAGAGATTTTTGTAGAAACACCGCATCATGGCCTACTAGCCCTAAGATCTGTGTAAATAGACTTGGGGGTGAGTGGGGATGCTGAGACGCAGCTATCTCCTTGAGTGTAAAACGCAGTGGAAAAAAGACCCAGTTCTGCTGCTAACTAGATGTGTGACCTCAGGCAAATCATTTCCCCTCTGTGCATCTCAGTTTCCTCATTTACAGAATCAGTTTAGACAAGATGGATGAAGAGATGAATAAATTAATGAAGTGTTTATTAAGCACTTACTATGTACAAGCACTGTGCTGTGCTCCAGAGATACAAATGGAAAAGTAATAGTGAATTACCTGACCCTCGAGGTCCCATTGTCTTTAAGGGGTCCCTGTTTAACTTACTGTAAATCTGCATTTCTCTCTATTCTCTCCATGTTTTGTCCTCTCTCCCAGTCCATTAAGTTGCAGGGCTCTAAGGGGGCCTGGAAGAGGAGAAAAAAGAAGAGGAAGAGGAGGAGGTGGGGGCAGTGGAGGCATCCAAGACATGGAATGTAATTAGCTTAGATATGTAAAGTCCTCCCAAACTCCTCCTAGGACCTCACTGAGGCAAAAGCATACAGTGCCTTCTCCTAGAAGATGCTATTTTTAAAAATGTTCCCACAACCTCTCCCCATTCCTGCCCTTGATATGCAAGATTATTAGGTTTCATGAGCATACAAAATGTTGGGCAGGGGAGAGAGATCCCTTCAGTATGCTTTGGGGGATGGGCCCTGGACCACGCAAATGACTCTCCTCTCCATTAATAACCAGTGTCACAGCAGCACATTTCAAATGATGGTGTTTTATGCTGTTTATTTGGAGGATTCTTTGGTTGTCTTATGTGCTAGGATTGATTTCTGTAAAACTTTGGAGGAGAATGGTTTCAACCAGAGTATACTTCTTGGTTTATGTTGCCCGGGCCCACCAGACAATCCCTCATTTGTTGCCTTCTACCCACCCCTGGACCTCCTCCTACTCTAATCCATGCCCCGAACAATTTTTGTGTATTGCTCCAGGAAGCTGTTTTTACTTTAGCCTTTTAGTGTGTCTATTATGCTTGTAATTTGCTCTCATTGATGAGTGTCTTCATCCCCATGGGAAAGACATTCTTATATTATGGAAATTAACTTCTTAGCTCCACTGTGAACTCATTGATTCAGTCTCTCAGAACCAATGCTCCTTAGATACATTCTCTGCTTTGAGCAGGCATTTTGTTCCACCAACAGAAGAGGAGATTCTCTATTATGCCTTGATTTCTCTCTAGGGGGACGTGAGATTTATTTAGTTATCCATTCTCTGCCAATGGAGGTAGTTTCCTTTTGGAATCATTGTGCCACAGGAAAAGAACCAAAATCCATTTGCTAGTTGGAGAGGCCAGACTTCCAGTTATATTTCAATTTTAAATTGATGTATTAGTCCAAAAATATAGGCTATACTTTCATCCCAGGTTTCTTTTATAAAACCTAAGTATGGCCTGTTCTCAATCGAATCAAGTAGGAATCATTAAATAATTATTATGTGTCAGGCATTGTTCAGAGTGCTAAGGATAAAGAGAAAGGCAAAAAGTAGCTCTCAAGGGACCCACATTCTGATGGGAAGAGAACATGTCAAGCTATAGATATGTACAAGAGAGGTACTAATAGATGGAAGGTAACCCTAGATGGAGAGACTCAAGCAGTTGCAGGGCAGGGAGGGGAACCAGGGAAAGGCCTCCAGAAAAAGGGGATGTTTGAGCTGAGTCCTTAGTTTCAAAACAGTTTAAAACTTACTCATTTCCTCAGCAATAGCAACATTATCACTACCAGTACACATAAATCTGGTATGTGAGTAATCTGGTCCAATCCCCTCATTGAACAGATGAGGAAACAGAGATCTAAAGAGGTGAATAAGACTTGATTCCAGTAGAACTGAGAGTCAAAGGCCAGATCTTCTGCTTTCTTCATCCCACGTATTTTCAATGACACTAAGCTGCTCCTTCTTCATATTTAAGTTAGTTTCTTCCTCAGCTACAGAAAACCTGCTGAAGCTCAACGGCCATGCATTCTCTCTTTAGGAGTAGTGAAGTAGAGTTTTCAAGTGCCAGATGTCATCACCATTAACCTTCGGAGCACCAGGATCTAGGAAGAGGGGTGTATGGAGGGAGAGAAGGGAAGTTTGCACCAGTTTTCATAGTTAAATAGAGAAATGTGGGTGAAGGAGGACAGGGGTAGCTAATGGACTACTTAAATGGAGAGGCTGGGTTCATAAGAATCTGATTTCCCACCATCACATATGGGGACCATCAAAAAGATGGGAGGTGTTTCTTCCTTAGAGTGAATCTCTAGATGTTGATCAAACGTTTTCTCCCTTTGACAAATATAAATATCCAGTATATCAAAGAGAACAAAAAGGTGGCTAATTAAAAGTAGGTAGGTGGCAGAGTGGATTGTCATCTTCCTGAGTTTAAATTCAGCCTCACTTGCTAGCTGTGTGACCCTGGGCAAGTCACTTAACCTTGTGCGCTTCAGTTTCTTCATCTGTAAAATGAGCTGAAGGAGGAAATGGCAAACCACTCCATTCTTTTTGCCAAGAAAACCCCAGATGAAGTCACAAAGATTCAGACATGACTGAAACAACCAAAGAATAATTAAAAACAAAATAAAATCTCCAAAAAGACCAAAGAGATTGTAAATTATTGTCCATATGCATAGGATCATATATTTAGAGCTGGAAGGAACTCTGGTCCAACTGCCTCATTTTATAGATGAGAAAATTGAGGCTCACCAGGGTTAAATGACCAGTGTAAACTCATCCAGGTAGTAAGTGACAGCCACGATTCAAACTCACCATCTACTCCAGATCAGTGTTCTTTCTGTTGTGCCACACTACCTCCCAGTTGTTGGTTGTTAATCACAGTTGGAAATATGGAAGCAAAGTTTTTAGATTTAGTGTGACTCAAGTATTGCTGAGACAGAAGCACTGGGAGGCTAGTCTTTGAGAGAAATGAGAATTGCAAGCTAGGTCCAGATTAGTGTGAATAATGAAGCCTCTGAAGTAGCCACAGGCATTCATTAGAAGTTATAATTATATAGAATATAGTCATAGGTTCCAGATCAGTGTAAATAGACAGTGTGAATTCCAATAATGGGACCACTTCATGGAATTCATTACCTGCATTAATGGACAAGATTGTCTCTCTCTCCAGACCTGGAGAACTTCTCCCAAGTTCTAGGTCAGAGGAAGTTCTCTTTAGCTTTGTGGCTGGGTTCTGTTTGCTTTTCTCTGTCTTTTTCTTTTTTTAAATTTTGTTTTAGCAACATGTGTATGGCCTGAGTGTTCCCTCTCCCCATAAATATTAGATCAAAATATAGTCAAGGGTGGCAGAATTTGGGAAACCCAAAACGTTGCCATGTGTTTGCTGTCAGTCAAGGCTCAAGTCTCCATTCTCCTAGAAACTGGAGCAACTGGGTTTTTTTTTTCAAACTTGAAAATACTTATTATAAAATTAGTTCTTCATTTAAACTAAAACATTTTGTCATTTTGAAATGTTCTCCTCCATATTTTCAGGTGCATCTCTTTCTGTTTATTTGCCATTTTAAAACCTCCCCACTTTCCTTATCTTCCTTTTAATTTGCTATGGAGCCTTTGCTATCGTGAACCCAGCAAAATCAGCTATTTTGTGGCTCGGTTTCTCTTCCTATCAATGCAGTGAATAGGACTTTTTCTTAATTTTGACAGGGGTGGCACAGATGCATGGAACTAGGTCAAATCATCAGCTAACAAGCATTTATTAACTATCTATGGGCCATGCATGGGGGATTCGAATACAAAAATGAGACCACCTACTCTCTACTTTTGGAATACACATATGTTAAACAAAGTGCTTTTAATGCATGGCAAAGCAACTTTACATACAAGAACCAACAGCCATAAATATGAGCTTAAAAAATCTTTTTGCAACTACTGCAATATATTCATAATACTGTTTTCCAGCCTTTGCTGGGAACTATATTAGATTCACATCAGCTGAATCTGACTCTCTCATCCATATAAATTGTGGATTCGAATGATTCCTTTGAAATACCTCTCTAAAGCTATAAAAGCTTTGTTCTTTCTTCCTACTCAGCTGTCTCTAACTCTGATAACACTGGTATCTCTTTGGTTTGTTGCACACCTATCAGTACTTTCAGCCTATCTGCACGAAGTCTATGTTTGCATACTTCACTTTGTGCAATTTGTATATGGAAGACAGAACTTTATAAGCAGCACAGAAATCACTTTCAATCCTTACCTGAGCGTGGAAGTCACCATTGCAAGCTTCTCTCATCCAGACTGAGGAAGTATATTGGAATCTGTCAACATGGGCAGTGTTAAAAGATTTCCTTCCTCTTTAAGTATCCTAAGAATAGTTGGGCTAATTGAGACACACACACACCCACACACACCCATAATATTTAATAAAAAGTATTTTATAAGAGCATGATTATTCCCATTCTTTCCAGAAATCCCCTTTGAAAATACACCACAGTGTATAACCTGAAATTGCATTATTAGTTTGGGCACAGGGAGTGCCACACACATGTACCTCTACCACTCCCATTCTCCTCCCCAAATTTTCAGGCTCCATCAAAGGGATTGTTATAAAAATCAGCCCTGGAGGTTCAAAGTAAGAAACCGAGTCTCTTGCCTTTCGCGCTTATGCCTAACAGCTTCTCCTCATGTAGGCTTATGGCTAACCTGAGCTCCTAATAAAAATTAAGTTGGGCAATGGATAGAATGATGGACCTGGAGTCAAGAAAACTTCAATATGAATCCTTCCTCAGACACTCCCCAGCTGCTGTGTGTCCCTGGGCGAGTCACTCAACAGCACTGTATTTCAGTTTCCTTATTTGTAAAATGGGGTTAATTGCTTTTACCCACAGGCTTGTGTGGCTCAAATGAGTTAACATATATAAAGTGTTTATACACTATATTATATAAATACTGTGATGAGGTTATCAATAATTTGTCTGACATTTTAGGCTCTCTAAAATGTGGAGAAAATCGCCTGGTGGTTTTAGTTGCACTGAGCTAGCAGGCCAGTCCCCAGGCTGGATGAGTCACAGTTGGCAGATCATTAGAATACCCTGTGGTTAACATTGGGCTCTGAAAGAACAACCCGCCAGGCTACCCGAGTGTTTGCTATGGCAACCAGTATTTGTGTATTTTGAAAAATGACTTGTTTCATTTCTGTGTGGTGAATTTGAGCGGGAACAGCTGGAGGAGGTAACATTTGCCCCTTGGTATATATAAAGATCATTTCTTTTGCTCACTGAAAATTGGGCAGGCTCAAGCTAAACATTTTTTTTTCAGGAGTGGTATGGTTTCTGTATTATCCATGGTGAATTGTACTGTGTCAGTCAATCAATGACCTTATTAGAATCTATTTTTAAACATTTGCTCAAAGAGGAATGGGAGATAGATTTCATTTCCCCCTATTAATTGCTAGTTCTCTTGTCTGAGAATCCTGGCATGCCAGGAAAGACTGGAATTGATGGAGTGCCCTCCATCCAATGTAAAGTAACCATGCAGGACAAGAAGGGAAAACTTACTACCTAGAAGAGAAACTTAGTGCCTACTTCATTTGACCAATTTAACATGAATCAAAAGTTGCACATAGTATGTTCTTGCCTCTAGAAGTAAGAACTTAGCAGATTTCTGATTCCTCCCAATATTATTGTCTAATGTTGCTACAAAGGGCTATGGGAGGGTACATTGCTTCATTGGCCATAGCTGCAAAAGTCTCTTATCCCATCCATTTTGGATTCAGATGAAATAGTTCAACCTTTGGTACCGAAGTTGAGAAGGAGCCTTTTTTGGGAAGTATGAGATTTTCTGTTTGTTCAACTTTGCCTGGGAAATAACTACATTTATTTTTATATTGGTTATTTTTGAGTTTGTAGTATTTTAGGTTTACATGATAAGATCTTTGGATATATAAACACCATACTTAATTAAAAACTCAGTGAGACTCTCTAACCTGGAGCAAATGTCTTGAGATTTAATGGAGACCCTGGAGGATACCCAAGCCCCATGTACTCTGACTTGTACTTGAGGATCCTACTGAGGACCAGTGACTTACTCAGGGTCAAATAATTAACAAGCATTTGTTAAACATCTAAAATAATAATTATAACTAGAATTTACATAATACCTTAACATTGCAAAGTGCTTTACAAATAATATCCCATTAAACATTCCTAGGAGGTAGGTGCTATTATTGTCCTGATTTTACAAATGAGGTAACTGAGGTGGAAAGAGGTTAAATGATTTGCCCAGGGTCATATGACCGGTAAAGATATGAGGAAGGATTTGAACTTGAATCTTCCTAAATCTAGCTTCAGTACTCTATCAGTACTCTTCAGCTAAGGAGGAACTGACTTCAACCTAAGGCAAATTGGTCAATGCCTTCAGCATTGATTGGTGATGGTTTGTTGAGAACACTAGAAGTGTTCAGCCCCAGGATCATGTCCTTATCATTAATTAGTGCGGCTCCATCGGCACTGAGTAGTTGAGACACACCAAAGATCTTTGGCCCATAAATAGCCTTCAACGCATCATAAAAGCGCTTTGGATTGTTACCATCAGCATACCTTCTTACTTACCAAGCCAGGAATATTGCATCTCTCTAAGATTCACTTGTACTTTACTTCTCATGGAAGTAAATGCTTCCTTCTTAGAGCTGAATGAACTATCCTGCTATTTTATGGAGAATTCCCATAGGGCAAGCTCTCACATGATGGTCAGAAGAATTGATACAAGAACACTCTCCAGGTGTCTCTTAAGAGCTTTGAAATTGATTGTGTGACATGAGAGACACTGGCACAGGACCACCCAGCAAGGGTGAAGGTGCTGTGCTCTATGAATAAAGCAGAACTGAAGTCACTCAAGAGAAATGCAAAATGCACAAATTTAGAGAACCCACCCCAAATGTTCACATGGACTATTTGTGCCCGACCGGTGGTAGAGCATTCGGAGCTCGTTTTGGTCTGATCAGCCACAGTCGGATACATTGTAAGTCGACTCTAACATAGTGATGTTAGTTTGCTCCTCTGAGAGCAGAGGACAACAACCAGTCAGTCAACTATGTCTGCTAAAGGTGTGAGGCAGTATTCAGACTTGAACCTTCCTGAATCTAGCGCCAGTACTCTGCACCACGTGGCTGCCTCCAGGTATATCTCAGGATTGTGAGGCTATCTCCTTTCTACATGCTTATAGATAAGTCAATGTATGCTACATACAAAATAAATAGGAAACAATTTGAGGTGGGGTGGAACACCTAGGGGAATTAGAAAAGGCCTGTTGAAGGAGATGACTTGTTAGACTTGTAGGGGTTTGAAGACTTTTAAGAGATAGAAATAAGAAAGGAAACCAGCAGAAGTTTGGAGGCAGCATGTGTGAAGGCCTTGAGATGGGAAGATCGGATCAACTGGAGCACAGATATGGAAGGGCCAAGTGGAGCCACATTGGGTAGGGTTTTAAATGCCAAATAGAGGAGATTGATGGTGTGCGTGCGTGCGTGCGTAGGGGGGTGGCCACAAATGACATTTAAAATCTGCAAAGTATTTTACAGGCGTTATTTCATTGGAACTTCATGACAAACCCTTCCAGGAAGTCAATACAATTATTTTCTTCTTCATATTACAGATGAAAAAACTGACACCCAGAAGGAGTTAAGTGACATACATACCCCCTGGTTCCATTATCCATCAGCATCGGGGGCAGGATTCAAACCCAGGTTTCCCTGACTCCTAGTCCAACAACTCTCCCATAAAGAGCTAATTAAGTTGGGCAGAACCACGATTTGGACTTTTGGACTTTTTGAGCTTTTGGACTTTGAGTCTATAGAACTTTCTAGGGAGTCTAAAAATCTTTCCAAGTGTTAGGAGACAGGATTCCTGATACAGGCAGGCTTTGCTTTTTTCACGTCTAAGAGACCCAAAGGCCTCTTAACCCTCCTCTTTTCTGTTGCTTCACCTTTGGCTCTCTCTCACAGGCCCTTTTCTATTTTCCCTGTAAAGTATCTATCTAAAAACTTAGAAACTTGACAGTGAATACGCACATTCAGTGAAAGAATGGGGGGGAAATAAACAGGAGAGAGAACTGTGATAAATTAAGCTCATCTTTATTCATATGTTAAGAATGTTTTGAAGGGAGAGTGATTAAAAAGGGCCTCTGGCTGCCCACCGTCCTTAAATCTTCCCTGGCTTTCCCAAAGCCTCACAAGCTTCACATTCTCTCACAGGCAGTTCATGTCGGCCCAGGATGAGCCTTAGGAATTTGGGGATTTATTATTTCTTCTGTCTCTGGATTTCCGGATGTCCTTGGTTAGAGTGCTTCCCTCCTCCTTTGGCTCCACAGTCTTGATAACGTTGTCAGATATCTGCCTGCCAGGGACTGTTGAGATTTAGGACAATGGTAGAGCCACTAGTGATATAAAATCCAAACATGATTACTGATGGAGTCTCATTAATGTAGACACCCTTTCCTGTACAATCATCGAGCTCTCAAGTTTAACACCCCTTTGCTGGTAGCTGGTATGCTTGCTGCAATATTTAAAGCAGCAAAATTCTAGCCCAACCTTTCATTCCCCCAAATCCCACTCTTCTAGCTCCAGTCACAACAAAATTTGATGTATCATGTGTGTGTCTGTGTATGTGTGTTCATAAGTGAGCATGTACAATCACCAGACACTTCTCATTTTATAGCTCCTAATAATCATTTAGTCTAAGCCCAGCTGGATTTTAAGTGTTAAAAATGGAACCTTCCGAAAAGGAGGGAATACAGAATTGGCCAGATCACAAGGGGGCCAACCTTCTGGCTCATCACGTTCCTCCATGAGAACATGTGATCACGATGAGGATTTGTGAAGAGATAGGAATCAGAGGAAATAATGAAATGTAGCAAACGAAGGATTCTGGGTTAGGGAGCAGGGCGCCCGAACAGAATTACATTGTTGAGATAGCTGGGGTTTTTTTTCTTTTTTTGACCCAGCAAGTTGTTAAAGTGCCTTTTTTTTGTTTTTCTTCTTAAGGATGTATTCTAGTAAAAGTCAAATCAGTCATAAGCCCCAGTATGTTGTTAGCTTGTTTAGCATGTGAAGTCTCATTAGATCAGGATTGGGGAAGTGGAAAGCATGCTGGATTTGGAGGTGGAGGACCTGGGTTCAGATCCTAGTTCTGTCATGTGTTTACCTGGATGTCCACAAAGAAGTCCTCTATCTCTCTGGTTCTGTCTTCTCCTCTACAAAAGACTGACTAAATAACCCTAAAGGGTCTTATCCTGCCCCCAATTTATGCTATGAACTTATCTTACTATGGGCAATAAGCATATTAAAAGTCCAGGTTTTTATTTTATTAGACTTGCTCATGTAATCATCAATTCCTAGAATCTATGTGTTGAAAAGAGTCTTAAAGGCAGTGGTATACTGATAAATATTTAATAGTTGGCAGTCTGGGGTAACAACTGTTTAATTTTAAAATTTAGTTGAACTTAGTTTGCTCGCATTAACAATGTATTCATGCATCTGCATTGTCAGGATTTTCTCCATCACTTGCTTAGGTCTAGACAGTCGACAGAACAATAAATCAAGCCCTTAGCATTTGCCTATTGCCAAGTTTTAAATAAATACACTGAAAATTGACCAGTCAGGAAGGTTAGAGCTGAGTCCAGCACACCTCTGCTTAAAGGCCATCTAGTTCAACATCTCTGTCCAATGTACAAATCACTTCTATAAGAATTTCCTCAAGTATTCACAGCTGCTGAAGCTCTCCAGTGACAGGGAACTCACTACACCCTAGCTAAACTTGATTCCTTTTTTTAGATCATTCTATTTCTTAGAATGTTTTCCTACATATTGAGCCAAAATCAACATCTCTGAAACTTCTGCCTATTGTTCCTAATTCTACTTTCCAGAACTAAAAGAAGAAATAGTCTCTTGTGGTTTTAGGATGCCAAAGGGTGTGTTAAGAGATCTAAAAGGGCATATTGAACTCTACCAATTATTTTAATTTCAAAAATTATATTTCATTCAGAATTTTTAAGAAATGTCTATAAACTCATAGGATCATTTGAAGATGTAATGGACCTTTGAGTTCATCTAGTCTGATTCTCTTATCTTGAAGATAAATATCTGAAGCCTGGAGTGACTAAATGACTTGCCTAACGTCACACAGATGGTAAGAAGTGGAGATGAGATTTGAACCTGGCCTGCATGATCTTATAGAAAAAAGCAATGACTCTAGAGTCAAAGGATCTGCGTTCAAATCTCATCCCTGCCTCTTAACTATTTTTGTGACCTTGGGTATGTACTTGACCTCTTTGAGCCTCAGTTTTCTCTGAGGTCACTCCCACTTCTAATACTATGACCAGATGACTCCCAGTCCTTTACTCTTTTCACAACAATTATCAACTCTATGCTGATCATTCTGAAATTTATTTTTTCAGACTTAACCTCTCTCCAGTACTTCAGTCTAGCATCTCTTGGACATCTCAAACTGGATATCTCATAAATGTCTTAAACTCAACATATGTAAAAATGGACTCATCTTTCCCTGCAAATCTTCCCTTCTACCCACCATCCCTATTACTGTCAAGGGCACCACCATCTTCAGTCCCTCAACCCAATGCTAGACCCCTCCCCAATCTAATCGATTGCTAGGGCTTGTCAATTGCATCTTCACAATATCTCTTGAATTTGTCCCCCTCCTCTGACACTGCTTCTATCTTGTTGCAGGACTTCATTTCTCCTCACCTGGACTGTTAGTCGAGTGCCATATAGACTGGAATGGTCCGTTCCAGTCTATATTGTACTTGACTACTAAAGTGATCTTCCTTTAAGTGCAGCTCTGACCATGTTAGCCCGCTACTCAATAAACTGCAGTCACTCCCTATCATCTTCTTTAGAATCAAATATAAGACCCTTGTTTGGTGTTCAAACAACCCTTTAGAACCTGCTCCCCCTTACCCTCACCCCTTTTTAGTCATCTTGTACCATACATTCCCTCCAAACCCCAACTATTCTTTGATCCAGGGACACAGACCTCTTTTCTGTTCCTCAAGCAAGATGCTCCTTCTCTAGACTCTGGGCATTTTTACTGACTGTCCCCCAAGTCCAGAATGTTCTCTGTCTCCTAGCTTCCATGGCTTCCTTCAGATCCCAGACAAAATACTACCTTCTACAAGAGACCTTTCCAAATGTCCCTTAATTCTAGTGCTTTCTCTCCATTTATTATCTCCGTTTATGCTATATATAGCTTATTTATTCAGAGCTGTTTGTGTGTTGTCTTCCCATTAGACTGTGAGCTCCTTGGGGTTTTTTGTACCCCTGGCACTAAGCAGAGTGCTTGGCACATAGCAAGCACTCACTAAATGTTTATTGACTGACTGAATGACCACACCGAGGTGCTTTTCAGTAATAGGATATCACTTATGAAAACAAATAATAAGAGGGTGTTGTGACTTCCCAAAAGCTGAGTATCATTGCTATAGGACATTCCAACATCAACTTATAGATCGTTGTGGGATTTTTTCACAGTTATTTCAGCAGTCTGTTCTTAACTCCATGCTCTTACCTCTAAATAAAACCAAATTCTGTAGGTGGCAGGCTATTGCATTTGGTGTCTAACTTAGTAGACCTTGTGTTCTCAACTTTGTAAAGTTGCTCTTATCACAGAGTCTTTCTCCTATGATTTCAGCTATATGATGGACCTCACCTGTTAGCCCGCTACTGTGGAGCAGAAATTCCCCCTGCCGGGAACACTACAGGGTCGAAGCTTCACGTGCTTTTCCACACAGATGGGGTGGGCAGCAATGAAAAGGGATTCCAGATGTACTGGCACCTCAATGGTAAGTTTGGAGTCATGCTCAGTTTTGCTGTGGTTTAAACCTCCCTACTTCCCCCTTTTCCCATATCCCACAGGTAGGAACCTCCTATGTGCATTAACTCTGACAACAAATACCCACCTGTCCTCTGTTCCAGTACTTGTCAAACTTGACCCTGCTAGGCTCTGTACTTTAGACTTTGATCCTCTCCTGTTGCCTTTGGGAATCCACCCATCTCTCCAAACACACCACACCCTCTCTCCAAACACACATCCCCTTTTTTAAATCATGTGAATATTAAAGTTAGAACTAGGGTGATTTCATTAGTACAGGAAATACTAGGTGAGGAGGCTCCCTCTGTCAATGGAGTTCAGTATTTCTCTGCAACTTAAAAGTCTTTGAGAGTTGTCAAGCGTCCAGACTTGCCAAGTGACTTGCCCAAGGTCACACAACCAGAATACATAAGAGGTGGGATATGAGCCCAGGTCTTCCTGACTCCAAGATCAGTTTTCTTTCTACTATTGACAGGCTGCTTCTCATGTGCATTATAACATATTATTAGATGGCATCTCTGAGTGCTTCCCTAGTAGAAAAACAATGGGGTCTGGAGTTAGAGGCCTGGGTTCTAATTCTGGCCCATCACTTATTAACATGAGAGAGTTAGACCAAGTGACATTTGGGCTCTCTTCCAGGTCCCAGATCCAGGATTCCTAAATCCTCAATTACTTTCCCCTTATCAATCACGCCCTTAATCAACATTGTAGGACCTTGTCATTTAGAGGGTGGACTGAATGAACAAACAACTTCAACCAGAAGGCCAATAGGAGTGTGTATACATGGGACCTCCTAAACAAAGGGACTTACTCTTTCAGAGATTAAAATAAAGGGAAGGTGGGACAGTAGCTCTAGCAGGGGGAAATGGAGACTCAATGAGAAATGTCTAGAAGATAGAGCTTTCAGACAATAGGAGAGTAGGGGTTGGGATTGATTGGTGGTTTAAACCCATGTGCAAAGTTAACTGAATAACATGAACCATCCTTGTAATGTATTTCAGTCCCAAACATACAGTTTGTAGCTCTACAATGACCTCATGCCAAAGTAAAAGTTTTAGGCACACATCTGTATTTTCTGTGTCCCATATGTCAGTCAATGGGAGGAGGAAAAGGAGGCATCAACAGGAAAGAAGAGTGAAAACAGGAAAATGCTTTAATGAGATCACCCCATCTCCCCTCTTCTTTGTCCTTGGATAGAGGCAGAAAAGAGAAACTACGAGATACACTAATGGATGATTTGGGACTCCAGCTTGTCTAGTCCAGAATTTTTCTCACATGTTGGACTAGACCTGTGATCTCATTGACATAGGGAACTTCCAGTGAGGAAACACCCTTTATCATTTCCAAGTGACATTTGCTGTGCAACTTGTAGTCTTGGAGACTTGCCTGGGTTCTCTGTGAGGTTAAGGGACTTGCTCAGGGTCACGTAACCAGTGGACAAGAGCTGAACCCATGTCTTCCTAACTTTAAGGCCAGCTTTCTATCCACTGAGCTATAACTGCCTTTACATCAGTCAGGGGAGGGGCCTTTCCTGAAGCACTGGGACAGGGTGATTTTTTTTTATAATTATTATTATAATTATATAATTATATTTTGGATAAAATCAAGATGTTTAAGCATACTGAAAAATTACCTTTAAACTGGAGTATTTAGAAGTTGAATGTGTACAAGAGGCAATGGGTGCCACATGAGAGCCTCAAGGAATCATATTCTCATAGCATAGAATTTAGAGCATAAAGGGGTCATCTAGTCCAACTTCCTCATTTTACAGATGAGAAAACTGAGGCCTGAGGAAGTCAAGTGACTTGCCCATGATCATACAGGTAGTAGAAGGAAGATTCCAACTCAGGTCTTCTGAATTAAAATCCAGGGTTCCTTCCACTTCCTGGAGGTATGGTAATAGACTACAAGTGAATAGAAAAAGCATTACTTATCCTCCTTAGAATAAGGTTTCCCTTGAACCAGAGTTAGGCTGAGACATGAAGGCAGCCCAGACGGAACCTTTCCCCTGTTGATGAAGGGATGCTCCCTTTTGCTCCCACTCATTTGTCTCCATTGCTTCAGCATCGCGTCGGCTTCCAGCCCCTCCTGCCCCTTTCCAATAACAGCCATGCCATGGTATTTCTCATTTGGCCTTTAGAGAAAAACAGTGACATCATTTCCTGAGGTTGTCTGCAGGATTAGAGGCCATATCCCCCCTTTACTGAGTGAGTCAATTAATAAGCGAACACTTTTTAAAAACGTACCCTCTTTTGTCAACCACACAGGGCTTCAGTTTGCTCTGAGGACATGGATCTCCTCAGGGGCTTTATCTGTTGGCCCATTTTAACAGAGGTGCTGTTGCAGGAGCAGATTAAGCCTTATGACCGTGTCATTATGCAGGCTCTCAAAGACGGTCCCACCCTGAAAAGAAAGGCACGACCACAGTTGCTCTGTCTGGATAATCGGTTCACACCATTCAGCTCTGACAGCATTGTCCAGGGTCTGAATCAGAGGCCCCGGCCGGCCTGTCCCGTGGAAGGGAGTTCAGCTTTGGACAAACTCTGAATAGGCGCTCTGGGGCTCAGCCCCATTCGACACTCATCCCTTTGGGCTGCCAGCTCCCAGAGGGCCTCTCTTTCACCAGGGAGTGGAATCCAGCATTCAAGCAAGGTCAAGGAGCTTTGGAAATAAAAGAATACCACATGCAAAAAGAACGAGCTCCTCAGCTGGGAACCAGGGGAGGGAGGACTGAAGTAGAGGAGGGAGGAAGGGATGTGTGTGGGGGGTGATGTCACCCTGTACCTTCACAAAGGAAAAGTCTTTTCTTTGTCAAGAAGGATGACATCAGCCTCCAGACAGGGGTGCTGGTTTCGTTTTATCTTCCCTCTGGCCTTTTAAGTTATTTTCTAAAGCAGCGGGAGTTTACAGAAATCTTCCTGGCAAGTGCCTTCCTTCCCCAAGCTTCCCCAAGTGCCCCCCCCACCCGCACCCCTGGTCAGCGTTAGCACCAGCCCACTCCTGCTCTTGCATCCGGTGAACCTACTGGTGGGAGGCCATATCCCTTTTATCCTATACCCATTTTTTTCTTTTTTTTTTTTTTGCCTTGGAAAAGAAACTTATTGGGATGATCCTGGACCAGTTTCTCCCATTGCCCATCATTTCAGTTCTCTGCCCTCCAGCTATCCAAATAGTACACTTTGCTTCTTAATCTCCAAATCTTAAATGTGATTATAAAAATCTTTTTTTTCTTGGTAGAAGAGTTTTGTTTTATTTTGTTCATATTGTGTTGACTGAACACCTAGCTGTGCTGTAGGCCTCTTGAATGTCAGCTGTGTGTAGCTTGTTGAGTCTTCAGTGTGTGGTCCTGGCAAGGCCAATTAGAGTTTAAAAAATGGGAAGCAGTTGGTGAAATCTTTGTGGAAAAGGCATTATAAGTCAGGTTTGGGAGATGAATAAGAACTAAGCAGGTGGACAGATGAAACTCAAGCAGACATATTGCCAACCTTGTTTGTGTCCTGGAACCCTTTGGCAGTATCTGGGGAAGCCTATGGGCCACTTCTCAGAACAAGGACATTAAGTGTACAAAATAAAATACAGAGAAAACCAAGTGCATTGAAATACAATAGTCAAACTACAAGTTAAGGTTAAGGACCTATGCTGTAGAGGCTCCCTTATCAGGCATGAGGCAAAGGGGCTTTCTGGTCGGACACAGTCTAGCCTAGCTGTCATTTGAGGGCCCTTTCACCTCTGAACTCTGCACCAGGTTATTCTAAGTTAGTGGAATGCCCGGAACAAAGATTCAACTGTGGAAAGAAAGATGATACAGACAGGGAATGGCAAGAAGATGGGTCTGATTGGTTCAGAGGCTACATGCTAGGGAGCAGGAGGGAACTAGGTGGGATAGGTAGGGTGGGGAGAGCTTATGGAGAGCTTTGAAAACAAAGCCAGTTTGGATTTCATAGGGTAGGCAAATCTTTTCAGATTTTTATAATGGAAAGGGGTATTTTAGAAAGATACATATGAGAGCAAAATGCAGGACTGATGAAAGGGAGACTCTAGTTGAGGCTGGTGCAGGAACAAAGCCTTGTGTGATAGAAGGGATCATAAAAAGATGAAATTGATAATTTCAATTATGTAAAATAAAACAAATGCAGGACCAAAAGCAGACTAAAAAGAGAAGCTGTTTTTTAGTTTATCTTTGTTTTTTACAATAACTTTTAATCGGCAGAGTTGGTTTGATATGGCATATGGTCCCAGTGGTGGGGGTGAGAGCAAAGGGAGAAGGTACATGTGAGGCAGAGAAAGTGTTTGCCCAGACTGAGAGGAAGGAGGGAAGGAAAATATGTCAGAGAATTTCCTGGAATGTTGGTCTAGGAGAGTCACTCATCAATCAGGGGAGCAGGTCCTCAGTTCCTCCAGGGCATGGTCTTTAGTGTGGGTGGTAAGGATAAAATAAATCAGTGTTATCAATTGCAAGGCAGTGGGACTAGAGAGAACAAGGTGAATATGAAAGACATTTTAGGGGGAGACACATTGAGAATTTATGAGAAATTGGATACTGGGAGTGTCATTAGGAGTGATTCAAATGTAAATTCAGATTTCCTAACTATGATGACTAGAAAAAAGTCACAGAGAAGGATTGTTGGAAAGAGGAGCTGGTTTGAAGAGAAAGTTGATGAGTTTAATTTCAGACACATTGATTTTGAGGTGACAAAGATATAGGTAGGTGGGGATTTCCTGTAGTCATTTGAACGTATGAACCTGGGGTAAGGGTTTATTTAGATTTGAGAGCTGCGGGGAGTGAATGTTGAAGAAGAAATAACAGATTTTTGAGAATTACCTAAAATTAGTGAGTGAAAGGATGAACAGGAGCCACCCAAAAACATAGAGAAAGAATAATCAGACAAATATGAGAGGAATCAGGAAAAAAATGCAGTGAATAATGGAAAACAGGAGAGAATAATTTCAAGGAGTGTCAGTGGTGGTAAATGAGGAATGAGCAAAGGCCACTGGGTTTGGCAAATGGTCATTGATGACCTTCAAGAATAATTTCAGAATTGTAAAGTTAGATTGGAGAGATTTTCAGAGGACGGTGGATGGACAGAAAACGAAGGTAATGTCTTCAGAAGAGTATTTCCCATAACCAGGTCAGAAAACAAAGAAACAAGCAAACTGGTTTATAACAACATTTTTACTGCTCCATAAAATTTTTATTTCCGAAGTTTACTTGTTTCTTTAAAGATATAAACTTAAAAAAAACCTAATTCTTCCATCTCCTTTTTTTCTTTTCCCTGCATCCCACCCTTTTCATTTCTGGCCTGTTCCGCTCCTCTTGTTCCTAGCCACAGCCCCCCTCAACCTGAGAGCTGCTGTGCTGAAGCAAGCAAGGAGCTGAGGATTTGACAGTAGGCGATTCAGATATTTTGCACATCCACAGGATGGTTTGGACTGGAAAACACTGGTTTAGACCACAGCTGTGAATTTGGTAGGGAAAAGCAGAAAAAAGGGTGGGGGACTAGATAGGAGGATCATATAGAATTTTTCTACTGATTGTTATTATTAAGACAGAGAGACCTAGCAGTGTTTGAAGGGGGAAGGGAAGGGTTCCATGGCAGGTGTGAGAGGCTAAAGATGCTGTAAAGGGGGGCAGCGCAGTGGATTGGAAAGAGTTCGAGTCTTGGGGCAGAAGGATTGAATCTGAGTCCTGGCTCCAATGTTTAGAACAAGAAACAATGATTATTCCTCCATTGGTGAATCCCATCTGTGCTCAGCATCCTGATAGTCCCCTGACTAGTCAGGACTTATTCCCTTTTCTCCTTGAAGGAATAAGATTACTACCATCGGTATAATCTGCCCTGATGGGATGGGACAGTTTTCTAGCCTATGGCCAATCCCCAGTCATCCTGTCCAGTTATGATTCCAACTGGGAAGAAAAATGGTCAGATATGTTGAGCTGGATGTAAAAGGGCATATGGTCAAAGTTTTCCCCTCAAAGTTACATGACAGAGTCAGGACGAAGGAGTTGGATGTTTAAGGAGAGAAGAAAATTCAATCCACCCCATTTTCTGTTCTGTGCAAAGCCCTTTGTTTGGTGCTAAGAATACAAAAACAACTTTTAAAATATGTTTGGAGTGTATTAGGGAACAATGTGAGATAGATGAAGAGGTTAATGAGAAGCGAGGAATGCCATGTAAAAGCAAAACATCTCGAGCCTGGGATGGACCAGGGCTGCCTACAGCTGCTTCACCTGATGGTAGTGTTAAATAAGAAAGTGACCAGGCAGGTAATGAACAGTGGTTATGGGTATGGGGCCAGGATGAAATGGGGGAGGAGAGAGATCCTTGAAAGGCTGCACTGAAAGGTTTTCTAGTGAATTGAGGGTGGAAAGTTCATCGTAGCCCAAAGGGAGCTAAACTAGCTGAAGTGGAGGGGATTGAGTGCTTGAAGGTCCTGCAAAGGTCAAGGACGTAGTTAGAGACAGGGCGAGCTGACATACAGATTCAGAGACAGATCAGTGACACCATTGGGATGATGATGAGCAGTCCCATCCTAATTCTTCCGGCTAATGAGCCGTGTAGGGACGTGGCTAAAGTATGGGGCAGCGGGGAGGGGATGGAGGTCTGAGTGACAATAGAATGGAGAGAACATGCAGTAAATATTTACCAAAATGAATGCTGAAGTCATGGAAGATGATGGAAGGTGAAGGAGTGACGAGAAGAATCTAACTTCACTTCTCTACTGTGGGACTGAGCCAGACGCTGATAAAAATGGGACATAGTACAATTACATTAACTTCTTTGTCTATTTTTTATATCACTAAAAAGACATGATTTTGAAATATGGAATTATTTAATAGGTGAGTACATTTTTCTATTTCAAAAGTATTTTATAATTTTTGAAAGTAATAATGATTGTTCCACTGGTACCTATTTCAAATGTAGATTAAGTACTTCGCAAACCTTAAAAGCAATGTGAATGTCAGCTATTATCATTCAAATGGCAATCATGCAAAATGTGAAAAAAAATTCCCAACACGAAAGATACTTTGTTTCATTTATGAATGTGTTTTGTCTCTGATGAGTTGTGGCCAATAAGGATTCCAGGGCTGTTTCAGGAGACTTTTTAGAAGCTAATTATTCTATCCAGGCCTATTCTAAGTTTGAGTAACTGTATGACCTCAATTAAATTCCTTGCACAGTTTTAGTTGAATTTTGTATTGGGCTTCCCTTCTAATGATGAGCTACGGTATTATTGTTACAACACCTGTCACATTCTGCCTCAAGTATGACATCAGTGAAAATGCTTCCTTTGTTTAGAAAATCTTCAGGGAACCTCCTAGAAATGACAAATTAGTACATATATGAGCAGTGGTGTGCTAGTAAATGTTTAACAACCAGTTCTTGAAGAAAAAATTTATATTAGGCATACTTAAAAGTTTAATTTGCTTATAAATATCTTATTTATCATGTTCTTAAGTCCAGACAATCAGCAAAATATTAAATGGAGCCCTGACTTGGAGAATTTGTTGATTTCTGAAATGTAAATGCTCACACTGAAAATTTAACAATTGAGTCTCAGGAGTTGGTTTGAACTGGCTAAAATCCCTGAATATAAATCTCCCAGGTCATCATCACTCTGACACAGGCACCCAGCCAAGATGAAAAAATTTCAATTTATGGAGAAAGTTAGGAAAGTTAGAAAAAAAATGCAGAACATTTTAAAATGATTATTTTTTAGAGAATATACTTATTATAAAAAAAAGCAACCTTTACATTTGTGTTCTATGTATGTTCTGTATATAATATGTGGGTAGCTGGGATGTTGCTATTTTATACTTTCGAAACTACATTGAGACTCCTTTTACTTAGGACGTCCCACATTAACCTGTTAGGTTGTTTGTGACTTCCAGGGGCTAAAAATGAGTTGGAACTCATCTGAATGCTTATTAATCACAATACTGGCTTTCCCAGCCATTATCTGGACAGATAATTATTCAGTTTAAGAAACTTCCTCACACCTTTTTTTATGGAACACTTTATTCATGTCAGTCTTTAAGAGGAGGGTGCTATGAACTGAAAAGTCACTAATTTAAAAATTAGTGATTTTTTTTTGGGGGGGGGGAGTGGGGAACCTCCCTCTGCAAATGCATTTCTGCATCTTGTCCTTAATTTAGTAGTCAGAGATTACCTGAAGTAGCTGGGTAGCACAATGGATAGAAAGCTAGGTCTGGAGTCAGAATGACCTGAGCTCAACTCTGACCTCAGAGGTTTACTAGTTGTGGGATGCTGGGCAAATCATTTAACCCTTTTTCCCTCAGTTTCCTCATCTGTAATATGAACTACCGAAGAAAATGGCCAACCCCTCCATTATCTTTTCTAAGAAGACCCCAAGTGGGATTACAAAGTGTCAGATCTGACTGAACAGCAGCCAGTTTTGCTTGAAGTACCTCACTTGATCATGAGACACAATCAGTTTATATCAGAGAAGGGACACAATGTCCCTGGTCTTTCCAACTGTCCCCTACACTGCGCTGCCTTTCCTGAAGGCATGCTACAGTCTATTTATCTTTATTTCAGAAATGCTCTTCTCACTCAGATTCTTGTAGTTAGCATTTGGGAGGAAAGGGTGAGAATGGAGTGCAATGAATACCCATGGAGTAGAGGAAGGAGGAGCCACGCCAATGAAATCTTGAAGCCTCTTGGAGCTTAGGAGCAGACTTTACAGATTGACTGAAATTTCAGAATGAGTGAACAAGAAATTCAGAGTCTAATATTATTCACATCCTTGACTACAACAGTACACATTATTGTTAAATGTACATACACTTCATCTTGATTTCATATTGGGGAGAAAAAACCCTCATTTTTTGGCATGTGGTTAGGACTCATTGCTGAGCAAATCTGAGCCTCACAAAGAGCATGAGGTTTTTTAAAGGTTATTCATCATCCCAAATTCACTGGTGGCCACTCTTCACCAACGTCTGGATTCTGTTTCCAAGAACACTCTTTGAAACAGTACATCACGAACAACAATCACCAAACCTCCCCTTGGCTCCCCCCTACCTTCTAAAATACGCAGTGCTCCATTCGTGGCAACCCCTGCCATTCTGGCAAAAGGAAGAGGTTCAGTCTGTACAGGTTTCTTGACCTTTCTATTTGTATCCTGGTTACCTAGCAACTCCATCTGTGATAGACATTGCATATGCTTTCTGGGGGAATTCCAGGTTTTTCTAGTACAACATGAGAGAAAAAAAACCCAGTTTTTTTTTCCTCAGTTTCACAATTTATAGCAAAAATTTCCAAAAATTGTTCCACTGAGAATAACGAACAATTTCAAATTCATTGTAGATCTTTACAATTCAAAGAGGTTTGCTTGTCCCACTCCATACTTATTTTATTGATAGATCACAGTTCCAAGCAATACTATGGGAAACCTTTGACGGTTGTGTTTGTTTTTGTGTTTTAACATTGTCTTCTCACGTGTGTGATATTCTGCAATCACTTAATAAAAAGATTCAACACCAAACACAATGAGCACTTATGAATTTCAGGAGCTCTGAGGCATCAGTTCAATTTTCTCTTCAGGCACTGGTTCATCAATCAGTAACTAATCTTTAGTGAGGAGCACCAATCAAATTATCACCCAAGTAGCACCGTTTCTAATTATGGTTGTTGGTGTATATATATTTGCATATAGCTATATTTTGCACATATACACATGTGTACATGCACACACATATAATCACATAATAATTTTCTACCTTCTGATTAAACTTATCCAATTGTAAGTTCAGTCACTTCCAGACTAACTCTGCATTAATTGGCTATTTCTAACTCAAATGACTACTTTTCCAGTTAATTATGAGGAAAATATCCCAGCTATCCTACAGAAGAGTAGAGGAAGGACAATTAAATTAAATTAAATGATTTAACATTTTGCTTAAGGAAGTAACTTATTTTTCCTATGGTGTTTTTTTGTTGTCCTTTCCTGAACATCAAAGAACAGAGCAATGAAAAGAAGTTGAGTTCTTCTCCGGGGCACCTTTGTGGTTATATGACCATAGAATTCTAGATGTAGAGCTAAAGGGTCTTGAGACATTATATCCATCTCTCTCATTTTACAGATGAGGAAATTCCGGTTTGTAAGGCATAAGTGAATTGCCCAAGTAAACAGGCAGAATTGATAGGGAAACCCAGGTTTTTATCTCTAAATCCAACTTTCTTTTCACTAAACCACATTGCATTCTATCAAGTATAATAAATTTGTGGAACTTTTTCAGATAATAATGTGTTAACATTTATATAGCTCTTTTAAGTTTGCAAAGCATTCTGTGTATGTGTGTATACGTGTGCATGTACAACAATCCTGTGAGATAGCTACTTATTTAGCAACATATTTAAAAATGATGAAACTGAGACTTGAAGTGAGTTGCCCAAGGTTATACAGCTAATGGACCAGGCAACATGGAGGTACGAAGAAAAGTAGATTGTGGTCAGCTAGGATTTGAAGCCAGAGCCCTTTCATCTAGAAGTCACAGCATGCCCTGGCAGCTTTCCATTCTACCATGAAGTGAAGGGGATGAATGATAGCTGGTATAGTGGAAAGAGCAGTGAATTTGAATTTAGAGATTTTGTCGTTATTGTTGAGTTGTTTCTATCATGTCCAACTTTACTTGACACTTTTGGGTGTTTTTCTTGGCAAAGATACTGGAGTGCTTTGCCCTTTCCTTCTCGAACTCATTTTATAGATGAGGAAACTGAGGCAACCAGGGTTAAGTGACTTGCCCAGAGTCACACAGTTGGTAAATGTCTGAGGCCAGATTTGAACTTATGAGGATGAGTCTTCCTTATTTTATATCTGGTTCTCTGTTTACTGTATCACTTAGTTAAATTCAGAGGACCTATGTTCAAATACCACTTACCTTTGTGACCTTGGACAAATTTAACTGGGACCCCGTTACCTTATCTGTAAAGAATGGAAGAGTTGGACTCCCCAGGGACTTCTATGGTGGCTTTCGGATCTGAGTCTATGTTCCTATGATCTCATGTTCCCATCTCTGAGAACACCAAGCATACTAAAAACCTTGTTGCTAGGAGAGGAGGGGCCCAAAGGCCCGAAGGTCATGGTCATTGTCACTCCTAGCTTTCAGTGTTGTATATTAAGCTGTGTAAACTTTTCCTGGGGGAGGAAGACTGAGGGTGTGGTGGAAGTAGAGAGGAGGAATGGAGGAGAAGCAGGTAATTAAATATCCCTTGGGGGTGATTCACCGGTCCCTTTCCCTGAAAATATTTTGCCAAGACTGTTGAAAGGAAACAGCTTTAGAATGAGTAATCCTGAATGGGAGTGTGACCATTGAACTGGAAGTCCTCTAAAAAGAAAGTTGTCCCTTTTTTTTCCTTCCACAAATTTTGCCAATTTGGGGGATTTCATCAAGTATCTATGTGAGACTTATGAAATATGCTTTGGAAACTAAAACCATAGCATAACTGCCTATTTCAGGGGAAATTAGCCCAGTCACTCCCTTTGGTCTCATAAAATAACTGGTAACTTCTGCAACCCCTGATGGACTTCAAGATGGCTGATTTGAGAAATCTTCAGTAGTGCCCAGAATGAATGAAATGCATTTTTTTCCCTAAAGAATTTTAAGGGAAGCCTTTGGGTAGAAAGGGGGAATTTGCAGGGTAAAGGGGAAGATGCAATTAATCCATAGGGAAAGACTCATAGAATGGCTACTTTTTTTTCTGCACTAAGATGAATTCCTTAACCCTTTACTTGGAGAAAATATCAAATTTTATTTTACTAAAATAAAGGGGCTAAATAATGACTCCTCCAGTCTTATTTCTCTCTAATTACTCACTGGAAAGGATAGCTACAGCATACTAGTTCAGCATAGTTCAGAGCATTACATGGGAGCACATTTCCTCATGTGGCACATTGTGAAATCCTTCTTCATTAATTTAATAATTATAGTCTGGTGTAAATAAAATTTATCTGAGCTGCTTCTACCTTTCCACAGAGTGGATATGTTGAGTTAATGTCAGTCTAGTTTCTCACATTCTTTTCTCTTTCCGATGCCAAACACAGAGAGCTTGCCTCCCAATTCATCTCATCATGAAGTTTAGTGCCCATCTTTGTGGTTCTGAGTCACATACAATTGTGTGTCATGCCGTGGTCAACTAACAGAACCTCTGGTCCATGAGGAAGTTAGCACCCTTAATTACTGAGAATACAGAGCCCAAACCTGTTCTCGTGGAACTTCTTCTTCTGGCCTTGCTCCTAGTGGCATCTTTTCTTTCTTAGTGTCAGCAGTTGACCTGCTAGCTACTAACTTCACCTTTAGCCACTGACCATGTGAATCAGGATCTCTGAGCAAATTACTTTACTTCTTTCTCATCCTGCCTAAGATCTGACCAATCCCCAACTCTAAATTCTTGATTGTTAAGCTCTTGCCAGACCCAGTATTTATCTCAGTGCCACATATAATGAGGTATTCCTATCATCTTGGCCCACTGATCCCATCATCTATCCCATGCTAGTCTGTAATGGTGGCCCTTCCATCACCATTAGCAAACAGTGGAAATATGAGATTACCAACAGACTTTTAAGTAAATACTTGTGTTGCTATTATTTTTTGTGACTTACACTAGAGGTCAAAAAATATGAGTATGGTAGAACTAATTGCTTCCTTGGTTGGAAGGATTACTGAACCACACTGACTCCTCTGTGTGTGTGTGTGTATGCGTTTATATGTGGAGAAGGGGAGGGGTGGATGAAGTACCAGACTCAGAGGTTAGAAGACCTGGGTTCAAATCCTACCTCTGACATATACTGGCTATATGACAAGTCACCTCACCTTTCACTGGTCTAGGCAGCTCTTTAAGACTTGAAGTTGCAGAACAAGTACTGACCTGAATTACTTGGGAGTTCCCTATATCATTGAAACCACAGGTGTATATGTGATATACACATACAAATATGATATATACATATACACATATACTTATATATATTTAGATACACACATGGATATAAACACATACACACCCTATCACAGACACAAATATGTTTTCTATATTATACATAATATAACATTATATATTATATTCCATGCAATTTATGCAACATTATATATTATATTCCAGTATTAATATATATTATTTACGTGCAACATTATATATTATATTCCAATATTAATATATATTATTTACATATAAACACATTCAGTGCTCCTTAACTACATAAGTGCACAACATATTCTTTTGCAATACTTTCTTTTGAGTAGAATCTCTGAATTCTTGTGCTGAATGGATCTTAGAGATTGTACCATCCAAACTCCTGTGGCAGCTATGTCAGAAAACTATGAACTCTCTCGACCAGCTAGTGCCTGGTATGCATCTGTCAGAAGCCACCCACTGAACAAAGGAGGGAAATTAGTCTTACTGAAAAAGCCTGTTTGAAGGGACTGTGGTAGAAGCAGTTTTCATTTTTAAGTCACTGGAAAAAAAATATTGAATAAGATAGCTTAATAAAGCACATGTATGTCTTTATAGTATTTTGAAAGATTTTTCTTCATATAAATATGTATGTATACATATGCACATATATTATGGAAATATATGTATACATACATATCTATCTTTCTATGTAGTTATAGATAGATCTATTTTGGCACAATTATCTTACACATTTTGGGAAGGTTCCTGGCTCTTCAGGGATTCATGCCAGGGTGTGGTCTGATAGGAACAGAGCAGATCCAGAGCCTACACTCCCTACTCCGCCTCCAACCCTTTCATTTTTTCTTTGCCCTTTCTATTCTCTTGGGGCTCTCAGTGGTGCAAAAAATAAAACAGGCTCTTGTCCTGGTTACTGGTTGGATCAGGGCTGCAGAAAAGCCCAGGGGCCTCTCCTCTCTTCTTCCAGAGCGTGACTCCCCACCCATGTACAAAAGGAATATAGAGGTCATTGCTTCTGGGGAGCCATTCTGGGAGAATTTCTGCTCCATGCAGCAGGTACTTTTAACCTTTGTGCCTCTACCCCTTTTATCTTTATTTTTGGCATCCTATGCCTGTATTGAAGCCACTCCTTCAAATAAGGCCATGGAATGGGAGAGGAAAGTAGAGAATTTTGGGAGGGGCAGCTTTGAAACTTTACAATTCATAGCTTAGGGTTTGTTTGCCTTGCTATCTAAGACAAAATTTTGTTAGCAAAGTGTTCTTATGTAAACTTTGAGGTTACCCACTCAGGGGCTAGGGGGTGCAACGGATAGACCATTTTGCTTAGACTGAGGAGGACCTGAGTTCAGATTTGGGCTCAGACACTTACTAGCCCTGTGATCCTCAGAAAAATCCCTTAACCTACGTTTGCCTCAGTTTCCTCAGTTGCAAAATGGGGATAATACTAGCATTTTCCTCACAGAGTTGTTGTGAGGTTCACATGAGATCTAAGCATAGTACCTGCAAACAGTAGGTTCTTGTTATTAAATACTTATTCCTTTCCTTATCCCTTTATACGCATAAGCTCTGAAACAGTTGCCAAGTCTTCCATATATAGAGAGTCATATCAATGTGTCTTTGACTGAGAGTTGGGATGAAAATCAAATTAACTTAAAATTAGTCACCAGTACAAATGTTTGTGTTGTTGTGGTTTTTACAAAGGCCAACGATTAAAAAATTGAACAGTATGGGTATTGGCTTATGGGCAGGATTTTATTCTACACCTGCTGAAATATTAAGAAAGAATCTTAATGATCTATTTTCCAATTCGGTTAATCAAGAAGTATTTCAAACAATAAGCAACAATTTATCCAGCAGTTATTATGTGCCAGACAGTGTGCTTTGTACTAAGGATACAGACAAAAAACCTAAATGAGCCCTGCCTTCAAGGAGTTTACAATCTATTGGGGTGGACAACGTGTTTATAAATCAACATATACAAAGTATTTCTCACACAAATTAAACAGCAGCCATGCTTAATGTGCATGACCACCATTTTGGACACTAGAGGAAGGGTGATAGCCAGTAAAACTCAAATATTTCCTCCCTCATGGGGCTTCTACTCTAGGGGGGGTATATGACACACATAAGGATTAATTCTTTATTTCTGGTGTCTCACACAGGGCCCTGCAGGTCACGGTACTTAAATTAAAGTTTGCTGATTGATTAAAGGCTTATGGTGAGATCTTGGCATGACCATCCCTCATAGATAGTGGAGATAGAAGGAAACTTGACAATTGAAGTTGATGAACTAGGTGAGGGAATATCTATGTATATACTTCAGCCCCAAAGTATTAGGGCAGAGACTGTGGTGGAAGGAGAGACTATGAACTCAGTACTCAAGGAGGGAAAATGACTTGGAGACTTTGCAGCAATGAAGACCTGGCTGGTATTATAAACACAGAAGGACTGGTCTTCGTAAGAAACATTGCTGAGTGATAGAAACATAGAGAGGGTCAGGAAGGGGCAGTGGGGTACACCAACTCCTTTCTCTGACCAAGTGCAATATGGGGCACGAGGGGAGGAGCAACCCACAGGAGGGAGTTTGACCAGAGATCATGGTATCTTCAGCAAAGTGCCAGGTATCTATGAGTGAAAGAGAACAAGACTATGTATGAAGAAGAGTTCTGGGATGAAGGGTATTTGTTTAAAAAATGTTTTTATTGGCATACATTTTTTGTTTTGATATTCAGGTTCACATGAAGCCATGTGAAAGCCTAACTCTCCCCCATATTCCTCTTCTCACCCAGGTCCATGCTCCTATAATGGTAATTTAAGGTTAATAGGGGAGGGGAGAGTTAAAGATCTTCCCTGTCCGTTAATAGGCCTCAATACCTTTTGTTAATTTCTATTGAAACCTTGGTTCTCAAGGGTTGTGATGTCTTCTGATTCTGAAAAGTGTATAAAGGTGAGGTTTTACTTTATGGCTTTCTCATTGGAAATGTTTGTTTGGCCAGATGAGACTCTGGGCAGCTGCTAAGGAGCCCTCCAGCTTTGAAAACCCAGAGGTGCTACTTGTCTCTCTGGTAACAGAGAGAGAGAATCGTTAGACAGTAGAATCTGTCTGTTGATCTGCGATGTATACGTATTGCTTATGGCCAGACAGTTGTTTGTTTGGTTTTTATTTCTCTGTGTTATCTCTGTAGTTCAGGGTGCTGACTTTTTCCCCTGAGCTAAGTGAATGATATATGTTCCTGATTAAAAAAGATTATTGACCCTTCAAAAGTTACTTTCCTTTTAGAAAAGCAGATCTAAGCCTGTATAGCAGGCCCGCCTGTGTATGTCAGGATCCTTGCTGATACAGCCCTACAATAGTTTTTATTTAAAAAAAAGGAAAGGAAAATGGCAAAACTGACCAATATAGCTAAAAAGCATGCAATGTTCCACACTCATGGGACTCCTCCTTCTGCAAACTAATGGAATGACAGGAGTCTGACACTCATAACTCTTCTTGGATCCACGATTATCTTCTGTGTATCTTCAACCCTCATTATTCGTGTTTCATGGTGGTTATTCTTTTGACTTTTTGATTTTGATTATGTATATTGTTTTCTTTACTCTGGCTAACAGATATGTTAAAGGAGAATTTGTTTTAAAAAAGGTCAGGGATTACAAAGGGCACAAGGTAAGGGAAGGATAGATGTTGACAGGGACCAGAGAGGAGTAGAGCTGAGTTGGTGGGGAATGAGAGGAAGGGGAGAGAGTGCAGGGTAAGAGCCCTTTCCCCTTGGTTGGATAGGAATTCTGAATCCTGGGCATTAGTGTGGTGGGAGTTGGTGGTTTACTCACCGTAGGCTGGGGGAATTTCTGCTATTCCCCACCCCCACCCTCATTAATGAGCATGTCACCTTCTAGCATCCTTTGGTGTCACAATGTGCTGTTGGTGTGGGAGCTAGGGGATAGGGAGCTCAAGTCATGTCTCTGGGACAGTAAGCAACTAATAATTGAGTTCCTAAGGGCTAAACTAACCTCATACAGCTTGGTGTTCTCACCCCAGGATGATGGTAAGGACATTCACTCTGGTCCACATGGCACATGTTTGATGTCCATGGTACCATGTGGGCCCCAAGGCTAAGAAGAATTATGCTATTTAACCAAGAGAAAAAAAGATTTGTGAGGAACCAGATAAGCATCTTCAAGAATGATTGTCATAAGAATGAGGGATTGAACCTTTTTTGTATGACTTTAGGGAGCAGAACTAGGATTAATGGGTGGAAATTGCAAAGAAGGAGATTTCTGGTAGACTTAGTAATAATTAGAGGCAGGAGGCTCTGGGTACAGGCTCCTGAGATCCAATTTTCAGGGAAAGCTTTTATACTTAACAACTGGCAATCCCTGGAAATCAGGGCTTGGTTTATTGTTTCGTTGATTGTCTCCAGGGCTGAAGGGGTCATGAGTGGAAAAAGTTTTAGAAGTCCTGGTCTAGACTTGAGAAAGTTTTAATAATGCCAATTACATTTAAAAGTATATGCATACTTTTTTTGAGAAACTGGCTGTTAAACATTTATTTACAAGGGCATTCCTCTATTACTGTCAGCCAAGAGGACAGTAGAAAGCTCAGGGACTGAATTATCACTGGAGGCCTGGAGACCTTACGATAAAATAATGATGATTGTAGCAATAACGATATGCACCGGCATTTACGTAGTGTTTTAAGTGTTTCAGATTCATTATATCATCGAGCCTAACAATTTCCCTGGTTAGAGGCATCCCAAAGAGAAAGAGCCTCCTTGGCCCCCAATGTGTTCACAATCACTGAAGGTTGTTGGGTATGTCATAGAGTGCTTTTCTGTTCCGGTATACATTGAATCAGTTAACTTTGGAAGGTTTTCTAACCCAGAGATTCTGTGATTCAGTGAATAAGAACTCAGAAGAATTTTTTTAATGCAAAAAAAACTAGGGAAATTGATTCTCAGAAACTGAGAAAAAATAAGTGACTTTCATGACTCACAGTTCGGCTATTCACATAGTACTGTTTTCCACTGAGGTGGAGAGATTGAGCCTTCATACCAAATTATTAGACTATCTATTAGACTTCTGCTGTAGCAGTAAGTAATAGATAGTTCTCGCTGAATTTAGGAATGAGCATGTCCATGATCTATCAGAACTCAGAAGAACAAAAAAGCTTCCACTCCATAAAAGGTCAAATTTCATCATATTTTTATGAACTTTATATCCAAATTCCAATGCTCTAAACAAATAAATAACTATGAGGAAGTAACGTTGACTGTTGGCACCAGGATACAATATATAATAATAATAAGCTATGAATTTTACAAGGGCATTCCTCTATTGCTCTCACCCAAGAGTACAGTAGAAAGCTCAGGGACTGAAGTCATAAACATGTCCTTAATTTTGTCTCTACCAAATTGCTTTGGGGTAGTCAGGTGGCACAGTGAGTAGAGCACTGTGCCTGGAGTCAGGAAGACTCATCTTCCTGAATTCAAATCTGGCCTCAGACACTTACTGCCTCTGTGACTTTAAGCCTCAGTTTCCTTATCTGTAAAATCAGTTGGAGAGGATCTTTGCCAAGAAAGCCCGAAATGGGGTCATGAAGAGACAAACACCACTGAACAACATCAAATTGTTTTTGGTATTAAGAGGAGCATTTGTTACTATCTTAAATGTCGGAGGTAGAAGGAGGAAGGTAGGGAGACTGTATGGTACACTGGAAAGGCCCATGAACTTGAAGGTACAAGACCTGGATTCAGGTATTGGCACCAGGTCTGACATGCTAACCTTGGAACCTTGGGGAAGTCACTCAGCCTGATGGATGAGGGGGTGAGATGCTTCTAAAAGGCATACTTCTACCCCAAGAAAATACAAAAACTACTTATCTTGGGGCCAAGGGAAACACACACACACACACACACACACACACACAACACACACTATGAGTTTCCAGAGTTCTGGTCGAACAAATTAAAATGTTTCACTGTAGTCAGAAAGGCACCAAGAGAGCCAAGACTCTCTTATTACTGTTCTGCTCGGCATCAATCAGCCTGTGGGCATGGAGACACTGTTGTTTGTTTATGAAGACGCTGAAATCAGAGATCGAATGCAATGGACCAAGGGAACAATTATGAAATTCTAAGATTTAGTGACAACTAACAATGATTTCATAACTTCTCTGATGGACTGAAATGGAGGGAGAGGGTAAGAGATTCAAATGAGTTAACCTATGTAAAGCACTTTGTAAACTTCAAAGCTTATTATCATTATATCTTGCATCCTGGTGCTCACAACCAATGTTGCTTCCTCCCAGTTATTTATTTGTTTGGATCAGTCCATATGATGTGACTGCTGTCATAGGAGAAGGAAATGGCAAACACTGCTGAAACCCAGAGAAAGTATCAGGAACAGCCTTTTTTACCTACAGAACAAGGAGATCTATTCCAATTTTTATTAAAAATAGTGCCATAGCTGCAAGTTATGTTGACCTTGGCTTATTATCAGGGATATTTTCCTTCTTGTTTTAAATTTATGGGAAGAATATTTCCTAATCTTTTTATGGCCCTTCTATTTTTTTTAACAAATGTTCAACCCATTCCATAAACAATTTTGGCACATCTAATTATACTAGCCTTTTCAGGCTGCTATATATATAATCTTGTTGGCTTTTTTTTATCATTTAGCATTTATTGAATTCAGAAATATAGTAGGCAATTTACAGAGAAGGTGTTACCTCTGGGCTGTGGGCTTGAGGAGGGAAAGCCATGAACAGAGCTATGAAGATGGGCAGTTTGGGAAGACAAGGAAGGCTAAAAGCTATTTTCAGGTTGGACTTTTGCGGGGGGGGTATTGGGGCAGGTTTATACCTTCATTCTTGAAATAGTCACTGGCTCCTTTTTCTGATCTTAGAAAAAAGCAAGGTAAAGATTCTATTAGTGCATATATCAGGTGAAAGCTATGGAAGGCAATATCTTCAAAGACTTTTTCATATTTGATAACCATCCTTTTTAACATATGACCTTCAGTATTAGGAAGTCTCAATGAGCTGAAATTTGCTAACTTTTATTCCTGTTGTTAAGTCATTTCGGTCATGTCCTACTCTCCGTGACCCCATTTTCTTGGCAAAGATACTGGAGTGGTTTGCTATTCCTTTGTCCAGCTCATCTTACAGATGAGGAAACTGAGGTAAATAGGGTTAAGTGACTTGCCCAGGGTCACACAGCTGATTAAGTGTCTGAGTCTAGATTTGAACTCTGGTCTTCCTGACTCTAGACCTGGTGCTCTATCCACTGTGCCACCTAGCTGCCCCAACGTTTATTCTGTATATATTTACAGATGTCCTTTTTGTTTCTCCCATTAGAATGGAACCTCCCATGAGTAAGGATTGCTTCATTTGTTTTACTTGTATCCCCAGCAGCTGGCACAGAAGAGCACTACAGCCTGGTACTGAAGATGTGCTTGATAAATACTTTTCGATCGATTTTAAACATTAAATGTCTAGATTCAGACAGAGAAGCAGTGGTCAATGATGGACAGACCATAAACTTCACGAGGGCAGGGCCTTTGTTGATTTAAATTTTCTCTCTTTCCTAGCGCTGGTAGCATACTATTTTTGACGTGGTAGGGCTTATGCTTATGTTTATCACATAGACGTGGTAGGGCTTATGCTTATGCTTATCGCATAGATGTTGCTTGTTGCTGGTCACATAAGTGACACTCAATAAATATTTAGTTCTAGGCATAACTTTAGAGATGGAGGGGACTCCATCCAATCCAACCCCTTTATTTTATGGATCAAGAAAGTGAGGCACAGAGACTCTAAATGACTTGACTAGGGGAACACCGAGAATATCTAAGGAAAGATTTGAACCCAAAACTTTCTGACTCCAAGCATAGTGCTCTGTCCACTGTGCCACACACTTGTTAACTCGATATTTGTTAGAAAGTCCATGTAATATGACATTAAAAATTCTGAACAAAATTACAATAAATAACATTGCATCCTGCAAAGAAAATAAAGCTCATTCTGTAGATGAATGCATCTAGTGCCATAGAAGCTTCACAGTTAATTCCTACTCTAAGTAAGCAAACTTTCATGACTCTCCACTACTTTTTAAAATCACTAGGTTAGCATTTGTGGGGGGGGTTGTATTATGAATTTCTGATTTTCCACTAAGTTAAGCATGATAAACCACAATCTCACTTGTATATCTATCACTTTATTGATTGGTTTTGAACATTTTCTAGAAACTCATGAACACATGTAACCGCCTAGGGCTATGTTGTTTTTAACAGGTTGTGGTGGGGAGCTGACTGGACCTTCTGGCTCCTTTACTAGTCCTGAGTACCCAAATAACTATCCGCCCAACAAGGAGTGCATCTGGTACATTCACACAACCCCAGGGAGCAGCATTCAGCTCACCATTGAAGACTTTGATGTGGAGTACCATGTGAACTGCATATATGATGTCCTTGAGGTAGGAATTTTGTTTTTTGGCACTGCCCAAAAGCCTCCCTGGTCTGTCTGTCAAATCAACAGGTATTTAATTAAGTCTCCACTATACGTCAGACACTGGAGAAAAAGGCAGAAAGTCTGTGCCCTCAAGGAGGCCACAATCTGATGGGGGAGATAACATGCAAACAAGACATATGCAGGAAAAATTAGAGAAAATCACAGTAAAAGAATTATAGGGCCTGGGAAGGGGTAGGTTTTAGCTGAGATTTAAAAGAATGTAAGAAAAGGAGATGATGAAGCATTCTGTACATGAGGGACAGTGAGGGAAATGCATAGCCAGGAAATGGAGTGTTTTGTGGGGAACAATGAAGAGGCTACTGTCGCTGGATGGTGCATGAAGGTAAGTAAGGTACAAGGAGATTGCAAGGCCAGAAGGTCCAGGTAAGGACAAGCTGTCAAGACCAGAGAGATTATATATATTCCTGGAGGGAATAGGGAATCCAAAATTCAGGTAGCTTTGGACAAGTTGGAAGGTCTAACGCTATTAAGTTAGTTGGCGTTAGCTCTGTCTCCTCCCCCGTTCCCAGCATTCAGAATTTATTTTTTTATTTATCTTGTTTTCACTCGTCTGGGAACATGTGGTACCCCCCAAATAAAATAGGAGCTTCTGAAGGAAGTAGTCACCTCACTCCTGTGTTTGTAACCCTGGTGGGAATCCCTTGGCATGTAGTAAGGGTTGTTTCTGATTACATATATTTAATCATGACTGACAGGCATACAGAGCTACATATACACACATTCACATGCATGTAAACAGCTTTCTTAGATACTGAATTTTAAAATTATTTCAAACTGTTTCCAAGATAGACAAGAGACAATTCATTAATAAAAAAAAGGGAAGTAGATTGATTCATAGAGACAATAAGGTGGAGCCCTAGGCCTGGAGTCTGGACCACCTAAGTTCAAATATAACCTCAGACACTAACTGTGTGACCCTGGGCAAGCAACTTCACCTCTGTCTGCCTCAGGCTCCTCATCTGTAAAATGGGAAAATTAACAGCACATAATTTGAAGGATTGTTGTGAGGTTGGAATGACTTAATATTTTCAAAAGGCTTAGCACAATGTCAGGTACCTAGTAAGGAGCTAATCAATGCTTATTCTGATACACATAATCTAGCCTTAGAAATATATAAGCAAACAGATTTGAAAGCTACAGGTTGAACTTATCTACTTAAAAAGAGAAACCATTTGTACATGAGCAACCTGGAATTTCATGTACTGTCTGTCCTCTTTTTATGTTCTAATATATATGTAATATGAATATAGGTAAGTAAATATATATGCATATATAATATAAATGCAAACAACCATTCAGTTTGTTGCTTGTTAAATTCATCATGAAAAAGAAATGTGTAAACACCCGCACAATTATTTCTATCCCAGCATAAATAGCTAACCTTTATAGATCGTGTGAGGTTTGCAAAGTGCTTTACAAATATATTACCTCTTTTCATTCTCATAATTCCCCTGAGGTAGGAACTATTATTTTTCCCATTCTACATATGAGGAAACTGAGGTACAGAGATGTTACATGATTTGATCAGTCATGTAACTAGCATGTAAGGCTGTGTTCAAACTCAGGTCTTCCTGACTCCAAAGTCAGTACTTTATCTACTAAGCTTCCAGTAGCCACTAGATAGTAATGTTAAACCATGTCCAACATTGGTGACGTCCCTAACTCCTCATGGAACAGGAGAGAGTCAGTCAGGCTTATGTTTGGAAACCAAGTCTACATTACAGAGTTATAATACTAAAAATTAAACTAGATCCTAGCCAAAGCTATTAATACCCCTAGGTCAGAAATCACATTCCAGAGTGTTTTTATGGACATGGTTGGTGCCAAGTCATTTTAGTGGGAACACACAGTTTTTGAAGAGAAAATAAGTTACTATTGCTGTTGTCTTGGCTGTGGGCTCACAATACACTGCCCTGTTGGAAGATCCTTGGGTACCCTGCAGCTGTAAACTCCTGCCAGGGCCTAGTGTACAAAGTACTAGGACAGCAGATCACAGTGAGAGCTTGGACGGACCTCAGACTTCAACTAGTGTCACCCCCTCACTTGGCAGATGAGAAACAAAGGCGAAGGTGAAGATATTTCATGTTGGAGGAGGATTTGAACCCAGATCATCTGATTCCAGATCTAGGGCTCTTTGCATTTTACTATATTGCCTCTCTGGGTCTTGCTCTGGGTTTTTTTCATTTTCCCTTTGAGTGACCTAAAGGAATATCCCTGACCTACCAAGAGCCCTGATTCATGTTGCTCTCTGGACACTCATGCTCATTATATAGAGTATTCAGACCTAGGGTTAGTCCCTAAAAACAAATACATGCCTAAGTCTAATGAGCAAAACACACTTGGAAAGAGTACTGAATATTCCCTTAAAAAGAAGAAAAATGCATTTATATAGATAGATTTTGTTTTATATCATCTCCAGTTCCCATTTTCCCTTTCCCCCTTTCAAAGAACCATTCCTCATAATAAAAAATTTTAAAAGGGGGAAGAAAATAAAGTTGAAAAATTTAATATAAAAAAATGCTGACATTTCTTAGCTGTGCTTCACACTAAGGGTCCCCCACCTCTGCAAAGAGCAGGCCAGGCATCCTCCGGTATTTCTCCTTCTTTGATCATTACAATTTCTGAGCATTCAGATTTATTGTTAGTTTTCCTTATTTAAATTGTTGTAGACATATTCCTGGTCATTTGAAAAGTATCCACTTTATTCTCAGTTCTTTGCTATTATAAAAATGATGCTATTCGTATTCTGTTGTATATACAGTCTTTCTTTTTCCTCCTTTAAGATCCTTGGAGTATATGTTTAACAGTGGAGTTTCTAGATCAGAAGGTATCAACATTTTAGTCATTTGGCATAATTACAAGTTATTTTCCATAATGGTTGGACCAAGTCTCCATTCTACCAAGAATGCACTAGCATTCCCATCTTTCCCTAATCCTTCCAACATGGACTATTCCCATCTTTTGTCATCTTTACCAGTTTTCTATGTGAAATCTTGGATTTGTCTGCTGTTTGTTGTGGGAGTGAAATGTTTCATCAAAGTACTTATACTTTGGGATGGGATTCTAGTATGGGGCCCAAGTGCAAGTCCAAAGGCTGGTAGGGGAAAGGTGCTCTCTCCCTTGTCAGTTCATAAAGATTTTACCTTATCTGCTGTTTCTTCTTTTTTCTCTGGATTCAGCTGTGATTGCTCAATAACTGATGCAGAATTTCTCCTTGGGGGGATTATAGAGAGTGGGGAATGAGGAAAGTGACTATTTCATCTGCTATCTGGTTCCATTTATTTTGTAATGAAAATGACGTGTTTTCTGTAGAGAAGACTGTCTCTACACAGGTCACCTTCTGATCACAGACATAATAAAAACATTTTCTTGCTTCAGAAAGATAAATGCCACTGTTCTGAACATTATTTTTTTGGCTCTTTTGAGAGGAGGAGAGACCTTGGGTTTTCTTTATCCTGACAGTTGGCCTTGCTTACAAATGGTTATTGTACCAGAAGGAGCCTAGCTTCAGAACACAAGCCATTGTCCTGGTTTATTGCCCCTCGGGTGGATTTTCTTCCCTTCCCTATGTCAGCGCAGCCCACTTTTCACACAGCTTTCACAAAAACAAGTCAAAGGGTTTCCATGGCAAAAACAATAAAGTGTTACTTTTGGCCTCTGTAAATGCAACCAATAGTTAACACATGACTCTCAAAAACAAGGAAAAGATGGAAAGAATTTGAGGGTGTGGTTCGTGGGGCACTCTGGCATATGACTAAGCATCAGACAGAGAAACAAAACCAGGCTGCTGGAAGCACAAGATTTCAGAGATAAAAATGTGTTTTGATTGAAGGCTTGGGATGCAGCTCATCTCAAAGCCTGTGGTTTTAGTCTGTTTTCACCATTTGCTTCTGCTCTGTTAGCTCCATTTACTGTTACGATCAAGTCAGCATTCCCATGTTATGAGCAACCAAGAGGCTGTTGTCGCGTTGAAGCAGCCGACCATTTCCATGGCACTGATTTAGAGCATCAAATTGGCCGTGGCTGAGGGCTGAGGATGAAGGGAGTCAGTTAAAATGGAATATTGGCTGGCATTAGAATTTAACTCCATTCACTGTGCTCAGCAGCTGATGAAAGGCAAAGAGGGACAGGCCAAGAGCTGAGGTGCAGGAAATAGAATTAAAATCATCCTTGCGTTTCTGGTCCTGACACCAGCCTGAAGGAGAAGCAGTCACTGACCTGATGAACCAGCCCTATGATTCAGCGCTGGAAGATCTGGCGCACATGCACAGGGCATCAGCTTGCTTGGTTTATACAAGGTCCCCACATGGAAAACCTGTGGGAGACCACACAGTGATGTGGAATGGAAGTGCTTTGGAGAGACACAGTCAGTCTGACTGCTCACAGAGATCTACTACCCCAGGGGTCAGGGAGAACCTTTTTTCTGATTGGCTGCATAAACAGAACTGGGAGCATCTTCCAAAGAACTGAGTCAGCTCAATTCTCTCTTCCACAGTCATTCTGTAGCTGGTTCAGGACTGTCTACCACATGGTTACAAGGAGCCCTTTTCAGTCGGCTACATCACTGGAACTGGGGGCATCTTCAAAAATGTTGTCATGGTCAGCCACATATTTTCACTTCATTCTCTTTGTCTCACAGTTCTTTGGGGATCTTGTTGACATCTTTACTCACAGCATTCAGTAAGAAACTGTGCTGTGAGGGGAAGGTTTTGAGGCATTTCTCTGAGACCATGTCATCCTCTGGATGGATCTCAGGACCGTGTTCTATGTTTGTTTGTTTTCTTCATCTTATTTGAAGAGATTGGCACCTCCAATCGTGTGAGTTTTGAAAGGTCAAGAAGGTCCTACCCCAACATCCAGGTTGTTACAGTTTAGGTTTGCAGCTAATCTAGCATCAACACTCCTAAGAACAAAGAGCAACTTTTGGAAGTGACCTTCAGGGTCCTTTGTCTCAGTGGTCGGTGAGACAAAGACTCATTCAGCTGAATTAGGTTGGATCTGGATATGAAATTGGGACCGTTATGTAGGAACTGAGCCAGGAGGATACCCTTGAGTGGTTGGGGGAAGTATTTATACTTTTGACCTTACTATAACGTCAAAGTAAATAGACTATCCATCTGTAAAAGCTGAATGATGTTAATGGATCAAATGGAACTGGGGTGTAGTCATTGGCACCTAATGGTGAAGAGAACACAGCTTATGAGAGTTCCAGCCTATAGAAGTAGGAGAAAATGCCCTCGCATCCCTCAGAGGAGTACTCTAGAACCCTGAGGAGCAGATTTAGCTTTCCTGGCTAGGGGAGAGGGAGCCAGAGGGTATTCCCCACAGATCATTACTCCCTGTTCTCTTGCCATGTAGTTCTTCCCTGGGAAGAAAACCTTTTGAAGGTTCTGTTTATTTCTTCTGTTCACTCAAACAGTCATAGCAGGTAATATATCCCCCCTGCAGGTAAAACAGTGGTTCAGAATGGACGCAGGAGGTGGGTGGGCAGGAGGAGCGAATCAGCAGTACACAATGCCTCATAAATAGTAGGTGCTGAATAAGTGTTGGTTAAAATGAGCTGTCTCATAGAATCTCGGAGGCTCACATATAATTGAGAATCCCATCAACAACATACAAGCAGTCATCCAGTCTTTGCTTGAAGACCTGATAGCAGCTTTCCCTAACGAAACTAAGATCCAGATAGATTTTCTGCCCTACTTTTTGATGGCTTCTGCTTTTGTACAGAGGGTCCTGCTTTGGGCAGATGTCCATGGTTTTAAAGTCATCCTTCCATCCCTATGTACAGCAGAAGTGGAAGAGTGTATTTTGAACAAAGAGGGAGGATGGCTCATTTCAGCCTTGTTTCTACCATTTACACTTCTGTCTATGTGAAAGGCCAAATAGGCCCTTCCCCCTACCCCCACCCAGCTGGTCTTTTGGGCCATACAAATATCAACTCCTTCTAAAGAAACTGAGCTTCAAGCTGCCTGCCTGCCTCATTCCTCTGCCATGATTGTCCTTACACAGAGCCCTCATGGGCACAGCAGCTTCATTCATCTGGGCCCTTCCAGAAGGACTGGAAGTAACTGATAAGACAAAGGAGCCATTGTAGACTCAAGTGACTTTCTCTCAAGTGCATCCTCTTTGTTTTTAGTTCCCATCTATCAGCACATACCAGCTGAGTTACTTTTCCTGGCTCTTGTTAAACTAGAAGCAGGATCTTCCAGGAAGTTCAAGGACATGGGAATAATCACTTATTAATATAGAGGCAGCATCTTCCAGTAGAAAGAACATGACCCAAAGTCAAAGGACTTGAGATTTCACCCGACTTTGTCACTGTGTAAGCTGTGTGATGTTGGCCGTGTCATTTCACAGCTGCATTTTAGTGTTCTCATCCATAAGTGAACTCTAAAGTTGAAGTCTAAGATGGTTCTTTGGTTTTTGACCCAAGGAGTGAAAGCACTGAGTTTGAAATCTTGTTTTACCCTGTCCACTGATAGAAATCATCTTAGAAGTTTTCTTTGACTTGTAATTGCCAGTTCTCTTGAATTTAACATTTGATTATGAACTTCTATTAGCTGACCCCATGATCCAACCTAATTACTCTTGTCTCCCTGTGTACCTCTCAGCTGTGGCCAAACATGCATTAGACCTTCACTCCTTTTTATGATTTCATTTAATCACTCTTTTTTCCTTCTATAAGTTAGCTATGTTTAAAGTTCATCCATTTGGGATTTTTAAAAAGTGATAGTAAAAAAGACTTACAGCTTCTGAAAGGCTCAGAATTAGACTCTGGGAGCTGATGCCAATACAGATAGACCAAGGGATGGCCAGCAGCCACTTAAATGGATCAGATCACTTACTTAAGGTTGTTTCTTTCTGTAATCCATTCCAGGTCTATGGCGGCCCTGATTTTCATTCTCCTAGGGTGGCTCAATTGTGTTCTTCCAGGTCAAGACAGAACCCACTGCAAGTATCAAGTGCTGGAAATTCAGTGGCCATCAGATTCAAGACTGACAACAGTATAAATGGAAGGGGTTTCAATGCCTCATGGCAAGAGATCGCTGGAGGTGAGTCTAACAAAATTCAAAAAACCCAGTTAAGGATCTCCAACTAAACACTTATGAAAGGCTCCATGAATAAAGCTTATTAATAGTCACTGGAGAAAATTGTACCACCTCCCACTTTCTACTTCCTCCCCCTTGCCCTTAGATCTGAAAGCATTTGACATAGCTTATCTGGGGTACATGTTGCCATAGACAGAGTTCAGTTCAGAAACTCAAGGAAATCTTCATTTTGGACTAGAAACTAAATCCATTAACTGGTTCTGGGCCTAACCCTTTAATAAAAATTCATTCTCTGATGGTCTCACTGTCTTGGTCAGATCCTATCCAGGGTACTATGTGTTCAGCTCTGGGCATTGTATCTTAAGCACACTAACAAACCTGAGGGCATCCTGAGGAGGGCAGCCAGGAAGGTGAAGAGAGAGTAGATGGAGGGCAATCTGAGAGAGGAAGGTACTAACACTTGGAAGACTGGGAAAAGCTTTTTGCAGATGGTGAGGTTTGAAGCAGCTAGGCTCAGGGGTGGGGAATCTATGAAGTAGAAGTGAGAAGGGGGAACATTCTATTTTGGAGGCACAGCTAGTGCAAAAGTGTGGGAGAGAAATAGCAAGTAGACCAGTGAAGCTCGATTTTAAATGTCTGTTAGTATACAAACATAAGAAGAAGAAGACTGGAAAGGCAGGAAGGGGCCAGGTCATGAAGAACTTTTCAGTGCCAAAGAGAGCAGTTTACACTTAAACTCGGAGATATAGGGAACCATTAGGATTCATTTTACAGGAGATTTTGCCATGACATGGTCAGATCTATGCTTTAGAAAAATCACCTTGGCAGTTGAGGGTAGTATGGATTGGAGTAGGGAGAGGCCTGAGGCACAGAGACCAGCTAGAAGACTCTTAACAGCCATCCACACAAGAGATGGGGAGAGCCTAAACTGGGGGGATGTGGGAGGGTGAAGAGTACAGAGAAGGGACATATACAAGAGAAATTTTGAAGGTATAAACAAAACATTTGACAATGGATTTATTTCTAGCTGGGTGAGGTAAGAATGAGGAATTGAGGATGATGCTGAAGGTGTAGATCTGGGCAACTGGGAAGACCATGGTGTTCTGGACAGTAATAGGGAAGCTATAAAGTAGGGGAGGGTTGGAGGTGGGGGGAAGATGATGTGTTCAGTTGCAGACATATGGAATTGTAATAGAAAAAAATCAAATCAAAAGGTAAATAGTGGTGTGGAACTGCAGCTCAGAAAAGAAGCTAGGATTGGATAATTAGATCTGGAAATTATCTTCATAATTGAACCCATGACAGGTGATGTCATCACTAAGTGAATTAGTATAGAGTTAAGGCAAAAGAGAACCCAAGACAGAGATTTGAGAGTCACCCATGATTAGAGGGTGTGATCTAGATTGGGAGTATCAAACTCAAATAGAGATGGAATCACTAAACTGTACATAAGGATCCTTGCAGGCCACACGTTGACTTAGAAAACCATATATTAACATTATCCATGTTCTACTATATTTTTATTTATTTTGTTAAATATTTCCTAATTACATTTTAATCTGGTTTAGGCTGCGCTGAGTCAGCAAGTCATGTGTTAGGCACCTCTTATGTAGATGAATAATCAATAAATGAGAGTTAATTCAGTAAACATTGATTAGGTGCCTACCATGTACCAGGTCCTGTGTTAAATGCTGGGGATACAAAAAGAGACAAGGGATAGTCCCTACCCTCAAGGAGCTTATAATCTAATGGGGGAGACATCATGTAAACAAATATATACACAATAAATCATGCACAGGATAAACAGGAAATAATTAACAGAACACTGGAATTAAGAGGGCTTGAGGAAGGCTTCCTGTGGAAGGTGGAATTTTAGGTGAGACTTAAAAGAAGTCAAGGAGGTATAGGTGGCACAATGGATAGATAGAGCACTGCCCTGGAGTCAGAAAGGCTCATCTTGAGTTCAGATCTGGTCTAAAAGCTATGTGACCCAGGGCAAGTCACTTAACCCTGTTTCCTCATCTGTAAAATGATCTGGAGAAGGAAATGGCAAACCACTCCAGTATCTCTGCCCAGAAATCCCATATGGGGTCATGAAGAGTTCGACAGGACTAAAAAGTGACTAAAAAATAGCTCTCTCTCAATTTATATGTGTGTATATATACATATATAGTACACGTACACTGCAAGTCATGTCATCATCTTGATATCATGGTCCTCTTCAAGAATGATGGACTAACATAACATATATATGCACATACATGTGCATGTATATATAATATTGTATGAGAGTGGCATTAAAATAAGAAAGTCTCTGCTTTAATTTAAAATAATAGGTTTATGTGACAAAACACACACGACTAAATTACAAAGTGCAATGTGTGCATCCCAGATGTCCTAAAGTAATGTGGTATGGGAGCTTCCCAAGGGAAGATGGTCACTGAGCTGGGAAGAGAGGGAAGGTTATGGGTATCTGGTGGCATTTGAGTTGGAGTAGAGAGGGCATTCTAAGCATAGAAATCTGATTTCCTTTTGAAATTATTGTACTCAGGCCAATCTGGAGGACATCTAAATTGTTCATGTTCATGGAGAAGGAATAATTAGCATTAATATTTCACATTATTAAAGAATACTGAAGAAGTATTTGATTAAAAGTAGATTTTACTTAGATCACAGAAACGACTTCACTGGAAATAATTTTTATCCCTTCTTCCTTCAGTATTTAAGTCATTTCAGTTCTTTTATTTTCTCTTTCTTGCAAAGATTGAACTGAGTGGGAAATCATTCACATAAATTCACTTTATTGGACGTTCAATAGGATAACATTTTGAAAGTGATTTTCTAATTGCCAGGGGAATGGGGCATGTTCATCTAAAACTGAGATGAAAAGTAGAGAAGTTTAAATATGGGATAATCTTCTCATGGATTTGTTGGATTTCTGTCTTACAGGTTGTGGGGGAATTTTCCAGGCTTCCATTGGAGAAATCCATTCTCCAAACTACCCCAGCTTTTACAGGAGGAACATGGACTGTTCCTGGGTTATTCAAGTGGACAGAGACCATCACATTCTCTTAAACTTCACAGACATTGACTTTGAACTCCAGGATGCGTGTATTACTGTAAGTGACAAATGCTCCCAGCGTTATTTCTAACAAATCCTAGTCCTAATGGTAACAAGTGGACTGATTTCTCCCACACATTTTCTGCATTTGCTTGTTTGTTCTTATGTGAAATGAAAAGGCATATATCTAGTGCTTTTTATCATTTACCATATTTTCAATTTTCAGATTTTTCTACACCATTTGAAATCTGCTCTCTAAAAACAAAGGTTCATGTCTGTCTGCTCCTATTTTTCCTTGCCATCACTATCCCAAATTCTAAGTCTGAGAGATTATTTCCACCAAGGTTCCCATCATTTCTACCCCAACAATAAAATTTTCCTTCTTGGTGACAGTTGGATCCAGAATATAATGTTCTCTAATGGGCTCCTTTACCTTTTAAATGAAGTAGGGAAAATTATCCAGGAGAGATGGGGTATGGGGAAGGGAGAGCTGGGGAGAGACAGAAAGACAGAGAGAGGGGGAGAGAGAGAGAGAGAGAGAGAGAGAGAGAGAGAGAGAGAGAGAGAGAGAGAGAGAGAGAGAGAGAGAGAGAGAGAGAGAGAGAGAGAGAATTTATTAAGTGCTTACTATATACCAGGTATTCTGAGAAGCTCTTTACAAACTTTATTTCATTTTATCCCCTTAATAACTCTGGCAGATAGGTGCTATTATTATCCCCCTGTTTTTCAGATGAGGAAATTGAGGCCAACGGAGGTCAAATGACTTGCCCAGGGTCACACAGCTTGTAAGTGTCTGAGGTTGAATTTGAACCCATATCTTTCTGCTCAAAACTCACAAAGAGACACAAAGACATTTCCAAAGAAAATGACTTTTGTACTAGGAAGGGTAAAAAATATATAGTTCATAGAGAGTTGATGCCCAAGATAAATAAAGGGATAGTAAGAGGATGGTACTTAAATGACCTTGATGAATGAGCTTGTTTCCAGGTCCAGAGGAGCAATGTCCAAGTGCACTGAAAGAAATGGTGGGTGTGACAGATGAGCCATTGGTGGAGAGATTGAAAAGATGGTAGAGAACAGGGAAGGAACTACAGGATCACAGGTGGAGAAATGCCACACAAACTTTAAGAAAGAGGGAAAGAAAATGAAATTGAAAAAACTACATGAAAGTTAATCTAACCTGGATTTGTGGCTTAAGTAAAGCTTTGTAACAATTCTGACGAACTAGGACATTGGCTTAGTTTAATAAGATGTCATTTTATAGGGATTGATATAAATTGGCTTGAGGTAAGGAAACATTTCCTGATGATGAGACCCATTCAAACATACTATGGTTTGTCTCAAGAGGTCATGGAGGTCTTCAAGTGAAGGCTAGTTCACCACATATCCCACCTGTCTCCGATGGCATAGCATGACTTAGATTCAGTGGCCACAAGAGGCCCCTTCAGAGGATCTATGATTCCATGAAGATGTTTTTTATTGAAGGAAGGAAGAATACACCAATTAGGGATCTACAGCCCCTTGCCTTACATTATTTTATCAGATTCTTTTTTAACACTGTGCTACCTGAAGCCAAGTTTTGATGAAAGAAAACGATGGTGAAAGTGGTGTGGAACAAGGAACCCTGTAGAGAAAAGATAATGATGATAGCTATGTTCAAATGTATGTCATTGTAGCTGTCACGTAGATGTCAGAGTTGACTTACTTTGCGTGGCCTAAAAGGAGAGGTATGCAGAAAATGCCAAAAAGCAAATTTAACCTTGATATCAGGGGGTGGGGGTGGAGAGGAAACAAGCATTTTTAAGCAGCTTCTCTGTGCTAAGCACTTTACAAATGTTATCTCAGTTGATCTTCACAACAGCCCTGAGAAGTAGGTGCTATTATTGTTTCAATTTTACAGTTGAGGAATATGAGGCAGACAGAAGTTAAATGACTTGCTCAGGGTCACATAGCTAGTAAGTGTCAGAGGAATGGACTAATACTTATAGTGAGAGTTCTTAATTTGGGGTCTGTGATCTTATTTTTTTCAATAGCTTGAGAACTATTTTGATAGAATTGATTTCCTTTATGATTCTATATATTTAATTTTGTGCATAAAAATATTATCCTGAGAATGGATCCATTGGCTTCACAAGACTACCAAAGGGGTTCATGACCTACACAAAAAGGGTTGAGATTCTCTGGCTTAGAACTCTCCAGAAATGAATGAGATGCTTTAGAGATAGGGGAAATCTTCAAGCAAAGACCTGTTGGAAGTATTACAGTGGGAATTCTTCATCACACAAAGACTGGCCACAGATGTCCTTTTCAGGGCTCATATTCTACAATTCATTGGGGCCAGTCAGGGGAAGGGGTGGAGCACATCTGTGCCACTCATATCATCACAAAGAAACTTGATATTTGATGGACAAGGTAGGAGAGAGACCTATGTCTTTATGCCTGTTAGATATCTTAAACTAGGTGTCCTGTGGACATCTTAAATTCAACATGCTCCAAACAAATCTTCCCCTCCCCAAATCCTCCCCCCAAACAAAATTCCCTGTTTTTGTCAAGGGTACCACCCTTGGACTCAACCCAGGTGTTATCCTCAACTCCATATTATCTCTCACTCCCATCCCCACCCCATATCCAATCTATTGAGTTCACCTTTATGATAACTCTGAAGCAGGCCCCCTTCTCTTTCCTGATACCACTCCAGTGCAGGCCCCTGTCACCTCTCTCCTGGATTAGTGCACTAGCCTGCTGGTGGGGCTGCCTGCCACAAGGCTCTCCCCACTGCAGTGTGTCCTCTATGCAGCTGCCAAAGCGATTTTCCTAAAGCACAAGTATCATCCTGTCAACCCCTATTCAGTAAATGCTGATGACTCCCTGTGGCTTTCAGGTTGACATTTAACACCTTCTCTCTGGCCTCCAAACCCCTTCATCACCTGTCCTAGCCACCACCTCTCCCATTTTCTTACACCTCACACACCCATGTACTTGTTTATGCAGTGACTCTGGCCACCTTTTTGTTCCTTTAACTAGACACTTCACACTCCTCTCCAGGCCTTTACAAGGGCTGTCCTGATGCCTGGAATGTTCTTCCTCCTCATCTCTGCCTCCCAATTGCCCTGCCTTCCTTCATGTCCTGGCAAAAATCCCACCTTCTGCAGGAAGTCTTCCCTAACCCTTCTTAACTGTAATGCCTTCCTTCTGGGGATCATTTCCTATTTATCCTTGTCTGTACACAGTTCTTTGTGTGTCACCTCTCCCTTTAGATTGTGAGCTCCTCGGGCAGAATGTCTTGTGCCTTTCTTTGTATCTCTACTGCTTAGCACAAAGCCTAGCACATAGTAGGTGTTTAAACACTAATTGACTGACTAATCTGAATGGACAGGTGGAAACATGCCAAAGACACACTTACCCAGCTTCATGATTTAGCAGAGAGTTGGCATAGAGATGGTTGGACCTGGAGAGGATACCCAGCCAGGATCTTTCTGAGTTCTGCATTATAGCTCCCCTGTGCTCGTGTGTTGAGTTTTTTCTTCACACATAAAGCTTAGGATCAGACCCCAGGACAGCCTTTGTGTTGACTCTCCTGGCTCAGCTGGGAGCCTGGCTTCAAATCATAGCTGGTTTATTCTCTGCCTGTCTAGAGAGGGAGAAAGCTAGACATTGAGACGCTCCTCACTTCTACAGAGCCAGATGGGTGATGGGAAAAGGCCTGAGTTTAGGCTTCTGGATGTGAAAAACCAAATAAAGTCCAATAATTTTCACAATATTTATGTAATCGGCTGTAGATGAAGGCAGTCATTCATTTTGGGGACCTTCAAGCGACTTGTTTGGTCCTGTTGCCTAGATGGTCAATGGGAGATTCTTTAGTAAGATCCATAATAGTCAAACACCAGTGAAACTGCCAATTTTTTTTGAACATAGCTCATTTGAGCTGTTCATTATTAATAGTAAATAAGTCCTGAATGTCAAAATAAAATACAGTATTAACTTTTAAGCCAGCTTGGATAGCTGGGAAAGAAAACGTAAGATCGTTGACAAGTGGCTTGACACTGGTGTTCTTTCTTTGCCTGAGGGTACTTAGTGGCAAAGATTATTGTTCAAATTTGATAGATAGATAAACTGAGTCACAGAAATTTGTGACTCTAGGATCTACAGTCAGTCACTGTAAAAGCCAAGAAACTGAATAACTTTCAAGTCTGAATTCTGAAATGTATCAGTCATATTTCAGGTGAGCAATTTACTTAAAATTTCTAAACCTCAGTTTTCTCATCTATAAAATAGAAGAAAAATACCTGTAATAGGAGTTTTCAGGATTGTTATATCAGTAGTGATAATAAAAATGGATATTTTTATAGTGCTTTAAGATATGCAAAATTCTTTACATATGGGATCTCATTTGGTCCTCAGGACAACTCAGTTGGGTGCTATTGTTATGTTCATCTTACCAATGGGGAAACTGAGGCAGATGTAAGTGACTTGCCCAGAGTCAAACAGCTGGGAAATGTTTGAAGCAGGATTACAACTCAGGTCTTCCCGATTCCAAGTCCAGTTCTCTATGCATTGCACCATTAATAATGTTTATTTTTACAGTAAAAATTATTCACTGTTCTAAGGCAACTATTTCATTTGGGCGGCCAGGTGACACAGTGGAAAGTGTTGGATTTGGATTCGGGAAGAACTAAATTCAGATCCTGCCTCTGACCCTGAGTAGCTCTGAGACTCTAGCCAAGTCATTTACCCTCTCTCAGCCTCAGTTTCCTTCTTTATAAACGAGGTATAACAAATAATAGCACCTACCTGCCAAGGTTGATGTGGGATCTCAAATGAGGCAGCACATGTAAACAATGTTGTCAACAACCTTAAGGGGTAATTATCATCATATCATAGAGGTTATTAACATATATGGGAGACATGATTATTATCACCATTTTACAGAGAAGGAAACTGAGTAGATGGAGGTTGAGTGATTAGAAGTCAGGATTTTCTTACACCAGGTTCAGGGCTCTATCCGTTACACCACCTAGCTTGTGAGGCTCCAGTGAGATGCTTTGTGTACAATATTTTGTAAATCTTTAAAGCACTATTTAAGTGTTAGCTTGTATTTACTACTATTGCTATTACTACTACTACTACCACTACTAACACTACTACTATTACCACTACTAATACCACTACCACTACCACTACTACTAGTTACTGTAGTTTTTTTTGCATATCAGAAAACAATTCTGTAATTTTAGATTTTACATGAAAGAGTATTGGCTGCCAATCAAGAAACCTAGTCTGTAGTCCTGCCCCTGTCAAAAACTAGAAAGAGAAATGTGGAGCATGCTACAGAACCTTCTTGGGCGTAGGTTTCATCATCTGTAAAATGAGGGGCAGATTAGATGATCTTTTAAGAATCCTTCTAACTTGGGGGCAGCTAGGTGGTACAGTGGATAGAGCACCAGCTATGGAGTCAGGAGGACATGGGTTCAAATCTGACCTCAGACACCCACTAGCTGTGTGATCCAGGGCAAGTCAATTACCCCCCATTGCCTCTAAAACAAACAAACAAACAAAAAGAATCCTTCCAGCTCCCAAATTCAATTATTTGAAATACGTGACTGTCAAGTTCCTAATTTGAGTCAGCTGAACTTCAGCAGTCCTTCCTAAATTGCCTTTTGCCTTGTGGAAATAAAAGGAACATTGAACACATGAAGGAAATTTGCAGAGATAAAAAATCTGAAACAATGGCCACTTCAAGTACCGCCTCTCCACTCATGCCATCTTTGGTTAGACTTCCTATGGCTGTATTCTTCAGAAAGGATCAGGGTGTCAGAAATGGCATGGCGTACATAGTGTGGATCTTGCTCACTCAGCCTTCAACTTTTCAGTCCCTCGGGGCGCTTGCTGAATCCATGTCTGATTCCACAAATGGTTATTAGGGGGTGTGTTTGGGACCAGGGATATGATGATGCTATAGAGACCTGTGGTTCATTAGGTGTGGGAACTCCCTCCATTTTTTTGATTGGCACCTTTTAGAGGTTGAGACTCAGAAATCCCCTTCTCTAGGTGCAGGGCATATAAAGATAAAAACAAATCAATTCTTATTCCAGAGAAGCTTCCATCAGCACAAATACCTTGTTCACAATATCTCACAAACTGAAATAAGGAAAGTGCATTTCCTGAATGTTATTGATCTGATGATGCATCCAGGGGGACATACCAGAAAGCTTTGTTTCTACTGTTTCAGAATGATTTTGTGACATGGATGATGAGGTGGCTGCTTTCCCATGTTGGATGAAAATAATCTCAGGCTCTCTTTAATTGCATAATGTTAAGCTCTTTGGACTCAAGGAGTGATGAGACCCACTTGTTGGGGATTATCCATCGTATCAATACGTGGAAATGGCCAGTATTTTTCCTTCCACAGAGCTCAAGTATGGATGACTTGGCTGCCAGCTTCATTGTTTAATTAGAGACCTTTTCCTACTTTCCAAATTCATTCAGTTCAGTGTGGGAAGATCATTTAAGAAACGGGCAGAAGAGCAGAGGTCCCAGGAGGACCACAGCATCCTCTCTGCTCAGCACAATGGAATGTTTGCCTTGTATCACATTAGGAGAGAACAAAGAGAATAGGCCCAAATGACCACAATGCACATCTTGCCTCTGCTGTTTGAAGAGGCTTCATTTGAAGAAAGCAGACACTGACAAAAATGGAGCCCCTTCCAAAGGTGCTGAGGCCTTGCTGTCAACAGGGCTGACTTTTTCAGGCTTTGAAGGCTGCTTGCAGAGGAAGGAAGCCGAATGTTTGACTTGCACTGAAGGGAAGGGGAAGAATTTTATATTGTTTTTGTTTCCTCCAGACAGCTCCGTTGTTTGCTGCTGGTGCAAATTATCTGGCCCAAAGTGCAGGTGAGGAGGGGAGGCAGAGGGGCCTTAGCGTCCCTTGCTGTGGCAGGAGCTTTGGGCTGGCCTTCCCCTCAGACTTTTAAGGCCTGAGTGGGGATAGGGAGAATGGAGAAAGGAAAGGAGTTAAGGCAAATTCACAGTCAAGTGTGTGACTCTGAATTTAATGGAGAGATTTCATTTCAAAATGGTCAGGTGTTGGAGGAAACCATAAAGACCTAACAAAGTGGCTGCTCCCCCCAACTGGCAAAAGTTGCTCTAATGAGTAATAGATTAGCTTCCGTCCTTCCTCACTGAGATTTATGACTTCAGCAGGCTGGATCATTTCCTGAGAGGATTCCCCTACCCATGACCACTCTTCTGCTGAATCCAGAAGCAGCTGGTTTTTTTTTATCTGTTTCTTTATTGTTTAACCAGAACATAGAGTCCAAAAGAAGCTGCAGTACCACGTATGAATTGCATACTTCAGGGGGTGTTCATTTTCTTTGACTTTGCACTCTGATATTCATTATTTGCTTTGCCCATAGGAGGTCCTTAATAAATGTTTGTTGAATTAAATCCTTATTGGATCCAAAGCTCTTGCAAATACCTTTCCTCCTCTGCACATTCTTAACTCCCTTCCTCCTTCTCTTCCATAAATTTTAAAGTGATCTTGGGTCAGGATGCATGCATGGCCATGGAGCTAGAAATGATAGGTGTCCTAGCCAGGACTAACCCTGAGAGCAGGATGTTGGCAAGTATGAGCCAGCCATGAAAGAGCCATCACAACTTAGAGGGAAAGTGGGCTTACACATAGGAAATCAGTAAAGGGAGGACCAGGAGAGCTCTGTCATGGAGCCTGGGGCAGAGTGGAGGTTAAGGCCCCTGGCTGAGTACCTGAGGTTCATTTGTTGGTTTGAGAGATTATGCTGTGTGTTGTACATTCCACTGAAGCAACCATGCTGGGAATCTCATATATACTCAGTTGAATGGAATCTGTGAAGGCATTATGCAGTTTGCCATCTATAGGAGTCTAGTACACAGATTTGCCTGAAATCCAACAAAATAATATTTTGATGCTATTTAGGGAATAATGCCCTAGCATGGGGGACAGGAGGATACAAATACATTCTTGGATCTCTTATTATCTCTTCTACAATAGCCAACTCATCTTCTTTAGTACCTCTGTTTCTCCCTCGTAAAGCAAAGGAAATCAAACTTGCCAACTATTCCCCCCCCAGGTTTTGTGAGATTAATGAGATATAAAAGGGCTTACAGCATGGAATCATAGTCTAATGAGGTGGTAGAGGTTTCCCTATAGACTCCCAACAAAAAGGGAAGAGAGTGTGAAGGTGGTAGGACATCTCCTAACAAAAGAACTTCGAGCTAGAACAGGACTTGGACTTAGGGTTCTTCACTTTGGCATTATGGAGTTCTTTGGCACCTGCTGAAGCCCATGGACCCTTCCTCAGAATGTTTTTAAATGCATAAAATGCAACACATAGCATTACAAAGGAAACCAGTTCTACCCTAGTTGATGCTTTAAGTCTTCTCGGTCATCCCTTTCATTTTACAGATGGAGAAACTGAGTTTTTAAGAGAAAGAATCCTGACTGGAGTCAGGGTATCTGGATTCGAAATCTTCCTCAGACATCACCCATGTGACCTTGCACAAATCACTCCCTCGGCCTCAGTTTCCTCATCTGTAAAGTGAGGGAATTAGACCTGGGGGCCTCTGAAGTCCCTTCTAATTCTAATCTTATGACTTGCCCAAGATTGTTACCTACACTGTTACCTACATGTGTATCACTATTAAGTATTTTCTTAAATATAAAATTCAACGTGATTTTTATCAGCTCATGAATAATGTGAAATTCCCTTTCTTTCTTTCTTTCTTTTTTTTTGCTTGAAAGTTGTCAAGAGGTTGAGCAGGAAAATAACCATTGTTTGAAAATGTGATCAAGAGCTGTATTCTGCTGGTATATTTTTCTTACATGCAGAGCTCACTCTAAGGCTTAGGTGCACAGAGCTCCCCTTGTCTAAAGGAAATAACAGGGTGGAAATCAGGAGATGGTGTAACTAGGCTTCAGGTGAAGGCACTTTCTCTTCCATACTAATTTTAACCTCAGAGCTAAGTTGTTTATCTTCCCCTCTCTGCAAACTGAACCACAGTAAATACGAATGAAGAAAGCTGATATTCTGCGAAGGGCCAAGTGCAATGGCTTTTCATACAATCCGAGACTCAGAAAAGGGAGACTCAGGAATAGGTGCCAGTTGTCAGAAATATGATTAAAATAAAATATGACTGAGGAAGCTCTTAGCCATGTGCTTTAAGGCCTTAAGTAAGTTTGTTTGCACCCCCCTCTTTGTAAGGCGACTGTGAGTCATCTAATCTTACTGAGGTTTTCTGGGGAAGAGAAAAAAGAGAAGCAGTGGGCAGCAGGGCTATGGCCTGCCTTAGTGCCAATAGGATTTTAATAAAAATAGCCAGAACATAATCATATTGTTTCTTCAGTGCACCCTGAAAAACCTATTGGGAAATCTCCACTTTTGTGAATTTCTCGGTAAAAATCACTAAGAAGACCGTAGACCTGAACCATATGGCTTGTAAATTTGACTATTAAAAAGTAACAAGCATTAATATTAATCATGTTTTTTGTGATATAATTACTGGTCATAACAATATGTTTTAGGACAATTCCTATGAATTTTTTAAAAATTCCATTATGCTTGAAGCAGTGTGCCATAGTAGACAGAGTGCTCTGCTTGAAGTCAGAAAACACTGAATTTAAATTCCAGCTCTCTCACTGGTTGATCATGGGCAAATCATTAGCCCATCCAAACCTTAGTCAACTAACTCTCTGAGACTTTAAATTATAGATTGCTATCTGCATCAATGAATGGAGTTTCCACTCCAGAAGTTTCTGCACTAATGAAACCACACACACACACATCATTTACATTATGTATAATAACATAATCTTGAAGAGGTACAACAGTTCCCTTCTCTAAACTGGACTATGAAAAATTAGAGGTATTCTAATGCTTATCTCCTGACCTAGAGTTCTTTTCATGTATATGACAACTTCAACAGCTAACAATGATGTGGCATTTGATTCTCACAACAAGTAGATCCTGTAATAAGGAAAACTATTGCTAGCAGCCTTCAGTTAGTTAATATCTATGTTCCTAGAACCTCCAGAGGTTCATTCAGCAATGCTATTTCTTTCTGAAAGGGGAACAGTTAAGGTTTCACATAGTAATTGTCATAAACTTAAAATATCATGCACATTAGCTGAGGTAGATTATTTAATCCACTTATAATTAGTAGCTCCTTATAATATTTTGCAATAGTGAAACACCACCCACCAAGCTTTTAACACACTACAAAAATCATGAACAGGCTAAGATGAGAAGAAATGCATGTGAATTAGAGCAGGGCAGATTTAGGTTAGATTATCAGGCGATAGTTAAAATCTGTAAGAGGAAGCCAAAAGGGGTCATCTAATTTATTTCAATGAATGTCTTTTTTGAAAAGGGAAATATGTCCATCTAATTTAAGGTCATAGAATCTAGAGCCATGGCAGTTATCCAGCCCAGGGATGTCAAAGTTCAACAGAAATGGGGTTTACTAATCCATATATAAAGATCCCCATGAACCACATAGTTTTAAAATGTAATATTACCTATTTTTCCTCATCTGTAATATGGGGATAATAATAGCATCTACTTCATAGGATAGTTATGAAGATAAAGTGAGATATATGTAAAGCACTTTACACCCCTTAAAATACTGTATACATTACAGGTATTGTGCTTGATTTTGCTATCAGAAGTTCTACTCTGAACATTCTCAGGGGCATGTTGGTGATCCCAAGTTCTCCAGTGTTATTCCAAAAGATTTCAATTTTTTTCAAGTTCAACCAAACTAGAGAGATGTCAAATACTGGTATAGTGATGGAATTCCTACAAAAATTCAATATAATCTCTATTAAAATCTTTTTCATTTTTGTGAAAATTGGGTGATTCCCTTAATTCTCAGGAAATTTGGAACGAAGCTAAGAACAGTTATTTTAAAAAATGAAAATGAAATCTTAGTCTTATGTGACCTGCACAAAGATCTTATCTCTGAAGCTAAGGTATACAGTTACATTCATCTATAGAGAATTAAAAGGTGGAAATCAAAAGAGAGAGGCAATATGGTGCATTGGAAAAAGCTGTAGACTTGGAGGAAGAGAACCTAGTTTTGCGACTTGCTACCCATCTGATGTGCAGAAAGTCACATTAATCTTTCTGGGTGTCAGTTTCGTAAAATGAAGGGACTGGTTTAGATGACCTTCTAATCCCTATTAGCTCTGAATCAGGGGTTCTTAACCTGTGTCCCACAGATATCAAAGGGGCCTATAGATAGAGGTCTATGAATTTGGATGGGAAAAAATTAAATCTTTGTTTTCAACTAACTTTTAACTGAAATAGCATTTCCTTCAATTATTTAAAAACATTGTTCTGAGAAAGAGTCTTCATAGTTTTCACCAGACTATGAAAGAGGTTCATAACACAAAAGAGATTAAGAGCTACTGCTCTATTAGGTAGTATTAGCAATTCACATTTAGGGGCAGCTAGGTTGTGAAGTAGATGGAGGGCTGGACTGGGAGTCAGGAAGACCTGAGTTCAAATCCTTCCTCAGATACTAGCTGTGTGACCATCAATTTTCTCACCTATCTCACCTAATCTTTTTGGTGAAATTAAATAGATGCCACCTGAGATTAAATAAGGATGATCATTGCATCTACCTTGCAGGATTTTTGTGAGAAATTAGATGAATATGTAAAACCCTTATGATATCTTATGATATCTATCCATTATCATTATTAATGCAGTAGTAATAGTAGCTTTTCAGCATGATGTTTTCAGCCATGTTGTCAAATGCTTTCAATGAGGATAAACACAGCATCAAGGTCAACTATGGTACTGATGGTAGGTCCTTCGATTTGAAAAGGCTACAAGCCAAGACCAAAGTGGAGGGAGTGTTGGTGCATGATTTTCTGTTTGCAGATGATTGTGCCCTCAGTGCAGCCTCTGAGGCTGAGATACAACAAAGTATGGATCAATTCTCTGCTGCCTGTGCTAATTTTGGTCTAATAATTAACATCAAGAAAACACAGGTGCTTCATCAACCACCACCACACCATCCATACGTGGAACCGTTGGTTACAATAAATGGAGAAGTTTTGAATCCTGTGGACAAGTTCGTTTACCTTGGTTGTGTACTTTTTAGGGATGTACACATTGACAGTGAGGTTGATACATGTATTCCCAAAACTAGCTCAGTGTTTGGGAGGCTCTGAAAAAAAGTTTGGGAGAGAAGAGGTATTACACTGTCTACCAAACTGAAGGTCTACAGAGCCATTGTGCTGACCTCATTGGTGCATGCCTGTGAAACATGGATAGTCCACCTGCACCATGCCAGGAAACTGAATCATTTCCATTTGAGCTGTCTTAGGAAGATTCTGAGGATCACTTGGCAGGATAAGTTACCAGACACTGAAGTCCGTGCTTGAGCTGAACTGCCAAGCATTCAAACAGTGCTTCAGAGAGCACAACTCCGATGGGCTGGCCATGTTGTTCGAATACAAAATGTACACTTGCCAAAAAGACTATTTTATGGAGAACTCACATGGTACAGGTAATCACATGATGGTCAGAAGAAGCTATACAAGGACACTCTCAAGGTCTCTCTCAAAACCTTTGGATTTGACTGTGCAAAATGGGAAACACTGGCACGGTATCGTTCAGCATGGCGTGCCCACATCAGAAAAGGTGCTGTGCTCTATGGCAAAGCAGAATTGAGACAGCACAAAGGAAATGTAGGATGCTCAGATTTGGAGTAAGCACCCCAAATATTCACACCGACTCTCTGTGCCCAATCTGTGGTAGAGCATTCCGAGGTCATATTAGTCTCATTAGCCACAGTTGGATACACTGAACTTCACATTACCATGGTGATGTCATTTTGGTCCTCTTCGAAGATGAAGGACAACAACCAACCAGTAGTAGGAGTAGTAGTGTAGTAGTAGTAGTAGTAGTGATGGTAGTAATAGTAGCAGCAGCAGCAGTAATAGTGTTAGTGGTAATAGTAGTAGAGATAGTAGCAGTAGTAACAGTAGCAGCAGCAGCAGTAGTAATAGTGTTAGTGGTAATAGTAGTAGAGATAGCAGCAGTAGTAACAGTAACAGCAGCAGCAGTAGTAATAGTGTTAGTGGTAATAGTAGTAGAGATAGCAGCAGTAGTAACAGTAGCAGCAGCAGCAGCAGTAATAGTGTTAGTGGTAATAGTAGTAGAGATAGTAGCAGTAGTAACAGTAACAGCAGCAGCAGTAGTAATAGTATTAGTGGTAATAGTAGTAGAGATAGCAGCAGTAGTAACAGTAACAGCAGCAGCAGTAGTAATAGTGTTAGTGGTAATAGTAGTAGAGATAGCAGCAGTAGTAACAGTAGCAGCAGCAGCAGCAGTAATAGTGTTAGTGGTAATAGTAGTAGAGATAGTAGCAGTAGTAACAGTAGCAGCAGCAGCAGTAATAGTGTTAGTGGTAATAGTAGTAGAGATAGTAGCAGTAGTAACAGTAGCAGCAGCAGCAGCAGTAATAGTGTTAGTGCTAATAGTAGTAGAGATAGTAGCAGTAGTAACAGTAGCAGCAGCAGCAGTAATAGTGTTAGTGGTAATAGTAGTAGAGATAGTAGCAGTAGTAACAGTAGCAGCAACAGCAGCAGTAATAGTGTTAGTGGTAATAGTAGTAGAGATAGTAGCAGTAGTAACAGTAGCAGCAGCAGCAGTAATAGTGTTAGTGGTAATAGTAGTAGAGATAGTAGCAGTAGTAACAGTAGCAGCAGCAGCAGTAATAGTGTTAGTGGTAATAGTAGTAGAAATAGCAGTAGTAGTAACAGTAGCAGCAGCAGTAGTAGTATCCTTATTTGGTACATGTTACAACCCTTTGAGTTAGGTGCTATTATTTTGCCCCTTTAGATGGACTCAGAGAAGTTTAAAAAATGACTTGCCCAAGATCATACAGTAAATGTCTGAGGCAGGATTTTAATTGAACTCTTCCTATGCAATGTTGCTTTCGCTGAAAGTATAAGTTTTAGGTTGTTTCCTTTTCTCTCGTGTCTCTACTGATTTTTATACTGCAATCTTGGTTTAGATTTAGAAGGGACCTGAAGGGTTATCTAATTCAATCTTTACTAAGTGTATCTGTTGTTACTGCAGTGTGCTCATAGGCAGAATCAGCCTGAAGATCCTCAGAGACAGCTCACTTTCAGCCTCTTTTGGGTGTTAACGTGCTAATTCTGGCCCTGACTGTCTTGTTTTACTAGGCAAAAGCACCTCCCTGACTCTGTGCCACCGTTCCCATAGCTGGGAAAGTGAGATGGTCTGACTAGTTAATAACAATGAATACTTCAAAGCTACGTTGTGTAATACATGCATTACATCATTTGATGCTTCCCAGGAGCCTCTGTCCAAGGTCAGACGGCGAGTCAGTGGTAAAGGTGGGACTGAGAGAGGTAGCCTGTGCTGGGGAGAGGGCACAGGAAGAGTCAGGAAGACCTCGTTCTAATCCCAGCTTTTCCAGTTATGAACTGGATAAGCATGGGAAGCCACAAGACCTTGCTAGGCCATTTTTTTTCAGGTATAAAATGAGGGAATTGGACTCAGTGGCTACTAAGGTTCCTTCAACTCTAAATCTATGCCCCGAGGACTTGAACTCAGGCATTTTGCCTCTAGATGTTGTCTTCTTCCACTATATTGAAGACCCCTGCAAACTAACATTCTCTAATTTATTTTTTAATTATGTCAGCAATCCTGTATATTTCAATAATCCTTACAAGAAACATGCTTAAGGTGTAAGCATATTGATATGATGATTATCCTTTAGTCTTAAAAATATCACCATCCCAGAGAAAATTCTCTCCCTCCTTCCCTCTCTCTGTCTCTCTCTCTCTTCTTCCCTCCCTTACTGTCTCCTTCCTCTCCCCCTCTCCCCTCCTCCCTCTTCTCCCTTCCTCTCCCTCCTCCTTCCCTCCCTCTCTCTGTTTTTCTCTTTTTCTATAAACACACACATTCATATAAACATATAGAATACATTTTCATCTTATATCACACTTTACAATATATAAATACTTTAAACTGTGCCATCTTTGCTGCCACAAGGAAATGTTGAGAAGGCAGCCAAGTTTCCCCTTTCCTTGGCCCCTTCATCTTCTCATATTACAAGCCCCTGAGCTTCTCTTACCAGAGGCCTCCTGGAGATGACGGAGTGGAAAATGTTTAATTCATGAATATCAGCTCAAAAGAATAGATAAATGAATGCAAGTCTTCTCACTCGCATTCTCTCTCTCTCTCTCTCTCTCTCTCTCTCTCTCTCTCTCTCTCTCTCTCTCTCTCTCCCTCTCTCCCTCTCTCCCTCTCTCCCTCTCTCCCTCTCTCCCCCTCTCCCCCTCTCCCCCTCTCCCCCTCTCTCTCCCTCTCCCTTTTTCCCTCTCTCTCCCTCTCTCTCTCTCTGCCTCTCTCCCTCTCCCTCTCTCTCTCTCTTTCTCCCTCTCTCCCTCCCTCCCTCCTTCCCTCTCCCTCTCCCCCTCTCCCTGTCTTCCTCTCTCTCTCTTTGTCTCCCTCTCCCTCTCTTTCTCCTCTCCTCTCCTCTCCTTTCTTCTTCTCCTTTCTTTTCTCTCTCTTTATCATGCCCACAATGCTTTCTTCTATGGTGACAGGTCTATCATGAGCATTTTGCTCTCCAGAAAAATGTCTGCTTAAGTCATCAGTCAGGTTTATAGACCTCCTTCTGCTTTGATCTTGCTCTTGGGATGATTTGGAAACAGCTCATGAGACCCTAACTCTAATGCATTAGATACTATTAGACACATTAGAAACAGTCCTTGAGAGCAGGGATTGTTTATATCTTTCTTTGCATTCCCAGTGTTTATCACAGTAACTGGCACATAGTAGGTTCTTAATAAATGTTGGTTGGCTCAATTAACTGAGTTTCTCATCAAGCTTTCTGTAAACTAGGAATTAATAAGAACAAATGTATAGAATTGTACATAATATAATATGTTATCTTTGGATACACATATGTATTCATATATATGGAAATATCACATGGTCTGAAAATCAAAGATAAATACCAACATGCTAAAGACACCCATATCACAGAAAAATTGGAACAGTTTCCCACATTCATCATTCTTGGCAGACTGAGATTTTGTACTGTCAGAGAAGATTCTGAAGGTATGTCTTCTGAGGTTACACAAGTAGCAAACATCAGGAGCAGGATTTGAACCCAGGTCTTCTGACTCCAGCCCAAACTTCTTTCCATTGAGATGGGTCAATGCAATATGCCTGGTTCTCTCCTGAAAGACATACTCCTAGATCAGGTTGACAGCCCTTGGGAAAGGAGAAGTTACAGAGAGCCTCCAGGGAAATCAGTTATTTGAAGATCTCAAGAAATCTTGGTAAGAGCTGAACGAGCCATGTTCCATTTCTGGTCCTTTGAGCTTTAGAGGATAGTTAAGCCATCTAGAATGTATTGCTCATATCATGCATGAGAAAGTCTCTTTATAACCACATTGGTACTCCCTGAGTCAGCCTAGATTTCACGGAGGGAGTCAGTGCTCTAAAATTGAACACTGCATGAGAAATTGCCCCTGGGTAATTGACTCTAGGTTTCCTTCAAAGTTACACATAAATAATCAGCACAGACTGAAAGAATTGGTCAAACCTTTTTAATAGCCATTCCTACCTTTTCTTCCTTCTTCAGACTGACATATTTATTTATTCAGTTGTTTCAGTTATGTCTAACATTTTATCACCCCATTTGGGGTTTTCTTGGCAAAGATACGGGCATGATTTGCTTCTCTAGCTCATATTACAGATGAGGAAACTGAGACCAACAGGCTTCAGTGACTTGCCCAGGATCACACAGCTAGTAAATGTCTGAGGCCAGATTTGAACTCACAAAGATGAGCCCAGCACTCTATCCACTGTACTACTCAGCTGGCTCATGGTGGATCCAGATGTCATCAAAGAAATGTAGTATTTAAAGAGAAAATAGGCTAGTCACATAGAGCCAGGGATAACCAAAGGGAAGATCCATGTTCTCCACTGGTGTCTCTCCTGTGTTCAAAAGAACTCAAAGAAGGCTTCCAGAAAATTGGGTGTACCACTGTGATGAACTTAAGTGAGGAAATGGACCAGAGCCACATAAGATGCATTGTGATCAGTATCATTGTGGGGAGTATCTAAATCAGTTACATCACAAGTTCATAGGAGTATTGCAGTATTAATCAAAATGATTCCCATTCCCATATGCTAAATATTGAGTGGCTTTATGAATGATCAGCTTGCACTTTACACAAAATAATACCTTCCCCCAAAAGAACTATATGTGGCAGCTTACTTTGAATACGGGCAAGTAGATCATGATTTCAAAATTGTAATTTTAACCCAGGGTTTTAGACATTTAGTTGCCTTTATCCTGATGAGTGTCTTACTTAGATTATTTAAATTAATAAATTTATGAAACTAGCATCCAAAATCAAGGGACTCATTTTCCTCTCGATTACTCATGTTTTTGTTATAATGCAGTGTGATAAAAAGAGTGATTTTAAATTGGAAAAGATCATAAGAATAGTCTGGGAAATCTACCAGTCAGTCACTCATTCATTTATCCATTCCTTCATTCCAATACAAAAAATATATTTTGATTGTCTAATGTGCAAAAGCATTGTGCTAAATGCTGTAGGGGATACGAAAATAAGTAAGAAATATATGATGTCCTGATGGAGCTTACGGTTGAATGGGAAAATAGGATATGTCCAATTATGATACATGATATATAATTAATATAACATCATTAACATATAATTATAATACAAGATAGAAAGTGACATTTCAATAAAAGGGTACTAATAGATATTTTTTCATTATGATATAAAATAAAACTCCTACCCAGACACTAACCTTCACATACCTGATATTCTTTGCAAATTGTGGCTCTCTTTCAACCACTTCACTTCTTTTTTGTTCAACATATCATGAAGCCAGAAAAGATGGAAGAATGATCCAGATGGGCTCCCAGAAAGACTGTGGTTCCAACCAAGAATTCTTCTCCATTAATTCACCCACCCATCCATCCATCAGTCCACCATTTCATCCATCCGTCCATCTATCCATCTATCTGACAATCTCTCCATCCATCCAACCAATCACCCAATTATCCATCCATTCAGTATCTACTGTGTACATCATATTAACAGAAAGAAGGAGCAGAGGTGATAACACTGATAGAAACTGCAATAGTTCTAGCAGTAATCTCCTAGAAGTGACTTCAGAAAATTACACCAGGTCTTTTGGTAATCACAGATTAATGTGACAATACGACAAGAAATGTCAGTTGCGATAAATCCTGAGAAAAATACATATTTCTTTTCAACTCTATCTTCATAGGTCTGAGAGCTGTAATTGACTAGTTAGATAATCTCATCCAATCCCTTTATTTTACAGATGAGGACATTGAAGCTTCTTTAGCTCACTAAAGTCTATCACCATATTAGTACCCTTCAATCTTTAGCATAGCCAACCCGTAACTCAGAGACATTGTTGCCCCAAACCTTTGATGTTCTCTCTTCATTCAATACCCCAGGCTGCTCACAGCACAGTCTAGTACATGAGGCTTCCTCAGAGACACACAGAGGAAGCTTCTCAGAAACCCAGGTCCGTTAAAGTTGCTATTGTGCCATGAAGGGTCTCTCTGACTCACATTCCTCCTCCTTACTTCCAAGACAATTATTTTTGCATCCAGAGGATAATGGGACAACCTCTAAAAGTGCCAACCCAGTTTCTGTCTCTCTCTGTGTTTATCAGCATCCATAAATAGCTTCCCAAAGGAAGAGAATCCAGTTCCTTCATCAGGTATACTGAAACTAACTGCCCATTGAGATCAACTGCACTAACACCATTTACAAATTACTGTTCGTGGGCCTTATGAATAACTGTTTGTTGATGTCATTGAACCTAAAATTCCAACCCTCTTTCCTACCTGTTTCACTTTTGTGAAGGTCCATGATGGTTCAGATGCAGCGTCTGCTGTACTTGCCAACCTTTGTGGAAGACAGCGACCCGTCCCCATCATCTCCTCAAGAAGTACACTCTTTGTAAGATTCCGGTCCCGTAGTGCCAGCCAGAACAGAGGCTTCCAGGCCAACTTCAGAGAAGGTAAGTTCTCTGTGGATATCCTGGTGTCGCCTTGGTTTTTTGTACTTACAGCCTCTCCTTTTCCTATGGATTAATCTTGCTGCTCATTTGAATTCAGGGGGGCCCAAAGAAAATTGTTGATAAGCAAGGACATCCTAAATGATTTATTTGGATTATCTTAACTGAATTTGGTAGTAGTACAAAAGCAGAGTACATTTTTAAAAAAAATCTAGTTTATTCATTTATTTTTAGTTTTCAACATTCATTTCTACAAGATTTTGAATTCCAAATTTTCTCCTCATCTCTCCCCTCCCAACACCCCATGACATGCTGCATTCTGCTTATCCCTTCCCCCAATCTGCCCTCCCTTCTATCACACCCTTTTCTTCTCTCATCCCCATCCCATCTATTTTCTTGGAGGACAAGATAGATTTCTATACCTCATTGCCTATATAACTTATTTCCTAGTTGCATGTAAAAACAACTTTTAACATTCGTTTTTAAAACTTTGAGTTCCAACTTCCCCACCCATCCCAACTGAGAAGGCAAGTGATTCTATATAAGCTATACATGTGTAGTTATGCAAAAGACTTCCATAAAAGTGATGGTGTGAAAGACTAACTATATTTCCCTCCATCCTATCCTGCACCCCATTTATTCTATTCTCTCTTTTAACCCTATCCCTTTACAAAAGTATTTACTTCTAATTATGCCATCCTCCCATTTACCCTCCTCTCTATCATCTCCTCCCCCCCATACTTATCCTCCTTTCCCCTTCTTTCCGGTAGGATAAGATAGATTTCCATAGCAAATTGAGTAAATATGTTATTCCCTCCTTAAGCCTAATATGATGAGAATAAGGTTCACTTTTCCCCTTTTATCTTCCCTCTCTTCCCTTCCATTGAAAAAGCTTTTTCTTGCCTCTTTTATGTGAGAGGTTATTTGCCCCATTCTGTTTTTCCCTTTCTCCTCCCAATATATTCCTCTCTTCCCTCTCAATTTTATTTTTTTAGATATCATCCCTTCCTATTTAGCTCATCCTGTGCCCTCTGTCTATATGTATATATAATCCCTCCAAGTACCTTAGTACTGAGAAAAGTCTCAAAAGTTATAAATATTAACTTTTGAATACAAGCAGTTAAACTTTAGTAAGTCCCTTATGATTTCTGTTTCCTCTTTACCTTTTCACCTTCTCTTGATTCTTGTGTTTGAAAATCAAATTTTCTATTCAGCTCTGGTCTTTTCATCAAGAATGCTTGAAAGTCCTCTATTTCATTGAATGACCATTATTTCCCCTGAAGTATTATACTCAGTTTTTCTGGGTAGGTGATTCTTTGTTTTAATCCGAGTTCCTTTGACTTCTGGAATATCATATTCCAAGTCCTTCAATCCCTTAATGTAGAAGCTGCTAGATCTTATGTTATCCTGATTGTATTTCCACAGTACTCAAATTGTTTCTTTCTGACTGCTTGCAATATTTTCTCCTTGACCTGGGAGCTCTGGAATTTGGCTACAATATTCCTAGGAGTTTTCTTTTTGGGATCTTTTTCAGGAGGTGATTGGTGGATTCTTTCAATATTTATTTTACCCTCTGGTTCTAGAAAATCAGGGCAGTTTTCCTTGATAATTTCATAAAAGATGATGTCTAGGCTCTTTTTTGATCATGGCTTTCAGGTAGTCCCATAATTTTTAAATTGTCTCTCCTGGATCTATTTTCCAGGTCAGTTTTTCCAATGAGATGTTTCACATTGTCTGCTATTTAATCATTCCTTTGTTTTATAATTTCATGATTTTTCATAAAGTCATTAGCTTCCATCTGCTCCATTTTAATCTTTAAGGAATTATTTTCTTCAGTGAACTTTTGGACCTCCTTTTCATTTGGCCAGTTCTGGTTTTTAGGGCATTCTTCTCTGCACTGGCTTTTTGTATCTCTTTTGTCATTTGAGTTAGTCTATTTTTTACAGTATTATTTTCTTCAGCATTTTTGGGGTCTCCTTTAACAAGCAGTTGACTTGTTTTTTATAATTTTCTTGCATTGCTCTCATTTCTTTTCCCAATTTTTGCTCTACTTCTCTTACTTGATTTTCAAAATCCTTTTTGAGCTCTTCCATGATCTGAGACCAATTCATATTTTTCTTGGAGCCTTTGGATGGAGGAGCTTTGACTTTATTGTCTTCTGTTTGCATGTTTTGGTCTTCCTTGTCATCAAAGTAAGATTCTATAGTCTGACTCTTTTTTCAGTTTTTGCCCATTTCCCCAGCTATTTACTTAACTTTTGAGCTCTTATTCAGGTAGATCTCTGCTTCCAGTGGGGGTGAGGGGGTATACTATCACCTGCTCAATTCCCTCACAATCTGTGGGCCTAGAGCTCCAGAAACAGTCACTGTTATCCCTGCTGCTGCTGTGGCTGCCACAGGTTCCTCCACCCCCTCTGCTACCCTGAGAATGGGACTGGACCACTCCACTCTTCTGCACTGGTCCCACAGGCTTTTTCCACTGACCTTCCAATTTGTCCTTGGTGTTTTGAGGTAATGAAGTCTGGAAACACCCACAAGTGTGAGAGATTCAGTCTCCCCAAGGCAAGCTCAGGTCCTGTCTGTGCCAGCGCAACCCACTCTGGACTGCGCCTTGCTTTCTGTGTGGTGCAACAAACAGACACTTCCCAGTGACCTTCCAGACTATCTTGGGCTGGAGATTTGCTTCACCTCTTCATTCTGTGAGTTCTGCAGCTCCAGAATTTGTTTGGTGCCATTTTTTACAGGTATTTAACTGGGCTTGGGGGCAGTGCTCTATAAAGTGTGTGCTCTTACTCCACCATCTTGGCTCCACCCCTCAGAGAACTTCTTAATTGGTTACTGAGAGATCCTCATCAAAATTCTCCTAGCGCAGACTGAGGCAGCATTTCATGGTGGAAAGATTTGGAGGCAAAGAATCAGAGTTCAAAACTTAACTCTGCTGCATATGACCTCTGTGACCTTGAGCAGGCAATTTAATTACTGTAATTGGGATTAAATTTTCTAACCTGTAAAATAAGAGATTGAACTGAATGACCTCTAAAGTCTCAATTTTAAATCCTGGATGCTATAAGAATGATTCCTTTTCTCTCATTCTTGTTACCATTCCCTTTTTGTCTTTTTTTTTGTCTTTGTTTTTGACTCAGGGCTAATTATGTTTTATGTAATTGCATAATGTTGTTTTTGACTCAAGGCTAATTATGTTTTATGTAATTGTATAATGTATTCTATAATTGCATTAATAATAGTAATAGCTGACATCTATATAGTGCTTTAAGGCTTGCAAAATGGTTTACATATATTATCTTCTTTGATTTTTATAACATTGTTCTCTTATTTCCATATGTCTTTGCATATTGAGATAAATGATTAAGATCTTACACTGTTTGTTTACAAGTCATTTGATTTGCTACTTCTATGAAATCATTAAAAACTGGTGAGGGAAGATCTATTAATACTGATAACATACTATTTTCATCTGGAGGCTTCTGCTTTCTACTGTCAGCTACATCCTTGCTGGATAGGGCATATTAGATAGATCAAACAAAGCTTTCTATTCATAATCTTTATCTTAATCTTATGGGCTGATAAATACTTTGCAATGGCCCAGCTATGGTTTCACAATGGCATTGAAAGGTAATTTTTCATGTAAGGAAGAATTCATTGCTTTCTTAGTACATTAAAGGTCTCTGATTTTGTCAATGTGGGCACTCTCACCAGCAACACAAATCTAAGTAGATTGTCTTCAGGGGTTTTCATACTTGAAAAAAATCTATCCCAGGGGCAATAACTCAGTGATAAACCTCTGCAAACATGGCTGGGCTGATCCTCACAGGCAAGGCAATCAAACAGTCATCCATCATGCCTCTCTTGTGACCCAACAAAACTTGTGGTCCCCTGGCAGCACCTTCAAGAAACCAAGCTCACCTCTATGACACAATGAGGCATCAGAGGAGAACTCTGATGAAAAAGAAAACCAATTTCACAGATTCATACTTTTAAAAAAAACTGATTGTTTAAACAAGAAACTTAAGTGTAAATTAAAAATTGTGAAATTTAGTCCAATACCAACTTTAGTGGTTTTGTAAAATATGTATAGATTCCTCATTAATTTCTCTTGTTTCCTGAGCACTTAGAAGTTGGTGTCATGCCCTGGTGATCTCTTTAATCTGGTGATTCTGACCATAATTGGGCCAGAGACACATGTGGCTTTTAAGGTTCTGTATCTGGAGGCACCAAGAGTTAAAGGCTCCCCAAAGGAGTCCCAGGTTAGTTTGAAATTTACAATGTGAACCTTGAAAGGAAGCTGTCTCTGGTGAAAAGTCCTAGTCCAGAAATGAAGACTTGAGATATAAGGCAGTACTACAACCTCAGTAAAGATTCAGTATAAATCCAGAAACCCTCCTAAATCCAACCTAGAGGAAGAGGATTAACTAAACAACAGCTTCAAGCAGAAACTCAAAGGAGAAAATTAATTTTCCACAAGGCCTGACCAAAGGCCTGGAAGAAGTACAGTGGAAAGTCAGTCAGCAAACATTTATTCAAAACTTACCATGTTCCAGGCACAGTGTGTGTTCATCCTTCGTTGCTGTAGAAGACCATGCCATCAGAGAAATGATGACATGACTTGCACTTGATTTTGTTTTGAGGTATGGAGGGCTGTGCAGGTCACCAGCCTCACTTCTCCTCCAGAGCCATCTGAATCCAGTGATCATATATTCCTCAGGATGACTGGAGATGACCCAGGATGCACTGGGAGACCCTGGCCCCTTTAGGCCAAGGTCTTTGCAGGTACTCACTTAGGGTGAGGTAATGCCCATTCATTGAACAGGCCTTTTTAAGAAGTAGCCAGGGCACAGTGTTAAGTGCTAGAGATACAAGTACCAGCAAAAAAGAAAGTCTCTGCCCTCGGGTTTACATATATAATGGAGGAGGACAAGGTAGTCAATAGGGCAATGCTGACAAAGTGGCTAGAAAGTAGGTGGAGCATCAGAAGCAGAGTGGGGAGAGGAAGGACTGCCAGATGGATGGCTTGGGCCCATCCTCAAAATGGAGGTGCTGAGAGGGACTCAGCAATGGGACAAGGAAGTATTCTGAGGAGAGGGATGCCCAGAGGCCAAGGATACTTCCAGAATTAGACGACCGTGGCGGCTTCATGGTGAAATCTGGTTAGTCAGACTTCGTTGGAGCCATGATAGGGAGGAATTTAACAAAAAGTAAAAGCTGTGGTGGAAAGAGAGGAGACTGATAAATAACTTAGAAAATAAAGTACATCCAAGTAGCAGACTCCTTGAAAATTAGAATAGACCAAGCAGAAATCAGTGACTTCATGGAACAATAAGAAATACTGGAACAAAATTTTTAAAAATGAAAGAAAATACAAGGTATCTGCTATCAAAAACAACTTACATTGCAATCAGGTCAAGGAGAGATAATTGGAGAATCACATCAGACTCCTTGAAAAGTATGATAAGAAATACACCTGAGTACTCTGTTTCAAGAAATCATAAATTAAAACCTCCTAGATCTATTAAGCCAGAGAGCAAAGTAAAGATAGAAAGAATACAGCAATCATTTCCTAAAAGAAACCCCAAAAGTAAAGGTCCAAGGAATGTTACAGCCAAAATCCAGAGTTCTCACATCAAAGAAAAATTACTGCAAGCAGCCAGAAAGAAGTTTAAATACCAAGAAACCACAGTCAGGATCATCAAGAACCTGATAGCCTCTACTATAAATGAGATGTTGGAATACATTGTTGTGAATGGGGAAAGAAACGGCTATGAACTTACAACCAAGAATAACTTTCCCCAAAGAGGTAAGTGTAATCATGCAGGGGGAATATGGACCTCTAATGGACTAAAGGACTTTCATATATTCCTAAAGAAAAGACAAAGCTGAGTAAAGACTTTGAAATGCAAAATCCAGTCAAGAGAAACTTAGAAAAATAAATGTATTTGAGCTATCAGCAAAGAAGTAGTAAGGGAATTATAAGATGATGGTGTGCTAATACTCTAGTGGGTGAAGAAAAAGGCATTCCTTCAGAAATACAAAGTCTTCAAAGAACATTTAAGAAATGGAATAAACAATTTGGAGTGGATTATTTTTGTTCCCCTAATTTTAATAGGGTGAAAAAAGGGAAACGGTCATTCAACAAGTGTAAACCAGACACCATATAAGGTACTGGAGTCCAAATACAAAGAATGAAACATTTACTACTTGAAACAAAATTAGAGTATAATAGTAGAGAGATAAGCACATGCAAAATATATACAACATTTATATGTATATATGTAGTTTTATTCATAGTTCAATAACTTCTATTTTGAAGTAAGTTTTTATTGTTTTTCTTTTACTTCACCACAGTATCCTCCCATATCCTTCCCCTTCCTCCTTCCAAACAGTCATCCCATATGAAAAATAGTACTTTTCAAGACAAAAAAGAAAAAAATTTAAAATCTACATGATTGACCAGTGCATAAAGAGTCTGAAAATATGTGCAATATACCCATTCCCCCATTCCTCCTCCCTGCTTTCCAGAATATATTCATGTATCATCTTTCTCCATTAGATTGTAAGTTCCCTGAGGACAGGGACTGTTTTTCTTTTTCTTATTTGTATCCCTAGCACTTAGCACAGTTTTTGTTACATAGTAGGTACTTAATAAATGTTTCCCACAAAAGTAGCATTAGACCAGAAATCAAGGGGACATGTATTCTAGTCCCAGCTTTGTACTACTTCAATTCAAGAAACATTTAAGTAACCTCAGCCTAGATTTCTTCACTTATAAGTTGTAGTTAGATCTAGTTGTAATAGATGGTTCCTAAAATTCCCTCTAATTCTAAAACTGTATGACTTTATTTTAGGGATTTCCTAGAGAATGGTACATCATTGGATGGATGATTGGTTCCCCAAAGAATGTTCATTCACTTTGTTTTGCCTTCTGAATCTGACAACACTGATATTAAGAAAAGATAATAAATTAATGGAATTCTGATGCAATGTGATCATTGATTTCTTTTTTTGAGGTCTATATATATTTTTTAATTGATATTTCAAAAATAATCCCTGTGAACTGACGAAATGTTTTCAGTTCTGTCTCAGAGCAAGCTATATTATATTGTGTAAAGTCTTTGGACTTGACCATACATTGGTCTTTTATACTTGGAAGTAAGGTCATTGTACCTATATCTTTTAAGTCTATGAAGGTATTTATTATGTTTTTCTAGGAAGATAGTGATATCTGCATTTGTAGAAATACAAGATGAGTTCATTTTTCTGAAATGATGTAACTTAGATCTTCATCTCTTGTTGACTAATTAATTTTATTTTTCCTCTCCTTCCAAAAGGAATAGCTTATTCTTAAAGGGAATCCCTTTATAGCACTGCTTTTTGTATTGGGTAGAGTTAGGCAACTGAGGCCAGACATTTGTGGAAATGATGCAGCCAACTGATTGCCTCCAAATCCATAACTCTCTGCTCCATTTCCCCACTTCCTGTATTTTGGAATACTATTGAAAATGCCAATTATCCTTCCAGTTTTCCTCAGGCAAATGTGCAGCTATGAAGACTGTCTTTGCTGACAAGGCCATTAGAGTCAGGACAATTTCTACATGTTTCCATTCACCAAAGGACTCAGCCTCTGACCCTTCAATACAGTCAATTAGTAGCAACTATCTATTGTGGGTGTCTATCTAGCCATCCATCTTTTCTATCTTTCTATCTGTTCTTTCTATCTGTCCTATCTCTCTGTACTTCTATTTCTATCTATAACCTATCTATTTGTGAATATATATATATATATATATATATGTATATGTATATGTATAACATATCCAAACGTGTATGTTTTGTTCCCAGCCTGTGGCAGCTTCATAATCACTGATTCTGTGGGCACTATTTCCTCTCCTTTGTTCCCGGACAAGTACCAAAATAACCAGAACTGCAACTGGATAATACAAGCTCAACCTCCATGTAAGTAAAAAAAAAAAACCAACCCCAAACACTCACAAAAACATGTCTGTGGGAAAGTTAACTGGATGACTAATATCCTTATCTCCTCTGTGCTAACAATAAGAAATACCTCCTTTGCTTCTTTAGGAAGTCCTGCATCCTGATGAGGCAGAGAACAAAAATGGTCTAACCTGCCAGGAGGACAGTGTGTGTGTGTGTGTGTGCATGTGTGTGCATGTGTGTATGCTCACACACACATGCAGAGACAAAGGAAAAACATACAGCTTTGCTGCACTGTCAGATATAGGACACCAGAAGTCAGAGCGGCAGCGGCAGGTTATCTGACAGAAAACATTGGACAGGCGCACACCCTGGCATGTGGTAGACACTCAATAAATAACTGTACAAAAGTGATAAAGATACCTAAAGTTAGAAAACTCCAGGCATTATAGAATGAGAATATAGTACTCTAGGTCTGCAGATCTTTAATTCAATATAACAAACACTTACTAACAACCTATATGCTAGATGTTAGGGTTACAAAGACAAAAAAGGAAGACATTTCCTACCCTCAAGGAGCTTATGTTCTACCAAGGTGAGACAAAATCACCACAGATAAATATTGGATACATGCTAACAAATACAGTGATATAATAACAACTGGGGATCAGGAAAGGCCTCTTGAAAGAGGCGACTTTTGACCGCCAAGGATTGAATGATTGGAGGGGAGAAGGACGAGCATTTAGATGTTGGTGCCCTTGACAGAAATAGGGAGGTTTGGTGGAGGGATGGGTTTGAGGGGAAAAGATAAAGAATTTCATTTTGGACATATGGAGTTGGAGATGTCAGTAGGAAGAACTATAATCTGAGTGCTGGTAGTATATGACTGGAATTCAGGAAATATATGAGTGCTACAGAGAGAGACTTGGGAGTCAGTTTTCATGGCAAGGGTAGTTGAACTCATGGAGTCTCTGAGAGAGAAAAGAGTTCAGGTTGTAGCCCTTGGGACAACCCAAACTAAGAGGACAAGAGATGGATGATGATTTAATGAAGAATAATGACGAGCAGAGATAGTTCAAAAGTCCTAGAACTAGTTATAATATAGAGCACTAGTTATAATATACAGTGTATATAGGATATAATACATAAACTTTGGGCTCCCTCATAAAAGACAATGAGGTTCCCAATGATGGGCTGGGTCACAGTGTTGCCTTGGTTGTAACACAGAAACTGACCATTTGTCCAAGAAAGGCAGAGATACTGCCTGTGTTTCTAGGGCTAGTTTTTTAAGAGTCAGGCCTAGATGTTGGCATTCCATTCATTTGTATTTGAACAACTGTGAAACTCATTTCCATATAGGTCCTTGCTATCTTCTTAGGAGGGCGCATGCTGTCTTAGCATCCTATTTACTGCTAAGCTGTTTCTGAGCTTATAATATATGGTGCACATCATCCCTCTGCATACCTTCTGTGGGCTGTGCTTCCCTGGTCCTGTGAAGTATCCCTCTAACCCAAAGTCTGTCTGCTGTGGCCAGTTTACTGCCTCACGTCTTCCTTTCATTTACCCACTTTAAACTTGAATCTAACCCCAACTGTTCATGAGACTGTGTAGAAATTCTGGATGGAAACGGTTCTGATGCCCCTCTCCCAAGTAATGAATGCAATCTTTTAATTTTATGCTGGTATTGGGAAAATTGTTTGGCAATGCCTGTCATTGCCTTGACTTTCCCAATAGTTGAGGTGAGGTGGGGCAGTTAACCAGTGAATTTCCCGAGTGAAAAACTTAAATCCAAATCAGCTAATTAAACATCTGGTGTTTTATACACCTAAGTCCAGACTCTTTTCACATCAGTTCCTTGTTACAGTTGCATATTTAGGGTTAACAGTTCTGTAGGAACCTTGATTGACATGAGTAAACTGGGAGCAAGTGATGTAATCTTCAGCCAATCTGTGCTCAGGAAGGTGGAGCTTCAGAGAATTCTCTGCCAGAGTTGGACACAGAGATAAAAGAGGCTGGGGCCTCCAGCATAGGTCTTTTCAGCCCGTTATTTATTTTTCTGTGAGTTACAAACCATTTAGATTAAGGACCTCCCTGACCCTAGCCATGGGCACAGCCAGAAAAGGAAGTGGATGGAAGCGATCTCCCTCTGAAGATTAAGGCCCCTGAAAAAAGCAACAAAAGAAAAATGTGCCTGGGCACATAGAGTCCTGGGAGCCATACAAAGCTCCCTTTATTAAGCTCTAAACCTTCAGGCAAACCCTCTGGTTCAGTGTATGCCAGTACAGAAAGGGTATTATGTTTTCTTTTACATACACAGAATCAGAATATAAGGAAGGCGTTCTATTCTTAACCAAAATACCTGCTGGAAAAATAGATAGCCATTGCCTGTGGAAAAAATGCTAAGTCTGAGTCTAATCAGCATATAACTGAAATTTGATCCCATAGCCCTCTTTGAGGCTCCCTCTCAGACAGTTCTCTCCTGTCTCCCTTTTACTGAGGGACTTGTACTTCCCTCTAGACACTTTGGAAGCAGCAAGGGTATTCGTCTTCTTGGGAGAAGCCTGTTGGCACAGTCATTGCCACCATAAAACAGATACCCAAGCACTGTAAGAGGATCCAGTGCTAGTAAGAGAGACCTTGAGAATAAAAGTGCCCCCACCCCTAATCCAACAATCTTCCCATGGGTGTACAAAGGTACTAATAGTCCCCTGCTCTCCCCTTTCCAAGAGAACTCAAATTCTGAAGGTCCATCTACTGTTGTACCTTCTCTCCACTTCTTCCCTTTCTCTCAACCCTGTGTGGACAGGCCAAACTCATAAGATTTCTCCCTGTAGAAGCTTAATGTGCACAAGGAGATCCTACCTGTGCTCTGAAGAGCACCTGATAGGTGCTGATAGGGAGGTCCCACTGAAAGAGAACCATTCTGTTCCATCTTTCTGGTGTGTGTCACTTTAACATAAAACAGGGTCACCCAACCACTACCACCTACAGTGTGCTTAGAGACTTTTTGTTCCCAAAAGGATTAATGGCGTTTTTAACTTTGTCCTCTATTATAGTCAATCACATCACCCTCTCATTTACTCACTTTGAACTTGAACCCAGCTCCAACTGTTCACGGGACTTTGTAGAAATTTTGGATGGAAATGATTATGATGCGCCTCTTCAAGGTAAGGAATGCATTCTTGGAACTTTATGCTGTTACTGGGAAAATTGTTTATCTATTTGTTTTTCAAGGTGATAGTCATTTATGGTCATTACATTTCCAGAATCCTTCACCCTAGATATAGAGAACTTTAAACCATGTTAAAAAAACAAACAAACAAAAAAACAAAACCCAAAGCTTGGAGTTACACAAAACTTGTTAAAAAAAAAAACAAAACACAGAATGGCTCAAAAATGAATAGGATTTTCCATTTTCCCAAAATTTACTGAAGATTTCTATGGGTCTCACAAAGATCAGGACAGTTAAGATAACTAGGATAGATAGATTAGGATAGAGTCAGGGGTGGGAAACCTGTAACCTCAAGGCCACATGTGACCCTCTAGGTCCTTAAGTGTGGCCTTTTGGGATTTGTTCTGTGAAGTTTGGTTTGGTCAAAGGGCTGCATTTGAGGACTAGCGGGCCACACATGGCCTTGAGGCTGCAGGTTCCCCACCACTGTGATAGATGAATATATAACAGGAGAATAGATAATAGTTAAGACAGGACAATTAAAAACCTGGAGGCTGTTTAAGAAACATGGATTATTTAGCTGTCTTTGCATATAGTGTTTGTGTTGTGCTTTTAAAACCCACAACAACAGAAGCTAGTAAGCATCTTAGTAAAAAGAAATGTGGCTTTTCAGTTTTGAATAGATTCCTGTCAGGAATCTCTCCCCTGGCTGTTACACTGATATTTAAATATATTTCTTCTGGCTTCATTCTGAAAAGGACATAGACACAGCTGTCTGCCATCCTCTCCACTGGAGACTTTCTGATGCATTCCTTCCAGGTTCCTATGATGTATCCCTAGAGCTTAGGCATTTCTCAGGCTCTTCATTCAAACCTTACACTTCTTTCATGGTGCACCATAACCTTCAGGGCAGCTACGTCGCTCAATGGATGGAGTACTGGTTTTAGAATCAGGAAGATCTGAATCCAAGTCACCTTTACTAGCTGCGTGGCCCTGGACAAGTCATTTAACTTTTCTCCCAGCCTCAGTTTCCTCATCTATAAAATGGGGATGATGATAGCATTTACCTTATATGGTAGATAATAATAACTGAGGAAACACCTGCAGGGTTGTTGTAAGCATTAAGTGAGATAATATTTATTAAGTGTTTTGCAAACCTTTAAATGTTACATGAAGGCCAGCCATGATGATTATCAATAACTCATTACTATTCTCTCTGAGTGACTAGCATTGGGCCTATTTATGTGGGTCAGAAGCGTTCCTGTGTGTTTAATGCTTCCTCCCCTACTCAGGGTTATCCCATTGTGAGCTCTAATCTTTTGCCATTCTCATCAAACTGTTCCTGATAATTGGATTGTTCCATTGAATTCCAGTTTTCAATTTATTTAAGTATTTTTGAATTCTGGTTTAGGCTTCTAAGGTCCTTACCACCCCTGCCTCTCCAAATCTAGCCCTGCAAACTCGGCAAGAAAGTTCTCTATTCCACCACTTGGATGTCAAACGAGTGAGCCCAATGATGCACACTCTAGAACATCACCTTAAAGGCAGTACGCTGCTCATATTTATATGGCTTTTAAAATGCTTTGTCTATGTTTTCTTTTATCCTACCCCTTTCCCCTACGTGTTTCTGATTCCTTTTTAATGCTTTTTACCTAGTAGGCTTCATGGTCACTAATTTGCTCTGGAAATCCTCAGTATGAGGATCCTCATTTGCTAACTCCCCTTCCGCATGTTGCTTCCACACATTGTTGGAAGCTCGTCCTAATGTCCAGATAAAATGGTCCCCATTGACACACCTCTCTAGGAGAACTTAATTCAGTGACAAGGTGAGGAAGGATTGCAGAAATAATGACATTCGCTCGATCTCCAGCCTTCCAGCCTCTCATGCTTCATGCTCCTTGTCTTCCTGTTATCAGGCCGATACTGCGGCAGAACCATGCCTCTGCCTGTCACCTCCTTTGGCAATTCCCTGACTGTGAAGTTCGTCTCTAATGCCTACATCAATTTTGTGGGTTTTCATGCTACTTACACTGCATCTTCATCAGGTAAGACATTTGCAGACAACTTCATCAAGCCCGTGAAAATGCATTTTAAATGAACTCCAGCTTATTTTATTTCACAAACAAAGGAGCAGGCTACTGTTCACTGTCTGCATTTAAAGAGTATATTTCTATGACCTTTTTTTTGCCACAAGTCTTCTGACCATTGAGGATATAACCCACCTGAATTAGACATCGGATGCCAGGGGCTGAATACATGGGAAGCATGTTAATCCCAGCTCTGTTCTGTTGAACCCAGTAATTTGGCCAATTTGCCTTTTGGTAATTAGGTAATTTGCCTCATCTGTTGAATAATAAAAGCAGTATTTATCTCTTATCTATCATAATGTGTAGGCACTTGGCATGGAGGCACTGAGTGAATGATACCTATTATTACACTGAAAATGTGTTATAAACTATCCCCTATCTTCATGCATTTGATTATCTCATTGGATCACATTCCCATTATACACTTGGAATGCCTTGTAATTGCATTAATTCTACTTCACAAAATCCTGTAGGATCTGTTTAGATTTTTATGTTTTGGTTGAGAAAATCAAGGCAGAGGGAATAGAAATGACTTGCTCAGTACTGACCTAACCCATTCCTTCTCATTACTTGTTTCTTTTCTCAGACACGTTGTGATTTGTTAAGGGAGAATAAAATCAACCTGTCTTCAGTTGCTTTTTTCAGTCCAAGAATCACCAATTCAAGTTAGACTGCACCTCAGGGGTCATCTAGTCCAGACTATACCTAAGAAGTAATTGTCTACACAGTATCCCCACCAAGTGGTCATCCTATGTGTACGTCAGCCTATGAAGAAGTTCCATGATGTCCCCAACACTCCTCACTACTTCCCAAGTCAGCCTAGTACATCGTGGGGCAACCCTGATTGTTGGGAAGTTTGTATTTACACATTATCCCATTACATACTCTCATATGTATATGTACTATAATAGTATAGAGTATATAACATCATTATAGCATCTAACAAATATATAATATATAGTATATAACATTATATCCCAATACTACATTATCCATTATTTTTACTACATATCCCATTATGGAGTAGGCACCATTACATTGCTCTGGAGAACACTTAATACATCCTTACTCACAATCACCACTTACTATTTGTAAACAATAACCATACTCCTTGTCCTACCAACTGTACACCCCACCTCACTCTTCCACCTCACAACAAGCCCAGGTCTGAATCCAAACCCAGCACTGTCCCCTCTGCCTTTCATTGATGAGAAAATGTATGGGCTCCTCCCTCCCTGACAGGGAAATGAACTGACAGGAGATTCTGTTCCTGCTGGATTTGACAAAAGTGCCTTTTTGCTTTTAAATGTTAGTACCATGGATTTCCTGCTGTGGACCCTGAAATAGCAGAGATATGACAGCATTCAGCACAGCCTTTGGTGCTTGTGATGATTTCTTTTAAGCTCTTTTTTCGCTTTGCAGTTGGGTGTTTCCCCTGGTCCTCACCTTTTCCTTCTCTGTCTCTCATTTCAGCCTGTGGCGGAACTTTTCATATGGTAGAAGGAGTATTCAACAGTCCTGGCTACCCAGATCTTTATCCTCCCAATGTGGAATGTGTCTGGAACATCCCTAGTTCCCCGGGAAACCAGCTCCAACTGTCTTTCATGTAAATCTTCATCGGGTGTATTGTTTCAGTCTTTGAGTTAGTTCAGTTAAGTCTGTAAGCAGGAAAAAACTTTGTTTACTGGAAAATACAGTTAAAAACATTTACATCCATTAATTTGAAAGGAGAATTTTGTTGGAACTTTAGGGAAACTAGGGAAGCTAGTTTTCTTATCTGTCAGTCACAGCTGTTGTCATCAAGACAATATTTCAGGGAGAATGACTACAGAGATCCATGAAAGCTGCTACCAGATCTAAAGACGAGAGCTCACTGTAGATGCCTCTGTCCCCTTTGGGCTCAGAGAACACTGGAATCACCTCCTGCCTCAAACTTGCATCTTTTGAAGAGTCCCCTTCAATGTTCTTTTCCAGCAATAATTTTCCTCCATTTGGTTCTGTCGCCCTCCCCACTGCTGCCTACAAGGAGAAGTTGCTGGGCCACAGGGACAAAATGGCAACTCTATGGTACCGTAGGGCCAGCAGCCCCCAGCTGTAGGACATTGTTCTTTATATGACTCTGTGTCTAACTACGTTAGTCATGTCTATGGTATCAGTCAAGCAGAGCAGTGTGGTACAATGAAAAGTACTTTGGATTTGCTTTCAAAGGAAGGAGACAAGAATTTATGAAATGCCTATTATGTTAGGTACTGTACTAAGTGTTATGCAAATATTATCTTATTTGAACCCCACAATAATGCTAAAAAGTAAATTATCTCTATTTTGCAGTTGAGAAAATTGAAACAAATTGAGGTTAAATGACTTGCCCAGTATCAGAGGCCTTATAAGTATCTGATGCTGGATTTGAACTCAGGTCTTCCTGACTTCAGTGCTCTATCAACTGTGCCATGTAATTGTTTCTAAGACCTGGATTAATGATAATGATAAGAATAGTGAACATTTAGACAGTGCTTATTCTATATGGACCAGGCCCTGTGCCAATTACCTTACAATTATTATCTCATTTAAGATAATGACACAACAACCTTGAGAGGTAGGTGCTATTACTTATCCCTACTTTACAGGTGAGGAAACTGAGGCAAACAGGGGTGAAGTGACTTGCCCAGGGTAACTGTGGAACTGAGGCTAGATTTTAACTCAGGTCTTCCTGACTCCAAGATCAGTGCTTGATCAGCTGAATCACCTATCTGTGAGTTCTGGATTTGAGTCCTGTTCATACTATGTATTACCTGTGTGACCTTGGGCAAGTTTCTGGACTTAAGTTTTCTGGGCCTCAGTTTCCTCATCAATAAGATAAAAGGCTTGAAATATATAACCTCTAAGATTTCTTTCAGACCTAAAAATATGGTCCTCTGTATGTGTTGTCAGATCCTCAGCATTTGGCTTAATAGATAAAACAGATGGGGTGACTATTTGCCAGCTGATGGAATAATTTTCTACCTCTGTGTAGAGGTAGAAATTTTCTACCTCTGTGTAGACTCGCTAACCTGCTTCAATTGTTAGCTGTGACTAGCTATCTAAAAATTCATGGGATTGTTGAAACAGGAATCTTACACTCTGAACGGTAACATTTGTTTGGTACCATGAACGTAGTGAATACTTAGCAAATAGATCTTGATGATAGTAAATGTTCCTTGTGTATTTTTATGCTCAAAAAGTGATTCATTGTGCTCTACTCCTATTAGTCATACCTCTAATAACCTTTCGAGGCTCCGGTTTAGAAGACTGATTTCCATTTTATGGTAGAGAAAACAGATGCAGAGAGACAAGAAGTAACCGTGTTGTATTAGGGAAAATTGACCTGGTTACAACAGAATTGCTCCTTCTCCTAGAAATGCCACATTCCTCATATAAAATGGATAAAACCAACCTTGTTTTCAGTCTCAGCTAGCAAGCAGCAAGCATTTATTAAGCACTTAATGTGTGCTAGGCACCGTGTTTAGCAGTGGGGAGAAAAATGCAAGAGAAAAAAAAGACAATTCTACCCTCAAGGAACTTAACATGCTAATTGGGTAAGACAGTACATAGGGAGAGAACTGAAAAAAGGGATGAGGCGGGTGAGAGAGATAAAGTCATCTGGTCCAGGAGGTATTATAGACGAAGACCTGGAGAGTTAAGAGTTCAACCTGGAGATCAAGAGAGCATGGTTGGTCTGGGCCTGTTCCTTAAAATGGAGGTTCTGCAAGGAACCAGCCAATCAGTAGGAGACTTTAGAAGGACAGAGGACATTCTTTTGTGCTATTTTCAGTGGTGGAGTGAGTTATCAGGGTGAATAGGTTTCTGTGGATCAATCTGCTTCAGAATGCTCTTGTTGCATCTTAAAAAAATGGATCAGATGATGGTGATTCATTATTCACATGGCTTAGAGTTGTGCTAGATGCAATACTCACGTTAATCAAATGAAGTCATCATTGCTGCTTGAATTGCTCTGTGAGGGTTGGCAGCCATGTGGTTGTTGCCCAACCAAAGCCTGAGTGCTGTATTTTAAGAAGAGACTCAGATATTTGCCTGAAATCCTGTTTTTTTCCCACTACTTTTGGACTTTTCATAAGGCACTGTATTTTCTGAGTGAGTTAATCTTTTCATTTCTGAGTCATTAGCCCTTAAATAAAGAAAATGTCAAAATTAATAGTAAGTACTAATCTCTAAAACTTTTTGAATTCCATTAAGCTTATATGTTTCAGTCAAAGATAAGAATTCCACTTGAACAGAGGGAAACTAACTTGAGCAACATTACTGTTCTGATTTTTAAACTTTTGAGTTAGTCTTAAGAATAAGGGAGGGAAGACTTCTTACATTTTACTTTTTAGTAAATACTGAAGCTGTTGTACAGCAAAAAAAAATTATTTTTATGAACAGACTTGGCATTTGTGTTGTACTAATGGGTTAAGAGTTTGGTTTAACAAAATTTATTTTGCAAAAGGTACAATATTATGGATGCTAATTACTAAAGAATGTCTTTACTGAAGGGCCTGAGGGTTAACTTTGAATCATACTGAAGTATATCCAGATGGGGTAGCTGGATCTTGTTCAGTATGGGTTGTGTGAACTAGAAACATATGAATCAGATTAAGTATTTGCAAAAGAAATCGAGATGGGAGTGTTGTGGTGAGTTAGGGTGGGGTAGAAAAAAATGGAGGAGAAAACTATGGTAGAATCAACAAGAAACGAGAAGAAGCAAAAAACTGCAAGAAGAAAAACCTACTTTGTGCAAGAAACACTTAAGGAATGTCTTGAACGTGCTATTTTTACATTCATAATGTGCTTAGGCAAAGCAGATATGATTGGTTTGAGTTCAAGAATAAATGAAATTTTATAATGAGAAACAGTAAGGACTGTACTATTTTTATTCAGTGTAGCATTTTAACAAAAGCCCTGGGCAAAGCATATAGGGAGAATGAGAAATTTGCTTAAAAAACAGAACGAGAGCCACACTAATAATGAGTGTGACAGGTGTTAGCTGGCCTTCTTAAGGACCAACATGAGGAAAAGGTAGGCCTAATGACTGAACTGGAATCCCATGGGAAATGGTGGGTGGGAAAAACACCCATTAGACTCTAATTAGACTTTTAAAAAAAGTTTTGAGTTGTCTTTGGAGAAAAAAATAGCTAAGTTTTAGGGTATTTGTATAAGTGTGTGCTACACTACATATATATATTGTACACATCCATATATACATATATATTTCACACATATATACACATAGATATATGTACTACACACATATATGTATGTATACACACACGCCTATGTCCTAAAACTGAATTATTTTATTTCTTTTTTTTAAGTCTAATTAGAGTCTACTGGATGTTTTCCCACCCACCCATTTCCCATGGGATTCCAGTTCAGTCATTAGGCCTACCTTTTTCTCATGCTGGCATTTAAGAAGGGCAGCCAACACCTGCCATATTCATCAGAGTGGCTGTGGTTTTGTCTTTGTCAGTCATGAATGGGAGTTTTCTGAAGGTAACTTGCTTGGTGCCTTTCAGTTAACCTACCTCTTGGGCAGATTAAATCATCTCACTTTCATGACTTTGCTGCTTTCAGAGAAACCAGGAAAAAAACTTGGGCCAGTTTCACAGTTGGTAGTCTGATACAGCACCGGTAAAGCTGGCTTTATCAGGAAGGTCAGAGTACCACCTAGATCACCCCCACTGTCATGTGACAGGTGAAGAACCACAGGCATCTCTGTTGTGATAAACTAATGACAAGAAGCAGTAAGTTTATGATTTGTTAATACCTCCCTGGACAGTAGTCTGTGCTTCTCTTTGGGAAGTACCAGGTTAGCTCAGACTGTTCTCTGCTGTCCAGATGTATGTAAGGTGAATTTTAGTGTAAGTAAGGTGGATTTTAGTGTGTGTGAAGTGAATTTTTGTTATTATTTCTCAGAATTCAGTTTCCCAGGATCCATAGCCATAACAATCTCTTGTTCCCAGGTATTAGATATGAGTCTCCACAGTTATGGTTCAAAATATCATCATGCTTGTGCAGAGTTATAGACTAGTAAATAATATAAACATCCACTGTGGCTGTGCAGGGATACAGGGATGAGGTTATGTAAACTTGTAAGGCTATTGCTGGCAATATGCCTTCTTTGTCTGCTGGTCTGTAAAGCAGATGGTCACTAGACAACGAATGGGGAACCCTTAGGGTTGAATGTACAAGCTGGAATGCTGTGTGTGCCTTAACTGGCCCCCACTGAGATTTGGGGGGGGAACCTTAGGGTTGAATGTGCAAGCCAAAATGCTGTGTGTGCTTTGGTTGGCCCTCATCACGTCTTGAGGGGAATCTGTATTTGCCTCAGTTGGCCCCCATTGAGGCTTGAGGGGATTTAGGGGAAGCACAAGTTGTACCTGTCTCGATTGATCCCATTGGGTAGTTGCCCCTCCTTCTCGCTGGTCCCTGTGAGAAGGGTGATTAGGGAATGCTGTAAGACTCTGTGCTCCCATTATCAGCAATCCTTTTCTGAGAAAACTAAACTGGAATAAAGCAAGATTATTAACCTCTTCTTAGTGTCTTTCCTGTCTGACCTAATCAAGAGTGAACCTGTGCTGGCAGCCCTCCTCTGTGCTGTGTTTATCTGTCTTACACCAGAGCAGCCAACTAGCTCATAAACATGCCCTTCACCTCCCTCTGGGAGTGGCAGTAGACAGAACCGATCTAAACAACATACTCTATCTAATCCTTTTGGTTCCAGATTTATCAGTAGTGGTGTCCACACCACAGAAGGAAGAAATAAAACTGTTTCCCAAGATATTGATTGTTTTAGCTCATATTCATCACCCATGGTATACATAACGTTTTACTGGGTACTGGGAATTACATAAAATTAGAGAATAAATGATATTATCCTCAAGAAACTTACTTTTTATTTTCTAACTTTTCAATTTTCTTTATATTCCTTCTTTCTCCTCATAACCTCTGCCACACATTCTACTTAGGCATCATGGTTCATTTGTTAGTTTTAGTAATGAAATATATATGATGATAGATACTTTTCTGATAAACATGTACACACTGTCCAAAATAAGACTTTAGGAATATTTGAAATAGGAAAATAGATATTCCTTCTCTTTGCTTTGTAGGATTAATCTGATTATCCTTTCTTTCAAACCAGTACCTTCCATTTAGAAGAAAGTGAGGACTGTACTAAAGATTACCTGGAGATCCGTGAAGGAAATGTCACAGGGCACCTGGTCGGACGCTATTGTGGACGCTCTTTATCCTTCAATTACACCTCAATTGTTGGACATGTCCTGTGGATCAAATTTATCACAGATGGTTCAGGCAGTGACGTGGGCTTTCAGGCCATATTTGTCCACAGTAAGTCAATTTCACAGTAAGTCAATTTCATACGTTGATGGTTTTTAGCTTGCTTTCCTCACAACTCAACTTGCTGTTAGCATTCATCATTAAAATGAAACATCTTCAGTAGTCTGCTCGGCCAAAATCATTGTTCCTTTAAATTATAATCCTATATGTTCTGTGCAGGATTTACATGGTTTTCTGATTTTTTTCCCTATCAGACATACTTAAGGAAGTGAATTAGATTTCAAGGATGATAAAATTCCATGGTACCATTGTCACTATTGCCCAAGATTTTATTTTTATTCCTTTTCAGCTTCTTTTTTAAGAGTATATAATAAGTTTTGTTTCATGAGGATATGTGGAATAAAGAGTGTGTGCTTAAAAAATTATTCAGTTCATTCAGGTCTGCAGAGCTGTAGTTCCATACCCTTTGAACTAGGAGAAGGTAATATAAATTATTAATTGAATTATTAAATATTAATGAATTACTAACAACACTGTTATTAATAATAGTAATATTGCTTCTGATTCATTGTGGATGATCTTCCAACTTAGGTGCCCAAACTCCCTTTTATGTAATGATGTCTTCCTTGGTCAGCAATTTCCTAGAATCTTTCAAACTGAGATTTTGTGGGATCATATATTTAGAGCTGGAAAGAGACTTAAAGTGATCTAGACTAAGCCCATCACGCTATGGGTAGGGGCTAGAGGCCCAGAGGAGGTAAATGACCTACCCAAGGTCATGCAGGCTGTAAGAGGCAGATTCAGGTCCTTTTGACTCCATATTCACAGTACTATAGTACTTCCCATAATGAAAGGAAGCCACACACTAATTTCGATTCTTAATTTTATTAGCTTTGTTCCAAGGCAGAGTAGAAAGAACACTGAATTTGGAATCAGAAGATCTGGGTTTGAAGTCTAACTGTGCCTGTGTAGACTTAAGCAAGTCTGGCCTGCTCAGTGGTATGGTGGGTACTGTGACCTGGAGTTGAAAAGACTCAGATTCAAACCTAGTCTCAGCTGTGAGACTCAGGGCAAATCACTTCACTGCCATCTGCCTCAGTTTCCACACCTGTAAAATTGGGATAACAGTACCTCCCATTTCCCAGGATTGTTCTAAGGATAAAATGAGATAATATTCATAAATCACTGTGCAAATCTTAAAATTCTATCCAAACGCCATTATTATTATTTCTATTATCATTCATTTCTTTAGTTTTCTTCTTTGCCAAGATCTAACACCAGACCAGTCAGAGGTTCCCAGAGTGGATGATACTGCCCCCTAGGGGGTGTTGGAACAAAGGGGGCAGTAGTAGAAGCCACAGGTGCAATTGGGGGGTGTTGAATAAAAATAAGTGGGCAGTGCAAGCATAAGGAAATAAGAGAAGAAAGAAAATTTTGAAAAACTGTCCATACTTGTTTCATCTGTTGTCTAACTGAGTTAAAGTCATAGTGATAATATTATTGTCCAAATAAACACACAAAATGATCAGTTATAACTGATCAGTGGTCAAGTCCACCGACAGGTCTTAACAAGCAAGGGTCTGCAGGCAAGCATGTAGCACATTGTCAGGAAGTCCAGCATGCATGGGCAGGAACATGTGCATGTAATAACTTGTTTACAGTATGGTACTGAAGAGTTATGTGATGCAGTATTGCAGTCATCAAAATTTTAGTGCAGGAAAAACCCTGCAAATTTACAATAAATTATTAAATTTTAAGATGTATCATTTTAAAAAATTATATATTTTTTAACTGATGCAAAGTTTTAACAAATGTTAAAGGGTAAAAGAAAATAGGTTTTCAGGGGGGCTCTGAGTAATATTTTAAAGGGTGTGGTAGATCAAATAAGTTTGGGAACCTGTGTACCAGATTATCTAAACAGTAAGAGCTTAATAAATACTTGCTAACTAATTTATTGCTAAAGACTACTATGGTTCTCTGCTGCAAGCAGAGAGTGAGGCTGTGTCTCCCTTGTTCCCATAAGGGATGGGGACTGAACTTACACAAACAACCAGAGTCTCTTCACATGGAGTCAGTTCACAAAAGTACCCCTTTCCCTAAGATTCAATAGCCAGCCCAGGAACCCAAAGGAAGGCAATATTTCTTCAGCATCCGATAAAGGAACCACAGTCAATTAAAAGTTTATCCCTTTCATCATCCCTTGCCTTTTGTTTTTTTCTTGCTTTCTTTTTTGTTAGAGACCTATTCTAAGGACATCTGATTTACCACCCTCTCTTTCTCCCCAGCATTTGGCAATGATAATATTGTGGGAACGCATGGGAAAATTGCTTCTCCATTATGGCCCAGAAATTACCCTCATAACTCTAATTACCACTGGACAGTGAATGTGAATGCTTCTCATATTATCCGAGGCACCATCCTGGAGATGGACCTAGAGAAGTCAACTGGATGCTATTTTGACAAGTTAATGGTGAGTATCCCTGAGCATCCACTGTCTGCAAATTGTGATGAAATATCTGTAGCCAAAGAAACCACTGCTGTGTCTTCGCAGGGAAAGAATGTTCAAACATCCAGCACTATCTACTTGAAAATAATGTTGAAGATTGGGCGCACTGGGAATAAGAGCAGGAGGGCACCTAATAAAATTCAGTCCAGGAAAACAAAGCAAATGTTCCCATCTGACAGTGGAAAGAAACCAAAAAACACAACTTTCCCTGAATAGCCTACTCCTGCATTCTCATTTCGGTTTGTCACAATTAGGGACTTCAGTAATCGCATAAAGAAGTTCCTGAAGAGTGGGGGAGGGCTGGAGGGGAGAGGGAAATGCACAGAGAAGGGTATAGTAAACACTCCCCAGTAATGGGGAGAAATTAGTGGGTGCCCTTGGGTAACTGGAAAGACTAACTCAACAGCCAATGGCATCACTTCTGAGCATAACTATACCCTACACACAAGCACACATGTGGAAATGGGGTGTAAGGCCAGTAGGGAGTGAAAAGCAATTCTCTCACCTACATAACTTCATACAGTTGGACTTTGACCACTCTGTTTCTCCCCAGGAGAAATAGTCTGGGGGAATTATCGTCAATAGCAAATATTTGTACAAGAATGCCAAGTACTAACTATTAGATATCTATTCTCAATAAATGTGTATTTTTTTATTAACTCATAGTTGTATATGATAACTACATCATTACTCATTCATGTGTTATCTAAGTTTTATCCTGCTGAACTATTAAAAAAAATAATCAACTGTGTGTGCTTCTGGAGCTCACCTTAGACGTATTGGCTCTTCCTTGCTAAGAGAGCTGGGCAATTCACTTAATGTCTCAGTACTCCAGGGCAATTCTCTTAGACTAAACTGCAGAGTAGGTGCCCATCTGCATCAACCCAGGGAGTGTCCTTGTTAGACATTCCCTAGACTAATAGTACAGGTCTCACTTAAATCCAATTCACTCGAAAGTCAGTCATGGTTCTGGTGTCATTGGTTCTCTCCCAGAGCAAAGGACGGACAACAATCACAAACCAGGTATAGATCCAGGCCAAACAACAGAAAACAATGAAATCCTGGGAATAGGAAGCAAGCTGCCTCTTCATATGCATCAGGATCTTCAGAGTTGCTGCTTTCATATATCTGAAGGCTCTGCCACCTGTGTCAGCCTGGGAAGGGTTCTGACACTGGCTAAGAAACTTTTGTGTAGTCACCAGTCAAATCATTCTGTTCACATTCCCACTTCCTTATTTCTCTTCAACAGCTGTCAAGAAGTCGTTCCCATTCAATTTTTGTATTCCTGATAAAATTTAATTACAATATATAAAACATAGTGAAAGGAGAAGCATTAATACACACTGCACAAAACATAGATTTCATGGTCCATTTGTCCCCAAGACCTGTCCCATCTCAAATATAGAAACTCTTTCTAGACTGGTTTATCTCTGGCTGGCAGTCTCTCTGTCTCTGTCTTTCTCTGGAAATTCACGTATATACAGTGAACTCATGACTGGTTTAGAAGGTGCTATAAAACTGGGGTGATTCCCCTGACTGCAGCCGCTTGGGTTATTAGGACGGCAGGACTTTGGCTCAACGTTCCTGAGGGGACCAGTTTCTAAGATTTAGAATTTTGCTATGCTTCCATTTGTCCCTGAAAACCCAGGGCTATGAGGGGATGAAGATAAAAGGGGATGAAGATAAAATGTACCAGATAATAACACCCATATTAATGTCTGACTGTCACAAATATAAAGTAGAAAGACAGCAAAGACATAATCATGCAGTAGACTTTAAATTCCTCTCAGTTTGACCTTCAAAATCTTCTGCATGGGGACATGTCCTGTATGCCATCTCCCTACAAGTTCATTTATTAAATCCAGGTTTGCTGTGAGGAGGTTTCACCAATTGCCTTGTCTCTGTATGTATGATTTCTCCTCGTGTTCTTATATGTCTCTTGTATTCTCCAGTCCTTACAAGGATCAGTGGTATTTTTTATGGGGGCATTTACCCCATTGGTTCAATCCAATCACGCTTTCTCATCTGTGAGATTCTCATCCATGTTCTCTGACAGAGCCTCCATCAGGGATCTACCCAATAGACTACAGGCATTGTTCTAGATTTTTTTTTAGATCTCATGGTTTCAAAGGCAGTGCTACATGAACAATCTACTTTTTCTAATTGTAGTTTTTTCCTTGAAGATATGCCATATGTCCCTTCCTGTACATAGATCATCATTAGAAATATATTGTAGCATGAGCAGGTGGTTTTCAGACATAGAAATCAGAGCTATACAAAGTCACATGAAAAAATGCTCTAAATTATTATTGATTAGAGAAATGCAAATTAGAACAACTTTGAGGTGCTACCTCACTCCTATCAGATTGGCTAATATAACAAAAAAAGAATATGATACATGTTGCAAAGGATGTGGGAAAATTAAAATATTAATGCACTGTTGGTGGAATTGTGAACTAATCCAGCCATTCTGGAGAGTAATTTGGAACTATGCCCAAAGGGCAGTCAAACTGTGCATACCCTTTGATCCAACAATGCCACACCACTAGTCTATATCTCAAAGAGATTTTTTAAAAAAGGAAAGAGACCTACCTATATGTGTAAAAATATTCATAGCAGTTCTTTTTGTGGTTACAAAAAATTAGAAATTGGGAGAATGTCTATTAACTCGGGAATGATTGAATAAATTGTAGTATATAATTCTGATGGAATACTATTGTGCTATTAAAAATGATGAAACTTACATGAACTGATGCAAAGTGAAGTGAGTAGAACCAGAAAAATATTGTATACAGTAACAGCAATATTGTATGATAATCAACTGTGAATGACTTAGCTTTTTTCAGCAATACAATGATCTAAGATAACTCTGAAGGACTTAAGATGAAAAATGCTGTTGATGCCCAGAGAAATAATTGATGGGATAGATCAAAGCATAGGTTTTTATTTTAACTTTATTTTGAGGTTTGGGATTTTTTTAATCTGTATTCTTCACGACATGACTAAAATGGAAATATATTTTGTATGACTGCACATAAACAACCTATATCAAATTGCTTTCCACCTCAGGAAAAGGACAAAAGAGGAAGGGAGGGAGAGAATTTAAACTCAAAGTTTTTAAAAATGAATGTTAAACATTTTTACATTTAATTGGAAAAAATATTTAAAAATTTTAAAAGAAGGATATTGCAGCCTAAATAGGGACCACTATGTGTCTTTCCTTTGCCTCTTACTTAACCACTTTGATTCTTTGACAATTAAGGTGTTCCAAGTCATTTGACATCACTGGGAAAGGATTTGGGTTTAAAAGATGAACTTTTGTGCCAGGAATCAACTTTACTTCCATTAAAAACATTGCACAATTTTCCACACAATCTTGCCAGCTGTCTTTCTCCTTGCAAATCTCGAACCTAAATTTCCATTTGCAGTGTCTGTCCCAGAGATATGAATCAAAGAACCAATTCAGCTGCACGTAGTGGTCTATATAATAGGTACTTTTTATCCATTTAGTTTTTCCCATATAGATTGTTAGGTCAGCCTCTGATTTTGTTTTTGAGACTATAAAGTTGTTTTCAGACTTCTGAGCACATCACCCCAAAGCACCTTCCTGCTCTATTTGTAAAATAGGTACCCACTTATTCTTACTTTATGAAAAAAGATAAAAGTGTCTAAAGTCAATGGTATTTTGTCATTTTTTTATTTGTTCCATCTAGATCCGTGATGGTCCCAGCACTCATTCCCGACTTCTTGGAACCTACTGTGGGACGGACACAACTTCCTTCACCTCCTTTCAAAATTCTATCACATTTCAGTTCTCCTCAGATGCTTCCATCTCAGGAAGGGGATTTCTTTTGGAGTGGTATACAGTGGAATCTGATACGGGACCTCTGCCTACCATTGCTACAGGTTTGTGTCTGAAAAGAAACACAGTGAGTTTATTTTTTAGAAATAAATATATGTATTAAGCAAAGTTTTAAAGAGTTTATCACATATTCAAATCTCCAAGACCAAATATGCCTATAACGCTCTATCTACAGATATGATTTTTGTGTCCAAATATTCTTGGGTACATTAAATAGGTGATGTTAAGCACATTTCTATGAAGGGAGCACTCACTTTAGAATCAAGAGGATTGCTTCTGTTATTGATATGCTTGGGGGAGAGAGACAGAAAGAGAGAGAGAGATTGTTAGATGGATGGGTAGATTGATGGATAGATAGATAGATAGAAAGATACTACATTTATTAAGGGCAGCTTGGAGGCTCAGTAGATAGTGTGCCAGACCTGAAGTCATTAAGACCTGAGTTTAAATCCTGCCTCAAACACTTAATAGCTGTGTAACCCTAGGCATATTACCTAATGCTATCTGCCTTGGTTTCCTCTTCTATAAAATGATGATAATAATAGCACCTACCTCCTAGAATTGTTGTAAGGATCAAGTGAGATAATTACAAAGTACTTAACACAGATCTTTGCCCATCATAAGCACTATATACATCTTAGCTATTATTAATATTATTATTTTATAGCACTTATTATGTCTAAGTATTGTACTAAGTGATGGTGATAATCCTGGGAAGACAGGTATTATTACTATCTCTATTTTACAGATGAGGAAACTGATGTAAAGAGAGGTTAAATGCCCAGGATCACATAGCTAGTGAATCAGAGCCTAAATTTGAACTCAAGTCTTCTGGACTCTAGGTCAAATGCTCTATCTTCTGGACCACGTAGGAGAAAGACAGCCCCTGCCCTCAAGGAGTTTAGATAATAGTGGAAGAAGGGAATGTATAATTTCAGGTAGCTGAAAAGAGGAAGGAAAAGTAGAGACATAATGGAATGGTCTCCCTCTGAAAAGAGCATAATGGCAGACATCAGCACTTCCCCAAGTGCAGGTTTGGGGAGGGAGTTGCCAGTCAGACTAAAAAGCTTTAGGGTAGAGGTTCTCTGGGCCTCAGTTTACCTATCTTTAAAATGAAGGACTCATGAGATTATCTCAGAATTCTCTTCTGGCTCTAGATTCTATGAATAATCATTTCTGTACACATACCTTAGTGCATTAGGCTGTTTCTAGGTTTTTCAAGGTGAATTGGAGACTCAGTGTTCATAAATCTTCTATATACAGAGAAACTGTCAGAAAATTCTGAAAATTTCAGTTTCAACAACACACCTCTTGAGGATCCCAAAAAAGAATATCCTTTTGATCCACATTGTATTCTATGTTTTTTCAGGGATACAACTCACCTTCACGATAAAATTAGCCTAAAATTCTTAAAGTTAAGAAGCAAGCAAACATTGAAACCTCAAATGCTCAGAGAAAGCCTGTTCAGGTGGCTGGACTCTGGGAGCCTTTGTGCCTGTTCCTGAGGAGACTAACCAACTGTAAATAGACAGAACGGAGTATTTGTGGCTCAATCCTTTATGATTTTAAAACTGGATATAGCATGATTTTGTGAGTTATTTCTCCAGGAATATTTCAAGTTGCCTTTTAAATAAGTAGTTATGAACATAGTCTTTAATTGAGGGGAGTGAAACCTCTGGATATAATGTACCTTTAGAAATGATCATTTTCTCACTTTGCCCTGTCTACATATTTACATCAACAGGGTTGATCCAGAGTGGTAACATCCAATTATGTGTAGAAAGTACTCTTGTATTAGCATTCCTAGATGAGATCTTTTATGCTTCTTTAAATGATCAAAAGACTTCATTATATCAAGCACATATCTTTCCCATAATTATTCATTTTATGTATGATAAAAATGGCAGAAAGATTAATAATGTCACCATAGATTTTTAGAGTTGAAACAGACCTCCATTTTACAGATGAACACACGAGTCCCAGAGAAGTTAGAACAGTTTTATAGATACGTCAGAGAGGATCAAAATTGAGAAAAGGTCATCAGATCTTTAACAATTAAGAAATCATCCATAATCTTTGAAAAAGCATTTATTTGGAATGGTAAGGTCAGAAGCCAAAGTGCTCTGGTCCTTCTGAGCATGAAGGGGAGGAAATAAACATTTATTAAGAAACTACTATGTGTCAGGCACTGTGCTAAATACTTTACAAGTAATATCTCATTTGAACCTCACCATAGCCCTTTGAGGAAGGTGCTGTTTATTATACCCATTTTACAGTCAAGGGAACTGAAGTAGACAGATGAAGTGATTTGCCCAAAGTCGCACAGCTAGGCTGCGTCTGAGGCTGGATTTGAACTTAGATCTTTCTAACACCAGACCTTGTGTTCCTTCCACTGTGCCATCAAGCCACCTACAGACAGTTACATGAAGAACATATTTAAGAAGAGAAGAGAGGCACCTTGGTACAGTGGAAAGAGCCCTGGTTCTGGAGCCAGAAGACCTGGTTTCAAATCCTGCCTCACTTGTGTAAACTTAGGTAAGTTATTGATTTGGGTTGGACTCCAGATGGTCATCACTGAGGTCCCTCTCAGGTCTAGAGCCATGATCCTTTAATAGATAGAATAGAAGGCTGTGCTCAGGAAAAGGAGTTTCAGGGTAAAGATCTTGGAGGTAGAGTGTTTTGGGGTGATAGCAAGGTCTATGTCATAACTTCATTTTTGGGCGACCAAAGTACAGTTGTTATGGAAGTCATAACATTCGAGGTAGATGAAGGAGGAGGCTGGGATATTTGAAGGGATGTAGTGGGGAATACTGAAGTCACCAAGAAAGTGTGAGAGCAGAGTGCAGATAGAAGCTAGGCACCAGCCAATGATTCTTCCTGTTCTGCTGTGTTGGGAGCAAAGTGGTCTGTCCTGCCTATAGTGGCAGGAACATGTAAGAGGGAAAATCCTGGCTTTGTAGAAGACCTGAGGTCTGCCGCTTACTGCCTGTGTGACCCTGGCAAGTCCCTAAGTCCCTCATCTGTAAATTTAGGAAGTTAGGATGGCCCAGAGGTCCCTTCTTGAACTAACTCTTAAATCTCAGGATCCCTCCAGCTCTGCATGAACCTAAGATTCCATTCCATGGACCTTTGCTGTGTTTCTTTACTTCTTCTCAGTGTAAGGTGATAAATTGCTTTGATTACTTAAAATACTTGGTTGCCATATTTAGCATATTCATGGTGGCTAATTTCTTCCCAACTATTTCAATATATTCTTTAAGAAATGTTTCCTATTGGATTATCTTAACTCAGTAGAGGCCATTACTTCAAGGCAAAGGCAGAAGTTTTGTCATTTCCTTCCTTGATGTAGGTAATTAATCAGTGTTTCCTCTTCTCATAGGTGCCTGCGGTGGTTACCTAAGAACCGGAGAAGAACCGAGGTTCTTTTTCTCTCCTGGGTGGCCTGAAAGTTATGACAATGGAGCTGATTGCAATTGGGTCATCCAGGCCCCAGATTCAACTGTTGAGCTCAACATTCTTTCATTGGACATTGAATCTCACTCCTCATGTTCCTACGATAAACTCGTGATCAGAGATGGTGAGAAAATAGAAAAACTTGACTTTTTATTAACTAGTGATGATTTTTTTTCCCTACCAGAAACCAGATGATCAAGGCTGAGCACAGTCTATTTGCTGTAATAGCAATGATAATGATAACAACAGCTTACATCTGTATAAGCACTTTGTAATTATGCAGTGTTTTACATAAACATTTGATTTTCTCTTCATAGCAAACTTATGGGGTGGCAGTCAGATGTATTATACAATTCAGACAAAGCTGAGGTGCAGAGACATTAAAGGACTTGCCCAAGATCATAGTGTAGTAGTTGGCAGAGTGAGGGGTTGTGTCTTCATTCCAAATTCAGTGCTATTATAGATCCATTCACATCACTGGGCTTCTCACCTATGCATAAAGGAGTTGCCTGAAAGCGTAGGATTGTTCAATAAATGATCAATCCCAGTTCTGTAACCTTTCTTCTTACAGTATGAAAGAGAACTTCCAGAGCAGTATAGTCAGCCCACAAAGCAGATGCTGGTTAGCGATGTCTGGAGTGAGTGCCACATTGTCCATAACAAAGATCTCAACATTCTGGGAATGTGCTAGGAATATAAAAATGGGATGTTTGAGGAGATTGCGAGGGAGTGGTCTCAGGCCATGTTTGTGGCTCTTCTCACCCCACTAGTTACTTACCCCTTGGAAAAATCTCTTGGCCTCTTTTGTTCCTCAGTTTCCCATCTGCCTGTACTTGATGAGGTCACTATATGAAAAGTGTTAGAGTGGGCAAAGTGCATTGAGATAATCCCACCTTATCACCACATTTTACAGGTGAGGAAATGACTTTAGAAAAGGGAAGTGACTTCAGTAAAGACTTTGTCTACCCTGCTAGTCTGATCATGGAATGCACATCAGAGTTCTGTGAGCATTCACACATGTTTACCAAGGTCTTTTAATAAGCCTTTCTCCTCCATGTGGTGGCAATGTGTTGCACTGTAGCCAGTGATGTTGTTTCCATGAATAATTCTAAATATAAAGCCTCCAGAGAGGTGTGGTTTGAGGACTAATGCTGAGGAGGCAGGGGGAGAGGGGAAGGGGTGTTTTCAGAAAGCAGGCTCCAGCGTCTGCCCTCTATAGTTCGGTTATGTTGGGACCTTCCACCGTCTAAAATCTCTAGTCATAGATGTGGCACCACCAACTCTAGAGGTATTGGTGAAGTCAGAGGACCAGGAAGGGAGATTTATGTCTCTTCTTTATTCCCTGGAGGACACAGCAGCTTCTGAAATGCACTGGAGAAAAATTGAGCCACTTATTCAAAATGAAATATATTCATAGAGCTTTTCATCCCTTTGTTCCTGAGACAAACTAGAAGATGAGCTACTAAGTTTATAAATTTTAAGCTTACAATAGGGACTTTCAGGAGGGGAATGCCTTTGTCTATCTGTCTGTCTTTCTGTCTATCTGCCTTCCTCCCTCTTCCCCTCCCTCTCTCCCTCTATCTTTGCCTCTCGCTCACTCGCAGTTCCTTGGCAGAAAGCTTTTATGCAAGAGGAATAAATTCAGGCACCCTTTGCTGGTGCATGTCCTCTTTGCTTTCCATGCCTGATAGAACTTATCCTCAAACATGACCCGGCATTGCTTTTCTTATCATTAGACAGCTGTTCAGATGATTTAACCAGCAGCTGCTGAGAGTCCATGACTTCCTGGCCAAAACTCCAGACCAACAATAATGATCGCACCAAAACCACTAAAAAAGGAAGTCTAGACTTCCCTATCTATGATCCCATCTAAGTGATACCATGTTTTGTTTTTGATCTCAGAGGCTTGGTCAGTGATGGAGTCTGAGCTTAAGAAGGAGCCTTTCTCTGGGTCTTAAGCAATAAAAGCCACAGAGAACAGATGCCTCCATTAACACACATCAGCATCGCATCCCTTTTTTACTTCTCAGTCCTCTGCCTTTGAATTGCAGAGCCAGAAAGAACTGGCTGCCAGTTGGAGTTTTTTTTTTCCTTCCTTTTTTCTTTTAGAAAAACAGCAGGAACTGTCAGAGAAGTCTTTCTCAAAAAGCATAAATAAAGGGACAGACGGGACTGTACCAATTTGGAGCCAAAATGAAGTAACCCCAAGGGCTTTTCTTCCTTTTGAGAATCACTTTGTCTCCTAGGAATTAGGAAGCTTCTGGGGAAATGAGTGAGGCAATTTGGCTGTGTTTCTAATGTTGACTGAATGATGTCTTAAGGAATTATATTTTAATACCGATGCTTCCTTTCTCTGGTGAAGGAGACAATCATGCTTCGCAGCAGCTGGCTGTTCTCTGTGGCCGAGACGTTCCTGGCCCCATCAGATCCTCTGGGGAGTACCTGTTGATCCATTTCACATCTGACTTCAGTGTAACTGGTGCAGGCTTTAATGCTTCCTTTCACAAGAGTAAGATTTTGGAAAAAAAATTTATCAATATCTTCCACCTGGCTGAGGAGTCACAGTTAAAATCCTGAGTGTAGCAGATGAGGAAAAGGTAGAAGGCCAGTTTTCAACTCTGCAAATATTCCTTTTGTGAGCAGTCTCTATGGACCATCTTCATGAACTGAGCTTGAAAATGTTCATGGAATCTTAAATTTAGATGTGGAAGGGATCTTAGAGACAATCTAGTTTGATGTTCTCATTTTACAGATGAGGAAACTGAGATCTAGAATTCTTCATGCAGTAACCACATTTCTGGTGGTGATGAGTATTTCCCCATTTAGCTGGGCAAGTCCTCAGAGGACATTCAGAGTTCATTGTGGGGCCAGGACACAAATCCTTTACCACCTGCTAAGACCTGCTAGAGCTCATGAATGGCAAGTAGAGCCTTCAAGAAGCCCTTCTGTGCCAAAATAAACTTTGACTAGAATCCTGCCATACTCAAGCACTGACTTTGTTTCTTATAAAATGCAAATCTGACAGCATAAAGATGTTAGAACATTAGAAAAGTTACATGTAACTTGTGGAATATGATTGAACCTTTTCACAATACACCAAGTATGCAAAGTCCAATTGAGCTATAAACCAAAAGAATAGATAAAGAAAATGGTCCATGCAATAGACACTGCCTTCTATTTTGAATAACCAAATGTAGAGTAGATACTCAAAGCTTGACTTTACATTGTTAATTGAATGTTGAAAAGCTTAGAACAGGGCACTTTTATCATATTTGTCTATATTAGAAGAGTTAGTTATGAAAAGAAAGAGATCTTCTTCATGTCCAAAGCTGGTTTTAAATAGTTACACTTTGTTGGCCTTAACAAATTCTCAAAAAATAAAACTGAGTTTCATCAAGAAATAAATTTTTAAAACCTTTAAAGATTTCTCTTCTCTTCTTCATTAAGGTTGTGGTGGCTATTTGCACGCAGGCAGAGGCATGATTATATCCCCTAATTATCCTCAGGCCTACCTTCCTAATCTCAACTGTTCTTGGCACGTCCTGGTTCCAAGTGGTCTTACCATTGCTGCCCACTTTGAACAGCCCTTTGAGATTCGCAATGGAGATACTTCATGTAGCCATGGCGACTATTTAGTGGTAAGATCATCAGCATTCTTGCTCTTAAAAAATAATTCAGAAAATTATGATAATAGCTAACATTTATATATTTATATGAATATATTTGCATATGCATATTTTTATAGTTTATAAAATACTTTACATTATTATCTCATGTACTCTTGTCACATGCACATTAAGTAGCCTTCCTTCCCAACTTATTTGAAAGCTTCATGGGAAAAGATTTATATTCTGGAAACAAAAGGGCAAAGTATTCTTTTTCAGGACATAAAATGACATATCCCCTGCATGTTATCTTGTAGAATAGCTATTGAGGAAACTGCCTTTATATCTTATCATTTTTAATGTGATTCCAGATGAAAAACGGCCCTGACAGTTCCTCTCCCGCTTTGGGAGCCAGGGGAGGAAACGGCCGTTTCTGTGGCAGCCATGCTTTCTCCACTCTCTACACTTCAGACAATCAGATGTTTGTTCACTTCGTTTCTGATGGCAGTGATGAAGGCCAGGGATTCAAGATCAAGTATGAAGCACAGGGTTTAGGTGAGTATTGGTGCTGAAAAACACGAACCAGCCTCATTCTCATGAGAGTTTGCTTAGCATATCCATTCAGCAAGTATTCACCAAAGGCTTTCCATGTCCCTTGCACTGCCCTAGATGCTCAAAAATCTTATAAAAATAATGATGAAAACTATCTTTACATGTAATTGGAAAAAATAAAATATTATTAGCTGTGTGACCTTGGGCAAGTCACTTAACCCCAATTGCCTCATCCTGGATTACCTCCAGTCATCCTGATGGATATCTGGTCACTGGATTCAGATAGCTCTGGAGGAGAAATAAGGCTAGTGACCTCCACAGCCCTCCCTCACTCAAAGCAAAGTCAAGTGCAAATCATATCATCATTTCTCTGATGGCATGGTCTTCTTCAGCAATGAAGGACGAACACACACGAGGTGCTAAGAAAAGAGATCTAAGAATTCTCAAGTTCTTTCCCTCAAGGAGTTCAAATTCTGTTAGAAGGGGCAACATTCAGAACACATAAATATGAAATACATAGAAGGTCTTTTGGGTGGGGTGGGAGAAAGATGGATTATAAAAGTAGAGGATGAACAGAATGACCTCAGGATCTCCCTTACAATTTAAAAAAATTTGTATTTCATGTTTTTAGCAATAGGAATGGAAATCATTTGCTTTGGGAATTACATCTGGTTTGCTTTTGAACCATCAATAGCAACCTATAAAATGATAGCTGTCGATAGTAGCTACAATCTATAGAGGGCTTTAAGGTTTGCAAATGAATATGGTCTTTTCTCTGTTATCAATTATATTTAATTATAGAGTAAATGATGAACACCATTCAATTACGTTTGATTATAATTGCATTTAATTCTACTGTAATGACAACTTTAATTGTGTTGATTATGTAATTTCTCATGGAATAAAGGAACAGATTAATGCATCTTTGGGAATGACATTGGGGGAAACCTGAAAGGAGGTCACCATGTTTTCCCTAAGGTTGGTAACTAAGAGGAGTAAACCAACGAAGAATGCAGGGTAGTCGTCTCTAGTGTCCTCAACACGTGGTGACAAAAAGCGGTGGTGTCAGGACAAAAATCATGTGTTAAACTTGCCTTCCAATGAACTTTCTCTGGATTTTCTCCAAAGCCAGACACATGATGTCCCCTCCTAGGATTGGGAGCCCACAGGATCTTGTATGCTTTTCTGCTTCCCCTCCTTAGAGAGTATTTGAGCATCCTCAATGAAACTGCCCTTGAGTTGCCTGCCTGCTTAGAAGAGATCATCCGTTGGGAACATAGTGGGGTCTTCTCTCTTGGGAAGAGCGTAAAAAGCAGGGTCATCACCATTTATTCACACATCCTGGCATTTTCCTGCTTCTCTCAGATCAACTTGGAACTGTGTATGCCTTCTTTGGCAGCTTACAGCTGGGAAGTCATCCAGGTTGCCAGGCTTTGCGCAGAGCGGTAATGTGCAAGCATATCCATCAATCAGTTAGCATTTATTAAGCACCTGCTATGTGCAGCACTACTATGTGGGCAGCTAGGTGGCACCATGGATAGAGCGCCAGGCCTGGGGTCAGGAAGGCCTAGTTCAAATCCAACCTCAGACACTAGCTGTGTGACCGTGGGCAAGTCACTTCACCCTGTTTGCCTCAGTTTCCTCATCTGTGAAATGAGGTAGAGAAGAAAATGGCAAACCACTCAAGTATTTTTGCCAAGGAAACCCCCAAAGAGGTCATGAAGAGCAAGACACAACTGACAATAACTAAGCAGCACATGTCAAAGATAGACTTATGTGGAGGAGTCATTTCCACAGCTCACTTCTCCTAAAATGATGGTCAGTGGGTGCAGAGCCATTCACTGGCAGTGTGGAAAGAGTGTATTTGCAAATTATGTAATATTTTCAAAGGTTCTGTATAACTGTATCTTACTGTTTCACTCAATGCAGCTAGGTCCTGATTAGTACAAATAATGGATCCTCCAAAATGGCCATATTATTCTGATTTGCCCATTTGAAGTTATGATTAAATTTAAAGGATGGTCCTTGATTCCAGGCCAATGTGAAGATACAATGAGAATTCAAATATTCTGCCGCTTCATGGGTTCCTTGCAAAATGCCTGTTAACTGACATTCTGAACGTATTATTTGCTTTTCTAAGAAACAGTGTAGTATAGTGGGTAGAGAATTGGCCTTAGAATCAGGAAGATCCGGGTTCAAGTCCTGCTTCCACCCCAGACTGGTTGTGTTACCTTAAACCACACCTCTCCGTGCCTCAGACAACTTCAAGACTAAGTTACAATGACCTGTCAGTCTGCAATGGCAGAGGAAGTTGCCGCACAAAGAGTTCTCTTTGCTGAGGAAATCATAAATTCTCCATTTCTCCTTCCTCCTTCCTCCACTACTCTCCAAACCCCATTGTCTTAAAAATTATATTGAAATTACTTTGCTGTTTATTATTTCAAGACCTTTCAGACAACATGATCTCCTTTTAGGCTTCCATTTTGGTCATCTAGAAGACCTACTCCAACTTCAGAGGTTTCCTACTGTATCCCCCTCGTCCCATACCTTTAACATCTCTTTGGTCTTGACCCCATCCAGTCTCCAGCCTCTCTTAAAACACCACTTCAAGCTCTAGAAAACCTGCCTCAGGTAGACTTCCATGTATCCCTGGTTTTTCTTTGACCTTAAATTTAAAGCGATGCTCAGAGAACAAGCATATTTTATGGTTATTGCTTTTTAAAAAATGTTCCTTTTGTGGGAAATGTCCTATGGATATGGTACAAATTTAAATATATATACACAATGTATATAAGTATATCATATAATGTATATAAGTATATACTTATATACTATGCATATAATTATGTATATAGTATTGTTGTTGTCTTGTTCTGTCATTTCAGCCATGGTCCAACTGTTCATGACCCCTTTTGGGTCTTGGCAAAGATTTTGGAAGTAGTTTGTCATTTCCTTCTCTGGTTCATTTTATAAGTGAAGAAGCAGAGGAAATCAGGGTGAAGTGACTTGCCCAGGGTCACATAGCTAGTAAGTGTTTGAGGCTGGATTTGAACTCAGATTTTCCTGACCCCAGGTGCGGCACCTCTATCCACTATGCCCCCTAGTTGCCCACACAATAGTGCTGCACATAGTAGGTGCTTAATAAGTGCAAGTTGATTGAGAGATATACTTGTACATTGCCATAGTTATATATACTGGAATTATATACAGTGTATTATATACCTAGATATAAAAATATATTTAACTTTATACCTATGTGTGTGAATATAGTCAGTGAGTACATTTATTAAGTACCTGTCATATGCCAGGTGCTAGGCACTGGAGATACAAATACAAAACAGAAAGACAGCCCATGCCCTCAAGGAGCTTAAAATTGAATGGGGGAAGCCTATACACAAAACTGAAAAGCTTGGTGACCTCAGAGAAGTCCCAGAGTAGTGCAATCAGGTGAGAAATGTGCCACCTGATGTGCTTTGAAGACCTCCCCAAAACCTAGAGGACTCATCCTCATGGGAGAAAAAGAAATAGGGTTTTAACGCCTAAGTGCCTAAAGAATAAGACTGTGGTTCCTTGAATTTTGAACACATCAACAGTCATTGGCCAGTAGTGGAAAGTCCTAACCCTCTGAATATTTAGCACATCTTTATTCCAAAGCCACTGAAAACTATTAATTCATGCTGGATAAAGGATTCTGCTCTAATTGATTTTGCCAGCTTTTTGGTGCCAAGCATAACAGAACAAGAATAGAATTTCCAGTAACAGAACACAGTTTGGCCAATGCCAGGGTGATATTCCAAAATTTCCATGATTGGCAACTCAGGATTTATCTGCCCCACCAAGGGGAAAAAAACAGCTACAATACAAAACGAAGGGAAAATATGGGAAATGTGGATAAATCCATTTAAAAAAGACTTCTGTGTCATTTGACAGTTTCTCTTTTATCAGATGGTCTGTAACACTGTTGATTGTGTTTCCCAACAGCCTGTGGTGGCAACATCTACCTCCATGATTCCAACATTGATGGCTATGTGACTTCACCCAATTACCCTGCCAACTATCCATCACATGCTGATTGCATTTGGATCATATCTGTCCCGAGTGGAAGGCTTGTAAAGCTCCAGTTTGAAGATCAATTTAATATTGAAACATCCCCCAAGTATGTCGCTACCTTTCGGTCTTCCCACTCTGCCGTGGGGAGTTGTTCTTCTTCTGTCATATTCCAGAACAATCTATGATCTCCATACTCAATAACATATTTGGCATAAGAACTGAAGGGAAAGGTAGCATCTGTTCATCTAAATTCTTCAGGTCTGGAAGGGTCAGAGTAGGGCAGTATCAGAGGGTAGAGGGAGGAAGAAAACACAGTCCTTTCATCCTGTGGTAAAGCCACAGAGAGGAAGAAACAGAGTCCCATTAAGTCAGCTAACACAGTCTCTGTGATGAGAATGATTAAACTATTGCTGAACAGATAGCAACATTGAGGTCTAAAAGATGGCATGGTTTGCCCGCAACGGCACACACAGTACTAGCAATCATACAGCATGGTATCCAGAAAAAAAATATAGAAAAAAAAATCAGCAAGGACACCAGTCCATAAATGTGTCTGGCTGTCAATTCAGTTCAGGATTGTAGAATCCATTGACTATAAGGGTTCCTCATAATTAAGGCTGCTCTTTTTTTCTGTAGCATCTTTAAAAAGTAGTGACTTAAGGTTTATTTATTTTTAAGTGAATTTTATTTTTCCAATGTACAAAATTCAGATTTTTTTTCTCTCTCCTCCTACCCTCTCACCTTTGGAGAAAAGAAAAACAAAACTCTTGCAATGTGATCAAACCAGATAAATTCTCAAAATGACCATGTAGAAGTAGACTCCTCACTGCTGCTTTCTGCAGTTAACTTCCATTCTACCCCTTTGCCCTCCACCCCACTCCATCCAGGCACTAGTCATAGATTCTTATCCTTTATTTTTTCCAAAACCCTATTCACACACCCCTCTCAGAGTTTAGAGTTTGTTTTGCTTATGACTGATTAATGCCTTTCTAAATATACTCTCTCTCTTATCCCCACCTTTTCCCTCTTTGTTTCATCCTGTTCCTTTGTTGTGAATTGAATGTGTCTCTATACAAATGCGTGTGTGCTTGTGTGCATTATACTAGCTTAGGTGAAATTTACTTTTTATCCTTCCTTTTATTCTTGTGTTTGTGTCTCAGAGTGCCCAGTCAGTTCTGATGTTTTCATCGGGAATGCTTAAAAATACTGTTTTATTCAATCCCCCCTCATAGAATTACGCTGTTTTGCTGCACAAGTTACTGTTGACTGAAAGCCTATGTCTTTTGTCTTCTGGGATTTTCTCATCAGTTCTCAAGGATTGAGTTAACATTTCTGATAAATGATTCTCAGAGATACATATCCAAATACTTATTGAACAGTTATTATGTGCAAGCATTTATACCTAATAGCTTTTTTACCTATTCAGTCTCCCACAATCTCTGTGATGAGAATGATGAAACTATTGCTGAATAGTTAGCAACACTGAGGTCTAAAAGATGGCATGGTTTGCCAGCAGTGGCACACACAGTACTAGCAATCATATGGCATGGTATTCAGATTATGGTAGAGAAAAAAAATCAGCAAGGACACCAATCCGTAAATGTGGCTGGCTGTCAATTCAGTTCAGGATTTTAGAATCCATTAACTATAAGGGTTCCTCTTTTCTTTCTGTAGCTTCTTTAAAAAGTAGTGCCTTAAGGTTTATTTATTTTTAAGTGACTGCTACCTCTCATAAACTCTTATGTAAGGAATATAATAATTGCATAATAATGTATCCTAATACAAGGTGGAATATGTTAGGGGTATAAGAGAGATCCAAAGTATGCCATAAAAATTTGAGTTCACGCAGAGAGAACATTTTAGGTTGGGGAGACCAGGGCAGCTTTCCTGGGGGGTTGTGGGAGGTAGACACAGAACCCTGTAGGGAGTTAAGGATCTCAACATAAAGAGATAAGAAAGATTACATAACAGTCACGGAAGATGGTTTGGGTAAATGTAAATATCTGGGTGAATGCAAATTTCTGGCAATCTTGTTGGGTTGGAATATAGAGTATATGAAAGTATGTTATATGAAATAAGACTGGAAAAGGCAGTTTGGAATTATACTGTGAAGGGCTTAAGTCTAGGCCAGGATTTTTTAATGTCATGTAGTAGGGAGACACTCACAATTTTTGAACAGAAGAATGCCACAATCAGCCTGTGCCTTATGAAGATTATTTGAGTGCCTGTAGGGAGTATAGACTGTAGAGAGCAGACCTCAGAAGCAAATAGACAATCAGCAGACTATCACAGTAGTGTAGGAGGGAGATAATAAGGGGCTGCGTTTGGGTGGCAAAAGGGGATTGATGCAAGAGGAATCATAGGAATAGAATAAAGTGCAAAGAACTATTATTCAATCAGGAAGCTTTCTCTTGTATTTTCTGGAAGGTTAAGAAAATTGTGTAACCATTCCTTATTTCTATATCAATATGTGTATTATACAAATTTTTTATATAAGGGTGTTCTGTTCATATTATTTACCATTAAGATATATTTGAATTATTAAAAAAATTTTAAAAACTCATAGATTAAAAAAAAGATATTTGACAGACATGCTTTCTCATGGCACAGAACTGTAGGGGAAGGGGAAGGAAACATGCATTTATAAAGTGCCTACTTTGCTAGTACCTTACAAATATTTTCTCATCTGATCCTGTAGTTGTCTAAAGGGTCATGCAGCATCCATAGCCACTACTATTTCTGTATCAGTACATGCTAAGAATCATCTCCTCCTCTTCATTCTTCTTTTTTCTGTCTCTCAATTTTCTAAGTGGTTAATTTGAGGACATTTTTCTTCTTCTTTAGTGATTTTTTGAACAGATACAAAGTAAAGAAAGAAGGTAAATGGGTAATTCTGCACTGATTGCTAGGATAAGACAATCTGAAGACATAGGCCACCCTATGGTCAAGAAGGGCACAACTATATAAGCTCCAGAGTGATTTATAACCTATCTGCCTTTGTTATGATATCTCACTCCATGTGAGTTCTGATTAAATGATGAGTTTAAGGCACTTTAGTCACATGTAAGTGTATACTCTTCCAATAGATACAAACAATTGATGTCCAAGGTCCCTCCCCGACTAGCGCTTTATGATTGATTCAGCATTGACTGAGAGTTTCTTACATTTCAGCTGTACTTCCAATTACCTTGAACTGAGGGATGGAGGGGACTCCAATGCACCAATACTTGCCAAGTTTTGTGGATCATCTTTGCCCGGCAGTCAGTTGTCCTCCAGTGATGTTCTTTACTTGAGGTTTCGATCTGATAACAGCTCCACCCATGTTGGATTTAAGGCCAAGTACTCTATTGGTAACAACATTGTTTATGACTTGATATAAAAACAATTCCTGTAAATTAAGGCAATGAAACTGTTCCCTCTTGTCTTAATGGAGCTTGTCTTTGCCTCACTACTGAAAGCTGTAGTGACAAGTACTATAAAAGTAGATAATTGTTTATATCATTTTATATATTATGTTCATTTTCCATTAAAAAAATCTCTTGAGCATTACACATCTTTTTATTGTTGTGAAATGTAAAATTAATTCCATTTTCTGCTTTTTATGCCTGTCACTGTATTGGTTAATTTCATAAATAAAGTTAACTTCCATTTTCAGATGCTAGGATTAGCTTAGCTAAGCTATATAACAGTATTTACATTTTGCTTTTTAATCATTACAATAAAATTGAAAATCATTCTTCATTTTCAGTTCCATCTTGGGCCCTAGAAACTTTGAAAATCCCTTCTGGGTGTCAGTTTCGGTGTCTTCAAAATGGGATCTTTAAATGCATTTGTTGAAGCCTCCCTTAAACATGAATCTAACAGAGTTTTCTTGGACCCTGATCCATTCAACAACCGTTTGTTCATTTATCTAACTGCGAGGAGAGCTCTGTGTTAGGCACTGTGGATGACCCAAAGATGAACAAGGTTGTTCTTTGTGTCATGTCTATGATAGGCCAGTAGAGGCGATTTGTTTCATTCATGCATCACATGAGCATGTAAGAAAAGTGTTTAAGAAATGATATGGAAGTTCCAAATCAAGAAGGATAATTTTTTATCAGAGGCCCCAGGAAAGACTTCTATAGGACTCAGAGAACACTAAAGACGTTGTCATAAAGAGGTTCTGGAAGAGAATGCTCTTATTATTGTTATTTTTTGCAGCTTTGTGTGGAGGAATGGTCACGGGACAGAATGGTGTTATTGAAAGCCCACAGTATCATGCCCACCCTTATCCTGACAATCTGCTATGTGAATGGTATCTCCAGGGTCCATCAGGGCACTATCTCATCCTCCGCTTTGAAGTCCTGAGTCTTCAAAATTCTTCTGGTTGTGAAAAAGACTTTGTAGAGATCCGGGAGGAGGATGCTTCTGGTCAGTGGCATGTATCTGCTTCTCTTTTTCTTTTTCATCTTCCTCGGTGCAAATGGCATGCAGCAAGTGCTCCACAAGGAGCTGTGGTGGAGAAGGTGTTTTCCTCCTCTGAAGTCCCCTGATGCTAGATATCTTATTCTGGATGCCTGAGGGCAGAGGCACTGTGAAGCCTCAATGATCCAAATGGGCATGAAGTATTTTGCAAACCTTAAAATGCTATATACATTATTATTTTCTTTGTTACTGTTATTGTTAGCCTCTAATCACCAGCCCTAGACTCTCCGGTAAGGCCACCGTTCCTGGAACCTTCTACTAAATTCCTGCGAGCTCCAGCTTTGTTTATAGAGCAATTTAGGAGATTGCTAGTGAATATTTAATAACCAGCTCCAACCCCCCCCCCCCCACCGTGTGCACACACATTTAAGTTTAAACTTACTAGCCATATGTCCCTGGATAAGTTGCTTCACTTTTCTGTGCCTTAGTTTCCTCATCTGTAGATTTAGGGATTTGAACTTAAAGGCCAAAACTCCAACATCCTGAGGATAGTGTGACTGCTGCCTCCTCTATTCTGGGGAATTCTGTGCTCCATGTCCTGCATAAGAATACCTTAGCTTTAGTTTTTGATTGACTATTTTCATATGCACACATACACACATATACATACATATATATGTGTATGCATATGTATATGCATGTATGTATATGTGTATGCATGTACATACATATATGTGTATGCATCTGTCACCTGTACCTCTTCTGCTTCCCTTGACCAAGAGTTCCAGCTCTTCATGAATAGGACCATTTCTTCCTCTGTAACTCTTGGGCACCTACCTCCCTCTTATCCTGTGCATGTACCCTGCTGAATTTAGTCTCTAACATTGGCTTCTTCACCTACTTTATTTCCTCAGGAAATGTTCTGGGCAGGTACTGTGGAAGCACCATTCCTAGGGTTATTTATACACCTAACAATTTTGCTTTCGTCAAGTTTGTCACGGATGGATCCATAAATGCCCTAGGATTCAGACTGGTCTTTGAAACCAGTATAGAAGGTAAGTTGCATTATAATTCTCATCTTAACAAAGATATGACTTCTGTTCAAATTTTTCAACAACCTAACCTCATAATCTTCCTAGAAAATTCAGGCAAAAACAAATGACATCAGTAAAAGCTTATGAAGAATAAAAAAAAAAGGAAATTCAGGCAAAATGAGCATTTTTCTTTGAATAATCCAGTAATTGTCTCCCTCTTCTTTATTCTTCTTGTCTTTTAAGAGCTATACTATAATCATTTTTGCAAATTTTCTTCTTAGGTTACAATGGTTAAAAGTCCTTTTTTAATCCATGATAACAAAGGCCAATGCTAATGGAGTTAACACAAAATGACCAGAAATATGCTCAAAGGATCATTGAACAATCATACAACATAGGAATATAAAATCACCTTAGACTGACCTTTCTTGTTACTCCTTTTTTCCAGAAGAGGTCATTTCAGTCTTAAGTAGGTTAACGTTTGTGCCTTGCAGAGTGTGGAGGGGATTTATATGGACACTTTGGGACACTGACTTCTCCCAGATACCCTGATGCAAATTTTCGTAGTCGAGTATGCGAATGGAGGATCACTGTGCCAGAAGGAAGACGGGTTAATTTGACCTTTAGTGACGTGCGGCTACAAGACCATCAGTCATGTGAAAGTGAATATGTTATAGTAAGTGCTTGGAGTGGTCAGGAATATGTTTTATAACAGTAGCACTTGACTCATACAGAATGATCAGAAAACTTGTTTCAGAAATATGATTTACATTGTATACCTGGATATCTATCAAATTCTTAGAATTTCACAAAGATGGAGCTTACTGTAGGCTACAAAAAAATGTCTTCTACATAAATTTTCACCAGCTGTCACTAAACTTGGAAGAATCATAACTAGGAGGGGTTTTAAGAACAAAAGAAGATTTTAAAAGATATATATTTAAAAGATAATAATAATAATAATAAGATATATTTTAAAAGAAAGACAAAGAAAGGAAAGTATAGTCACAGGGCAGCAGATAGATGAGTAGGGGTCTTGATCACAACACAGGTTTCTTATTGAAAATTCCAAAGTAACTTGCCCCAGATCACTGGTTCATCCATTTCAGTAGTCTATATCTAACAGTAGCACCAGGGGATTATTTCATGGGAGAGCAAACTTGCCCTCTGTAACAGCAATCTTAACAGCAATGAAAAGTGTCCTAAACATTCCCAGCTTCTTCCCTTTATGTTTTATCATCTAATAAACCTTTTGGAGTTATTTTTAAAATGTTCTCCTTTTACCCTCCTTCAGATAATGAGCTTCAGAAATTTACTACACATTTTATAAAATACAGTTACCTTTTATTTGAACTAAACTTTACTTACTCTCCAACATTCATTCTGTCATGATTTTTTATTTTATAAATTCCAATAATATCCTCTTTCAGATGCCCCTCCTTCCCACCCACCCCCAGATTTAAAAAGTCCTGATTAATTTTGATCTGTACTACTGTGGACACCCCTTCCTTACTGTCGTTCTGACTGTCCTTCACTGGGTTATCTGGTTGTTTTGTCTCTGTTGTGTTGTGGGAACCAGGGTTGCAAAAGCTATCCCAGGGGTTAGCACATACTTAGGATAATATACTCTGCTTTGCTTCTCATATCCTAAGATTGCGCAGCAATTTTGGCCCCAGCAGCAACACAGCTGGCTAATTGTGAAGAGCGTCTCCAATGATTACTATACTGGTATTCTTATTTGTCCACAGTCTACTTTAGACTCTCTAACTGTGGGCTGAGCACTAAACTGCTGTGATTTCACAAGGCTATTTGTGATTTGTCCTTTTTACCAATCAATCCATGAGTAGGAAATTCAACTCAAGCTGAACACACACACACACACACACATGCACACACACATATTGTCCATTCAGAAATGATCAGAGATAAAAGGATTACATTTATACTGAAACAACATGGCATCTCCCACAGTGCCTAAAACATAGAGAGGGATCAAAAAACAATTACTAAGTGAATGAATAAATGAGAATAACTGATTTTTTCCAAATCACATTTCATTTCAAGGGTACTTAGAACACCTGGGTTAGCCTATCCCCCAACTCTGAGGTGTCAAACATACAATGAAGCCTGCAGCACTCCCTCTTATGGCAGGGACTAGATTAAAATGTAATTGGAAAACATTTAATAAAATAAGTAAAAATACAATAAAACACAGATAATATTACATTTTAAAGCTAAGTCAATATATGGCCCACAAAGATCTTTATATTTCTATTTGAATTTGACACAGTTGTTCCAAATCATCTGGCATCAAACGGGAAGACATGATTCTCTCTAGATATCAAAGGTACTGATACAATAGTAATGAAATCTCTGAGAAGCGGACATATTTAGTTGGAATGTAATCTTCATAGGATAATTTGTAAGCTTTTTGAAGCTAGCTGGTCAACAATAATTATTAAACCCTTACTATATGCTAGTATGTATAGTAGTACTATATGAGATCTAAGGTTACAAGGAAAGGCATGGTTTGACCTCAAAGATTATATATTACAATGGAAAAGAATACATGTCAACAATTAGATAAATAAATAAAACATATAAACACATATGTGCTTATGTGTGTAAATATGTGTGTGTATACACACACACACACAGAAGATGGAAGGTAGTCTCAGAGGAAAAGCATTAGTAGTGTTTGGGGGGGTGGTGGAATGGGAAAGCCCTTACAGAAGGTGGATTTGAACTAAGTCTTGAAGGAAGATGGGGAAGACAAAAGGTGGAGATGATGAAGGCTCGCATTCTGGGCATGAGCAATGGCCAGTGAAAAGCTGAGGAGTTAGGAGAGGGAGTGTTGTGTGCAAAGATTATTTACAAAGCCAATGTTGGAGAATTATAGAGTTTATAGAAAGGACTAAAGTGTAAGAAAACTGTAAAGATAGTAAAGGGCCAGGTTGTTAAGGGCTTATAAATGTTTAATATAGATATTACATTTGATCCTGACTGTAATAGGGAGTCGCTGGATATTGCTGAGTTGGGGAGGGTGGAGTCACATGGTTAGACCTGAGATTTAGGAAAATCACTTTCACAGTTCAGTAGAGACTGGATTGGAAGATGGAAACCTTTGAGAGAAGGGTGAGTAACCAGAAAGCTGTGGTAGTACTTTAGATGTGAGATGATGAAGGCTCATACCTGAGTGCCGGCTGTGAGCGAATGACAGGGGATGGTTATAAATAACATTATTACAATAGAAACAAGACACAACAATGGATAGGACATAGGAAGTAAGTGTGAGAGGAGTCAAGATTATCACTGAGGTGTGACCAGGAGTATGATGGTGCCTTCAATAATGATAGAAAATTTGGAAGAAAGGAAGGTTTTGAGGAAAGATGAGTTTTGTTCTGCTCCTGTTGAGCTTGGGAATCCTACAGGACCTCCAGTTTGGGATGTCCAAAAGGACTAGAGGTCAGGAGGAAAGACGGGGAGTAGGAGGAAAGGTGGAGCTGAGTATGGAGACCTGAGAATAACCTGCACAGGGATAATAATTAAAACCATAAGTGCTGCTAGGATCATCAAGCAAGATGGTGAATGGGAAAAAGAAGAGCACCTAGGAAAGACCTTTGGGAGATGCCTGTGGCGAATGAGTGTCACTCGTAGGAAGAACCAACAAAGGAGAGGAAGACAGGTAGGAAAAGAACCACGAGACGGCAATGTCCCCAAAACTAGATAGGAGAGAACGTCCAGGAGAAAGGGTGATTAAGAGAGTCAAGAAGGATGGGGACTTAGAAAAGATTATTAAAGGTAGCAATTAAGGAATAGTTGATGATTATGGAGAGAGCAGTTTTAGTTGAATGATGAAATTTGAAGGTAGATTGCAGAGGATTTAAAAAGGAGCAAGAGAATAAATCAGTCAGTAAACATTTTTAAACAACTACCATGTGCCAAACACTGGGATACGAAAAGAGGCAAAAAGGCAATCCCTGCCCTCAAAGAGCTTACAGACTAATGGGAAAGACAACATGCAAACAAATGTACACAAAACAAGCTGTCTACAGGATAAATAGGAAATAATTAAAAGAAGGAAGAGACAAGATTTAAGAGGGGTTAGGGAAGACTCTTCCAATATAAGGGGGCATTTTAGTTGGGACTTACAGGAAGCCAGGGAAGTCAGTAGTTGTGGTAAGAGGGAGAGCACTTCCAGCATGGAAGGCAGGTAGAGAAAATGCCCAGAGCTGAGAAATGAAATGCCTTGTTCATTGAACAGTTAGGAGGCCAGTGTCACTGAATGGAAGAGTACCTGTTGGGGAATAAGGTGTATAAAGACTGAAAAGGTAGGAGGAGATTAGGTTATAAATGGCTCTGAATGCCAAACAAACATTTTGTATTTCCTCTTGGAAATAATAGAAAGCCCCTGGAGTTTATTGATTAGGAAAGTGACATGATCAGACCTGGGCTTTGGGAAAATCACTTTAGTATCTGAATGGAGGATGGAGTGAAGTGGGGAGAGATTTGAGGCAGTTTGACCCATCGGCAGGTTATTATAATAATTCAAGCATAAGGTGATGAGTTCTTGCACTAGAATGATGTCAATGTCAGGGGAGAAAAGTGAGTATATTTATGAGATGTTGCAAAGGTGAAATCAAATCAACAGACACTGGAAACAAATTGGATGGAGGGGCCAGAGAGAGATAGTGAGGAGTCTTGGGTGACTTCTAGGTTGTGAATCTGAGCACCTAGGAGGATGGTGTTGCCCTCTAAAGTAATACGGAAGGTAGGAGGGGAAAGGGTTTAGGAAAAAGATAATAAGTTCAATTTTAGATAGGTTAAGATGTGTACTGGACATCCAGTTCAAGATGTCTAAAAGGAAGATAGGGATATGAGATCAGTGGTCAGCAGAGAGGTTGGAGCAGGAAAGGTCAATTTGAGAATCATTAGCATAAAGAGAGTAATTTAATCCATGGGAGCTGATGAGATCAACAAGGAAAGTAGTATAGAGGTAGAAGAGCAAAGGGCCCAGGACAGAACCCTGAGGGACACTTGTGTGTGGTTAGAGGGAATGGCCTGGAGGAGGACCCAGCAAAGAGGACAGAGATAGAGTGGTCAGTTAGGTAGAAGGTGGAGAACATGGTGATCTGAAAACAGAAGAAAGTATCAGGGAAGAGAGTGACCAGCGGTGTGAAAGGCTGTAGAGAGGTCAAGGAGCAGAAGGGTTGAGAAGGGGCCATTGGATTTGGCAAGTAAGAGATCACTGGTAACTTGTGAGAGAGATGTTTTGGTAGAATGGTGAGGTCAGAAGCCAGATTTTAAGGGAAAGGCAGTAAATTGGAAGCATCTCTTGTAGAGACTTCTTTGAGGAGTTTAGGTACTAAGGACAAAAAAGATATAGGATGATAGTTAGCAGGGAGTATGAAGGGGGAAGAGTATGTTAATCAATGAGAAATGAGTCCAGACAGAAAATCAGTGGCTGGAGGGAAGACCTTTGAAGGTAGTAAAGGATTAGACTTCTCAAGGTCCTTGCCTAATGTTGACTTGGGGCAGGTGGGAATTAAATTATGACTTGGGGGAGTCTAGTCAAGACACAGGAAGTAGCAGTGGGGAGGATGTCTGGGTATAGCCTTTGGAATACTGCAGTACTTTCTATACATTGAGTGAAGGTGCACGTAATCAGAATTTCATGAGTAAACTTTGTTTTGATCTGCTGTATTCTAACAATGTGCACTTCTGCTTAAAATAGCAACAAGGCAACATAATTTATACCCACTCTATCAGTATCATTTGCATTTATTTATTTTTAAGGAAAGGCAGAAGGTCCTGTAGCATCAGAGAAGGCCAGAGGCCTGGTGTCCTGAGAGTAGGGACAATGTCTTGATTTTAATTTTATTCCCTCTGCAACTTGCACATTACCTTGAAGGAAGAAGAGATTATTAAATGTTTGTCAAATTGAATTGAATTAAATCAAGTTGATTCTATGGTTGCCACGTTCAAAGTGGTCATTTAGCTGCTTGGGAATGCTAGACTGGCATTCTAGGATGAACCTGGTTTTACAAAAGCAATTCTGAGCCATCCAAGGAAGTAAACTTGTCCAGGACTTGGCTGCTGACAAGGAACTGACACAATGCCTGTTACACAGTAAGTGTTTAATAAAGCTGTGTTGATTGATTAATTGGCAAGTAAGATGTAGAGTATAGGTTGACTCCCTCCCAGAGTATCTCCTTAGATGTGAGTCTAGTTCTGAGAGCATTTGCCTCCAGGGCATTCTTAGTGCCATAGAGTGTTCTAAGCCTGGACTCCTCCTCATCAGGTTTTTAATGGCATTAATAGCGACTCGCCTCAGCTGGAGAGACTGTGCAGTCGTGTGATGACAAGGAATTGGATTGAATCTTCCGGGAACACAATGAGAGTTCTGTTTGCCACAGATGGATCCAGGCCCTATGGGGGCTTCAGTGCCTTCTATACATCGAGTGATGATGCGGGTAATCAGAATTTTATGAGTTAACCTCATTTTGATTTGCTGTATTCGAACCATGTACACCTCTGCTTAAAATAGCAACAAGGCAACATAATTTATAGCCACTCTATCAATGTCATTTACATTTATTGATTTTTAAGGCAAGGCTGAAATATATGAAATCAATATGGTGTACCAGTCATAAAAAGGTCAAATTAATTTTGCTGCTATGATTTTAGAAATTAAATGAAATTTTAAAAGTCAAAGAAAAAAGAAGTTCTTGAGTGATTTTGCTTTCTATATTCCCCCAATTCCTGTTATGCTTTGGAAGTTCTGCAGTTCCAAAGAGGCACTCTCACAGTAAGAAAAAAGTTCTCTAGAAGGAAATGAACGTAGTGAAGAGAACAGAGTCCATGGTTTGTCAGCCTTTCTGACTCTAGATGCCCATTTCCAGGTAAAGTCAGTGCAGCTGTCAGGCTTCAAGAGCAGGCAGATGTGGCCACTGCTTACAATTCTATTTTCCTCTCACTCACCATATTAATATTATTGGATTTTTTTATTAAAAAAAATTCAAAATGATGAGATCAAAAGAGGAGACCTGCCGGGGAGCTCTTCTTGTTGAAAATTCAAAGATTTGGGTCTAACAGAGAACTCCTGGCGAGCATCCCAGTGCCTCTACTTAATTTTTGATTCCCACACTTTCAAGCATACCTCTGAGATGAGTGCCAGAGGGATTTGGGTCCAATTTTGAAGATTTTCTCTCATTCCTAAAGGCTTTTCCACTCTGTGCAGTAGACAAAGAATGATGATGCAAAACCACTAATTAATATAAGGGAATTTTGAGTGTGATTTTTCTTTTGCCAAATCCCTCTTGTATTAACTCATTAAGGTCTATTTCCACAGGTTGTTGATAGTCTATTCCTCTAAAAAGTGCATTGGACATTTTTTTGGGAAAATATATCTATCTATCTGTATGTATGTATGTATATGTGTGTATATAAATGTATATATGTATGTGTATATGTATATGCCTCTATGTATGGGTATGTGGCTGTATGTCCATATAAATATATAGACAGAGACCTGCACACACACACACACACACACACACACACCTGGGTTGTTATTTTTATTGTGAAGTGAGTCTGACTCTTTATCCTTTTGCTTTTGGGCACCATAGTATGTGGTGGGCAACTTACAGATCCCCATGGAGGCAACTTTACTTCTCCTGGTTATGATGGTGTTAGGAACTATACCAAGAACCTAAACTGTGAGTGGACCATCAGCAATCCCAATGGGCACAACTCATCTATTTACATTTCCTTTGAGGATTTCCATCTAGAATATCATCAAGACTGCCACCTGGATGCTTTGGAGTTCCGTATAGGTGAGTCTAGTCAGTCAGTGACAATTTTTCTAGGGTCGATCTACCAAAGGGTAGCAGCTCCTCAGAGAGCCAAGGGTGCATGAAGAATTACAGTGGGAACTTGGGGGAGTTGACTGTAACAAAACTATCCTGATCTGCCCAGCTGAAGCAAATGCACTTTATGGGATACAGGGTCTGAGAAAGATTGATATTAAGAGATAGGTCCTATATTGGCTCAATTTATTTTGAAAGATCTCAAACCCACCAAAGATAACCCCATGTTTATTCTGAGATATGGAAGGAAGGCCCAATAATCTTCAAGAATTTGAATATTTAAGAAAATGTTAGAAGGTTGGAACCTAGCATGGTCACAATATATTGCAACTTTTTTTTTAATGGGATTTAAAAAGAGGATCTAGAATTCTAATTAAGTCCTGGCTCTCTTGGTAGGTTTGGGACTCTGGCATTTGGAAAGTGGGTTAATGCACAAGGAGAACTGATTTCTGCCCTGAAAAGCCTGTTGGGTTGATTCCAATACTGGTCAACTTTTTTGTTTTCATGTCAAGAGAAGGGACTTCTTGGGACTGTTAAAAAGCAAGAAAGTTGAATGTGTTTAGCTCTTTGAGATAGTATAATAGAATAGTCAAGGTGCTAGATTTAGAGGAGGACCTCAGTTTGAATACTTCCTCAGATGGATATTAGCTTTATACCCTGGACTATTCGCTTAACTTTTATAAGCCTCAGTTTTCATATTTATAAAATGGGGCGAATAATAGCACCTACTTCACAGGGTTATTGCAAGGCTTCACTTTGAAAATATACATGAAGTATTCTGTAAACCACGAAAAACTATTGTTGCCATCATCATCATCATCACTATTCTTTTCAATAGCAGGTCAAATGTGAAAAGTATGACTATATCCCAATTAGTATGAATAATGAATCCTGTGAAGTGTGGCATGTGTTTGAATTAACACTATTTGAAGTTACAATTATATAAAGTATGATAATTGCTTCTAGTCCAATGGAATTTTGTGCTGCAAACTTGATTAATGTGAGCACTTCCAGGAATTCGTTATTTGCACTAATCTGAACCTCTCTGTATTCTGATAATTTATCATAAAGGTGTTTTTTATTGTACTTTGCCCCAAACAGTCTTATAACATCAGAGCTATCTCTGGAGTTTCCCATCCCTAAAATTTGATTGTATAATGAAGGCTTCCTGGACTTGGCATCACACCCACTTTTTTCTCAGCACTTAAACTAGATTGTTAGGGGAATTGGATAATGTTAGGGGATTTTGTTGGTTAGATACCATTGTTTATAATTCTTCAATATCTTTCTTTAGAGATTGGACAGTTCTGAATATGAAGAAGGAACATTGGTCTTCACTCTCCTTAGCAATATATCTATTAAGGTGGGCTTAGGGCTAGAGTTAGGATTAGGGTATAGGATGGCAAATTTATGTTTGGGGTTTGTTAAAAAGATAATTGAAGAACTAGTTTAGGGAAAAAGAGGGGAAAAAATCTAGCCTCCTTTCTATTGAGGGGTTGTCTGCTTTCTGTTTTCTATTTAACAAAGAGAAATAAAAATTCAAAATATATTATACTGCAGTATAAAAGAGTTCAAATGAGATTTGAAGGCCAATCGTGAGATATCTGAATTTAAAGACTTCTACTTGGTTCCTACCAAAAACTGATAATAACCAATAAAAAGGACTTTAGTGGTTAATGTTATAAAAACATTATAACAGTATGATCTAAGGCAGGGGTGTCAACATGTAACCTGATGCAGCATGCAACAACACTCCAAGCACTGCAGAACCGGATTAAAATGTAACTGAGAAATATCTTTAAGAATCAAAAAAAATACAATAGAATATAGGTAATGTTAGTATGTAGTTTTCTAAGTCAATATGCAGCTTGCAGGGATCCTTACGTATGGTTTAGGTTTCTATTTGAGTTTGACATTGCTGGTCTAGTGGATTGAACAATGAACATTGAATCAGAAGCCCTGAGTTCAGACCCTATTTTATAGATGAGGAAACTGAGGCTCACAGAAGAAATATTTGTACTACCTAACTCAGGGTTGTTGTGAGAAGTATATTTTATAACCTTAAAGCACAGTCTGAATGTGTGTTATTACTATAATGCTCATGTATTTAGGCAACATGAGGAGCTGATGCTGCATGTCTTGAAGGGACCGAATCTTCATAAAGGACACGATCAAAGATTAAGCATTTTAGGCAGAAGATTGTCAGTTCTTGTTAGAGGTTCAGAGCTCGAGTACGAGCTTCAGTCAGCGGTAGAAGAAACCAGAGTAGGAAAAAGAAGATCACATAAGCAAGTAACAATCAGACACTGATCAGCCAAATACAGCGGCCTCTATTCCTCTATGCCCAATAGACCATTAAATATGATGGCGTGTTCACTTACAAGGTCAGAGAAATTGGTTTGATGGAATAAATGGAGAGGAGAGGAGTGTTTGTTCAAGAGGTGCCCTATACATGCTGATGAGATTACATAGAAGGAACAGTATTTATAAAACTACTTAGTTCTAGAAGATGAATTTTTAGTCTAAATAGAAAAGATTTTAATTCATGGAATCTAGTTGAGAGATTATTTAAAAAAAAAGATCAAAGTCTGTCCTTGGTCCTCAATTCTGTCACAGGGATCAGGAAAGGCAGATCTCACTCAACAATGGGAGCCTGGAATGACCAGTACACTAATCAGAGTCCTCTGGGAGCAATGGGAGAAGGAGATCACAGAAGTAGAAGGAAGTCTGGCCAATAGTGACAGGCGCTATGTCTTGGCAGATGGGTAGATATGGGATCAAGGAGAGGCTTGAGTAGCCAACTATAGGGAGGATCCAGGCAGGCAGATGGTTGGCATCAGAGTTGGCATCAGAGAGGATTGACAGTGAACAATTCATCCAGAGGCAGATAGAGAACCAAGGCAAAGACAAAAAGAACAAATGAATACAGTGATTAGAAATGGAGTACATGGCAAGGGCTTAGTGTCTCCCCTCCTCCCAAAATTAAAGACCAAGCCCAAGATCAGAACAGGACCAGCCCCAAGAATAACTTCATCATAAATTATAAATGTCGGCATCCTCAGGTGTTCTGAGTGGATTCCCCCCAGAGGCTAAGGTGACCAAGCCCAGGATAGTGATGGTTGGAAGCCCAGCTGTCCTCCCAGCTGACTGATGTGCTGAGCACATCACTGAATATTTCTCAGCCTCAGTTTCTCCACCTGTAAAGTGGGAGTGCCCATTTTAGAGATCTTCCCTTTCAGGGTTTTGGTGGGTGTAGAAGGTTATAAAGAATTTTGCAAACCTTAAAGTACTACATAAATGCTAGCTGTCATCATCATCATCATCATCATCATCTAATTAAGTTTTATAGATTTCATAAAAGTAGCAACAATTGTCTCCTCTGCTATGCTTGTTGATTTTCTTTAGGAAATGCTGATGGGCCTCGAATAGCAAAAATTTGTGGACATTCATTACCCCCAGTACCCTTTGCTGTACCTTTTTCTCAGATCTGGGTACACTTTGTAACCAATCAACTTGTGGAAAACACTGGATTCCGTGCTCATTACTCCTTCACAGGTATGGCTTCTGGTTAAGGTCTGTAGCTCTATCAAATGAAAATAAATACAGGACTAGAAAACTGTCAAACAACAAGTATTTTTTGAGTATTGAATATTTGTGTAGAACTGTTCGTATTTTTAGAACATGTGAAAAAATATAGGGCAAGGTCATTGCCCTCAAAAAGTTTATAATGCAGTTGAGAAGTCAACATACATGAAATAATGAAAAAGCAATAAGTCATATTTGCTCAAGTGGTAAAGTAAAATGGTTCTGATGGATATATAGTAGGATTTCAGAGAGAGGAGAGATCCCTGGGGTTGAAGTAATCAATTGACCTCATGGAGGGAGTGAAACTTGAGCTGAGCCTTGAAGGATGGTTAAATGGGAAGAAGAGGTATGGCATTCAAGAAGGAGGGACTGAGTAAAAGCAAGGACCACTGACATACGCAGGAGGGCTGCTATCACAGGTTCTTTGATCTGCTTTTCTAAAAGGAAAGGCAACTTTCGAGGGGTCAACATATATAGATAGATAGATAGAGATATGTCTATATATGTTATATCTATCTATCTATATATGTTGTGTATCTATCTATATATATGTTGTGTGTATATATGTGTGTGTATATATATATATATATATATATATCTCATTCCCTTACTTCAGGGGAAAAAGTCAGCACCCTGAACTTCAGAGAAAATACAGAGACATCAAAATCAACAGACAGGGCTTCCAGCTGCCTGACATAAGCAATACATACATCACAGATCAACAGACAGATTACTGTCTGACCATACATACATAGTTACCAGAGAGAGAAGCACCAACATCTGGGTTTTCAAAGCCAGGGGCTCCTTAGAGGCTGCCCAAAGTCTCATCTGCCCAAACAAACACTTCAGTAAGCCACAAAATAAAACCTCACCTCAGAGTCTTTATATACTTTTTAGAGCCAGAGGGCATTGCAACAGTTAAGAACCAGTGCCTCATTAACAAAAGGTGTGGGCCTGCCTACAAATCTTCCCAGACTCATTAATGGGTGGGGAAGATGTTCTTTAGTCACATTATTCAATCAGAGGCACTTGATTATACTAAAACAAAAAATGCATCATCAATATAGCCTGGTATGACCAAAAGTGGGAAATGGCAAGGCACAGAGGAAGGACAGACCATAAAGAATGTAGTTTGTTTGGAGTAGGGAATTTGTGTTGGTTGTGAGAGATATGCTAGGGTGGGGTCCAACTACCTTGAAGGTGAGTAAAATAGTCTAAATTTTATTCCTAAGATAATAGAGTTCCATTGTAGGTTCCTAAGTAAGAGAGGAACATGATGAAACTGTTATTTTGGAAAAGATATACTGTCAGTAATGTGAAGGATTTACTGAAGGGAGAAGATATTTGGAGATGCTGGTGTAGGATCCAGGTGTGAGACTGAGAGCCTGGACTTGAGTGGTGGCACTAGGAATGAAGAAGGAAGAGGAAAGAAGCTGATAGAGCTTAGTGGACTGGGGAGAAATAAAAGATAACTGAGATTTCTAGCCCTGAAGACTGGGATAATAAGGATGGTGTGGTTGACAGAAAAGAAGGGAAATTGAAGAAGAGAGCCAGTAAAGATGTTTAGCCTGGCTTGGGATGGGGTCAGGTACATTATTGTTTGGTTTCAACATTTGAAAGGCTATCATGTTCAGTTTGCCCCAGAGGGTCAAGCTAGGAGCAAGGCAGCCTCCTAATAAATAAAGCAATCCAAATTTAAATGGATTCCTAAATGAAGGGGCCTTGGGTTCCCTGTAATTGGTGATCATTGAGCAAGGGATCAATGATCACTTGTCAGCATTATTCTAGAAAGTATTCCTAATCAAGTAAAGGCTGGACTAGATGATCTCAGATTTCTCTTGAGATACTTTTATGTGAAAATAAAAATAATTTAGATTTTTGATACATTGAGTTTGATATGACAGCAGAATGTTCAGTTATAAATTTATGCCTTGTAGACCATAAGAATGATTGAAAAGAATTGAAAAGCAAGTGGCCCAGGCCAGAGAGAATTTGGGAGTTATCCTTGTGCAGATGGTAATGGGAGCCCTAAAAGGAATTAATGCCCTGGGAGAAGAGCTTTGAGGAGTACCCAAAGTTGGGTTATTTTTTGTTTTGTTTTTGGTCAGATGAAGAAAAAGAGTCAGAACTTAACAGGCCTTCTGCTTAAAACCAACCCCCAAGCTTTAGATGTTTTCCAGAGGTATTTGGAATGCAGTTTGTTTCAAAAGCCTATGAAATAGCCATCTTAATATGGTAGAATTCAAAGATGATGGTCAGCGTATGAATAGGCGTATATGGTAGCATCTACAAGTGTGACTGAGCATCCCCAAGCAGCTGAAGCCTGGGGTAGCAGAGCTGTGTTTTGGAGCTCATATCCTCCAGGCTGGTCGTTTGAAGGAAGTGAACATTCTGAGCCATTGTCCTTTTTTACTGTTTATGCACATACCTAGCCCAGCACCAGTTGGTCTTTGCAGAGTGTTTTTAGTTCCCAGTTGTGTTTCCTGCCTTTGTCCTTATAGACCTTCATTCTCTTTACTTTTGTCATCTACCCCAAATGCCACAGACATTTTCACCCTGCTTGCAGACAGCTGCTCTTATTTCAATGTGCTTTGTAAACTTAGTACATAACTGCTTCTGTGCTTGTGGCTTTGAGTTACTCTGGTTTTTTAAATCTCATTCAGAGGTCTGTGAACTTTGATTTCAGACTGTGGGGGCATACAGACCGGTGAAGGTGGAGTAATCACTAGCCCAAATTATCCAGCCCCATATGGAAACCTGAATCACTGTTCTTGGCTGTTAGAAGCTCCAGAAGGTCACACCATCACTGTGAGTTCTAATTAAGTGTATGTTAGAACTGGTGGGAAGAGGAGAGGCCTGGGAGCTGGAGGTGGAGTATAGAATGTTAATATCTGCACTGAGAGCAAGTAGCAAAAGTGTATTTTAAGGTCAAATCATGAAGCAATAGAAACCAAAAAAATCCATTAGCACTAGTATAGTACTTAATTGCCAGAAAAGGTGCTGAACTTGAAGGTAGAAGACCTCAGTTCAAATCCCAGGACTGCTACTTTTCTAGTTGTGACCTTGGGCAAGTTTCTTTGGACTTTGAGTTATATTAGAAGACCTCTAAGTTCTCTTCTTAAGGGAACCCCTTGTTGGAGAAGAGCACTTAGGGAGTATGCTCTACCAAGTCATTATTTTAGTCAGTAAACACTTCTTCAGTCCTATGATTCTATACCCAAAGTTGGATCTTGTTTAAGGGATCTTGGGTAAAACCCAGAGTGCTTAATTTGGTAGACTTAGAATTGGAAGAAATGATAGAGGTTACAACCTGAGCCAATCATCTCATTTTACAGATGAAGACAAAGAAATCTCACTGACTTGCCCCAAATCAGGCAGGAAGTGGCAGGGTTAGGATTTGAACTCAAGTTTTTGAGTCCATATCCAGCAGTTTCAATAACTTGAAGGTGGATCTCCCAGCAGTGACATAATTTATACATTGCATTCCACTTGTTCAGTGGTTTCCCTTGTCCTTTCATTCTAACTCCAAGTCCTCCAGAGAGATGGGGATGGAACACGATTTTCTTTTGTCGGACCTGATTCTACATGTTGACATTCTCACTCCTGAGGAACATAGTACAAAGCAGTCTTTTAGCAAGAGGAAAATGGAGGGGAGGGGCAGGGGGAGCAGTGTACAGGGGGTGGTGTTCAGGGATGGGAAAGAGAAAAGGGGGAAAGGAAAGAGCACAGAGCATAAAAAAGGAAAGGGAAGAGGCAGGGAAACCTATTTGTCACTTAGAATGTCTCATTCTGGCTTGTTATTTCTTTTAGCTTTCTTTTACATTTTTTGATATTGAAAGCCATATCATATGTAAGTGGGACTCTGTCACTGTCATAAATGGAGGCTCTCCAGGATCTCCTGTAGTAGGACATTATTGTGGGACAGCAATCCCCAGGACTATACAGTCCGGTTCAAATCAGCTGATGGTCATCTTTAACTCAGACCGTTCTGTGCAGCAAGGGGGCTTTTATGCCACATGGACCACACAGACTCTGGGTAAGAGGAATGTTATTCTCTCCTGTCATCAATCTGTCATAGCTATCGATATCTTCCTCTTCCAAAATCCTTGGCATGGTCCAATGGTTCAGCATTAGTAACTGATATGATTTTAATCAGTGGAAATGACCTTCAAAAAGCTGAATCTTACACTTTCCCAAGGGCCAGGGGCCTTTCCATCTGTCTTACAACTGAAACTTCTGCTTGTTTTTTCTCCTTTCATTCTTAAGAGCAATGATTTTTTTTCTTCTATTTCTATACTTAGTAAGGGCTTAAAGATGCTTAGATATACCACCATTTAGCGATCTAAATGGCATTGTGCTCCAAAAGCTGACAGAAAGACTTCCCAATACTGCAACAAATTTCACCAGAAATTTAATTTCAGTACTTTAGCTTTTGATGTATATAAAATGTGATGGTAATGAAAATGATTGAAGAAGAGAATACTTCAAAATATCTATTTTTCTCTGCATGGGGTCTCATTCTACCAACGCCAGTCATGCATGCTGTATTCATGAGTAGACAGAGTAACACATTACTGTGGACCAAAAAGTTCATCACTTGATGACCAACTTTCTCCGGAGCAGCCTCTCCAGAGTAAGCTAGGCTGGTCGTTGGATGATAGGCACACACGATTCATGGTCAAGTTCACATTCAAGGCTTTACTAGCTTGGTAGGATAAGAAAAAGCTTTTATTCTGTTGACAAAGCTTTCAAGAAACCAGGATTTACTTTCAGCTAACACATCATCTATATTCATTTCTTTTGACTTTCATGAAAGAAAGGTGATATCACTTTATTGGATTTTGGTTTAAAGAGCATTGTTATGACAATTTTGCAGGCTGTGGTGGAATACTTCATTTTGACAGTGGTACAATCAAGTCTCCGCACTGGCCTCAGAATTTTCCAGAGAAAAGCAGATGTGAATGGACAGTCATTACACATGAAAGCAGACACCTGGAGATCAGCTTTGACAGTAATTTCCTGATTCCCAGCAGTGATGGACAGTGTCAAAACAGCTATATAAAGGTTGGTGGCATTTACTTAATTGAAGCAAAACTATTTTGATGAATATAAATATTTAGCCTAGAAGTTACTTCTTGCTATTGGGAGTCAGAAAAAAATGATTTTATAACTTAGGTTTCATACAGAAAAATCAGAAAATTATAATTTTCTTACTTATAACTGGAACCTTAGGAAGAATGCCAATCAATTCTCAAGATGAGTGGTAATATAATGATGCCTACGAACCATGAGTATCCCCCAAGATTCTGTTCTGGGCCCTCTCCTCTTTTCCCTTTATACTATTTCTCTTGGTGATATCATCAACTCCCACATGTTCAACTATCATTTCTATCCAGAAAATTTCTAGATCTATATATCAGCCTCATCTCTTTCCTGTGTTCTGCCTTCTGAACTTCTAGAACTGGATGAATGAGTGAATGAAAAAGAACCCAAACATTTAAGTGATTTTCTCTGATTACCTTGGACTAAGAGCTTCCTTGGCCTCCTTCAAGACAGCTCAAATCCTTAGTTCTGCATAAGACCTTTCCCATACTGTCCTTATTGTCCCCCTATCCCTACCCCTCACCATGTTCTATCCGGTATATCTCACACATCCATGTGAATATACATATCTATGTATCTCTCTATAAGTCCACAGTTGTTTGCATGTTGTCTCCTCCGTTTGAATGTGAACTTCTTGAGATAAGAGACCAGTTTTTTGTTTATCTTTCTTTTCTTTCAAATTCCCATGCTTACCACAGCTCATAGTAAGTGTTAGTAAATGGTCACTGACTGACAGGTGCTAATGTTGATACAGAAAACATGGATATAGGGGGTGTGCTTGTAAATGTTTAATGACTGACTCTCTCTCCAAAATGTACAAGACATACTTTTAAAATCAGTCTGCACTATTAGGATCTTCTCCATTACTTTCTTAAGTCTAGACAGTCAACAAAACACTAAGTCACGCCCTGATTTGTAACATTTGCCTATTTCCAAGGCGTAAATGCTCACAAGGAAAATTCAACAATTCATTCTCTGAGCTGGTTCTAACTGGCTCCAGTAAAGTCCTGCACATGTCCCCTGAATTGAAGGTCGTATTCTATGTCCAGAGTGAGAGATTAAGAATCTTTTTTATTTTCTTCTTTCTGTTGAGTCTGAAGAAAATGGGTTGTCTTTATTCAAAATTATATCATTGAGACCCTTGGGTACAGGACATCACCACAGGGGCAAAATTTAAAGTGAATGTCAATGACAAAATTTGTAGTCTGCACTAGATGACCTTCACCGTGGTAGCAAGCACCTTAGTCTATTCTGTGTCTCCTTCTTTTATCCTTGCTTGACTTTATAATCAAAGAGTTCTTAAACGACATTATCGCTTTTGTATTTTTAAAGGACACTCATACAGTTTTGACGTATTCATGCAAGACTCCTTGTCAGAGGAAAGTGTTTCCAGCCCTAGACCTAGACCAGTGCTTTATCACAGTTAACCAAGAAGCACACTCCATTGTTATTTCTACACCTTCATATTAATGTGTTTGCGTACAGATATGGTCTGTTATACAATATTGTCTGTCAAAATCTTGCCTGCTCCCTTCTCAGATTTCATTAAGAATGCCCTCAGTACATGTGTAGAAGAACGGAAACTCCTTGAGAAGGACTGATTTTTTTTAACTTTCTTTGTCTTCCCACCATAGTGCCTTGTACATTGTAAGCACTTAAGAAGAGCTTGCTGATTGACTTATTATCCCCATAAAAATGTAGAATTTTAAAAAGTAGGCAGAAGTTTCAGTAGCTACTGATATTTTATGGGTCACTGGAAGTGATAGGCCAATTGCCCAAGTATCTACTTTGAGGTTTAGAACCCAGAGGCAAAGAGGCTCCGGGAGAAAGCTGGCAGTCATTGGAATTGTGCTTTAGAAACAGTTTTGGCTTGTTGTACAAATGATATTGCAGGAGTCTTCTTCATTTCAGGAGGCTCCAAGGTTCCACTAAGATATTAACTTGCCACTTTCACCAACTAAAAGTGCCCATATGTTGGAGATGAGTCACTTTGGTCATTAAATCTACATTTAATGATGCTACAGAAAGCATCAGAGAGCAAGTATGCCAGCTCTTTTTCTTTTCTCTGTAAATATAAATACTCCCTACGTATCCTAGACATCACAGGAGGACCGAGAATCTATTATTTTTCAGTCAACACATAGACAGGGGTCCCTTAATAAATATTTTCCCAGGGACTCAAATTTCTATTTACCTTACTGCAAAAAAGGACTAAAGGAAACCAGGGAATGGAAGAGTCTAGATTTTTCTTGACATGTTTGAATTATTAGGTATCCAGGATACTTTCTGTCTAAGTATGCGAGCACATTTAAATTGTCTCTTCAGTCATTATAGCTTGTCTATCATTTGTCAATGTTTACCTTATAAAGCAACTCAGGGAAAATATCTAAGACTATATGAATACTTTTTTTATACTATCTACTTTCTCTGCTTCAAATTGCTTTTGATGTAATAAGTGAACTTTGCCCTTATCAATAAAGATAACATTTAATTTCTAAATTTAATTAAAACCTTGAAAGTTTTGGAGATACAAAGATAAGCTTCACAAAGTTCCTAGAAAGGTAAAAAAAATTACTTGTGACAAAGATGAGTTCTACCGAGTGTTTTAAAAACCCAGAGGCATTTGGAAGGATTTCAGCTTGATTAACGCTTCTTTAGACTCATTTTTCTGAGTCTTCTTTAGATTTTTTTGATGGGCACTAGATTATAGGTGAGGAAATGTACAGATCTTCAGTCCCAACAGAGGGATAGAGGTTTAAAAATTAATAGTCATCATCATCATCTTCATCATCATTTTTATAGAATTCCTGCTATTAGGCCAAAGGAGAGCATTTAATCTGTCTGGTTCCTTAATACAGAAACACTTCAGTGCTCAGATATGAGACATATTTCCACATCTGTCTTTGTTCATCACTTACTATTCCAGTAATTTATGAGTATTTACTGAGTATTGATTACTTTGGATTATACTTAAAACATAATAATAATATATCATATACATATATAAATATTTCTTATGATGTTCCAGCTACTATGTTAAGTACTTTTCAATTACTATCTAATTTGATCATTAAAGTAACCCTGGGATGTAGGTACTATTACGATTCTCCCCTTAAAGTTGAGGAAACTGAGGAAGACAGTGGTTAAGGGACTTACCCAAGGTCACATAGCAAGCTCACTAGCTTAACGACTGAGGCTAAAATTATCATATATAATTTTAATGGGGAGTGAACTAAGAAAAATTCAACCAATTCCTTGGCCCAAGTTGGGGGCATGCATTGGATTACTAATTTGCTTGCATCTTCAGCATCTGACAGAAATTCCATCTTTTTTGTGCTCAAGTACTTCAAAACCATCCGCAATCCCACTTCTAAGCAACCACAGTTTGATTTTATATAAGATTATGTGGATGTCTCCAAGGTGCCTAGTGCTTAGAAATTGACATGTAGAGAGAACATTTTAAATAGAATGAACCAAAAAATTAGTAATTTTAAAATATTTTATATACCCCCATCTGGTGACTGAAATGCTTAAAATTATTGTTTTCTACTACTGGACCACATTGTGTGTCTAGTTACACAGTATTAATCCCCCAGAGAAGTAGAGAATAGTAGAGGAAATCTACATTCTATTTGCACAGAGGCCCATCAGTAGAGTATATAACTATTGGATAAAGAACTACCTAGCTAAGTTTGGTTAAACTTTTCAATAGAATGTTGATCATCAACTTTTTTTTTCAAACACAGTGACTCAGACAATTTGCTAAAGGTATAGAGAGCCAATGATATGCAAAGGATCATTCATGGATGAAGTCACAGATCTTAAAGAATTGGAGTAAAATGTATTTTCATTCACTATTCAACAAATGTTCATTTCATATACAGTGTTTAGTCTCTACGACTCAATTTTAAGCTTCTTGAGGACAGGATCACCATCTTCTGAGTCATTCAACCCTCAATACAGTAGTCTTCGCACAATAAATGGCTAGCCTCCTCATTTACTAAGACACTTCTTACTAGATGAAGGAATCTAGAAATAGTTAGATTAGGTAACTGATTGATGGATCGAAGAATCATTTAGTAACTAAATAAAAATAGACACTGCTTCCTTAAAGAAGGACATGTGGACATATTCATGAATGAATCAACTCAAAAAATTAAAAGGAAATTTAAAAGTATTTGTTTGTTGTATTTTGCATTCTATGGCTATATGGAGATGAGCATGTTTGCAAATGCACATGATTTTAAATGTTGAAGAGATACTGAAAATTATAAATCATCTCTATGAACTTGCTAGGTGTGGGCAGGGACTGAGGAAACAGAGGCAAACCTGTTGGCCACAGGCTGTGGAAGTGTGCCTCCTGGGTCCCTCATCATTCCAAGAAACTCCTTCACTGCAGTGTTCCAATCCCAGGATGCCATAGGGCAAGGTTTCTCCGCATCATACATAAGCAGTAAGTACTACAACTCTAATATGCGCTATAAGGCTCAAGGATGTCATAACTGGGGCTAGGATTTCAGGATTTAATAGACAAGAGATGCCATGAGTAGGATAAATCTGAGGCAGATGATCCTGTAGTGAGGTGGATTCAAAATGGGTTGAAGGACTGCACCCAAAAATATATATTATTACTGTCTATTAAAGAACCATTGTCACTCTTGAGGGAGGTCTCTGTAGAGTGCCCCAGGTTTATGTCTGGTCTGAGTTAGCTTTTTTATCAATGGCTGGGATGAAGACTGAGATGGCAGTTATATCAGATTAGCAATTGTTCAACCAAGGAGCAATCAAAAAAATAATGACTGCATTATCAGGATCTAAAAATTAAAAAAAGCTTAACAGAGTAGAATGACAGTTTAAATATAAGATAAAATTGAACATAAATCAAGATGAAAAGAACTATACTTGAGTTCAGAAAACCAACTTTACAAATTATTCGTAATTGCCACATGGACAAGGGGTACCTAGGCTGATATTATTAAGGGAGATCAGGGCTCTTAGTAGACTTCCATAAGAGACACTGGTACAACAAGGTGATCAAAAAGCTCTTGTCATCCTATTCTGCATTCGAAAGGGAACAGTGTTCAGTACATGGAATGTGATGGAAGTGATAATCTTATTGTATTCTACCCTGTGTTCAGTTCTGGGAAATATTAAGAAATATATATAAACAAGCTGAAGATTTTCAGGGGAAGGTAACCATGATGGTGAGGGAACTCAAAGCTTTGTCCCTTGAGGCTCTGTTGAAGGAACTGGGGACATTTAATTTAGAAAAAAGAAGGCTCGGACACTTGATGACCATAAGAGAGTATTTGAAAGGTCATCCTGTACAACTGGGACTGTAAGAAGCAATTAAGAGGCAATTTTTGCCTTCAGGTGAGGAAACATGTTACTGGCCATTAGAGCTTCCAAAAGTGGGAAGGACTGCCTTTGGAAGCAGTCAGCTTCCTCTTGCTAGAGCTCTTGAAGGGAAGCCTAAGTGGTCATTTCTTAGGAATGTTGTCAAGGGGAATTCCTGGTCAGGTACAGGTCGGACCAAACAGTTTTGAGAACCCTTCTATGACCTTTAGAGTTCAGGAAGAATTCACTCACTGTCAAGAGTCTAGCCTGCCAGAGGTAACAAGTGTCCAAAGGGAGGTCTGGAACCAGGAGATAAACCCACTGAAGAATGAGCAAGTGAAATGCAGGTACAAAATCAAGTTCAAGAAACGGATACCAGGCAGGAGGGGAAGGAAAGCAGATGGGCAGCCGTAGGGAGGTCTAGCAGTAAGTGTCAGGATCTTATGCTTCCCATCTCCATGCCTTTTCTGACATTACTCCTGACACCATGAAAGCTCTCATTCCATCTTCTTTGCCTGTTGGATCCTTGTCCATCCTTTAGAACTCAAACTGCAAGAAGCTTTCCTTGATTCTCAGTTTGTAATGTATCTCTCCGATTCCACACAGCACTTTGTTTCATACCCCTTGCATGCCCTTTATCATCATTATTGTGTATTGTAGTTACAAGGACAGTGGTTAAGACCTCGTCTGTCCCTTAAGCATGCAAGCAGTTATTGTTTGTTTAATTTGTTTGTTTGAACCCTCTCATTCCAGAGCTTTCACATACATCTTAGAGAGCTATTGTAGTTCTAGATTATATTATTAAAAAAAAACCAAAAACCCTCTTTCCTTCCCACTAGAATGTTGGAGGGCTATATAAAGCATGACAGATTGTGAAATTCTTCCATGTCACCAGGGCTGGCAAAATTTTAGAACCACAATGGTTTCCTGATTGGTTGAATTAAATGAAATCTAGGTTAACACATAGATTCTTGACTCTGAAAATTATCTGCAGATGGTTCAAGGAGTGTTCCTCCATGCAGCAGCACCCCTAATTCAAATGGACTATGGGTTCGCTGTTCTGATGCCTTCTCAGAATTCTGAAACAGCTACATATACTCAAATATGTGTGTTCTTTTAGAGCAAGAATTCTTTTTTGATAGTATTTTATTTTTTCCATATTACATGTAAAACAATTTTTAACATTCATTTTTTAAAATTTTGAATTCCAAATTCTCTCCGTCCCTCCTTTCCTTCCCTCCCTCTCTGAGATCATAAGCAATTTGATATAGATTATACATGTGCAGTCATACAAGATATATTTCCATATTAGTCATGTTGTGAAAGACCAAAAAAATCCCACACAGAATAATAAAGTGAAAAATAGTATTCTTCATTCTGCATTCAGATTCTTTCAGTTCTTTTTAGGGATGTGGATAGAATTTTTCATCATGAGTCCTTTGGAATTATCTTTGGGTCATTGTATTTCTGAGAATAGCCAAGTCATTCATACTTAGTTGATGACTGAACATTATTGCTATTAGGGTGTACAATGTTCTCTTGGTCCTACTCACTTCTTTGCGTCATTTCATCTAAGTCTTTCCAGGTTTTTCTGAAGTCATCCTACTTTCCATTTCCTAAAGTACAATGGTATTCTGTTACATTCACATACCACATCTTGTTCAACCATTCCCCAGCTAAGGTATGTCCCCTCAATTTCCAATTCTTTGCTACCACAAAAGAGCTACTACAAATATATTTGTACAAATATATCCTTTTACCTTGTTTTAATCTTTGACCGAGCGGTGGCATTGCCGGGTCAAAGGGTATGCACAGTTTTATAGCCTTTCAGACATAGTTTCAAATTGCTTTCTAGAATGGTTGGATCGGTACCAACAGTACATTAGTCCCATTTTTTTTTCCATATCGCCTCTAACATTGACCATTTTCTTTTTCTGTCATATTAGCCAATCCGATAGGTGTGAGATTGTACTTTAGAGTTGTTTTCACTTGCCCTTCTCTTGTAAATCGAGCATTTTTTTATCTGACTATACATGGTTTTGATTTCTTTCCCTGAAAACTGCCCATTCATACTCTTTGACCATTTATCAATTGGGGAATGACTTGTATTCTTAAGAATTTGACTCAATTGTTTCTATTTTTGAGAAATGAGGCCTTTATCAGAGATACTTGCTGAAAAATTTCCCTCCCAGTTTTCTGCTTTCCTTCTAATCTTGGTCGCATTGGTTTTATCTGTGTAAAACCTTTTTTAGCTTATTATAATTAAAATGATGCATTTTGCATCATCTAAGGTGCAGAGCAAGAATTCTTGACCTTTTTGAGTCATGATTCCCTTTGATAGTGAATTGTATGGATTCCTTTTTAAATAATGTTTGCAAATGCATAAAAATGCATAGACTTGGAAAAGAAAATAATTATATTAAAATAAAATCATTAAAATATTTTTTAAAAGTTCACAGACCCCAAGTTATGAACCCTTCTTGTAGCATAACATAAATAATAAAATTTGAGTTTCATTGGGAGATTGGGGTGAGGGCAGAGCAAAAAAAAGGGAGTGAATCTCAAAACATTTTCTTCAACCATTCCATTTCCTTTGATGTAATGTATTGGAATTACTCCCATGTGGTCCTCAGTTTGGTGAAGATGTGGCAACAGAAACCAACTCTGTTGATGACTCTAAAAAGCGTACTCCTTCCCCTCAGCCCACTCCCTTAGTAGGAAAAGAAGCAACAGATTGTCCTCATGGGATATTTGCTAGTATCTGCTACTTTCCTCCTCCATTACAGATCAAAGATCTCACGATCTGACTTTAGCTGCTTCTTCAAAGAAAAAGAGATCTGTTGTGCCAGTGCTGGGCAGATCACAATGCTAAGACCAGTTTTTTACATTAGTGTCTTTTGGTATTAACAAGAAAGAATAAGAATAAGACCAGCAATGAAGATAAAGTGCCCTGAATCCTAAATCCTAAACACTCATCACTCTTGAATAAAAATGTAATCTTTGGATTTCTTGGAGTGGGATAGTCATTTGGGGAATTGATGGTGATTAAAAGCCCATTTGAATCAATCCCTCTTTTCAGCTGGTAGTTAAAATCCAATTAGGCTTTTTAACTCTTGAAATCTTTTTAACTCAAGTTTCAAAGTAAAACTTCTTGAAATATTATGGTTCAATGTTGTGTGTTTTATACTAGGGTGGGAACTATTCACCAGGTTTTTAAAAATTGCCCTAAGGTTCCTTAGTCTGGGTTTCTGCTCCCATAAGTTTGGATTCTGTGCCACCTTAAGAGATCTTTCAGAAAACCAATAAAGAAATCCCTGCTCCCAAGATACCATTTCTATATGTTGAGACTATTTCTCAGAACCAATGGTAACCCAACCTAAGGAATCACTATGGCGTAGTAGAAAGAACACCAGACATAACGTAGCAGGGAATCTTGGCTCTGCTATTTGGCGCACGTGGTACCTTACGCAAGTTTCATTGCATCACTGAGCCTCAGTTTCTTCCCTATCCCTATAATCAAGGAGGGTTGAATTTGATGCCATCTATAACTCTCTCTGACTCTATGAACTTAGGTTCCATAGAGCCCCAAACTTGACACAACAAAAGAATTTGAAGCATCCTTGCAAGGGTAGAGTAAAGGCCTGATCTTTGTGATCTCGGTTTTGACTTCAGTGATGCAATATGCTTCTACATGCTCCAACAGAAAATACATGAAATGAATTAGATGAATAAGCAATATTGCCCTAATATAAATACTTGCAATTTTTTAATCATGAAAAAAGCCATGGAAACTATCTGTTGAAATGCACATGATCTGACTGAGAATCATAACTTGTTAAGCATTTATTAATATAATGTTATCATGTTGAAAATATTCTTTTGTCAGGTATACAATTGAATTCAAGTGAGGGAGTTTTTATCCCAAATTATCACCAGGAGGATCTTCTATGAATGTGACTTTGAGACATAATAGGTTCTGACTTGAGAAAGAGAAGGGGAAAAGAAAAGTGACTGCTTTATTGCTTTCCTCATATGGTAGGGAAATATTCTTTTTGATTAGAGAAAAATAAACATCAGATTTGTTTTTTTGGCTTCAGGGAGCATCAGGCTTCTGGATAGTTGCTTGTCTCTTTTTTGTTGCATGTTGAGAAAAGATACAGTTCCTGGGAGAACTAGGAGGCTGGAGAGATAAAATAATGTCTTGAGCCTTCAGCTCAAGCTAAGGGAGCAGTGTGCTGATGAATCCTAGGTTTAGAACTGGAAAGCATTTTGTAGATCGATCTGACCTCATTTTGCAAAGGAGGAAACTGAGGACCAGAGAAATTAAATAATTTGCATAAGGGTATTATAAGTAGCCCAGACTTCTCTGGCTTAAATCCAGTATTTTCCCCCACTTCACCAGAGTAGTCCACTGAGAAAAAGTACTGCACCCTCCCCGCCAGATATTTTGTCAGTAGCTAGCTTGCAGTGGAAGGAAGAAGCTCTAGAAAAGACTTTGGATTATCTGCCTATTAGAACAGCTGGGTTTATGGAACCTTTTAAAGAAAAATCACTGGGAATAATTTTTGACTACAACCTAAGATGATTTAGAATGAAGTCATAAAGGAAAAAGTCAAGTTTACTGTCCAGTTGTGCCTGGAGCATTTGTTTGCTTTGAAAGCTGCTTTAAAATGCCATCTTTAAAAATCATGTAATTTAAACATAATTCAGTTAAATGAAATTTTTTCTTAAGAGTTATTATCAAGGCATGATGATAGATTAGAAATATGAAAAATGGTAGTTCCTACTTTTTGAAGACTTACAATTAGCAAGAACAGGTTTTGTTTACCTATGATTTAGACATATGATATAGAGTAGAATGGGATAAGCACAGAGAAGTCTAGACCAAGAATTCTGAGAAATTGGGAAAAGAGAACCCTTGCAGTTTGGAGTGGGAGTATCAGGGAAGACTTCATGAAAGATGTGACCTGGTCCTAGAAGAAAGAGAAGAATTGCCACAGTAGATAGATGAAGGTAGTATATTCTGGGCACGAGATAGGAATTCAAAGAGGCAGGGCGAAATAGAAAGATTATCCAATCAGTCATTATTGATCACCAAAGCTGATGCAGAGATCCAGTCTCAGCCAAAGAATATTCCTTTAGTTCTACCCATGAAACTGAGACACCATCACCACCTCCTAGATTGTAAGATATTTTTATAATATTTTAGATGAATCCCCTTTTAGAGATTGAATTGGAAAACTACAGTGTTTTTTACTTACAAATAATGTACTTATTTTCAACACGTTTTTTAATTTTTGAGCTCCAAATTCTCTCCCTCCCTCCCACCCACTGAGAAGGCAAAGAATATGATGGCAATTATATATGTGAAATCGTGCAGAACACATTTCCATGTTAGCCATATTTCAAACAAAGCAAGAAAAATAAAGTGAGAAAATTATACATCAGTGTGCACTCAGAGTTCATCAGTTCTCTTTTTCTAGAGGTGCATGGCATTTTTTTATCCTCAGACCTTTGGAATTGTCTTGGGTCACTGTATTGATCAAAGTAGTCAAGTCTTTACAGATGGTCATTGTCCCAACATTGCTGGTCCTGTGCATAACGATCTCCTGGTTCTTCTCATTTCACTTTGATCAGTTCGTATAGGTCTTGCCACACTACCCCCACTATCATTTCCTATAGCCAGTGATTAGTTTTTCAGTGACAGCAGAAATCACCAATATTAATATGCCAAGTTCCTAGGAGCATGTGGTGCTGGAGCAAAAATAGCATAGACCAAGCACTCTACTTCTAGAAGATTGAAATTTTAGATCAACTGTGACAGAAACAGTTAAGTAAGAGATATAGACATCACAGGCCTTGGGGAAGGCAGATGTCTAGGAGTCAGAGACTAGTCCCAAACTTGCTACTAATTAGTTGTGTAACTCATAAATTTCTTCATCTATAAAATGGATGTAAAGTAATTTAGACTCTCAAGTTCTCATCAAGGTGTATGAGTATATAAATACATATACCAAACTAAAACCATGAAACCAGGACATAACCGTCTGAGTTTCATGGCTAAATGAAATTTTGGGTGGAGAGCTAGGATAGCTATATGCAGTTAGAATAGAAGGTTAGGGGAGTAGCTAGGGGTTTGAATCCAGGCAGAGCAAATTGTTGTCCAAAAGAATTGGAATTCAGTGAGAGATTTTCTTTCAGGTATACCAACAATGATATTAATCATCATAGTTAATATTTAAAGCACTCTAAGGTCTTCAATGTGTTTCATGGATAATATATCATTGGATTCTCAGAACCTTGGGAGGTAGGTCCTGTTATAATTACCATTCTACAGATGAGGAAAATGAGGCTAAAAGAAGTGAAAGGATTTGCCCAGAGTCACATAGAAGGGTTTGAGGCAAGAGTCGAACTCATGTTTCCCTCATTCCAAGCAGAATGAGGAGAAGGAATGCTCAGCATACTTCGATTTTGGGAAGGATTGTTGAGGGAGGGAATGAGAGAAATTGAAGAATAATGCTTTTAAAGCCAGGGGTTCTTGCAATGGGCAAGGAAAGAGATGAGTTCTAGAAGGAATGAGGGAGTTTGGATGGGAATAAATGAAGTCAGAAGTTCTGCAAATAAAATTCTGACTGTGGCTTTCCCCTGATTTTTGTGGATTCTCTTCCTCCTGTATCTCAAACCACAGTTTGGTTGAGTGTAAGATCCTGCTTATAGGACTACAAAAGGAAGTGAGTTAGCAGGTAAGAGGGTGAATCAGGAAATAGGAAGGGATTTTTCTTCTTCATTTTCCCTTCATAGCTGATATGGTCTTTGGAGCACAGTTATGATGGGGTAACAAAAAAAAAAAATCTTAATCTAGTTCTAGTCGCAGAACTAATCTCTTTAATGGGTATGAATATATACATCTACATATATTATACATTTTATATATGTATAAAATTTATGATATTGCTATGAATTATTTTGATCAGTATTCATTTTCATAAGTTATGAATTATTTTTAGCAGTATTCATTTTCTTAAATATTATTTACTACTTATACCCCTCTAAGGTAAATGACTTTAGAGAGATTCCTAGGGCCCTGAGATGTTAACAAAATCTAAATTACAGAACTATTACTGATCTTCACTCGAAGGGAATTAGTTCCCTACTCAGATGGTGCAGATGAAGAAGAGGGAGGGGAGGGGAAGTAAAAGGGAGAGGATGGGGCAAAAAGGGAGAGAGGAGGAGGGAGGTAGAGAGGAAGGAAGAAAGATGGGGGAAGGAGAGAGGGGGAAGAAAGGGAGGTGGGAGGGGGGAATTGAAAGAGAGTAATAGTGAGTTCATCCCTAATAAGACATTTAAACAAGAGATTTGTCCAGGATTACCCAGTGCATTTATAGTGAGATGTCTCTTAATTACTTAACTCATCAAACCACATGACCTTTTCCATGTACAGAAAACTCATTCTCCTCTCATGCTGTTGGGTTCCTTAATCGTGGAGCCCGGTGGCTGTACCTCATGGTCAGTTGTGGACACAAGATAGTCCAAGGATCGTGGCCTTTTCCTGTCTTCACCAATCCAACTGAAGATGGATGGGATGACAGCCCCGCTGTTACTAACGTCTTTACTCCTGCTTCTCTCCATGTAGGGTGTGGAGCTAACTTCACAAGCCTTTCAGGTTACATTGTTTCTCCGAATTATCCAAGTCAGTACGATGACAACATGAACTGCAATTATATCATCAAGGCAGATGCACAAGCTATCGTCATCTTGGACTTCCAGTCTTTCCACTTAGAGGGTAAGTGCCCACTGCTTTTTGTTTTGTTTTGTTTTCCTTTGGTTTTCCAGAGTGGGGACTTTTGGCTGTGTGTAGCCAATTACTCTACAAAGATCCAATTCCTATGACTCTACCTCAGATATTAGTTGGGTGACCAGACTAAAATCTCTTAACCTCTCTGGGTCTCAATTTCCTTAGCTGTAAAATTAAAAAGTTGGACTTAATGATCTCTAAGATCTTTTTCAGATCTATATCTATGATTCTGTGTTCAAATGTGACCAGATACCAAACAGTACTATCATGAAGAACATTCTTTCTAGTACTGAAAACAGAATATCATTTGGACACCTCCTGGATGCACATGTATATACATTTTTCAAAAGCAGACATTCAGGATTTCCAGAATAAAGAATTTCTGCTTCCACTAGTGTATTGACTAATCTTCCCCCACACAGAGAGGCTCAAATGATTCTTGAGTGTTATTGTCACATGATATGATTATGCTGTGATAAATACTGTGAATCTGATGACTTATGTAAACTGAAGATTAGGTAGACCCGGGAAAACAGTATGCACAATGATTACTAGGCAAATAGAACCCCCCCCCAAAATGAAACTGAACATCGTATTTGGTCCTGAAGAAGAGGTGAAAAAATCGCACCTCACTCCCATCATTACAGAAGTGCAGAGCTGAGGATATGGAATAGTTCACACATAGTCAGAGCTGGGGCTGAATCACTTTTGTCCCACTTCCTTTTAAAATTTTTGTTACTAGCAATTATTTGCTGCATAGGGGAAGAGGAAGAATATATTCAGAAAGCAATGCAATGTAAAAACAAATCAAGAAAAAAGTAAGAATTTTTAAGTGCTCAGAATCTGAAGACTCCTTGGAGAATATCTTCTAAGCATACATTTGATGACCCTTGATAGCTAGGCAAGGAAAAAGGAATTCCCTTCTTACTTGCTAGTTATATTAAAAGCAACCTTTATTGGCATTCTTAAAACACCAACAACATGATAAGAATGAGGAAAGGAGGGAGGGAGAAAGGGAGACAGAGAGAGACAGAGACAGAGAGAGAGAGAGAGAGAGAGAGAGAGAGAGAGAGAGAGAGATGTCCAAGGATCATTAAGTAGAAGCCCCAAATTCCCTTATACAAACAGCATGATACGATATAAACAAAAGTGTTTTTCCTAAACAAGAATGTTTTCATTGCAGAGGCTGTCCCCCCTACTCTCCTCCCACATTTTTTTCATTGGCAATAAGACATAGGCAAGGTCATAGGAAAGAAAGCACAACTCCTCTAGAAAGGTAGTACAAAAGACCAAGCCTTGCTGAGTCAGAGAATATCAGTGTAAGGAGTGTTTTCTTATAAAGACATCCACTTGCTGTAATGGATGTGTGCTGGCCTATAGGCCATCACCATCTATGCCGAATCAGCAGACAGGTACTGGAATGCTACGAAGTAGGTGGCCCTCAGTTGTAGGGGCCTGATAGTGTGATCTAATGGAAAAGCAGAGTGGGTTTGGAGTCAGGTGACCAGGCTTCCAACACTGCCCCTCTACTTATTACTTGTGTGACTCTCTGCTCCTCAGTCTCCTCATCTATAAAATGAGAGGCTGAGTCAGATGGTCTCCAAGGTACCTTCTAACTCTCAGCATGTGGCCTATGTTTTGATTATTGGTAACTAAGAGGCATCATGAATAGAGCAGTGGAAATCAGAAAGGCCTGAGTTCAAATGCCGGATGCTTCCCAGCTGTGACATAACCTCACTGTGATGCGGTTTCTTTATCTCTAAAATGAGAAAATAATAACATCTGTCTCAGGGTTATTATGTGAAGCAAATTAGATACAATGTTTACTAAAGTGCTTTTCAGGCCTTAAAGCAGAATATGAATTTTTTTAGTATTTTTTATGATTATTGTTGTATGTATTCTTCTATATGCTCCCTTCTCCATAGGCCTTATCTGTTTTCTCATTTGTAAAATGGAGGTGACAATACTAGCACTTACCTCACATGGTTGCTGTGTGGATCACATGAGATAAATATGAAGAGCACTTTGTGGACCATAAAGCGCTCTATAACTTCATTAGCTATATTGTAAGTTATATGTAGCAGTCCAATTTCAGGTACCTTGTTTGTAAAAATACTTTTGTCCCTGTCTTTTTTAATTAGGACTGATCTTGCTTTGATTGAAATAATATCTTTTTAGCATTAGCGTAACCTATTTGTTTTACATTTGTATCAGTACCTCTATCTTTTCTGTACCACATCTCCCAATGTTAGCAGCCTCACTCACTATACAAGGTGTCCCATAATTCTTAGAGCGGTCTGAAGTGACAGTAAGACTTTTAGGACACCAAAATCTGTCTCAAGCATCTCTGCCACTTCTTTCTGCTCAAATACTAAGTTTAACTGGAATTGTTTAAACGACGCAAAAGATATGCACATTTGAAAACTTACATTTTTGTTTCAAGATGGTAGATGAAATCAACCTTAATGTATAATATCAACACTTTTTGGTAGCATATCATATTTCATCAGAATTTTTCAGCTCCTCTGAAAATTATCAGAAGGAGACTGAGACTTTGAGAGGCTCAGTGACTTGGCTATGATCACACAGGTAGGGTGTCTGAGGTGAGATTTGAATTTGTGTCTCCTCCCTCCAAGTTAGCATTCTCTCCTGTTTGACATAGCACCACCACGAAATTTACAAAGATACATATACACGTCCTGAATGATTGAATTAGGAGTGAGATCTTACTTCACAAGGTCAATAAAAGATAAAAACTGGGGTTCTGTCTGAATTCACGTGGTAGGATCAGAGGTGACTGAAGATGTGGTCATTCTGAATACTCATGACTCATTGCAGTTGGCACACAGTGAACTGGCAAGGTCAGATCTTTCTGCCACATCTGATTCTGTTTTGTTCTTATGGATCATTTTAAATAAATGTGGGGGCAGTGACCTCACGCAAGGCACTAGAATACTTCAGGCCAATACCAGACTATTTAATCAAAAAGAGACTAAGACAAAGGAGGAGGCTGTGTTACCATGTCTCCATAATTGTCCCCTGTCCTCTGGTGGATCATTCAGAATAAATGCCTATTAGAAAGAAAATTAGAAATACAAGGCAGCTAGAAATGAAAGTTTTAATTCTTTCCTTAATTGTTTGCTACATGTTATATGGAACGAGAAGGAAACCCCAAGGTGACATGGGATTCTATATTGTTAGTATTTGTATTTTTCAATCCAATGCATGCAGTAAGGTTATGTCGTACCATCTGATGCATTTGTCACTTTATTTTTAAATTTCATTTAAACTGTCAGAAACAAAACCCAAACCAAAAACCCCCACCAAGCCAGCCCTGAGATGCTATTGCTCAACTTCTTGGCATCTCTTCCCTTAGCTTTCTCAACTGTTTCAAGTTAAACTCATTTTGCAATACATTATTGTGAATATAATTTGGCAACAGGATCGTAAGTTCACAGATTTAGAGTTAAAAGGGACCTTAGTTGTCATGAAATACAGTCCCCTCATTTTACAGAGAAGGAAACTGAGATACAGCCAGAGAAGTCAGGAGGTGGGGGTGAGGAGGGAGAGAATTTCAAATTAAAAGCATCTTTGTCTTATATATTCTGAAGTTGAGTACTGTTGCTAAAATGTTCTAATTGTGTTTATTTCTCATTATTCCTTCTTGCATGCAAGTAATCCTTACTGTAGGTGATAGATTCATTATTAACATGATGGACATAATTTTAGTAGTTTCCTTTCCAAAATCATTTTGCTCTAGTACATAATAAACACCACACTTAAGACAACAGTAGCCTTTTTAAAAGCCATCATTTGTAAGGAAAGTAGAGTTTTCCTATAAATTTTTAGAAAAAAATGAACTCAATTTTCTGATGAAATATTAACTTAACAATACTCTAGTTTTAAATTAAGTAGACAGCTGCCATGAGTCATCCCTATAATTTGGCAATCTGTATGAGACACTGTGTGTGGAACTCTGAATGAGTACTGACAAATCAGTCAGGAAAGTAACTGGTGATTCTACGTATGGTCTCTTCAATAAGAGCTGATGTTCATAGACACAGAGTTAACATCCTGCCACCACTGTCCCCAAAGAAGAGTAGGTGACATTACTGTCCATCTTCCTAATCCATGGCAGGCTTCTTGCCCTTATTTTTTTCTCCTTTTTTAAAAAAAAAGCTTTCCAGGAAACTCTTGATGTTTACTTACCAACATAAGAATATAGAAGGAGTTTCATTGTCTTGGAGGTCCATGTATCAATGATATCACAGATCTGTTCTCAAGCCTATTTTTTTTAAACAAGTCTAACCTTATTATACTCGAGACTCAGTGTCACCTTTGTTTCTTGGTAGGCAAAGCAGCATAGACTTTTCCTAAAGCTCTATGCATCACGTTAGGTTCCTACGACCCCATTTATTATTGGAGAAGGAATCTATTATGAAGGAGGGCATACTCATTTGGGAGTCAGGAAGACTTGAGTCCATATATATTGTTCCTGATTCTTAATAGCCATGTGACTATGGACAGATCACCTAACCATTCTGAACTTTAGACCATTGTAAGATTATAAATTATAGACCTGTCATGGTCTGTGCTGGTGGAGCGAGTCCCCACAAGGAAAAAAATCATAGATCATTGGTTTATTGACATGTTCTGTTCAATGATTTAAGTTAGAGAGGGCATAGTGTCAGGTTAGTCAGTTGGATCACCAGTACCTGGACAAATACCTCACATTGTTCTGTGTCAGTTTTACCATGAGTGAAATGGAAATGCGCATGATGCCCAGCTCTTCATTCCCTTAATGGATACCAAGAGGACCAATGGTCCGGTGTCTGTAAAGCAACAAGAATTTCCATTAAATTTCATTGCAATTTTGGTTTCATGCTTGCTAGTGATTAATTGTCACTGTTTCAGCTACTAAGTATAACCTATCTTGCCTTTTTTTTAATAGCACCCTCAACCTTAACTGGAAGTTGTATCAATGATGGAGTAAAAATTATCCGAGGTTACCAGACCACCTCCACACCCACTGCTACATTTTGTGGTAATGAAATTCCTGAAAGTATTAGCCTCACTGGCCCAATGACACTCAATTTCTACACTAACTCTCGTAACACAGACTTTGGATTCAAGGCAACATACAGAATACTTCGTGAGTATCTACAATAATGTCATGTACTTTTTCAAATAGCAAGTCATGTTTGAGGCATTTTCTTTCTGATTTAGATGGAACCAATAATGAACTGAGTTCATGGATCTTAGAGAAAAAAATTGTCCCCTTATGTTTTCTTATCTATGTTTTCCCTAAATGATGTCTTCTTGGAGAATACTTAGGCCTGGCAGTTGACTTGCAGGGAACTCCCTATACTAATAAATTGATCCAGTTCAAAAAAAATAAAGAAGCAGCAGCTATGTGTATCTATTATTACACATAAGATATCCATTGATACATATTCCTTTCTGAAATAAAATTGAACAAAACTGAGATCTTATAGAAGTACTTAGGGCAGTCTTACGTTAGCTAATTGAAAGAAATAGTATATATTTGGAAAATTCAGACCAAAACCAATTTTGGGGTCTTTTATTATATGGATAGCATGATAAAGAACCCTTTTGGTCCTCAATAATTCAGATAAACATCTTACTTCTCTGCTTGATTTTGCTAGTGTCAATAAGGACATGATATTCAGATTATTTAATTTAAAATTATTATAAAAAATAATATTGTATTTCCTGTTTTGAATGAACTGGGTGAATTATTACTGGCTTGATTTTTTTACCCCCCTTCATGGAAGTGCTGTCTAATTTGTTTTCTGGGAGCAATTTCACTCTCTTATCAAAACTCCAGTGAATCCAGTAGCACACAATTTTGAGAAATGTTCCTTTACTGTTTTCCTCCTTTTCTTGACCAAATCCATTGCCAAATGTGGAAGTTAAATGGTTTCCTTTCAGATAAATCACGTTGGAGCCCATCAGCCTCACAGAATAGCAGTGAAAGATGTAAATGGTCATTTAGTCATGAACAAGAGCCTTCATAATTCATTCCTGTTCCCTGCTCTCTGAATTGTGACTTCTGACATTTGTGAAGTATGGCAATGGCTTTGTGTGGCTATTGGCCCAGACAAAAAAGATTTGAGTAATTAACATTCCTTCCTCTGGTTTTATTGTTGGTTAAAGAGGAGGATTGATTTCTTTGACTGCCCTGGTGTAACTGTGGCTCTGGCTGGTTGAACTCTTGCTTTCTCTCTTTCTTAGTTTTTGTCCCTCATTTTCCTAGGATACTGTTTATGGGACTCACTGTCTCCTTTGTGAGATCTTCATTTAAAGGGGAAGTTTGGGTCTGAATAAGATTGCCAAGTCCTGATGATAGGTTTATATGCTTGAATTATTTAGGTGCTCAAAAACTTATAAACTGTATAATTCAGCCTTAAAAGGAAAAATTATGAGATATACAAGGTATAGAAGTCACAAGGCCAGAGACACACATCTAGCTATTCATGATCTCTACAAAATGTGTCTCTCTTTTGCTTTGATAAGGATTCAAACTTGAACCCAAAATGGAATAGTCCTTCAAAAGAGTAGCCATGATTAATTTGTTTCTAAATTCCAAAAATGTTAGTGAGATGTTCCTGTGGGAACTGGGTATAGAAAACACAAGTCTTCCTTATTGTATTGAGAGGCATATGCTACATGGTTCTATTTATAAGAGGTACATATTTTCACTATAACTAAGTCCATGAAGTATTAAGGCAAGATGTAGAATTATGGTTCTTTACTATATTTATTTCAAATATTTTGCCTATTTAAAGGAAATTGCCATTCCCAGGTCACTGAATCTGTTTTCAGTGAGCCGTGCCTTCCGGTAGCTTTTTGTAGATCATCTTAGGAGGTGGGTGAAAGAATCACTGTCAACCAAAAAAACATTTAGCCGTGCCCTGAGGGCCAAACTTTGGGGCCTATAGAGGAAAATTAATTTGAAATTATTATCATTCAGATTATTTCAATCCCTCACATTCTTGATGGGAGAGCTCTGAATTTCTCTATCACTTCAGGCATTAGATTCTTACTTGATCCTTTTTTATATGCCCAGGCCAGGCTTTGAGATCTGACAGCTTCCCTCAAGAAATTTTCAGCTATTGGTGGCAAAAAAAAAAAATTAACAATCCCTCTAATGTTTGCAAATTCCTTTTCAAATACTATCTAATTCCATCCTCACAAAAACCCAGGGAGGTGGGTGTTATTGCTATCCCCTTTTATAGATGAGAAAACTAAGGCAGGCAGAGGTTAAATGACTTGCTCAGGGTCATAAAGCTGGTGTCTGAGGCTAGGTTTGAACCCAGGACTTCCTGACTGAGTCTAGCATTCTAACCACCTAGTTTCCTCTACTCACACCTTGTTAAGTTTGTATTGAGATACAAATCTCTGGGATTTGTACAAATCTCTGGCTGGGATAGCTATAATGGAACGTTGGACATTCTTCCATGCTCCTCATTCATACCTCCAGAAAGACTTTTGCATTTACAGGATAATACAATTTGACAAACCTTTATAAAGCACTAATTACACACAAGAAGTCCATGAAATATTTATTCATTCTACAAACATTTAAGTGCTAAGAATGATACAAAGACTAATAAAACACAGACCTTTAAAGGAGCTTAGGATGAGTCTAGTCCAAGTCAAGAAGCATTTATTTCATGCTTCCTATAGAGCACTGGGATAGGCACTGGGAATACAGTTACAGGCAGAAAGATAGATCCTGCCCTGGAGGAGTTTACATTGTAGTGGGTGAAGATAATGCATTTGGTACGCAGTGAGGGGGTGTGGTGGAGAAAGTCTTGTAGTGGAACCTGGAAAGAAATGAAGATGTAATTGGCCCAAGTCTCTTCCTAAAGTGGAGGTTCTGAGAGGGACAGGCTAAAGGGCCAGAGGATGTGTCTAATGTGAGGAGTCCAGGGATGGAGTGAGCTTCCAGGCTGAAGAGCTTCCTATGGGATAGTAGATTACACCTCATGGAGAGTGAGGAGTGTGACCTAGAGAGAAAGTAAGAGAGTTTGTTCATCTCCCTACATCTTCTTCTGTTTCCCTTCTTCTCCCGTTGGAAAGAAAGGTCAAAAGAAGATCCCAACCAATATGTTAGACCCAGTAAAGTTGGTGTCAGAGCTTATGGTATTCAAAACAACAGTTATCTTTCTGGAGTAATAAAAAAAGCAATTTTAGTTCCAAAATCCTATTCTCATACAGTGACGACATGAATGTTCTTGGTTTATTGTCTTTTTCTCTGTTACAGCGTGTGGTGGCACATTCAACTCATCTTTCGGAATCATCAGAAGCCCAGGCTATGTACAGTTGAATTATCCGAATGATGTAAACTGCTCCTACCTCATCACTGTTAGAAATGACAAAGTGATAGCACTCAAGTATGTAAATATGCTCCTTAAGAAAAAAATTGGTATTTTAATGGTGACCCTCATCTCATCAAAGTTACAGCAGGGTAAAACAGAGCTGTTATGGAGAATGAGAAGTGCTATATAAACATTGCATGAGATCTCCAAATCTGTAAAGTGAATTTTTAATTGTTGACTCAAACTATGGGCTTTTATTGTTGACTTAAACTGAACGCTAGAATCTGAAAAACAATAGCCATCGCTCTAGTTCAAAATGGTTCTTTTAATTTCTATAAAGGCAGCTTGTTATAATTGCTTCACTAATGATAATAACAGATAGGTGAGTAGCCCTGGGTGGGAACATCATCTGTTATTGGCTCACGATCCCATTTAAATCTTGTTTATCAGGCATTTCCCATAATCTTTATGATTCTTCTGCGTGCATGTGTGTATGTGTGTGTGTGTGTGTGCGCGTGTGTGTGTAAAAGAGGTATATCTGAGAAGATAAGACCATATTAAACCATGAAGGGCCTTCAATATCAAATGAAAGCTATATACAGTTATTTATCCAGGGCATTGTTACTGTGGCTACTATGACACCTAGCATCTTAGATCTGGTAAAAAATTCTGAAGGTCAATGCAATTCACTACACACAAAGGGATTTTGTGCCATTGTGTAATGAGAAGAGTGAAATTCATACAGTTTTGCAGGGCTAGATCTACACCCCCATATACCCATGCTTCTACAATAATTCATTGTCCTAAACTCTATTTACTTAGATCAAAACACCACATAGATTTCCACATAGGATTTTATATCAAAAGTGGAAGATCTGATCAAGTACTGTATTCATCAGGGTAGCCTCAGAATAGGATACTTAGGCCCCTAAAGAGTACTTCTTGGGGATTTCCTTTAGGGTGGATTGCAGAACAGATGTACTCCAGGAATAAGTAACTGAAAGTCCTGGGTGTTAGTAAGTATAAAGGAAAAGGGCAAGAGGAAGCAAACCAGAGAAAGTGATGGAAAGGAAGGACAGGTACGCTTGGTGATCTCTCTCTCTCTCTCTCTCTCACACACACACACACACACACACGCACACATGCACACATGCACACACATGCTCATCCCTCTTGCATGTAGTCAGTTGCCAGGTCTTTTTTTAATTCTACCTTGAAAATATCTGCATCTTCTCCATGACTACAACCATTACAGTTAAGGCTCCTACCTCTCCCTACTTTTTCTTGTTTTCGTTCAGTTGTTTCAGTTGTATCTGACTCTTCCTGGGTTTTCTTGGCAAAATTACTGGAGTATTTTGCCATTTTCTTCTCCAGTTCATTTGACAGATGAGGAAACTGAGGCAAACAAGGTTAAGTGATTTGCCCAAGGTCACATTGCTAGTAGTACAATTTCTTCTCCTTACTTACATTATTGTAATAACTCTTACTTGCATTCTTACATCTGGTAACTCCCCTTTCAAATCCACATATGGTGGATTTTTCTAATGCTCCAACCTCTCTCACAAATTACAGCACTTTGTACTCAAAAACCTTTAGTTGCTCAGAGCTACCTATAGACCAAAGCTCAGAATCCTGCTCTAGTATTAATGGTTTCCACAGTCTGGCTCCAATCTGTGTTTTCAACCTCATCTCATACCATGTCACTTCACAAGAGTTTTGGTTATTAAATCTCTTCAAAGTCAACAGAGATACTCTTTTCAGAAGTGTAGATAACAACCCATCCACTCCTCATCCTTGGTTACTGCCGTCCATGTTATTTCTCAACAGTCCCTGACAGGGGGCCCAATGAACATTTTTAAGAATGTCCTCAAGAGTTTCTGGGTATGGGTACCAGAGGAGCACAAAAGCCATCTACCGATTTCTTAGCTGCACTCCTATTCTGTGACCATCCTACCTTTTATTCTGGTCATATAACTATCACCTGATTCTCAGAATTTCACAGAAACTACCTGTTTAGGCTTTGTGTGGAACCTATGCTACAAAGCTCACCACAAAAACTTTCATTTTCACAGGTTCAATGATTTTAATGTGACCCTCTCCACCTTCTGTTCCCAAGACTACTTGGCTGTGTATGATGGCCCAAATACCAGCACCCCACTTCTTGGCAAATTCTGTGGTTCACAGCTTCCTCCAGATATCAAAAGCACCAGCAATAACTTGTTCCTGGTATTCAAGACGGATTTTTTTGAAACAGCAAAAGGTTGGAAGTTATCTTTCAGAGAGACATTGGGTAAGAATAACATCTGACATCCAGATTCATTCTCTGGGCCTGTTTTTATTGACTATCTACCAATCTTTCTTTGCTTTTGAAAACAAATTGAATGCAGTTGTTATCTATTGGAGCTTTTAGGGAAGCATAATTTAAAGCTATGCTAAAAACCAGGCCAGCAAGATATGTTTATGAAATGCTAGGCTAAACACTGAGGCTACAAAGTAAAACACAGGCCCTGTGCACAGGGTGTTCATGTTCTAATGGGGGAGACAACATGCAAACAGATATGTACATACAAGACATATACGGCAGGGAAAACAAATTCCCATAGGTTCTCTCCCATAATTCGTTGGATTTGTGCCTAATCTACTCTCAGCACAATGGCAGGCACATAGTGGGCACATAGCAGGCTTATTCTCTTCCCTTCTCCTGAACAAACTGTGTCATGTTAATGTAACAAAATTTGGGGGGGGGGGCGTGAGAAATTATGAAACTTTTCAAAGGAGCTTGGATAAATAAATCAAGGAGCATTCATCATGGCATTCCGGACACTAAGGCACTAAACACAAGGGATGTGAAGAAAGGAAACAGTCTTTTGCCTGGAGAGACTTGGATGAACTGATGCAGTGGGAAGCAGGGAGAGTAGCAAGGAGGAAAAGCTGCCAGCTGCCCCGCACTTCCCCTTGTAAGGATTCCCAGCTGAGGGGCAGGGAAGCTCTTCTGGGTTGGCCTCACATTTGGGGAGTACCATGGCAGCATCCAAATAGTTCCTCCACTATCTTTTGCCCTGTCTTCATGATGAGTCTATCATTTTCAGAACATAAATTTCTTTGGTGCTCTTCTATGCATGATTTCTTGGATCTAAGTCATCCTTGAAGAAGTTCTTAAACCAATCTGATGGAATTAAAGGTTATTGGCCATTGTATGAAGGCAATAAATTGGACACTGAAAACTTCTAATCATTGGCTGGATCAACCATGCTCCTTTGAACCTAGACAAAACAAAACAACCCTATTCTGAGATGGCCAAATTGGAGAGTTCTTTGAGAAGAGAGAAAGCTCTGGAGAAGGGAGCAGGCTCTTGAGGATTTGCTGCTCCCCTTTTCCTTCAAAGAAGGAAATAAATAAAGAAGCAGTAAGTTAATGACTACAACTAGCTGCTTCTTGGGGACAGCCATGGGCAGTCAGGGGAGTCAGTGGATTTTCTGTCCTCTTTTCATGTTAGAGCAGCTGTGGGGAAGATAAATTAAGGAGAGGAGAACATCAAGACAGGTAGACCAATTAGAAGTCTACTGTTTAAAAGGAGAACTCTTCCTGCCATCCTAGGTCAGACCCTCATTGGGCCTCATTTGGATGATTGCAACACACCCCTAATTGTCTACCTGTCTTAAGTCTCTCCCTTCTTTAATCTATCCTCCTTCTTTAATCTAGCTGCTGACATGATAGTCTTTCGATGATTATTTTGCCCGCTAGATCTAGGACTTCTGGGCAATTTTCCTTGATGATTTCTTGGATGATATTGTACAAGTTCTTTTTGTCCATCATGACTTTTTGGTAGACCAATAATCCTTAAATTTTTTCTCCTCGATCTATTTTCCAGGTCAGTTGTTTTTCCAATTAGATATTTTACATTTTCTTCTATCTTTTCATTCTTTAGATTCTGTTTGACTGATTCTTGATGTCTCATAGATTTATTAGCTTCTATTTGCCCAATTCTAATTTTTATCAAATTGTTTTCTTCAGTTAACTTTTGCATCTCCTTTTCCATCTGTCCAATTGTCCCTTTTAAGGAGTTACTTCCTCCAATTAGGTTTTGTACTTCCTTTTTCATTTATCCAATTGTCTTTTTAAATTCTTCTGTGATTTTTTTTCATATTTATAAAGTCATTGGTCAGTTTTTCTTCTATTTCTCTAACTTGGCTTTTAAAAATCCTTTCTGAGCTTTTCCAAGAAGGCTCTTTGTGCCTCAGACCAGTTTATGTTCCCTTCTGAAGTTTCAGAAGGGACCTCTTTGGTTTTTGTGTTTTGGTCCTTGTCCCCATAGAAAGATTCTATGGCTCTTTCTGCTTTGCTTCTTACTCATAATAATTACCCTTTTACTGGCTTTTAAAGTAGATTTCTGCATCTGGGGCATAGGGGGCTCTGTCTCACAATTCTTGTGCCTAAAGTTTTGAGGCTTTGTGGGTTGTGGCCTCTGGTTCTTTCCACTAGAAGCTAAAATGGTGCAGTTTACCTGGTGCTGAGTGGGTTGGTGTTGGAAAACAGAGACCAGATGAGGTCTTTTTGTGTTTCCCTGCAGTTACCCTGGAGCTAGCTTGTTAAGTGTTGGGGAGGGGTGGTCTGGCCACAGGAGGTCTCCTCTGCTGAACTAGAGCATTGGCAAGCTCAGTGGTTTGTGAACCTCTCTGTGCTAGTGTCTTCCTGATTCCCCTGGGGTACTGAGGCATGCCTGGGGGCCTGGTGTTGGCAGTTGTGGGCTTCACCCGTCTGGGCTTAGGATCTTTGCTGAGGTAGGGCTGTCTGGGACAGCTGTGGTTCTACACTGGTCCCTTTCAGCCATAGCAGGAGGGACCCTCCATAGCTATTATTGTAGCCTCATGGGCTAAGAGACTATACCCCTTCTGCTTCCCCCACTGTTCCAGGGTTTTTCCCAGGGAAATATTCTCTGGGCTCATCAAGGTCAGTAAGGGGAAAGAGAGAGCAATTGACAATCACTCCACCATCTTGGCTCCCAGAACTGGAACTCTGTTGTGATATTCCTAAAGCACTAATCAGTGTCATTTCTCTACTTAATATTAACTCTTGTGACTTCCCATTACCTCTAGCATCAAATACAAACTCCTCTGTTTACATTAAAACTCTTCCCAACCTGAGTCTAACCTATTTGTTCAGGTTTATTGTATATTCCTCTCCCAACAATGTCCTGTTTAGTTAAAGAGACCATCTTAGATTCTTTATACACACACAACCCTCCATTTCCCACCTCCAAGCTGTTTCCCATTCCTGGAATTCACTCCTTTGCTTCTGCCTATTAATAGAATCCCTATTTTCCTTGAAATCTCAGCTCAAATGCCCCCTTCTCCATATGTTCTTTCTTGACACTGCCCCTCCCCAGCTACTAGCATAACTGCTCCCCAAATTAACTCTGATTTCCTAGATATGTGTATTGTGTAAATGTTGTCTTTCCTTTTAGTGCAGAAATTTCTGAAAGACAAAAGTTGTTTCATTGCTGTCTTTGTTCCTCTAGTGCCTGGCTCCCTGTCCAGCACATTGCATCTGCTTAATCAATATTTCTTGACTGATTCCACTGAAATCAATTGGCAGACTTTTCTTCATTTCCTTGTTTCCTGGCTTGTGCTCAGATGGCTACTGAAATCTTTGGAGCAGTCTCTGCCAACCATTGCAGTTTGCACAACACTTCAAAAGTTCCCCTGAGTTTCTCAGCTTCATTAAGTTGTCATTTTCTGAGTTACCATGAAGACATTCTCAGGTTTTACAGATATTGTTCAGGAATAAAAAAAAATCTTGCCCTCCCAGAGACATTGTTAAAGGCTGAGTCATTGGACTGCTACAGTCAATTACTGTTTTCCATTGGTCACAGTCAGAGCAAAAGCTCCAAGAATAAGAGCTAGAAGTGGAATTTCATGACTTGCCAGCATTGTGTTCCCACCATGTCTCACAACCATGATTTCTTTAGGTTCCTTTGCACTTGAATAAATTGTGCAGGGAGCCCCAACGTGGTTTAAAAGTATATTGTGTGAAATATTTTCCTCTGAGTGTCAACCAAATAAGTGTTAACCTTTAAAGTTTCTCATCTTGCTTTTTTTATTAATGTAAAAATAAAAACACTTCATCTAGAACTTTCTCTTTTAACAGTTATAAGATGATTTATCATGCATGGGACATACCAGGTTTCTAACTTTTTTCTGTAACATTAGGAGTAGATTTACTTCTAGGATTTATATAGTCTTTTAGCTCTGGGTCTGGCTAAGGGAATCTGATTTGGCTAATAGGATTCACAGCCTTTCACTTCCATGTCATCCATTTAAAGTTGCCTTCTCCTTAAAGTGACTGAAAGCTGCTCTGTATGATAGCTGCTCAAATCTTAGATAAGAGAAGATGTGTTTGCTGAGGCTGGCAAATTTGAGTTTCCAAGATTTTCCATCTACATCTAGGGGTAAAAGATAGCTTTACTTGAGTGAATAATTTATATGAAAATGATGAGAGATAGGAATTCTTTTCTGTGACATTTCCATGCTTTAGTTTTATCTGTTTACATTACAGATTTCTTTTTTAAAATACTATAGTCAGTATTAAGAATATGAAGTGAATCTGTAATTTTGCAGGTAAAAGGAACTCCCTGGTGAAGGGACTCTTTCCACCAAGTCTGGGGGGGCATCTTCACTGCAGTTAGGGTTCAGAGAGCTGCCCAAAGTCCTGATGGGTTTATTAAATTGGAGGATAAGGGGAGAACTCTAAAAATACTCTCAGTAATATATATTAATAATATAATATTACAGTAATTACTATAATATTAATAACAATATAAAATAGAAATATAAATTGTATATAACATATGTACATGTTAGGAAGCTCTAACAAAATTTCTCATGTTATTGAAAAGATTGAGAGATGTGACTCAAATGATAATACTGTAAGATGAATTCAAAACTTTTGGAAATGCCAAATTCAGAGAATTAATGGTAAATGGTTCAATGGCACCTTTGTAGAAGGTCTGGAGTGGACTTCTGTATGAATCCAAGTTTAGCCTTCTGCTGTTTAACATTTGTACCAATGGTTTAGATAAATGCAAAGATTTTTAAATGACATGATGCTGGGAGGGATGGCTAGCCCTGGATGACAATTAAGATCCAAAAGGGTCTTCCAAGGAAACAGAGTTGGGTTGAATCTAATAAGATGAAATTCAGTAGTAAGAATAAACGAAGACTTTAGTCATCAAGTTAGACTGAAAAAAGGGCAACTTTGCATGAACAAAATGGGGGAGGTATAGACAGACAGTAATTTCATGAATAAGAGTTGGGGGGTTAGTGTGCTGCACGTTTAACAACATAGAGCAGCTAGGTAGAACAGAGAATAGAGTGCCAGAGCTGGAGTCAGGAAGACCTGTGTTCCAATCCAACCTCAGACTATTACTAGTTCTGTGATGCTGGGCACGTCACCTGTTGGCCTCAGTTTCCTCATCTGTCAAATGACTTGGAGAAGGAAATAACAAATCACTCCAGAGTCTTTGCTAAGAAAACCCCAAATGGGGTCATGAAGAGTCAGATGACTAAAAGTGACTAAACAGACAAATTTTCATAAATGTCAGTAGTGCAGTACAGTAACCAAAAAAGCCGCTGGCATCTTGGGTTGCCTCAGTTTCCCCATCTGTAACATAAGCCAGAGAAGGAAATAGCAAACCACTCCAGTGTCTTTGCAAAGAGAGCCCCAGTGGGGTCATGAAGAGTTGAATACCACTGAAAACAACAGAGCAACATGAAGTACGGTCCTTTGAATCTTCCCAAAAATGGAAAATTTCTACTGTTAGTACTTATTCCCTCTGGTAAAGCAGATGCAGTCATTCCTTGGTTTAGTAGAGAGACCCCAGGGCATTGCTAGAGGCATGTAAAGGTTAGGTGATCTCTTCACGGCTGTGCGGCCTGTAAGTAGTAGAGTGGAAATTGGAACTCAAGTGTCCTGACTCCAAACCTGCCACTCTAGCTGCTCAAACATACTGTCTCATTTTTATACATAGTTGGACCTAAATGTTCGTTAAATTGGAGAGTTGTGAAATTAATTGAAAACTGAGTAAAACTGAATTCTATATATTGCAATTAAACATATACTACTAGTGACTGTTGGTGTGAGTTTAAATTCTAAGGCCCTAAAAAAACCATAAATGAGGTCACAAGGAGCTGGACGTAACTGGAATGACTGACCAACATCTTACTAGTGGTGGAACCCTGAGCAAGTCATTGTCAGACTCAGTTTCCCCAACTGTAAAATGGGGATAATAACAGCACCTACCTCCTAGGGTAGGTTGTTGTGAGTAGAAAATGGGATAATATTTACTGTGTGCTCATCACACAGCAAATGTTTAATAAATATCTGTTTCCTTCTTTCTTTCCTTCTTTCTTCCTTTCTTTCTACCTTATAAAATAATGCATAAAGATAAATTCAAAGTATATACAAGTAAGTGCAAAATAATTTCCAGGAGGTGAGCAGTGAACCTGTAAGTCAGTAGCATTTATTAAGTGTTTACTGCATGCAGGCACTGTGCTAAGTCCCGGAGGTACAAAGAAAGGAGGGGAAAACCAATCGCTAGAAAATGGGGAAGGAACCTTGTTTAGGAGTTGGGGCCTGAATCAAACCTTGAACAGAACTACAGACTCCAGGAAGTAGAAGTGAACAGGGAGAGCACTCCAGGAATCCTAGGCAGCCATGGGGTTGGGAGCTAGATGATTAGGTAGAGGAAGCAACAACCTTAGTGGTTCAGCTGAAACCCAGAATGCCTGAGATCTTGTAATGTGAAATCAGTCTGGAAAGAAGGCTAGAGTTAGATTGTGAAGGACATTCTACCTTTAACTGTCAGACAAAGAAGTGAGCGTGTGTGTGTGTGTGTGTGTGTGTGTGTGTTCCAAGAGTCAGGCCCTGAAGCTTGGAGGAATGGAGCACTATGGTCAAACATGCATTTAAAGAATATGAGTTTGTTTGGAACATGGAGCAGTAAGTACATACCTGGAGACCAGGCGACTGATTAGAAGATGAGAGGTGACAAAGGCCTGAACTGGGGTAGCCCCATGTACACAGAGTGCAGTCACTGCTGAATCAGGCACAAAATATAAACGCTACTATTTTTTCTAGTGGAATGCCAGTGGTTTCTCATGTTACTGAGAATATCTTTGTGTTCACTGGACAAATCACATTCCTCCTTCTGCTTTCCTGTACCTCAGCTCTGAAGTCATCCAGGGAATGTTTCAGTCCTGTCCTGGCTCGTGCCTGTCACTCAGTCCCATATTTGTGACACATTCTGACCAGAAAAACCTCAGGATCCTCCTTTAGCAATGGTTTCATATCCAAGTGCTGCATTGTCTGTAAGTGGCATACCAATCGTCATTGGCTTTGAAAACTCACAGGGCTGAGATCAGATTGGGGATTTAGAGTAATCCCACTTACTGTTCAGGGTCACAGTAATCTCATTTATTCAAAAATTATGATTTTGTTTTTTAACCTCTCAAGTCTGTCTGAGTTTGGGAGGCCGGTTCCAGCATCAGGCCAGTTTGTTAGGAAACTCAGAGCCCTGAGCTGCTCAACAGCAACCCCTGCAGGGGAGAAGCCTTCCTCTGCCTCACCCAGGGCACACAGCCATGCCAGGAGGGAGAACACAGTCCGATAAACAGGAACTCAGTTGGCTCTACTTTGGGGATAAGTAGGAAGTAAGCATGACTCAAAGCCCCCTTTGAACAAGCTCAGGATCTCACATTTATATCTGGTTTCCTCCACCTGCTTTCAAGAATATGAGTCAAATGGCATTAAGTTTGTTCCATCGAGGCTTTGTGCTGAAGGAGAGAGACTCCAGTCAGGAACCTTGTGCCTTGTCTAGCTCTCTGGGGCCAGCACACCCAGGGAACAAGGATGTAGTAAGTCATGATCTGCTAGAGGAGGGAGTGTGTACCAATATTAGAATAGCCTTGGGAAGTTAAGGGTCCCATTTGCTCTTTAGTAAAAGAAGTAGTAGGGATTCCTCTCCTCTCTAATTTGCAGACGTGCCTGAAAGTGGGATCAGATAGCTAGATAATGCCAGTTTAGCTTCCCAAGTGACAGAAATATCCTGTGGAGTAGCATTGGAGTCTAGAAACATGTTAAAGCTCCTCCAAAAAATCACTCTCAACATGTACAACATGTACAACATCCTAATTTACTTCCTGGCATTATCTTGAACTGAATCTTTTCCTCACCTTCTTCTCTATAATATTATTTTAGGATGAAAGCTCTGAGCATTATTCCTGCTTCATTGTACTGATTCATTCAGCAGTGTATTTTTTAAATGCCAATGAACTGATCCAGGAGATGCCGACGCAAAGACAGAGAGACAAAACAATCTCTTCTCCAAAAACTTCCATTCTTCTGGGAGGACCCAAATGAGCATTCTACAAAAGAATGTTAGGGGAGAGTGAGCACTTAGGACAGGAGTGATCAGGGAAGGCCTCACAGAAGAGTCAGCCACAGAGCTGGGTCTTCGTGATCTCTCTGCATCATTGGATGCTGCCGATCACCCTTCCCTCCTGGATAGTCCCTCTAACGAGGTTTCAGAACATACTGTCTCCTAGTTTTCTTCCTACCTTTTTTACTACTCCTTCTCAATCTCTTGCTGGATCTTCAGCCAAGTCGTGCCAACTAACCATAAGTAGCTCCTAGGGTTCTGCCCTGGGCCCTCTTTCTTCTTCCTTTATATTCCTTCTGATTGGCTCTCAGGGGTTCAGTTACATCTCTGTTCTGAATGTCACGGTGCTTTACGTTGACACCAATTTCTCTCCTGAGCTCTAGTTTGGCATCACCAAATGTCTATTAGATATTTTGAACTGGATATCTCATAAACATTTCAAACTCAATATATCCAAAATATGCTCTTGCCCCTTTCCCCCTCTAAAAAAAATACTTCTCTCTTCTGAAATGTCCTACTTCTAGGAAGGACATCCACATCTTCCCAGTCACTCAGGTTTACAACCTTGGGATTGCCTTTGACTCCTCATACTCAATCTTCCTACAAATGTAATCATTTGCCAGGTCTTGCCATTTCTCTCTTCATAACATTATATATATGTACATATATATATAATGTATATACATATATACACTCATATGTAAGTATACACCTGTGTATATATACATATACACAATACATACATGTATGTTATATATACACATATATACATATATCTATAATAAGCTCTATATCTATCTATCTATCTATCTATCTATCTATCTATCTATCTATCTATCTATCTATCTATCTATCTATCTATCTATCATTTTCTCCACTTACAAAGCCACTATTCTAGTTCAGGCTTTCATCATGTCTCATCTTATTGCAAGAGCCTTCTGGTTGATGTTCCTGCCTTCAGTCTCTTCCTATGCCAATCCACCCTCTGCATAGCTGCCAGAGTCAGTCAGGCTGTCAGGCAGTGAGCCTACACTAAGCACTAGGCACTGGGCTAAGCCTTAAGGATACAAAAATAGGCCAAAGACAGTCCCTGCCCTGGAGGAGCTCACAGTCTAATGAGGGGCAAGTGATTTTCCCAGGGTGTGTGTCACCTCCCTCTTCATTAAACCTCCTATCATTTCTAGGATCAAATATAAATCCCTGTGTTTGGCATATAAAGCTTTTCTCTGTCTTTTCAATCTTGTCCCGCACTACACCTCTCCATGCCCTCTACAGCCCCAACATACTGATGTACTTCTGGTTCTTCTCACACAGTGTCCCCTCTCTCGCTTCTCTTCCTTTGCATTGACTCTTTAATATGTTTTCCCTTCCCACCCCCACCTCTAGGAATTCTGGCTTCCTTCAGGCTCCAGCTCCAATATCACCTTTTGCTTCTGGCCTTTCCCAATCCCCTTGCTCCTTGTGCCTTCCCCATCACTGTTACCTTCTGTCTGCGCGGTCTGTATACGTACTGTCATCTCCCCACTGGCATGGAAGGTCCTTGCACGCAGGAGCTGATTTCGCCTTCATCCACATCCCAGGACGTAGCACAGTGCCTGGAACACTGTAAGGGATTAATAAATGCTTACTGATTTCTTAGTTGATTAACAAGAAATGGAACTAAATAGAGAGTGTGTTTTAGGGCTGAGGGACAGTCTGTGGGCAGGTACAGAGGTGAAAGTCAGTCAAGGAAGGTGGCTTGTTGAGTTTGAGAATGACCGACCATCCACTCCGACTGGAAAATAGAGTTTGTGAAGGAGAACTGTCTAAAATAAGGCTGCTAAGCTAGGTTACAGTCGGTTTAAGAGCCAGGCTAAGGAGTTCATATTTTACACCAGAGATGATTGAAAGACACTGAAGACTTTTAGGAGGGGAGTAGCGTGGCCTTAGGAAGAGGATTTTAGCAGTTTTGGAGAGGAGTAGATTGATGAGGGGGAAAAAAGAGACAGGGAAATAATTCAGAAGGAGATACAGAATGTTATAATAGTTGAGGAGAAAGGTAATGAGGGACTAGTCTAGACTGAAGGCCTAGATTTAAGAAATGTTGTGGAGGTTTAATTCTCATACTCAACTACAATGGTAAATAATTTTAATTTTTTAAATTTTAATTTATTACATTTTTGCTATGTGCAAAACGTGGTGCTAGGCCCTGGGATTAGGAAGGAAAAATTGAAACAATCCTTGTTTTCCAAGAATGTATGTTGTACTGGTCTATAGGCTTTGGTAGTTAAGGTATAGAGCTATGTGGTGATGCAGCTATTGTGGTGTATTTTATCACTAACGAGCTGGGAGTATTGTGAGGCCTGACCAGTGTTTGGGGCTCACCTGACCTTCCCCACCTAATTTCTCAACATGTCTGTACTGGCTTGTGCAAAGGATAGGTGTGATGGGAGGGTCAGGAACAAAGTGGGACGTGGAGAAGGCTAGAATGTCACTTGAAAGAGAGGTAAGAAAAATGGGACAGCAAGATAGAGAAGAGCAGAAGAGGTTAGTTGGAGGAAGGTCATGGTGGAACCCAAGGAATGAAGAGACTGGGCAGGTTCCCCACCCCTGGACTAGGGTGACGTCATCCATCTGTGGAGTTAGGCTGAACAGAATTTTTATGGGTGGAAGGCTTAGCTTGGAGCTTGAACCTCCAGGGAAAAATCCCCAAAAGTGAAAAGCATTCTTTAACTTCTGGACTCCCAAATAAAAGGTAAGAGTCCTGCTGTAGAGCTTCTCTGTGGCTGAAATGTCTGCACATGTGGCTGTCCTTGAATTTCCTGTCTAATCCAATAGAGACTTTGGAAACTAGATTTGTGTTCGACATAAAGGTAAAAGAGAGCTAAATGCACGACTGAAGTAAATTTTTATAAGCTGCTACTGAAATAACTCTATTTAGAAATAATGAGGTTATTACCCCGAAGCTATGAGGTAATGTCATTATTCTGTGCATTTACTGTTGCTGCCTCTGCTGAGCTCTGGCAGTGAGGTGAGCTGAAACCCTAAACTCAATTGTCGAAGACTAAGCTAAGTTTATTTCCGTCCTTTTAAAGCTCTTTCACTTTCACTGTTGATTAGGCTTCCCTTGGGGAATTAATGCCAAAGACAAGGGTTATCTGAAGTTCATCCTTTGTGGATTTTATTGAAAGGGACTGTGCTGAGTTTAGGAGCTAGGGCAAGGAAAGCAATCCCTTCTTACCTCCATAGAACCTTGGGAAAACAGGTTTGGCAGAAGTAAAACACCAGATTTATCAAGAGAGGCCTGGGGTTTTATTAAAATATATAGCCACAGCACAGAGTCTAGACCAACCAGAATGAAAGGATTACTTACTATCCTTGAACTTGAATTATAGATATGAGAAACCAAGAAAAATGATAAAATGGGCATAGTAGAGGTTTTCAGGAAGCCTTGGAAAAAACTTCTTTAAAAAAGAATCCCTTCTATAAGTGATCTCTTGCAGGGGTGGGGGATGTCCATATTTGCAAAAGGAATTGGAAAACTCAGGCAATTAATTTTTCCCTGGGAAGGAAGGAAGGAAAGAAGGAAGGAAGGAAGAGAGCGAGGGAAAGAGGAAGGAAATAGAGGAGGAAAGGAGAGAGAAGAAAGAAGGATGGAAGGGAGCACAAGCCACTTTTGTTTTTATTAACTACACATTCTCAATAAAGAGCTAGTTTGGATAGCCTATATCATTATCTCAATTCCTCATTTCATTTTTATCATGCTGACATGTTTTGATGTAGAATATTACAGGTACATAAAAATAAAACATTTGGCCAGAAATAAAAAGTTAAATGATTTGGTTTTTCTAAATCAGTACATTATTACAGCCATAAAGCTGTTGTGTTCTGTTGTTGTAATGCATAAAAAGTTGGGCGCCCTTGATGCCAGCAAGACACAATTTCACCCAAGCAGCTCCTGACGGTTGTCATTTTCCACGTTACTGACCCACCAGTGAAGTTGTTAGCAATGAAAATACCAGAAAATAAAAAAGAATTCTTAACATCCCACTGTTTAGAAACCAGCTCGTGTCCCTTTTCATTCTATTGTATGTCTTTGCTGGTATGTTCAATATATAGATGCCTCTCCCTGGCTTCATCTCATCATCACTGTCAGTCTAATCGAATCAATTTTCTGATGTCAGGGTGTTACTGATTCTTGAATAGCCTCGCTCTTAATGACATGTCTTCATTACTTTAGCAGTTCTCACTGCATATTACCTTCTACTCTTTCCCCTCGCTCCCAGTTGTCAGTTTACAGAAAGACACTGCTATTAGTGTGTGAGCCCCTGAGTAGCAGCAAGACTTCAAGTCTCCTGTTTTTATTTGAAGCATTTGAGAAACCAGTAATATACCAGTACGGTGACAGCCCCTGAACAACCCAGGAAGCTGGCTATACTGGGCTCTCACTAACAATATCCTCATTTTACAGACAGTGAAGCTAATGTACAAGGTAATTATATGATTTGTCTCAGGTCAACAAGGGAGTCTGAAGGAGGATAGGAAAAGAATTCATAACTAAACTCAATAACCACACCGGACATGGTAATAACACTTGAAAACCCCTGCTCTTTTGTCATTTTAAGTGATCATGTTATTAGTTGAAATTAGTTTGTAGTTCATGAATTCCATTTTAATTTTATCTCAAATAGTTGTAGCCAAACCTCCTCTTTGTAAACAGATTGTATTTGCTATCCCCATATTTCTAAATGTACTTTTCTGAGGAAGTTTTTAAAAATTTCACTGGTTTTAATGTTTAGTTAATTCAATTTTATAGCTTTCCAATGGTTTATTTATTGATAAATAGATGCATACTAGCTCATCCTAGCTGGGGAAGCTATGAGGTAAAGAAGATAAAGTGCTGGGCCTGGACTCAGGAAGATCTGAGCTGAAATCCACCCTGAAACACTTTCTAGCTGTGTGACCCTGAGCAAGTCACTTAACCTCACTTTACTGTGGTTCCCACATCTGTAAAATGGGAGTGATAACAATTGCACCTGCATCCTAGGGTTGTGGTAAGGATCAGATGAAAAAGCATATATAAAGCACTTAGCATATAGTAGGTGCTATATAAACATTAGCTATTATTAATATCTTTGATCTGTAATTTCATTAGTGTGAGTGCTCCCTTCATTGAGAGAGATCATAAAGTCACCCAAAATTCAGTGGGTACTCTTCAGGAGTTGCTGTAGTTGAAAAAAATCATCACATAGAAGCTAACTGGGGATTAATTTCTTGTTACTTTGTTGAGTCAGCTAGGTAGCACAGGAGTTAGAGTGCTGGACCTGGAGTTAGGAAGACTCATCTTCCTGGGTTCAAATCTGGCCTCAGACACTTATTAGCTGTATGACCCTGGGCAAGTCACTTATCCCTGTTTGCCTCAGTTTTCTTATCTGTAAAAATCATCCGAAGAAGGAAATGAGAAACCACTCCAGTACCTTTGCCAAGAATACCCCAAATGGGGTCACAAAGAGTTGGAAATTACTGAAACAATTGAACAACAACACTTTGCTGGACTGTTCCTTGGGCAGTACCATATAGTGCTTCACTTGTTCCATATGAAGTATATTTCTGGCTTGGTAGGATGTGCCAGAGTTTATAATGTGCTGTTACTGCCTCCATGGTCAATTCCTTGTCACTATGAGGCGTCAGATTAGACTACAAAGACAAAAACATGGCAGCCTCTATTCTCATGGAGGCTACATTGTACTAGATACATAGATCAGTAAATATAAGTTATGTACAAAATAAATACAACGTGGTTTTAGTTGAGTTCAACTCCAGGAATCAGGAAAGACATCTTGTAAAAGGGGCCCTTGAGCTGAGGCCTGAGAGGAGCCATGGAGGATATTGATGTCTTTATATGTACATATGTGTGTATGTATATAGATAGCTCTATGCATGCGCACGCACACATCCCATTTATACTACTACTCTAGTCTGTTCCTGACTCTAGCTCACAAACTTAGACCTTCTGAATTGCATGTGCTGATAGTATCCCAAATTTAACATGTCTGTGTTATCTTTCCCTTCTCAGCTTGCTGTTTTTGACAGTGGTTCCCACCATCCTCCCGCCACTTCATGGTCATTCTCAACTTCTCCTTTTCACTCAGCTCTCATATTCAGTTCTTGCTTACACTTTTCATTTCTACCAACAGGACATCTCTCCATTCCACCATACAATTCAGAGTAGACTTTCTTCACTTCTCGCCTGAACTATTGCAGTAGCTTCATGGTGGTTCTCCTGTTCTCTTCTTTCCACCCTCCAATCCATCCTCCAATTTGTCACCAAAATACTTTTGTAACATGCATAGGTGAACATGAAAACCCCGTCCTCTGTGAACTTCTAGGATCCGATATCAGCTCCTCTCTTTGGTATTTAAAGTTCTTCACAATCTGGTCCAATATTCCAGGCTTATCAAACATTATTCTCTGCCACACATTCTATGGTACAGTTCAACGGGCTTCCTTGCTATTTCTCCAAGTGACACTGTCTCCCACTGGTGAGTTTGGAGGACTGTTTTGTCTTTTTTCCCCTATGTCTTTTTATCCCTGGCAAATAGCATACTACTCAGAGTACAATAGGCACTTCATAAATACTTGCTCATTGATGACATTGTATTGACTGCATTAAGTTCCAGAACATACAACATGTCTTAAATGAAAACCATAAGGCTTTACTTTCCACAACAAACAAACAAAACCAAATGGATGAGAATATTTGTCATCCAAACTATGACATGCATTTGGGTGGACAAGAATATTTATCATCCTAACTATAATACATGTATGAGTGAACAATTCATAGAACTGGTCCTTCAGTGTATATATCTTGGACAGACGTTAGAGATGGACAATGAGCTGGGTTCAGAATTGATCAAGAACAAAAGAATGGGTTGACTGTCTTTTACAAAACTGTACTTTTCATTTTCATTTCCTCCACCTACTACCTAAAATGGAGGCATATCTTTTAAATTGCAATATTGCCATGTTTTCTTTAAGAAGGCTTTTTTTCAAGAAGGCCATTATATGTCCCTCATGTAATCTTGGATTCTGTGGAAAAAATTGGAAAATCATCACCTGGAAAAAGCATTGTTCTTCTTCCCCTCTCCCATACACACTTGCAGTAGAATTTTCCTCTAAATGTTTCCACTAATCTGATGTGCATCCTGTAGGAAACATTGATCCAGTGTTATTGAATATGATTTAATCAAAAAATACAAAAAAGCATGGGTGAAATGCGGACTGTCATCCTCTGTCTGATCATTACCCATTCAATTCTATGACTTCCTTTAAAAAAGTGAAGCAACTGGAAATCCATTGCATACCATTCTTGCCCTTGGTTGCACCCAAAAGATACAAACCAAAGAAGCAGTGCTCAGAAAGCACAGGAAAAGGCAAATATGAGATTAAACCAGTTTCAGAAAGGACCCGATCTTCTAATCCAATAAATATACCATCTAATCATTCCCCCTGGGAGTTTGTAATGCTGATGGAGAGAAAGTGCTATAAAAACACAAATTCTGAAAGCCAATGCTCTTCATTGCTGAAATAAAGTCCAAGGGATTAGCCAAAATCCCTAATTAATAATATAAAATAAATCTGATAAATAGTGCTATTCCTAAAAATGAGGTAGCCACATGGGTGCAGTTAATAGTGGGCTTTGGGGAATGAAGGGGAAGGATATGTGCAGGAAAAAAATGAAATCATTCAAGTATGTGAGAGAGAGGGTAAGCTCAGGTGAAACAGCTATATATATAGAACCTCTCTGTGTGAGTCATCACATCAGTGCCATTATAGGAAAAGTGAGGAGCCAAGTTACCCTCTTTGTGTGGGGCATTTGAGAATACTACATGGGTGAGAAAGACAGAAGGAAATGTCCTCTGCTTCTCTGCAGGACACAGAGCTATGCAACCACGCCCAAAGCTGTACAAATCCATCCAAAGAGCCTTAGGAATTGGCAGAGCTTTTTGCTGACACAGAAGTCACCACAGAAGGACCATGGTAGTGGGATTCAAAGGCTCTACTCTGGCAGTTCTGGCCCTGGGAAGGCAGCCCTAGGCCCTATTCCTATACTCTTGCCTTAAAGTGAACTACTCCCTTTATGGGACTTGTCCTCACACCTGAAATTACTTTACATTTCCTTTGCAAATATATTTACTTATCTGTGTGCTGTTGCCTTTCCCCAATAGAATATATAAAATTTCTTGTTAACTGTAAAATGTCATAATAATGTAAGGCAGGAGTTCTTAACCCTGTTTGTGTTACACTCTTTTAGAAGTTTGAGGAAATCTCTAATCCTTTCTCAGAATGACCTTTGAAAATTCATAACTAAAGGAAATGCTAAATTTCTCATGATAAAGATATAAATTTTTCCTACCCAGGCTTACAGATCTCCACCCCCAAAATCTATCCATGAATTGCTTGGGAGTCTGTGAACCATAGATTAAGAGTTCCTGATGTTAAGGTGTACTTCATGAACCTCGGAACTGTGCCTTGTTTCATCTTCTTCCTCCCAATACTCAGCACAGTGAAATAGTGTAGTGACATAATATTATAATCACCACTCAGAATGTGCCTTAGAAATCATCCTTCACTGGTTCCCTTTGATTGGAATCTCCCACTTTCCAGCTCCCAAAATTCAATTTTTCTCTTAGTCTTGGTCCCTTTCCCCAGCATCCTGAGCAAAATCTACTCAAACTAAAACTCTTTTCTGTCTTTTCTTCTCTTCCCACCTCCTTTCCCCTTTCTTTCAGCTCTGTAGGCCTGGGTCCCCTTAATTCCATGCCAGACGTGTTTCCTGTTGACTTCTAGGTGTCAAGAACCATCCAAAGCTAACTACATATAGCAAGAGTAGGGAAAGGAGAGAGGGAGTCAGAAGGGATAGAGCCAAGGGACATTTCCCTCTGATTCAAAGCTTCATCATGATGACTGGTATTTATATAGTGCTATAAGATTTACAAAATGGACCCTAGGATATTAGCTTCTCATGACACTGTGCTCTCCTGTTTCTCTTCCTGCCAACCAATTGAGCCTTCTCCATATCCCCTGCTGAGTCATCATTCACCACCCCCACCCCCACCCCTGCCCTTATATGTGTATGTCTTTTCTCCTCTGGTAGAGATTCTTTCTTTTTTATCTTTGGATCCCTAATTGCTACCCCAGTGCTTAAACATAGGAGTCATTTAAAAAAATGTTTATGGCAGTGGTTTTCAAAGGGTAGTCTAAGAATTCTGGGTATCTCCAAGAACCTTTCAGTGGTCCATGATATCAAAACTACTTTCATAATAACACTAAGTCTTAATTTCTAACATGGTAAATATTAATAGATAGAACCCACATTAACAAGAACTCTTTGGGAGGTCCTCATTAAATTTTAATACTTGTGAAGAGGTCTTGTTACCAAAAGGTTTCAAAACTACCACTTCACTTAATTGACTTCAAAAATTTTACTCACAATACCTCATTTGATCGCCACACCAAACCTGGAAGGTTCCTTTTCCCTTGAAGTTAGTAGAAATTGAAGTGATTTGCCCCTAGTCATACTAAGGCAATCATCAGTGGTAGGAATACCTTTCCTCCTGACTCAAACCTCAGTTTCTGTCACTCTACCCTGCTGCTTCCAACTCAGTATATTTGAAAGCAGAATGAAATTAACTTTAATCATAAATTTGAGGGGAACAGGTGTGAGTTGGAATCCCAGCTCTGCCTCTTCCGATCTCAGTGACTTTGGGCAAGTGACTTGACCTCCCTGGGCCTCAGTTCCTCATGTAAGACTATTCCAAGCTTCTTTGATGGCATGCCCCCATCAATACAAATTGGAGTGAGAGGAGAGTATTTCCCTCCAACATGTGTTTATTTTATTGCTTCTTTCATATAGGAATAGCAGAGTTGGTGACCCCATAAATAGGAAAAGGTAGATGTAGCATTTCACTTCTTTTGGGGAGGGAGCTCCTTTTGGCTGCTGCTGGTTTCTCCATAATTCTACCAATTGACAGGCATATGTCTGGCTGGAATGGAGGGGGACTTCTGGAAGTGAAGGTTGGTGGGGTCTTATTCAACCCCTCCCCTTTGCACACAGGAGTAAGATTTGTTCTGACTCCTCTATTCACAGCAGGGATAACAGAGTCCAATTTCATTCTGTGGCACCTTCCCATTTTGATGTTCTCCCTGAAACCCTGGCATTGCAGATTTAGGTCAGAGGCAGTGCATGCAAAAATGACATTTCTCCTTATCTTCAAAGACCTTGCCTCTGTTTACAAAAAAGCTAAGCTGCTTTAGTCTTTCTTAATCAAAATAGAGGAAGAAGACTTCATGCATGCAGCATTCACTTAAGAATAGGAGAAAAATGTGCCCACAGCCATTTCCTGTATTACACTTTACTCCTTTCTGATGTGCTATCCTTTTTTCTGCTCCCCATGGGCACTGAATTCATTAGTTGTTAGAGTATTTTGTCAGCATAACCACCAAGCCACAAAAGCACAGGTTCTAGCCTTCAGGAAGACCTAGAAGCCGTAAAGTCAGCTGGATTTGAGCCTAAATACATTAGACGTTGATTTGGAACCAAGATACCTAAATTTCTGTGCCGGTCATTAAGAATGATGAACGTGAGTCAGTGAGGGCAAGTGGCCCTCCTGGAAAGCAGTTCTATTCTTAAAAATCCACTACAATAATTAAATAAATTATAGATACAGAGGCATCCTACAGCTGGTGACAGAGGTAGGTAAGCCAGTCCCATTCCATTCACGTTGACTCAGTAAGAATTTATTTAACCTTAAATTCTGAGAATATAATGATGAAAAACCTCATAGTTCTTGTCCTCAAGGAGTTTACAATCCATATGTGTGTCTGGGGGGGGGGAGCAGAAAAAGAGGGGAACGAAACATATACACAAATAGGTAGAGTATGTTAAGGCTAAGAGGAGAGAGAGAGAGAGAGAGAGAGAGAGAGAGAGACAGAGAGAGACAGAGACAGAGAGACAGAGAGAGAGAGAGAGGGAAAGGGAGACATCCCTTCTTAGCTACAGGGATCAGGAAGATCTTCCTACAGGAGGTGATACCTAGGCATGGTGACATGCAGGGAGCAGGTTCCATCCATGGAGGGAAGGTATACACATGTACATAGAAGCACTGGGGAGCCATTAACAGTCCAATTTGTGTGAAAATGTACAGTATGTTAAAGGAAGGTGTGTGAACTAAATCTTGGACCAGCCAGTGGAATATCTTCAATGCTAGCCCTTGAAATTTGTATTTTATCCTGAAGGAAATAAGACAGTAAAGGCAGTTAAGGAAGCACCTATCTGGCACAGTAGATAGAGTGCCAGACTTAGAGTCAGGAAGACCTGGATTCAAGTCTGGCATCAGACAATCACTAGTGGTGTGTGACCCTGAGAAAGTTACTTAACCCTGTTTGCCTCTGATTCTTCATCTGATAAATGAGCTAGAAAAGGATATGGCAAACCACTCCAATATTTTTGCCAAGAGTTGGACAGGCCTGAACTAGACCAGCAGCAAAGATGGTTAAACAGTAAGAAACTAGAATCTTTGTACAAGGCTCTTATTTGAATATGACTGGTCACTTACTTTGATACTAATGAGAAATTAGAGGCTTCATTTTGATGGTAATATGATAGAGAATCCCTTTGCCTACACAAAGACTGCACAAGTTTTCCTTCCTTAATAGTATTTTTTTCAATCACACATAAAGATACTTTTCAACATTCATTTTTATAAAATTTTGAATTTCAGATTTTCCTTTTTCCCCCCTCTCCTTCTTCTCCATGAAAGAAAGCAATCTTATATAAGATATACATGTTACAGTCATGTTAAACGTATTTCCACATTAGCCATGTTGTGAAAGAAGAATCAGAACAAAAGGCAAAAACCATGAGAAAAAAAAGTGAAAATACAGTGTTTTGATCTCCACTTAGACTCCACAGTTCTTTTTAAATGGTTCACATTTTCCATCACAAGTCTTTTGGCATTGTCATGGATGATTATATTGCTAAGAAGAGCTAAGACTATCATAGCTGATCATCTTAAAATGTTGCCGTTACTGTATATGATGTTCTCTCATACTGCTCACTTTACTCAGCATCAGTTCATGCAAGTTTTTCTGAAATCTGTCACACAATAGTATTCCATTATATTCATATACCACAACTTGTTCAGCCACTCCCCAACTGATGTTCTTTCCCTCAATTTCCAATTCTTGACCACCACAAAGAGAGCTGCTATAAATATTTTTGTACATATGGGTTCTTTTTAGGATACAGACCTAGTAGTGGTATTGCTGGATCAAAGGGTATGCACAATTTTGTTGCCCTTTGGGCATAGTTCCAAATTGCTCTCCAGAATGGTTGGATCAGTTCACAACTCCACCAGCAATGCATTACTTTTCCAGCTTTTCCACATCTTCTCCAACATTTATCATTTTTCTTTTCTGTCATATTAGCCAAACTGATAGATGTAAGGTGGTACCTCAGAGTTGTTTTAATTTTGCATTTCTCTAATCAGTAGTGGCTTAGTGCATTTTTTCATATGATTATAGATACCTTTAATTCCTTCATCTGAAAACTTCCTGTTCATATGCTTTGACCATTTATCAATTGTATTCTTAAAAATTTGACTCAGTTCTCTATATAGCTTAGAAATGAGATATTTATCAGAAATGCTAACTGTAAAAATTGCTTCCCAGTTTTTTGCTTTCCTTTTAATCTTGGTTGCACTGGTTTTGTTTGTGCAAAAGTTTTAAAATTTAATATAATAAAAAGTATGCATTTTGCATTTCATAATGTTCTCTATGTCTTGTTAGGTCATAAATTCTTTCCATATATATATATATATATATATATATCTGACAAGTAAACTATTCCTTGCTCTCCTAATGTGCTTATGGTATCATCCCTCATGTCTAAAGCACGTATCCATTTTGACTTTATCTTGATATTGGGTGTGAGATATTGATCTATGCCTAGTTTCTAGTTCCTGACATATTATTTTCCAGTTTTGCCCATAGTTTTTTTTTAATTAAATAGTGAGTTCTTATCCCAGAAGCTGGAGTTTTTGGGTTTATCAAACAGTAGATTACTATAATCATTGACTACTGTGTCTTGTGTACCTAACCTATTCCACCGATTCAACACTCTATTTCTTAGCCAGTAACAAATGTTTGCCTTCTTTCCCATATATTATGTGGTCTCTGACATTTTCTGTCAACTGAATTTATTGGTAAAATCACAGCCTTCTTTTCTAATCACTTCCTCCATTTGAGTGTAATGGAAACAATCAAGTAACTTGGAGTCAGGAAAGTCCTAGTCTCCAATCCCATCTGTAATACTTAATAGTTGGATCATCATGGCCAGGTCACTTAATTTCTCAGGACCCATTTCTTCATCTGGAACATGGTATCTGTATTACTTATCTAACTGGATTGTTGTGAAAACCAAGTGAGTTTTTTGTAAACTCAGAATGTTATATAAATTATCAGTTATTATTGTTATGTTTAAGTTATACCTGGTTGAAGTACATTAGGGCTTAAATTAATGAGGATTTCAACTCTTGAAAATCTGCTATCTTCTTTTGTTTTCCCTAGAGTATTTTACCTGTTTGCATAGGATTGTAAATTACCTTGCAAGTAGCACAGGAAGATATGATAATTTTAAAATGGGAGAAAGACAACATTTGACTATGCCATGTGAATATTTCTGAGAGCCTTACTCCTAGAAAGAGTTATTGGAACAAAGCTATATAGTGACCAATATGCACGGATGGTACCTATTATTATAGTAGATACAATGGTACAAGGGCATTGTCAAGATTTTTATCATGTCCCGTTCTGAAGAGACCACATGTATACACATGTGTTTCCAGTGCCTAGTGTGTATATGCATACATACATATGTATTTCCAGTGCATACACACAAACATGCACACATGTGTATGTGTGCACATGTGTGTAGATATACAGACATGTATATGTACTATATGTAATTGTATATTAAGCTTTAGTTACTATATATAATATATATAATTAATAATTATCTGTAATTATATATATTAAGCTTTAACAGTTTAGAAGTGCATTAAGACTTTTGTAACACCGTGTGTATGAAATCCTAAACCCTGGTGCTTCTTTCATTTGCTTGGAATATCCACTCTAAGAGGCATTTGGTTCCATTGTCCATGCACTGGGCGTCAGTTCTGGAACCAGGGGAGGTGCAACGTACCTCAGCACAGGAACATCCAAGTCTACAAAAGGGCCTGTCTATGAAAACAACTTGTCAAAACTTGCTACCTCTGAAGTAATGACTTTCCACTGAAGACCTCAAGCTTTGTTTTGTTTTTTTCTCCTCTTGGATAATATAAAATATTTTCATTTTTAGGGAGCTTTTGCCATGCCTAATTTATTTTACCTCTAGTCTTCAGCATTATCACTCTGAAAACAAAGTAACTGGTTTGTAATTAAGCAGAGCTGAAGCAGGCCTTAAGATTTACTGAAAGCCCATGTTTTTCATGTTAATCCATCCTATGAGAACATTTCCTTTTCCCGGGGAAGTGCCTGATTCTCTTTTGCACAGCTCTCCCAATCCCAGGCAGAAGGGCAAGGTGACATTGATATTTGCTCACAGTGTCATTGCTGAGCTCTTGCAGGGCTAGGGCATCTGACACTTCCTGACTGATGGAGTGCTGATGGATGGAAGCTGTCTGGATGCTGGACAAATGTTTAGTAACTAGACAGAGCCTGGATTTATGAGTCTAAATGTGCCAGTATGTCAAGGTCAAGACATATCTTATGTCAACCAAGAAGATGTACTTAAATGCATATTATTTTCTTAAATGATGAGCTTTTTCCATAGTCACAGCTTCCCTTCTCCCCTTGACTCTTTTAGCCCCACCATCAATATCTTGATGCTGTACATGCATTAGTTGTGGGAGACAGGCACAATTTTAGGCCTTACGATATGAAATCAAAGTCAACAGCCCTTTAATTTATCCTTATTTATGATCTGCCCCAGTGGAATAAATGTTATCATTGCCATTTTGCAACTAGATACACAGTGGCTAAGTCCAAACTTGAAAACTGAACTGGACAACAGGGCGATTTTTTCAAAAAGCTTTTCATCACTTTTGTTTTTAATTATCTGAGTATTTCAACTGAATATATTCTCTTAGCCTAAATGAACTAAGAACAGCTAGTTGTTCCAGTGGATAGAGCACTGGCCTGGAGTCAGGAAGACTCATCTTCCTGAGTTCAAATCAGGCCTCAGACACTTACTAGCTATATGATCCTGGGCAAGTAACTTAATTCTGTTTGACTCAGTTTCCTCATCTATAAAAATGAGCTGGAGAAGGAAAAGGCAAACCACTCTGGTATCTTTGCCAAGAAAACCCCAAACAGGGTCACAAAGAGCCAGACACAACTGAAAAATGACTGAACATACTCACACACACACACACACACACAAATGTGCTAAAGATCTTCATTGCTTAATTTTCCATATCTTTTAAAGGATGTGGTTATTTCATAACTAAAAATTAGCCTAATGCTGTATTAGTGAGCAAATTCCAGAATTATCCCCTTTTTACCTAAAGCAAAATCTATTGGATTATAGAATAGTTCTGATTATTAAGAAATAAGGCACATATTTTGTACCTTAATGATAATAGTAGCAATAGCTGGAACTAATAGAAGGCTTTAAGGTTTGCAAAGCACTTAGTACATTCTTTTCCTTTGAACCTCACAACCCAGGGAGGTAGGGGTGATAATTGTCCCCATTTTATAGACAAGGAGGCCGAGCCTGAGAGTGGTTATTCGGTCTGCCCAGGTTCACACAGCTGGAAAGCGTCTGGGGAAGGATCCAAAAATGCATCTTGCTGACTCCATGACACCAAGTTGCCGCTGACCGCTAATTAAGGCTTAAGGAATAATTATTTTTAAAAAGCCATCTAATGTTTAACCTTACGATGTGAAGTATTATATATACTATATGATGATATAGTACATAATAATGATATACTATGTATACATATGTGTGTGTATAAAAGGTAGTTATTTTCTGGACAGTCTGATTTTTGGGCAATCACTGCCCAAATCAGGACTCTTGGTGTTGTACATGCCCAAAGCAAAACCTCAGATTCCCCACAGCTGTGTTGATCAGAACTCTCATTTTGAAGACAGGTCTTCCTATATAGAGAATTTTGAGCAAGATATTGTGCAACACTGAACCTGGCTTAGCTTCCTGAGCAAGGAACTTGATTTGAAACATTGTCCAAGAATCTATCAGGGACTGTGCCATCAGGACAGGCTTCAGTTCCAGGAAACCACTGACTAGGCAGATACTGGCTTGTGTTACCAGACTTAGAACCTCCTGACAGCGCAGTCTAAGCCACTAACTGGGGCACCTATTCCCCCAGTCCATTTGCCCAGCAGACATGAATTGGGTGTTCAGCCAGGGTGGGGGAGGACTTTCTTTCCTTCCAGGAGCAGAGTGCAGAATTTCAGTGCCCTCTAGTGTTGAACCTTCCTTTTACTGGTGGTTAGATAGGTTCTCCAGGTGGTGACGTTTAACTTTGCAGCTAGTTACAAGCTATAGGTTTCACAGCCTACAGATCTTAGACAGGTGGTTATCAGTGTGTGTTTTATCCCTGTGAAAGCCAGGGTCCTGTTAGAATGCATTTGCTCTCCACAGTTCTTTTGGCTTCTTTTTCCAAGAAATCCACTCTTTCCTTTTTCCTAGCTGTGACCTGTGTTCAGGTCATGGGTTAGGGCAGATTGTTACCCTGATTATTCAAGAGTTTTGTCTCTATATAAATCTACACATGTCATAAATAACATCTGTCTGTAATTTATAGCAGATATTATCTTCGTGTCTCAATTTTTATTTTACAGTATAAAACTCTATTTCAAGAGATATATTACATTGTAACCTTAGAAAACTTTGATCTTTTTGCCTAAATTATTAATATAGTACTTCAATGGATCCACAATATCATCAAAGCATGCATTCTTTCCAGTGATACAGGGCATAACTCTAATACGCCTTCTAGGCCTGTACACCTCATGCCCATGTCCTGTCTTAACTCATCTACTTTGATCTATAGTTGTTGCTGTTTAGTTCACAAAAAAGAGATTCTTATTATCTGCCTTTCTAGTTAATCATGGCCCCATCCAGCGATCTGATTTTCCTCTTCATCTCTTGTCACTGACTGGGGACCGGTGCGGCATGTGTGCTATCCACCTATTAGCCTTTCCATTTATGATGTAGCTAGCTAGCCTCCTTTTGCTGAGTATCCTCCAGGCCGCTTTATGCTCCTATTTCCTGATTGTTGTCCATTTTCACCTCCCTTGCACCTTTCCTCACCTACTGGCTGACCCCTGATTTTTATTCTTTTGAGATTGTGCTATTCCAAAATTCACAGCCACATATCATGACCAATAGAATATGGGTTTTTAAAACATGAAATTTTTTTAGGAAGAAGCTTGGGGGGTGAAGAGGTCATTGAAATCATCATACAGTTTTCTAAATACAATCCAATCAGTCGTATTTTTCCAATTAGATTCTAGGACCAGTTGATTATCCACATGCAACATGTATCAATGATAGATGTCATGATAGACTGGCTCTATGTATGCACTTTACCAATAAAAAATCTTTATCCATTTGTTTTTTCTCACCTAAACTGAGCTCCTTTGAGTGATTTTGAGTTGAGCTTAGTAGGTTCTGTAAAATTCCAGGATTTGATGCAGTCAGCATAATGTTACCTCTGAATAAGAGTATTTGGAAGACCTCACCATAAATAGGGAATCCCTCTTACTCTGGGAGTTGGAACTAGGTGTCTTTTATGATAGTGATGAATTCTTTTGATTAGCATATGTCTACCTCTTTCATGCTTTTCTTGATATTCATATTTGGGAAACTATTAATCAATCAATCTCTGACATCTGTCAAGGAATCTTGTGTGAATTTAGCACACATATGGAAATTGCTTTGTGAAAGAATTGCCATAAAGGCTGGCTTCTGCTTCAGCAAAGTAAATCCTTTTTTGTCCTAAACAGTCAGTAAGAAGTAGGATGTTGTATTCTCTGCACTTTCCAGTCAAACCCCATTTTTCATTGAGATATGATAGGTATGTGGATTATAAGATACCCTAAACTGACTGTCTAGTGACTCCTGGTGCTTACTGTCAGTGGGGAGAAAAGGACTGAGCTTGATACCCACTGATCGCCCATTACTTTGCCGAAATCTTTTGTTCCTGATAAGAGTTTTGAAAAATAACCTTGTAGAACTTTGATCTATAGTTGTCATTTTTTAGTTCACAAAAAAGAGATTCTTATTATCTGCCTTTCCAGTTAATCATGTATGAGAAAGACTGAGAAAGACTGAAAATAGGGATGAAACAGGGAGCATAAGCATGATAATAAAGGAAAAATCAGATTGGAAAGAAAGCATAGTCTGTCTTCACCACTTGCTTGCTAAGACAATATGAACAACATCTCAGTCAATATTCTGTAACGTTCATCAGAGAGTGACAGAAAAATGACAAAAATTCATTTTCTTGGATTCCAAATATGGAGAGTGAAGGCTACAGACTTGTATATATGTTTTAATGTGTATGTGATAGAGTTTCTTTCTTTTTTCCACAGGACCTCAGCATGGTTGTGGAGGTTATCTGACAAATGCAAGTTCCACCTTTGGTTCTCCCGATTCTAATGCTGACGGCAAATATGACAAGAATTTAAACTGTGTATGGATCATCACAGCACCTGTCAACAAAGTCATTAATCTGACCTTCATTGCGTTTTCCCTAGAAGCAAGGTCTTATCAAGGATGCTTTTATGATTATGTAAAGGTATGGAAATCAGGTTTGAAACCAGATACTACTAATCACAGCCTCCAATGTCAGGATGCCTCACTTTACTGCCCCTCTGAAAGGTTATAAATAAATTGACTTCTTATAAAACAATTTATTGTCCAATTGGCTTAGACTATAATTTCAGAGATACCTTATCTCTATTTCTGATTGATCTTTAATTAGCTTTACTTAGAAGCAGGACATTGAAGATATAGACTAGAGTTCTGGTGAGAGCACATACCAGCAGTAAAAATTGAAGCCTTGAGAATAGATAACCTCTCTGTCAGAGAAAACATAGACAGAGAAGAGCGGTAGACTAAGGGGCAGTTTGGGGAAATCCTCATAGTTTCAGTGGGAGAAGCGGAACCAGTGAAGGAAACAGAGGTTACTAATGACAATTTGACACATGTCCAAGCCTTGGTCTTATACAAGTCCTTCCCTCTTAAATAAATCTCACTTTCCTCTCAGGCACCTATATAGTCATCTAGACTCATAGCCTCATAGTACATGCTCCTCATCCTAAAACCAAACTTGAGGCCACACAAGTAGCTAACAGTCTGGTGACGGTCTTCTTCACTCCATGGACATATACATGCTTCCAATCTTCTAGGATTATCTCAGAAGCTAAGATTAGATGAGATGGTATGTCCAGTGAAAAGGACAAAGCTTCTGGAGTCAAAGTAACTGTGGATAAAACTACTGGTGCTCAGTACCTATTTCCTAACAAATCACTTAACCCTCCAGGCTTCAGTTTCCTCATCTGTAGAATGAGAGGATTGAGCCAGATGGCCCAGGAGGCACCTTCTAACTCTAAATCTGCGAACTTAGTCACTTGAGGTTCCTTTCTCCTGCAAGTTACAGTTTCATGTACTTTCCTTTGGATTCCTGAAGAGATGCTCCCTTTCCCATCAGATCCATACTATTCAAATAGCTCATTATAGAAGCAAACGGTAAAGGCTAATTTTTTTTTCTCACTCTCCTGTGTCATAGCTAAGGCGTAGTCTCAGAGGCTCATAGGATTAGAGCTGGACAAGACCTGGATCTAATCCCCTCGTTTTATAGATGGGGAAATTGAGGGTCAGAGACAAAGGTTACATTGAGTAGAAAAACTCAGACTCAAAGCCAGGTCCTCTAAGTCTAAATGCTGTGCCCTGCCCAGAGCTCCTCAGACCCAGTATTTGGGCCAGAATGCTTGATCCTTCTTTAGAAAGCTAAGGAACTCTGCTCACTCAGCAACACTGTGCCGTTCTCCACAGCTGTCATCTCTTAGGCTGAAAGGTTAGAAAATTGGAATTTATAAGACGCTAGGTCACATGACTAATCTCTCCTGGGGTTGTCTGATTGAGAGAGGTCTTACCGTTCACTCTCCCTGCTATGATGGATTATGGCAATGTAACTGAAATATACCTCTGCCCCAAGGCTGTCCTTAGCAGTTCTCAGGTTGGTCAAGGGGGGAAGAGGCACTGTTCCAAGGCTGACCCCTCTGCCTCCTCCCACTTTGGACCCAGGTCCACTCTTAAGTCTCTTAGTTCTGGTCGTCATTTAGCTCTCTTTTCCATCTCCCCCCTTTTCTCCTTTTCCCCTTCTGTTCTCTCTCTCTCTCTCTCTCTCTCTCTCTCTCTCTCTCTCTCTCTCTCTCTCTCTCTCTCAGGTTTCTGAAAAGGATCAGCTTTGCAACTGACCCCCTTTTTCATAGGCACAGGAAGAATGTATAGCTCCAAATACAAGTTAATGAACCTTGATGACTCATTGAATTAAGTGTACATGAGTCTTCATGTACTCAGAATCAGGAGTTGACCCCAGTACTCTCAGTGAGGTGCCAATGAAAAATACAAAGTCCCAAATGAAGGGTCACTTCGTCAGAAAAATCATCAATTTGAGGCAGCGCGGTGGTGCAGTGTATAAGGTACTGGATCAGGAATCAGGAGGACCTGAGTTCAAATCTGGCTTCAGACATTAGATGTGTAACTCTGGGCAAGTCACTTAACCCCAATTGTGAAAAAAGTGAAGGAAGGAAGGAAAGAAGGAAAGGAAGGAAGGAAGGAAGGAAGGAAGGAAGGGAGGAAGGAAGGAAGGAAGGAAGGAAGGAAGGAAGGAAGGAAGGAAGGAAGGAAGGAAGGAAGGAAGGAAGGAAAAGAAAGAAAAGAAAGAAGGAGGAAAAAGAAAGGAAGAAAGAGTCATCAAATGAATCAGGTTTCACTTATCAATGCTCCACGTTAATATAGGTTAAAGAGGAGCTTTCCTTACCATTACCACCATACATTGAAAAGATCCCTAAAGTTGGAGTCAGATACTACAGTTTTGGCTCTGTTATTTATACTTTTGTAAACTTGGGCACATCATCTACCTTTTCTGGCCCCAGTTTTTTACCATTTCTCAGAAAATGAGAGGTTTGAACTAGGTGACCTAGGTTTCTAATCAGCTCTAAAATGGTCCTATGGACCCTATGGGTTATTAACACCCATTTTATAGATGAGTATGAAAGTGTTATGAACACGCATTTTAATAGATGAATAAACTGAGGCTCAGGGAATTTAGATGATTTAGCCATAGTCATCTAAAAAGTATCCAAATGGTGACTCGGAAGGTGGGAGATGCCAGTATAATATAGCTTTGGGTCGAGTAGTCATCAGTATGTGTGTCATATGTTGCCCAGGAGGATGAAGAAGTTATTGGATTTGATGCAGAGAAAGTCATCAGTGACCTTTAGGAAAATATTTTCAATAGAGTGCTAAAAACAGAAGCCAGATTAGAGAAGGCTAAGAAGAGATTGCATATGTCAAGTTACTTTGATTCATATATATATATATATATATATATATATATATATATATATATATATATATATATATATATGTATGTATTCTGACAGTGAGACCAAAAAGGCTGAGTTGTAGGGCTGACCACTATAGAAGTTATTTTAGAACAGGTTACTAAAATATACTGTGGAATCATCTCCTCATAGGGTCTTTAAAATAAGACAAAATAGGTGCTAATTTCATTAAATTCTTAATATTATAGTTCTAGTGGTAGACAGAGGCATTGAGTAGTTCCATTCTCAAGCACTGTGATGCAGCAGTATCATTAAAATCTTCAGTGAGAGGCCCTAAAAGAATTGCCTGAAGTACTTAACAGAAACTTTACCATTTTAAATCTAAGAAATTGCTTTTGATTCCAAGTGTTGTTGTGCTTTTAATAAGCACCATAAAGACGTCTTGCCTTGCTTTATGTCTTAGTGCCAATGGCAAGGAGGGGAATAGTTTTCCCTCCTCCAAATGTTCAGTGTCCTTCAATTCCTTATTTCTTTTATGATAACACTGCTTCCCGAGTCACCCAAACACAGAACTCTGGGCTTGTTCTCGACTTATCCCTTGTTCTCATCCCATATGTCATACACTAAGTCATTTTAATCATTCCTTTGCATTATTTTTGTCACTACCACTTCTTTGCCATTGCTACTGCTACTACCCTTGTGTGAAGCCCTACTCCCTTGAACTATATTTTTGTCATTGCCACCTAACTGATCCCCTGTTGCTTGTCTCTGCCATTTATAATTAATTACCCAACCACCACTAGATTAATCTTTATAAAATTACCACTTTAATCATGTCACTCCACTACCTAATTTTTGATTGATTTTTTTTTTATTGATTTCCCCACTTCTGACAGCAGAAAACCCAAATTGTTTCATCTGACTTTGAAGGCTCTCTGACAATTGACCTTACTCTGCCTGTCCAACTCTTTCAATAATAACTAATAATGTTTAAATGCCTTCTGTGAGCAGAGCACTGTGCTACCTTGAAAGGGAGATACCAAGTTTAGATAATAAATAGTCCCTGCCCTCATAAAATTTTGTAGGGGATTAAGACACTAACATGGAGAATTGTAATACACATTATTAAATGCCGATTTTAAAGAGTCACAAAACGTAGAACTATAATAGATCTAAGAGTGAAGGTGATTAGTGACCCAGGAGACCAAGGACAAATTCTAGTGGAGGTGACATTTGAGTTGAGTTTTCAAGGATGGGTAGGATTTTAGCTGACAAAAAAGAGAGAGGAAATATATTCCAGGCATGAGCAGAGGCATAGACAGAGGTATATAAAAGCAGAGTGAGTGTGTCAGGGCCAGAACAGTTTTTCTGAAAAATTGTGTGTGTGAAAGGGAGTGATAGAAGATGTGCATGGAAAGAAAGGATGGTGTTAGGTTCAGCTTTGATTCTGGGGGAAAGGAGTTTGAACTTTAATGAGTAGGCAATAGACATCCATGGGAGATAGTTAAGCAAAGTAGTAACTTGATCTTTTCATAAGAAAGATAAAATTCTGGAAAAGATGTGAAGGATGAATTAGCTGGGGAGAGAATGAAGGCTGAGTAGAGAGAGACTTAGTTCAGAGAGCAAGAGGCTCAGTAGTGTGGTCAGAGTGGAACTAGAGAGGAGTACATGAGTATAAGAGCTGTGAGGATGAAATCAACTAAACTTGGTTTTCCAGTGGGAAACTGGTTGCTTAAAGTAGTAATGAGACATGAAGCCATGATGATAAGGAGCAAACTTGGGTCATTGACCTTTCTGCTATACCTGGAAAGATAGGTATAGCAGAGAAACATATACTTGGAAGAACAACATGGACCTATCCCTTCACTAGTATTGGGAGTTAAGTAGACCACAAAAAACTAGGCAGGAAGAAAGATAAGACCCCCCACTGGGAGACATTGCTTGATACCCTCTACAACAGGAAGGAGTCGTTGCTTAATGGTTACGTTGCTCAGGTATAAGTACATTCTTCATTTTTTTTAAACTGGGACAAGTGAAACCTGTCCTGCATTCTAAGACCAAGGCAGAATGCTTGGAAGAGAACTGAAGGTTCCTTCAAATGAACAGGAGATTTTATTCAATATTCAATAAATATTTATTAAGTGACAACTATGTGCCAGGAAAGTAAAATACAAATAAGAAAAAGCAAGACTGTGTCTCCCTTCAAGGATTGTTAGGACAACCTAATGGAAGTAGGTAAGATGCAAAAGGAAGCTGGAAAGCCAAGGAAGAGGTCACCCCAGAGGGTTCCCAGTGTGGAGACACCTTGTTTCATGGAGCTCAAACCAGGCAGAGCTGTAGATAGAAAGCTGAGAGTGCATGGAAAGTCTAGATCCTGCCCTTCTAGAAAAGAAAGCTTTGGGCAAGGTTAATGCTAGCCCTCCAGTTAGAGGGGAGAGGAAGCCAGGTAGTCAGGAAGGCATTAAGTATCCAAGGCTGGGTTAGCAGCACAGGGAGGTCTCAAATGATCAATTTATCCTGGGAGGGGCAACTTGGAGACTGAGTTTGAAAGTCCAGGTCCTACCCTCTCTAAAGGAAAGCTATGGGAAGAGTTAGTGTTCTTGTTCTGTGGAGTCCAAACCAATCAGAGCTACATATGAAAGCTATGAGCCAAGACATTCCTATGGTTTCCTTAGGTAGAAGCATGAGCCAGCATGTCATAGACTCACAGAAACCTTAGCATTGGAAGACACCTCAGCGACCACTTAGTGCAGTCTTGACCTGACCAAGAAGCCCCTTTCTAACATCCTCACCATTTTCTTGAAGACCTCAAATGAGGGGGGAATCCACAAGCTCTTCACAAGTCATTTCTACTTTGGAGAGCTCAGATTGATGGGAAGGATTTGTCTTACATTGGGCTGAGATCGGCCTGTCTGCAACTCTCAGTCATTTTAGTTTTCCTGCCTTCTGGTGCCAACCAAATAGAGGGAAATTCTCCATGTTCATTAGGAAGGAAGGAACTGCCATCTAGTGTTGAAGCTGTTTATTTCTATTTTGAACTTGGTTTTGGTTTTGTTTGTTTTGCCATTTTGCTTCATTCATTTGGGGCGCATTTATTAAATGTCTATTTTATGTCACACTTTAATGTCCTTTTATACCACTGATCACATTAGTAGCTGTAGCTCTGCCCTGAGGTCCCTGAAACACCTGATACCTTTAATTTAAAACTTTAGAGATATATCCCATGCCTAAAACAAAAATAACAGTTTCCATTTGTTTAGTAATACCGTGAAGGAGAAAAAATTCTGGACTAAATATCAAAGAAGTAGATTATCTTTGGGTAGCATCTTATTTAACTTTTTTCCTAACCCAGTAAAATTATGTGCATATAAATCTGTATGGCTGTCTCTGCAGCTGTGGATATAAATGCCATTAATTTTTATCTAATTCTCTTTTGGGGGAGGGGTAGCAAGGTGGTACAGTGGATAAAGTGCTAGCCTGGAGTAAAATAAATCTTCCTGAGTTCATATATGGTCTCATACACCTATTTACTGGTTTTCTTACCCCTGTTTGTCTCAGTTTTGTCACCTGTAAAAAATGAACTGGAGAAGGAAATGGCAAACGACTCTAGTATCTTTGCCAAGAAAACCCCAAACGGGGTCTAAGTCAGAAATGACTGAAAAATGACTGAATGTTTACAGATTTTCTATTGATTTAAAAAATAGAACAATTAAAATGCAAGATTGCTGGGAAGTCAGTTTAGACATCTCATGTCTCTGCATATCCTCTGAAATTCAATTCAATAAGTTTGACATTTATGAAGCATGTACTTAGCTGTGCTGGATACTGGTGATGCCAGCATGACAATGTGCAAATACTCTGGCCTCATTGAATTTAGAGCATAGATGATTATCACACGAGCCTGTGAGAGTCAGCACACTGAGTCTAGTGGGTAGAGTGCTGGACTTGGAGTCAGGAAGCCCACCTCAGGCAGTGTGACTAGCCTCCTTGGGCTACAGTTTCCTTAGCTCCAGAATGGGGGAAGGGACTGCATTCAGTGGTGCCTAAGGTCCCTTCCATCCCTAGATCTATGATCCTACAATCAATTCCTTTATTGAATACCTCATAAGGATGTGCCTGGTGTAGCTGTCACCTTGCCTTGGAGCATGCAAAAGTAGGTGAAAGATCAATAACCTTGGTCCATTATTAACCCATGAACTCACTAATTTAGCATAAAACTTATGAGGCCTGAGAATAAATGGATGAGTAATAAGCTCTTTGTCTTCTTTGTCTTTTACAGGTATATGATGGTGATAATGAAGATGCCAATTTGGTTGGTTCATTCTGTGGCTCTACTCTACCTGCTCCTTTCATTTCTAGAGGCAACTTTCTCACAGTTAAATTTGTCAGTGATATATCTGTGGAAAGGGAAGGGTTTAAAGTTACATACACCACTTTGGACTGTAAGTAATTTGAAGGGATCTAAAATATTGCAAAATAAAAATTTCTTAGATAAAACTCATCTAGAATACCCTGACTCTATAGAAGCTCAGTTGGGTCACCCCAGTTTAATGGACTGTCCATAGTCCATTAAAACAGATACACAATTATGGACTCATCAGTTAAGGGCAGCATCTTTTCATGAAAGTGCTTACATGAGGGTGTTTACATATTATTATCAGACAACCCTGGATTTTCACATCCTAGTTCCACTACCGATTAGCTATGTGTTCTTGGGTCAGTCTTTTCATTTCTTTGAGCTTCAGTTTACTCATCTGTAAAATGACAGCTTGTTGGCAAAGACTCCTCTCCTTGAATTCAAATCTGGCCTCAGACACTTACAAGCTGTGTGACCCTAGGCAAGTCACTTCAGCCTGTCTGCCTCAGTTTCCTCACCCCTAAAATGAGCTGGAGAAGGAGGCAAACCACTCTAGTATCTTGGGCAAGAAAACCCCAAATGGGGTCACAAAGCATCGGACATGACTGAAATGACTGAACCACAAAATGGGGATATTAATGTTTGCCTCTCTACTCTCACAAGGTCGCTGTGAGAATCAGACAAGATCGCATACAGGGCAACACGGTAGAAATTAATGACCTCACTATTCTTTCCCTCTCTGGCACAGCACCATGTGGAGGAACATTCAATGCCACCTTAAGCCCCCAGACTGCTGCATCGCCCCATTCTCCAAACCCTCTTTCCCCATTGTCTGTCTGCACTTGGATCATCGATGCCCCTCCCCAGCAACAGGTCAAGCTGGTAGTTCGGGAATTTCAGCTGCGCTCTGAGGACTGCTCCCAGAATTACCTTCAGATTCAGGACTCCCCAGAGGTAATGGTAGTCACGGAACAACGAAATGCCCTTCTCCCAATTCTGTATTACTGGTTTGGGTAAGAGCCGTAGTGGAGGAGGAAAAGGAAAGATTCAATCAATCAGTAAAAATTTATTAAGCACCTCCTGTGTGTCAGGCTAAATTACTGGATAAAAAGAAAGGCAACGGATTCAGAACACATAAATGCAGAAGGCCCCTTCAAGTCTTATGATTTTGTAAGTTTTAAATCATCATCTCATTTTATTTTGTACACTACAGTCTCCATTTTACCGGCCAACAATTCAAAGGCAGCTTTTGCTGAAAAGCGTCTTTAGTGGGGCCCAAGATGGAAGTCTCTCATATAAGATTTCACTCTTTAGTGAACAGGGGGATCACCCTGTATGATATTTATTTATAAAACTAATTTATAAATGTTTTTGTATTCATAAAGTTAAGCAAACATTGTTAGAATTTCAGTCTTCCATGAAGCCAATCATATCAACGTTCACATGTTTTTTGCCTATTTCACGGAGGAACACTGTTATGAGATGAATAAAAAGCAGCATTTTTTTCTTCCTTCCACACATAAATTGTTCATCTTCCTGAGTGAATAGAAGCAGGCCGTGGCCACTCCACATCCAGTTGTAAGCTCTTTTCTATTGAGCATCAGAGCTGATTTTTGGCAGGATGTTTAATTTATATTTCAGTGTGTGATTTAAATACTCCTCAGGTTTGCTTTTCATGAGAGCAAACCTCACGTCTGAACAGTTTTTCATCCATTCTGTTTCAGAATGATCAGAACCTGGTACATCGTTTCTGCAGCAAGGATGCTTCAGCCGTACCTGAGTTTTATTCTTCTCAGCGAACCGCAGTTGTGGTTTTCAGATCAGCAGAATTCCGCAGTGACAGTAGAATTACGTTTACCTATCAAATCGCAGGTAAGCATCAAAACAGATGTTTATGTTCACATGTAGATTTTAATTTCCACCATTACAGTCGTTATGGATTTCAATAAGTACATCAGTCCTTGTTGCTAGTGATATTCATCCATGTGAGGTGAATGGGTTTCTCTATGGGACCCAAGTTATTAATGAAGCAATTACCTAGCTTATTGTAAGTCACCAGGTCAAGTCAATAAGTATTTATAAAGTACCTACTATGTTTGTGTCGCTATGCTAAGCACTGGGGATACAAAGAATTATAAAACAAAACAAAAAGTCTCTACTCTCAAGGAGCTCAGAGTGTAATGGGAGAGGCAACATGCAAAAAACTATGTGCAAAGAAGTAATAGGCAGGATAAATTGGAGATAATCCTAGAGAAAAGACATTACCAATAAGGGGAATTAGGAAAGACTTCTTATAGAAGGAGGCATTTTAACAAGCAACTTGAAGGAAGCCAGGAGATGGAAATGGGGAGGAGAGAAATTCAGGCACAGGGGACAGCTAAATCAAAAGATGGAATATTTTATTCAAGGGAATCAAGAAGGCTAAGTTAAAAATTAATGTTAGTCCAGATGACTGAGTCCTGTTTTCCACTTGGAAAGCTAGTCACCAAAACGTCTTACTTCTCTAGTTAAAAATATAAGTGATGTTTTGAGATCTTGAAGAATCAATTTATTTGCTGCAGAGAAGTTTATTCTCAGACTTACTGATCAGGCCATTCTTAGTCTGGATAAACCTAAAATGGTTTGTAATGGAAGCAAATAACAACACGAAACCCTTAGAGTTTTGGGGTCGATTGCAAAAAAAAAAAAATGTAGTCAACAAAACTTTTCCATTTTAATCAAAACTAAGTTAGTCATCTTGTGAGACCCTGAATGGCATCTGATTCAATGACTATATAACCAGAAAGTGGAGGAAATGAATGTCACAACCTCTGCCTCCTGCTAATGTCTAAGGAATGAAATGGGGAAAAAAAGGTTGCATGATGACTTCTGTTCATTGCAAATGTCGTATTTTTTTCACTCGTCCCCTGCCCATCCTCCCCAAGATTGCAACAGAGAATATAATCAAGCGTTTGGCTACCTGAAGAGCCCTGGGTGGCCGGAGAACTATGGCCATAACCTGGACTGTTCAGCCGTTCTCCGAGCCCCATCAAACCACTCCATCACACTCTTCTTCCACTTGTTCAATGTGGAGTCCACAAGGGCATGCACCAACGACTTCCTCGAGGTAACTGACAAACAAGTCTAATCTGATTCAAATTTGTAACAACTTGATGTCAAAGTGAATGATCATTTGAAATCTCAACCCAAATACCCCAAGTAGATGCTTTATAATGCATAAAGTGAGATATCTGGGAAGTCCAAAAGTCACAGGGCAGCCAATGATATTAGCATTGAAAAAGAAAACGCATTTTGGGGAACTACACTAAAGAATGATTTAAATTGCCTACTGACTACAATATATTCAGGGCAGCAGAAGTTTTCTACATGAGAGTTCATGACTCACCTTAAGTTTGATTCTGTGAAAAAATACATTAAATGCAGTGAGTAATATCACTGATAGATTGTTGTCTAAAATACTTGGCAAACGACAGCCACTACTAGCCATGATTCCCTTAGGTCACATAGCTGTGTTGATTGCCAAACCGTTGGTTCTGTGTCCATGTCATCTCTCTCATCCATCTCCTCTTCTCCATTTATACATCTACCACACTAGTTGGGCCCTTACCACCTCTAGCCTACACTGTGGCAATAACATCCTCTTTGGTCTCCATACCTCAGGACTCTTCCACCTCAATCCATTCTCCTCACAGCTTCTACATGATTATTTATCCCTGAGGTGAAAGTCAAATCAGGTCACCTTCCCATGGCAGTGTGGGATTGAGTACTGAGCTTGGAATCATGATGGCTGTGGTTTAGTAGGGCATCTTCAAAGCACCTAAGTACTGAGGCAGCTCAAGGGGTTGACAGAAATAGGAAAGTGCAACTTTACATGTGCGTTTTTCAAACTCTAGTTATATTGGCTCTTCTAGAGTGATGGAGGCAAGGGGCAAAATGAGGTTGATATTAAACAGTTAATATTAGTTAATATATAGTTAAAATAGTTTAAAAAGTTACCTTTTTTACAGGTAAGAAACGGGAGTGACGGAAGTTCCCCATTACTTGGCAAGTACTGTGGCACACAGCTCCCTAATCCCATCTTCTCTAAAAATCACCTTCTGTATCTACGATTCAGGAGTGACTTTATACACTCAGGTCATGGATATGAAATTCTGTGGACATCGTCCCCATTCGGTAAGCTACAGGCTATTCTTGCTCTTCCAGGGATAAAGTTAGAAAATCTTCGGATATCTACTGGGAAAAGCAAAAGACAAAGGTGGAATAATATGTTTTCCAGTTATTTGTATACCTGATTGAGGAAATGAGGAAAGCAGAAGGGTTCACTTACTTAGTGAAAGTCTAGAAACTCCTGCTTGAGTTTTATCTTTTTATCACTTTACATTTTTATCAATTTTGATCAACTTTCAAGATAAAATACAATATTCTTCGAAAAAAATTCAAGTTATTAAAACATGCTAAATATTATGTATCTGCATGGATGTTTCACAATGATAATTCCTTCTCCTGAAATAAGTTAGAGACTCAAAAACATGCAGTAATGAGTCATTATTTATCATTAAGTGCATTGTCAAGTCTCAGGGATAGGAAAAACTTTGTTAATAGTGATTTATTCTGCTTTTACATTACATCAAAGGGTGCAAGATTGTTAGGTTATCACTATTATAGCCAGACCACAAAAGGAGAAAGAATTGCTTCTTCCTTCCAAATATCATGTATCATAAATGCTGATGAAGGGTAGAAATCCTTCCCAGATAATCTCACCATTATAAATAGTACATCATGGTCATTTCATAAATAAATATGGTTTTAAAAATAATTTAATAAATATTGATAACTTTTAGATCTTTGAAATTTGCCAAGCCTAGTGTATTAAGGTAAGTATATGATGACTTTTTAGAATGGTGGTAACTCCTAATCTTCATTTCCATTCTTCCTTCTCTTCCTCTACTGTCTTGTTTCTCTTTCATCCTCTCAGCTGCCTTGATATCACTGTATACAAATAGATCTGCACAGCTAGAAACATATCTTGTGGAGTTGTTTCTAATCTTTCTTGCTTTTCTTCTCCCTTTTCTCTTCCTTTTGTTCTAAATTTCTCATTTGAGGGGAACAGGCCTGGAAGAAACTAACTCAGAGCCAGCTCCATTTAGGGACATGAAGGTGAAGGCCTTCCCCATCACTGTGATCATAGGAGATCCTCCCGTGACCTGTAGGAGAAAAGTCTTTTCATAACTTCCTATATTTCTCAAGGAACTTTAAATCTGATTGTTGTGACTATGTTGAAATCTGACTAGCCTCCTTCCAACTTTTCTTCCAGGCTGTGGTGGAACTCTCTATGGGGAGGCTGGCTCTCTTACTAGTCCTGGCTACCCTGGTACTTATGAGAACAACACTCACTGTGAGTGGACCATTGCTGCCCCTGCTGGGAGAACGGTTACAGTGAGCTTTTATTTTATCAGCATTGATGATCCAGGAGACTGCATCCAAAACTATCTGATTCTCTATGATGGGCCTGATGCTAGCTCTCCATCATCTGGACCGTACTGTGGAGTGGTGAGTGAAATGGTCTCTGCGAGCTGAATTGTATTTATTTTAAAATGTTATACAAGATGTGGGTAACTTAATGTGCTAAGAAAAGAAAAGTAGCAAAATGAGAACCTTTTTTGATAAGATGCAGTTAATTTTTTCTTTCCATTTTGGAGGAGTGAGCACCATCTAGAGGGCTTTTAACAACATTAAAACATGTTTTCACTTGCTGTTTTTATGTACAGCATCTGAATGAAGCAGCTCAGTAAGAAAGTCATAGAAACATTGTGCCACCCAGTGTCCTTGCTTAAAATTATAGAAATATTTAGACAAGAAGCAGAAAAAATTAAACTGATGTTGAGTACAATGGTTAAATGAAACATAAGAAATACTTGCTGAGATGTAGCTTGATATCCTTATGAAGAACTGGGAAAAGTATATTCGGAGAATTGTTCTAAATGATGTAAGAGAGGCAGTGGGAATGTTACTGGACTTAGACTCAGAGCTCCATGCTAAAGGCCTGACTTAGACACTTAACCAGTTGTGTCTCTTAACTTCTCACCTGTAAATGGAGATATTAACACTCAAATTATTTACCTCATGGGGCTTTAAGGAAAGAACTTAGTAAAATTCAGAGCTCTCAGTGAGTTGTTATTATTAGAAATAATAATGATGTAAAAGAAAGTAGCCGTGTTATCGCATCCTTATAAACAGCTTGAATTTTAATATCTAGACAAACCACACTAAGCACATAGCATTATCCCTTGATGTTAGGCCAAAAGAAGAAACTAAAGAAGTATTACACAATAAAATCTGATATTCATATTTCATGAAAAACCATAATGTGATCCAATGAATAAAGGATGAGCCTGGAGCAAGGCAATCTGGGGTTCAAGGCTTATCTCTGACATCACACAGACGAGGCACTCAGCTTATCTGGACAGCTCTTTAAGATATTCAGTAATAGATGATGTTCCTGTCTACACCTGTGAAGGAACTGTGAACTCCAGGAGTTTCTTACACTAATAAAATAACAGGGTCAGACTTATCAGCCCCACATTTACCTCTCCCCCAAAAATTCAGATAAGGGCAATGCTGCACCTGGGTTTCAGAGATGATTTTATGAAAGGGGTTTGATATGTAATTACAAATTTGTAACCATTTAGGAAAGGAAAAAAAGGTAACCAGTGCGTACTGTGTATACTGCTAAATAAATATTCCCTTGGGAGGCAAGATGGCATAGTAGATGTGGTAGATACCTTGGAGTCAGAAAGACCTGGGTTCGTATCCTACTTCTATACACTTCATGAACCCTAGAAGTGTGAATGACCGTGGAGGTCATACTGTGCAAATTTCGAGGCTTCTCTGCTCCAAATGTCCATGTGGACGGTTTGTATCCAACCTATGGTAGAGCCTCCCAAGCTCTCATCGGTCTGGTCAACCACAGTCACACGTACTATACCTCCTTGATCCCAACATGGTGATATAATTCTAGTCCTCTTCAAGGATGAAGGACAACAGCCAATCAGCTGTGTGACCAGGGGCAAGTCCCTTAACTTGTCAATGCCGCAGGCAACCTTAGCTACCTAAAGCTAGTGGCGTATATTGTGACAAACTATTACACTCTGGTTTTCTAGATGTCAGAATTCCAGCTGTTTATTAATACGCATTCCATCTTACTTTTATATTAGTGCTACTCACATTATTGCTCAGAGTAATAATGACTCACATTTGGATGGTAAGAGGTAGCTTATTGATCTCTGTTGGAAGAGGAGTTTCTGTATCAAGAATTCCCTGTGCCGATGAAGTCAGATCTGAACCCAACCCTCTCAGTTTTGTTGGTGTAGCAGTTCGTCATTTCCAATTGCTATCACATGTATTATCTTAGTATTTCCTCTTCACAATAGCCCTGTAAGATACATAGGAATTATAATTCTTACTGTGTCACTGACCTTAGACAAATCACTTAATCCCTTTGAGCTGATTTCTCCTCTGTAAAAGGAGGTTAGAATAACTGTTTTCTAAGGTCCCCCTTTATCTCTAAAATCCCATGATTTATTCATTTGGTGTTTAAATTTTATAATTGTTTTCTTACATGAAGACTGTAAAACAATATTCTCCATTAAAATGGAAGATATTTGCATGGAAGATACTTATTGTATGAAGAATTATAATTTTTCTTGCAATATAAATTAAATTGAATTACTTTTGGGTAAATACCTTATCACCAATTGCTTCAGAATTTGGACAACTAAAAAATAAAGACACAAGAAGTATAAAAATTTACAAAAAGCTGATCAAATGAAAGCTAAGAAACTGTCAGATTTTTATACCCAGTGATCAATAATGAAGGTAGTGCAATAAAGAACATATAAGCCATAAAATACCGTACTGATAATATTAATACAATAAAGAACATTTCTCTCTACTATACTATCCTTCCTTTAAAAGTAGAGGCACAGGAGCAGCTAGGGGCTGCAGTGAATAGAGTTCTGGCCTTGAGTCAGGAGGACCTGAATTCAAATCCATCCTCAGACACTTACTAGCTGTGTGTTCCTGGGCAAGTCATTTGAGACTGAGTGCCCTACACTCCTCCCCCCTCCAAGGAAAAAGTAAAGGCAGTGTAAAGGGACTAGACTAGAAGTCAGGAGTCTCACTTGTCAGTGACTCCTTGTATGACCTTTGGCAAATTATTCCACTCTGGGTCTTAGTTTTCTTACTTTCAAATTTAAGGAATGAGGAAAGACAGTTCCTTAAGTTTTCCATTTTTAACATTATAAGATTTTTCTTCTCAAGCCACTCTAGCCCAGTGCCATCTTTCAGTTTTCTGAACTTCTCTACACAACTTATTGTCCATATCACAATACATAGAAGGATTAATGAACATTTTAAAATGTCTACTCACATAGTATTTTTACTTATGTGATCATCTCTAGAAAAATGCTTAAATTTGTGGAAACTTAATTTCTTTCTTTCTTTTTTAAATTTTAGGATACAAACATTGCTCCATTTGTAGCCTCCACTCATCGTGTCTTTATCAAATTTCATGCTGAGTATGCCGTTTCCCCATCAGCATTCCGATTAACCTGGAGCAGTATGTAGATGTTCAGCATATTCTTTTTAGTTGGCACTTTGTTTCCACCAGAGAGATAATCAGTTCATAAAATACTCGTTTGACAGAATGCTGCTATCATAATAAACAAGAATTGAACATCATTTATTGTCTAGTTTTGTTGTTGGGAACAGCTTGTACTTTTATCTTTTCCCCCATGAAAAAACATTTACAGTCATTGAATATGAAGTGAAATCTCCTGGAGTTTTAGCTATGCCGCATTTTAAATTATGTTTCATAAACTGAAATAAAAATGTTTCTTAAATGTTTACTTAAAAGGCATGTCAAAATTGTTTTGCAAAACTAAAAATGAGAAAAGATTGACTAGAAACGTTAATCATGAGAAAATATACATAACATAACAGGATTTTCACAATTGTGCTGTATTAACTTTTTAAAGTTCACAAAAAATTTGGTAATTCACTATATAGACATATACTTTGCTGGGTCTCTGAGCTCATTAATGGGGCATTCACTCCAACAGTGGAGGCAGAGCACATCTCCAGCAGTAGTCAGTGGGAACCAGGGCAGGCCACCTGTGTGTATGTGATAGGAGGAGGCCACACCCCTGAAAGAAAAGGGACTGACATCCACCTGAAGCCGGTGACCTCACTATCATTACACCACTGACCCACCCTCTTTTCTGATAACACCTTCGGAAAGTAAATTCGAGGTGGGGTGATATGCAGCAGCATATTTGCACCCACAATGCATGTTTTCGTCGGTCTTACTGCCACTTGCAATTCTGAATCTTGTAAGATTGTGGTGTTCCATGATTCACATTCTAATAGCACCATTGTGGAGCTATCAGTTTTAAAGAGATGAGTTTTTGTAGCAGTAAGAAATGTGAGATCATTGAAAGTGTTGCACATTCTCCCAAGCACATTCTCCCAAGTATAATTTGGCCAGAACTTTTCTTGCTATTTAATTCTGGACCTAAATGCTTGTTCCTGAAAAATATGCATTTTTTCCTCCTTTTCTTTCCCCAGTGTGAATAGACTGAATTTTTTTTAAGTGATTATGAATTTAATTGCAAAAACTTTACGGTGTTCTAGAGCTTAACTACATGCAATGAGTACGAGCTCATCGGCAAATGCAACTTCAGTATTTATAAAAAGTCCTCTTTCATTTGAATTCTGCACAAGAGATTTCTCTACAACACTGAGGAAGACCTTAGGGAAGTATTTATCTCCCTTTTTCATTCCAGTCTATATAGATTGATACTGAGTGAGCACTTTAGGGATTGTGGATCGGCTGCTTGAAATTACCAAAGATTTTAGGAGAAAGAAAACTCAGCTAAAAACTGTGAGCATAAGTAGATAGTCCAACAGGGAAGATGCTACTAACAGAAAGGAAGATCATCTAGAGGAGATCTAAATGGGCCCAAATATTTCTGAATAAATAATGCAAGACAAAGTAAAATCAATCAACACTTGATGAGGCAGAGAACCCTGTGGATTCCCAAGAGAGCATGGAACCACAGCAGAATGGTCCTGAATGGTTTAAAAGATAAGTAAATATTGTGGAAATAGAATTGGTGTTCTTCACAGCAGAAATAAGTGGCAAAATAGAATAACTTAAATTCATGATAATTCTCACCAAAGGGGAAAAAAAGAGAGGATAACCAACTGGAGTATAAATATGCAGAAGTAAAGGGCTTTTCAGAAAAAGAGAAAGCAAATACCAATAATGTTAAAAGAAAACATGCTTTATATGCAAGTCAATCCTATTGATCTTAATGATAGGATATGCAGAGATAACTTGAAGATTAAAACTCTTCCAGAAGAATGCAAGTCAAAAAGCCTGAATACCATCATGCAAGAAATAATACAAAAAAACTGCCCAGAATTTCTGAACACCAAACCCAAACTTAATCAAAAGAATCCACAGCTCCTCTCCAGAAAAACAAATGAAAAACCTTACGTGGCAAACTCCAAGACAACCTATGGTTATATTGAACAATTCTGATGACAAACAATTCTGTAAGCCATTTCTTAACTATAAAGGAAAGGGAATTTAAGTAACAAGAGTATTCTGGACCTACCAGAAACCACAGAAGGAAATGGAATAATGTGTTCCAAAGAGCAAAGGAGGTCAAGACACAGCCAGCCTAAGGTGATATGACCTGCAAACCTGAGCCTAATTATCAATGAAAAAAGAAATGGATATTCAATAAAAAAAAAAAGTAGTGAAGCATTGCCACACATGGAAGAAAAATGATGTTAGTAGATTATTTGCTTTGCCATACCCTAGATGATAGAAATGTAAAAATGCTAAACAAATCTAGCAACCAAAGATGGCACAAGTAATGGAATAAATTACCCTACAAAAAAAGAGGGGGGAAAAACTAGAAAGAGAGACACCTATGGAGTTAAAAACAACAGCAGCAGCAGCGGCAACAGATAACAAAAGGGAAGCCATTAAGAGATCTCTTTCTAAAAGGGCACAGCAAGACAAGGGTAATAGAACTGATGGTGGAGGAACAGGTTTGAAACCTCATGGGTTAAATCTCATGGCATGTGAGTCATTTTTTTTTTTTTGTGGGAATAAACTGCAGAATGTGAGAGATCATAAAATAGGAGAAGGGAGAAAGAAAATAGAAGGGGGAACATAGGATACATCCCAATCAAATTAATGGTAAAAAAAAATGAAGGGAAAGTAAGTCCTGCATCTCTTAAGAAGAAGAGGGTCTCCTGGAAAATGGGTGATGTGGCAGAAAGGAGGGACTGAAATGGGGAAAGAAAATGGGTAGTCTTGTTTTAGTGTTGGGGAAAAGGTTCCACTGAAGAGTACAACAAAAATAGACAACCTATCATGGGTTGTGGAGACTTTAGAATGGGTATCATTTGGTGCTCAGTGAGACTATTATCAATAAAACAGTGTTGTGCCTCCATGTATGGATACCATCTCGCCTCAGGGGAGAGGGACTCTAGCTCCTAGGGGCAAATGACATCCAGAAAGGAGGGAGGCCATGGACCCAGAGTCTTTATGGAAAATGGAGGAAAATGATCATGGGGAGGTCAAGTGAAAGTAATGAAATGCACAATCAGGAATACTGGGAAAATATCTGAACAATTAGAAAATATTTCTAGCCTCTCAATTTCCTAAAGGAGTTGGTAAGTCTAAGAACAAGACACAACCCCCTCCCACTCCCCCAAAAAAGATGTAGTTTGGGACAAGATTTACAGGGCAGTAACCTAGAAACTAATTAGAATGCAGAACTCAAAATAGGGAACTTAGAAGCTTTAATTCCATGAGGAATACAGAGGCTAAAGAAGAAATAAGGACCATGAATCAAAACCTAAAAGTCTAGAATATATAGAAAGGGAAGAGATTTAATGAAGAGAATGGGGAAAATAAATCCTATTTAGAAAAAAGCTAACGAAAGATTTTGAAGAGGAAGAGACAAGGAGATTTTACTTAACTACATGAATAAGAAAAAAGCAAAAAATTAGATAACTAGGTAAAGGGAGGAAATAAAAAGGAATTAATAAGCCAAACTATAGAAAGGGGTGACATGGGAAGAGGGATTGAGAGTGAGGGAAAGAGAACCTATGGAAACAGGATTTAGAGACAAAGTACTATATATAGAGAGGGAGATAAAACATCCTAAAAATCCTAATGCAAAAAAAACTACAGACAAATTGAGTACAATAAATACTCAATTCATAATTTTAAATGTGAATGGATTTTTTAAAAAGTCCAATAAAAGAAAAAAGAGTGACAGTGGATTAGAAAACAAAACTTCACAATCTGTTGCTTACAAAAAACACATCTAAAAAAATAAACATACACAGGATAAATACGAGGGTTTGGAACAAAATTTACTATGCATTGAGTCAAAAAATTCAGAAGTTTTAGTAATAGTAAAAACAAAAATTTATAACATAAAAAAGAGATAAAGAGAAGAAACTATACTATGCTGAAAGGAACTGTTGGAAACACTCTTGACACTAATAAGTATCAAGGAAAATTTATTGTAGCAGAGTTCAGAGGAATTGAACACTTTGGCCAAAGCAGACCCTCAGCCTCTTTTCAGGAGGAGGGGGCACTGAATACAGAAGTGAAATGAGCTATATGCTGTTAATTCAAGACAGATCCTCCCACCAGGAGATGGATTGGTCTATTTTCCATTAGGTTACTATCTTCTCTATGTACCCATTATGTTACCCCCTTAAGTGTGATTCCCCCCCCTCCCAAACATGCTCCAACATAGGACCCATGATCAGAAAATGGAAGAATAATTTATGTGGGGTGTATCTACTTATATACTTGAGGTTCATTAAACAAACACAGTGAAGAAAAGTCTTCTCTGGGTAACTCTAGGCCATTTTTCTTGGCTAGTTCCAACTAGCTGTAGATTTGGTTCTTTTATCAAAAATTTTGTAATTTTCTGAAGGCTGCTGTCTCCTGATTGTTTAATCTGCTGGTCTTCTTATTATTGGACTTATTCTCAATGACTTCATCAACTAATAGTAACTTCTGTGGAAACAACTTTTTTCTGTCTCTTACAGAACCATAAACAACAAACAGGTCACCATTAAAGTTATATTCTCCAAATATCTTAACATATAAATTCATAAAGGAAAAATGAACTGAATAATAAGAAGATAGTAATCCAGTAATGGTTAAAGACTTTAACATCCTTCTCTTAGTTCTGGACAAATCTAATAGAGATCTCAACAAAAGGGAAAATGCCGAGTTAAACAAATTGATGAGAAACCAGCATTAAAAGACTGATTTCATCTGTTAAATGGAAATACTAAAGAAAATTTGTATTTTTTAACACCACATGGAACTTTAAAAAACTGACCATTAATTAAGGCACAGAGATATATTTATTGTAAATGAATGGCAAAAGGCAGAAATATTAAACACATCCTTTCCAGATCATCATGCAATAAAAATGCTAATCAATCTACGTTATCCAAACAAAGGACAAATGGAAACTTCATGAAATCATAAATAATGAATGGATCAAAGAAATAAACATAGAAACAATTAATAATTATGTAAAAGTGATGAAATAACATACCAAAAGCCCTGGGAAACAATGAACCAACCTCCTAGCCAAAGACATGACAGCCAAAGAGAAGGGAACACTATGAGTTCTTGAACCCCAGTCTCCTGGATGGAGAAGGGGGTGGTGATTCCTGGATAGAAGCAGCCTCAGCTTCTCCTCTAACAATCTCAGGTATATTTCCATTCAAGGGTAATTCAAAACACAAGGTGGTGCTATAAGTCTGGGAGAGGGAAGACCATTAAAATGGTTGTTTATGGGTTACTTACTGAAAGTTACAAGTTTAATGTATTTTTCATGGAGTAAAATAAAAGCTGTCCTGTACGTGGTATGCATTGTTACCACAAGTGCTTGTATGGGTTGTCTGAACCTTTTTATCTACCAGTGGAGATTTACAAATAAAATATACCCTGAGATTGCCCATAAGTGACTGATTCTGGGTGGGAGAAGAATGAATGAAAAAAAAGCATTTTTAGGCATTTCCTCAAATACTGGATCTGGTTAGTTAAATTCCAGAGAAGAAGGTAGGGGTCCTGGGTTACATCTATTACTACTTACACAACCTCTAGTCTGAGTCTAGTCTCTGAATTATGACTATTTCCATACAGATCATATGATCATAAATTTAGATCAGAAAGGAACTTTATACATCATTTGTTCAACCTTGTTATTTTATAGATTGTTCTAAGATTAGGCCTCTTGATCTTGAAACCACTGTGAATCTCCCTATAAGGGAGGCAGTAGCTAATAGAATCTATGCATGGGAACCATTGTTTTAAGATGAGGCCTGATGTTCTCCGTTTAAGGGAGGCTATATATAAGCTTATAGAACACACTCATGAAAAAATACTGAAAATAGCAATTTTTGAAAGTTAATACCTTCTCAAGTTTCTCAAGTAATATTTTATTTACTATCTAGCTCATTTTACTTCCTGATAACAAACCACCAAAATATTTTCCCTTTATCCCTAATAAGCAAAACAGCCAGGTCCAGGAGGGCCACCCCCTATCAGAGTATAAGAATCCCACTCTCAGAAGGGCAACTTCATGCTTAATGAAACCACATCTTTGTGCTCCCCAATGCAGCACCACCTTTATGTGAGTTATATTCTGTGTTCATGTATATGTCTGAGCTGTGTGTGGGTCTTCCTTTCCTGCCTCCTCTTCCCCATTGCTTGAAATAAAACTTTGCATTGAAATGATTTCCATTATTTTACATGTTACTCTCAGTACTCAAACTTATTAATGGGTTTGACATCTTTGACATCTCTGAATGACTCCTCACACATAAGTTGTATGCTTGGACAAAGACTTAAGCTATTGATATCCATGCCTACTTGTGCATGGAAGAAGGAGGGAGTAGGGCACTGTGAACCCAGCTGCAGAAAGGGAGGACTCTAGGTTTTCACTGGAGTGACTCCTTATTGGCAGAGTACTGTCCTAAACTGAAGCACTGACAAGTTAGGTGCCACATCTAAGGTCCCAGAACTTAAGACTGAGACAGTGAAGCCTACATGTCTTGCTCAAGTTAGTTAAATGTAGAGAAGATCTGAGAGAGCATATAGTTTAACCTGCTCACTTAACATAGGAAATCACGGCTCAGAGAGGCTAGTTTGTCTTTGGTTGTACACCTAGGAAATAACGAATTCTGGTCAGGTGACTACAATTTTCGACTATTTCCACTGCATGACTCTGCCTTTCTAGGTGGGATATAAGCTACAGAGACGAAGAGGCAGTGTAGTACAGTAATTAAACACACAGACATGTATGACATGGATTTTCAAGTCAGGGGGGCTCAGTTTAAATTCCATTCTCGACACTACTTGTGTCCTCTTGGGAAATAAATTAACAAGGAATTTAACTGGTACATTCATATCACCTTACTGGATTTTAGTTTCCTCTCTGTAAAATTAGGGGGTTGGATTAAATGACATCTTAGATACCTGTTAAATCTATAATCCTTACTGTCAGATTTGTTACTTGGTCTACATATGGCTTAAGAAATGTGGCTGAACATAGCAGATGGCTTAAGCATTTATCTTTAACTGTTCCCCAGTTAGATAAGTTGTTAGACCATGGGTTGTGTCAACAGGCATACACAGGGTATGTGTATAATAGTTAAAAATTATGTAATACCTACTATGTGTCAGGAGTTTTATAAATACTAACTCATTTGATTCTCACAACTACTTGGAGAGATAGGGACTTTTATTATCCCCATTTTACAGATAAGGAAACTGAGGCAAAGAGGTCAAGTGATTTTGTTAGGGTTGCAAAGCTAGTATCAAAGGACAGATGACTCAATCTTTCTGACTCCAGACTCCAAGCTCTATTGACTATGTCACCCAGTGTCCCAGAAAGTTTTATTACTATAACTTTAGCCTTCTTTTTTGAATAATAATTATTGGGCTTGTTTTTTCATGTGCTTTATTTGCTAAGGGACTGTGATACTAGCTGCCTCCATAAGTTGACCAGCTGAGTTGCAAATGGAATACCTACCCAGATGATTTCTAGGAATGCCCATGTAATACACTATAGACCAAATCCCTCCAAACATTCTAGAATGAATATAGCTTTTAAATTATTACTTTTATTTCCCTGTGAATGAAGGAGCTGAGAATAGTTCTTTGGGTGGGAGGAGTAACACAGAGGAAGAGACAGATGGTAGTCTGTTGAGAGAGAGTATTATATAAAAGTCTTGAGGGAAACTTACGCTTCCACACACATTCACCTATTTCACAATTTCACAAACCCCAATATCCAACTTCAGTTTTGCTTAAAACAGTGGTTAACATTTTTTAATTTGTGCACCCTTATGGCCATCTGGTGGAACTTACAGATACTTTTTGTGAATAGCGTTTTTATTTGCATAAAATACAATATGTAGGATTACCAAGGAAACTATTAAAATAGTTGTCAAAAAGTTCTTTAAAAAGTTAACAGACTCAAGGTTAAGAATTACTGGTTTAAAACATGATTCGAGGTTTGATCTGCTTAAAAAGTTTTTAAATGGTGGGGTCCTCAATTGTGTTCTCAGGGTAACTTCCAATTTTTGGAGACAAAGAATGCAGGTGTAATATTAGTATATTACAATTAGATAGGTTTGGTAAAACAAATGAACTTGCTGCTGTGCAAGTATCTTTAAAACAAGTCCCTGGCTTGACCCCAAATTCTAGGATTTTCATCTAGAACACCACTCCCTAGGATCTGGTCTCTTCTGTCCTTTTCCTGTGATCCCATTAGTCCCCCCCCTTCCCAAGACAAATATAATAATTAACTAAGCTCATGATGAAATGACATTTAAAAAATATATAAATACACAATAACTTGGAGACTCTAAGAAAGTTCCTTTGAGAACAATTTCAACCTAATCGGTTTCTTTTCAAATCTTCTATTTTTTCATTTGATGCATTTAAAAGCAATATTCTGAGAAAGGGTCCAAAGGTTTCTGTCAGTCAACAAGAGTAAGCATTTATTAAGCGCCTTTTTTATGTGCCAGGTTCCAGGAGACCATAAGATTCTGAGGCAAGGTGAGCCGATCTGGAGCCTCCTTGTCTCCATTCCCCAACCCTCTCAGGGCCAATGACAAGGGAGCCTCCAGACACTTTGCTGCAATAGTTCATGGGATCCAGCGCTTGGATCCAATCAATCAACATTTATTAAGCGCCTACGATGTGCCAGGCACTCTGAGTAAGATGGCAAGGGAATACAGTAAAAAAGGTAAAAGAAAGCCCCTGCCCTCGAGGAGCTTCCGACCTAACGGGGTAGACAACCGGAAAACAAACGTATACAAAAGCTAGGGACAGGACAAATAAATTCATAAGCATTTATTAAGTGCCTTCTGTGTGCTGGGCAATGTGTTAAGTACTGAGGCTACAGCGTGCAAACAAATCTATACAGGATAAATAAACGGAACAGCTTCTTAAAACCCCAGAGGATAACGGACCCAGAGCCGCGCGGTTTTCTGACAACAGGCTCGGCCGAAGGCGCAAGACTTTCTCTGAGTTTCCTACTTCCTAGTACGCCTCGGCTGCCCCTCTCCCCCGACACTCGCCAACGAAACTGGATATGCGCAAGCGCTCCTGCGCACGCGCCCTCGGCTTCACCAATCAGCATCCTAAGAGCGAACTTCTGGGGGCGGGGCCGAGGGCGGAGCGGGGCGGAGTCTGAGGCCAGGTCCTCTGAGGTGATTGGCCAGCCTGGAGCGCCACATTTCGAGAAGGGGCGGAGCCTCTCCCTGAGGCCCTGGCCTCGGAGCATTTCTCCTAAATTGGGAAGAGTCCTGAGGTTCTCTCGCGCTGTAGGGGCGGGAGCGGAGAGTGGCGGTCTGCGCTTGCGCCGGGGTCTGGGACAGGGCGTGTTTACTCCTGTGGACTCCCGGCTTGACGGTGCGGGACCCCCGACGTTGCGGCTGGGCACGGTAAGTGAGGGAGGCGGTGGGCCGGGCGGGGGCGCCCCTCGGCCGACCCTCCGACCTGGGGACGGGGCGCGGGGCGGGTGCGGCTCAGTCCGCCGTCGGGGCTGGCGTGGGAGGTGCCGGGACCCCCAGACTCACGTGAGCCGCGCTGCTCGTTTGTGTCCCCTGCAGACCATGTCCAAGTCTCTGAAGAAGCTGGTGGAGGAGAGCCGGGAGAAGAACCAGCCCGAGGTGGACATGTGCGACCGCGGCGTCTCCAACATGCTGGATGTCCACGGCCTGTGTGAGTAGCCCCGGGGTCCGGAGCCGGGGGTGGGGGGGACGGGGGCGGGGGACCCCAAAGCTCCCCGCGGGGGTCGCGCTCTCCGGCTGGCAGCCCCGGCGGGGCTCGGCCAGCCTCCACCCCCCCGTCCGCCCACTTTCCCAAACTTTTGAAAGGTCGTAGATGTAGGGCCAGGGCGTGTTACAGGGGAGGAAACTGAGGCCCGGCCATCATCGAGGTGACGCGCGAGTCTAGGTCTCCCGACTCCACGATTCCGTCCGATCCGTGAGTATTGACCGTGCCTCGCAGGAGTGCCTTGACAGGGTTCATAGACTTTTTGAAAACTTGACATTACTTAACAGTTTTTTGGGTTTTTTTTTTATGATTTGGAAGGAATCAGTGTAATTTTTTGTTTTATTATTTCATTTTTTGCACAGATCTTATGTACACAAGGTGCAACAGATGTATGTGAGATGTGCTGTTTTTTACACTAGACCCTGATCAAACATTTAGCCTTACTAAGGTTAACTGGATCATTTCTAATATATTCTCCGTATCAAAATAAACATGATCAATGAATGTGTGTTTTATAAAAATAGCCTTTTGTGTATGCTAAAATGAGCCACCACGGGGGAAAAAAGCTTAAATCCCACTCGGTTGGAGAGAATTGAAGGCAAGGGTTCTGTAGTGTCTATGAACTTCATACACACACATACATACATATATACATACATACATACATACATACACTTATACATACACTTATACATATTTGTTGTTCAGTTGTTTAAGTTGTGTCTGACTCTTTGTGATCCATTTGGGGTTTTCTTGGCAGAAATACTGGAGTGGTTTGCATTCTTCACCACCTCATTTCACAGAGGGGGAAACTGAGGCAAACTGGGTAAAGTGACTTGCCCAGGGTCACACAGCTACTAAAAAATCTGAGGCCATATTTGAACTCAGATTTTCCTGACTCCAGGCTCAGCACTCTGTCTGTCCCCTGGGCCACCTAACTACCCATACATATTCATATACCTCCTATATAATACATCATATACACCCACATATAGGTATTTGCATATACATAGAGACATGTATGCATACACAGATAACTTCATTTCCATATAATTTTTTTTGTAATGCTGTCTGTTTTATGCTTTTAAAAACATTATTCTGAGAAGGATTTCATAGGTTTCACTAGATTGCCAAAGGGTCTCACATTGCCAAAGGGTCTCACAAAACAAAGTTAAGAATTCTTGACTTAAGATTAGTGTCCCTCAGTGATTAAAAACTAGAGTTCCCCAAATAAAAACTTAATTCTAAGGGTTTGAAAATGCAATGCTGTAACTCCCAGCCCTAGTTTTGTGTGGGTCCCCATGGTATCTTCAGTTGTGTTGTAAGGGGTATAATGAAATCTTCAAAGCAAGAGTAGTATTAATTCAGTTTAATTAGTGGAAGGTATTTTTATGTTCTACTGTAATGTCTCATTGTGGCATGGAAATGACTCTGCAATCTCTTAAGTTGTGCCAGTAGAACCCAACCACTGGCAGATCCTGCCCAGCTGAAAAGGCTTCCTCTCTTTGCCCAAAGACAAAGTTGTGACTGAAAGGGCTGGTCTAGATGGGTTTGGAGAAGCATGTTCTCATGCTGATAGCAGGAGAGGAGGCAATCTAGTACTACGGAGACTGCTGGATTTGGAGTTGGAGGATGTGGTATTTGAATTTTGCCTCTGTCACATGTACCTGAGTGACCTTAACAAGTAATTTAACCATCTCTTGTCCTGTTTCCTCATCTGTAAGATCTATATAATGAAAAGAGGATTGGATGCAAGCCTACATGGTCAGCTACTAAATTGTAGTTAGGGTTTTTATATGTGTCAGTGGAGGGCATACCCAAAGCTGATGAAATCAAAATTGTTGAAATGTGAAGTAATAAAAGAAAATCTGTATGTACATATATACTTCAAGGAGTAGTGAATTTGTGTGGGTGCTGTATAAACTACATCTTGCTGACGGGGGAAAGGGATAAATGATGATAAGAAATTTAACAAATAACTTAGAAGTTAAAAATGTTATAATATGTGGGGTTAAATAGGTGAGGCCTTCTACAGTATTTGCCAATAGAAAGAATCTTATGTTTAGCCTGAATGTAGTTTCTTCATCACAGTTTGAGGTCTGCAGGCTTAATTATGAGATTTTAGAATATTTATCAAGTTCCTTTGAGCAAGAACTTGGAGCAGGAAGAGGTAAAAGAAGTACCAAATTTGGTTACTGATGAGGAGCAGTGTAGATTTTATTTGTGGAACTAGAGTGTTCTAAATGTGGAAAAAAGGTAAGAAGGCACACAATGCAACATAAAAATAAATGCATAGTAGAACATGTATAGTGGACTTGATAGGGAAAGACTTACTGAAAAGTGAATTTTGAGTGATATTTTTAAGAAGGCAAGAGACATAGATGGGAGAAAAAGATGGGAATGGGTGTTCCAGATAGGGAAAAGGACATGATTAAAGGTAGTGAAATCAGCATCGTATGTGGGGGAAACAGCTGGAGAAGTAGCTAGACCTTGAACAAAGTAATGAAATGATTAGAATGATTTTTCAAGAAAGGTTTTTCAGATGTTTGGCCGTAGCTTAGATTGTAAATGGGTAGGAGAGCTGTTTAGGAAGCTGCTGCCATAGTCCTGGAGTGAGAGGAGAGGATTGACTAGAATGTTGACCATGGCAATGGAAAGCCAGGCTTGAACCTGAGAGAATTTGAGGTCGGGCATGAAAGAATCAGCACGTCTTGGTGTTTGATTCGATGTTGGAAGAGGACACTGAAGAGCCATAGATTTCAATGACTTCAAAGTTTTAAGCCTGGAGAAATTGGGTTGGGGAAATTTGGACAGGGTGAAAAGTTGTAGATAAATTGTGTTTGGTAGTTGCTATGATGATACTCACAATTGGTGGAATTTGTAGAGTCAGATTTCAATATAATGTAAGTAAAAAAAAAAACAAACTTATAGCAGTTAGAACTGTCTGAAAGTAGAATAGGCTGCTCTGGGATGTAGTGACTTGCTCCTCACTGAAAGTCCTGAATCAGAGGCTCTTCATCTGTCCAGGCATGTTGTAGGGGGAGAATTCACATCTGCATGGGGCAAGGTGGCCTTTGGTGTCCCTTTGGTCTCTTAGCTCCTATGTTTCATTCATACTGATTAAGAGTTGAAAACCTATCTATGTTGGCCTTCCACAATATAAGGATAAACTGATGAAGTGATACCTTCAGGACACAGTACCACCTTGGAAGAGGAGCACCTGAACCTACTAGGGCATTCATTACTCACTTTGGGCACTGAAGTCAAGAAAACAGGGACTGGCCAAAAACAGGAGGCTGGAAACATCTGCACTTGTGGTTCTGTTGCTTCCTTCCTTCCCAACCCTGCCCATATCCATCTCCCACATCTGGCAGACAACTTTGTCATGTAGCTTTGCTGGTGATGGGGGAAACCTATGTAGTAGATTTGTATGTGTTTGGGGACATGGCTTTGGAGATTCTTCTGGATCATTAAATGACTGGTTTTATTATTAAGAAATACATCCCTTGAAAATGAGTCTAAGCTTTTATAGGTTGCAGTGTCATCTTAGTCACTTCAGTTAATCAACCAGTCAGGAAATATTTCTTGTCTGTTATTAACCAGGCTCTGTGCTGGGCATTGTGGATACAAATACAATGAATGAAATAGTTCATTCTTTCAAGGAGCTAACACTTTAATAAGGGAGACATGGAGAAGGAATTGGTGAACCACTCTAGTATCTCTGCCCAGAAAACCCCAAATGGGGTCAGGAGGAGTCAGACAGGACTGAAAGAACTCAACCACAGCAACAACAAAAGAGAATACATATGAGTCAATACAAAGTATTTAAATACTTTGGAAAGGAGCTAGCATTTGGGGAGGTGGAGTGTAGAACAGGACAGTCTTCATGGGGAAGATTGTGCTTGAGCTGCATCTTGAAAGAAGAGAATGTGCTGTAAGATGGAGTGGAGAGGGGCTGGCTTCCAGGCGGTGGGAAGATGGGGTGTCCTGGGCCAGTTTGGCTGCTATCACAGAATGCAGGTGGTGGGAAAAGGGAAAGGAGCAAACATTTAAGTGCCTCCTACATTCCTGGAGCTGTGCTAAGTGCTTTACACATATTCTGTTGAGACTGGAAAGATGGGTTGGGGCCAGGATGTATGGGGTTTCTAAAGCTGAAGGAGTTTAGATTTTATTTTTGACGCCATTGGGGGACTACTAGAATTGATTGAGTAGGGGAGTCACATGGTCAAGGAAAATCCCTTTGGTAGGAGGTTGTAGGATGGATTGGTTGTTGTTGAAAGTGTTGAAAGACCTAAGTCCGGGAGCCAATTAAGAGGTTATTGAGGTAATCTAGGCAAGAAGAGATAAGAGCCTTAGTAGGTGCAGTGAGTCAATAAACATTTAAGTACCTTCTTTGTGCCACACCTGGCAGATTATGTGGGGGTAGGAAAAGTGAGTTACAAATGTAGGAGATTAATTGTTTGCATGTTGTCTCATAACTCAACCCTTGTAGACGACAAAGGAGCGTAGGCCTGGCCAGACTCCATCCTAGGTCAGAGACAGTTTGGTTTATAATGAAGGTGACCGCAGAGGCATTCTGCCCTGAAACATTCCTCTGCAGAGGAAGCATAGTACAGGTGTAAGGGAGCCGGAGTCAGAGGTCAGAGGGTCCTGGATTTCAGACCCATCTCATCCTCTCTGAGTTACAGTTTTCTCATCTCTAAAACAAGAAAATGGACACTTAAAATACCTAAGCGCACAGAGTGGTTGGGAGGGTCAAGTGATGACATCTTGTCTATGAAGCAGTTTTGAATCCTCACATTAGAAATCCCAGTTTCTACAAGAGGCCTTTCCTGATCCCCTGGCTGCCAGTGCCTTCTCCTCTAAGATGATCTCCCATACACACAGTATTTATGTCGCATGTACTTAGTGCTTTGCATGTTGTTTCCTCAAATAGAAGGTGAGCTCCTCTTGGGGAGACTCTGTGCCTTTGTTCTGAGCACAGAGCTTGGCACTTAAATGAGCACCTAATAGCTGCTGACGGACTGACTGGGCCATTGTGTGCCTTCTGTCACCGAGAGGGTGCTGTAGCCTGCTTATACCTGCTGTGTGTCTTACGTTTGCCTCTTGAGCCCCCTGAAGTTTTGATTCTTTGGAGGTCCTAGGATTCTGTGAATTCATGACTATCTAGAGTCACTGAAAGAATGTTAGATGGTCTTTTATAGTTGGGAATAGCTTAGGTTCATTGAAAACCCAGCACAATTACTGTTCAGCTGGATCTCTTTCTCATATTCAGCTATGGGCCCAGTTTCTTTCCTTATGTGGTACCTGTCCCAAATTATACACTGAGAGATGTAACTCACTGGACTACCTGTCCATCTGCATGTTGTAATACAGGCTCTATATAGCCATTTCATTTTTCAGCAATACTGTCCTATGTGCTGTTACCCATGCCCACCATTCCATCTCCAACTATCTATCTCTGTGAATGGCTCAGTGGCTCTCTGGTGACCAGTCATCTCATTGAAGTGGCCCCTGTAGTACAAACAGAACAAAGGATCAGCAGCCAGGGGTATCTGACAAACATTATTATTGGGGGGATATCTCTTTTCTCTCTGGACGTTGCTCTGGTTCTCCTCCATGAAAATGGTGACTATTTTTAGCAATCTTTGTCTCCTATTTTTTTTTTTTGCTTTGCTAGATGCTGAATATCTGCAGGACTGTTGAACAAATCATGACCGTCATCATGCCATAGCTATTGTTCTGGTGTTGTTCTGTTGCAGGATGGTTCACATCTGCCATGTTCTTTATTGGGTGCTGGTGATCTCAGGCTACTTTCGAGGGAATAGATCAACTCGTTGTAGATGTCTCATTTTAAAAGCCAACAATATCTAGAAGGATGTTGAACTGCCCAGTCTGATGTTGTGAGAGTGTCACAGATTCTTCTTTTGGGATGGACTTCCGGCTGTTACACTGCCATGTGACATGCCTGTCTGATTCTTTTATTCTGTTTCTGCTTTGTTCTACCTACAACATCATATCTTACAAAGGATCCTACCATTTAAGTCTTTGACCATTTATTGACTACTGTGCACAAAGTATACTAGGCCTGATATTGGCTTTGTCCTCAAGAAACCACTGTGCTATTGAGGCTGGGGTGGGGGGAACAGTATTTATGAAATAGAAGGAGAATCAGTAAAAGCCTTGTTAGTTGGCAGCTTTTAAACTGAGTTTTGAAGGGAGCTACAGACATCAAGAGACCATGGTGAGGAGGGAACGCATTTCAGGCATGGGGCACATCACCTGAGTGCTAGGATGTGAAGGTGAAGACAGAGTTGTTAGCAGTGGAGTGAGCCAAGGGAAGGAATGGGAGATCGGTTAGGAAAGAGAGCTTGAAGCAAGGGGAGAAGGACTGCAGATGTGGAAGGAAGAGTTTCTGTTTTATTCTAGTGGGAAGAGGCAGCAGCCTTCTTTAACTTTGTCACCAAAGATCAGCTGTTTTGAAAACAAGTCTGTAATGCCACCTTGTGGTTCTTTTGTCACTTTGTTACTTAAAAAAATCTTACTGAGCCTTTAAAAGTAACTTCAAAATCGTAAAGGAGCCGACTCTCTCTTATGCCCCTCAGTAAGGCCCCAGGGCCACCAATATCTCGTTGGGTTGACATAGTTGGCATTGGACTCGGGAGTTTTGAGGCTGAAGAAGCAGAAAAGAAAAAAGGCAGCTACGAAGGAGAATGATCAGGTTCTGTGTGGTTCTTAGACGTGCTGAAGGCTTTTGTGGTTTTTTTAGTTCATAATAAAGCCATTAATTTTCCTCTTAATTCTGCCAGTTCTTCATTTTTTGATGCTCTTATGAAATAATCATCCTCTTGGGTAAAATTCAGTTACTTTTCTGTTTGAGATGCTTTCCAGCACACTGCCCTTTTTATTTTCCCCTCCCAACTCCCAGCCTTTGGACCTGATTCTCTGGACTGTTTCAGGGCTCTTTACAGATCTTTGAGCCTCTTTGACCAGTTAATATCTTGGCATCTTGAATAAAGACACATTTTCTTTCTCTGAGCTTGTAACTTTTTAATAAGAAATAGGAACTTGTGAAAAGATAGGTATTTTAATTTAAAACTATTTTAGTTCTTAGAAAACAGACTTCTAATCTAAATCGATGTCATTAGATTATCTCTGAAGAGATAGCTTTGCTCACTTAAAGATTACATCTCTTTCTCCTCTCTAGTTCCCACATCAAAACAAAGCCTCAAACACCCTCACCCCCAGTTTCCATTTGATTCCCACCCATTGGAACAATACTTTTAAATACTGAGAAAGATGAAGCCTGGAGAATGGCGAAACCAGTGGGAAACTGAAGGGGAACTTTTTATTGTGTTAAGTCTAAGTTTTCTTTGTCTTGGTAGTTGGCTTTAAAGGTGCATCTCTTTGTAAATCCCTGATCTGAACCAAAGACAGGAAATACAGTAATACTGCTTTAGGGACTTTTAATGTTTTAGAGTAAAAATTGAGAGTGTTCACCATGAGCTCCTTCTCTCCTCTTCGCGCCCTTGTGCCTTCTGTCACTCTCTCCTCCTTCACTCCTGTCTCACGTGATGACAAAGCTAACTTTTCTACATACATATGCAAGCGATCCCATCTCTTCCAATATATTGCCCCCCTTCTGTCATCCCAATTCTTTCAATTATTTTCAGTCTCTCTCTCTCCACTGACTCATTTTCTATAGCCTACAAACATGCTAACATCTCCCCATCTTGAAAAAACCATCACTTCAGCCTTGCTGACCATCAGCCTATATATCTTTTCCATCAGTGCCTGAACTCCTCAAAAAGCCTGAATACAGTAGTTGCTTCCACTCTCCTCAGTCTCTTCTTAACTCCTTCCAGTCTGGCATCTGGCTGTACCCTTCCACCGAAACTGCTCTCTCCAAAGCTAATGATCCCTTAGTTGCCAGATCCAATAGTTTTTCCTCAATTTTCATTCTTCTTGACCTCTCTACAACTTTTGACTCTGTGGATCTACCCTTTTCTCCCTGATAACTCTCTTTCTCTAGGTTTTCAGGACATCCCTCTGCTAGTTTTCCCCCACTTATCCAACTGGTCCTTCTCTGTCTCCTTTGCTGAATCTTTCTAGATTGCACCCGTTAACCATGGATGTCCCTCAGTGTTCTGTCCTGAGTCCTCCACCATTCTTCCTCTCTACTACTTCACTGGGTAATCTCATCAGCTTCCATAGATTTAATTATTTTTATGTGGCTGATGGTCCAGTTTACTTATCCTTCCCCAGACTTTCTGCTGACCCCCAATCTCTCACCTCTAACTGGATGTCCAATAAACATCTTAAATTAATGTCCACAGTGATCCTCATCTCTCCACCTAAATCCTCCCCCCAGTCTTACCTTCCTTTTAACTGTAGAGGATAAGACCATCCTCCCAGTCCCCCAAGCTCACAACCTAGGAGTTAGCCTGGATTCCTCATCCCCACCCAAGCTGTTGCCAAGGCCAGCCCATTTCACCTTTGTAACATCTCTTGAAAGGCAGTGACACTGGTCTCCTTGCTGTTCCAAGCATCTTTCATGCCAGTCTCTGGCTGTCCCCCATGCCAGGAATGTTCTCCCTCTTCAGCATTGCCTTGTTCCTGACATCCCTGGCTTCCTTTAAGTCCCAACTAAAATCCTAACTTTTACTTAATTCTGGTACCTTCTCTTTGTTGATCATTTCCTATTTGTCCTGTAAATAGCTTGTTTGTGCATGTTTGTTTGCATGTTGTCTCCTTCAATAGATGGTGAGCTCCTCGAAGGCAAGGCTGGCTCTTGTTGTATCCCTGGTGCTTAGAACAGTGCCTGGCACGTAGTAGGTACTTGATTGATTAATAGTATTTGTTTCTTATTTACTAGGCCTGATTCTGGGTAATTTCTAGTTCCCAGCATAGCCAAAAGGTTATTCTCATCAGCTACCAGCATGTGTTTTTCAGGTCTATGAGGCAGCCAATGGCCAAACAGGAGGGATAGAGTGCTGATGTTTTCTTGACTAGTTTGGGCAGTGCAGCTTTTATACTTTAAACATTCTATTTCTGGGAACCCTTTCTCTCTCCTTTTAATAGCCCAGTGTTTTCACAAAGAAACAACCACTCACAAACAGAAGGGAGTTGAGGTTGCATAAATACATCCACATGGCTGCCTCTTGTAAGCCAGGCATTTCAGAACCATTTCAGAATTTCTCATTCCTTTGATTGCATCATTTTTGTTTTTATATCCCAGCAGCCATCATAGTTCCTGGTGGGTAGGAAGGGCCTAACAAAAGCTTGTTGGTGGGTTCAATGATTGGGTATAGGTCTTTCCTCTAAAAGTGAAGATTATAATCCTATTTTAGCTATTATGACTTAGTCTTTGAAAGCACTTCTGGCCTAATAATTTAGCACCCTGTAGTCAGCCCCATGATGAGCAGCTCCAAATTTAACCTAGACAACAAAAGAAAACCCATTCATTGGCCCATAGGAGGACCCTTTTATAACTGGCCTAGGGCCTTCCAGACCTTCAGCCCCACTGACATTGCCATTAAGAACCAGAGTCAATTTCTTGCTGATAATGAGGAATTGGAATAAATGTTAGTGAAGAAAATCATCAGTAAGCAGCAAAAAAAGAGGCAGGAGTGCATATGCTTGGTGGAAAGCATGTCAGACTTGGAGTTCAAAGGATCTGAATTCAAATTCTACCTCAGGTAATCGTCTAAGTCATTTAACCTTAATTTTCTCATCTGAAATTTCTCATCTATAAAATGACTCGAGGTCATTTCTAGAGATGGCTCAGTGATCCTATCATAGGCCAGATGTTTTTTTTAGTGAAGGAGGGAGGGAGGAAGATGTTGGAGGAGAAAGGAAATTTATCCTGTATTTGGGCAAATATTATATGTCCAAAATGGAAACGTTGGAGTAAAATATGAAGAAATTGCAAGGAATTTTGAAAAAGCTTGTAAGCTCTTAAGTTCCCTTCCAGTTAACTCTGACTTAGTGACCTGTGAAGGAAGTAGGTATAATCGTGTCTAGCTCTCAACAGTCATTTCAAGAGTTTTCATCTCTTTCTTTTGGGTGATTGGATGTCTACTAAGGCAAGGAAGAAATGCAAGAAGGCCTGTTTTACATGTTTGATCCTCCTTTAGTACCATGTGTTAGCTCTTCTTTTTTACCAGTGAGAAATGTGTGGCCCTGTTTGTTTTGCATAAGGAATGGGGAGCTTATTAAAACAGCATGTTTGTGGAAGAACCAAAGAGCTATGGAGCTTTTTTGAATTAAGTGTCTCATAGTGTTTATTGGCTTCATGGGACACATTTTCCTTGGGTGCTTTCATTGACAGCTCTCTATCTAGTCACTGCATTTTAGAAAAAAATGGAAAGGGTAGCAAAGATTATTTAGGGGAAATGTGCTGTCATCAGTTAAGATATGGGTTCAAATTATAGTTTTGCCACTTACAGTCTGTGTGGCATTGGCAAATAACAACCTCTGTTGATCATTTTTTTCTTTTATTTTTAACATGAGGGATTCCTGCTGAGGTCCTTTCCAGTTCTCTGTCTTTGAGTCTATGAAATATGTATAGAATATCTCAGAATCTATCTACCAAGATGCAAGAATTACATGAATAGAATCACAAAACACTTTGCAGAAAATAAATCAAACTTAAACAGAAACGTAATGTTCATGGTTGGGTTGTGTCTGTGTAATTAACTGGCAGTACTCACTAAATCCATTTATAGATTTCAGTGCTCTACTGATCAAATTACCAGAGTTCCTTCATAGAACTAAGAGGAAGAATAAAATATTTATCCAGAGGAAGAAAAGGTGAAGAATTTGAAATAATGAGAAAGAGGGGGAGGTAAAGGAGCCTCCCAGCACTAGATTACTAGATTTCAAACTTTAATACAGAGCAGCTATCAAAACTATCTTGTACTTGTTAAAAATAGAGAAGTTGATCATTGGGACCAATTAGGTATATATAAACAAGAGAAAATAAAAAATAATCAAATAGTATTTGATAAATTCAGAGACTCTCTAATATATAAAACTCCAGAAACAGAATAATCTCTCTTGGAATAGGTAATATTTATATTATAAATACACAAGTAATGCTAATATTATATTATTATATATGTTTTATATAATGTATGTGTATTATATAATGTATGTGTATTATGTAATGGAGTCGCAAAGAGTCAGACACAGTTGAACAACGGCAGGAATAGCTGACACTTATGTAATGTGTAATTTTTAATTAAATGTAATTTAAGGTTTACAGAGCGCTTTACACTTGTTGGTGCTATTATTAGATCCATTTTACAAATGGGGAAACTAAAATTGAGAGAGGCCAAGTGACTTGCCCAGGGTCACACACTTCGTAAGTGGCTGAGGTGGGGCTTCCACTCTGCCATCTAGCTACCATGAGAATATTCAAGTGGAGATTAGCGATGAGCTGCCATGCTTCAGATAGGGACTAGATTAGATGACGTCTGAGCTGGCTTTCTGTTGGGAAATTTATCACCCTGGATGACATTACTTCTTAGAGCACCATCCAGTCTCTGTCTATAGCATCAGCCATTTTACAACTTAATGTAATTGATCTGTCCAGTCACCAAACATTAAGTGCCTACTACAAGCTAGGCACAATGTGGGAAAAAAGCTGCAAAGTTTCCGTTCTTACTTCGCCTTTTACTACTGATGTGACCATGGGCAAATCATTGAACCTGTGCAGGCCTCAGTTTTCTCATCCATAAAAATAAGTTGGAGCAGATGAGCTCTAAATACCTTTCCAGCTCTAAGTCTGTGATTTCATGGTGACAAGAATTTCCAAGGTTCTCCATGTTGAAACAGAGTTAGTCATTATTCTTCCTGTGAAATAAAGTTGTAACAGACTGTTTCCTTTGTTAGCATGTAGACATAATTTGGATACATTCACTAACTGTGGTTTTTTCCTTCTTCTTTGTAGTTACTTTGTCCCACATCACACAGCTGGTGCTCAGTCACAACAAACTGGCAAGTAAGTGAAGTTTTTGTTTGTTAACACATTTTCAGTAGATTCTTTCAGGGTCCTGATGCCTCAGGCCTTTTACAAATACTCCCATGATTTCATTTAAAACACACAGTAAAGAAGCAAATTGTCAACTTTATATGGGAAAAATTAATGACACATCCTCAAAACGTCTGAACATTGTCTTCCTAAACAAAGTTCTTTGTTCTAAGGGAGTATTCCTTTGACACTTGGTGCTGATGTAACTTTGTCAGCTCCGTTATTTTTGAGGGCAGTCTGGTGTGATGGAGAGAGCATTTGTGTGGAATCAGGAGAGACTAGTTATGTGACCACAGGAAAGTCATTTTAATTTTTCTGAACCTGTTTCCTCATCTGTAAAATAGTCACAGTAACCCATGCACTACACTCCTCATTGGGTACAAGGCACTCTGTGGACCCTAAACTGCTTGTAGATGTGAGTTGTTACTTATTCAAGAGGTTCAACTGGATAACAAGGTGAGGTGGATTTTGAGTGCATCAGTGAGATGACATTACTTCAGGGTCAGCAAGGTCGTACTTGCCCTCCCTCAACAAGGGGCTCCTAGTCAGTCTCCTCTCTGCTAAGAGATAGTAAGCTTTTTAGTTCCATGCTAAGTGCTTAAAAGTATTTATAACTCTCTTGATGGAAAAGTTGCATTTGTTTTCAGATATGCATCTAGAAATTGAATTTGTAGATTATAAAGGGATAATTATTAAGGTTATGCAAGGCTTCACTTTACTAAAGTGTTCCTTTAAATATGGAGAGCTGTGTGTTCTCCCGTTTGGGTACAAGTCATTAGCAACAATTAGCTGACGTAGAAGGAAATTTTTTTTTGTAACGTAGTGGGATTTTATTGCACCCTAAAGAAACTGATGACTATGAAGGATTCAGAGAAATACGGAAAGATTCTATGAATTTAGGTAGAATAAATGGGACAGAACCAGGAAACCAGTTCATGCTCAGCAGTGATGTGAGGGGAGGCGACTTTGAGATATCTTAAAACTCTGAGTAAAATAGTGACTGATCATGACTTCAGAAGATTGTAACATATTCTTACCTCTTGGCAGAATATTAAGGGATTGGAGATACCAAATGCAGTTATAAGAGAACTTTAATTGAAAATAAATCATGTATAATGATAGGGTATGACTGAAAAGCCATGGGATCATGTAGTTTGATTTACAAAAATTTGATCTTTGTAAAACTTTTCAGAAATCTCTGTTGTAGTTGAAAAGGCAAAGTTATATCAATAATGGGAGTTTTTTGTTGTTCAGTATCAGTTGATAAGAATTTTCCCAAAGTTCTCTGATTTCTTCAGAGTTATAATTTTTTGAGATTCTTTTATATATTTTATTGTATTTATATTATTTTAATTACAAATTTTTTATATTCATAATTTCTCATGTTCTTATTATATTTTTATTTTATTCCATATTTCTTATATTCTCTTACACCATGTTCTGTAATCAGCCCTTCCTCACACCATGGGCGCTCATTTTTTTTTTCCAGTTTTTTGCTCCCTTAAATGGGCTATTATAAATCTGTTTGTAAATATGACACTGTTCTCTATCTTTGACTTTCTTGATAGGCCTTGTAGTGTTATCACTGGGTTAAAGAGCATATACAATGTAGTGACTTCTCTTATTTAAATTCATATGTTTTCATGCTATATTGTTGGAACAATTTATATCTCCAACTGCAGTACCTTAGTGTGTCTTTCTTTCAATTTGCATCTTTTGTTGTCTTTTCTAGTCTCATAGGTATTTTAATTTGCATTTCCTTTTGGTGATGATATAGAGCCTTCTTTTATGGAACTACAGTATGAATCATAGTCTTTCCACACCACACTGTCTTTAATTTCCAAAGGTGACCCTAAAGTCATTAACCTCACATACATTTCCTCTATGTATTGGTTTCCTAGTAATATATTTTAGTTGACTGCTCTTGTAATGTCATGGACCTTTGTCTGCTGTGATATTGTTTATCCAGTTACCTGATAGGCAAATTGGCATGCTGGGTGATCATCTGATCTCGTGCCTGTCCTATTCTCTTAAACATTTATCATATCTACAATTTATATTATATGTTTACATAAATCTTGGTTCACCTCACTGTATTTTGTCAGTTTGAGCAGGGGTAGGAAACCACGGCCTCGAAGCCACTTGTGACCCCTGTAGATCCTCAAGTGTGGCCCTCGTAGATCCTCAAGAGTGGCCCTTTGATTGAATCCAAGCTTCACAGAATAAAGGTTTTTTTTTTTAAGTTTGGATTCAGTCAAAGGGCCACACTTGAGGACCTAGCTTTCTGGCTTCCTATCACCGTTGCTTTAACGTATCTGTGGAGTGAATGAGTGACTGTTGTTTAACCCCACTGGGGTGGGAATTGAGAAGGAAATATTTTTCAGATTTCCCGCACATACAAACTTAAGTGGTACATCGAAACGTTTCAGTGCAAAAAGCGTTGTCAGCAGAAATATTCAGGCTTTATATGGGCCTGTAATCATTTGGATAGTTGAAAAATTAGTTGCGGTAGAATTGTAGCTTTTTAGAGTTGAACTGGATCATTGATTTGTAGGCATGAAAAGAGCCTGCCCTGAAACTAAGGCATATGTCTAAAGTCACCCAGGTAGTCTGGGGCAGAGCCAGGGCTTAGAATTCCAGGCTGTGATCCCCAGTCTCATTCTTAATGTTTGGAGATAGGGCCAGAAGGGATTCAGTTTTGGAGAAACAAATGTCTTGGGAGTAAGTATTGATTAAAAACAGAACAAAACATAAGAAGAAGTGGGACAGCTTAAATGTGACTTGATTTTGAGTGTGACAGGGTCTTGATCAGTTAGTTTACATCCCTTAGTATCTCTAGCCCTTCATGTAAATAGGAAATATCTAGACTAAGGGCAAAGGTAAATAAATGTTCATTTACAGGAACTTGATGATGCTTTACTTTTTTCCCCTTAGAATGTGACAGCAGATGTGATAGCTGAAATGGTTAAGCTGTTCTGTGTTAATATTTTTTTAGAAAGGATTTTTATTTCTATCTATGCTTTCCTTTTTCTTAAAAAGAAAAAAAAAAGCCTTACTTCTAGATGTCTGTAGGTCTCTGTCCCCCATCCTGCTTTGAGTAGTTACGGAGATTTGATGAGGGAGAGAGTGATTAGAAAGGACAGGAGACCCCACTGTGAGTGCAGGCAGGCATGCTGCGGGGCATGGGGAGTTGTTTTTCTGAGGACAACCCACCTGGACCTTCAGATGATATTACAGATGTGCTCAGAGGGAGTTGGAAGGTCCCTGTCACTAACAAGACCAACAAAAAAAAATGTTTTCTCCTAAATCTATACTGATTCCAAATCCATTCTCCATGTAGCATGTACCAGCTCAGTACCCAGCGCTGAACCCAGAGTTTCTCTAGAATTTCTTTATTGACAGCTGATAACTGGACCTGCTAGATGTTAACCCAACATGAAGGTTTGAATTATATTATGAAGTTTATATTCATTTGTTCACTCAAAGGAATTCAGAGATCTGCATGTCCTAGAATGCCTGGGTTCAAAGTAGATCTTATGTCTGAAGCTTCTAGAATATAGGAAAGCAGTGGACCATCACCCGTTGGGTACGTTTTATTTTGCATTGTTTCTTGTTGTTATATATCCTGTTTACTTGTTTCTCAGTTTCTGCTAAGAGTAAAAATGTTTACACTGTTTCTAAGCATGTCTGTATGCTTCTGTGAAGAGCTGTCTCCAATAGGCCAAGATCACCTGCCTGGAGCTGGCTAGCAGAAATATAGAAATAACAGAAGTGTACCATATTCTGGAAACAGGATCTGGCCAGTAGGTGGGAGCTCGTTGCTGATTTCTTTCTGTATGAATCCCAGATCAGCACATCATTCATAGAGACTTTGTGCTGCCCCTGAGTGAGGAGCTAAGGAATAGGAGGTCACTGGCACCCTGTGAACCTTGGGGGCTTATCCCTTCTGTCTCACAGGGCATGTGCAAACCACTAGGGTGACTGAGATGAGCCTAGCTTCTGATTTTTCTCCATGAAAAGGACCGGGATGGTGGTTGTCAATGCCTCCTAGTGGTCAGATGACATGCCCGTGGAGGAAAATACATAGGATATTTTATAATTGTATTTGCTTGCTTGTTTTCCTTTTTTCAAATTTATAATCCTGGGTTGGATGAAAGATTGCTTGGGTGTACATAGAAGTATTTAAGCTATGATTAACATGTATCATAATTAATACCTACTTGTTGGGGAATAACTTATTGGTGTTGGCCATTTTACTTTTATAACTGTGGTTTTGAGGTAGTTAATGACAAGAGCTCACTTTTTTCCCTGCTTAATTGCCTATCACTCTTTCATGCTTGTTATAGTTCCTGTAGACTTGAATGATTTTCTCATAATATAGCAAGGATTTGTTAGGCCACTTTCAAAGTCTAATGAAATTGGGGAAAATGTCATGTTGAGAGATTTATATGTGTCTGAATTTATATTTTACATATAATACACAGCTGGAAGCAGTGTCACGGAGGTGTTGATTACTGAAAAATCAGAGTGACAGCTGGGTCACACTTCTGTGCCGGAGTTAGGAATGGGTGGTTCATTTTTAGCACATGCTTTGGGTTGCCCATGTGTAAGGCAAAGACAGAACCACAGGCACTGCCACACTGTATTAGCAGTGGCTGTAGCTGTTGAAATTGAGGCAGAAGGTCCGCTGATTAAACAGATACAGACGAGGAATCGCAGAAAGTGTTCCTGGAAGGGACCTTCAAGATCATGTCGTCCAACACTTCACTGCATCTCTGTGCAATGTCAGGGTTGGAGAACCGCTCAGCGGTTCCTGGCCCTACTAGTATCTGAACAGAAATCCTGTCTACTACATGCTTGAAAAGTGATCATCCAGTCTTTGCTTCAGTGATTTTAATGAATAATAATAAAAATAATTCCTAGCATTTATAGAGTGCTTTAAGGTTTGTAATATTATAGAAGACCAAGACCTATAGGGAGAGGAACTCAGTGTACTTGAAGGTCTTACACCTGAGGATACTGAGGACCAGAGCCATGAAGTGACCTATTCTGCCACTGCCCTCCAAATCAGGTCATCAGAGACTCAGGAGGAGCCAAGTCATTCAGCTCAGTTCTCCTTGGGACCATAGGTCCCTTTATTTACCTTGCCTTTTCTCACTTCCCCACCCCTTCCAATGAAGTCAGTGCTCCTCTTGCCCCTGGAGAGGTTTGAGTTTCAATGTGAGCATACTGCCCTGTTGCTCACCATCTCTCTAAATTTCTGCACCAAAATCTGCTTTCCCTGCCTCTTTATGTTCTTTGCCCCATTAGTGCACAATGCCCAACTTTTAACAGATTTCCTGGAGCTTAATAAATAAAAGGCATATTGACTTGTTGACATTAGAAAAAAATAGAGACTTTGTCTCTTTGGTATTTCTATCCCCATTGTTCAGCACATAGTAAGTGCTTAAAAAAGGCATTCAGTCATACAACAGTTCCTCTCCTATAAGTTGTCTGCTGTCAGTTTTTATCATCTTTTGATTATTAAAGACTAAGATCCACATAGATGTGAAGGTTAACGCTTTAGTAAAATTATTTCACAATCTCAAATATAACCCCATTTAGGGATTTAGAATTATTGTGGTGGAAAAATTTAAGTTGGGATAATAAAGTGGAACAGATATTATGTCTTTTTACATCATTAATTCATGCGACCATCCTACAAAGAGGAAGTTTCAGCAGGAAAGCCTCTGCTTCCCTGGTTTCCTTTGAGTTTCTGCAAAAATCTCACCTTTCAAGAGAAAGCCTTCTGTCTGATAACCATTTCCTGTTTCTCTTGTATTGAGCTTGTTTGTACATATTTGTTTGCATAGTGTCTCCCCAGTTAGGTTGAGAACACTTCCAGAGCAGGGACTGACTGCCTTGCTTTTGTATGTGTCCTCAGGACTTCATGTAATGCCTGGCGCATAGTTGGTGCTTAACGAATGCTTATTGATTGGCCGATTTTCTCCTTGAAGTGTGATAGGTGAAATACTTTTCTCTTGGAAGGAAATGTGCACTTAAACAAGTTGGCTTTATTTTTTTATTTTTGAATGGCCTTTTTAAAAAATGAAGGACCTCAACCTTCAGATTTTACATGTATACATACATATACATATACACAAACATGCGTACACATGCAAATATATATATAAAATAAATTTTTAAATTTAATTTTTTTGTGGGAGATGCTTGACTGTTTGAGATACTCAACTGAATCCAGTCAACTAATTAATTGTCTTAGCAGTTGGTGTTTCAAACCATTGAGAGCGCAGCGATAGTGACACTTGATCTGTTCCACTAAGGTCAAATTAGCATCTTTTACTAGTTTTCTGGCATTTAAAATGAATGCTTTTGCTATGGTTTTCCAAGTGTTTATGGTAAATATGTCCATTTGATAGGGATATAAATATGCATAAAAGCAGAGCAGCTTAGCACACCCTTCTGTCACTTTTTATTGCAATCAGTGTCTTTCACTTTGCATTGTTTTTAATAGGATGACTGGCTGGCAGAGCCTCTGTAAAGCCTTTGGGACTTACAGACATAAATCCCCCGGCACCTCATATCTTGCATAAGCATTTATTCTTTTACTATGCCAATTATATCTTTTGAGCCCTGTCTCCAAAGACTGACATTTTCACTTCTGCACTTATGGAAGAAATGATTGGCATGTTGCAAGACATGGCAGGTGACCCCAGGAAGCATTTCTGCCTTGAATTCCCAAAGTTGGTGTTTGTATAGGCCTCTCGAAAAACAATGATGCTTTGGTGCTTTTAAAATTACAGCAGCGTTAGCAGTTTTGATAGTGATGGCCATGTCCATGGATAAAGGGACAAAATAGTTGAGTAATCAAACCTCTCGATGACCAGAGAGGCATAGGAAAGTGGAATGGAGAATTCTTATCCTGAAGTGATTCTTGTTATCTCTGTTTCTTATATTCACTTACTTGTACTATTAAGTCATACATTCATTTTTTATATCTTTCCAGTAGCTGTGCTTTTCTTAGAACATTTGGAAAATCAATAGCAAAATATAATGTCTACTCCTCAGCTTCGGTTCTCTGGCTAGAGACAGCTAGGTGATAGCGTAGATAGATTCTGGGACTTCAAATTCAGACTTTTAATGAATGAATGAATTCATTCATTCATTTGAACCTGAACTCAAATACTTTCTATGGAGTCACCTAACCTCTTTTTCAGCCTTGGTGCCCTCATTTGTTGTTGGAAGTATCAAATGAGAGAATGTCTGTGAAGTGCTTTGTACCCTTTAAAGTACTACATAAAAGTTAGCAGATGTTGTTATTAATGATGATGTTGATGATAATAGAGCTGACCATAAAAGAGACCAAAAAAATCAGAGTTGAAGGGAATCTTCCAGATCATCTTGTCTGACTCTTTACAGTACTTAGTAAAGTATTTAGTAGGTGCTTAACAAACACTTATCCCATCCTTCCTTCCATCCTGCCTTGGAGAAAGAATTCTGGTACAATAGAAGTGTGAACCAGGTGGCCCATGTCACTCACAGCATGCCTGAGCCTAGATGAAAATGGAGTTCCTATCTGACTTTAATGTGCTGTAGTACTAGTTTTAAAATATATATGTATATATGTACACATACACACATATATATACACATGTATACATACACATACATATATGTGGTTTTCTAAGTCAAGATGCATCTTTCAGGGTTCCTTATGTATGGTGCCGAGGTCCCTCTTACTGTTTGAGTTTGACACCAGTGCTCTACAGCCTACCCAGAAAATTATCTACTCTTTGTTTGAAGACCTGCAGTCAGTGGGATAGCTTTGATTTTCAGGAATTTTTCCTTAGATCAAGCCTAAATTTGTCTCTCTGTAACTTCCACTCATCATTTCTGGTAATGACCTCTGAAACCAAGAAAAAACAGTCTACTCCTTGTTCCAGGGGGGCAGTCCTTCAGATACTTGGTCAGCTCTCATATTTTGCAATGACACCCCCTTTAATTCAGTTTATTAGCACACAGCTAAGGACAGACCTCTTCTAAGTTGACATGGAACCATTGATGGCTGTTTGGGGGAAGGGACCTGGCTCTTCAACTAGTTCTGAATACTTCGTTCCACTTTCTTTTATCCTTGTAGTTCCACGTGATTTACTAAAGTGTAGGTAAGCTTCAGGTACAACATTCCCTTGATCTGTCAGTCTAAAAACTGTCCCTAATAAGAAAAATAAAAAGAAAATGTGGTTTTGGATTAAGTAAGAACATCACACGCTTAAAAGATGAGGATCTGTACAGAGTGCAAAAGATGTCATTGCTTACTTGTCTCAAACATGGCATTCAAGATGTTGTCGAACTGTTTAAAAAACTACACTGGATATTTTCTGCTCATACAAGTTTATTTTTTACACATATGCAGCATTATCAGTGAGGCAAGGAGCTCCTTCATTCTTTTTTCTCTCCCTCGAATGCACTTGCATCATTGCCACTAAATATCCTTTGGCCCAGCATAATGGAGAGGAAACAGAAGATGTGGAGGCCTCGAGTTCAAATTCTACCACTGTCACCTTCTGACCTTGGGCTAATCAGCTAAGCTCTTTGGGCTCCCATGTGAAAATGAAGGGATTGGATTAGATGGTCCTGAGCTCCCTTCCAGCCCTGCATCTAAGATCCCGAGAAGTGGTTTTTACTCCATGAACTCTCTAACTAGTCTAGACCTGACTGACCGAGGGCGCACCTTTTATACTCCAAGTTAACATTTAATTGCTTCATGTTTCTTCGTTGTAGTCTCATGCTCCTTGAAGCCACATCTTTATAACATTTATACTTCTCATTGTAAAGTGCTGGCGTCGGGTCCCTGATGAAAGTACAGAACTCAGATGCAGGAATTTAGAGATGGAAAGGACCTTGGGACCATCTTCTCCTCTAGCTCCTGAGGGGACAAAGGATCTGTCCTGTAGCCTCTAACCTACCCCACAACTGATGCGCTCTCCCGGGAGTGGGGCTGGGGGCAAGAAACACGCTTCCCTTTTGGAGAGCTGTTTGTGTTTACAAGTTTTACTTTTCATTCTGGTTTAGTTATACGAATGAATGACTATTTAAAAAACCGATGAAAAAGTCAATAGATAACTTCTGATTGGTTGAAAGAGTTCAGTACTGAGGTATTTGTGCACGTCATGACTTTCTGAGGCGTGTAAGAAGGAGTAAGAAGTGAAAAATGGGTTTTCTGAGCAGAAAATAGTCTAGTCACCGCAGACTTCCTCTTTTGTGTTTGTGGCCATTACTTCAGGGATAGTGGAATCATGCTTTTCCTACAGAGACAGATTATCTTTTGGTACTGACATCACATGCTCTGAAAAAGAAGAAACTCATTTCATAGTCAAGCAGTATATGGAGTTAATATTGTTCAGATATACTAAAGAGGCTTATGGAAGAGCATGGGAAGCTTTTTATATTAAGTCCTTATTTAAAATCCCTTCAACAATTATGCATATTCAGAATATTCTTTTGAATCTTTTTTAGTGATCTTTCAAAGCCCAGATCAGATTCTGTGAGCTTGTTTTTTTTTTTTTTTTTTTTTTTAAAATAATAGTGAAATGTACCAGTTAGTCTATTTGGTTAAATTTAGATAAAGGGTATTCATGAGCAAACATGTTAGCAGTTATTCATCCACGCCTCTACTACCAGTGTCTCCCCTTTTTATTGTTGGCTTTCTTTCTTTTGGGGGATGTAGGAGAAAAGCTGATCTAAGAAGACAATACATGTTACTAGAATTCTGAATTGTAAAGGCCCAGGCAGCACTGTGCCAGATACCTAATATTATCTTATTTGTGGTCTGAGAGCTCACAAGATCTTTGATTAGGAGAGCTGAGAAGGAAACAGACTTTCCTTCTCTTATTAGACAGATAGGGACTGTGGATGGTGAACAGGGCATGTGTGATGGAGATAGTTACTGAGTTGGTTGGCTTGGCTTGAATCTTAATTTGTTCCAAGGAAGGGTCCAGTGGGGGAGGTTCAAAGGAGAAATGAGTGGGATATAGAAAGAGAAGGAACACTTTTTTTAAGAGGGCACACTTAGTAAAAGGACAGCAAATTCTGTCTCCAAACTGTTGTCTTCAAAGAAAGTGTATCAGTGAACAAGAAAGTTAATCTAAAAATTGTTTTAAGTTTCAAAACTATTGGTAACTCAGGGAATTAAAGCATCCTAAACAAATCTTTTGTTGCTGTGTTTTTGGGTTTTCCTTTTTATAGATAATTCATGGTATGGAAACTCCCTCCGCTGATGGAGATCTCAGTTTATCTAAATTTACACTCTTAGAAAGTTGTCTGGAACACTGGGAGGTTGTGATTTCCTCCTATACATGAGCCAGAATGGATCAGAGGCAAGATTTGACCCCAGGTCTTCGTGACTCCAAGTCTGGCCCTTTACCCAGTAACCACAGTACAGGCTATCTTCTCATGGATTATTGATGAGTTCACAAAGGATGACATATGAAGCGATTTGCTTTGGAAGTGTCATTCCTCTTACCTCTTTATCTTTCATGTCCTGCTCCTCTTTCAAGGCTCAGATTGGCTTTCTTCCATGGAAAGTTCCCCTACTCTCCCATTCCACACACATATCTTGTTCTCTGAATTACTGTTTTATTTATAGTCCGGAGCATGCATTCTAGAACTTAATCGTTCTGCATTTCTCTCCTATGTGCTTGCATTATTGCCACTGCTAGAATGTAAATTCCCTGAGACTGGGGACCATGTCATACACTTCCAGTGTATTCTTTCTCCCTGCTTTGTGCAGAGTCTTAGCTCAGAACATGCCCAGTAAATACCAGTTGATCGATGAGATGGGATGAAGCTTAGGAGTCTTTACTCCTTAAAGTTTAAGAATCAGTGCATAATCTATAATAGTAATTATTTAAAGAAAATACTTAAAAAGACGGGAATGTACAGTGTGAGGTCCTTGAGCTTTCATCTTTGTAGCCCCAGAGTTTAGCTCTGTGACTTGCACATAGTAGGTGCTTTGCACATATAGGTACTTATGAAATAGTTGTTGAATGGCATGAATAACTGCCACCACCAGCACAACAATCACTGGCATTTATGTAGCAGTTTAAGGTTTACATCGTGTTTTATAAATTTCTACCACTTTGAGATGTAGGTGCTATTAACATTTGTATTACAAATGAGGAAACTGAGGCAGACAGGTTCCATGGTATGTCCTGGGTCATACAGCTGGTGTAAGTGTCTGAGGTCACATTTGAACTCAGGTCTTCCTTACTCCTAGTTCCAGTGCTTTACCCATAGCACCATCCAGCTGCTTCTATGAAAGAAATATATCTCCTTTCATGTGCTGTTGTTGTGATAAACTTCCCTTCTTTAGGCATTATATGAGCAGGGTATAGTAGAAAGAGTGCTAGATTTGGAATCAGAGGCCCCGAGTTCAAATTTTTGTTCTGCCCCTAGTTCTGTGTGAGCTCGGCAAAATCATTTCGTCTTTGGGACTCAGTTTTGGCATCTGTAATGTGAGAGGGCTGGACTAGGTGATCACCGAAGACCCTGCCAGCTTTAAATTTATGAAAAACCATAAAATTGTGACCACTTAGGGGTATTTAGGAGCCCTGTGTTTTTTCACTTGTATCTTTACTTCCCCTTATCTGATTTTTTTAAGAGAAAAACACAGCGGGATTTGTCCATTAGAGGTCACTGTTGAGATAGATAAAGATAAATACCGCAAGTTATGAGTGTAGCCCTATTTTGCCATGTATTTGGCTGTGGATAGTGAGGCAGATTGTTACCGTAGATAATATTGGACTTATACACCGAAAATAATGTAGAACATTTTAAAGAGGGAATATGATTTTTCTGTCTTATTTGATGATATCCAGGGTTTGGGGAAATGTCATTTTGACTCACAGTAAGTGATAGTTTTTGTATTTGAAAGGAAAAATATATATAATGCCATGTGTATTGAATCTGAGTGCTTATAGATTCTATAGAACTAGTGTCCAGTGTAGAAACATGTCTAATCTGATATCTGGCTAAATGTTGGCAGAATTGTATTGCCTTGCACAGAATTTTGTATCTGACACATGTAGGGTTTTCCTTGTGGTAGACTGTTTAAAAATACTTATGTAAATTACCTAGTTTTTAATTTAAAAATAAAAACATAGCACTTCCTAAAATACATGCATTGTATATGTTTATGATGATTCTTTTACAACTAAATACCTTTTTGCATAGAAGAATGTCATTTGCCATTGAAGGACAGAGGCTTATTCTGCTTTGGGGAGAAAATAGCACAGTACAAGGCATGGGTGTATTTTCTTTGAATATTAATAGTTTTAAGTCTTCAGAACAAGACTTGATTTAAAAAAATGAGTTTGTTCATTTTTGCCACCACTCCCACTGGAGTTTCTTTTGTGGCCCTGATTTGTTTGTGGGGATGAAGATTTTATCATCTTGTGCATTAGAAAATAACCAAGGTCAACGTGTGTGTGTGTGTGTGTAGAACCAATTTAAAAAAGTAGTAGAACCATCCAGTTTGTACCATCCCCATGTGCCAGGCTTGTGAATGTGATTGTTCATCTCGATGCATTGAAACTTCAGTTCGCATGAGTGACCTTCTGTTGAAGGATTGGCAGTTTCCCTTCAGTCGCTGGCTTCAGCTTCCCAAATCTGGTCTGATTCCAGAAGGATGAGGCCATGCAGATGATAAAGTTGGGTCTTATTTGAACAAAGTGAAAAACAGAGAACTTTCACAAACCCCGAGATGACAGGGACCCCCTGATGTTCAGAGAAAGCCCCAGTGTGAATTTGACTTGGTAATGGACGAGGGAATGTCTTGGGATTTTTGACTTTTTAATAGTTTGTTTATCAGAAACATAATATGCATAGGAATTGGCATTATTCTGCTTAAATCTGGAATTGATGTCTACCCAGCATGAGTTTCTACCAAGCTTTGTAATGTAAACATCATTCTCCACTTCAGAATGCCACATCTCAACATGTTTGGGTATCCACACAGAAAATTAAGCCCTTTTAAAAAAAGCATAGTAAATTTTAGCCCCATTCCATAGATATAAAAGATTGTGCTAGGTGGGAAACAGTGATTGTGCCAACTCATAAGCATGAAATGACCTTCACCATTGACTCAAGGCCTGACTACTCGTAACTCACCACATAATCCCTCCTTCCTAGATTATTTGTCATAGCTCAAATAAAAGTTTTTGTCTATAGCTCTTAAAATATGGGGGAAATATGCTAAATAAATTGTTTGTGTGTCAAGAATTTATCTTGTGACAGTATCAAAACAACTTGCAGTTTGCATTTTAACAGAATATAAGCATATTTATAATACAGAAGCTTTGATCAATAGCCTGTTTTTTAATTAGTGCCCATTTATCAGTTTACTATGCCATCCCATGAAAAATTGGATTTGAAAAAAAATCATACTGTATTTGATTGCTGACAGGTATTAATTAAACAGTAGCATTTGACAATGACAGTGGCAAGTGTTAGGGAGAATTGCCCGTGTTTGAGTGTTATGGCATGATTTTGTAGATGAGCATATAGGTTCACCAATTCTCTATCAGACTTAGCTGCTGTGCCAAATTGTCCAGATGTACAGGGTCAACCCTAGGCAAAATTGTGACATAGACAAAATTTACTGGTGATAGTTCTCCCATATTTTCACTCAGAGCACATTTCTTCTTGTTCAAGCAATCCATAAGCATTTATTAGTGTCTATTATGTGCCAGACATTGGAGATACAGAGATAAAAATGAAGTAATTCCTAATATGTCCCATGGCAGAACATATTCCTGTAAGTATCTCCAAAAATAAAAAAAAAAACCCAAGGTTGGTTGGTTGTTGTGCTTTGTGCTAGAAGAGGACCAAAATGATATCACAGTGTTGGGGTCACGGTCCAGTGTGTCCAACTGTGGCAGATCATGCCAGTATGAGCTCAGAAGTCCAGACCACAGGTCAGACATAAGTAGTCTGAATGAAATACAAGGGACTTTTGGGAGAAAACATGAGCAGGAGGTGGAGGATCAGGACGGATTTCTTGTAGGAGGTTATATGTGAGCTGAGCTTTAAGAGAGAGGCAACGATGAGGGGGGAGTGCATTCCAGCCACAAAGGGCAGAGTGTGCAAAAGCATGGAGAGGAGAGGTGGAATGTGGAGTGTGTGAAAGAGGAAGGCCTGTTTGGTGGGATGGAAGAGTGTACAAAGGGGAATTATAGAGAAAAAAGCTAGGAAAGGTAGATTACAGTCCTGTAGTAAAGAGCTTTAAACGGATAAAGAGAGATGAAGCACTCAATAAGCAATCACGATGGAGTCATTCAATCAACAAGCTTCTCTTAACTGTATCCCTGACACAGTGAGAGGTGTAGGGATACAGAGACAATGAGTGAAACACTGCTTACTTGCATCGAACTTTACGGGAGATACAAGTACATAATAAAGGAGTCTATACAACATAAAAAAGTGAATAAATACAGTATAGTTAAATACAAGGTAGTTTGGGAGAATTTGGATCTGGCTTACCCTTTCTAGAATTCCTTTTCACAGGGTGCCTCCCTCTAATAAAGTAGCTTATAAGGGAGAAGATAATAAGAATACATTAAGTAAAGATGGCGGAGTAGAAAGACTCACGTATGCTAGCTCCGAACACACAGCCCATGGATTTACTGTAAGAAGAGCTCCCCACAAGTTCTGGATCACTGCATGGTGTGCAGAAACAGTGGAAGAGATTTCCATTCCAGAGAGCCCTGGAGAGCCGTCCCCAGGGTCCATCGCGCCCTGGAAAGCGGACCCCACCCCACTGCTGCCCTGGCCGGGTGGCCCCAGAGAAGCTGATCCGAGCAGGCTTCAGGGACGGAACCTCCGGCGGCTGGTAAGGTCCCTCCGTCCACAGACGCTACAGGTCAGTGAGAGAGACGGCTGGGCTGGACGAGAGGGGATTAGAGTGTCTCTGTGGCTCGGCCCCCCTTGGGAGGCAGCGGCGGCGGCCCGGGACTCCCAGAGCAGGCAGGATCTTCATTACTGAAAGTCTCTGCATAAACCACCTGAAGGAGCTGAGCCTGGGAGACGGCCCTGCCCCACCCGCTCCATTAGTGAAGATCTCTACATAAAGCCCCTGAGGGAACTGAGCCTGGGAGGTGGCCCTGCCCCCACCCCAGCACCAGAACTAAAGCTCACATTGATTAGCAGCCGCACCTGCCGTGGAAAGCCCATTTGAATCTCAGACCCCAAGCACTAGCTGGGCGGATCTAGGCAGGGGTGGAGAGGAATCTCAGAAGTCAAGTAACTGGCTGGAAAAATGCCCAGAAAAGGGAAGAAAAATGAGACTATAGAGAGCTTTTTTGAGCAGGTGCAAATGTTCCCGTCATTTGGCTCTGACGACGAGGAAATATTCTTGCCATCAGGGAAAGACATGGAGGGCGGGGCCTCGGTACCCCAGACATCCCAGGGGGATGTCGGGTGGGCTCAGGCCTTGGAAGAGCTCAAAAAGGATTTTGAAAATCAGGTTAGACAGGTGGAGGAAAAACTGGGAAGAGAAATGAGAGAGATGCAAGAAAAGTATGAAAAAAGGGTCAATACTTTGGTAAAGGAGACCCAAAAAAATGCTGAAGAAAATACCACCTTGAAAAATAGGCTCACTCAATTGGCAAAAGAGGTTCAAAAAGCCAATGAGGAGAAGAATGCTTTCAAAAGCAGAATTAGCCAAATGGAAAAAGAGGTTCAAAAGCTCACTGAATTTAATAGTTCTCTCAAAATTAGAATGGAACAGATGGAGTCTAATGACTTTCTGAGAAGCCACCAAACAAAACCAAAAGAATGAAAAAATGGAAGAGAATGTGAAATATCTCATGGGAAAAACAACTCACCTGGAAAATAGCTCCAGGAGAGACAATTTAAAAATTATGGGACTACCTGAAAGTCATGATCAAAAAAAGAGCCTAGACATCATCTTCCATGAAATTATCAAGGAAAACTGCCCTGACATTCTACAACTGGAGGGCAAAATAAGTATTGAAAGAATCCATCGATCACCACCTGAAAGAGATCCAAAAAGAGAAACTCCTAGGAACATTGTGGCCAAATTCCAGAACTCCCAGCTCAAGGAGAAAATCTTGCAAGCAGATAGAAAGAAACAATTCCAGTATTGTGGAAATACAATCAGGATAACTCAAGATCTAGCAGCTTCTACATTAAGGGATCGAAGGGCGTGGAATAGGATATTCCAGAAGTCAAAGGAACTAGGCTCAAACCAAGAATCACCTACCCAGCAAAACTGAGTATAATACTTCAGGGGAAAATATGGTCTTTCAATGAAACAGAGGACTTTCAAGCATTCTTGATGAAAAGATCAGAGCTGAAAAGAAAATTTGACTTTCAAACACAAGAATGAGAAGAAGCATGAGAAAGTAAACAGCAAGGAGAAGTCATAAGGGACTTACCAAAAGTGAACTGTTTACATTCCTACATGGAAAGACAATATTTGTAACTCTTAAAATTTTTCAGTATCTGGGTAGTTGGTGGGATTATACACACACACATACACACACACATATATACGCATGCATGCACACACACATACACACATGCACGCACACACAGAGACAGAGAGCACAGAGTGAATTGAATAGGATGGGGCCATATCTTAAAAGAAATTAAGGTGAATGATGAGAGAGAAATGTAGTGGGAGGAAAGAGGGTGAAATGGAATGGGGTAAATTATATGTCATTCAAGAGGCAAGCAGGAGGCCTTTTAGTGGAGGGAAAAAGAGGAGAGCTGAGAAAAAAAACAAGAAGTTTACCCTCATCACATTTGACTAAAGGAAGGAATAAAATGCACACTCATTTTGGTATGAAAACCTATCTTACAATACAGGAAAGTGGGGGAGAAGGAGATAAGCAAGGTGGGGGGGATGATGGAAGGGAGGGCAATGGGAGGAGGGAGCAATTTGAAGTCAACACTCAGGGAGGGACAGGATCAAAAGACAGAATAGAAACAATGAGGGGCAGGATAGGATGGAGGGTAATTCAGTTAGTCTTACACAACACGACTATTATGGAAGTCATTTGCAAAACTACACAGATATGGCCTATATTGAATTGCCTGCCTTCCCAAAGGGAATGGGTGGGGAGGGAGGGATGGGGAGAATTTGGAACTCAAGTTTTAAGAACAACTGTTTAGTATTGTTGTTGCTACTAGGAAGGAAGACATACAGTTAATGAGGAATAGAAAGTCATCTGGCCCTACAGGACAAAAGAGAAGATGGGGACAAGAGAAGGGAGGGATGACAGAAGAGAGGGCAGATTGGAGATAGGGAAAATTAGATTGCTCAGTGTATTAGGGTGGGGGGAGGGGATAAAAGGGGAGAAAAAATTGGAACCCAAAATTTTGTGAAAATGAATGTAAAAAGTTAAATAAATAAATAAATAAAAAGAATACATTAAGTACCTACTGTGTGTCAGGACTGTGCTAAACACTTTATAACTGTCATGTCATTTAATAATACTTCCTCACTTGATAATGAATAGACAAATCTTTGTTAATGAAGTAAAGTATAAAGGTGACAGTACCTAGATTGGACATCTGGGCAGGACCTCAGTGGGCTCTAGTCCAACCCAAATATGAGGAAATTTTTACCATAAAATACCCTACTAGTAGTCATCCATTCTCTGCCTGAAGACACTCATCCCACCTCTGAAGGTAGCCCCTTTTGTGGGGCAGCTCTGATTGTTAGGGAGCATTTGTTAACATCAAGCCCAATTTTGCTTCTTTGCAAGTCTCTGCCCATGCTCTGGATTCTGCCCCCCTGGGACTAAGCAGCACGTTTCTCACCCTTCCTCCATATGTCAGCCCCTCAAATACTTAAGTACAACTGCCATCTCTGTTCTTATTCTTCTCCAGGCTAACCATCTCCATTAGCCTCAGTTCCTTCCACTGATCATGTGACATAGAATTAAGGCTATTCACCAGTCTGGCTGCCCTCCTCTGGATGTTTTCCAGCTTATTGGCATCCTTCTTAAACTTCAGGGCCCTGAACAGAACACAATATTCTAGATGAATTCTGATGAGAATAGAATTCAGAAAGATTTTATCCACCTAGTCCTGGAAGCTGTTCCTCTTAATGCAACCCAAGATGGCGTTATCTTTTTTTGATTGTCCCATCATACTGCTACCTCATTGAGTTTTCAGTCAACTAAAACCTGCAGATCTTTTCCAGAATAAGCCAGCTATCCTGCCCCTATCTTATTCTTATGAAATTGATTTTGTAAGATTTTATAATTTTCCTATTGAAATTCATCCAATTAGATTCAGCCCAATGCTCTAGCCTGTCAAGATTTTTATGGACATTGACTCTGCCATTCACTGTGTGAGATATCTCACTAGTTTGTTATTCCTGTCAGAAAAGGAAGGGAGGTTAGTCTGACAAGACCTGGTCTTGAATGAAGCTATGCTGGTTATTTGTAACCAACATCTCCCTTTTTATGTGTTTGTCAACTGTCTAACAATTTCTTCATTTCCCCAAGAAATGAAGTCAAACTCATTGACTCATAGTTTGTATTCTCTATTTTCTTCCTCTCCTTCCCCCCCTTTGGCTCCCATAATGGATTTTGCATTAAAATTAGAGCTTTTTGAGAGACCATACCTCCACCCTGTGTTGTGGGGATGCCTAGCTTTTGTGGTAGAAAGACTCGTAGTGATGGTATAAAAAACATCTTGGAAAAGAAATCAAGCTTGCCATGTTATGAGAACGAGGGATCGTAGCAGTTACTTTGGTATCCATGAACTATTAAGAAAGCCAGAGGCTTTTCTGAGTTGATACGCTCTGAGAATTGATGGAAGAACTTGGACAAAAATTGCATAGGATTCCTGAAAGAGGGTTTTGATGTGCCCTGTTGGAAGGACAATGTACTCTGAGAGTAGCATGTTTGTGCTGAAATACTGCAGTAGGTAACCTGATGGCTGAACTAAAAATGGGGGGTGGTAGGGTAATTGAGAGGCCCTTTGTGTGCTACACAAATCACATTATGTAGTGACTTTTTATTCTACTTACCTGTAGGCAGAGCTGGTCCTGTAAAAGGATCTCTTTTTGCTTTTCTAACTTGCTTCATTTGAATATCCTTCATTTAGAAATATAAATGATTTGTTGGATTTCTTGGCCATTCATCTGCAAATACTGTGTCAAAACATCTCCCTTGAAAGGATAGAGATAGAGTATTTCAATATACATAAGACTTGGTTTCAGAAAATCTTTTGGGGGAAGGGACAGGAAACTTCAGGGATATTTTCATTGTGGCTGTACAAGTGTATTTCACCAAGTAGATATGCTCCTGAAAATATGTTTGCAAAAGTTATTTTTAATGGAAATCATAAATGGGTTGTGGTGGTCTCCAGTCAACATTAACTCAGTCATTCAGCAAGTATTTTATTAAGCATCTACTATGTGGCAGGCCTCATGCCTCATGCTACAAAGACAAAAGTATCATAGTTTCTGCCCTCAGGGAGAGTTAATTCTTCCTTATATTCTATTGGGGGAAGCCCCAAGTATATAGAAAAACATGACATAAATATATACAAAGTGGATACAAAGTAACTGCTAGGTAGTGAGCACTAGCTGCCTAGGGAGATCAGATGCTCTTTGCTTTAACTGACTATGGATAAAGGAGAGTGATGTAAAATAAACCTCATACTGGAGCTATACTCTGGAGAGTATATACTATACTTAGTATATACTATAGCTATATACTTAGTATATAGCTATACTAAGGAGAGGACCTTGCATTTTATCCTACAGGAATAAGAAACCACTGGAGCCTTTGGAGTTGGTCAGTGGCGTGGTCAGACCTGTGCCTGAGGATATATATTTGGCAGCTATGTGGAGGAAGATGAATTGAGAGATACAAGACTGGAGACAAGGAGACCAACAAGGAGGGTATTGCAGAAGGCCCAGAGAGGTGGTAAGGGCCTGAACTAAAGTGGTGGTTGTGTCAGTGAACTGAAAGCAATGCCTGGGAGATCTGCTGTGAAGAGTGACTCAGCCAGATTTGGCCGCTGAATAGATATCAGGTCTCCAGGAGAAGGGAGAGTTGAGGATGAGTGACTAGAAGAATGGTGATATCCTCCCCAGAAATAGAAGAGTTCGGAAAAGGGGAGAGTTTGGATTGGAGGAAAGGTAATGAGTTCAGTTTTTGAGTTGCTGGGTTTCAGATGCTGGCTAGGCATTCTGTGATTTTGTGATATCAGGCAGATGTGTTGGTGACAAGAGAAGGAAAAAGGAGAAGGGGAGGAACCAAGAAAGTGTCAAAAGTGGGGCATAGATGAGGAGCCAGTGAAATAGATTAAGAAGGAGCTGCTAGACATGTAAGGGGGCAGCCAGGAAAGAGCAGGAGGTGTGTCTACAAAGAGGGGGCCAAGGACTAGAGAAATGCTACTTTGGGGATCCGGAACATCATTGGTAGACTCAGGTGGGTGACAGCCTCAGGCTAGGAGCACTAGGAGCGGAGATGGCTTTTTGTGAAAGTGAGACGAGGTCTAGGACAAGAGCTTGAGCGAATGGTGGAAAGCAAGTAAAAATTTTGAAAAGAACCTTGCATTGAACTCTTTTTAAATTGAAGAAGCCATTTATCGTTTACAAGTTCTCCTTAATTTATTTATGTCTTTTAAAAGTTTGAATTTGTGTCTATCAAAACTGTTCAAATATTGGATTTCCTTGGGATAGAACATGTCTATAAGTAGACAACCAGGCATGTTTCAGTAGGGAATCTCACTGCAGCGCCATAGTCCCAGGGAATTCCAAGGCCTCTGGCTCCTTCATGCTTCCATCTTTGTGCTCTCATTACACTTTAGCATCTACAAGTGAAGCAGGCCCAGAAGGAGGGGGAGGGGAACACTCTGTTTAGATCTTTTGTTGTTTTTGCTTCTTCTTTCTTACACTCTCATTTGGCCATCTCCTTTACATCAGTGGCTTCACCTCCAAACTTGGTGCAGCTGAGTTTAAAATTTGTGTCCTGATCATAACCTCACCTCTTTTCTGAGCTCTGGATCAACTCGTGATACAGCTAAAGAAGGCCCTGTTGGAGTCAGAGCCCAACTCTGATGCCTACTTTTCAAATGAAAACAACCCTAATGTTTCATCTTGTACCCAACAAATTTGCAAAGATGGCAAAAGACAGGATTATTAATGATGAAAGTGTTATGGAAAGATAAGCACTAAAAGGCAGCTGTGGGTGAAGCTGTCAGGACAGCCATTCTTGGAAGCAGTTTGGGATCATGTAACTGAGTGACTAAAATGTTTTTATCTTTTGATCTAGAGATTCCCCTGCTAAAAGAAAGGCCAAAAGATCAAGCCAAAACATTGTTAGTAGTACCTTTTGTACTAGCAGAGAACCAGAAACAAAGCCATTTCCCATTGATTGGGGAAAGGCTAAGCAAGTTGTGGTACATTGATGTCATGGTAAATTACTATGCTGTAACGAATGACAAATATGATGAGTACAGAGAAGCATCGAAAGACTTATTAACTCATGCAGAATAAAGTAAGCAGGTCCAAGAAAGTAACATACACAAAGAGTACAGTAATATATACAGTACATTACTACAGTAATATACAGTAATATAAATGGAAAGAACCACCAAAAAACATTTGACACTGAATGTTGCAAAGTGACAAACAATCCATTTGTTCATTGAGCTTGGCTCCAAAGAAGAGGTATGATGAGATAGCTTTCCCTCTTACCTCTTTGCAGAGGTGAAAGGTCTAATGGGTATGGAGCGTTATGCATATTGGCTGCATTTTTTTTTAATATATTGATTTTTACTGATTTTTTTCTCCCTTTTTTGAAAATTCTTTGTTATATATGTTAGTTCTCTAAGAGGGGGAGGAACAGAGAAAATTTAAGCAATGTAAGAATAAAAGCAGTAACATTTTTATTTAGAAATAATTCTTTGGCTCTCTTTAGCCTGCTAGGTAAAATTATGTTCACTTTCTATCCAATTCTGTGTTTTTGTGATGTCTGATTCTCTGAATTCCTTTCCCTAGAAATCAAGGTCTTCCACAATCTAGAACTACTTTATTTTTCTCCTTCCTTTCCTCTTTCCTCCCTCCCTTCCTCCCTCCCTCCCTCCCTCCCTCCCTCCCTCCCTTCCTTCCTTCCTTCCTTCCTTCCTTCCTTCCTTCCTTCCTTCCTTCCTTCCTTCCTTCCTTCCTTCCTTCCTTCCTTCCTTCCTTCCTTCCTTCCTTCCATGGTGTGAAAAGTAAATGCCTCAAAAGGTTCATTTCCGTGTTCTCTTTGTGTGATCTCGTATTACTGAAGTCCAGTCAGATTAGTTTAGATTCCTTTATCTTGAAGGTATCTGTCCTGTATTTTCCATCAAGTTAGACTGAACATTTTGAGGATTAGGAAGATCAAATTTGGAGACTCACTGAGTGCTCTGCAGAAGAAGGGCAATGATTAAACTTGCTGTGTGATGAGGCATGGGATTTGGACACACAACTGAGAAGGAACAGTGGTGGGGAGCTAACTCAGCTGATTCTTAGAGATGAAATTAAAAATCTCTGCTTCTTCCGAAGGGAGCGAGAAGAAAAAAGTATGAATGCCTGTATCCCAAGTGTGTCTTGTCAGCTGTAGCTTCTTGTCTTGCCTTTGAGGTTCACCCTTTCATTGGAGGGTGGAAGACTACAGGGATGAAATGTTGCATACATTATGAAAACATTGGTTTTATCACTTGGTTTTGTTAGCTATTTTTCTTGGCCACAAGAGAAGTGAGGTAGGGGTTAGAGGGAGGAGGGAGGATATTCATAGAAATGACTGTGCAGACAAAAGGCATCAGTTAAAGGAAGATTGTCTTCAAGGAGGATTGCCTTTGACCTCTGCCATTGACAAAGCCTTAGGTAGGTGGGGGCACCTACTGCTGAAACTGTTGCTCCAACCACCACTGGCATTGCTGTCCCAGCCTTAGCCATGGTCTTTACTTCCACTGAAACTGTGGTGGAAAGAGATGATGGAGTAAATTGGGCCATGCTGCTTAGCCCTTGAAACTTTCCTTATCACTGATCCATCCTCCTGGCCACTGTAAGCACTGGGCCTTCTCACTTGCTACCACCTCCTCTTAAGGACCGTGATGGTGGCGGACAGATGAATAAAGTGTCTTCCTCAGCTTTGGGAAACTCTTCACCACACACCCATCATTCTCATTAACCTCCCATCCCCTGCTCTGATCCACTGAGGACCAGATTAACTGGAACTGACCCTGTTGCTGTGCTAATTGTGCTTCCCACAGATTGGGGAGTAAGTCTGTATGTTTGTGATTATACCTTTTGATTCAAATATTCCCTTTTAAAAGCCAATCTGACCATCAGTGGCCAAATTGAATTGGAGTGGAGGGTATCTTGCCATACACTTGGCTAGAACACCATCTGTAAGGGCTGGAACCATTTGCATAGAGCTTAAACACCCCCTTAAGGGCACTGAAGAGTGGTGTGTAAGGGGAGAGAAAGTAAAATGCAGCCTACCTGGTCTTTAGGAGCCAGGGTGGTCAGTGCTGCTTATACAGAGTTACTTCCCAACACGTGAGAGACACAGTCCCCTCTCTTTATACCACCTCAGTCTCTGGAGAGGGAAAGGAATTGAGGTCATACCTTGTCTGTGTTCCTGGGCCATGCCCTGGCTACTTCTTAAACAGTCCTATTCAGTGAATGGGCATTACCTCACCCTAAGTGAGTACCTGCAAGGACTTTGGCCTAAAGGGCCCAAGGTTTCCCAGTGCATCGTTGGTCATCTCCAGTTATCCTGATGAATATCTGGTCACTGGATTCAGATGGCTGCAGAGAAGTGAGACTGGTGACCTCCCTTACGCGAAACAAAGTTAAGTGCCAGTCATGCCATCTTTTCTCTGATGGTATGGTCTTCTTCAAAAACGAAGGGCAAAGACAAGAGCCCAGACTCAGTTCCAAGTTCAGCATACCTCCCTGGGCTCCATTCTCAGGCCCCCAGTTACTGAGGGTTTCCATGTCAAGTAGAGACACCTGGGATTCTGTTTCCAAGATTGCCAGGGTTCAAACTATGAGTTCCAGTGAGGGTATTGCCACTGGCACTAGCCCTGATTTACTTCATGTCACTCATATTATGAGTAAACTGTGATCTTTACCCTCTGCATGTATCAGGAAAGAGGGGGCACACAGAAAAGCGAGCCAGAAAGAGTATTGTCTTTCTTTAAAACAAAAAAAAAAATTTTAATGCCTTTTGTTCTGCTATTCCAGATTGAACCTTCCCTTGTAACAACAGCTAATAACAAAACCCACCACAAAGAACAAAAAATGTCTAATCCAGTGACCATATCTGACAGTTATGTAACATTCTGCTCTCATTACTCTCTGCCTTTCTACTGACAGGAGTGGGGTACATTACATTATTTGTTTTCTGTATCATTGGGAGAGAATTTGTTAAAGAGATGATGTGATTGTTAGACTTGAAGTTAGAAAGACCTGAATTCAAATTCTGCCTCACACTTTCTAGCTGTGTGACCTTGGACAAGTCACTGAACCCTCTCCATATCAGTTTCCTCCTTTGCAAAATGGAGATGATAAGTAGTTAAATACAATTGCCTCACAGGTTTGTTGTGTGGCCCAAGTGAGATAATATCTGTAAAGCACTTTACAAATCATGAAGCATTATGTCCATATTAGGGATAAGGACTGTGTCTGTGGTTTTATCTGTTTGAGGAACCACTCATGAAATGAAACTCCCTCTACCCATTCATGTTCACACTTTCTTCAAATTAGCCTGAGCTGCCCAGATCACTGAGAAAGTAAGTAAATTGTGAGGGATCACATACCTAATATGTGTTGGCTTCATGGCCAACCAGATCTCTGTCCACTCTACCCTGCTTACCTCATCGTAGTCCTTTTATGTAATATTCTTGTGATTTTGTTGATTTCACTCCTAACAGTTCCAGCTCTCCAGCCTCATCTCCTTACAGTCTCTCCAGTAAAACACCAATTGTCTGCCCCCAGAACATCTTCCGAGACTTCCTGCCTCTGTTACTCCATATACCTGGAGTAGTCAGACTTCCCCTCCTTTGATCTGTTGATTTTCTCCCCCGTCTTTAAAAAGCACATTTTAGATGTGTCCTCCAAGACTCTGTTCCTGATAGTCCTATCAATAATGAGTTTTCACCTCCAGCCCTACTCTAAACTTTAGTTTTGAGACTTTCTACTATACTTATCATGCAATATTAGGTATTATATATTTAAAGTTCCATAAGAATACAGAGATTACCCAATCCAGTCCCTTAATTTTATAGACAAGGAAACAGAGTTCCTGAGAGGATAAGTTTCTTAATTTTGTTTAGTCAACAAAATTTATTAACATGTACAAAGTAGTTAAGTACAGGGTGGTTTGGAGGGGGGCAGCCAGGTGGTGTATTGGGCCTGAAATCAGGAAGACTCATCTTCATGATTTCAAATCTTGCCTCAGACACTTACTCTGTGACCTGGGTCACTTAACCCTTTGTGCCTTGGTTTCCTCATCTATAAAATGAACTGTAGAAGGAAATGGTAAAACCTATCCAGTATCTTTGCCAAGAAAACACCAGTAGTCTCAGTGAGAGTTGGACATGACCGAAAGAAACTGAACAAGAAGTTTGGGAGAGATGCTTCTTGTGGTTGGAATTCATGCAGAAGATGGTGCCTGAGCTGGACCTGAAAGTAAGGAGGAGACTCTGAGGCAGAGTTAAGTCAAGTCAGCACACATTTATGAAGTGCCCACTAGTGTGGATTACAAATGTAAGCAGAAAGGAAACAATGACCTGTCCTCAGAGTGCTTACCTTCTGATAGGGGAAGACAGCACATCAAAGGAAGCTCACAAGGGGAAGATTTCACAGGGAGTGCCTGAAGTAGAGTGAAGACCAGGCCCGCCTCGTTGTCACTCAGTCATGTCTGATTCTTTCTGGTTCCTTGTAACCCCATTTGAAGTTTTCTTGGCAGAGATACTGGAATAGTTTGCCATTTCCTTGTCCAGCTCATTTGACAGAAGAAGAAACTGAGGCAAACAGGGTAAAGTAATGTGTCCAGGGTCTCACAGCTAAAAAATGTCTGAGGCCAGATTTGAATTCAGGTTTTTCCTTACCTTAGGCTCTGCACTCCATCTATAAGGTGCCACCTAGCTGCTGCCTCCTTAACAGTGAATGTTCTGAGAGGAAACAGCCTCTCAGAGAAAGAGGTCATACTGCGTAAAAGCCCAGGGATGGAGTAAGCTTTCAGGGTGAGGAGGTCTGGGGGGCATACCTCAGGATCACCAAATTAGGGCTCAGAAGGACCTCATGGGCCATCTAGTCTTACCCTGTCATTTTATATCTGGGGAAACTGATGCCCAGGGCCACACAGGTGGATGTGTGTGCGTGTGTGTGTATACACACACACGTTCTATCCTTGTCCCTCTTAGAATGAGTAATTATCCATTTTCCATTTTGGTCTGTTTGAAATCTCCCTTTTCCTTTAGTCCAGTTTGCTTTCTCCACCAATGAAATTTAGTTTTTCTTTCAGCCTTTCTTTCTTCCTTCTTACACTCCGAATGCCGAATTGTTAAGCATTCTTCTCAGGGCTCTGAGCAAGTCCTCTGTCCTTCTGCTCACCCTTCACTAGGTGTCACTTTTTCCCCAAGCCATCCAAAACCATTTCCTCAGTCCCAGCTCCCAAATTAAAGGTCTCTCTTGATATATTGCTCTGCTAGCCCAGTAGCATATTGGAGCACAGGAGGGTAATTTTAACCGTATGTTTCCAAAAGAATTTGGAGGTCTACAGGACCCTGGCCAAAGAGAGCAGAAGCATGGTGGCTCTCCAGGCTCCAAAGAAATAAAAAATATTCCCATTGGAGCTTCCCCTTTAGAATTTGTTTGAATACACATATACCATATATAATTTGGGGGTGTTTATCCTAGTGACCTTACCTTTTGGTGGCCTAGTGACCTTACGTTTTTTTCTAACTTCTCAATGACTTTCTGTGCCCTCCCTCTCCCAAATGGTTGTAGACTTGAAGCCTCATGAAGACAGAGAACAGGACTGATTGTTTTTTGTATTTGCCACTGGATCTTGAATAGAGTGGGCTTCAATACATATTGATTGAATGAATGAATGAAAAATGGAACCATCTTCTCCCTTCCCCCATGAATTAGACCAGGAATATTTTTGGTTGCTAAAAGTGACTAGAGCTGCTGAATTCTGAGCAGATCTGTTTTGTTTTAATTAAATCAATAATGAAATGCATTAAGTGCCTATGTTTAGGTGTTCAATAAATACTTGTTGATAGCTTGGCTTAGAGTAGCATTAATTTTCTTATTTAAATATAAAGCTATTCACAGTGTTGGGTTTTTTAGCTATGTCAGTTGGAGACTTAGATATTTAGTTGTTTTATTTTTAAAATAGAAAATATGTAGATCCATTTTAATGAGAAGCTAGTTTAATAAACTTTATCTCTTCAAATAACCACTCACTATTGCTCTTTACTATTTTAATCACTGTTTGGGGGAAAATCCCATAAAACCCGTGAAGACAGTTATCTTCCCAGTACTTTTAAACTTCAGGTTCTTATTAGTTCATTATCCACCTTGTATATTTGGTCTGAAAACAAAGCTAATTAATCATTCTGAAATGCTTATGACCTTTCTTTGCTTTTAAAGATTCTGAAGAGTACAATTATATGAATGTGGCAGGGAAAAGACTCTAATTTTTTACATATAATCATTAAAATGGTACTCAAGAATAAAATTCCTAATTTGCTAAGAGAATTGGCATCTAGATAATGAGGCCAGACATTAACTCTGTTGTGTGAACAGACTAATGTCTCTCAGCTAATGTGTCTCCATATTAAAGGGCAGTGTTTTTCAGCTTGGACCAAGAATAGACAAAATCAAGTTTTACAGTCTAGAACATTATGGATATGCCAGGAAATATTGATTTATCAGAACCAGAGTCAACAAACATTTGTTAAGAGCCTCATTTCAGCCACAGATGCTTACTAGCTCTTGGTCCAGTGAATCTCCATCTCACTTCCTTGCTTACAATACAGAGGCAGCCAGAGAGCAGAACGGGGATGTGCTCTTTGCACTTGGTGATCTTCAGATATGGGTGGTACATATAAAGAGTTTCTTTGTAATACTGTTGAATCTTCGTGTTGTTAATATTGGTTTCCTGCTGCCAGAGAGGAATTGGAGTTTCAGGAACCATCAGACTAGAGCTAAAAGGGCATTTATTACAAGGAATTATATGGAAATTGCAATAAGCTGGACTGTTAAGTCCCAAGGATGTGGACTCTAATCCATCCTCAGATCCTTACTAGCAGTGTGGTCCTCACAGTGACTTAACCTCTCTGACTATCATTTGACTCATCCATAAAGCAGGAATAACAGTTATGCCTCTCTCCTGAGATGTTTGGAGGATTATATTGGATAATGTATGTAAAGCACTTTGCCAGCTTTAAAGGGTATATGTGTGAGCTCCTAGTAGCTGTACAGTAACAGTGACTGCTGTGTGGCTGCCCATTTCCTGGACCTGGTGTCGTTCCATTGAGGAGCCTGGCTAGTTCTCAGACAGTGGCTGCACAGTCTGTCCTTCTGCCTTGCTGTAGGGCCTGCCAAAGCCTGGAAAGCCTGTTCTAATCGACATAGCCTTGGAGAAGCCAGGGCCACTGTCCATGCTGTGGGGAGGTAGGCGTTGGGGTACGTAGCCAGTTGGAAGGGTTAGGAGAATCACGTGAAGGTAATTTAGAGAGAGGAACATTTGGATCCTTTTCTTTTGTCTCATTCCATGCTGTTTGATGCCTGTCGGGTAAAGAACGCTTGTACACCATTAAATTTAAACCAAACAAAACACCTAAAAAGATAGTGGGAATCTACCTATTGTTCAGAAGTAAGCTTAGCTGCCTGATGGCATTAAATATTTATTTGCTGAGCTATCCCAAGTCTCCAGTTGTTGGTGGTAAGACACTTCAAATCTACGTACACATTTTGTGTGTGTGTGTGTGTGTTCAGAATCCTTTCATAGTATTCATTCATCCTCAGGTCTGTAGAAGCATGAGCTGTCAAGGATAGGCTTAGTGTTTTATAAAATAAGATTGCAAAAAATAAAACTAACTTGAAGATATATTTCTCCCGTTATATATCCATACTTGATACCTAAAACTCTCATCTATATGTATAAATAATAATGTCTGTATTCTGTATATGTGATTCATCTAAACTAGAATAGCATTGAGCCACTGGGCTAAGCTGACCTCTCTAGAAAGAAGATTTCATCTAAGATGAATTCTTCCTAGAAAAGATGTAAATTCTACCTGTCACTTGAGTATGATGGCCATCCTTGGGAATGTGCTCGTTGGTTATGTGACCTGCAGGGAAGCAACTTTTGGAATAGGCAGGGGTCTGGTACAGTAGTCCAGGTTAAAAAGCCTGAGACAACTAGTTAGTGGTGGTAATGGACACAAAGGGAGACCAATGAAGAAGGTATTACAGAGTTAGAATGAGTATGGCATGGTAATTGATGAAATAAACTGAAAGGGACATAGTCAAAGATGGCTCCGTGGGTGATAGGAAGTTGGTGCTGCCTTCAGTAGAAGAAAGCAAAGTTGGAAGGAGAGGTGCAGACCTGGCAGGGGAAGATGATATGGAGAATGTTGCATTCAAGATGCATACAGGCCATTGAGAATATTCAGCAGACGGTTGGAAATACAGGACTGGGAAATGGTTGGAGATGGATATATAGATACATAGATTTCAGTTTGATCTTTATAACTGTGATGATGGAGGCCGTGAGAGCAGATGAGATTGTTTAGGGGAGGGAGTACAGAAAGGGAAGACAAAAGGGCCAAGAGTAGAACCTTGAGGGCATATGCATGTGTAAAGTATTCATGGCTAAAATTTGTGACTTGCTCAAATGATTGGCATCTACATAATTAGCACCTTATTTTAAAAATGCACAATATTACTTAGTGTTGGGCAGTCAATACATATTGCATAAAAATGTTGTATAATGAGACTGTCCCTATTCTATGAATTCTTCTTCTTGAGTTTATTCTGCTCCAGGATATTCTTTCCCTTTTTATCTGCTAAATAAGTAGTGGATTGGGATTATTGGCCTTTTTCAGAGGTAATGTTAGGCTGCTTCTAAGCTCTGGCTAGACATGTGCACTGAGCACTGGCTCTGGAGTCAGAGGCCTTAGGTTCAAATCCTGCCTTTGAGCCTTACCATCTTTGTGAACTTGAACAAAACATTTATCTTCCCTGGGCCTCAATTTCCTCATTTGTAAAATGAGAAGGTTGAACTAGATCAGTGTTGTCAAACCCAAATGGAAATGGAACCACTAAAACCGTACATGAGAATCCCTAAGGGCTGCGCATTGACTTAGAAAACCATCTATTAACATTACCTATGTCCTATTTTATTTTTATTTATTTCATTAAATATTTTCCAACTTTTTTTTATGTGGTTCAGGCCATCCTCAGGAGTATTACAAGTCAGTCAATCAGCAAGCATTTATTAAATGCCTACTGTGCTAAGTGCTAGGGACACAAAAAGAGGCAGAAGACCATCCCTGCCCTCAAAGTGCTTACAGTTTAATGGAAGGGACACATGTAAACAAACAAAGTAAACTCTATACAGGCTACCTAGGAAATAACACAGGCAGGGCACTGGGATGAGGCATGGTTGGGGAAGACTTCCAATTAAAGGTGAGATTTTAGTTGGGACTTAAAGGAAGCCAGGGAGATCAGTATTCAACCCTCCTGGACCTGATGATCTCCAAAGTCCCTTAAAGCTCCAGATATTTGATTCTCTGATCCTTGAGCCTGAAAAGAGCCTTGCTTAGGCTACATGGGCTAAAATGTGGTGGTATAAGCTGCAGCCCCCAGATCATCGCTGTTGGCATAGCAGCTGGGGGGGTCCCCTCCAGTGACGGTGCCTGTGGTGGGATAAAACACCCCATATGATCAGGACAGCTTTTTAAGGTTTGCCATTTTTCAGAATCAACACAGCATTGAAGTTATATAACCCATGATTATCCTTTGCCATTAAGAGGACATTCATATGAGACCTGTCTTTCCACACATCTTGCATTCATGCAGTGTCTGTCCTCTTTTCGAGAGCTTGCTGCCAGGAGGGCCTGTCGCTCCTTGCAGCTTGGCCTCTTTGCCTCATGGGCTGCATGATGCCTTCTCTCAAAAATGTCTACCCAATTTGCTGGATGCCAAGTTAGCCTGTTTGCCGCTGCTGTTACCCATCATTCCTCAGAGATGCCACATGGCTTAGAGAGTGAGTGCCACCTCATAATGTGATAGCATTTGGCTATGATGAATTTGCTGCTAAGTGACTGATTTAGATTCAACAAATCTGGGTTTTTTTCATGACTTCTCTTCAATGTTTGCTGAGTTCTTGCTGGCATTTAGTTGATTTCACTAAAAGTGACTGTGAAAGCAGAATTTGATCTGAAAAATGGTTATTTTTAGTAGCCAGGCCTCGGAAATAGAAATGCAAGAGTGTGTATGTTAACCACACGGAGTTGTTATTTCTCTTACCTGACTGGTAGGAGACAGTGTGGCTTAGTGTATAGAGAACTGATGAGGTTCAGGCCCCACTCCTGACACATACACCGTTCAGTGCTCCCAGACAACTCTGTAAGTGGTAGAACAGGGGCCATTTTGAATTGGTGGAAGTGACTTCCAGACAAGATATTCCCTATATGAATGTAGGAATGGAAACACGAATCTGATTCAAAGAAAAAAATTCTACCATTAGCCAAACTCAACAAGCAGCTCCCAGAGATGGTCAGAAGAGGGCTGACATGTTAGATGACTTTGCCAGTGTACCTTTTGTGAATCAATATCACTGATCATTTATTAAGCACCTGCTTTGTGTCAGGCAATGCAGAACTACCATGTTAGGTTTTAACTTGATACCTCTTTAAGGGAGGAAGTGTGGTACGATGGAACATAGGATTTTGAGTCAGAAATCCTGAGTTCAAATCCAGGTTATAATATGTGTGACCCTGAGCCATCCTCTTAAGCTTCAATTTTTCGTGTGTTAGATGAGGGAGTTTGACCACATGGTCCTTAAAGAGTGTTTCAACTACTAAAAAATAAACAATCTGAGCATTCTGTTTTACTCTTGAAGTCTTTCTTCCTTTGTGAATGGATTATAAAAATGAATTTTCATCAAGTCTAGTGTAAAAACTCCCCAACTTGGGAGCACGGTATTTATGATTATTCCTGTCATTTAAAAAAAAAATATTCTCAAAGGTCATCCTTCCAGAATGAGAAAAATTTTCCACCTGTTTTGTTGGTTTTGTAATAAATGGCAGAGTTGGGGAAGGTGTTCTCTATAATGTAAGCTCATTGATTTTACAATCTCCATTCTATTGTGTATTTCTTAGCATATTTAGTTAGGACTCTTTAAAATGTAGTTGATGACTTATAACTCATGATCAGTATCAATCAGTAAACCTTGATTAAGCATGCCCTGTGTGCCAGGCACTGTTCCAAGCACTGGGGGTACAAAAAGAGGCAAAAGACAGCCCCTGCCCTCAAGGCTGCTTACAGTCTAATGGGGAAAAACTAGATGTGAACAATTATTTACAAACATAGGAACAAATAGAAGATAATTAACAGAGGGAAGGCACTAGAATTAGGAGGGGTTAAGAAAGGCTTCCTATAAAAGAAGAAATGTTTTATTTGGGGATTATAGATGAAATTGGGGTCAGTGTTTTCCACTTGGACCACAAGTTCTCAACTACCAGCCCTACTCCTAGACTGGGTGTATTGGGGCTTCTTGCCTCAGAGAAGCTCATCAGAGATGCCTCCTGTGTTCTTAAGAAAGGTAGGTGGGCAGCCCCATTCTCCCCCTCCTAGCATCTGTACTGCTTTGCCTATGAAGCATCTTTAGGAATTGTCAAGTCATGCTTAATATGTGGCTGACTTTAGAAACAGCATCAAGATTTGGTTCTTAGAGGTGACATTCAAGTGATTTTGAGGGTTTTCAGTCCTAAAACAAAGAGAAGACAAAACTGGAATGCCACAGAGCTCCCAAGAGTGTATAATGCAGATGACCATCTGTACCAGGGCCTCCTGGGTCGTGTGTGTGGCCCTCATTCTTTCAAAATGACTCATGTACCACTTTCCCATGAAGCCTTCTCTGATGTTTCTCGTTGAAAATGCCTTCCTCTTTCTCCTGTTCTCCTAGAGCATTGTCTGGATTTTTCCCTTGCTTTCATAGCACCCTGTCTGGTAGCACATTTACTTGTGTAAATCATATTTCCACCCTGCAATAGAATGGAGGCTGTAGAGGGCAGATGATGTGCCATTTTAATCTTTCTGTCTCAGGTACCTGGCACAACTTTTGCTTACAGATAATTTGAAAAGGTTAGCTGAATTGAACTGAATTACCAGAGTAAGTGAGGGTATGTGGCCTGGTATATTCACCGTATTCTGCATCTAGAATACCTCCAAAAGTAATCTGACAGCCAGCAGAGGCCTTTCTCCTATGTCCAGCCCATGTGTGGGGAGAGACTATTATTCTCCTGTGGCCAGACAGCAAGAGTAGCAGGAAAATGTATTGGGTGCTTTGAAAATAATTCCTCTGTTCCTGTATGCCTTTTTTTCCCCTCATGATCATTTGTTCCATAACTTGAGTTTAATTTACTTGTTTTGAGGAGCTAGCCATTCCTCTCAGCTTCTTCATGTCTCATAGCTTTGTCCACCTGGTGGTACAGAAACAGAACCTATTGACAGCTGGGGGACATTTTCAAATGGGTGCTCTGTGTAAAGTTTACATTTGAACGTTGATTTGGCTAACATGTCATCGTTTTCCTTAACATTTTTCTTCTCTATCATTTTTATTCTGCATTTTCTAGAAGCATCTTCAGATGAGCAGCACCAGATTTTCACAATGACCCTTATAAAAGCTCATGTCAAAATTAGATGATAGTTATTTATGTGACATATATGTGAATTGGCTGTCTTTTTGTGGACAAAGCCAGGTTTTACCTAATTGCAGCTCTAATATATGTTTTTTAAGGGACATCATTATTCTTCACCTTCTCTTTCAAAATACTTTCTACTATTTCAACTCAGCAGTCATATATCAATGCCCTCTTTGTGCAAGGCACTGAACATAACAAGACAGAAACAAAATAGTCTGTACCCTGTGGAAGCTTACATTCCGCTGAAGGGAGGTGATATATATATACAGAGACAGAATGCAAAATTTCTGGTGAAAAAGGCTCAGGACAATTCAGAGTGCTATTAGAATTTGGGGCGGGGGGAAACATACTAACAGCTTAGCTACATGGTACGGGTCATACTTGAGCTGAACCTTGAAGAAAAATTATTAACAGTGATTTTTAGCCATTGGAAAGAGGACAAAACCTGGAGTGAGAAAGATTTGGTTTTACCATGTCCCTGTGTGACCTTGGACAGCCAGAGTCAGGAAGACAGGAGTTCAAATCTGGCCTCAGACAGTAACTAGCTGTGTGAAGTTGGGCAAGTTTCTTAACTTCTGTCTCAGTTTCCTCATCTGTAAAATAAGGAGGATAATATCATTTATCTCCCAGAGTGTTTTTTGTTTTTTTGAGGATAAGATGAGAATATTTGTAAAGCAAACCTTAAAGCATTATATAAATTCTAGCTATTATCATTATTAGGTTATAAAAATTAGACATAATATTACTTCATGGAATCATAGTGTGATGAGGTAAGTCAGTCAGTTTCTCTGTACCTCAGTTTTCTCACCTATAAAATGATGGATTTAGGCTCATTGACACTGGATGACCCATCCAGCCCTAAATCTATGCTCCCATGTTGGTTTTGGAAGGGACCTCAGAAGTCACATAGTCCAAAAAGTCCTGAACAGAAATTTCCTTTACAATACTCGTAATAAATAGTTATCCAGTTTTCACTTGAAGAGAAACTGCTATGAGAAACCCACTTTTTTTGTGTTTTATCTCATTCCATTCTTTAAATGATAAATTCCTCTGGTTAGCTATCAAAGCCCTTTCTAACTTTTTTGCCTCACTTCTGAAGCTTTCAGTAGGCCCCTTGTACCTCAGGGCTCAAACATAAACTACTTACTGTGGCACCCACCTACTTTCTAGTCTTATTTAATATTGCTCCCTTTCCCTCATGTTTCATACCAGTCAAACTGGCCTTTTAGCTGTTCCCCAGAAACACCTTCCCATGTGTTTGCATGAGGGACCCTCTTCTCTCATGTTTGGGATACTGATTCCCTTCTTCTTTGCCTGAAAGAATCCCCAGATTCCTTCAAAACACTGCTCAGGTGCAACCTGTACCTCAGGTTATTGAAAGGATAGCAATTTGGAAACTGTAAAATATTCTGTAAATGTGTAGTTGTTATTTTCAGTGGAAATAGTTTGACAAAAATGTGCTTTGAAATTTCCATCTCTAACAGGCAGCTAGTTCATGCAGTGGATAGACCACTGGCCCTGGAGTCAGGAATACCTGAATTCAAATGTGGCCTCCAACACTTCCTAGCTGTGTGACCCTGGGCAAGTCACTTAACCTTATCTGCCTCACCTTCCTCATTTGTAATATGAGCTGGAGAAGGAAATGGCAAACCACTCCAGTATCTTTGCCAAGAAAACCTCGAATAGAGTCACGAAGAGTTGTATGTGACGGAACAACAACCAACTTGATAATGGCATAGCTACTTATAAAATTCAAGCCTAAAGATTGATGTCATTTGAGTTTTATGGTGGCTAAGAATTAAATTTCATAGTTGGAACAGAATAGTGGGTGGGTCATGTTGTCTGGGGAGAGAGGTTTCCTTATGGATGAAATGGAATCCTCAGCACAACATTCCTATGCCCACCAAATGGCCAGGAGAGCTGAGTAAATTGAATGTGGGGTTATTGTTTGTGTCCACAAAACAAAGCCTTAAATCACATTTAGCATAATTTGTGGTTGTAAATTGGACTGATTTAGCAAGGAGAGTGAAATAATCTCTCATCCTGTCAAAAAAGGCGATACCTTCGGACCAGCATTTAATTGTATTGGCAGAGGGACTTTGGGAAAGCAACAGTAATTCTGGCTGCATTATTCTTGGTTTGTGGCTAAATCGAGATCATCATTTTCTCCTGGTTTCACAAACCTTCCTTCTTGTTCTTTACAGTAAGAGGAGTGCGGTGAAAGACATCTTAGTAGGCGCTAAAGGATGCAGAGCAAATAGTAGGAGATCTCTTGTATTGCACTTCAGAAGGCTTTTTAACCTGCATGTCACATAACTGCTTGTTAATAGATAAGGTAGCTTGCTGCTGCTCAGCTGGCAGACATTTATTGAGTGCCTAATTTATACAAAGCATGCAATTAAATATTGTTTTTACTTACCTTTGTTGTGGTGAGTTATCACAAAGTGAATGAGATTGAATCCTGCGGGCTTCTTTGTTACTTTGGCCATAACCAAAATGGCGCTTTCTCTAGCAAAATTGTAGACAAAGGCAATATAGAAGATCAGTGTCCAGAACGCACGATTTGAGGTAACACCTTCCAGGCCTCTAGATTTTCTGTTAAAATTGACCAGGTCAGCCACTAACTGTGTCAGGAACAAAATCCAGATTTGGGTCATTGGCCTCCTGGAACGCTGTCCTCCTTTTCTTTTTTTGTAGCTATTCCCACATTGACTCATGTTCTCCTGCAGTCTCTGGGGAAAAGACAGCCTCCCCTTTCCTTCTACCAGACCTTCTGTCCCTCTGAAAGGAACTGGAGCATGAGCATGGGAGTGTTTGTGGAAGTGCAAGTTATGGACCTAAGTCATGGGACTTGGCTTCATGCCCCAGAGGCTTCACGACCTTCAGCTTTATTCTACTGGCGCCATGGCAAGTGGGGAAGGGCTGGTGGGAATTTCTCAGAATGCTGATATACTGTTGGCTTCCCTGGAAAAACATACACAGACAGACACACACACACAGACACACACCCACACACACAGACACACACACAGAGACACACACACCCACCCACACACACACAGACACACACACACAGACACACACACCCACCCACACACACACACCCACCCACCCCCATTGGTATGGTACAAGCACAGTGTCTCCTCACCTAAAGGGCAATAGTCAACCATGCAGCCAGTTGACTTCTTTAATCACTACCATAGCACATGCCCCTTTCACATTTTCTTCTCTTATTTCTGGAGTCTTTATGAATACTAATGCTTATGTGAGAATGAGGTCTGAAATTCTGGATGTCCCTTGATTCAACCACCTGGGCAAATAACTACTGCACTTCTCCATTGGTAAGGTGGTATTGTTGGATTTGGAATCAGGCAGACCTCATTTCAAATCCAGCCGCAAACATTTATCAGGCTTCGTACCCCTGGAAGGTCATTAGGTGTAGACTCCTGTCCCCTTAGTCTTTCTGAGGCTCAATTCTGCATCTTCAAAAATCAGAATAAGAATAGCAGGGTTATTATGAAAATTAGAGATAATATGTATAAAAATACTTTTCAAACCTTAAAATGTCAGCCATTATTGTCTCTGTCATTATTTGTCAGCCATTATTATCTTTCTTGGTTTTATTTGTAAGCATCCCTGTAGCTGATTTAGTTTTTTTGGTTTTGTTTTTGTGGGTTTTTTTATCTGTATTCAAAATATACCCTTCGGGTCCTTAGTGTTTTCCTGAGACCTTTGACGGACACAATAGCATTCATATCGTGCTGCTGAGTTGGTTTTCATATTTCTAGATAATAACCATGCATTGATCTGTTGCTAATCTGATGTAACCTTTTTTTGTGTGTATTGATCATAATCTTTTACCCAGGAGAGAATCAGAAAATGGGCTCAGTTGAACAGTTCATCATTTAAGATGGAACTTAAATGGCGATTTAGTGAAATGTTAAGCAGACAGCTATTCAGATGTTAGATTATTTAGATAGTCAGATGGGTAGGTCATTCCCCCAGGAGGGCATTTGGGCTTCTGCTCTTTCTTTTCAAGAAAGCCCTTATGTAAAAAAAAAAAAAAGTTCGTTAGAAAAGAAATAAAAAGTGTACTTGTACAAGCCTCCTGAGTGTTCCTTCAGCTGCTGTGTATTTCTGGCACTGCAGTATTCTTGTGGTAGTTTTTTTTCTTTTGCATTTTCCTATCCCTTTTTCTTCATTTCTTTTATGCCATCTATGTTTGTTAAGCATATTGTGAGAGAAAAGATATTTGCACAGCTCCAAAGTGGGAGATTATTTCTTGGAGGATGCAGAACCAAAAGTGATGTTAACAGACAGTTACATATGAAAGAGATGGTCATATTGGAGTCATATCTCTCTTTCATTTTCAAAAAAATGTGTTGCTGGCATCCTTGCCCGGAGTCAGGTTTCTGCATTCATGCTCAACATTTTGTTTCCACAGCTGTGCCTCCAAACGTGGCAGAACTGAAGAATCTGGAAGTGCTGAACTTTTTCAATAACCAAATTGAAGAGCTGCCCACGCAGATCAGCAGCCTCCAGAAACTCAAACACCTGAACCTCGGGTGCGTACCCGGAGAAAGGAGGATGAGCAGAGGGTGGGGCAGGTGGAGGAGGAGCTATTACACGCTGACATTCACTGGGCCTATTGCATCTAACATTTTGGAAGTTTGGTTTTTAAGGGTTTATTACTCTGATACAGCCTTTGAAAAGGCCCACCTGGTGTACATTTCTTTGGTAGCTAATTGAGAAGTTAATTGGTGGGAGTAGTGATAGAAACAGTTATATTTTTTTCCTCAATAAAATTTTATTTCACTTAGGCATGACCAAGGTGCTTATCTACTAATGCACAATATTACTGTGCTTTGGGGTGCTTGATCAGGAGCTAGGGGGTGGTAGTAACACAGCTGAATTTTTGTGCCTATTTGAAAATAAGAAATGGTTCACTCTACCCTGTTACTAGGGATCATAGGAGCTGTTTTGTCATTTACTGCCTCATTAATTCTCCCAACATTCATTCTCATGAGAGAAGCTGCAAAAGTGAAAGAGGATTGTCCTGCAGTTGAGGTTACAGAGACAGTGGTAAGGAATAAGCTTACGCTTTATACTGTCATAGGGCTCGACAGTTTTCTTTTGGATTTCACATACTTAGAACCACTTCATGAGGTGGCCATTACAAAGGGCATTTTCCTTCTTTCATAAGTGAGAAGATGGTTTGCCTCAGGTCACCCAGCTCCAGTGTGACCCAGGTCCATTCATAAACTAGATCCAAGTCTCATGACATTTAGGCTGGAGACTCTCTCTGACACCACTTGGTCTCAGAAAGGAGCTTGGGCATTAAACCTCATATATTAAATAAAACAATTATTCTTTGTGCTGTAATCTGAAATTAGATAGCCACTAAATGGATTAGTTAAGTTGAGGGTTTCAGAAAAAAGACAATAGAAACTCTCCAGGTAAAATATAAATTTAATATGAAGTAATAATGAAAATCTTTTCATTCACTGAATTCATTGATTTTTTTTTTTTTAGTCTTGTTTCCTTACACAATGGATTTGGTTGGAGGGTTTCTTTGTTTCTGGATGGAACTAGAGCTGTGAAAAGAAACAAAAACCCTACAAAGTCTGCTGGCATCTCTTTTCTGTGCTATCTGGAAAGCAGAACTTAAAGGAGATACAGAATGGGCATACTTTTAGACCTCTTATTTTTCTTAGTTTTTGAAAAAAAAAATCTGCCATTTGTTGGGGGGTGGGATAGGAGGGGTGAAGTAAGAGATAAAGAAGGAAAGTGGCCCCCCACAAATCCAACATGCTTTCTTCCTCCCTTCCCTTCTTCCTTCATTTTCCATTTCCCCCTTTCCTTTCCCCTTCCTTTATTTCCCATTTCCCTCATCCCTCCCTTCCCTTCCTTTCCCCCTTCTCCCATCCTCTCCTCTTTTTTAATATTTCTTCACTCCTTACCACCCCACAGCTTTCTAAGGTTGTAAATTACAGATGAATTACTACTGGTGTTCATAAGTGGAAGGAATTTCCACACCAGGAATTTTCTATACTAAAGTTGTTACAAATCTAGACCCTAAAGCAAATCCACTCAGATTAGTTACAGTTCAATGAACTCATTGAATTGGCTTAAGAGAATTAGTTAAAAGGTGGTATGTAAGTACCTTGTTTTTAGTGAGCTTGGAACACATTTTTCCACTTTTGTTTGTTAGCTACTTTTTTTGTCCTTTTGTAGCTGTGGTTTTCGCTTTTGATGTTTTATTGATTGAGTAAAGCTCTCTATAGTTAATATTTTACGAAAAGGAAGGAATTTTTCAAGGGGGAACAAAACCCTTAAGTTGTAGAAGGGAATTAAAGACAACTTTTAATAAGGAATGCATTTCTTCCTTTCAAATAGTGTTAAGTCCTCCTGTGTGAAGAGCACCATGTTAAGTTAAATGAAGGGGTCCCTTTTGAGATGGAAGCAACAATGGAAAATCAGAAACATACCAGAAATATGTAAAACCTGTGCCTCGATGTAGAAAACTTGTCTTTATCCAAATAAGGAAAAAAACTAAAACCACCAGCATTTTTCATAGTATTGAACAGTGATAATTGATGTTCATGCCATTGACCTTCAAAGCACTACAGGTACAGATGCTGACTACATTCTGAATTGTGCAAATAAATTTAAAATTGGGTCCAATTATGATTATTTTCTTCTACTTCTTTGGAAACATAGGCATCTTCCAGTTCTTAGAAATAAATGTAGGTTATATATTTGTGTATTAATGAACCTTAAAGAACGCTTGATTCCTCATGTATTCTGGATAAATAGGGGTTTATTATATAGTCATCCAACATACTGAGTTGCAGTTTGCCCAGAGGAGGCAAGTCCATGCATACTTAAATGAACTTTTTACTAACTGTGGTATTAAGCACTCATGGATTTTGTGCCAAGAGATGTTCCTAGGTCATTGGAGGTGAGAAAAATCATTGCCTCCTGTCCATTCAGCCAAGAAGGCTTCATGAGGTAGTGTGATTCCCAGAAGCCATTGAGGGAATTGGAGAACTTTCCAAATTGGATTCCATGAGACGTTCAAAACTTCGGGAATATAGATGAAAACAGCATCAAAATTGGTAGAGTTTAGGGAGCCAGAGAGGGACAGGAAGAGATAAGAGAAATACAGTTCAATGCAGCAAGCACTCTAGTAAAAGCTGAAAATACTCGAAACAAAACCAAAGTGTTCCTGCCACTCAGGTGGTTATGTTCTATTTACTTCTAAATGATCCAGTAGAAAAAGCCCTGGGAGGGTCTGGAGCCAGATACCACCTCTGATCCGCACTTACCTGTCTGTCTGTGGTCACTTTGCCCTCACTTTTCTTATACGTAAAATGAACATGTTATACAAAATGGCGTCTGAGATCCAACTCTTTATCTGTCATCCTGATACGAAGAAATATAATATTATTTAGTGAGGTGAGAGCAGTAACAACTGAAGGGAATGAAGAAAGATTTCCTAAAAGGCGGCTCAGATTCTGGAAGGCAGAGGTCAGGAGAGAGGACGCTCTAGGCATGGGGTGAGTGTGGGGAGTTGCCCCGAGCTGTGAGAAGATCAAGAAGCAGGAGACAGAAAGTCTTTTAAAAACAGTTGAGATGAAGCTAGAGCATATGTAAATGAGAATAATGTAAAATAAGGCTGGGAAGGTCATCTAGAGCCCAATAGTGAAGGCCCAATAGTAAAAGAGTTCTAAATCTTGGGTGGAAAGCCATGAGAAATGTGGTAAGGCTGGAATCTCTTCAAAAGAGTAAATCCTTTGTTTGGAGAAATGACTGAGTCCTCACCCTGTATTTGGGCATGTGAGTTGAACGGGTCCTAGAACACGATGGCAGGTACTGCTAAGCCCCAGACTGTGCAGGATACTTCCTGCCAATTTGGTCACTGTGGAACTCTGCTTTTGTGTATATTTGAAGGTGATTGATTCACAAACCTGGCTTCCACTTATAGCCTTTCTCTACCACATTTGTAACTACAGGGATTTTTGGCCTTTTGGGCCATGGGCCCATTTGGCAGTCTGGTGAAACCTTTGGATCCATTCTCAGGATAATGTTTTTAAATGCCTAAAATACGATACATAAGATCACAAACAAAACCAATTCTATTGAAATAGTTACCAAAATATTAAAGAAACAGGTTCATAAATCCCATATCTGTGGTAGAGGCTTATGGTTGTAGAGTCACAGACCTGGAGACTTTTTTGCATCTGTTTCTTTTTTAAATTTTTTAAAAATTTTGGTCATCTAAAAAACTTTATTGTCCTCCTCCTGCTTAGTCACAGAAGCTTGGAGGCCCTATGCTTGGTCTTCAGCTCACTTCTCCTGATACCACAGAGGACGTCATGCTATCTCTGTTCAGTTTCTACAATCCCTTTTCCCAAAGACCTCTCTTACAATATGGGGGTGATTTCTCCTTACCTCATATGAGCATTAAGTCTTAAGAACATGGTCAGCTCCCCTCCCTCTAGATTCTACCTTCCCTTTGTGCCTTAGCAGTAACTGTACTTCATTACCATATTTTCTTCCTTTCTTTTTTCTCTCTTGAACACTGGAACTCAGTTCCATAGAACCAAGCATCTGATTTCTTTGTTCAAACCATTTAACTTTTCTTAGTCCTAGTTTCTTTATCTGCAAAATGAGGGATTTGAACCAAGTGGCATCCAGGGGAGGCCCCTTCTTGACTTGACCTACAATCAAGCCCCTAAAACGTTGCCATATTCTCTATCAGGCAGACAAAGAATGGTTCTCATTGCTTCCCTTAGGCCACTAGGTTCATGATCAGGTTTGACATCCTTGTTCCCGAGCCCGTTTTTGCCCAGGTTTAAATTGTCCTTTTGCTGCCGTAGCAGAGAATGTCTTGCCTACCTGACAGGCTGCAGCTGGGACTGGTGGAGGCATCCTCTGTGACTGCTTTGGCTCTCTCTTCTTTTCACAGTACAGCTCAAGCATTTGGTTAAGCAGCAACCATCCATCTGTTGCTGCTAGGCTTCCTAACCACCCGCCTTCGAAGTTGTGCCTCTGTGGGTCCTGGATGTGTTCCTTTGGCCAGCCCTGCTTGTGGGCCTCCCACATGCACAGTCATCAGCATTGACTGTATCAATAACAGGAGTAATTGTGACCCCTTCAAATAGTGAATTTCAGAGTTTTAGCTTCTAGAAGAGGTTGCTTTTGAATCTAAAAAACCTCCAAAAACCCAAAAAACAAAACCCCCCAACCAAAAACAAACAAAAAACTCAAAGCAAACAGAACCTGCAATTTAGGTCAAATGTCAGCAGGTGGCAACAGAGCCTCAGTCATGTTGTTTTCTTAATTATAAAACAGGTGTTTTGCCTGAGATTCAGATGGTGCCTAGTGCCTAATGCCTACAGCCTCATTAAGCCAATCCCCTAGATTTATGTCCATGGATTTTTTTCACTCTTTCTTTGATATTTCAACAGATTTATCATCTCTTCAGTCTTGGTGCCCCTTTCATCATTGCAGATTGCTACTCATATATACCTTGTCATCCTGGGAGACTCTTTTCTACATTCCTTCCTCCTTTGGTTTATCTAGCCAACTGGGAACCTTCATCTTGATGTCCCAGTGTTACATGTTGCTATTGGAGTGCACCATTGGTTATCCCTTATGTCAGGACAAGGCTGGTCCACATACTTTTCTGTCCATGTGTTTTTCTAATCTTTTTCTTTACAGTATTTCTCCTGCATAATTTTTCTTTGGTAATATGTGACAGTATACTTATGTCCACCATGTACCTCTTCATTGTCCTTTCAGCGATCTGCATGTTTATTTCAGAGACTCTGGTATTCCAACACAGGGGGCCATTGAGAACCACCAGAAGAAAACGGATGTTTAAGGGAGTTGTTTCAGGGAAAAACTTAGTGTTGTTAAAAAGTACTCTGCAATTTCCTGAAGGAATTTCAACTCCCTTTGCTCCTCTTACTCAGTTCTCCAATAGTTACCACTCCAGACTTTGAGTTGCCCTACTTTATACTTTATGTAACTCTTTATTACAGTACTTGAACTTCATTGTTTCAAAATTTTTAAGTTTAGAGATACATTTTAAATAAATAAGTGTCTGAGATATTGTATTCAGTACTTTTCTCACTAATCTGTAATGTGTTCTTTACCAAGTAATCCTAAATTCCTTATGCTGGAATTGAATGTTGAGATTTATTCTCAGTCTTCACCTCATCTCATTGCCAACTCTGCATGGCTTTGGTTATTGTTCATGCTAGCTGTGCCTTCTGTATCTCAGCCACACTTTTGGTTGAGACTCTTCTAACTAAGAGAAAGAACAATTTTCTTATGTATTTCTAACACTTAGGCTGCTTGCTCCATTTCCCACATGAAGTAGTTAGGGAGCTGTATGTCTTGGCAAGCGTCAAACCTCCTTTGGCTTTCTTCTTTGAAATAGAAGTTGGTAACTTTCTACTTTATTTTGTTTTATTTCCTATTCTTGAACCACCTTTTTAAAATAGCTTTTGAATGGGTGTAACTTGGCTTTCATGTATCATGAGAAAATAGATTATGATGGAAATTACCTTTCATATCACATTCCCTACCAGCTTCAAATATTGATCTGTAAACTTGTTTTTTTTAAATGAAATTTTCAATTTATCTCTGTAGCAAAGGTTCTTAACCTTTTTTTGTGGCAGTGTGATGAAGCCTATAGACCCTTTCTCAGAATGATGTTTGTAATCTATGTTCATAATAGAAGGAAATGTCCAGTTTCACTTAGTGGAAATAAAGATCCAAGTTCACACACCCCTCCCTGAAGTCTTGGAAATTAATATTATGTAACTTAAACTTTTAGGGATAAAGGGAAGGAAGTTTTGCCAAGAAGGACAAATGATTGAAGCAGTCATTAAGGAGCACTAGCCTTGGCCATGCCTGTCTCTGCTTCTCTGGTTTGGAGTATGATGAAGGGATTATGCTGAGTGTCAGAAAACTTGAATCTGAGTGTAGATTCTGCTGTACTTTTTTGACACTGGACAAGTCTTTTACCTCTGTAGGTTCAGTTTCCCTATCTGAAAATTAAGAGATGAGACTGTATCTCTGAAGACCGTTTCAGGTTGATGTCTATGATTCTGCATTGGTATCCAAAATATATTTGTTTCAGGCTCTTCTCTGAGTCCAGGAGGTGGGTAGCATGGGTAGCATGTTTCATGATCCTCCAGAATTGTGGTTTCTCATTCTATTGATCAGAGTTCTTAAGTCTTTCAAAGGTTTTGTCTTTATACTGTTGTTGCAGTTGTATAAACTTCTCTGGGCTCTGCTCACCTCTCTCTGCATCAGTTCATATAGGTTTCTGAGAAACCATCCCCTTCATTATTATTTTCAGCACAACTATATTTTATCACCTGTGTATACTCTAACTTGTTCACCAAATCTCCAGTTAGGCTCTCCTAGAGCCTTAGAGTACCCCTAAACTTTAAATTCTTTGCTATCCCAAAAAAAACTACTGTGAATGTGTTTTTCTACATCTTTAATGTTTTGTTTTGCTTAGGACTACTCCCTCCTGTAATATTCCTTCCCTTTTATTCTCCTCTCCCCTTTCTCCCTCCTGTTTCCTTGATGAGTGAAAGATATTTTATACCCAGAATGCATTCCTGTAACCAAATGTGTGTATGTATTTTTCGTTCCTTAGACAAGTTTAGATAAGAGAGAGGTTCAGTTTCTCCTGCATAACACTTCCTTCCTGTTTGTATAGACTTCTACTTGCACAGCTCAGTTATTTGAGATAACTGCCTATCCTTCCTCTCCCTAGTGTATTCTACTTCCTCTCCTTTTTCTTTCTTCTTTTAAGATCTTCAGAACTCAAAGAACTACTCCTAGACCCCCTGTCTAATCAGACTCCATGATAGGGTGATAGATATATCATCTTACTACATTAAAATGTAAAAACTTTATCTTTTTTTTTTTTAGTCGCTTGTGATTATTTACTTGTGTTTACCATTTTATATTTCTCTTGACTCCTTTGTTTGCATTTCAGATTTTCAATTCAACTTTGGAAGTCCTCTATTTCTTGAAAGATCCATTTTTTCTCCTAGATGGTTATTCTCAGTTTTATTGGTTAAGTTATTTTTGAGGTAAATGTTATAGCTTTTGCATTCTGATATATTATATTCCATGCTCTCTGTTTATTTATAGAGATGGCTGCTAAATCCTGTGTGATCCTGTCAGTCCTCAATACTTGAATTCTTTCTGGTTACCTGCAGTACTTTTTTTTTTTTTTTGACCAGTAAGTTCTGAATTTTGGTTAGAGTGAACCTGAGAATTTTCATATTAGGGTTTCTTTCAGGAGATCCCTGGTAAATTCTTTCTATTTTCACTTCAGTCTCTGATCTCAGAGATCTGGGAAATTTTATTTTCTGATTTATTGGAAACTGATGTCTAAGCACTTTTTTTTTTGGTCACCTTGATTTTTTGATTCTTAAATTGTCTCTCTTCCATTTCTTTTCTAGGACAGTTCATGCTAATGAGATATCTTATATATATTTTTTCTTCTGTTTTTTTTTTTACTTTAATATTTCTTCTTGTTTCTCTTTGATCCATTTTAATTTTCAATGAATTTGTGGCTTGGGTAAGATTTTATATCTCCTGTGCTATGCTGTTAATTCTCTTTCCAATTCTTCTGTAGCTTTCCTTTCTTTTTCATTTTCTTTCTGTAGTGCTCTCAGTTCATTTACAAAAAGCATTTTAAACTCTTTAAAATTCTTCCTGAATTTATTTTTTCCAGAAATTCTAGTTGATCATGTTGCTAAGGTATGTTTTACTTTCTTTGCTTTTAGATATTTCTTCTTCTGGGTCTGTGTCCACTATGATAGTTTCTTTTTGCTTGGATTCCTTTTTTTTTTATTTGTCCCGTTTTTCTGGCCTACTTCCTATATCTGATTTTGTTAGGGCCAGTCTCTGCACACTTTCAGAGGGAATGCCTGGGATGGTCTTGTGCTGCTTTCTTGAGGATATTGAGTTTTATGTTACTCTATGATTTCAGGGAGAGTTCAGGCTTGTGACTTGCAAATCTTCAGTGTTCCCTAAGTGGTCTGATCCAATGAAAAATCTGTCTCTTCTTTAAGTCCCTGAGCTGGGCTGGGTCTGAGCAACACAACTATGAATTTGTTCCCATTAGAGTTCCAGTAGATTGCTGCTGACCTCAACCACCATTAGTCAGCTGGAAAATGCTGCTCATTCAAAGTGACAGAGTGCAGGTCCTCTTTGGTCTGGCATTTGTGCCTTGGATAGGGTTGGAAATGAGACCCTGCTCTGCTCCTGGGACCCACAACCACCCCTCACCCTGGATTTTCACCCCTAGACTCAATCTACCCTGCGTCTATGACCCAGAACTAGGTTGACAGTTGTTCTTGTGCCTTGCATAAGTTTACGTCCTTGTTTTCTGGGCTTGGTGCAGAGCCTGTGCCTTGGCTGTCCCTTAGCATAGGACCATTAATGCTTTTCCTCCATTCCCAGTGTTACCAATGCCAACCTAGGCTGGAAAAATAGATTGTTTTGGATTTCTTCTTGGATTCCTGATCGGGGCTTGTTCTGGTATCTTTTCTAGATCTCTTTGGAGGAGATGTGGGGTAGAATCTGGCTGTTCTTCTTTACTATCTTGGCTCCTGCTCCAGCGTGCCAGTTTTTGTAACCTCAAGTTTCCCAATATAGTTTATTTAATTAAAATAACTAAGAAAGTGCTTTTAAGATTACAATGTGCTTCCAGGCCATACTTATATAGGTATATACTGACTTATGGAGTGGAATAAAGAGAGACTATGATTATGACTGATACTCATTATGGGCTTTGAGATCTCAGAGTAGAAAGAGTCCTGGCTTTGGAACCAGCAATCCTGACTGATTCTTACTAACGTTTTTATTTTTGGCCAGTCATCCCACCGCCTTACCTTGGCTAGGTGGACTTTTTTTAATTGTTTAGTCTCGTGTATTAATCTGTGATATAGGTATAGAACACATACTAGGAGCAGCTGGATTATGGAATGTATTACATTTTTGAGATTTCTATGTTTAAAATATGTTCTTAAACACTTGCTTCCTTTTTTGTTTTAAGTATGAACAGGCTAAATACTTTGCCCCGAGGATTTGGCTCTTTACCCGCCCTGGAGGTCCTTGACTTGACTTACAACAACTTGAATGAAAATTCTCTCCCTGGAAACTTCTTCTACCTTAGTAAGAAACTTTTAATTCTATAAATCTTTTTTAAAAGGCACTTTGTGTTCTGAAAGTGAAATTTATTTGATAGAGCCCAAACTCCAAGAGAAATTATTGGATATATATTTTTTTCTTCCCAGGGTCCTTTTGAATATTCCTTCATAGCTCAGCAGTATGTATATTTGATCTATGGTTACCTGACACTGTTGGGCCAAAGCGGACTTGCTTGGTAATGGCATATTAACTTTCTGTTAGGGAATATTTTCCTGAGTATGATCAAATCACGTATTTAGCTAAAAAGGGTAAAGAATTTGACTTTCATCTTAGGGAGTTTATAACAAAGAACTCTCACTGTCCTCTTGCAATTAACTCCTTTATGATATCTGCCACAAAAGGACATTCTAAACTATATGAATATAAATTTTTCTAGTGAATTCTTTAAGGCACTAAACATTTCCCAGCCAGGATTATTATTTTGATCATTTGGGAAAGACTCTTTTTGAGCCTGGAAATTTTGTATGAAAGCATTTTGACAACCTGACAGCTCCCAAGGTCTTATCATAGGGTCATGTGGCTAACATTTCTTCTATGGAGGCAGCGTACAATGACCACAGTTTGGGAAACCTGAGAAAATGCCGCCTAGTCTTAATTAAAAACTGAATTTAGTGACTGGCCTGGGTCTGTTGCTATTGGGAATAGAGGGTTCTCATTAATGTCATATTATGTTTAACTCTGAGTTGGCATATATAGCTTAAATAGATTAATCTTCATGTAAGAGACAGCATGGTGTGGTAGATACCTGCTCAGAGACAAGAAAACCTGGTTTCAGGACCTACCACTGACACATCCTGGCTTAGACCAGTCACCTCACATCTCAGTGTCCTAGGCCATTCTGAGATTTGAAATTACCCAGGGGTTTATGGGCATTGGTGAAGGGATTTTCCATACCAAGCAGTCCCCACATGTGATTCCAGATCCTTGTCCATTCCTACCACCACTAAAACAAAAAACTGCCATATTAAAATACTGGCTAGATAGAACACAAAGTAGTCTTTCCCTTTTTTGATGAATTATACACATTTAAGGATTTTGTATTTCCTTAAGGTTATTATTATAACTAAAAATGCTTATTGTACAGTATTGTTAAAAAATAACTTCTGCTTATTTAGGTAGATTCTGGATAAGTAATAGTTTCCTGTATTTCATCCTTCCTGTTATTTTTTTATCTCTCTGTCCTCTTTTTTTTGCCCCTTCTTGAAACAGTGTATTATAATAATAATAGTAATTAGTCTGCATGGAAATGAGGCCACAAAATTATAACCTTCATCATTAGCGAACTGTTCTCATGGCTGTATTTACAGTTGGTTCCTGCAGAATTCTCCGTGCTCTAGATATCAGTAGGAATGACACAGACGCTTTCTTTGTGTAACTTGGATGCAAATGGACTGATAAATGAGCATGAGAGCAATAGAGAGTAATATCTATGTTTTCTAAAAGCCTTCGTGCTGAAATGAGGTGCCCCAGCCTGCCCATGCTGAGCATGGTAGAAGCCGTTAATTGTGTCCGTCCATTCCAACGTAGATGTCTTCCTGCCCACAGCAGTGGTACAGTAAGCTGGTAAATCTGAGTTTGACCTGCTTCTTAGGACTACGAGCTCTGACTGTGTCAAAGGCTTTTCACCGAGTCAGGGTTATTAATCAAACCCGACTCTCTTATTGATCAGACCTCGAATGGTTGGGTTCTGGGCCACCCTGTTTATGTATTGCCATTTAATTTGCAGCCACCCTACGCGCACTTTATCTCAGTGACAACGATTTCGAAATCCTGCCGCCAGATATTGGGAAGCTCACAAAGCTGCAGATAGTAAGTAATTTATCTAAATTCTTAGAAAATCAATTCACTTTCGCAGCCCTTGTCGGAGTAGAATCAAGTCAATTTGAGAAGTCGTGGGGTTTGTTTTGCCAGGAATAAACCGCTACACCTGATACTGTTTCTTGTTTATCCACAAGACTCTTGTAAATAAATTGAAAGGATTGACCGGCAGGGAGGAGAGAGAGGGCAAGGAGGAGGACGAGAGTTTCCATGGCATGCTTCTTTGTGGGAAAATTGTTCTGACAACTTTGTATTTTCTTGTAGCTCAGCCTTAGGGATAATGACCTGATCTCACTGCCAAAAGAAATTGGGGAACTTACTCAGCTGAAGGAACTACACATCCAGGGGAACCGTCTGACTGTCCTTCCTCCTGAACTCGGTAAGGTTGGACATGAATGGATTGGATGGTCCATCCAAATAATCATTCTCCCGTGCTTGGCTTCTGGAACCAGCCCCTGCTTCTCTTCATCTTAGGCTTGGGAGATACCCCAGACACAATTCACAGATTTGATGGAGACTTCTAGTTCGATGTTAGTTAGGAACAAGTCAGCTCCCAGGTCAGGCGAGGGAAACCTGTGGCCTTGAAGCTGTATGTGACCTTCTAGATCCTTAAGTATGACTTTTTGACTGAACCTAAATTTCACAGAAAAAAATTGTGGATTCATTTTTACAGAAACAAATTTGGATTCAATCAAAAGGCCACACTTAAGGACCTAGAAGGCCATATATAGCCTCAAGGCTACAGGTTCCCCTCCCCTGCCCCCAAGGGTTTGCATGTGTGTCATCCAGAGCCATTCCTGTCATGGTAGTGTACTCCTTGGAAGCAACTGCTCAAAGGAGGGACCACTTGGTCCAGTTTCTTCTTTCCCTCCCTCTCCTGCCTCCCCCAACTCTCTCCTCAAAATAAGTAATAGCTGCTTGACGATCAGGCCCTTGAGGGTATAGTGGAGAGAGCCCTGGCTAAAACTAAAAGTCAGAACCCTTGAGTTCTAGAGTCCTAGCTCTGCCATGATGAGAAATGTGCTGGTTTGGGGTTTTGAGGGTTTGAGTTTGCATTCCAGTTCTACTCCTTATTACCTGTGTGACCTCTTCTTTCTTTGCCTTCTTTTCCTCATCTATAAAATGAAGGCATTGAACTTGGTGACTTCCTGGGTCCTTTGAGTCTAAATTTATAGTTTTGGTCTTATGAACTTAGAAGCCATGAATTCTTACTCTCTGAAGCTTCATTTCCTCAAGTGCAACCTGAGATATGTGGTGCTGTGGACTCTTGTGAGCATCACATGAAGTGATGGATATAAGACATGGGAAAAACAGAAAGTGTTGGGTCTGTGTGTGATGATGATTGTTGCCATCTGTCTGTCGTCTGTCAGGCAAGTAGACTCTAATTGGAAGAGAAATTTTTTCAACTAATTCATTAAGTATTTATTAAATATGACATGGCACTAAGTGAATGAAAAAGCATCTAAGTGCTTTCTATTTGCTAAGTATAGGACCCTCAAGCAGAAAATTGGAACAGTCCCTGTACTCAGAGAATTTGTTTTCTACTTGCGAGAAATAGTACATCCAGCAGGGACAGGTGAAAGGACCATGGGGCACGTTGGCAGGGAGCATTTAGTGGCACAGTGTGTGACGGGGCCCAGGAGTCCATCGGGTACATCAGCAGAGCATATGGTAAGACCCAGTGCACTGTTAAATATTTTTTAAAGTGTAATATTTTCTTTGAAAGTATAAGAGACAACCTCTCCACTCAGTCAGCCTATAGTTGAGTTAGAGAGACAAGACATCAAAGGGCAAAAAAGTAGGAAAGCAGTTAGCTAATTAAATCAAACTCACTATTGTTTGCTCCCACTGCAGAAAGATGTCGCTCAGCAAGCGTTGTCAAGCGCCTGCTTTGTGCCAGGCGTGTGCTAAGGAAGTGTATGACAGATTGCCTAATGAGTTATCAGGAGACAGTAATACCTACTAGCATTGAGACCAAGGAAGTATTGCTTCACCTAGGGTGGCCTGAGACGGGGGGTTTGGACTGAGTCTTCAAAAGCAGCTATGATTTGACTAGGTGGTAGAGAGAAGGGAGAGAGTATTTGAAGTGGGAAACATGAGGTATATTTGAATAATGCAGTTTTCTTGGAACACAGGATTTGGGAAAACAATGTAGTTGAATGTGAATGGAGGTTGCCTATTGTGAAAGGCATTGAATGCCAAGCTCAAGAGTCTTTACCTTGTAGACCATGGGGGATCCATTATAGGTTTCTGAGCAGGAGATTTACATGAACAAAACAGTGATTTTAGCCTGTGAAGATTAATTTTAATGCTATGATGAGTTGTCTGTTTGCCTCTCTCAAGGGAGAGAGAAAAGCAGTAGGACACTGACAAAGTACTTTTTTATTTGGAATGTTAAACCTCAGCTTTAAGATGGTCCTCTATATGTAGCTTTTCTCAATTCTGTTCCGTTCCTCCCTTAGCTACTGGTTCAATATCTCCCCAAATTATCTTGTATATATTATGTATATACTTATATGTGTACATGTGGTCTTCTCCAATAGAATGTAAGTTCCTTGAGGACAAGTACTATTTCCTTTTTTGTATAGCCAGTGCTTAGGACAGTGCATTGCTATAGCAGTTGCCACCCATGGGCGACACGAAAGTAAGTGCTTATTGATTGAGGGATAATTCTGAATTGCTTTCCAGAGTGGTTCCACTAATAGTGTGTTCATGTGCCTACCTTCCCACAGCCTCTCCAGCATTGCAAGGTATGAGGTAAAGCCTCAAGCTTGTTATGGTTTGAGCTTCTCTTATGAGGAGTGATATGGAGCAGTCTTTGTTAAGAATGTCAGGAACCTGCAGTGCTTTTTTTGAAAACTATTTGTTCACACCCTTCGGTTATTTCTTCATTGGAAAATGACTCTCCGTCATATGTTTATGTTAGTTCTTTATATTTCTTGGATGAACTCTTATCAGAGATATTTAGTGCAAAGATTTTTCCTTATTAACCTGCTTATGTTGTTTTAAATTACGTAAAAGCTTTTCAATTTGATATAATTGAAATTTTTCTCTTTTAGCTTTTATAATAGCCTCTGCCCCTTGTTTGGTTAAGGATTTCTTCCTAATCATCACCATGAAAAGTACCTTATCTGGTTCTCCTCAATTTTTTTTAATGGTGTGACAGTTTGTGTATCCATTTTGAGCTTATTGTAGTGTATGGTGCAAGGATATATAATTAGGTGTAAACCTAATATCTCCCAAGCTATTTTCCATTTTTCCTAGGAGTTTTTGTCAAATAGGAGGTCTTCCCAAAGCATTTATGTTATCAGGCTCCAAAATATGTGAAATCACAGAATTTGAGCATTAGGAGGGATCTAAATGACCATCTAGTATATGAAAGGAGTCACCTTTGTAATATAGCCCACAGATAGTCATCCAGGCTCCTGCTGAAAACCTTTAATAACTACTCTCCCAGGGGGATTATTCTTTAGGGAAGTTGGTAGTAGGCATCCCAGTTGTTTTTCCAGAAACAACCTTTTATGACTCTGACTCTTTCAGGTTAATTCCAGAGAATGGCAGAGATGTATTCAGAAATGATAGGGAAGCCCTGATTCCTCTAGGGAATTATTCTGTCATCCATTCAGGATGCCTGATTATCTCTGGCATCATCATTTAAAAAAAAAAAGAGACCATTTCAGTCAAAGTGTATTCCATAAGAACTTTAGAAATATCTAGGCATGTCCTTTACCTTGGCAAAGTTCAGATTTTTAAAGTCAGGATGTGATTAAACCACTCTATGCCTCCTTTAAGAAGACTGTCAAGCTAGCACCATTTAAATGTATGTTAATTAGGTATTGAAAACTTTTTTGAAAAATTTTAATTTTTAGTTTCTAACATAGAACTTTATTGTATTTCCTGTTATAACTCTGAGCGGTGCTTAAAACTCCAGAAAGATCATATATAGAAGCCCTTTTTTGACCCTTGTGCTGGACCTAAGTCAAGAGCACTGTCTCTCGAGTTCCCGCCTCCCGCATAGCTTAGCCAGTCGTTTCTGCTCCTACATAGAGCAGAGAAGGGAGATTAGGATAGGATAGTGATAGTGATAGGAGATTGAACTTCAACCATCCTGAAGGAAGGAGAGAAGGGGGCCCATATCTTCTGCCTCCATCAACTACCCTGGAACTAAAGGATGGAATGAAAAAACACCCATGTTCTAGTGGTAACTGCCACCCTTTGTGAGAGCAAACCATCTTACCTCGGGACCACGGTTCTTTCCTCTGTACAGTGGAGGACTTGCCCTAGAATAGCAGAAGAGTCTCAGGTTTAAAATTCTATGAGAAGAGGCCTAAAAATGTTAGTATAAAAAGTCCCAGCCTTAAAAGATTAATCCTCAATGACCTAGAAAATTCTACTTTCCCAAAGGACTTCTTCTCCAAGATGTTACTGCATTACTGCAAGTTCTCCCTTTATATTTTAGATTTCATAACTGCCAGGATTGCTGGCCAAGTCTAGGAGGCCTTATAATGATTTCCTTCTTTTTAATCCTGTTTATATTGAGTACCTAGGAGCACAGAGACATCATTTGACCAATAAAATGATTGCCTTTAATTTTCTGAAGAGGTAGGGCCAAGTTAAGGGAACAGTCTCAAACTTTTTTCAAAAGGTCAAACTGGGACCATGTGATCTTGACCTAAGTTGTCAACTCCATGAACTGAAATCCCATCTCTGCATCTCCTACAAAGTCAAAACAATGCCTTACAAGTAAAAGGTGCTCAGCAGATTGGTCTTTGATTATCCTGTAATAGAAATGATCCAATATAGAAGGATTACTAGGCTTTTCCCCTGTTTGGATTCAGTTTTCTGAGTCTTAAAGAACTTTGTACTCTATTTAACTTCAGATTTTAATGAAGCTTTGCATTTGGCCCTAATTATAATTGTAGTTGCATAGAATGTTGTTTTTAGAAGTCCTTTTGAGTTAGTATCTTCATGGTAGAATATTACAATTGGAAAGCAACCTTCAGGACCAACACATCTTACAGCTGAGAAAACTGAAGTGAGCCAGCCTTTAGCCATTTGGGTGTTTTGGTGCCTGTGACTCAACCGAAGTCACTCAGCGAGTCCGTGGAGAGCAGGGCTCAGAGCAGATGTTCCCCCTCTATTTCCAGTGTCCTTTCCACTGTAGAATGTGGCCTGTTCCCTTTTGGAGCTCTTCGTTTTACATTTACAAGTTCATCCAAATGTTTTCTGTTCTTGTTACTCTTTTGTCTCTTTTTTTGGTTTGGAAGCAGATGCTTGTGGGTTTTTTATTCTTCTAGAATACTCATTTCTTAAAACCTGATTTTAAAATGTTCCCCTACCATATTTTTCACTGCATTCCCATTCCATGGATGATGAATTTTTTTTTTTTTTTGCATTTAAGTTTTTAGGTTGTTCCATTGGTTCCTTTTCTCAGTTTTTGGGTTTTTTTGTTGTTTTTCATACCTTCTTTGTGTGACTCTACAGGTGTGTCTCAAGTGGCTGAATGATTAATAGCAGAGCTAATGTTTAAGTGGCTTTCCATCCAATTTGGAACCACTGAGCTCTTTTTCTTTGAGTAGAGACTTAGCTGTCTGGTTGGTGTCCCCATTTACCTTTGTGGCAGCATGTCTTTCAGTAGTGATTCCTTTTTCTTACGGTGCTGATGAATAATAACCCTTGTTCTGAAACCCTCTTTTTAATTTTTTAATGTGACTGATATCTACTCTAGTCCTTTGTCACTTGACTAGTATTAGGCATCTGCTTAATATTTCAGAGTATAGTGCACTCATCTATTTTCTCTGACCTCCTTATTTTGTTAGTACATTAATGCCATCAAGAATTTAGAGCAGGAAGTGCCATCCTATTTTGTAGTCAAACTAACACCCTTTCTGGGACATGTGAACTGTTTAGCTGTTGTCTTGAGAAAAGACATAGTGGCAGTTATTAAATGACTCAAGAATAATTGTACTCCACTGACATAATGAAGCAGTTAAGAAAAATCATCAACCCAGGTCCTCTGTCCTGGGTCCTTACATGACTGAACTTGAGATGCTTTAGTAAAGACTTACTGCCTTGGTTGTTAAAGGCAATGGCACTTGCGGCGCCACCAACCTGCAGAGGCTTTTACTGTAGCCTCCCCAGCTAAGAGAGACACAAGCATGAGACTGCTCGAGTGGGGCATTTGTGTGGTGCTGGCAACTCATGAAAGGTATAAAGGCAAAATATATCATGATTTCAGTTTAATTCAGAAAAAATTTTGTTGGTATCTACTATATGCCCAAGGGCACTGTAGTAGGTGCTGTGGGGAGTAAAAGGATATTTAAGACATGTTCCCTAGCTTTCAGGACATTACCATGTATTTGTAAGGGAGGATGAATGATAAGGTGCAATCAGACATATGTATAACACATAGCCAAACTGTGACAGAGAAGAGGAGCCGGACCTTCCTGGGTTGACTTGCTTTCCATCTCTTGCCTTATGTGTTCCCTGAGGAAGGGCAGCAAGGGGCCACCCAGGCTGACTTGACCCCCTCCTACTATTCCTACCTGAGAAGCTGGACATTCTGTTCTGTTCCCTGAGGGAAGAGGAAGAGGTAAGTCAGTGCGAGATGGCCCTCCATCTCCTGTGGCGTAGTCTCCTACCTGATCTTTAGCCTTTGGAGGAAAGGGGAGAAGGGAACCACCTTGGGCTTGTCTCCAGCCTCCTAGAAAGAGGAGTGCTACCTTCTACTCAGTGATGAACATTCTCATATCTGGACACACCCAACACATCCCAGGGATTCTATATCTCATAGGCCATTATCCAACCCCATTATCCACCATTACCTGGTTCCTTATTCCCATTCCTTTCAGTCCTCCTGCCCCAAAGTTCCAACCAAACACCATCCACCCTTTCCACTGTGCCCTCTGGAGGGCCTCTTTCAGGAAGGAAGGGGGACAAAAAGGAAATAAGTATTTATATAGCACCTACTATATTCTAGACCCTGTGCTAAGTGCTCTATAGATATTACCTCCATTTATCCTAACAACAATCCTGAGAGGTCGGTGCCATTATTATCCTCATTTTAAAGTTGAGGAAACCTAGGCAGATAATGGTTAAGTGACTCATCTACAGTTGCACAGTTACTAGGTGTCTAAGACTGGGTTTGAACACAGGTCTTCCTGACTCCAGGCCCAGCCTAAACTTCACCTTAAATGTTTTCCTTTCCCATTCCTTTCATCGTCTCACTGTTATGAAACCTGGCTTCCTTCTGATGATACAGCCATCCTGACTACCTTTTCTAGTATTGACTTCACCTTGATTTATTTCCCTTGACTTATTTCCCTGGTCAGGGTGGGGGTATCAGAATAGTCCTTGCTCCCCATTGACACTTCCAGGTTCTCCCCACCTCCATTATTTGAGGTTCATGCACTTCGTTTCCACCACCCAATCAAAATCTGGATAGCTGTTGTCTATAGACCTCCAGGTCATTCTTCTTGCTTCCTCATTGAGTTCAGTACCAAATGTATAATTTTTCTCTCCTCTCCATCTCCTGCCCTCATACTTGGGGACTTAATTAAGCATTCGTACGACTCTCTCTCAAACACCCTAACCACTCATTTCTTCAGTCTATTCACTTTTCCTATTCCACCCCACCTCAGCCTCACATAGAAATGGTCTCTCTTGATTTTCCTGTCATTCACCATTATACCACCTCCATGTTCAAGAATTCTGAAATCCCGTTTTCTGACCATAATCTACTGGTTTTCTACTCTTCCTCTGCTTTCCATTTTGTCTACACCATGACCTCTCATTTCTTTCCCAGACCATCTCACCTGCCTTAGTCACCCTTTTCTCTTTTCATAGTGTAGACAAAACAAAAACTCAAATGGTGAGTAATTTAGTTATAGAACTACTCACAATACTTCTTGTATAATTGGCAAAGTAAAATTTATCAAATGATTACTATCTTCTTAGAAGTGACTTTTAAGACAGATGGGATAGTAATCGGTGTTTATTTAGTTGCTCAGGTGAAAGGAACACCATTTATTTTTAGTTCACATTTTTAAAAAATTGTGATTCTCCTTTATTTTTTCATTACAATCAGTATTTTGCTGTCTTTGCTCAGTTATCTTTCCCTTGTAACAAAAAAAGGAAAACCAGTTGAAGAAAAGCAAGGAGCCACCTTGACCCTCTGACTTCCAGCCTGATGGAAAGAGAAAAGCAACTTTCCTTAGTCTTTTGGGGGGCCAAAATTGACCCCATAAAATATAAATTGATGATGTCGTTTCGTTTTATTATTCTTCTCACCAGAGTTCCTGTAGTCATTGTATGTGTCTTTGTATGTATGCACATATGTATTGCTTTCTGGGTTCTGCCCAGTTCATTGTGCATCAGTTTATTTAAGTTTTCCTAAGTTTCTTTGAATTCCTTTTATTCTCAATTTCTTATCATGCAATTATGTTCATATGCCATAATTTGTAAAAAAAAAAAAAACAAAAAAAAACCAACTCAAACATTTTTATGAATATTTTGGGGTGTGTAACACACACACACACACACACATCTCCTTTCATTCTAAATTTGTCCTTCTTGGTGTACATCTCTAGCAGTGGGGTCTCTGGGTTACAGGGTCTAGACGTTTTAGTTGCTTTCTTTACATAAATCCAAATTGTTCTCCAGAGTGATGGATCAATTCACAACTCCACCAGAAGTGTTTTGGTGTCCCTGCCTTCCCACAGCTTCTCCAGCGTTGGCATTTTCTATCTTTTGTCACTTTTGCCCACTTGCCGGGCGCTTCCTCTTTATTTGTTGTTTCGGTCTCTACCTGTGGCTTCATCGGCAGAGAGAACTCATGTTTTGTAGATGTCCTCCAGCAATGCGTATTAGTAAACTCATCTGTGACTTACAGTCTTGGAGAGATTGGGGCACTGAAGGGTTAAACAGCTTGTCCACAGTCGTCTAACTGGTATGTGTCAGAGCTAAGACTTGCCTACATCTCCTTTATTCTAAGCTGGCCCTTCCAGTCCCTTTTTCACACTGCCCCTTAGCACAAATTTCTTTTATGCTTGGAAATGTTCCAAATGTTCCAAAGTCATTTCCTTCCAGTAGCTGCATAACATATAGGTGACAGAAGGTGATGATTCAGTATATGGCCTTCATTTGTTTTTCCTGTGGAAATCTGAGGAAAATCCTAACACAAAATCCTTACACAATTTAAAATTTTAACTTAACTTCTACAGACATGTGGCATTTTCTCGCTTTTTATTTCTTTTTAATAGTTCTTGTGATAACATAATAGACTGTGCTCTTTGATTCCCTGTGGTGGCAGTTGATAATCAAGAGCTGTTCCTGCCAGGCATGTACATGACATTTTGAGCAGGACCCACTCCAGATGTTCTGTGTCTGTGGATCTTTGCACGCACAACTGGCTCTAAATGTAGGTTTTAAAAATTGCTAAGTGAATGATTTTTCCACCTGGTGAATTATCGCCTTAAAAGGAATGGGGAGCTACAATGCATAAACCTTTTCTCTTTCTTCTTGTTATAAATTTCAAGAAGCCCAGTGTCAGGTTCAGCGTGATTGAACATGGGCATCAATCTGGATTAGCACCAGCTGGTAAAGCTTGCCACACTTTGCAGTGATCACATGTTCCTTTTGTTTAACAAAGAGCCAAAGAATCTTGTACTGGGAGAAAAGTTGGTGGTATTGCTTGGTAACTCCCTATTCTAATTTTCTGTTGAAGAGATTCTTCTCATTGTAAATGTATGTCAGCAACTTCCTTCAGAAACACTTCAACCATTTTCTCTGTATCATATCAGTCATACAGAAGGAGCAAAGAATTGCCATTTTGGGTCAGATCCATGGTCCAGTTCAGTACTCTCTGCCTCTTTAGAGCAGTTACTTCATGAGAAGGCCTGGCTCTCTTCCCTGTGGTCAATCTCAAAAGATCAGGGCTGAGCCCCAATTTAACCTAGTTGCGTTTAGTAATTCACTCTTGGTCTCTGATTTGCTTTTGTTCCAAATTTGTGGTGCCAGGGGTAGGGGAGCTCCCATTAGCAGCTCCTCTGAAACTTAGGGTCTTTGAGGACTTCCTAGGGCCCTGGCAGCTCAAGTCACTTCCCTAGGATCGTATAGCCAGTGTATGTCAGAGGGCAGACTTGTTCCCAGGCCTTCCTGACTTGATCCACCACACAACCCTGCCTCTCGTTTATTGGTCTGTCCTAACGGTGTGGAAATCCTTCATGGACCTATTTATATTTTCATCTTTTCAACACCTTTTTTGGTGATGAGACGTATACATTTACTCTTTATTGTGTTGAATTCTCTTACTTTTCCTAGAATGATTTCTTCTAGGCTTCACACTGCCATTCTTATATTTCATGACTTAACGAATAGGTCCCTCTCCCTGTGTCCTATCCTAACATGATATTCTAGTCCTAATTCCAATCTCCTCTAACTCTGTCCTTCCAGAGCAAGGTGACTTTATTCTCATGCCTTCACTGGACATCCCCTTGATTTCCTCAATTATCTTAGTTGCCTGTGTTTGGCCCTTAATTAGCAATACATTCTGGATGATAACCATATTTGGTGGATCTTTGGCTTCGGTGCCCTGTTGGACCAGTGGCTTTGGAACCTGGTCCATGATGTGTCCCTTTCCTGGGTAGTTATTGAGCATTGTGAGAGTTTAAAAATAGTGTATGCCATGACACTTGTAATCTATTTAGGAAAAGAACATGAAATGACTGAAGGGTAGTAACAGTAGCCATACTAACACACGTTTAGAGCAGTTAAAACTCTTTCTTCACAACAAATCTATGAGGCTGCTAGTACAGGTGTCATCATTCTCCTTTTACAGATGAGGACAATGAGGCCCAAAGGTGTGCTTACTGTGTACAGAGCTATGATAAGTGTTGAGAGAGATACAAAGCTTAGATAAGAGGTGGGCCTTACTGGGAAGCCAGTAGAATTTGAGGCTCAAACCTAGATCTCTTTATTCTGGTCATATTCCCTCTCCTGGAGATAGTTATACCTTTAGGTATTTATTTGATTACGAGAAAACCGGTTACCTGAGCACCATCCTTGAGTGCTAATTAGGGATAGAATCAGCAGAATTGTTGGCTCTAGGTACCAGAATGAGAAGCTGGATGTTGGAGAGCATTTGCACATTCTTGAGCAGAGGCGTAGCATGAAATGATGTGGTGACCTTGTTGAGGAAGTGCACATTGTCCGTGGCCTTAATGGAGCATATGATCCACTCAGTCTTTTGGTAGCGGTACTGTTTGCTCACCTTGTGAGCAGAATGCTTTTCTAAAAGGCTTGGGGAGGTCGAGTGTTCAGATGAAACACAGTCCTTGACCGTGCACACAATAAATATTTGTTGGTTGATTCACTGATGTTTTAGAAAATCAATCCCGCGCCGATGTGTTGGGTAGATTGATGTGTGGAAAGAGAGGAGATAGGGACACCAGTTGGGAAACACTTCTCCAACAAGATAAGGGGGTGCGGGCCTGAAGTCAGAAAAGCCTGAGTTTGAATCTGGTCTCAGTCACTCAGTAGCTTTGTGCCCCTGGGCAAGTCACTACACCTCTGTCTATCTTAGTTTCTTCTGTAAAATGAAGATAATAATGGCATCTACCTCCTAGGGTTGGGATCAAATAAGATAATGTATATAAAGTGCCTTCTAAAACTTAGAGTGCTGTAAAAATGCTAGCTATTATTAGTTTTTTTCTGTTCACTCACTCAGCAAGATATTTTCTTTTGCTCCGTTGGTTTGGGATTCACCCTCTTAGTATCATCTGCAGACTTTGAGATTTCACTCAGAAAACCTGCCCTTTGAATCGCATGAATGGTTGAATGAGAGAACATTCATTAATCACTTAGTTTTTGCCAGGTCCTGTGCTAAGTACTGGGGGTACAGATACAAACATAAGATAATCCCTACCTGCAAGTAACTTAACCTCTAATAGGGGAAGATGATATGTAGAGGAAAGTGGTGGCCAGCAAGGTGTTTTGTTCTGAGAAGTCGCAGGAGGTAATGAGAGGAATCATAGGACAGTTATTTCTTTAAAAAAAAAATGTTAAGCTTCTTTCCAGCATCAGCCTTCTTGTTTTATACCTCCTCATCTAGAGAAGTGTGCCTCCCACCATATTGTTTACAAGATAGTTCCTTTGTTAAGAAAAACATTTGCTCCATCTCAGTGTCCCCCTCTGAAGAATGTGAGAGCAGGGAAAGATGAGTGAAGCTGACATGAATAGTTTTTTTTGCATGGAATTACCACCAGATGGAGAGAGCTGGAATCCAAACTGGTTTGATCAGTTCTCTTTCAGACCTAGTTCCAAGACATGGTAACATGTGGTCATGTATAGACTTTAAGGAGGTGTTAGCTGTCTCTTTTTTTTCTGTAGCATTTAAAAGGTTATGTGCTGCAATGTGAGACAAATAAATCATGATTCACTACAACAACAGCGTTGCAGTCAGTTATATAAATTGCCAGGGAAGCACTAAATCTGTCACTCCGTGAGTTCTGACCATTTAACAATTGAAATGGTGTTGGGGAAAAAGGCTGACAAAGGACCGCGGGGTTGTGGCAGGTGCAATTAACAAGATCAATGGTCAGTGTTAAAGGTCCATCGTTCGGGCGTTTCAGTTGACCCTAACGAAAGCAGTTGCCATCCAGAAGTGTTCACTAACAGGAGATACTGGCGAAACCCAGAATACTTTCTAGAAAAGAGAATGCATCCTGGTGCCTTGCTGGATTTCCTGCCTTTCTGATGTGACTGTTTCTTTTGTATCTGGTTGCTTTCTTATGACAGTGATCAATGGGTCACCCTCTCCTTGTGGTGGTTGTCTCTATTCTGTGGATGTCATAATTTTGCTCATCTTACTTTGCTATGCATCTCAGAACTCCTGTGTCAGTGCTTCTTCCCCTTCAATATCCCTTATAGGAAGCCTTTCTTGACCTAACCTGAGTCACATTGATTCTTTTTAAGCCTGCTGTCCCCAGGACTTACCATTCCTACTGCAATCTTAGATTAATGGCAGCTTCACCAGACTTCTCTTTCAAATACCACAGATCTTTGCTCATTATCATTAATTAATTACTAATTAATTATCCTCATTATTAGTAGTCCTTTTAATTCCAATTTTTCAATCCTGTCCAACAGAACTCTTAAGTTCCATTATGGATTCTGTGGTGAGTACCACTTTAAAAAATATTGATTGACCATTTTTCTTTATATTGTTTTTAGGTCTGTATGTTTTGCTCTCTTAAAATGGTTGATTTTTTTTCCCTCCTAAACAGATGGGTGAAACTGGAAAGTCTGTACTGTATGTGTCATATCAAACATACATAACCAGCTGAAAATCAACAACTAAAAAGAAGTGAAAGCAATGATGAATTCTGAATTTCATGTCTAAAGCTTGAATGTAATTTATAAGAGCAAAGAAATTCTCTCTTTACCTCCCCATGCAGTCTTTCTACACTTGCCAAGACTTCCTCCTTTCATTCTGAAGGCTCCTAAAGACCCATGTCTTACATGAAGCTTTCCTTGACTAACTGTTGTGTGCCCCTTTTCTATTTAGCGCTGCTGTTCCATGATTCTGCTGTAATGTGAACTTCTCTCTATTCTGACGTCACACAGAAACTGCTGAGATTTTGTGGGTGGGGTCGTTTTTGTTTTTGTTTTTGTTTTTACTTAGAACATTGGAAGTGTGGTTCCCAACTATAGCTATAAGTTTAAGAGGCAGTATGGTACAGTGGAAAGACCTCTAGTTCTGTAATCAGAGGTTTCATTATTTCAGTCACATCCAAGTCTTGGGATTTGCTTGGCAAAGATACTGGAGTGTTTTGCCATTTCTTTCTTTAGCTTATTTTACAGATGAGGAAACTGAGGCAAACAGGGTTAAGTGATTTGCCCAGGGACATGCAGCTACCAAGTATCTTGCCAGATTTGAATTCAGGAAATTGAGTTTTCTTGATACCAGGCTTGGTGCTCTGTCTACTGTGTTACCTGTGCCAGCCTGTGGAATCAGAAGCCCTGTAGTCAAATAATGCCTCTTCCACTTACAACTTGTGTGATCATGGTCAAGTGGATCTAGACCTTAGTTTCATCTGTAAAATAATTGTGTTGGATTAAATGGCTTTTAAGGCCCCTGCTGGCTCTAAATATATGTTAATGGTACAGTAGATCTACATACAGAGAAGTGGTGAGAGATGATGGAGAGGGAGCCCTGAGTTCAAGGTCTGCGTTGGATGCTTACTATCCCTATAACCCTATAGAAGTCATGACCTCTCTCGATCATTATGTCTTCTTCTGTAAAATGAAGGGGAGTTGGACTCTGTGAACTCTGAGGTCCCTTCCAAATTGAAATTTATGATCCAGTGACCATCCCTAGAATGCCTTGTAGAAAATTCGCCCTGCTCATGAGCCAGGAGCTCTTCAGATTCTAGGAGATTCCTGGATGGTCACAGACGATTGGCAAGCCTATGTAGACATGTTTCCAGAATTCTAGGTTAAGTTAACACAAAGAAACTTACTTCGGAAGTTGCTAGTTGACCTTAGGTCCTTGATCTGCTGTGCCTAGGAAAGGATGCATGATTCCTGAGTCCTGGAGAGCCAAAGCAGGTGCCACCATGTGGCAGGTTGGCTGATTGACTCGTTGGTTTAGGCTGTTCCTCTTTTGTCTTTTATCTTTTCCCCTGTTCTCCCCTTACCAGACCAGGAAGAAAAGTGGTGAAAATTCCATCTTCAAGTTGCCATTTCTTTGGTCTTATTAGTATTTCATAGCTCCCCTGGGCTTTACCCCTTTGACAGTTGTAATGAGTGGGTGAGTGGGCTTGTTCTGTTTGTTGATATGTCTATATTCAAATATCTTCCCTTTAGCGAAAACCTTCTGCTGAGTACAGAATGAACAGGTGGGAAAATAGGTTAGTTAAGGGAAGTGGTTCATGGAATGATTTGACTAAAGTATATGGTTGGATGTTTTTTTGTGAGGTCTGCAGTGGAGGTGAATTATATTTTTGTCTTGAAGTATTACTTAAAATTCTGCACTTTTCAACTCAGCACACATTTTAATTTATCTGAAAATTTTATTTATATAATTTTTGTTTTTAAATATTTTATTCATGTTTTTTGTACATAAACATTTCTGACATCTTTCTGTACCTCAAAAAGGACCTGCCCCTTGTCAAAGGGAAAAATGGTTCAGCAAGATAAACCACCTAGTAACTCTTTTTGACAACATAGGTAACATTTTAGACCCATATTGACCTCATTGAAGTGTGTCTTGTGTTCTGTTCCTTGGACCCATTGTTGACCACTGTCTTTCATATGAGAGCAACTGCCCTTGTAGGGTTGTTTTCATTTACGTTAACAGTCTTTGTATATTTTCATCTGATTCTGTTTTTTCCCCACTTTATGTATCAGTAGTTATGAGTCTTCCTTGTGTCTTTGAATTCCATTTATCTTTTTTAATATTTCCTAATATTTATATATCTCAGTTTAAGCTATTCTCCATTTGACCAACTCTGACTTTCCTTTCAACCTTTCTTTCTCTCTTTCTTCCTTCTTTCTTTCCTTTCTCTTCCTCTTTCCTTCGTTCCTTCCTTCTTTCCTTCCTTCCTTTTCTTTTTTCTTTCTTTCCTTTTTATCATAAAAGATGTTGCTATGGTCATTTTGGTCTATTTTAGATTCTTATTCTCATTCTCTTTTTGTAGATAAGGGGAAAAAGTTTCCACAGGCATTCTACGATTTGGCATGCTATTTCCCAAACAAATTTGCCTGTAGAGTGCTTGTGAAAATATATTGACATCATTCCAGTCTGAAAGACCTGGTATTATGAAATACTCTCTAGTGTGCAGGGTCGGTAAGAAAAATTTTGAAGCTAAATAGAAGACATTAAGCCAGCTGAACGTGATAAATATTTTAATATGTGTATTATTTTATATCACTTCTTTTGGAAGAGAAAGCATTCCTATCACCAGAAGCTCCTCATGGATGCCCTCTTCACATCATGCAGAGTACCAAGGGTTCAGGGAATTAGTTTAAGACCCATTAGTTTGGTATTTTGGTGCACAGGAGAATGGGTGACTTGTATAGAATTCATTCTGTCATGTATAGATGAGGGAGATAAGACTTAAAAGTCAACTTACATCTAGTCCTTTATACTCATTATAGAAGTAAGTAATGCTTAAATGTAAATGAAAATATGAGTTTCATAACTCACCTTCACAGAGCTGGCCATTTCTTTCTGGGGAGGGTCAGTTTCATTTTTCAGATTAGGAAAATTTGTCATGATATTCTAGCGCAGCTTTTAACTCCCAGTTCCACTGAGGATTGCAACTGGTTATCTGGAAATGGGCATTGATGTCAGAACACGAATAGTGAAATCAGTTTATTACATGTATGGAAGGGAAAAATAAAGCTTGGATTGCTTACTCCCTGGTTCCATTAGACTGGCTTTCTGATTAAGGTTTTTTTGGCGTGGAGCACCCTTGAAATATATGCTGAAGTTGAGTGTTTGTGTCTGATGTTCAGAAAGCAGCAAAGCTGACATGTTCTTCCTATGGATGCTGTTGAGGAGGTCGACTTATAGGGCCGACATCCTGGGCATCCCGTACCCTGGTGATCAACTATAAATGTCCTCCCCACCAGCATCATGAAATCTCTCTAAAATATTCTCATGCAGAGGTTCTACAGCCTCTGATCATTTGCAGTTTTACAGTGATTTTTTTAAAAACAAGCTAGAAGCCATGAAATCTTTCTCTTTCACAGGAGATGCCAGATGGATGTTGAACTGAATCCAGCTTTTAGTTTTCTTCAGGTTTTTTTTTTTTTTAAGTACCCGAATGGTGTCTTGGATCTTTATCAGTAAAGCGAGTGCACTCTTCCTCCTCCAATTCCCCACAGCTACCCACACACTGGCATCGGCCTGGTTGCCTTGGTGCCTGTTCCTGAAGTATGTCTGCAGTGGAATTTGGCTGTTTAAATAGCCTGACTTGTCATCTAAAAGTAGAAGTCATTAGCACGATGCTATTTGGCTAGTGGTGTCTTGAAGATGGTTTTAATGAAGTTCTTATTTTATCCCTTTTCTGTTCGTGTTTACTCATTCCACTACCAATGTCTCCATGGCCTGACTTATTGCATGGATCTAAGGTGAAAAAGGATTTCCCTTGGTTAAATTGGACACCCATAGAGAGGGTTGGGAGAATAGAGTTATGGGGACCCTCAGTGAATTGCTAGCAACTTGATATGGGGTTCTTGGTGGGGAGAGTGTTAGACTTGGGGTCAGGAAGACCTGAGTTCATATTCTTTCAGATATTTGCTAGATAGATGACTCAGGGCAAGTCACTGAATCATTCTTGGCTGCAATTTCCTCATTACTAAAATGAGGGAGTTGGACTCAGTGGTCGTCTGAGATCTCTTCTAGCTGTTATCTGATGGTTGTATGGTTAGTTTCATAAGAAAAGTCCACTTTGCCTAACATTCCATTTCTGAGTTCATGTGTGTATTGGAGAAGCATGGAATTGGATCTAGAGTGGTGCATGTGTGTGTTTTCAAGTCAGACCTGCTCCTTTCCTGTTGGGGAATTGGTTTCTAAAATTCCCACTAGCTTATTTCTTACTTATCCAATTTGCCTTCACTGTGATGCCAAGATTGCCAGAAAATTATGTAATGATCTCAGAATAGGCAGGGGTGTTGGTATTTTAAATTTGATTTTCAGTCTAATCCAGACTTCTGGATGGAAAGGGAAGTATGGTAGACCATAAAGTCCCCTAGGTTAGAAGTCAAGCGACCAAAGTTCTTTCCCCCTTACCGAAGGGTAACTCCAACTTTGTTACAGACAACTATTCAGGGAAGTCACTGCATCCCTCTTTGCTTCTCTCAGTGTTCTGACATGAGGGGGTTGGCCTGGATGATTGCCAATGTCCCTTCTGCCTCAGAAATTCTTTGATGCAATGACTCATGAACAGCTCCAGAAGTTAGTTAGCTCCTGACAGGATATGTCAGTAGCAGAGGCTGTAGCAAGGCATAATACACTCCCAACTTCCCACCTGGGTGAGTCAACCCTAAACTGTATGCATGGTCTGTTCAATGGAAAAGAGAGTAGTGCGTCCCTTCTCATTCACTCGCTGGCATCTCTGCAGCAGCCGCCGACTGGCAGATTGTGTTGTGAGGGAAGGCAAATCAATTAGTTCCTTGAAACTGTTCTCTCATTAACTCTAGGGAAGTTGTTAGAGGAAAACCTCCACAGTGTAGTGTCTCTTGTTGGACTTTTTTTTTTTCTTGAGGGGGAAAAATTAGCGTATATCATGTTGTTTGTAAAACAACCAAATTGGCTTTAAAATACTTATTTTACATAAGTAGTGTAGGATTAATCATAGCGTGGAGTTTGGCATTAAATGATACACTTGTTGAAAAAACGTGACCTTGTATTAAAAGTGACACTCTTGCCGGTGATCATGAACAGCAGGCATCTTAGGACTTCTTTCAGGTATATGTCAGCAATTTTGGGAGAACTTGGGAGGAATTTTTACCGGGGATTTTGTGCTAACAAATCAGCTCAATAAGTCCCATTATAAATCTAAGTGCAAATATTAGCAAGAACCAGAAGCCTGATGAGTTTTCTCTTCCCTTCTTGGTGCCCCTGTTTGCCTCCTTCTTCCTCTCTATTCTGCTACCCATGGCCCTCTGCTCTTGTTGGCCTTTGCTTTGCTTCAGTCTGTTAAACCTCCCCTAAGCTTCCCTTTAACCTCTCTCCATCTTTTTCCACAGTTTTCTCTTCTCAATCTTGTAACAAGGCACCTTTAGCACATATTCTAGGGCATAGAAAAGCCAATGAGACATAGGAGCTATCAAGCGGTTTTAGGGCCAGCAGAGAAGATTGAATGTTACTTAGGGAAATGGAACCAATTAAAACAAAATTTGTGCTTTGGCATCAGACCATTTGGGATCTAACTTTTGGCTCAGATCTTAAGCATCAAAGGCCATCCTGCTGAATGTTAAATAACAGTTTAAATCAGAATAGTATTATACCTGAGGGGTGCAGGGGTAGAAGAGGAAGGAGCTTTAATATCAGTGAATGGAGAATGATTGTATACTGCCCAGGATTGTGAGCTAAATATTATCATTTATCATAGAAATATCTCAGAATCACCTCCAGAATGCCCAGTCATATGCTTCATTGAACTGTAGTAAATGTTCTTTTGTCTTCAGTTGTGAAAGTTGGTGCCAATATGGCAGCCTTTCAAGATAGAACCTTTACTATTAAAGGAAGTGAGATTGTGTGTGTGTGCATTTGCCAGGTGTTTTTGTGTTTTCCCCCCCAGGACTCAGGGATATAGCTCATCTGGATCTACATGGAATGAAATTCATCCAGAGTAGCAAGGTGTCCTCATTATTTACTAATCTTTCACATCAACTCCCTGTTAATCATTTTTGTTCTGACATTTCCAGTGCTGTCCTTTGCAGAGAAATAGAAAGAGAATAACAATTGACCAGCAAAATAATAAAATAGATATGTGTATGATACATGTATGTATACTATATGTGTATAATATATGCTAAAATTGCCTAAATGTTGTTGGGAAGAAAGCACTTTGTAATCCTTAAAACACTCTCTAAACATGAGTTTATTATTATATGCATACATATATCCTCGCATGTATTCAGTCTGAAGAATTTTGAACACCATCATGATTTTTGAGAAAAAAATTTCTGTTCTAGATTTGATCAATCACCAGAGCAATGTATTATAAAATTAAGGAGGAATTTGATATTAAATAATTGATTTATCCTATCTTTGTTTTTTCCCCTCTGTTCTAACTTACATCTGTTTCCTCCAATGTAGTAAAGCTGTAGGATCATAGGATACTGTACTATCTTTATATGACCACCCTGCAAATGGCTGATGGGGCAAGAAAAGCAGTGATCAAATCTGTTTGCCCCAGGAATGTCTTAACAGGCAAATCACTTTGATCAGAAATTATGCTAGTTATTAACTGAGTCATTATTTCTTCATGCTGATGGCAGGCCTTTGAATAGCCTGTTTCCCTGACACCCCGTTCCCCCTCTGCTCCAACATGCCCACTCACCTCTCTGCTTCCATCTCCCTTTGTCTCTCTCACTCGGTCATTTGCTTTCTCTGTTGCTGTCTCTGTCTCCCTTCTCCCTCCTTGCCCTTTATTGGGGGACACAAATACTACTTGTTATTGATTCCCCGAGTTGATTTAAACATAGAGATGGGGCAGTGCAGTGCGTAACCAAATGCTTCCTCTTGGTTCTTGTGCCGTATCTGTACAGGACTGAAGCTTACTCTTCCCCTGCAGATGTTTCCTGCCTCCTCTCACAAGCACGTAGATACTACCCTAACATAGCAAATAATCAGTACATATTTGTTGAACAATTGAACAAAATACTGTGTAGAAAAAACCTGAAAACAAATGTTTACTGTTCCCAGTGATGTGTTTCACATTCCATTGTTAAAATTTTGTAAATCAGAAGGTGGTGAAATAAAACAGCTAAAATCTTTCACTTCTGTGGAAAATGCCAATTAACCAGAAGCCTACTAGCCAGTGACATTATTTATAGAACCCTTCATTTTCTTACCCATTTTCTGGCATTTCACTTTTGGGAAAAAGAAGAAAGCAATCAAATATTTAAAAAATAATATTACCAACAACCCCTTACTTCTAAAACACACATACACACGCATGCACGCACACACATGCACACACAGAGATGCACACACATGCACATGCATGCACACCCACAGACATGCACACACACGCATGCACACATGCACACACATGAATTTATCAGGGAATTTGATAAAGAAATCATCTCCAAGATTATATCCTGGATTCCAGATGAGTTCCCCCAACATAGTATATCTTTGGGATCTATGCTACATATGTTCACAATTCATAATGATGACCTTGAAACAGTTTTGTAGTCTGAATAATCAGAGATTAAATTACAGTCCAAATATGAAATTAGTATGGCAAGAAAATGCTAAAACATTTTAGTGTTTCAGGACGAATAGGAGCAATTGGGAGTTTCTGGAGAGTCTGGGTTAACCAGAAAATTAAATTAAGTCAGAACCTCCCATTTTCTGAATTCTGGTTAATTGACTTTTAGGCAATTTTCTGTGAATTGTGGCACTTTTTGCAGTTTCAGAAAATTAGCTTTATCATTCTTTCTTTAACTAGATAAAAGTATGTTTTGATTGCTTGTTCAGAAGGCAACTCTTTGTAGGTATGTTCATATCTGTAACTGTTCAGTATGTATTTTTCTAATCTGTGATGATGTTTTCTTTTATGGCAGCTTTTGGAAGGAAGAGACTTGGGTATACCTAGTCTGGCTGACTTCAGCAATATTTTGGCCAATCTTCTCACATATTGTCACTGATCCTGTAAGCATCCTACACTGTACATATATACCCCAGTTTTTGTCTAAAAACATAGGGAGGGAAGTCACAGTTCTTCAAAAGAAAAGGACGCCTCTCTTCAGACCAGAAGGTGATGACATTCTTGGGTTAGCCAGGCATGTAGCTAAACCAATATTCATGGCTTTCTTTTCACATTCTTGTCAAGTTTTAAGTATGTATATTATGTGTTAACAGTAATAGTATACAAGTTGAATGTGAGACATCTTGCCAGGGTTTGGCTTTTATTCAGGATAATTGTTGTGGAAACTCTATGATTCAGTTAGGAGTCCCTGACCCACTGCTCTATATTTCCAAATTCATCTGTACTCAGTATCTTGAGACTTCAGTAGGTCCTCACAGAGATCTTCCATTGGAGTCCACCCAGTATGCTGACAGCTTTCCTCTAATCTCATGTATCTGAGGGAAGTACACACAGTGTGCTCTCACTACATGATGGACCCATGTTATTTTCAGTCATGTATCTTTATGATGATATTTCTGTTTAGTTCTTCAGTGTAGCTTAGCGTAGCCAACTCACACCTACCATGTACTTCTCCATCCATTCTGAGTCATCAGCAAATTTGATTCTTAGGAGGAGGCAGTATTCTGCCTTAAGAGTGACTTTTAATTTCATTATTTTTAATTTAGTTGGTATCACATAACTTTTATTTTAGTAACATGAGGGGCCTGGCTCTTGACTGTAGGTAAATTATAGAGAACCCATGGTTTAAATTTTATTTATATGCATCTAAGCCAAATGAATAACTACATAAAATTTTTTCCTTTTGAAATGCCATGTCTTCCTCATAAGGTTGTTGAAAAAGAATCAAATGAGATATTATATCAAACAAAAGTATTCTATGTAATTCTGTAAGATTTTTCTCATTGTCATTGTCTGCTTTCTTACTCCATTGACTTGTGAAATGGATCTGGCCTCATTTTTTCTGACTCCATCTTTTTCTTGTTTGGATCCAAGTTTCATTTATAGTAACTGAAAAGAAATGCCTGGCTAGGTGGTTATATTTAGAGTAAGCACACTCGCTGTTTGGTATTTCTCCTATCCCGCTAGTAGGGATAGTAGGACCTAAAGATTCAGTTTTATCTTCCTTGATGTAGTTGTTGACAGAGTTGGACTAGCTCTTCACCTCTTACTCCAAGCAAGGTGAGCCTTCAGCATTTTTCTCAGTGCTCAATGGAGGATGACTTTGCATTGTGTGTTGTTGTTCTCCCTCTCTGTGTGTATCATAGTACTTTCCTTTTCTGTTTTATGCTCCTGTAGCAGTTTTTCATATTTTTAACCCAAGACAGTTGGCTTGCCAAAAATAATAGAAATTCATGATGTCATCATTCTCACCCACATTCGAAACTGGTGGAGCCTTGATCTCATCTCATCATCTGTAACTGAAGTTTCTGCTTAGATTGTTAGGACTTGTGGGTTTTTTGTTTTTGTTTTTGTTTTTTAGTCATGGAATGGGAGATTTGCTTTGTTTTTGCTGTCTTTGTCATTAGAATCCATTATTATTGGGCTCAGTAAGGGACTTTTACAGCACCGGCCTCAAAGACCAGTCTGCCTACCAGGAGATCCCACTGTCAGTTGTGATAATCTTCTTTCCTCCCTCTTTCCCCCACCCCAAAACTGTCACTGTGAAGCTGGGAAAAAACAAAAAATAAATGGAAAGAAGCTATGTTCTTGTTTCTCAGGATGCATCATTGATGTAGACCTTAAAGTACTTCAGATTTTTTTGGGTGAATGGGAATAACTTTTAGCTATGCCCAAAGTTTAATTACAGTCGAGACAGTTTTTCACATTATGTAGACTTAGTATTCATGTCACTCACAATTCTTAATTATCTTAGCACATATTTTATATGACATAATATTCGCACCCCTACCATCCTTCCGTCTCTACAGAGAGCATAACACATGGCACCAAAGTAATAAAAATGTAAGCTCTAGAGTGAAGAGCCAAAGCTAAAACAAGCCATTTTTACATAGAACTTAAGTTTAGGTTCTGTGTAGTAGGTTGATCCCTTGCTTAACCTTTAATAAAACTGGATTCAAGGGTATTTATATATAAATAAAAAATAAAATTCATTTCCTTTCCTACTTCCATATAAGCATGTCCTTAGTAATGTATTACAGTGAATATTTAAACTTCAGTATTAGTCTATCAGGATTTCTTTCTCTTCTTTTTTTTTTTTTAAGAACAGCACTTCTTAGTGCAGGTTTTGAGGTTGAGAATTACAGGTAGGGTATTTCCATATGGTGAAAAGTTATTAAGATTATAGGATAATATTTGTCCTGACCTTTATCTTTTCTGTTCAATACTTCAGAGGATTTGTGATTTCCTTGATATAGATGCTCTCTCCAATATGAGAGATTCCAGTCCATCTTGCACTATGTCTTGTTCATGTTCTCTTGTAGATCCTCCATAAGAAATCCACTCAACATGCTAGGGCCTTCTTCTAAATCTTCTGGTACGATAATCAGAATACCAGGCTGTTTATTTACTCACAGTGCATAGTCCATGACCTTAAAACGAACACAGCAGAGCCAAAGAGTGAATCTTAAATGGACTTAGATTTGAAAAGAATTTCAGGGACCATCCAGTCTCCCCAACTCCCCACTTTACAGGGAAGTTAAGTGATTTGCCTGAGGTTTTATAGAGGTAGTAAGCATACAAGGTGGAATTTAAGCCCAGGGTCCTCCAGCTCCAGAATTAGTGGCTTTCTACTGTATGGGACTGTCATTTTTCCTGGCTGTACATCTCTTGGATGTTATCTTTTGTGGGTTCTGAACTATTTTGTGCAACCATTCCCTTTGCATAAGCATTTTGCCAACAATTGGGTAGATTGAATGATTAATTTTATAATCTAACACCTAGCGTAATACCTGTCACATAAGGTACAAATGCTTGTGGGTTTGTGGAGTGTAGCAAAATCTTCTTGTCTTGTAAGCGCAGGGGTCAAGAAGCATTTATTAAGTGCTTCCTACATGCCAGGCACCGGACTAAGGGCTGGGGATACAGAAAAAGGCAAAAGATCATCTCCTTGCTCTCAAGGAGTCCGCAGCCTAATGGGACAGATGACATATAAACACACTATATACAGGGTAGGAAGGGGAAGTCACTGTTACCACGTGGGTTTTGGAAAGACTTCTCATAAAAGGGGGATTTTAGTTGAGGCAGGAGTGAGAAGACAGAGGAACCAGCAGGGAGAGATGAGGACAGAAAGAATTCCACGCATGGGGAATGTCCTGAGAGGAATGTAAACAGACTGCTGTCTCTGGATCACAGGGTATATGGAGGAAAGAGGGTGTCAAAAGGTGGCAAGTAGGAAAGGGCGAGGTTATGAGTGGTTTTGAAAGCCAAGCAGAGGATTTTTTCTTGGGTGCTAGAGGCTCTAGGGAACCGCTTGCTATTTATTGCTTGGGGCTGGGATGGGGGGGTGGGGGTGGGGGCTCTTTGGAAAGATCACTTGGGCAGCTGAGTGAAAGATGGACTGGAATGGGCAGAGACCCACTGACAGGCTGTTGTAGTGTCCAGACATGAGGTGTAAGGGAAGGAACACCAGGAAAGTGGCAGGGTCAGAGGAGAGAAGGGACCATTTCTCATCCTGATCCTGATCCTAGCAGCTAACGTTTATAAAACACTTAATGTGTGCCAGGCAGAAGGTAGAATTAACGGGATTTGGTGACAGATGAGATTACGGGAGTGAGAGTGTCTGGAGTCAAGGAGGACTCTAGGTTGAGAATTTGGGTTACTTGGAAGAGAGTAGCCCCCTTAACAATAACAGGAAAATTAGGAAGAGAGGCAGGTTTTGAGGTGAAGGGGAGGAACATAATGAGTTTATTTAGTTCATAGGACACTAAGAATATGTATTCTGGGCCTACCACTTGCCTTCTATAAATATTAATTAGTGTAGACTTTCATCTTGGGATCTCAAAGCAACATTATAAATATTTGATGAAAAAGAAGTCACCATCATGAGCCACTCTGGAGTGGTGTTATCGTCATCATTATAATTGTGCTTATAATATACTCCCTGAATGTTGTGCCAGGCACCACTGGCCCTAGATAGAATAGGGACTGTGCTTACCCATTTTGCCTTTGGCATCCCCTCAGCCAGGAACGAACTCCCCCAGGGCTGCCTAGAGACTCCCCAGTGGTTCCCCATGGAAACCTAGACTTCATCTTATTGCCTCCTTCTCTGAAGTTCTGTCCCTCCTCCTAACCCCCACTAATAATTTAGTCTGTTCTACAAGTCTTAATGCTCTGTTATAAGCTAACTGTCAGGAAATTTTAACAAGTTTTACTTCAGCTGCCCTCTGTAAATATAATCTGTGTGAAGAGTGGTGCCATCCTTGACTCTGGAGAAAATATAAAATTAAATAAGGCCCAGCTGATTCCTCCTGGAGCATGCACATCCAAATAACTAAAACGATATAAACCAATTCTTATTATGTTGATTATAGATAGCAGCTTAAATTGCTATTATTTTAAAAAGACATAGCAAAGCCAAAAGAATGGATCTTAAATTTTACAATTTCAGGAACCGTGGCTGATGGGGAGGTGAGTGAGATTTCCTTCTCATTTGTTAGAGATGAACCAACTTGTACATTTCTTCTGACTGTTTAGATCATTGGAATGCAACAACTACTGATGGCTCAGGCATCATCCCACAGGACCAGGTTAGCCACTGACCACTGGTGCCATCGAGTCTCATAGGATTCTGAGGTTTAGTGACAGACTTTCTTACCTTTACTACAAGGAATGGGATGCCATCACAGGACCCATTTTTCCCTAGGAGAATGAACAGGCAGCCCTGTCTCAGATGATGTTAGCAGCCTCCAGCCAGGAGCCAAAACTCCCACCAAAGGGTCAGGCTAGCCGTGTACCTAATCACCATGAGAAGCCACACATTTAGGTAAGGGAATAACCATGTACAGACCATGCCTCCAGCAGCATGAAGCTTTGTTGCTCTCTTAGGAAACAGACGAGAAAGCCAAGACGCCAGACATCACAGGAACGGTAGCAGTTGCAAAAAAACCTACCACGTTCTCTTAAAATGCTGCTGTTGTGTGGCCAGACCTCTTTGGTCTTCCCAACTGAATATAGTATTCTATGGAGGAGGCGTGGCCTTAGAGACTGTCCATCAGTGATGGAAGTGTGGCCATGGTTGCCCAATCCATCATTCTTTGTGTTTGCCCTGTTTCCTACAAGCAGGAAAGGAAATGAATTTTATTTTTATTCAATACATAGATATCTTTGCATCTAATTTTACTGAAGGTTAAGTCAGGGTTCAATCTCCTACTTAGATACTCTACTTAATTAAGTTATATTTAACAGTGGCCCAACTATCGATGCAGGCACTGCATAGGCTGGCATTCTGAGATGTTCAGAATACTGAATATTTTTTTAGAAGGCAAGAAAAGGCATTATTCTTGATGAAGCCTTTGAAAAAGGAAAGAAGGAAACAAATATTTACTAAACATCTACAATGTGCCACACACTATGCTAAGTGCTTTACAGATACTCCTCCTTTGATCCCCATAACAACCTTGTGAAGTAAGTGCCCTTATTGTCCCCATTTTACATTTATGGAAATAGAGACCAGGAGAGTTGCATAGCTACTAAGTGTCGCAGGTCTCATTTGAACTGGGTGTTCTTGATTCCAGGTTTAGCATGGTATTCACTGAGAAGATATCTAAGTGTCATGATAGGCTCATTTAGTGCTCAAGAGTCATCATTTCCTCCTTGGCTTCCCCTGAGCCAGAGCAGTGGGACACTTCAGATTGGCACTGCAGAGAGTAAGACAAGGTGCATCTCCTTTCACAGAAATTACGACCACCTTCGTGTAGCTCTTCCCCCTCTGAAGGCCTTGTCTTCTGTCTTCCTAATTGATCCATCACCTTCCTTCAGTCTCTTCAATAAGAATGTGCTAGGCCTTTTCATGGGAGGCTTTGGACATTAATTGAACCAGCCATGGTATCTCTCCTTGCTCTTTTGGCCATGGTCTCCCTTTGTTATTGTAATCATACTTTCCTTTTGCCACCACCCCTACAACCAGACACTTCCACCAGTTTTCATCCATGGTGCGACAGCCTTACTAGTTGCGCCATGGGTAAATCTAGAAATTTATGAGTGTACATTTGAAAAAAAAATAGCTGAAAATTCCTGCTGTAATTACAGAGATGGCACCTTGGGTTCCTGGTGCCTTGGTCTCCCCCTCCTGTCATTTGGGATACAAATGCTAATGCAGTTCTGTTTCAGGTGTCAGTCAACAAAGTGAGGAATAGAGGGCGCCCTGGGAAGCCATTAGCAGTGTTTCATAGGAAAATGCAATCTACTGGGGTGTTTCTGGATGATAATAGTCTTAAAGAAAGTGAATAGTAACAAATAAATTGCTACAATTGCTTAAATGAGGAGAAAAAAATCAGTTTATATCACGGTGGCAGACTGCATATTGTCTCTGTTTTTAGAATCACTAGTCATTTAGGCTCACACTGCAATTAATAATAAATCATACTTGTGAGTTACTTAAGGGATGATGTTAGTAGAGGCTGAGCAGAAATGTTGACGGAATGCTGAAATATAATTGTAAAGTTTGATAGCTGTAAATGTTTATTCATAGTATGTTCTAATTAAGCAACGATAATGAAACCTGCTTATAGATCCTACAGTTGATTCCACAAAATGGTTTTGCTACGTAGTCTTTGAAGACAGACTCATTTTAATCTATGCTCAATTTAGCATCATGGTAGAGAGTAATGACATCTTGGTACTCAGAAAATAGTACCAGACTTGAAGAAGAGGCCCTGGTTTCCACTTTCAGCCATTATTCCATTGTTGCTGGCTGCCTCTGAATTTTAGTTTTTTCACTGAAGATAGTTGGATGGAGGAGGGTAGGACTTGGTGATCACAGAGGGCCCTTCCATCTCCAAATCCTGTGATCTCTAAAGGCTGGTGGAACTCCATCCTTTGTGTAGCTTTGAATTTCTGAACCTCCATGGGAATCCACTGAGAGGCCCTCAAGCTGATAGACATCTTAAAACTCGCTTTTCCTAGTTCCTTTGAAGGCACAGCAGATCCCAAGCTTCATTTTGCCCTTATTTCTGCTGGGCCACTTGACGAGAATAATACCAAGAAGGTGGGCCCAAGCCCAGTGAAGATTTATGTTGTTTTACTTCCCTCTGTACAGGGTGTTTACAGAGTGGAGTCAGCCTTGGCCAAATCAGATCTGTACTTGGTATCTAGTTGGTATTTGGAGTTTGGTTCTAGGTGACATGTTTTAAGAAGGCAATTCATTAAGAAGGCCAACTGAAGTGCTTCTAGAGCAAGACAGTTGGCATGGCAAAGGACAATGGAGTCCATGCTGTTTACAATTGGTTGAAGGAACCAGGGATGGTAAGCCTGGAGAAGGCAATACTTGGAAGTTGGGACAGGGGTAGAGTACAAAGGCCTTCTTCAAGTTTCTGAAGTGTTGTCCTGAAGATAAATTATAATTGAGCTCACCCAAAAGGCAGAATTAGACATTACAAAGAGGCAGGTTAAAGTGTGAGATTAGGTTTCTCTACAGTGAAAGCTAACCAGAAGTTTTATGGGCTGCTTTGAGAGGTAACAGACTGTGTTTTACATCAGGCAAAGATGGGATGATCCCTTGTTAGGTGTATTCGATGTGCTGTAGGAGGGATGCTTATTCAATTCAGATAAGACCAGAAGGACTTTGAGAGCCCTGTTAGCTCTGAGATGCATTGCAGGTCTAGAACTGGTAAAAACAGATTGCTGCTGAACACAGTTTTGCAATGCTTTATTTCTCAAGAAAATTAAATGAGTACTCAATGTGACCTTTTAGATAGATGGCCTTCAGATAAACTTGGTCTCCTAAAACGTTTTAGTGTGTAACATAAACATTAAAAAAAATACACATAAATATTCAGCAAGTATAAGACCCATATTTGGTGAAATGTCTGGGATGTTGTAAACAAGGATTGGTTTAAAAAATAATTTGGGAAGTGATCCATAGGAAAGGACTCATAGGATGCAGCAGTTACTAGGATGTTTGGAGAATGTGTGCCTTGTTCAGTTACCTGATCCTGTTCATAAGTGGCAGAGAGACCCCTCTCTTACTGCTTATACTTCCTAAGCCTCATAGTGACCATGCTCAGCTTCAGGGCAGAACAACAGCTAACACTTCTGCCAGCATTCGGGAAGACATCCCTGGGCTGATTTGCATGAAATCAAAATTGCTCATGATGTATCCTCTCAAGGTATATTTATTAGATTTCTATTTAAATTTGCACCCTCTGTGATAAAATGACACAAATACTAAAGGGAAATGATTAATTAAAATATGTAACAGAAGCAGCAATTGCTGTATATTAAAGTCAAGAGAATATCCATTTTAAAACCCTGTAAGAGTTGGTGCTGGTCTCCGCAGGGCACTGAGGGCATTCCACCACCATAAGCCCCCTCGGGAAGAAGTCCTGCCTTCAGGTCGCTGTATGGAATAGGGGGAAGTGTATGAGGATTAAGCTTATTTTAAGTGCTGTTAATGCAAAGGCAGAGGAGTAATATTGAAACTCACTGCTCAGATCATTTGGTTTTCCATAGATCTTTGTGCAGCAGGCCAGAGTCTTATAGATCATTGGGGTAATATGAACTCTAATTTCATGCTCCATTTTTATAAGAGACTTGCGATTCTCATTACAGTTGTGTTGCACCATGTTTCTATTTTCTACTGTACTCTAGAGCCAGTGTGACAGAGAGAATAGTGTGCTGGAGAAAAGAGAAAGCTGAGTTTGAACTTCACCTCCGATCCTTGACAAGTCAGTTAATGTCTTTGAGTCTCAGTTTTCTCATCTATAAAATGGGCATAATAATTCCCAGGATTGTGTTGAGGCTTTAATAAATTTTATATAGGCATATATTATTTATAATGTTATATATCATATATATTATATTTATGTATTTATTACATATATTTATGTGTGTGTGTCCATGTGTCTGTCCCTATGCAGCTGTTATTTGTTATGACTAAGAACCTTGTCTCATATTTCACTGGAATCGTTGAGGCCATTTACTCTGACCTACTCCTCCTCTTACACTGCTCAGATCCTGTATAACATGAAGGGACATCTCTCCTCCTTGCCAAGGCAAGCCCCTCTGCATACACACGTGATTCCATCTTATCCTGGCTTCCCCAGTGGATTGCTTACTCTGTGGTCCCAACTCTTAGTAATATTCAGTCACTTTCTATTGTCTTTGGTTCCTTCTTTATGGCTTGCAAACATTCCCACATCACCCCCATCTTAAAAAAAAAAATGCCCTCACTTGATCAGTCCATCCCCAATAGCTTTTTTCCTCTAATTCTCCTTCATTTTATGGCTAAACTCCTTGAGAAGGCCCGCTGCAGTAGCTGCCTTTACTTCCTGTGCTCTCATTTTCTTCTTAGTTCTCTACAGTATGGCATCACATATCATCTTTGAACTGGAACCGCTCCCTTCAGCGTTACCCATGGTCTCTTAATGGCCAGATCTAATGACCTTTTTTCATCCTCACCCTTGACCTCTCTTAGCCTTTGATGCCATCTTTGGCTTGATTTTCTCTTCTTGCTGGGTTTTTGTGATTGCTCTCTTCTGGTTCTTCTCCAGCTGCTGCTTCTCTCTCCTTTGTAGATCTTCATCCTTGTTACATCCGCTAGCTGTGGGAGTTTCCCAAGGCTCTTTTCTTCTCCCTCTGGACTTGGTGTTCTCATCATCTCACACGGTTTTAACGATCATCATCTCTGTAAAGATGCTCTCCTGACTTCAGCTGCCTGTTTGATATCTCAAATTAGATGTTGCATAGGCATCTTAAACTTAGCCTGTTCAAAATTGAATATATTACCTTACCCCTCAAACCTCCTCTTCCCAACTTCCCATTGACCCTCCAGGGTACTTGTATCCATTCTCGCAGGCTCACACCCTGTGTGTCATCCTTGACTCCTCACTCTCAGCCCCGCCCCTCCCCCATATCCTCTGTGTTGCCAGTTCTTGTTGACTTTAGTTTTCTAACATCTCTCTTGTATGCTCCCTTCTCTCCTCATGGGCCCTCATCATCGCGTGCCTAGACTATAGCAGGAGCCTGTTGTTCAGTCTCTCTTTGCTTCAGTCCATTCTCTGCTTGGCAGTCCAACTGATCTTCCTCAGTTAGGCAGGTCTGACCACATCACTTCCCCTCATTACTCTCCAAGGGCTCCATGTCACTTCCAGGATCAAATAAAAAATCTGTCTTTTATGCCCTCCTCTCCACCCACTCTACATCGTGTGCCTTTTCAATCTTCCTCCTGTGTGTTCTCTGATCTGGTGACAACAGCCTTCTTGCTATACCTCTCACCCAACACTCCATCTCCCAGCTCTGACCCTTTTGACTGATTCTCCCCCTTGCCTGGAATTCTCACCCTCTAATCTCTGCCTCCTGGCTTCTTCCAAGGACCAGCTAAAATCCCATCTCTACTAGAAGCCTTTTCCAATCCCTCTTTATTGCTAGTTTGCACATAATCTTTTGCACGTAATTGTGTGTTGTGCATTGTCCCTCCCATTAGATTGGGAGCTCCTTGAGAATAGGGACTGTCTCCTGCCTTTCTTTGTTTTTCCAGCTCTTAACACAATGTCTGGCACATAAATGTTTATTGACTGGTGATTTTTCTTAATATACTTTGGAATGAAACTGTAACAGTTCAATTTAGCCCCCGCTGTATCCAAGCCACCTCAATAAGTGTTGGTGGGTGCAAAGAGGAAATACAGCTGAGTCTAAATACAACATAAAATGGTCATAAAAGTGGGGATCTCTTATGCTAGCCCTCTATCTCTGTATCATCACAACAAGTAAGGTAAGACTGTGCAGTCTGTCTCCCAGCTGCTAGCGGCCTCCGTCTCAAACTGCCTCGGATTTTATTATTTTGGACTTACTCTCCTTTCATTTGTGTTGGTCATACTTCCAGCTGTACTTGTCTCCCTAGTAGAACATAAGCTCCTTGCTATAGGAATTGTTTCATTCTTTATACTTTGCCCCCAGTGCTGACCACAGGGCCTGGCACATTGGAGGTTCCAAATAAATGCTTTTTGGTTGAGTGATCACAGTTTTCTCGTATCACCGTTTCAGTGCTGAGTGTTACGGGTTGGCCTCCAGAGCAATCTCGTATGCGTTTGCTGCGTACACATTGGGTCTAGATGTGGCATGGGTTCTGTGTTAGAGTGAGGCTAGATTCTGTTTATTATATCACAGCATTTCAGAGCTGTATTCCTTCATTAGTGATCCCGCTGCAGTATATGTTGGGTCTGTTAAGTAGGGTGCTGGCCCCCCGATAGGGTCTGGGACTTAAAGGAGACCTTGCAGTTCACTTTGCTCACACCAACTCCTGGTACAGACGAGGAAACAGAACCCAGAGAGTTTACATGACTTTGTCTGGGGCACACAGGGAATAAATAAAAGAAGCCACTATTTGAATCTAGGGCTTCTGCCACCAAATCCAGTTGTCTCTGTTACCTAGTCATGGTTTGGTCAGGAAGAAATATGCGTAGAGATTTTGCGTGGGAGAGACTAGTTCTTAAAGTGACTTAATTTTAATCAATCTCTACTTTGTTTGGAGGCTAAGGAAAGAATGATGCTTTGCAAAGGTGAGAAAATTAACCAAATTCCCCTGGCTGTTTAACATGGATTGTAAATTCTATCATTGACCAACCTTAGGATTTTAGTGCTTAGGAAGAATCTTTTTGATAGGCTTAAGGCTCTAGCCCATTTTCTCGATGTGAAAATGAACATGTCCAATAATGGGGCCAAATTTGCCTATTGAATTTGGTCATATTTTACAGTAGCTCCTAAGGAGAAAGATTGTTTCCTAGTGATTTAGTGCTTACGGGATTGCAGCTGCATGGGAGAGTTTGCCATGTTGGTGGCTTTGGAGAGAAACATATGTGGTTCTTTTGCAGGTAATAAAATGGAAAATCCAATTTGCAATTGCAGACTAAAGCCCTGAGTGATATATGATCTTCATAGCAGCATCGGTCAGAGGGTTAGTGCGAATCGCAGTGCTGGCTGGCTTCCCTTGTGGCCTGTGCCTCAGAGCTGAATAGTGAACAGTGTGAGTTGGGGTCTTGGTGATAGCCAGCATCTCTTCCGACACACCACTTTCTAGCTTATTAGATCCTCTTTGTCACAGTGCTTAATCCTGCTGCCTGATTCTTGTTAGAACACCACCAGCGCGTGCTGCTCCGGCTCCTAATAAAGGAGCTGGGGGTGAGGCCCCTAACTAGGAGCATTGGAGCGTGAGGCAGTTAGGCAATCGCAGCCTGACTGACGGGGGCGAAATGCTTCCTGCATGTTATTACTTAAAAGGGAATGTGCCGCAGACAGCTGATGGATGAGCTTTGCTGAGGTAATGGTGACTTGTGGATAGGCCGCTATGAGATGGGTGTCATCTTTTCTCCCAGCATAATGGTCTGGCTTTACTCTAATTATGTTAACCCTTTTCTAGGGATTGGTGGTGCTCAAGTCCTGATAGGCAGTGGTGCCCAGTAGGGGATGGAGATCCCAGGGATAGATCAGTTTCCCCAAAGGATTATAGCCACCCATGGGCATCAGGCACTGTATTACACCAGGGATATAACCTCACATACCAGAATGAGCACCTCCAATTTCCTCACACCCCAGTTCTAACTCAAGGGGAGACCAGGCTCAGTTTGGCCACATGGCTGGTGTCAGCTGCCATAGTTTCTTTCTCTCAGGTTTGTCATGACTCTCGGGGATGCTTTTTCCACAGCAACCTTTCTGTCTTCCCCTTAAGGAAAATTGTATTCAGGCTCCCTAGTTTCTGCCTCTCTTAGCTGCACCTGTGAATCAGTCTTTATTGTCTTTTGTACCTGGATAAACAAAGTGGGGAGTGTAGAGGAAGCTGGGGTGTGGTTGGCAGTAGGCCTCAGCTCTGCTGCTGGCTCACTGGAACTAACTCTGTGCAAGCTGGTTGCCTCAGTTATCTCTGAATCAGTGAATGACCTAGCATTTCTCAGTACCTTCCCTGTACCAGACACTAGGACAGATGCCGGTAAGAGCCAAGACAAGTGAAACCGCCCCTGTCTTCATGGAGTTTTCATTCTGTTGCTGGAGACAACATGTACAGATATTGAATCCTACCTTGTTTTCCATCACGTGTCTCTCCACCCTCCCCCATGTACACTGCACAAACTAGATAAAAGGTAATTTGGGAGGAGAAAGGTCCTGTGAGCTGCCTCATGCAGAAGATGGTGCTTGGACTGAGCCTCAGAGGGAACTTGGGAGGTGGAAATGGAGGAGAGAGGCCATTTCCCTGAGAGATGCGGGGGTCCTGTAGTCTGGAGGAGTGGGAGTGGATTGGTAGCTCTGAGTGGCAGCCTCTGCCTCCAGCTCCTTTTCCCCACTTAGACCCACTCAGAAAATGACAGCTCCCCTCTAACTGAAGGGTATCTGACTACTGTCTGGGTTCTCCCCGTGCTTCAGTTGGCAGCAGTGGGGAGCTGTCCTTAGTGTGTTGTCTCTCTTAGTAGACAGGGCCTACATCCAGACATCATCTAGGGCTGGCATTTCCGCATTGGGAAAGAGGTTTCCGAGGGTTGGAAGAGGCAGTGAACATGTGACTAACCCTTCTTGACATCATCCCCTAGGAGCCAATTGTAAATAGACTGATTTGTGGGCCGATAATCCCTCCGATAGCATTATCTTGAGAAGAGTAATGATGAGGCAGCTATGTGGGGTAATGGGTAGAAGATGGGCCTAGGAATTAGGAAGACCTGGGTGTGAGCCCTGCTTCTCACTCAACCCGGTTCTATGGACTTTGGGTGAGTCACTTAATTTTTCAATTCCCAGACAGCTCCCTAAGACTGTCAGTGCTACAGCAGCACTGATCGGCCTTGCTAGAGGGCAATTTCTCACCAGGCCATTCCCTAGAGTGAGGTCACAAATAAGAGCCAAAACATAATGTGAATGAGCACAAGAAGTCTCAGATTGACGCTCAGGTTTTATTTCCCAAGTTAATTGGAAGTCTGGGTTGTTTAAGAGTTCCTATAACTAGTAGTTAGTTTCCCAGGCTAGCCCTTGACTTGTCTTACCTTGTAGCTTGAGGCCCCCATCACTATTAGGTGTGCATAGAGTTCTGCATCACCTCTGCATAGAAAAGAGAGGTGCAGAAGCATTCTCTTACCCCTTTCTGGCTGCTGGACCTGCTCCAGGCATCTCGGATGATAAGGGCCTTCCTACTACTTCAGGCACTTGCTGTGCCCTTTGGAGGTAGTAGAAGAAACCTTGGGCCAGGAGTTGAGGCCTCCATGCCTAAAAGAGAAATTGACCTTTTTTCCTTGAGACTCAGGTTCCTGTAGAATGACAGCTACGTGGTGCAGTGGATAAAGCACTGGGCTAGATGAGGAGGCCTCAGACACTTACTAGCAGAGTGACCCTGCACAAGTCATTTCACCTCCTTTTGACTCAGTTTTCTCAATTGTAAAATGGGGATTATAATAGCACCTACCCCACAAAGTTGTTATGAAGATTAAATGAGTTGATACTTATAAAAGAGGTTGAAGAAGGGTAAAAGATTATATTTTGTCCCGATATGATCATGCTTGGGCAGAATACACATTTTTTTCAGTGATGCCGCTGGTTGGAAGGGGTTGATTGTAGAGAGAGAGGAGAGAATGGAGGCAAGAACAGTAAAAATGCTTTTATAATAATGCAGGTGGGAGGAAATAAGAGCCTGAACGTTACTGATGGAAACAAGTAGACAAGAACAAGAGATGTTCAGTAGGTAGGATCAGTTGGATGCTTCATTAGTTGGGGAAGAATTTGAAGACAGAGTGAAGAACCCAGGACTGTTCTAGAGCTCTGAACTTGGGGAACGGCAGCAGGATCCATCAGGAGAGATCAGAAAGGGGGAAAAGGAGCAAGACTTTGCAAAAGACCCTTTGGGACATGCTGAGTTTTAGTTGGCAGCTTCCTGTCCATCTGAAGACGTCCAGCAGTTGTTGGAAGTAATAGAACTGAGATTGAGAGAATAAAATTGAGGAGAGAAATATTGATTTGGGAGTCATTTGTATTAGTATGATAACTGAGGACATAGAAGTAAATGTGATCACTTAAGAGAAACATTTAGAAAGAAGGAAAAAGAAGAAGTAGAAAGTTAAGCTGTGAAGGCTGCCCACAGTTATGAATCAGGAACAAGAACCCAGAGACGAGGGGCATGCTCAGATAGGAGGATTCCTAATTTACAATCATTCTGAGATGCAATAATGCTGAGCCTCCTTCACTCCCACTATCTCGCATTATTTCCCTTGAGATTCTAGACCTTCCCCTAGATGAATTTTGTCCCTATTTTACTTCCATAAATAATTGGTGCTATAAGTTTGGTGATTTGATCGATATGGCACAAAATCTATAATTTATCTCATGTCCCTTTTTATTGTAATTAGTCCAGCCTAACCATGGACAATGAACGTCTTCGGAGCAGTAGAGTGCAGTATTATGGAGGCCAAGGGAAGCTAGACTGTCAGGAAGAAATGACAACTTCTCTTTGTCAGCTCTTTCCAAAACCAAGGCCAGCTGAGAAAAGGCCACTGGAGAGAGCACTCTCAGCTGATTCATAGGGACAGAGACCGCTTCAAGGAAGGAAGTGAGAAAGGGGAGGCATGGCTTTCAGACAAGGCGGTAATGATAGGCCTCGACAGTTCTTGGATTCAGAGGATTCCCCGCTCCAAGACTGTTGACCTCCTATTGTTCACACCTGAAATTGCCATTTTATTTAAGAAAAAAAACAAACTATCATTCTGTTAGTGAAGCTGACATCTGATTTTAGGAGGAAAGCAGTCTTATCAAACTAAATCAAATAAATGTGTCAACATTCAGTGGAGCACAGCATCTAGGTGGCACAGTGTGAGAGTGCCAGGCCTGGAGTCAGGAGGACTTGTCTTCCTGAATTCAAATCTGGCCTCAGATAACTTTGCTATGCAAGCCTGGGCAAATCACTTAACCCTATTGGCCTCAGTCTCATCATTTGTAAAATGAGGTGGGGAAGGGTATGGCAAACCACTCATGTATCTTTGCCAAGAAAACCTCACATGTGGTCATGAATCAGACACAGTAAAAAAAGACTGAGCGATGACAATTCAGTAGAATACCTTAATCATTTAAGAAACATTAACATTTTAAAAAAGATGATAGTTAACCAGATATCTAACTAGTGGATTTTCAGACAGGTTAACATGGTGAAAAACATATGGCTACATGAGAGCATGAGTTTTTGATTAGTAGAGCTTTGCCAGTTATAGATGGACCAGCCTTTGCCTGGGAGTCTTTCCCTGAGATCTACTTCTTTAAACTGTTCTTTCTGGTTTTTTATAGTTTTTTTTCCTTTTTCCTGTCTTCTTTTTCTGGATGAGCATATTCTTTAAAAGCAGAAATTTTTTTTTAGAGTGTATCTCATGGCATCAAAATTTCTAGTTGGTGGAGGAGACACTGAGAGGGCAGAGCAGAGCATGTAAATTCTAGTTTTCCATTAAGTCAGCAACTGTAATTATAAGCTTCATAGAATCCATTACCAGGGCATCTCTTTTCTATCCTGGTTCTAAGTATCTTCAGTAGTAGGAGTATTACTATTCAGCTTTCGTCAGTGTTCACTCTATAACTGATAATATGTACAACTTGGGAAAGTTGAGGTCCCTGTCTCCAGTGTTTGTCTTCTGGTTCGTGGAAAGACTCTTGAGTTTTTAAGTGACAGTGTCAAGTCACCAGTTCTCTAAGGTGAAATCTTTTCATCTGTATTGTTGGTATCACGATACATATGCTAACTAACAGAATTGTGGTAAGGAAAACATTTTGCACTCTAAAAATTTGAGTTTATTGTCTGAGTGACTTCCTCAGGGTCACAGGACTGAAAACAAGACTTCTAGATTCTGAGACTTTTGTCCCCTACTCTAGGCTGCCCCTCTGATTTTGAGACCTTGTGGAAAAACTTGTTCATACTTACTTCCTCTTTTTACTTGGAGATGATCTTTTTAGGGAGAGACCGTGACCTAGGAAACGAAGGACGCAAGGAGGGAAATAATAAAACAGCATAAACAGATGAACTGAGAGAACATCCTCAAATGTGGACTGATTCTGAAAGTTAGGGGTGCTTGCTCTCTTTTATGGGTGGATAGCCTAATTTTCTAAAAGTTTCAGAATGGTAGTGAATTTGAGGCTCAGTACTTACTAACTGTAGCGCCATGCCTTTAAGATCAAAACCAACAGCCAAGCAGAAAATCTGTAAACTCCAGATTCCATTCTCTGACTCATGAATTAGTAAATTGGAACTTGATGATTTAATTATGATGTTTAGCCATCAAGATAAGGAAATTAATAATACTGATCCAAAGTAAAATCAGCATCTGCTTAGTAATGGACAAGACACAACATGATAGCTTTTTCAAGGCAGTTTGTCCGTTCTTAGTAGTTCTGTTACCTGACTTCTCTTCTGAACTCCAGAAGCACATCTCTAAGTGCCCACAAGACATCTCTGTGTGGATGCGACCCCTTTCCTTGCTATCCCTGATACCACCATTCTTGTTTCCCATGTTCTTGGTCACGTGATTATCTTTGATTTACCAAGATTGTATCTTTGTATCTCTTGGATTTATCCCATTCTGAGTTTTGCTTTTTTGTTTTGTTTTTTGTTGCTGTTTTTTGAGGCAGGCTTTTTTCTCCAAATTCCTAACACATTGGGTGCTTCCTATGGAAAACATGGAAAGACATGTACAAATGTTACAAGGGACAGGTAGGCATAGGTGGCTTGTGTTCTGGCTTGTTGGAAATACCTAAGGAAGACCCAGATCATTGAGATTGACTGAAGTTTTAGAATATTCATAGTTCCCCAAAGAAAGATGAAAAGGATCCATATATACAAAAATATTTAGAGAAACTTTTTGCAGTAGCAAAGAACTAAAATTAAAAGAGTTCCCATCTATTGGGGAATGGCTAAAAAAGCTACAAATGGAACAGAGTTGTGCTACAAAAAATAGTAAGAGGAATGGTTTCAAAGAAATCTAGGAAAACAGAGGGAAGTGAGCAGAATCCAGACAGTGATTTATACAGTAACAATAACTGTAAAGACAGCCAGCTCGAAAAGACATGAGATTTCTGATAGATTCAATGACCAGCCTTGATTCTGAGGAGCTGATAATGGTCTGTACTATCCATTTCCTAATAGAGAGATGATGGATTCAAGATAAAGAATGAGACATATTTTGGATATGGGTGATGTGGAATTTTTTTTTTTTGATTGGCTACCAATACTTTTTACAAGGCTTTTATTGTTCTTTTTTTCTTTTAAATGTTAGAGAAAATAAATGTTTGGTTTTTTTTTTTTTAAATTGTTATTGCTGCCTTTTGTTTTGATCTTTTTATTGTTACTTTAAAAAAATTAATCTGTTATCTCACTCTACCCTTCTCCATCTCCTGCCCTCACTGAGAGGAGAAAATCCTTCAGTACATAACTTCATAGTCCAACAAAAGAAATTCTCACATTAGCTGTGTCCAAAAATGTATGTCTCTGCATTTGGAGTTCATCACCTCTCTGTCGGGGAGTGGTATGTTTCATGCTCATTCTTTTGGATTTGTATTTTATCATGGCATTGATCAGAGTTCAGAATCTTTCGAATATATTTTTCCCTATAATGTTGTTATCATTTTATAAATTGTTCTCTTATTTCTATACTTTCTGTTCTGCATCATTTCATGGAGGCCTCCCAGTTTCCTCTGGAAATGTCCATTTCCTCATTTCTTGTGGTATAATAACATTCCGTTACATTCAGATACTACTGCGTATTTAACTGTTCCCCAAAGGGCAATCCTGTAGTTTCCAGCTTTTGTCTATTGTGAAAAGAGCTGCTTATAAATATTTTTCTATAAAAAATCTTTTTCTTCTTTCTTTGATTTCTTTGGGGATATAGGCCGTGTAGTTGTATAGCTGGTTCAAAAGGTGTGAATAGTTTGACAACTTTTTGAGAATAGTTCCACCCAGGCTGGACCTATTCACAGCTCCAGCAAAAATGCAGTAATGTACCTGTTTTCCCATGATCCTTCTGACATTTGTCATTTCCTCATTTGTCATTCTTTATAGTCCAATAGATGTGATGGGGAATCTTATAGTTACTTAGATTCACATTTCTCTATTGGCCAGTTTACAACATTGTTTTTTTTTTCCCATGTGATCATTGATAACTTGAATTTCTTTCTTTGAAAACTACCTGATCATATCTTTTAACCATTTTTATGTTGGAAAATGATTCCTATTCTTATAAATTTGAATATCTTGGCTATAAGACTTTTATCAGAGAAACTTGGTGCAAAGTTTTTTTCCCCCAGTTACATATTTCTCTTCTAATTTTCATTAGATTTTATTATATTAGATTTAATTGTATTAAATTTACTTGTGTAAAACCATTAAACTTTTTTCTTTAAAAAATAGGGGAAGGTGGAAAGGAGGGAAAATAAATGCTAGCTAAGTGAAAAATAATTTTTTTTAAAGGGAAAATCTGTAGATTTGGTCATGTCATTCTCCTCAAAAATCTTCTGTGAATCCCTCTTGTCCATGAAGTAAAGTTTAAAGTCTTTTTCCTGGCATTCAGATCCCACCTTTCCTGTCTTATTTCGTTTTTTTCTGTATCACACTTTTCATAATTCAGACAAAGGGGAATATTTTCTGCCCCTGAACACACCCTGTAATCTTGTAAAAATCATGGCTTTTCTTCACACTGTTCCTACAACCTGAATTTTCTTTGCTTATTGAATTCCCATTCATACGCAGCACTTTTTGGAATTCTTCTTTGATCCCCTTTACCATCCAGGTAGTAATGACCTTTGTTCTGGCACCTCAGAGGACACTTTGTATTGCCTTGTACTAATGTACTTATCAAATTATGTTATGTATTTTGGATATTTGTGTTTGTCTTATTATATTCATTCATTCATTTCAGATTTTCATTGATTGAAGAAATCTTGTTATATACCTAGTTAGACACTGGGGATACCAAAATAAGTTTCTTTAATTCCCCAACCTCCAGTAACTTATATATTCTCTTGTATAGTACTATAGTATAAACTCCATGAGGACAGGAGTCACTCATTATCTGAATTTTATACCCCTTTTAGCAACCAGCACAATGCTGTCCCCGTGCAGTATATTTCATACATATTTGTAGAATTGGATTAGACAGGTTTTTCATCTAGAAACTTTATATACAGTAGTTTTCAGTTGTGTGTTGTCTTTCCTTACTTTCCAATTTTCTTTATAGGCATACATGTCTGTATAGCAAAAATAGCCTTTGGAAACTTTGATCCTTTGATTTTATGAAAAAATAACCTGTACATTCTTTCTAGTAAATATTTTTAGCTGCCTTCTAAGTATTTATCATAGTGGTGAAATTTAACAGTATACTTCCATACCAGAAAGAGATTCCATGTGTGAGGTTGAGTTACAGCCGAGATCAGTAAGTCATAGAGCCTCAGCACAGACCAAACACGTGGCATTGTCTGTCTTGAGAAGATTAACGAGGCAGCGTGGGTGTCCTCTGAGGGCTCTGGACCATTGATGAGCCAAGCCTCAGGGAAAGAACCGTGCTGGAGGAGTTTACCAAGAAAGGTGCCTGCAAAGAGAAGGATTTTCATTCCCCTGCCAGATGAAGCCACACACATTTCCTGTTACCTAACTTTCCTCTCAATCTCTCAAATGGTAGGGGAGACTTTTATGCATACTGACTTTTTCCCCTTTCAGTTGCACCTGAAAAAGATTCAGTCAGATGACTGGCAGCCCAGAAGAGCCAGGCATTCTCTCAAATACTAGCTTTTAGAGGTGTCATTGAGTTATGAAGACATCTTTGTTAAATAAGGGCCTAGATGCATCCAGCATAAAACCTGAACTGCTAACCTGACAGAATATAAGACACATTACTGTACTATAGACCATGTGCTATACTTAATGCATCTGTACATTGTGAGACTAATGGAGGTGTAAATGTACCCTCAGAAATTGCCAGGTGGCGGCATATTTACAAGAGGAATATTATTGTTTGCTGCTTGGGCTATTGCTTTGTTTCTGTAATGAATCTGGGCAGTTCCTCTTATTCATCATCCCCTTGCCTCACTTAGGATGAAAAAAAAAAAGCTGAAATTCCTCCCTTTAATCTAAGGTGAGCAGTTAATATGATGGCAAATCACCCTCTCGGGTTCAGAAGTTAGAACTCGGAGCAGCTCTGGGGTCATTCCTGCCTGTGACTCTGTACAAACCACTGCAGACCAAGAACCAACAAATTGGAAAAATAATGTTAACTTTGCAGTCATTGAAAAGAGAAAGTTAGCATTAATTAGGCGTTTACAAAAAGAACATAAGTTCACTTGGTGTGTTGGAGTGAAATAATTTGTATATTAGCACTAAATAGCTTGTGATCTCTGCTTGGTGTAGAGATGATTATATTTCCTGGGTGCCAAAGGAAAAGAGATTTGCATGTGGGAAATCTGCATATTCTGATAAGAAAAACAATTAAATGCATAAATAAATGAAAACACTGATTTGGCATTGATCTTGCTCAGGATGGCATTAGGGTATCTGGATGGTGCACTCCAGACAAGATTAATTAAATACTGTTTTCATTTCAATCCTTTCAGGAAACTTGGATTTAACTGGTCAGAAGCAGGTCTTCAAAGCAGAGAATAATCCCTGGGTTACCCCGATTGCTGACCAGTTCCAACTCGGAGTGTCCCATGTCTTTGAATACATCCGTTCTGAAACATACAAGTAGTAAGTAACTTATGCTTTCTCCTGAAGTATCCAACTGAATGTTTATAGAAGTTATAGTTCGCCATGCCTTTCCAAATATAATGTTTTATAAGTACATGCTAGTGGTGATCACTAGGTCATGTCTTCTCAAATACACACTAGCATCTTCTTCTGGCACCTCATGACAGTGTGTTCTTAAAGGTTACCGTTAGAACATAAGTGATTGTGAATTTTTCCAGGCTGGAAAGGCCTTGAGTAGAGGCCTAATGGTGACTCTGTGTCTATTCTTCAGGGTCAGGTTTGGCTTTCAGATGATTTTTTTTTTCCTTTTAACATATAAAGAAGTTGTCATCTGTGTCAGTGAAATGATTAGCCATACAAAATAAAATGATTATCTTTGAAGTATTAAAGAATATCCTATTAAAGTGATATACAAAATCTAAATGATAATAAATTATTTTAAAATTATATTTAAAGGTATATTTGTTTTCTTAACAGCTCTCAAAATGTGAGATGTAGATGAATCTTGACTTCATGTTATAATTGTGAATTCTGCAATAATATTAAAAATGGAATAAGTATTTTTCTTTTGATAAAAGGAATCTTAAATGCCTGTTAATTAAATTGATTTCTGATGTCTTGGACCCTTCTAAAACAAAATCTTCTGGCATATACTGAGTAAACATATTCCTGGCATTAATGTACAGAGAGGATAATAAAGAGGGATGCAGCAAAAAGAGGAATATGAATAGTAGAGGAATTTATGTTTTCTGAGTTCTCTACCAGCTGTAACTGTCTTTGGATCTATGGGTTGGTCTTTGCAGAATGGGCATTTTTGAGCTGACACTGGTGGTGGTAATAATACTAATGGGTAGATAGGGAAGGACCGATTATTTCTTCATATACACTTCTTTTTTCCCCATTTAAGAAATTTTTATTTGAAGAGTAATAGCAGTAATTGCTTAGTCAGCTTTACATGTATCGGATGGAGGATCTCTGGGTAGACAGCAATTTATCTGGGAAAGGTCTAAAGATTTTAGTAGACTGCAAACTCATTGAATCGGCATGTGATATATGTCACCAAAAAAGCTAATGTAAGTTTGCAAATGAGACATGGCAACCTAGGAAGAAGGCGACAGCCTCACTGATTCTCAGCCTGGTCATACCACGTGTGGAGTACTGTTTAGTTTTGGATATCAATTTAAGAAGGGTGTCTTTAAAGTTAGCATCCAGAAGAGGGCATTGAAAATGACAGAGAGCCTTGATGTAGTGCATGATCTATGATTAATGGTCCTTTGAATATTTAACCTAGGGAAGAGAAGACTTTGGAGGAGCATAAGAGCTGAGTTTAAATATCTGAAGGGTTATTATAGAGAAGGAAGATGCAGACTTTTCTGCCCAACCCCAGTGCGCAGGTCTGGGAAAGAGTGCTGGAAGCTAAACAGAAGCAAATTTAGCTTTGACATCAGGAAGAAATTCTTAACTAACTGTTAATAATGGTTAAAATGGTAAAACTGGTTAATAATGGAAAATCTGGCATCTGGTGGCAGGGGGCTACCACCTCACTGGAAGCAGATAAAGCCTGAATAATCATCCATCAAATATGTTGGAGAAGGTATTTTTTTGTTCATCTCTGGTTTGGACCTCCTGGTCCAAATACTTTACAGTTTGGAAATGAGAGGGCAAGAGTGTTCATCCTTTGCAGAATGGAGTAAAGTTGGGAAAATCTTTGAGCAAAAGAGGTTTATTTTGCATCTGTTGTTTCTTCCATAGGTTTTCCCTTTGGACAGAATTCTCTTTTTCTGTATGCTGGCTAATAAGGCTATATTCATTTCATTTCGTATGTATTTGTCCTACAAAGACCAGTTTATATATTCAACGCATGGCATAGCCACAAGGGACCTTGGCCATTCTGTATGAGAACCTTCTCATTTTGCAGATGAGAAAATGGTCCCCAAAAGATGAAGTCACTTATGCATGGTTACATAGCTAGTTAATGACAAAACAGAGACTAGAACCCAGGTCTCTTAATATTGAGGCCAGTGCTCTCTTGACTGATCCAAGCTTATTAATGTGATTTATCAGACTTCTTAAGTGGTCTCTGAGTTACAAATACAGTTGTCTCTGACTGCAAGCCTATAAAAAAGAAAGAGATGTGAAAAACATGTAGGCAGAACCAATTTAAGTTCCCAAGACATGAAGCTTTGGTAATGAAACAGAGGCTTACCTTTGAATCTGACCAGTTGTTGAGATTTTAGTTTCCACAGCACTTTTTACAAGTTGGGATCATTAAAAAACACATCTCACCAGACCTCTTCTTTTTTGACTTAATAGAATCGTGACAACACTCTGCACACAGAACTTCCCCCTCTGTCCCTGGCCAGTAGATCAGTCCATACTGACAGGAGACTTAAACAGTTAACTCCCTTTCCATAGCTCCCTGGTATCTTTTGGTCACGTATTTCCTTCTTGGTATAGCTTAGATCTGACAGGATCACAGAAGGTGAGCTGTGCTGAGCAATGACCTTAAAACTAAATAGTTATTAGGCTGAAATTGCCAAAATGGTGGCATGTCCCAGCTGTAAAACCTGTCTTTCTTTTCAGTTTCTAAGTGGCTTAAAAAACAACAAAAACATGACAGTGGGTAACAGTGATGTTTATAATGCTCGGTCTAGAAGTATTTGAGAAGCCCGTAGGTTGTATTTTTTTGATTCATCAGAAGAATAGAATATTTGGAATCACTCGATTCTAACCCTAACCCTAAATGTGCTTGATGCTATAGATTTTTTGAACTCTTAAGCAGTCAGGCTTTAGAAGACAAGTTAAACTACTTCTGTCTATCTTAAGAAATGAGACTTATGTTTAAGAATCTAATCTCAAATTGGCAGATTATTGTACTTTCTTGTTTCCCTATTAATTATTAATCACCATTTAAAAATAATGGTCCTAAATTTCTTCATCTCTAAAATGGGGTAATAGTAGCACCTACCCCTAGATTTATTATGAAGAAAAACTGAGATGATAGTTGCAAAGCACTTTGTAAACCTTAAAATGCCATAAATACATTAGCTATTGTAATCTTATCTCATTTAAATTCCATGGGGAAATGTTACGATACAATAGATAGAATCTTGACCTGGACTCCCAGGGCTTGATTTCAAGTCCCGGCCTGTGCCTTAGCTATTTGACTTTGACCAAGTAACTTAACCTCTTCATTTCCCTTTCTGCCAAATGGGAGGGTTGGGCACGCTAATCTCTAATTCTGAATTTATGGTTCTACGCCACGCTTGCATTTGTAAGGCACTGTGTCGATGTATACATGCACTTTCACTCTTAAGGAAATTCTTCTAAAGCAGCAAGCTCAGTAGACTCTCAGTTTTCTTGAAAAAATGGGAAATGGGGATGTTAGAGCTAATTCTTAGTTGCCCAGAATATTAACTTATACCAAAGGCATGCATTTCTAACTTTTAGAGAAATAGAATATACTAAAGTATACTTTGCCTTAAAACTTTTCTGAATGTATTTTTTTTAATTGGGGAAGAGATTCGGGGGTATGTTTGTACCTCAGAGTTGTTTTGTAGAAAATTGTCATTATATGATGCAATGGAAAAAATATTGATTTTTTCCAACTTTGTAGTTCTTTGTGTTGTGGCTTGGGAGGGGCAATTGGTGCTTGTTTAGCAGAAGTGCTAACCAGTGCTTTAACAGCACTTCACTTGTTTAGCAGAATAATCACAGCAGAGCTTACCATCTAATTAACAAACATACTTAATATATTAGGAAGCTCCCAGTTATCAGAAATACACTGCGGATTTCACTGTTATCACCCTCAAACTGGGGCTCCAAGGTCTCTTTTGCCAGAAAGAAAGAAGGAAGGGAGAGAAGGGAGAAAGGAGAGGGGAGAGAGAGAAGAAAGAGAAGGAAAGAGGGAGGGGAAAAAGGAGAGAGGAAAAAAAGAATAAATTCAGGCAGTACTTTTGTGTCACTTGCCCCCATGGCATAAATTCTTTCTAGTTATAGTTCTGTGTAAAAGTGTCTACAGAGCAGATGAATTAGAGTTGAGGTTATTAAAAATAACTTTTTAATCAACTCAGTACTTGGCAGTATTTTCCTTTATTTGATTTACTTTTGAGACTTGTTAGGACACCCTAACTGCTGTGAGTCTTACATTGTTATTTACGTTGAGTTCATTCAAGAGATGTAACCTAATCTCTGATACATGAAGCCATGGAAGAAAGCTTGGGCAAAGCAAAGGACCAGCAGCTCTGCCCCGTCTGGTAGGCAGAAGGACTCAATGGCACTTCCTGTTCTCCCTCTGGCTTAGTGTCTGTGAACACCAACTGGAACCAGATGCTCATTCTAACATGACTGAAGGGAGGAATCCAAAGGTCTCAGTCTTTCAAGGTTTTAGCACTCAAAGATGCACCTCACCATACTTCAGAGGGCCTAACTGGACTTGACCATTCAGCTAAAGCTTCTCCCTCAATGTGCCCTGCTTCAGAAATGAGAATGAGAACTCCCAGCTTTGGTATTGTCCCCTCCTCATCCCTCACACTTGACTGAATGTGATGTCCAAGAGTATGAAATGCAGTGGGACAAGAGCAAATTAAAGAAATCAGATGTCCTTTCTTTTCAGGTACTTACTTGACCAAGACAGTTCCCATTTCACTATGGCTATTGTTGATCTGGTCTGTCTCTTTATGACTCTCTGTTCTTTGTCCCAAGGGGACAGCAAGATCTTCATGATCTATATAGAATACCAAGGTTAGAATGAGTGTTTATTCCCTTTTAATTGCTACTTCAAGATTGGTCGATTGGTCATTTCAAAATTTTTCTACTATCCTTACCTGCCTGACCTGATCTATATTACCAAGAGCATTTTTCTAAGGCACACTTTCATTCCATTTTGGAGGAGAAAAATATACTTTGTAAATGCAAATATAAAAAATAGCATCTGTGTATTTCACATGCTTCCCTTCCCAGAGCCTTAGATCATCCCATATAGCCTCTACCAGAATACCAGGGCCTACTCAGAGTTGGGAAACTTGCTACCTACCTTGAAGCTAGCTGTACATTTCCACCCCCCAGAACAGTGATTCGTGACATTCCAGAGATTGCCTTTATCTCCCTAAGGGAGTTAATCCATTCAGCTGTTGAACTCTGGACTCAGACTGAAATGTACTGGTTGATGGGTGAATGAGAAAAAACTTACCCCAATTCACCATATCCAATAAACCCTAAACCATACTTCCCAGAACACTAGGGTCTACTCAGCATGAGAATCATGCCACTTGCCCTTCTGTGGGTAAGCATGTCTTATGCTGCCCCCTTCGTCCTTTTTTCTTCTAATTAACTTTATTTCGGGAACAATGACCAACTCAGATAGTACTATTGCTACTAGAAGGGATGTGACAGTCCACCACTACTCATAATTCCTGTGACTGCCAGATCCCTTCCCTGCCTCTACTCCCCTATGTGTGTCTTATTTCCTTAATCAAGCAGTTATTAAGCCTCTACAGTGTTAGCAGATACTTAATAAGTGCTTAATCAAATGTAAATTTTTTTAAGGACAAGGACTATCTCATGTTTGTATTGGTTATCCAGTGCCTGGTAGAGTTACCTGGCATCTTAATACACATTTCCTGGTTGAGTAATTGGATTATCTATGAAATTGTAGAATTCTGTGGAAAGAATGATACATTTGATGTCAGAGGAGCTGAATTCAACGCCTAACTTGCTAGTTGTTTGAACTTGTACAAACTACACCTTTCTGGGCTCAGTTTCCTCATCTCTAAAATGCTGGGTTTCGGCAAGTTGACCTCTAATGTTCTTTCTGAGCCCTAAATCTATAATCTGTTGATCTACCTTTGCTGTTCTTTTTCCTCTTAATACATTCTAAAAATCACCAAAGTGGAATGTGGAGGTCATTTCTTCTTTGATGGACTGTCGAGCTGAGCTCCTTAATACTACAAACTCATTTCAGCAAGTACTGGCTTTAAACCCATCTGATAGACCCAGACATTTTGCTTACTTTGTATCGGTGAAAAATGTTATCCCAGTTCCCTGATCTCGTTGGAAGAAGATGATCTATAAATCTAATAAATGATCGTGTAAAATCCATGTTGGAGTAAAAAAATATTCTTTCAGATATGCTGGTGTTAAAAATGATCAGAAAGGCATTGGAGTGGAGATGTTCTGAGAAGGAGATAGTGAAACTTAGTCTTTTCACTGAAATAATAGTGATATTTTCTACTAAACAGAGTTCATAGGTCAATCAAATCAGAAAACATTTATTAAGTGCTTACTATATGGCAGGCTTTGTGCAGAACTTAATGTACTGGGGAGAACAAAAAACAGCTAAAACAATACGTGGCCTCAGGGACCTTCTATTTTGATATGGAAGACAACATTTATGTATGTGACGTCCCTCTCTTGTGTGGACATTTTATTTATGAGAAGGATCATAAAGGCTGTGTTCTGTGTGAAACAAAGAGCTTAGTACTGCTTCATGGTCTGAGACCGTTGAGGAAGTAGGAGAGCCAGTGCGGAGCAGAGAGTGTCAGAAGGGTGATGCTGTGTGGTGCACACTGTTCCTTAAAGAAGCCATTGATATCTAGGTTTGCAGTTCAGAGTTACCAGCTGTTCTAGTTATGTGGGTTTGCCTTTTCAGATACTTCCATACTAGGTTTTTGCACATTTGTGTCCACTATCCCGACTGTGTGCTCTGATGGGAGAGTATGCCCTAAGTTTATGTTTTGGTTATTTCTACTTATGCCTTCAAATTCAGTAAAAGTCGTTATAATTATTTCCTATTTTGCCTTCTCATTTAGTCAGTGTTTCATATTTAAGAGTTAATAGTGTCATTATGACTGATTAATGTAAATGAGAAGCATACTGGTCACAGCACAGAAGCAAGAGCCATGTATACAGACGTGTATTTCCTAAACATTGAGGTTTCACAGCCCCGCGAGTGAAAAATAACATTGTGGAATCTGTGACCATCTGGTTGGGAAAGTCCCCTGGCCTTCTTCAGTGAATACAGGTTGGTGTATGTAAGCCATCCATATTCTAGGAAGAGAGAGAACCTTGAAGGAAAATTCTAAGAAGGAGAGGCAAAGAGGGAGAGCATTCCCAGGTAAGGGGAGCAGAGAGGACAAAGACCTGGAGATGGGAGATGGAGCATCATGGTTGAAAAACAACATGTGTTAAACCAGTGTAGCGGGATCATAATGTGCCTGGAAGAAAGAAAAGTATAAAGGGACTGGAAAAGTGGGAATGGACCAAGTTGTTAAGAGCTTTAGATGCTAAACAGAAGATATTTTATTTTGGAGATCATTAATAGGAGGCCCTTGGAGTTTTCCTGAATTTGGAAATGATATGGTCATATCTGAGCTTTAGGAAAAGCATTTTGGCAGCTTAAGGGAGGATTGTTAAGAATGGAAATCAATTACTGTCTGAATGCAGACTGAAGCAGGTTATTTTTCACTTTCTTTCATTTTTTTAAAATTTGGGTCTTCTTGTACAAAATGACTAACATGGAAATGTTTAATGTGATTGCACATATATAAAATATATTGAATTACCATCTTAGCGAAGAAAGGGAGGGATAGAATTTGAAACTTAAAACTTAAAAAAAATTTAAAAATTGTTTTACATGTAATTGGAGGGAAAATGCATGATTAAAAAAAAGAATGAAAACCAATTAGAAAGCTATTACAATATGTGTTACAAGGGTTTTCTTTTTTTTTAACTTTTAAATTGGAGGTATATGGAAAGAAAAGAAAACAAATGACTGTTACTAATTAGGAGGAAAATCTTTTGGAAACAATCTAGGTGAGGGGTGAGGATGGCCTGAGCTGAGGTTGTGGTTGTGTGACTGGAGAGAAGGGGATCTATGTCAGAGAGGGGTGAAAGTAAAAATAACAAGATGTAGTCATTGATTTAATATGTGCAGTGAGAGAAGTTGAGGATGACCTTGAAGTTGTCAATCTAGGTGACTAGGAGAGGGGTGCTATCCTTGGCAGTAGCAGGGAAGTTCAGAAAAGGGAACACTTAGGAAGAAAGAGAATGATTTGTGTGCATGCTAAATTTGAGGTGTCCCTGGGACATCCAATTTGAAATGACCAGTAAGCAGATCAGACTGGAGCTACTGAATATCTAGATCTGGGAGAGGGATTGGTTTTATATTTGGACTCAGAGGAGTGGGGTTTAATCCCCCCATTGTTACAGACTGCCTTGGACAAAATCACTTAACCTCTCTGGCCTCAGTTTCCCCATTTATAAAATGAAGAGGGTTGTACTTGATGGATTCATAAGGTCCCTCTTAGTTCTAAATCGATGATCTTGAAGTCCAGTGGTCCTATAATTTTAGATTGAGGACAGTAGGTTACTGGGTTGGTGATGAAAATAATTTAGAGATTAAGAGATACTTGTGCAGTTTGCCCTTGGTGCCACTCATATCATCATAGCTTAGGAAGGGCCTGCAGTTGATCAGGGCCTGTGATGCTGATTGAATTTCTTTAGTTTTGGAAGCAAAGTGAAGGAGGGAACTGAGACCTTTCTGTGCTGGTCAAGCTCAGAAGCACAGAAGTAAATCAACATTGAAGAAAGGTAGTCAGAAGGCTGGAGACAGCACTCACAGGCTTGTCAGAGCAGCAGTGCACCTTAGAGATCATCCAGCTCAAATCCTTCATTTTTCAGATGAGGAAACTGAGGCCTAGAATGTTCAAGTTACTGCCTGAGTCACTATAGCCAGCGTGCAGCAGCGTCAGGGTTGAATGTAAGGCTGTTGATTCCAGATCCAGGGCTCTCTTTCCATTGTAGTATAGTCCATATCTGATACAGTTTTTGTCAGATTGGATCTCCCTGAAGCATAAGTACCATCCAAACTAAGGATGATAGCAGGGTTCAAGAAGTGACTTGTAGTTGTCAGATTCTGAGGATGAGCTCACCGTTGGATTAATTAATATCGCAGAGAAATTACGAATTTGGAAAACTAGCAGCCTGCCTCCTTCTTCATACGGAGGTGGGAGACATAGGCTGAAGAATTCTTTATCCACCCTTCGACCTGGACCATATGTCTGCTTGTTCTCTTCTTTATGACAATAGAGGATTGTAGTTTGTGTGTGTGTGTACGATAATGGTTATTGAGGTGTGATAATGCCGCAAAAAACCTACGTAGACTCCATCAGTGAAAGAAAATTCATATCCCTACTTGTAAATTTTGGGTTGTTCAGTCATGTCTTGATTCTCCATAACCCCATTTGGAGTTTTCCTGGCAAAGATACTGGAATGGTTTGTCATAGCCTTTTAAAAATATTAGCATTTGTTAGCAAAAAAAAAAGAAGGTTCATATCAAGTTTCACAGTTTTGGTTTATTACAATTTAGTAATTGATATTTGGCAAATTAGATTTTATATTTTCAGTGCCTAAAAGACTCACAAATTCACTCCTCTCTTAATTTGAACACATACACCCCATGAAAATTCCCAACCCACATAACATCTGTGAACTATTGAAAAATAATATTTCAATTTGTCCTTTACTCTAGCCTCTAAAATCTCCATGCCTTTACCCTTGAAGTTTCAGAACTGATATAGCTTGACTTTGTGATTTGTGTTACAGTTACACAACAGTGACTGTAACAAGTCTCTAGCTTTATAAAAGTTATAAGATTTGTAATACAAATTTTGTCATCACTGTTTTACAAGTAAAGAAACTGAGGCTCAGAGGTATTAAGTCATTTCCCTGTGGTCACTAATTATGTCCAAGCCAGGATTCAAAGTCAGGTCCGCATTTAGTACTTTTTCAACCAAAGGTTTCAAAAAAGGTCACATCTATGAGTGGCAGGCTTATGGCAGAATGAATGGTTCTGATCAAGGCCCTCCCATTCCCTGTGACCTTGGACTGGCATCTGAAATACAGCCAGAAAAATTTTTTTCCGCTCAGTTAACTCATAAGGGCAGCTTCCACTACCAAAGGATTTAACAAAATGTTTTATTTTCATTCATGTCTCTAGTCAACTTTCAAAGTGACCTTTCTGTTGTAAGCTCATCCTCTGAGGATCTTCTGTGTCTAGAATAGTGACAGAGAGAGGTGATGGATTGTATGATTTAGTGGATATAATATACTCCAAGGAGAGGCATGAATGTTTAAAACAAAACAGTGAATTAAAACTCCTTAGGAAGAATGGCCACACCAGCAGCTGCTTTGCCTTGATGGAGTTACTAACAAATGGGACCACACCAAGAAGGGTAGGGGTGGGGGTAGCCAAAGGGATTTTGAAGTATGACTTTTTCGGCAGATGCTTCTTTGGAGTACATTTTTTGCATTAATCATGTCCTCTTCATCAATTCTCATGAGGGAGTTGTTCTTTGTCCATTTATTTCTCACTCTAGCAAGGCCAAGATTTTGCTGCTGTCACTGCCCTGTCCATTTTCAGTCACTACCCAGTGGCATTGCCTTCATTAGAATGAGTTTGCTTGTCCTGATTGCCAGAGCTGGTGCTGGCCACTTTCACATTTTTAGGCTGTTGTTGGGCTCTCCCATCACCTTTCTAGTCTTGCTTTAATGATTGTTGTCTCCTTGTTTGACCCCTTTATTTCTGTGCGGCAGAATTATGAGAGAATAGTCACCATTCGTTAAGTTTCCACAAGGTAGATTTTCCCAGTGGGACACTCAAGTTGGAGCCAAGATCCTTGACAAGATTCTTTGTGAAAGGGAGTAACTCACACTTTTCACATTTCCATCAACGAAGGTGGATGGAAGAGCACAAGCCATTTTCAAAGCTGACAAGTTAACTCTTAACAAAAGAAGAGGTTTGACAAATGCTAGGCTGGGAATGTATTGGTTGAAAGAGGCATTTGGAAGGTAGGCATCCTCATGAAGGATGCGATTTGCCAAGCATTGCAATCTAAAGTCTCATTTCCAGTCGTAGCAGGACTCCAAAAGCGTTTTGCCCTTATTCAGCCTCACTTATGCAATGTCTCCTTTCTTCCTAAGGCGTTCCTCTACTGCCTGCATGCACCTAGCTTCCAACCAGGAAGCCTGCCAGGAGGGAGTAGAGGAAAAAACACTTCAGAATCAAAAAGCTTGGCTTTAAATCCTGGCTCTGATAGTTACTGGCTCTGTGATTGTGGGCAAATCACTTAAACTCTCTCAGCCTCAACTCCCTCGCCTGTAAATTGGACTGATATTACTCATACTGCCCCTGTCGACTGGTTGTTGGTAGTAAGGTATTTTGTGAACTTTAAAGTAGTATATAAATGTGGGTTATTAACATTACTTGTAAGCACTTCAGAGTGAAGATTGCCCTGACATCATTAATGAAATAAAGCTTAATTGTTCTGGATAAAGTGAAATGTTTAAATTGGGTCATTGTGAACATTTGCACTAGTAAGGAGAAACCTTCCCTCCCTCCCCCAGAAAAATGTATTAAGTAGAAATATGTCAAGGATTAGCATCCTTGGAGAATGAAAGCCTTTATGTTCTTGTATGTCTCAACTGGTTTAATTTGAAGGATTAAGAACTAAGGGATACTTTCTTCCTTTCTCTAGCATGTGTAGATACATATATTGTGCTGTGTTTGCTACTTCAAGGACAGTGGTGTTCTTTGCAGATTTCTGTCCCTCTGTGCCTTAGTACATGGTCTTCCTGAGTTGCATGGATAAAAACCTCATCCCTCCAGGAACTACTATTGAATGTAATAGCCTTTTTTTTTTTTTTAAATTAAGCCACCTGCTAATAGGCCTACTGAGTCATTGGCCTAGAGGATCTTTAGTTAATAGATGTATTTGGTCCATGTAAGGTATAGATTTTTTATGATCTAGTAGATTGTCCCATTTCTTTGAGGGAACCCATTGAGAGAAGTAACCATATGTAAGAAGAACTTAGGTAAACCTCATCTCCCCTGTTGTAATGCCCAGTAGAGATGTTTGTTGATAATAATAATGTCAGGAGATGTATGTCTCTGCCCAGGTTACATACCAGTGGCATTTGCAGAAGGTTAAAATGACCTTCACCTTCCCAGCAGTGACTAACAGTTCTATGATAAAGACAATATGCAGAACAATGTAGAGTTTTCCTTTCTAGTGATTTACCTGAAAATATCTCCAATCAGGTAAGACACAGAGGCTCAGATTTTCTTTATAATGGACATGGGAATAGGGGAATCTATTTTTTCCTACTTTCTAAAAGTGTTTGACTTGAATTTTGCTTTGATTTTTTTTTCAAAGCACAGTGCATTTTAAACATGATAATTTATCGTCCATTTAGAAACCCTACCTCTGTATATTTTGGTTATGTTTTTAAGTTAATAAATATATTATCACATTTTTCTCCATAAGACAAAATATGATTCAAACTTTTGACATCTTTAGTCCCATTTATATGCAAATGGGTAGCATTTTACTAATATTACAAAGATGTTGCACCAAGGGGGAAAAGGGAAAGTCATCAAATACATCTTATTTTGGGTAGTATTGACAGTATCATCACCCCTTTTCTCCTGCTCATTTTAAAGGACAAAACTAGATAGCATTCCTATTTTTCTAAATTGTAAGTAATTAATGAGCTTCAAGCATACAAACTGATTCAGGAACTGAAGAATATTCATCATACTGAGTAAATATGAGCCAGCAGATAACACCAACTGTTGCATGTAAACTAGGAATTAGTTTAACTATTTTTTATTTTAAAATTTTTATAAGTAACTGGATACCATTGTGAACTAACTCATAAATCTCCTTTCTTTCTCCAAGGAAATTAACTGTATAGGAATAAAGAAGTATAGCCATAACCAGAAATTTTTTTGTCTGGGTTAAGTTCAGTTGTGTGGGAGTGGAAGGAGAGCAGAGTCTGTGGGAGGTATGGGGGATGCCCAGGGTCAGTCCCCTGGGATCTCCTGCTGCTTACCTTGTCTGCATGTGTGTGGCGCAGATCTAGGCTAAGCAGTGTACAGGCAATCTTAACCCATGTGGGACCATTGTGCTAACAATTTAGTAAGGGAAGGCTTCCTATTTGAGGGACTTGTCTGCAAAACACCCTGGAGGTGGTCATTTCCTTACCCTGGGAGTTGGTGAACTAAATTGCTCTTTTGCCTGCATGGATCCTCTGTCTTTTGGTCCTGCACACCACTGCAGGGAAGAATGACTTGTCCTTTACCCTCTCCAGTTTTCCCTCACCCTTCACCTCCTGCCCCTTCTTCCCTTTTTCCCTCTCCCTCTCCTGCATAGTTAAATGAAGCAAGAACGCATGTGTCATTCTCCATTTTCAGTCCATCACCTTTCTGAGAGGAGGTGGGTAGCGTGTGTAGTCCTTTGTCCAGTAGAGTTGTCGTTTGTCATTGTACTGATCAGAGTTATGGTCTTTCTTGTCGTTGTACAAATTGTCCTCCTGATTATGTTCACTCTGTGTTAGTTCCTAAAGGTCTTCTCATTTTCCTCTGAAACTGTTCATTTTGTTATTTCTTAAAGTCCGATAAATATTCCCTAACAAGTTTAGCCTTCCCTCAGTAGATAGATACCCTCTTATTTCTGTTTGGAGCACTTCTGCAAAAAGAACTGTTATAAGTATTTTTGTTAACATGGGTCATTTTCTTCTTCCTTTGATCTCTTTGTATATTCCCAGTACTGGTATCACTAGATCAAAGAGTATACAGAGTTTAATGACATGAGGGCAGAGTTCCAAATTGCTTTCCAGAATGGCTGTACCCTACGTATGTCATTCTAACAAAAATTCCTAAAATTTATTCATAATTAATGTTACGTCTCCTGTTTTCTGCCAGGAGGAAAAATCCAGATCCGCTAAGCTTGTGTGACTAGAGATCAGAGACAGATGTGAGAAAAGCTGTAGATGTAAAAGGATTTACAACTGATGGGACATGGGAGACGTGAGAGAACACCAGTGTTGCAGACGTGGAGACAGAAAAAAGCGGTTGTCTCTTTGATAGAAATTGGGAGGTTTGAGAGACGTGTGGATTTGGTGGGGGCAGGGGAAAGATGCTAAGTTCTGTTTTGGATGTCCTAAGTTTCCAATGTCCCTGGGAAATCCAGTTGGAAAAGTCCAATTGGAAATTGGTAATGTGCAATTGGAGCTCAGAGCAGAGACTGGAGCTGGAGATCTATGGATCTATTGATAACTACAGAAAGATGATAATGAAATCATAGGTGCTGCTGAGGTCACTGAGAGACTGCATGTAGAGAATCAAGAGCGGGGAGCTTAGGAGAGATCCTGGCTAGCACCAAGATTAGGGCGTATCATGTGGATGATGAACTAGTAAAGTCATCTAAGAAGGAATGGTTAGAAAGGAAGAGAACCAGGTGATGATAGTGTTGGGAAAAGGGAGAGTATCCTGCCAGAGAAAGTGGTCTGAAAGCCAAACCACATCTGGTTAAGGAGTTGGTGAGAAACTCTTAAGTGGAATCAGGCAGTGTAGACAGATTTATTAGGAGTTTGGCTGGGAAAAGGAAAAGAGATATAGGATGAAATGCGTAAAGGTGATATACTCTACTGAAAACCGTTTTTCTTTTTTAAAATAAATTTATTTTTAGTTTTCAACATTAAGTTTCATAAGCTTTTGAGTTTAAAATTTTCTCTACCTCCCTCCCCTCATTTTTTTTAAAGGTTGGAGGGACTTGGGCAAGCTTTGAAGGCTTTGAAGAAGGAACCCATAGATAGGAAGAGATAGGGACTAGTAGCATTCTGTTAGAGGAAATGGAGTCATGGGAACACTTCAGTGTCGGAGCCTGAGGGAAGAGATAGAGTTGGGGGTGAGTTCACAAAGTTTCAATATGAAACTGTCTTTTTCTTATTTGTATCCCCAGTGCCTGGCACATAGTGGAAGCTTAACACGTGTTTATTGTTTATTAACTTTGAGAAGGAGAGAAGAAAGGGCTCATGTCACGTGGCCTCAGTTTCTCAGTAAATGGTGAAGTCAGTCAGAGCTCCAACAAGGGAAGTTGGGACAAGATGCTTGCTTGGTCTTCACATAGCAGGGTTGCCTATGATCTTGGAGAAGACGTCTCTGTGGACCTCAGATTTCTCTTTGTAAATTGAAGAGGTCTCTGAGGTCCTTTGCATTTCTAACATTCTGAGCCTATGATGAGGAGAAAACATGACATCCGTTTTTGACTGATCCTCATCAGATGGTGTATTGAACTATCAAGTATCGAACTATGGTGAAGTTAAATTGGTCAGCCCTAAATATTGATGACCTTTATTAAGTCCCTGTAATCTTAAAGTTCAATTCTTTGATGGTCCACTTTACAGCTAAGCAGGATGAGTTATTGCCTGCATTTGCTGTTTTTATTTGAGAGATAAATTAAAAAGTGGCGCTTTTATAATCAAACAAAACTGTCTGCAATTTCTATTCTCTACACAGTAATATCTTGTTTTATTACATGCTGGCTTTTTATTGAGCTGTAGTCTCTTATTTCAGTCGGGCATTGTTGGAGACTTTCTTGTAATTTTTAACAGTTTTGTGTTCTTTTGTCATGTCAGGTAGGCTTGAATTAGTGTGTCTAATATTTTGAAAGGTTTTTTTTTCAGGTAAAATGCATAAATGTACATTTTTATTTGTAACTTATTAACTAAGCACAAAGAAATAACTTGCCACTTAAATATGCTAATGCCACCAGTAGTTAGTTTTACCTGGATTTTAATAATAATAGGTATAATTAATAATGATGATGATGATGATGATGTTTACAAAGTGTTTTACAAATATTAACTCATTTATCCCCATAACGACCCTGGGAGATAGGTACCGATATTATTCTCCTTTTACTGATGAGAACACTGAGACCGAAGTGGTGAAATGACTTGCTCAGGGTCACAAGGCTCGTAAGTGTCTGAGGCAGGATTTGAACCTGGTTTTTCTGGACTGCAGGTTAAGTGCTCTATTCATTGGATTGCTTACTCTGCTTTTTCTGAATATGTTGAATTTTGTAAGGTGTAGTATGTACACTGCAGAAATCTCCAATGGTCAATGACATTGCATGCTTGTACATTAATTATAAATGGTCCACGATGTATGTCCTCTTCTCCGGATTGTCTTTGTGTGTTGGTGTAGTGGGGGAAAAAGAAGTTACTTGGTGTCCAGCCTTCTGGTTATGAACCTCACTGCATTTAGTCAGACTGCCAGGATCCTTTGACTAGACCTAGCTGAGAAGTTGTTCTGGCTTAGTAGGGCCTGCTTCAATGGCTGCTTCTCACAAATCCCAGGAAACTTGCCACACTCCTTCACTCCTCATACTTGTGTAGTTTTGTTTTCTTTTTCCTAAAGAGAATGGAAGCTTGTTAGTGCTTTATTAAGAAAATGAATAAGCAAAAATAGTTGGAATTGTTCAGTGGTTGGGAAAGTAGGGGGAAAGCCCTTAGAAAACATTATGTCTCCTCACCCTTTTTGGGAAATTACTTTGATATTTTGGAAGCATAATCTCACCCATGGCCTCCAGGATGCAGATTGTCACCATCCTATGTCATCTTGTCTTGTATATTTCTCACCCATAACTTCCTCTGAATCCTCTGTAGATGATTCAGAGCCTTTAATAGCCTCACTCTTGATCAGAGAATTAATTTGGGGATTTATAATTTGGGATTATGTTTAAGATATATAACTAGGAAATAGAATAAGAGAACTGATCATTTCGGTTACTCTAACTTTGCCATAACGAAGGTGTGATGGCATCACGAATTGGCCCATACCTTCTGGCAGTCAGCTTGGAATTATGTTAACAAGTGACTAACGTGTCCATACACTTTGACTCGGATTTATAAACATACATCCCTAGAGCCTCAAAGACAGAAAGAAAAGTACCATCTACATCAGAGTCATGAGAGTAACACTTTCTGTGGAAGCAAATAACTAAAGACCAAATAGACGCCCAGAAGTTGGGGAACAGGAAAATAAACTATGGTGCCTGAATATAATGGAATATGGTTATTCTGTAAGAAATGATACAAATAAAGAACTTAGAGATGCATGAGAAGATTTATGTGAATTGGTACAGAGTAAAGTAAGGAGAGCCAGGAAAACAAAATACATAATGACTGGTACTGTAGAAATGGAAAGAACAGCCATAGCCAAAAAACACAAAACTGAGTAATGACCAGGTCAAACTGGAAAAAATGTACCGCCTTCCCAGCATCCCCAGAGGTGGGGATCTCTGCTCATGAGACATTTTAGATATGATCAGACTCAATTAATTATGTAATTATTATGTAAGGCTAATTAATAGGTTGACCTTTTTTTGAAATTGAAATTAAAAAGAAAGGAAATATGTGTCTCTAATTCTTTCCCAGGGGTTTTTTAGAGGAAAAATGTGAAACCAAAAGGGTTGTGACAAGGGACCTGTTTGTTTCTAGCTTAGTAATATGACTGGACCCCAAGGAGCTGATGCTTTATTTGTAATCTCTTGGTTAGACTCCTAATTCCATTACCTTCTGCCGGTGTGCTGGGATCTAAGGTTTAGAAGTGGGCACAGTGGTTTCTGTGTTATAGAAAGTGTGTGACTTAGTAAGGGATGGTTCAAAACCTTGTCTCCCTGTCCTGTCCTGTTTCAGAAGTATCTTGTGAAGAAGGTGTGTAAGCAAGATTAGGGCTTGAGTCATGAACATACTAGTAAGGTGGTGATCTGATTGGCTTGTAATCAGGGCTAGTTTACTCATAAATTGGATTGTAAATACGAATACATCTCCTATTTTCAGATAGATAAGTATATTTTGTAACGTTGAAAAAACCACATGTGGATGTATGTGTATGTGCATAGATGATGTATAAATGTGTGTATAGAAAATTACTATACACATATGTACATGCATGTATGTTATGTGTATGCACACAAAATGTATGCACTGCATGTGTGTATGTGTACATATACGTGAGTTTTTATGAACCCTTCCTCAGTTCTCTTAGAGTTTTTATATTTTATGTATGTGTGATCCTGTATGTTACATATCATGATATGATCACATATGTCATATGAAAACTATGAGAGAATTGAGGAATGGTCTATAAAAGACTCTGTTTATGCGTCCTCCCCCCCACCCCCCCACAGACTATGAAAACTGCAAGAGAACTGAGGAGTGGTCCATAAAAGGCGTGCACCAGAGTTCTTACTGTAGCATTAAGGTGACTTTAGGTTTTCTAAAACAATCTGTCAGTGCCAGTAAACCATAGCAGGTTGTGCCAACCTCTAAAGGTTTCACATATTGGTTTGGCAACTAGCAATTTATATATTGGTCAAGGACCTTGTATAAAACTTATCACCAGAAAGTTTTACCAATAATTCATCAATTATTCTGACAAAAACAACTTAATAAGACCACTTCTTGAGGTATGAATGGGTTACCAACTGTGGGTAGATAGGAGAAGTACCCATATCATTATAATCATAGCTCTCAATTGAATCATTAAAGAAGGAACATAAAAGAAGGAAGAGCATAAAGTTATTTTAAACCCAAAGTCTTTATCCAGAATACTCAAATATTTTTTGGTATAATAAATATCTGAATTCTTTGTTTCTTTTTTTATTATAAGTGAAAAACCAAGGTTTGGTTATATAATTTCTTTCTTTTGGTTCACTTTAATATCTGACTTTGTCCCAAATCTGAATTTATTTTATTGATTTTTTTTAAAAGGTAACGGAAGACAGTGATGATCCTGAATATAAATTGTAACACCAAATGGATGTGAGATAAAATTACCAAATCAACCTTTTTTATTCTATATTTTATGGAATATCTAATATAAGTTTGGCAATAACTTACTCTTAACACATGAATTCTTGACACTTTCGATTCTTCAGACTTATTAATCAATGTACTTGGCACCAGAGCAATTTTATGAGACTTACTAGTCATCAAAAATTTATTATCAGATAAATCAAAGAAACAACTAGCATCTTAATAGGGTGGAGAAAGTGGCGTGTAAAGGATCCTTTGGAACTGTGCTTTCTGTCAGATGCATGTTATACTTTCAGCTGATAGCATGAGACTTCTTTACCATTTTCTTACATGCAGGTCATCAGTAAGGTGACAAAGTTATCTTCTTGACCCAGATATATTCTTCATCAGCCTTTTAAAATTAATGTTTATTTAACTCTAAGACTGAGATTTCCAAATATTCCCAAGGAAAGAAATGTGACTTTTTTTTGCCCCCAAGTTTAAGTATTTAGAATATCTAGCATTTTTTTAAATTTTCTCATTCTTGTCATGAGAAGTCATTGAAGTCATTTCTTCCATTTATGACAGATCATTTAAGTTTAACTCTTTGGGGTCTTAAACCCCCTTAATTCAGATATTTATTATACCAAAAAATATTTGAGTATTCTGGATAAAGACTTTGGGTTTAAAATAACTTTATGCTCTTCCTTCTTTTATGTTCCTTCTTTAATGATTCAATTGAGAGCTATGGTTATAATGATATGGGTACTTCTCCTATCTACCCACAGTTGGTAACCCATTCATACCTCAAGAAGTGGTCTTATTAAGTTGTTTTTGTCAGAATAATTGATGAATTATTGGTAAAACTTTCTGGTGATAAGTTTTATACAAGGTCCTTGACCAATATATAAATTGCTAGTTGCCAAACCAATATGTGAAACCTTTAGAGGTTGGCACAACCTGCTATGGTTTACTGGCACTGACAGATTGTTTTAGAAAACCTAAAGCTTTTAACAAGGGAATTGTCAGAAAACAGTACATAAGTTTCTATTTCTGTATCTTCTGAATACTCAGTAAATGTTTGGCAATAATTTACTCTTATATTAAACTTATTAATGGCCAATTTGCATTAGCAGGGCCTATTTCAAAGGTGAAATGAAAGAGAGTGGAATAAAGATCAAATGCTGTGAACAGATTTAATTCTTGAAGGTGATCACTGGGTGGAAAGTTTGGTTGTTATATAATAACTGAGTATCCTTTAGGATTAGGGAACACTAGAGTTTAACTCATGGGACAATCCTGAGGGAAATCCATTTTCAAAGAAGCTGAAATGTATGTAGTGGGTTAGTGTGTACTTCTTGGACAGACAGAAAGACTCAGTACTCTGCTACCTTATACACATAATTTTATCTAAACAGTGCCTCTGTTGGAAGAGAACATTCAAAGAAGTTGTACTGCTTTCTGAAAATGGAACAATAGAACCGTATTGATTTCCACAATTCAGTGTATCTATGTTCTCATAGGTGACGCAGTGGGTAGTAGCATCACTGGTCCTGGAGCTAGGAACACCTGAATTCACACTTCCTGGCTGTGTGACTCTGGGCAAATCACTTAACCTGTTAAATGAGCTGGAGAAGGAAATGGCAAACCACTCCAGGATCCCTGCCAAGAAAAGCCTAAATGGTTTCACAGAGTTGGATGAAATTGAAAGACTGAGTGACAACAGTAGTGACAAAATGATCTCATCCATTTGGATGCTTCGTCCCGCAGGGTACCATGCCTATTGTCTGTTATCATCCTTGTCTATATCTATCTGTAAATCCTCCACCAGGCTCCTCAGCTCATTGGGAGCCTTTCTGTTGACTACTGACATTGCTTGTGATGACATCGTATGACATTGGCTCTATAGTGTTCCTGCTTATGAGGAAGAGTTGGGCATAACCAACTTTTTTCACAAAAGTCCCATTTGTTTACTCTTTCTGACTGTAAAGTAAGTGATATCTATTTCGAACTATTTGTTGTGAGGTTATGAGAGATTTTCTTCTATTTTTGTGTATTCTCAGTAGACATGGGTGTTGGTTTATATTGGAGGTTTTTTAATCTTTTAATAAAAAAGTATCTTGCTGCTAGCAAGCTTATTCTGGAATTGAATTTTAGATAAATTTTGGGGCAATGTTGAATAATAACTAATAGTAATAACGATAACTAGCACTTATGTAACACTTTAGGGCTAACGAAGACTTGCTTTGCAAATATTATTTCATCCAATGCTCCCAGCAGCCCTGGGAGGTAGGGACCGTTATTGTTCCCATTTTGCAGATGAGGAAACTGATGCAAACATAGAGTTAAGTGGTTTTGTGTAGGGCCAAATATTAATATCTGAGCTCAAAGTTGAATTCAGGTCTTCCTGATCACAGGTCCACCATTTTAACCACTGTATTGCCCAGCTGCTTCTCTTTCTTACCATTTGCCCATAAAGCATTGTAATGTATAGCATAAGACTTTGGTTTGGATGACATACAAACTTTGGTTTGGAAATGCATGAAAGCCTTAGGAAAAAGTGTATTTCTAAAGTTTTGTAAAGATAGGCCCTGGGCAGTTTTTGTATGTTGCAGATGAATATTAAACATCAATATGTCCACTGATGCCTCAGGGGAAGTAAAACCTCTTACACTTTTACTGTTTGAGAAAACAGTTGTTGGCAAATGAGGAAGCACCCATATCTTCTTGGCCAGGGGATGAATGAATCTCATCAAATGACATTAGTTCTTCTTTGGGTGAAAATATGGGCCACTTCCATTGGCAGAGTTGACAGTCATGCATTATGCAGCAAGCTGGCCCCATTCCCTGCCTTTCTCTTCTTTTCTCCACCCCAGCGCTGGCTCCTTTTCCCTTCAAGACCATGATCCATGTTGTGTGGTTATCTTTCTTTATCTTTCTTTATATTGAAAACCCCAGTGTAAGGGGGAAAGGTTCTCATAAATGTTATGTGAATTTATTCGTTTCATGTATTTATTTGAATTGTTTAGGCCTTTTATGAAGATGTTAGTGATGCTTCCATTCAAGGAAACTATAAGAGTAACTATAAGAGCTGGGGTTTGACTTGGCCTGTAGCCTGGATTGTTTTAGGAACAGTTCAGTATCCACCTCACAGCTCGGCAGTGTTCTGCATACAATGTCAGACTTTGAGGCAGGAAGACCCACATGGTAATCCTACCTCCCTTAATGGCTGTATGACTCTGGGCAAGTTACTTGACCCTAGGCTTCAGTTTCCTCATTTGTAAAATGGGGGTGATAATAGTGCCTACCTCAGAGCATTGGGAGGATCTAACGGGATAATTAGGAAAGTACTTTGCAAACGTCTTACAGTGTTATATGTATTCCAGTTGTTTTTTGTTTGAAACCTCTAGACTCCTTCCATAAAACATTCCAATGTGTTTGTATACCTCCCCACAAACATATACCTAGTGGTGGAGAGAGAGTGTATAAATAGTGAATTATTGGTTGTATTACCACCATGGCTCAGTAGTAATTGGAGAAGATCATGCACCCTGCAAAGATCATGTCACCCTGACCCCAGTTTCTTCCCCATCTAGTCTGTCCTTCACAGAGTGGCCCAAATCATCTTCTGTGCCATTGATTTCTATGCCATATTTACCTTCAGGAGTTCCTCTTCCTCGTTTCATCATTGTTCAAGTCAGAAGTAGCCCTGGTGCCATCAGATACCTCTTTGTCCCATTCTCCTCCTGGCTGCCCTTTGCAGAGGTGGCACAGCATGGGGCAGTCACTGCCATATGCAGTTCAGCACCTGCTCATTCCTGGATTATCACCAACGGCCCGGGTAGACAGGGTCTATTTTCATGGCAAGGAGAGGATATGCCTCTCCCAGTGCCATTGATATACTTGTCTGGCTCTCAGCTAAAGCCCTGGTTCCTCCATGGATTTGTGGATAGTGAAAAACAATGAAGTGGTGGGCAGAAGGAGCAGGGCCTTTTTCACCACTACAGTCAACCCCACAGGCCTCTTTTAAAATTGTGAAGGAGGGAAGAAAATGCCAGAATTAGTGTCCACCCTTACAACACAACCATCCTGAGCAATCTTCCCTTTGACACGCCCCTCCCTTGTTTTGATCAGCTTAGCACCAGAGCAGTTAGAGCTGCCCTTGTCCTTGGCTGGGAGACTCAGGGATTCAGTTGCTCCTTGCTCCAAGGAGAAAACATCCCTTTGTTCTTCCACCTCTCCTGTGCTCCCATTCCCCAGTACCATAGTTTTCCTCCCCACTCCCTACCCTTTCACTCAGCCCCATAGGGACCAGCTCTAACCTTAATTCATCTTAGATTTCTTCTTACATTCTTTTCATTTCATAGTCACAGAAGCCTGAGTTTTTCTGGAAGATAATGAATTCTTTCCTTCTTTCTCTAGTTATGGGCCTCCTTTCATTCCCCTTGGCACACCCTATGCCAGAAGGAAAGGTTAGCAAATGCTCTGTGCCCTTCTCTCATTACTTCTCTTTGCCTCCCTCCCTCACTTTCTATGTTCATTCCCTTCATCTGTGTGGTTCTCTCCATATTTTCCAGTTTCTCAGTCGTTTTTTTTTACTTTTCTCAGGATCTCACTCCACCATAGCCCCTGCCACCATACTTGGGGACTTGAATAGTCAGTGTCCAGCCCTCTTGAATGTTCTGATCCCCTGGTTCCTCCATCCCTTCAGTTCCTATGATGTACCTCTCCATTCTGTTAACTATAAGAGTGGTCATGTTTTGTCCCACCGTCATCCAAAACTGTTTTAGCTCCAGGATTTTCAACTTTGAGCCACCCTCCTATCTCTCTAACTCCTTCTGTAATTAGACTCAACAAGCTAGATGGTGCCAGGGTTAGAAGGCTAGACCTGGAGGAAGAAAGACCCAAATTCAAATTCAGCCTCAGATACTTACTAGTTGTATGACCCTGAGGAAATCACTTAACCTCTGTCTGCCTCAGTTTTTTCATTTGCAAAATAGGAATAATAATGCCATCTACCTCTCAGGATTACTGCAAAGAGATAGTATTTGTCAAGCTCTTTATAAATGCTAGCTAATATTGACTATGTACATACAGGACATGTGTGTATGCAGAGGCAGAGCAGAATGTCTAAACCCAGGCTGCTGAGATGTCTCCGTGATGTAGAGAATTACAAGGCTAACCATCCCAGGAAGCCCTCAAAGCCAGGGCTGGAATCAGAGGCTGGGGTTCCTCTGCATCTGGAGATGGAGCAGCTCCCTACTGTAACTGTGGGACAGCCAGCCAGGAAATGTAAGATGTGCCTGATAAATGTGGATTAATTAGGATGAACTAGAAACAGTTGAAGTGCAGCCCTCTTGGCCTGGTGCAAGTGCAGATGAATCTTCATGTTGCTTTTTCTAATGAGCAGTTTCCCAGACCTGGACCACAAGGCTCCCATTTTGGATGGAATCCTCCTGTTACTCTCTGCAAAGCTGAAGTTGTATCAAGGCAATTTCAGGATATGTTATGAGAAAGAACAGTAGAGATTGTGGAGGCTTAATGTTTACGTTTGTTCACTGTAACAGCAATACAGATCAGCATTAAACATTAGACGATCCCCTGCCCTCACTGGAATTCGAGAGTCCTGCCCAACTGGCCAGCCGCCTAGCTGACCTGAGATAAAAGCAGAATTCTAGGATTTTCCACTCTGCAGTCTGGATCATCGGCCCTCAGCCAGGTTTCTGCTTTATCACTCGGATTAAGTAACAGGTCTCCAGTGGCAGGCAGCCATCATCCTATGATTTTGGGAGGGCCAGGAGAGAGGAGGTCTTCTACCCTTGAGTACAAAGGAGTCATTACAATCTATACAGTTAAGCACATCTTTGAGTATAAATTTAATTCCTTTTTAATTCCCTTATCTCTCATAATACCTCCTAATTTATTTGCTTTTCTGACTCTCTGCATGAATAGGTGAGGGGGAACACCCCAGGGCCCAAGATTAGACCTGGAAATGGATGTACTCAGAGGTCATTTAATCCATCCTCATTTTACAAATGATGCTGAGCCAGAGGCTAAGTGACCACTTGCCCAAAGACTCCCAGCAAGGAAGTAGATTTGTCCTGAGTTGAGCGCAGGTCTTCTTACTCCAGATCCCATTTTTGTTTCCAGTTGTTTTTCCTTCATTGCAACATGTTGTCCTCAAGGTTTTTTGAATGAGGTGGGATTTGGAGGTCTATATAGAATGTGTTTTTTATGTGAAGGCTAGAGAAAGAGAAGGGGGAACACTGAAAAGGATGCCATGTTTGGCTAGCAGAATTAAACCCACTGTTTACTTCCATACAAGTGGGTGTTTGATGGCATTGCTTCCTTCATCAGTATAGGGAGCAGCTCAGCTGCGCAATATGAGTTTGTTGTCTGGGTCCTCTCCTGTTTCTTTTATGGAGTCTCAGAAGTAGGATTTGAACTCAGCACCTCAGAATCCAAAGGTAGCACATCTTCTACTATATCATATGGGCTTCCAGAAGTTTTCAGAGCCTGTTTTCACCATGGCAAGGGATGAAACAACTATAAATATAACTCTATAAGTACAAATACATAGATGAGAGTCACTGTGGAAAGAAAGCCAAGTGGAAAGAATACAGGCATTGGAGTCAGGAAGACTGGGAAAGGCCTGCCTCTGCGACCATGGGCAAGCTTCTTAACTCGCCAGTGCGCCAGGCAAGTCTCTGTCTAAGTTACATATAAGTTATCAGGCTACATCAGTAGGGGGAGTTTGTACTCTGGGAGGTACCCAGACCCTGCAAGTCTAAAGCTGGTGTTCTCTCCATGCTCTCTTGGTGCTGCCTATAAAAACTGGCTACAATATAAAAGGATAGATTAGAACCTATTTTTCAGTACAGGTCACTATTACATTTAGGTTCCTTTTAGTATGCTTGGAAGGGGCTTCTTAACTGTATTGTATCTTGTTAGGTACTCTTCAGTTAATGAGATGCATCTGAATATCATCTTATATAATTTGAATTTTTACTGTATCTTGGATCTGTATTCAACTTTGAGTCATGTGAATGCTGAGTGGAAGCAGGAAAGTCAGATTAGAGAAGCATCTGGTTTAACTTGGAATCAATTTCAGAATGAATTAGTGGCATATTACATCAAACAGGATTAATTTGTAACAAGTTTGTCTGTGCAGACTCTTCTTTAGGATTTTAACATTAATGTTTCTTGTGCATTTGAAATCATGGCCATATATAAGAAAATGGGTTCAGTGTTTTCATCAAAAATAGTTAAGATTTGACTACTGTTTTGTGATGCAGTCTTGCCAAGAGATGCCTTCTAGTAGAGTGAAAAGGAAACTGAACTATATGTCTCAAGACCTGGAGATCCCTTCAGAGTATCTTCTTCCCTCTATGTGACCTAGAGAAGTCACTTACCTAGAGAAGTCACTTAGGGAGGTTTTCTGGAGTCCAAACCCAGGGTTCTATTGACTGAGTCACCTACTTGACAAGGAATCAAATGTATATTATGAAAGCATTTTGTAAACTGTAAAGCATCATGTCAAATTTAAGAGGTCCGGGGTGGGAGGTGGGGCGTGACTGTTCCATTCCATTTAGAATACTACTTGTCTATAAGCATGACAGTTTGTCCTTATATCATGTGTTTTTAGGCATCAGCTTGCTGGTGCAAGCTGATTCTTCCCATTTGGTTTCCAAGTGTTGCAGATTTATTCCTGTAATTGTTATTAGTAATATAATTCTTAGTTGTCAATAATATCAGTAATGAATTTTTTGACAGTTGAATTTCAGCCCTATGAGTTCATCAGTCTCCAAGTGTAGAAACTCACTTCACCTTTGTGGATCAGCATGTCCTCCATGACCAAGTCTTAGCGAGGTGCCCCAGGCACTGAGTGTTGAAGTGATTTGTCTGTGATCACTGTGGATCAGAAGTAAGGCCTAAACCCAGATCTTGCTGCCTCTAAAGCTAGCCACTAGTTTATATGCTGTGCTGCCTGAATATAATTACCAGTGTTGAATTATTATGAACTCACATTTATCAGATCCTCTGAGCCCTGCCTTCATAACCAGCCTGTTTGATATTTCAGAATATTACTGTGCCCATTTGGTAGTTAAGGATACAACCTCAAAGTGTTGCCTGTGGGCTTTTACATTAAGTGTTAAAATCACACCTAAGTCTCCTCCTTCTGTCTGCTTTCCATATTGCTGTCTCCTCTTTAACTTGGTCGCTCTCTGCCACGCCTCTTCGAAAGGCTCTTCAGTGGGTAGAACGCTGGGCTTCCTGGTGCACCAGTTTCCACAGATTGAGCCAAATATCACTTGTTCCAACCCCTACTAGCAGATCATGGATATCAGTCATATATTGACATTATTATTTGCTTCCATATTTCTGACTATCTCCTTTCATATGAAATACAAATAATACATTAAAATGCAGTCCCTTTTGTTCAGGCTCAGTAAAATTCACTTATGTTTGTACCGTGCAAAAGTGATTGCCCTCTAACACTAACATTAATGAAAGTATTCTTATCCTCATTTTACAGAAAAGAAAACTGAGGCTGAGAGAAGTTTAAGTGACTTTCCCAAAGTCACATGCTAGTAAGTGGAGGACCCAGGCCCTCAAACCCAGACCTCCTGACTCCCAAGTTCAATATTCTTTCTACACTATGCAGACTCTCTTGAGTTTAAAGTTCAGAGCTGTCTGTTGCCACTTACGAATAATTAAAGTCAAGCCTTTCCTACTAAAAGGGAAAAAATAATGTAATTTAAAGGCTATTGACATTTGAAATTTCAAATTCAATCTGACTCTCTTTGCATCTGCCCTGGCTTAGCTATATTTTAGGGACGAGTCACTATAAGTTGTATGAGACAGCAAGAGTCATTCATACCTAAAAGAAAAAAAACAAACAAACTAGAAGTTACAAAGGGGGAGGGGTGGGGAACAGACAGATCCCAATTTTATACCATCAGGAATTTGAGGTGGTTGAGGTTTTCCTAGAAAAATCAATTATTTCTTTCCCCTCATTCTCCTCTGCTGCCTAGAAGGTGCTGTAGGATCAGGAGAAGTACAGTAGAGGAACCATAAAGACCATCTAACCCAAAGTCTTGGTTTGTGTCCCAAGGAGATTAAGTGACCTTTTCCCAGTGTACACAGTTGATGGTGGCACAGGGATACCAACCATGCCCACCATAATTTTCAGATGCCATTAGTCCTATCAGCATACTCTCCAGGGAAAAGACAATGCAAGCCATGGATAAATAACCAGAACAGAATCAAATTAGCTCCAAGACTTGTAGAATTATGAAAATTTAGAACTGAAAGAAATCTCAGCGGTCATCTAGTCCAACTCCTTCATTTCATAGATGAGGAGACTAAGTCCCAGAGAAATTGATTGACTCTCCCATTGTCCCATATTAGTTCATGAAATACCTAGGAGTGAATCCAGATTTCCTGACTCTTAAGTCTTCTGCAGTGTCTTATTGTCCCAAGCTCAAGATTTTTAATTTGCCATGTCAGATGACACCATGTTGGTGGGATCTGGATAGCGGAAGTCAACCAGCCGGCTGGTATGGAAAGAGAGCAGTCGCTTGCTTACCTTTTGTAGATAAAGGCTGGTCTTTAGACCCCTGGACTTTGCTGCCTTTCTTTGGCATTCTGGAAGGTAACTAAGGCCTCTTACCCAGAGTCAATTATTTTTACACAAGCAAGTTGTCAATCCAAGCTTTCCTGCATCTAAGACTGTCTGTCTCTTTATGCACTACCTCATACAGCTATTTTCCTACTTATATATTTTAAACAATACATGCGTTAACTGTGTCAGGAAATTCCCGTCATGTATACGTTCTTGCTGTATTCCCATAAGAATGCTGAAGTTGTTGTGCAGTCTTTTCAGTCACGTCTGACTTGCCTAGAGTCACACAGCTATGAAGTGTCTGAGTCTGGATTCGAACTCAGTATCCTGACTGTTGGCCCAGCGCTCTATCCACTAGGCAACTTAACTACCTTATTGGGGCCTTATTGGGTCCTGGAGTCAGGATCCAGAGTCTAAACCTGGCCTCACATGAAAACTCTGTGATCCTGGGCAAGTCGCTTACCCCTGTTTGCCTCAGTCTCCTCATCTGTAAAATGATCTGGAGAAGGAAATGTTAAACTACTCCACTGTCTCTGCCAGGAATATCCCAAATGGGATCACAAAGAGTCTAAACGATCGAACAACAACATTAAGGTGGTTATTAGAAACAACCCCTCAGCAGAATTCTAAAATACATATTTTAAAATGCAGAAGATTCCAAATAGTCTGCCTCCTTGACTGACATGCTGAAGCAGTGAGGGTTGAAATCTACATGAAGAAGGTAATAGACAATTTTTTCTTTAAGTATTGCTTTGTGCAGACATGACATATTTTATAGCCATTAATATACATGGAATTTTGTGAACAATTTGATAAGTTAAATCATGTATGGGACCATTTTCACAGTATAATAAAGACACCAACATGTACAACCACCGGAAATCTGCTGACTGCCAGATTTTTCTCTGTATCACAGAAAAATGTATATCCCTTGGAAGAACAGAGATCAAAAATGAGATTCCTGTTATGGCAGTTTGGTTCCTCTTAAACATCATCGTAAAGACCGGAGTGGGAAACGGGAAGAGCACATAGGAGTATTAGTGTCCAAGGGCCCTGAGTGTACCCTTACTGTAGCTTGAAAGCATAGTAAAATAAGAGTTAATGAACCAGGGAAAAGAAGGCAGTGTTCCTTGCAAGCCTTTCCAAAGTAGTTAAATGTTTGTTTGTTATGGGAGGAAGGAAGATTTGTACTTAAATGTCATAGAATTCTAGGATTTTGGAGTCAAAAGAGGACTGTCAAGATTTTCAGTCATTAGATGACAGGTTCAGAACAGGAAAGGACTTCAAAGGTCATCTAGTTCAAAGCCCTTATTGTACAGGTGATACAAGTGAAGTTGAGGAGAGCTAGATGGTGCAGTGGAGAGAGTACTGGGCTTGGAACCAGGAAGACTCATCTTCATGCATTAAGATTTGACCATAGGCACTCACTTTGTGATCCTGAGCAAATCACTTCACCCTATTTGCCTCAGTTTCCTCATCTGTAAAAATGAGCTGGAGAAGGACCAGAAGCAAAAACTACTCCAGTATCTTTGCCAACAAAACCCTAAATGGCGTTGCAAAGAATGACTGAACAACGGCAACTAAAGTTCAATGCAGTACACAACTTGTCCAAGGTCAGTGGCATAAGTATTAAGTGACAGTCAGGATTCAAACCCAGATCCTCAGACTTCAAGTTCAGGACTCTTTCCACCAAACCACATGGTTTCTTCAAGATGAACAGGAAAGGTAAAATCCTAATGCACGTACCAAGCTCAGTGGATTAAATCTGTTACCTTAATTCCTGAGCCACTAAGGTCAGCCACATCATCTCACAGAAACTAAAGGCCAGAGAGCTTAGGATGATCCCTGAGCTGGGACTCTCTCTTTTCATGCATGAAAGATCTGTGGCTCTTCTTGCACGCTGATGCACAGCAGCACCCACCCCCAGGTTTTGGGGGAGGATTTTCAAATAAGACCATATTTGTAAAGTGCTTAGCACAGGTCCTGACACATGGTTAAGTGTTTTATAAATATTAGCTACCATTATTGTTGTTATTAACAACCAGGAATAGTCTATTATAAGAAGCGTGACAGGAAGAATCACAGTATTTCAAATCTTGTCAAGGTATTTCTTCTGCATGTAAATTTGTAGGTTGAGAGCCATGTGTCGTGTTAGAGAGAGGGGCCAGCTTCTAGCAGGTGGTAGATATGTGACCTCACCCAAAGCACATAACCTCTCCATGCCCCAGACAGTTCTCCAAGACTGTAAATTATAGGGAAAGTGCCTATCTGCTTCTGTGGAGGGAAGTTCCCATGCCTACACTGATTACATATATTACAGATCTAAGCCAAAATAATAATAGTAAATAATAAAAATGTTCCTCCAGATCATTCATTGGCCCAACATTTCTTAAGCAAGGCCCTGCTAGGCACTGGAGATAAAAAGGAAGAATGAAAAACATACCTTGTTTGTCAGGAGCTTGTGCTCTACTTTGGGAGAGTGAGAAGCAGTCCGTCTGGCATCTGCAGGGCATACGTTAAGGGCACCGTGACTTGGGGAGGGGCAGGGCTTATGTCTTTTAGTTAGAACTGGTTGTGTTGTCTTAGAGCACACATCGTCAGCATACGAGCACTGATACGCACACTCAGATGTCAGTCTCTCTATGTTTTGTGTGCATCAGAGATGATTTATCATTCTAAACTTCATCCTTCAGGTTAGTTCAATTGAGTTTTCTCTGGGGTCTATAGATGGATTTGGTGAATGATCAACAATGCATTCTAGTACACAGAAGCTTAGCTGCAGAATCAAAATGCAGTTATAAAATATATCTATAGAATAGTCATAGATAAAATGGTAAGGTGATCAAAATTAATCATAGGAAGAGCAGGAGGCAAAATGGTTGTGTTGGTGGGAATGACGATTAATTATTTAATTCCAAGGATTGGTACGTTATAGTCTCAAAATATATTTTAAGTTTACAATTGACTAGCCATTTTATGTGGCAGAATACCACCTTTGCATATTTATTAAAATTATTCATAACTGGCTCCTGTCTAGATGAGCTATTCAGTTCTTTTGCCTTGATCCAATATATTATCTTGTCTATTTTATCATGGTACTGTAATAGAAATTTGTCTGAATTTTAGAATGATCCATGGAACATTTTCTGAAAGTAGTATCAGCATCTTCTAAACACGTCTTTTATCATTTCCATTTGGTTTCATATAATCATATAGAAAGGTTTAGCAGGACTACCCTCTATCTACAGTAAGTAACTTGTTTTTTAAATGGAGGAATGAAGCTCAGATAGGAATCTTCGTTCAAAACAAGGTAGTAGGTAGGTTAAATATTTGTGTGCCAGTACATTTCAAGCACCTAAAAATGTTGTATGGAACGGTGATAATATTAGCAACCCCATTTACATAGAACAATTTAACATTTACAGAGTGCTTTTCTTCCTGCTGTCTTGTTTGTTTGGTAGCTCTTTTGCAACATTGTGTAGAAGGGGGTCCCTCACTGAGGCTAAGAAGCAAGCCGAGCGACTTGTCCAGAGTCACACATCTAGTACGTGTTGGAACTGGGGCTTGGATTGAGCTTTAGCTTTGGCCTTCTGACCCTCAGACTAGAGCTCTTTGGAAGACTGGAGAGAGTTCATTTTTTTTATTTGAACGATTTGATGGAGATCCCTGTTTGCTTCCATGCAAAGCAATATTTCCATTTCAACATACTGTTGCATCCATCTTCCCTGAGTTACATTTGGGGCTGCAGGAAGCTGGACAAAAGTTAAAATCATGATGTTTGTCTCAGGTGCAAAGTCACTTACGGTAGAGTTGGTGGTATTTCTGTAAGCAAGTGAAAATAGAATAACTAACCGACATTTGTATAGAGCTTTAAGGTTGGCAGAGCTTTTCCTGCATGTTTTTATTTATCTTCGCACCTTCCCTGTAAAGTGAGTGTTGTCGATAGTAAAATCTTCATTTTCACATGAAAGAAACTGAGGCAGAGGTTCATTACCTTTACCCCAGTCCAACAGCTAGTAGATGTCAGAGGTAGAATTTGAATCCAGATCCCTCTCCTGACTCCAAGGCCAGTATTCTTTTCACTCTACCATACTCAGAAGGGAGGATGAGAAGATGGTAGGTTAATAGTGTCACATCAGTAGCATTATGCATTCCTTGAGCTCCTGCTGTGCACAAAATATTTTATTAGGCTCTGCCTAGCATAGTGGGCCTGAAGTAATAGCCCTCCTTTCAAGGACTTTACAAATTCAGATTTGCACAAATTTGAAATTGGATAGAACTACTCTGACCCCTTCATTTTACAGTGTCTGGCACAGAGTAAACAATTATTATTTTGTCTGTTTCTTTATTTATCTGTCTCTATTATTTCTCTGTAACTGTCAGCCATCTATATCTACAACTAAGGAAACTGAGGCTAGGAATGACAGGTAACTTGCTTTGGGCCATAGAAGGGTTAAGTAGGTGAACTAGGATTCAAACCCAGGTCCTCTGACTCTCAGGAACTTGTTTCATCCTTTCCACTTGCCCCCTCCACCTCTGTGTTCACTAGGAAAAGGATAATCTCTCCCTGGGGTATCAGGTGTTTGCAATGTACAGATTTCTTTCCTATGATTCAAGTTCTGGCCCTCTGGGCTTTATGTGCATAAAGAGTAAAGCATTCTGTGTTTTCTAGATTACAGAATCTCAGCCAGCAAATGATATTTCATGTGCTGTTGATGCCATTTTCCTGTCTGATTTATCTGCTGAAACTAACTTCCTTCCTTTCCCCAAAACCTTTTTGTCCTCTGCTTACTGAAAACTGAACTTAGAAACAGAAAGAAAATGAATGGCAATCATTTGTATTACATAAAGATTTTTGCCTCTTCAAAGGATTCTCAGCAGGGTTACTTTAAATAAGGAATTCCTGTAGTTCATTTAAGTCACAGAATTTTATTGCTGAAATATACCCCAGAGATTCTCAAGTCCACAAAACATAACCTGATCTCATTTTGCAGCTAGCAGATCTGAGTCCCAAAGAGGTGATATGCATTGGCCAAAGTTAGATAACTAGTTAGTGGCAGAGTTGCAACCAGAATGCACATCTCCTGGCTTTTAGTCCCATGATTTTTTCTGCTTTTCTGTGCCCCCTGTCTGTTTGTAGACCACTTATGAAATAGCAGGAACAGAAAGAGTAATTTAAGGTGAATTGATAGATGATGCTCTTGCCAATTGAAGATCAATCAGCAATTAAGAAGATAAAGGCTTTATGAAATTACATTATAAATGATGAGAGGAGGAGAGTCATCAGGAAGTGACAATAATCTTTTTAAAGCATCAATTAAAAATTATAATGTAAATCAATGGGGATATATTTTTATCTCATAAAGAGATGTTACATCAGGGAGCCACTGAAATACACTTATTCAAAAGCATGTGTCATAACCAAGTCATACAGAAATGGCATATTCTTTATACTTTTCACTGAAAGCCTGCTTCTCCAGTAGCATCTCTTTAGGAAATATCCTACTCAACCCGCAACAGGTCCAAAATGTTTCCATTGCATAAGGTGGGACCATTCTCCATAACTAAGCCTTTAGTTAATTCCTAGGGAGAGTAGAATTGCTGTAGCACAACCTAGTACCTGTTAAGTCCTGTCATCTAAACTCCTGCAGTCCCTGTCTCTGGCAAGTTTATCATCCGCAGGCTAGGTGGTACAGTGGGTAAGAGCGCTGTACTTGGAGTCAGAAAGTCATGAATTCAAATTTGACTTCAAATAACTTACTGTTTGCGTGTTATTTGTTGTTCGGTCACGTATGGCTCTTTGTGACCCCATTTGGGGTTTTCTTGGCAAAGAACACTGCAGTGGGTTTGCCATTTACTTCTCCAAGCCACTTTACAGATGAGGAAACTGAGACAAACAGGGATAAGTGACTCTTGGGCAGATCATTAACCTCTGCATCAGTTTTCTGATCTGAAAAGTGGGGTTACCCGTCTCACAAAGTTGTTGTGAGAATAAAATGAGATCATATATAGTGCTTTGCAAATCTTAAAACACTAACAAAGGCTCATTATTAGCATTATTAATGTATGTGTGATTTATTCAGCTAGAAAGACTTTTGCTCTCTCCCCCTTAAATCACCCTGATTTCATGTTTATTGACTTACCTGTAAGGCTCTCATTTCTGTGAGAATAGAGTCTATATCCCATCTATTCTTCTATTGCTGCTGGCCATTGTGCTTGCAGTATGGTGGAATGGAAAGAGAACTGAGTTGGGAATTGAGAGACTTGAAATTCTCCGTTAGCCTTAGTTTCTCCAACTGTAAAGGGAATGCTAAGCTTAATACTAGGGCTTCCTTTCTGGGATTATCTCCCATTCACCCTGTATGGAGCTTGTTTGTACACAGTCATTTGCAGGTTTTCTCCCCCATTAGATTGTGAGCTCCTTGAGTACAGGGTTGGGTTTTGCCTTTCTTTATATCCCCAGTAGTCAGTACAGGGCCAAAAGCCACATGGATGTTATAGAAATGTGATGTTACCTGTAATTTCATGGTTATTGTTGTTATGTTCCCTTTAATTTCCTGTTTGACAAATGACATGGGTTGGCAGAGGGGAAGGAAAGCAAGAGACAGTGATGATAGCATGTACAATTACCTCCAAGATTGTTTAAACTTTGAAAATTAAATTGAAACCTTTCTTCCTTATAAAATAGGATAATGTGGCCTTAAAGAAGATGCATCTGCATTGTGTGTTTTATTGGCTTCTATAAAAATTTTCAATAAAATAAAGGTCAGCATTTGGCCCATAAACAGTATTTGCACACCTCAGTCCCTGTTGCGATCCCTAATGTAGACAGAGGCACAGAGCAACTTGATTTCAAAAGTACTGCATTCCACATGAATGTGGAAAAGAGTCTTTACTTGTTACACGTAGATTATATTTCCTGGAGGTTTCTGCCAACCCCAGACACCAATGAAGTAGCCTACTGGCAAAGGAAATTCCAAGAGAAATTGATGACATATCACTGACAACATGGAGCTAGATAGGCTTGACCACCCCTTCCATGGTCAACATGAGGCAGATGGATTTGCAGTGCATTGAGGAGGGTGTTAAACTTGGGGGTCATGGAACCTGAGTCCAAATCCTAGCTCTGTCCCTCTCTGGGCCTCATTTTCCTCATCTGTAAAATGAGGAAATTGGACTAGATGTCCCCTAAAAATCCTTCCCACTCTTCAGCTGTGATCCTGTCATCCCCATTCTCTTGGCTTCAGTTTATAGAATGAGCAAAATGACATGACCTTTGACTTTCTGGTGGGCTTTGTGTGTGTGTGTATGTGAGAGACTCAGAAGACCTGGGGGAGACTTTTCTAGGGTATTTCCTGTGATTGGTGGCTCTTCGTGTGACCTTTCGCTATTTGCAGCTTGGCCACTTTGCTTACCAGGCTGCATGATATCTCTCTGCCTCCCAGACTGTACAAGGAGTGAGATAATGGTACAGGGCTTATTGCACAGAGCTGTTTTGAGACTTAATTGAATAATAATTGTAACCCACATCAAGATCATTAGATGAAAATGTTCAGAGTCATGGGGTGGCTCTTTCCATTTAAGAAAGCCTATATCCAAATGAGTAAATTATACCCTCATAGTAAACCATCCTTCCCTATCTCCTTTCTGATCCCTTGATGCTTTCAGGATTCAGACTCTTCTCATCTCATAATTTTGAGGTCATGATAAGCAGAAATGAGCCAGAATGTTGGAAATAACCCCCATCCACCTCTCGAGCACAAACCTATTATACCCAGTGGCTCATTTAAAGCCACTCCATTCAGAGTTGACTTGGAACTGGCCATTCTGGGTTTAACCTCAGTTTAAAAGAAATAAGTCAAAAACCGGCTACTCTCAAGCTCTCTATATTCAACCAGCATATATGTCCAGCTGTGGTATATGTATTAATCCCATGTAAGCAAGTTAGTAACAATCAGGTTCCAAAATGCCACCAGCTGGGTTTCTTCAGTGAATTACATCTGCTACTCTGTTTTCCTCTTGAGCAAAATTCGTGCCCTCTTCCCACTTCAAAGTCAGTTTTTTTCTAGGGATAGCAGGTATAACCATAATAAATTGAGAATATTGAAACAGACTTCTTTCTCACAGATTTGACTTAAATGTAAGCCTTGTGTATAACTTTTCAAATTGGTTAACGTCCCCTGTACCCACATTCTCTGATTCTGCTTTTTAATAATGGCAGCCAAAAATAAATAAATTTTTATTTACTTCCTTCAGTTAAAATAGTCCTTTTTGAGTATGTTGTATAAAAAAACTAGAAGACCTAACTCCAACATATAGAAGTTTAGGGGACTCTAATAAAGACTTTAACCAGTTTAAGCACTTCCTATTTCTTCCTGCTTTTGTTGAGGGAGTTGAGTGGGGGTGGGGGAGAGAGATTGCTCATTTAAAACCCAAAATAAGGTTCTAAAGCAAGGGACAGAATTAGCCAAAATTGTTGCCCAAGACTTTTATCTTGATGCTGCCCTCTCAAACGTCAATGTGAGCTAGAATATGTATCATCAGACACATTTGAAAAACAGGCTTTCATTATCCCTTAAAAAATTAGTCATCAGCGAAGCTGATGGATGTAACAGTGGGTAGGTTTAACGTATAGAGTATTCATTCTTGGGACAGCCACACTGACTTAATAAAGATCTGTTTCCTGTATATCCTTGGCTTATGATTCTGCTAATGTGACACAATTCACCAGGTAACTTGATGGTAATAAAAGATGATAATAATCAGTGGACCCAGGTGCCCCTCTACTGCTTTTTCCTGCTACTGAAGCCTATTGCAACCCATCCAAGCCTTTTCATCCTGTATATAATTCTGGTAAACATTTTCCTATGAATCCATCATAGAAGAGCTCCCCAGTAAGCTAAGTTTTTCTCTAATATTTCATGGACTCCAGGGTAGCACTTGGATTGTCTGTCTGTTATCTGAAAACAAAACATCACTGATGTAAAATTAGAAGAAATTAGAGGCTGCCTAATCATCATTGGATCACAAAGCTAGAGTTGGAAGGGGTCTTAATGCGATCCTTTCATTTACAGATGAGGAAATTGAGATTGAGAGAGATGGTAATAACTTTTACATACAGGTAGTAATTGGAAGAGTTGTACATTAGATATGTCCTCCAACTTTCTACTATACCAGGTATACTTTTGTGGTCATGGAAGTCTTCACTGATGACTTTTTGTTTTCACTGATATATGGTACACCTATACCAGTGCATACCAGAGGAAAGCCCTACATAATGCAGGTCACCATCTGCTCTGCAACTTAAAACCTCAGAGATTTGCCTCCAGCACTGACCACTTAGTGGCTTGCCCAGGTTCACATAGCTAGTAAGTCCCTGAGATCCAAGCAATAGGAACCAGAGTTGTACAGATTCCAAGGCAGGCTTTCTATCAACTCTGACATAGCTGCCTCTCCTATGCTACTTCTTATAAGCACCTCATCTTTGGCATAGCCTGCAACTTACTTAGATTCACTGCATATATTTCCATTACCCTTTTGGTCATCTGAAATTTTAGTACCCTGTGACTTGTGACCATATAACATCACTGGGGAAACACTGCTGCTGAAAGCACAGTCTTTGGCTCCAGAAAGAAGTTTGAGAATGCTGAAAGGGCTCCAGAGCTTTCTGAATACAAGCAGTCCAACTCCTCTTCATTTATGGACCTATCTCCTTTGCGGTTTGCAGTGACAGTCTCGTAAGTATACACTGATGGACCAAGTACAAATCAGAGTCTAGGCAACGTATACAGTGCCCTATGCAGTGAGAAGACAGAGGCTGGCCTTCACCCTGGCCATCATATCCTCCCTTTGAAGCAAATTAGTAGCTTCATAAATTGTGTTTCGAGTGATAAGTTAAGGTAATACACTGTGAATTTGATCCTTAAAAAAATGGAAAGAAAACCAAATCTAGAAAAATGAAATCTAACAGAGTAATAGCTCTGTCAACATTCTGAGTTCTTAATTCTTCAAATTTTGACTTTTCAAGTCACCATCTCAGTTTCTTGAAATACTGTTGTACATGTACCTTGTTTTTTCTTGCCAAGCAGAACATCCGGTTTAACAGACCCCTTCTTTCTGCTTATGTTATCCTGGGCCAAAAAGGACTTGTCACCCTGGTTCCCAGGTAGACTGAGAAAAAGGCCTGGAAGTTGCCATTTTGAGGGAAAATTCCCTAGCGTGAATTCTGAATGCCTATTATGAAATTCCGCCGCAGCAGACTAGGTCAGAATCAATATTTCTGCCTGGAAGCCACATAACCTCTTGAGCAGAGATTAATGTGGTCACTGTTGGACTCTGTGTTCTCAATCGCTAAGTATGTACACTTGTCATTCATATTTTGTTTTTAGCTTGTTTCACTGACAGAACAATCTCAGAGGGATGAAAGTAGAACCAGCCTCCCTAGTCCTGCCCTCTTCAGCATTTACATAGTTCAGGCTGGAAAGAAAGAAGGCCGTTTGTTAGCTGGGAACATTAATTATTCTTCTGTTTATATATAAGCTTCGCAAAAAATCTTATTGACAGTCACTGAGCTATTGGTCTCACACTGACTTTTGCTGATTAGTAATTCTGGTGATTAAGTGGTACAGGAGAGACCAAAGTGTTATTTATGAAAAGATAGCGTTTAAAGATATTTGTGGTGGAGGTTTTTTAAATCCTATATGACTGTTTTTGAGGAGTTTAAAATTGTGTTGCAATATACAGTGTATTTGAGAAAATATGTTATAAGCAGATTCAGGTTTTAACTTTATGTTACAAGCTTATGTAAATAAAACTGAGCTGGGAGGCTTGTATATATGGCAGATGGAAATGTGCTCATAATTCAAAAGCAGACTGAAGCAACTAATTCTAAAAGCAGTTACTAGCTGCATTGATTTCTTTCTCTCTCCCCCTTATTCCTCCCCCCAAAATCCATTGACTGAATCCTTGAGCACCCGAAATGTTTAATATTTCCAGTTCCTAGAGACCTGTGATTGGTCCTAAGGCTGTTGTATTTTTTTTGAGACATAACCTAGTGACTCCTTAACTCAATATTTACCTATGTGGTCTTCATCTCTTCAGTTATCGACATGCGTTTCTTGGTCTGCTAGAGTCAAGATAAATGTTTTAGACAGAAGATACTTTTCACCATGGTAAAAATCTAATTGGGATTAGTTTTCCAGTGGGGACTAACCAGACTGATTTGAGTCATGTGCCAGTCCTCCACTAGTTAACGGTGATAGTAATAGTTACGAGCATCTGCCACTTACACAGCCCTTCAAGCTTTATATGGAACTTTGCCTATGGCATTGCATTTGGTCTTCACTAGAGCCCCCTGTGGTACAGTAGATGTTCTCATTATCCCAATATTATGGCTACGGATACTGACTGTTTGGGAGTGGAGGCAGCATATGCTTTGCTTGTGATTATAATTATTAAGTTCTTGTCAAATGACTTGTCCTTTCTGTCTTTTTAGAGAAAAGAGATAATATATTGGGTCAGAGGTGGTGAATGGTGATGGTGATGGTGATATTTTCTTTATAGAGTTCTTGAAGTTCTTGGAAATATGCTATAGATATATCCTCTCATTTGATCATAAAAATTAATTAAAAGTTAAGCAAATACTGTGTGGATTAACTTGTACTACTCCAGCCTGTTTGTGGCTTCTAGGGTCACAATGACCCCTTTCCCCATTGCCTACTCATTGTTGGATTATACAACTGGAGCTGGCCAGTGCACAAGCAGATGTGGGATAATCTAAAAATGTGATTCTTTTATGAAGGATTCCTTGGTCAAAGTGAGAATGCAGTTTTCCTTGCCAACCAAGGGACCCATTATTTCTGTCAGGTGTTATCAGTGGGGCCTCATCATTTTCTGAGTCAGGCAGAGCTCTGGTCCTATAGGAAATCCCTAAGAAGAGACATGTTTACCTTTTTTTTTAAAGGTAACTCTGATTTAGTAATATGTCATAATGCATCTTATCAAGATCATTCAGGCCACAAAATACACTAGGCTCCCATATTTAAGCATGTAGCTCAGTTCCTGACACTTGGTAGCCATTTAATAAAAGCCTTGTCAAATGAATTGTTGAAAGATATAGCTAATACAGAGACAAAAACAAAATTATTGAAATATTTGTTAGATCATTTAAACCTGAGCACTTTTCCTCTGGTTTGGGGGGCTTTTTTTGGAAGGTATTTAATGTGAATGTGAACATATAAGTGTGGCTTTTGTTGCAGAACTTCTTACTAATGCAACTACAATTAAGGCCCAAATTTTCTTGTCAAGATGTGTTGTATGGAAGATTCTTGTTCACTTGTAGGTGGGACAAGATACCTATAAGGTCCCTCCCATTCTGTGATTCAGTGACTCTTTTCTGGTTCTGTTTTTCCAGTGATTCCCATTTGGCCAAGTATAGGTTTATGTTCTTAATTTTCAAGAGAAGTTCTTTTGAAATTTTCTTTTGCTTTTTCTGTCCCCTGATAATAATTATAGCTAACATTTATATAGTACTTACTATGGGCCAAGCATTGTGCTAAGTGTTCTACAATTATTATCTTATTTGATGCTATGGATGAAATAAGTTGGAAGAAGTTTTCATGGTAAAAAAACAAAAATGAACATTTAAATGAGAGGCAGACTTAGAGTTAGGAAGACATAGATAACTCTGTCTGACTCATACTGGTTTTGTAACAGTGGGCAAGTCATTTCATCTCTCCCTGCTCTAGCCTACTCTAAGATTTTCACACATAAAACTGCATTGGTGGAAGGAGTTTCTATGCCAAGACTTCCCCCACTGTGAGGAAATTATAAATCTGGAGCATATATATGTGTGTGTATGTATGTATGTGAATATTTTTTAAATGAACATAATTACAAATTCATATTTTTTCAATTTCTTTTGTCTTTTGGACATCTCTACTTGGACTCCCACTCGAATCTAATATCTCCAAAATTGATCTCATCAGGTTCCCTCATACCTCCCCCCAAAAATCTGTTTCATTTCAAAACATATAATGCTACTGATGAAAACTCATTCTGTCTTCTGCTCTTTATCCCCACTTCCCGCTCTGTCACCACATTTAATCAGTTGCTGTGTCTGTGCTTTCCAATACCTTCTCTCCATCCCTGCTGACAACACTCCCTGAACAGGACAGTAGTGCCCCCCCACCCCTAGTCAGTCTCCATTGCCTCCAGCCTCTCTTGACACTTACTCCCTCAGGTCATCCAGCTCTTGTGCCAGATTAAGCTTCCTAAAGTTCAAGATACCCTGCCCCCCCCCCCCCCCCCCCCCCCCCCCCCGTTGCCTCTGAAATTCCCATTGAAGTTCCTTAGCTTATTATTCAAAACCCTGAATGCTTTGGATTTTCCAGTTTTATCTGTCATTACTTACCCCAAACATACCCCACCTTTTATTCATTTACTTCTTGTCCTTCCCTCACCTTGTTTCCTTTGTCTTCCCCCAGTACAGCCTCTCCTGGTCCCGTTCACCCTCCACATTACCTTCTCTGTGAAGCCTTCCCTGACACCCCACACCAGTGCCCAACCTTCACTAAAGAAAATCTTTCCTTCATGTCAATTCCTATAGTACTTTGTTAGGACTTAATGCACATTCACAATTCATTATAGCTATTTATGTAACTGTCATAACCTTCCCTTCGCTGTAAGCTCCATGAAGTCAGGGATGTTGTTTTAGTTTTTCCTCTGTAGGGTCTAGCATGATGCCTTTGCACATAGCCAAACACTCAGGTAATTCTTAGATGCGTGAAAATGCCCTTGTGAAGCCACATGTGAGCCAGTGTGTGTTAGGTCCCAACCTTCTGAATGCAAATGTAATCGAATGTCCCTAGTTTCTTATTTAGTTTTTCTTTTTGCTTTGGGTCAGGTGACTCACCCTTCTCCTGACTTCTGACTGAATCAGCTTTCTGGATGCAGCTCCTTCTACCTGTGACTTCCTTTCTGGTGTGGGAAGTTTTCTCTGCTGCCTTCTTTTCCTGTGAGTCTTCTTGCTTTTTCCCTACCCTTTCTCTACTCTTATCCTGTGCTGCCAGTAATTTCTCACCCTGTATAAATAATACCATGGATAACTGCCTAAAGATGTTGCCCAAGGGAATTAGTTCATATCCTACCATGTAGACGTCATTTATAGTTTCTCAGTTCTCTTTCTGATGGAGTTTACAGTTATTCCCTTCCCCTGCCCCGAAAAAAAAAACTCACCAAAAATCAAAAGATGCATTTATATTACACTTCTTTCTTCCTTCTAGGATACTATGTAGTAAAAGTAATAATGAGAGCAACTTTACCTCACTATCCCTGATTACTCAGGGGCCTGCACTGTGGTATTCTTTGAAATCCACAGGTAATCTTTCCTCCCCTCCTCGATTTAGACCTAGTTTTAGTCCTTGGTCTAGCTCATGAAACCATTGGCCCAAACTGCTAACCTACCAATAGCCTGATAGCCGTTTTACCACATCCTTCCAACATGGGAAATGAGCCCTGGGGACATGACTAAGAATTGGAAGCTGAAAGAATAAGGGAAAACCGAAGGACCAGGTCAGCTGCAGACAGACAGCCTCCTCTTATACAATGGGTACCTTTTTTTTTTTTAATATTTTTATTCAGATAGAAAAAGTGAGACCACAAACAAGCAACACTGGGAAAGTTAATGGGTGCTTTTGAATCTTATTTCCAAGCAGAGTCAAAAGTGCCCTGGACCCTTAAGGATAGTGTGACCAGGACTTTGTAGCCGATAGAAGAATAACTGGTATTTTCATGCTTGCTGAGTTGATCTCCAATGGAACCTTAAGCTTGGGGAGGGGGTATGTGGAGGGAGGCAGGGCAGGGGAGCGGGGGGCGTACATGTGCACACACGCACGTTTAAGTTCACCTGATTTAAAGTTCACCAGTACTTAAAACGTCCCTACGAGCCATGTTTTTAAAATGCCGCCACAGATTGCCATCCAGTGTTCTTGGTTATATTTGGAGAGTCACCTCCAGAAGAATCCCATTGTTAATTTTGTGAAGCAGTTCTTAGGAGAAGTGTTTAAAGAAGGGTCTTGGGTGTTGTTGTCCCACCTTCTCCGTGTATTTACACCTCTTCGATTTTGCTTTATGAGCAGCAAAAGCAAACTGTCACTATTTGCTGTAAATTGAAGCTTTTAATAACTGTGTCTGTTCTACAACATTTGTCAGCTTTGAATATTCTGTCAGTAGAAAATAAAAATAGCAGGAAGATTCAGCCACGGTGACACCGAGGATTTATCTGCTTATGCTCAAGCAAGGTAAAAAAAAGAGAGTCTTGAAGAATGAGCATTTGGCATTTTCCTTCAAATAAAGCAAATGTGAACAGGCTATTCCCTAGAATAAGTTCCAGGTGCAAAGTTGTCGAGATAAAGAAATGGAGAAATCTTGTCATTAACCAAGGATCACCTCTTCACCTAGGCAGGAGAACCTAGTGAAAGTCTGGATTCATTCAGAAATGCATTGTTTAGCAGAAACCTCAAAACCAAGTTCTCAGTAGGCAGCAAAAGAGACAGTATCCCACTGATGGAGACCTTGATGCTTATAAAGTCTAAATTTTTAAACTGCTTCCTAGTAAAAATTCATGTGCTAAAGATGATCTTGGATGATATGTGAGTATAAAAAATTAATTTCTCTTGTAAAGATAGATAATTCAAATAAATCAAATCAAAATAAATTCCATACTTTACATTTGTATTAGTAAATGATATGTTTCCATTATAAATAATACAATTTGCATTAAGTATTAAGCAGATATTCACTCATAGAATTCACTATATTCACATAGAAAAATGACAAAAAACTGCCTTTCGATCCTTGTAGTTTGTGCTCATTCTTGATTTATTCATTTAAATATTATACCTTGATTAGCTTTTTTTCTTTCTTTCTACTCCTGTTCTCCAGGAAAAACCCATCTTTGTCATCATCATGGCCCCTCAGCATTCCTTGAGCATCTGCAGTGTATGGCCCTCTGCAAGGCACACTTAGCACACACCAGCACTGTTTTAAGTGAAGGCCCCAGTGTTCATAAAAAATTGCTAAGCCATATTGCATGGCTTTAGCCATCTTCCTGTAAGCCTCTATTGTAATGGAAAGGTGATTAATGAGCCTGTAGCGGTAAGCCGGCCTCATTCCCCAGCTAGTCTTTAGTCACTCAAATATGACGCCTTCAACCTAAGGAAAATTGAAATGGTCTGTGGCGTACTAAAGAGGCTTAGGAAGGAGATGGTCCTTGCCTTGCAGAGGTTTGTGTGATGGACATTCATAGGGGTTTTATTTTGATTTTGTATTAAAGATATTTTGTGGAAGGAAGCATGGTGTGGTAGGAAATACACTCCGCTGGGAATTGGAGGGTCTAGGTTCTAATCCCATTCCCACTATTTCCTAGTCATGTGATCTTAGAATTTACGTCTCTCCTCTCTGGGCTTTTTTGTAAATTGTGAATAATGCCTCCAGCACTACCTACTCCATAAGGTGGTTGTGACAATCAAATGTAAATTTGATAACTACTACACGCCGTCCTTTAACCAGCCATACCACCGTTAGGGGTCACCCAGAAGAGACTTTTAAAATAGGATACGGTCTTTTATTTACAGAAATATTTAGAGCAGCTTTGTGTAAGGTAGCAGCAGGACAGTAAACCTGAAGACTGGAAGGATGCCCAGCCGAGGCAGCGGCCGAGCGGGTTGTGTGTACGAGTGTGACGGGTGTCGCTGTGCGGTAAGAGATGAGGAAGGGGATGATTTCAGAAAGACGTGGAAAGAATTTCAAAACTGATACAGTGTGAGACCAGCAGCATCAGGAGAATAATTTATAATGAAAACTGTAAGTTTTATATTATGACATCACTATTATAAAAATGAACAGTTTGTAGAACTTCTATAAACTAACGAAGAAAGAAATAAGCAGAACCAAGAAAACAATTTATGTAAAAACCACAACCCCATAAAGACGAGCATCTCTGAAAGCCGCAAGAGCTACAATGAATACAACGCGCGTTCACGATTTCAGAGGGTCAGAGGATGAAACAGGCCAATGGGTGGATTTAGAATACAGAATGAGACATATGTTTTTATGGAATAGTCAATGAAAGAATTTATTTTGCATGTGTTTTTCTTTTCTTTATTTTTCCCCAGTGATGTGGCAGTGGGAGGGAGAAAAAAGATTTCTCCTAATTTTTTTTAAAGAAAAAATAGGTAAACTGGGGCTTTAGAAATGTGAAATGTACCTTCAGAGGAGGTCTTTAACTGTTTGTTTTTGTTGCCAGAAATATGTAACAAATGGGAGTAATGTGTTAATGTTCATATTGTAAAAACAAAACACATTAATGAAACTTAGAAAAGGAAAAATTGTAAAGCACTCTATATAGGTAACACTACAGTTAAGCGAACATGTAGTACTTTTTATTGAAATGTGCTGGCTGTCTTCCTAATTGTTTTAATTTGAAAAAGAAATTTTAGTGATTTAAAAATTAGAAAAAACACTGGGAATTTATAGCATTATTATGATCTGAAGGGTCATGACAAATCAGCTGTTAAAGAAGCTTCAGGTAATTCCATTCTTTGGAGGGAGTAAAATTTGTGAAAGTTCATAATTTACAAATATTTTATAAATACTTCCTGAATTGAATTAAATGACAGTTTGGGAATCAAAGCACCTAGAATAGTGTTGTACATGATACATGTGTTCTTGATGATGGTAACTTGTATAGTTACAGTATCTTTATTAATTTTTTTCTAAAATAAACAGCTCTTTACCTCTTTTATTACAAATTGAGCCAATGGAGTAGTTTCTGATGAAACTTAAACATTAATAATTTGAGAATGATAGCGATAGCCAACATTTACCATCCTTTCCTGTTTGCAATAGCTTTCCTGTTTTAATAGCTTAAAACCACACAAAGACTTTTGGGACACAATGTGTGTGTTGTATGTGTATGCATGTGTGGGTGTTTCACTTAAAGTGGGTCCTACAGGTATTAATTATCCCATTCTACAAGTGAAGATGGTGATATTCACAGAAGTAATGCAGCTTTCATAAAGTAATGCATCTTTTTAAGCGTCAGAGGCAGGATTTGAACCCAGGACTTTCCTCACTCCATGGTCAGCAGTCTTTCTAGTACCTTATGCTAAGCAGTTATTTTCAGCTGTTTATTGAATTCAATTGTGTTCTGAGTTCTATAATTTAAAAAACCCTCTACTTCTGTGGAGAATATGATAGAAAATTCAGAAGGCAATAATTTTGCTCTTTGGGATTTTCCCTTTCTTGGTACATAGGATAGTAATGGCATGGCCATTTATTTCTTTAAAAATGAAAGTTTAAATGGATCACAATTCTTCATGGCTGCAAAGTTAACATTTCTGGAGGGGAGAGAAATCAATCTTTCCAAAACTCAGTGTGCTGAGAAAGATTGAGGGTGGAGGTGGGGAGAGGACTCTTTTCTCCTTTGGAAAACTTATTTAATTAATGGCCCACTTCTAGGCACATATCTCAGGACAGAGCGAGAAAATGGGATGCCAAATGTGATGTACCAAAATATTGGTAGTAGTACTTTTTGTAGTACTCTAAACAAAAATAACCTGGAAAGAAGGTGGGTGCCCATCACTTGGGAATAGTCAAATTGTTGCAAATAAATGTATTAAAATGTGAGATAACTGTAGTTCTTAAAGGATATTGCTTGGTGTTTTAGGTATAAATGATAGGGTTTGAATATGGAGTTGCTTAGGCCAAATGCTCTTAATGAGCAATTAAAAAAGTGTCAGACACTTGGCACTTTTCCATTCTCCTGACTGATTTTGACCCTCCTTGGTTATGCAGTTAAGCCATTGAAGCTCCTGTTTGGATGAGATTCCTAACTGTGGTGGCTATGAGCCACACTCATCCCTGGGGTCTCTAGTGGCCAACTCAGATCATTTTCCCACTTCTGGTCCCAAAAAGAAAACTTCACTGACCTGGTATCGATAAGTGACCTGGAAACTTTCCCCACTTTATCTAAGTCTGATTAGGAATGCCCTTCCTATGCCTCTGTTATTTATTTATCTATCTATTAATCTTATCTATGTAATGAATATATATCGTTATTTTAAAATAAATATTTATTGACTGACCATATCTGGCATTGATTACCTATTACCACCCAAGCCCTATTATATTTAAGGTATAAAACTTATTTTCTCACACTGGTAATGCTCCGGGCATCTATTTTCACCACTGTACATATCTCTGTCCCCCTCAAGCTGAGTGAGTTTCTTTGCATCTGAGGGGCCAAACCTCTGTTCATCTATACTGCCATTTAGTGCACATGTGTCTGTATGCTTGTTTTGGGGGCAGAGGGGGTGTTCTGCTTGGTGGGCTGCCTAACAGTAAAACTCATTCTGGAGTACCAATTTCCTTTGAATTTTTTTTTTTTATTTAACTTTTTACATTCATTTTCACAAAATTGTGGGTTCCAAATTTTCTCCCCTTTTATCCCCTCCCCCCACCCCAATACACTGAGCATTCTGATTTTCCCTATCACCAATCTGCCCTCTCTTCTATCATCCTTCCCTTCTCTTGTCCCCATCTTCTCTTTTGTCCTGTAGGGCCAGATGACTTTCTATTCCCCATTACCTGTATTTCTTATTTCCTAGTAGCAACAACAATACTAAACAGTTGTTCCTAAAAGTTTGAGTTCCAAATTCTCCCCATCACTCCCTCCCCACCCATTCCCTTTGGGAAGGCAGGCAATTCAATATAGGTCCTATCTGTGTAGTTTTGCAAATGACTTCGATAATGGTCGTGTTGTGTAAGACTAACTATATTTCCCTCCATCCTATCCTGCCCCTCATTGTTTCTATTCTGTCTTTTGATCCTGTCCCTCCCCAAGTGTTGACTTCAAATTGCTCCCTCCTCCTATTGTCCTCCCTACTATCATCCCCCCACTCCCTTGCTTATCTCCTTCTCCCCCACTTTCCTGTATTGTAAGATAGGTTTTCATACCAAAATGAGTGTGCATTTTATTCCTTCCTTTAATTGAATGTGATGAGGGTAAACTTCTTGTTTTTTTTTTTCTCAGCTCTCCTCTTTTTCCCTCCATTAAAAAGTCTCCTGCTTGCCTCTTAAATGAGAGATAATTTACCCCATTCCATTTAACCCTCTTTCCTCCCACTACATTTCTCTCTCATCATTTACCTTAATTTCTTTTAAGATATGGTCCCATCCTATTCAATTCACTCTGTGCTCTCTGTCTCTGTGTGTGCGTGCATGTGTGTATGTGTGTGTGCATGCATGTGTATACATGTGTGTGTGTATGTGTGTGTGTATAATCCCACCAACTACCCAGATACTGAAAAATTTCAAGAGTTACAAATATTGTCTTTTCATGTAGGAATGTAAACAGTTCACTTTTGGTAAGTCCCTTATGACTTCTCCTTGCTGTTTACTTTTTCATGCTTCTTCTCATTCTTGTGTTTGAAAGTCAAATTTTCTTTTCAGCTCTGGTCTTTTCATCAAGAATGCTTGAAAGTCCTCTATTTCATTGAAAGACCATATTTTCCCCTGAAGTATTGTACTCAATTTTGCTGGGTAGGTGATTCTTGGTTTGAGCCCTAGTTCCTTTGACTTCCAGAATATCCTATTCCATGCCCTTCAATCCCTTAATGTAGAAGCTCCTAGATCTTGAGTTATCCTGATTTTATTTCCACAGTACTCAAATTGTTTCTTTCTAGCTGCTTGCAATATTTTCTCCTTGACCTGGGAGTTCTGGAATTTGGCCACAATGTTCCTAGGAGTTTCTCTTTTTGGATCTCTTTCAGGTGGTGATCGATGGATTCTTTCAATACTTATTTTGCCCTCTGGTTGTAGAATATCAGGGCAGTTTTCCTTGATAATTTCATGGAAGATGATGTCTAGGCTCTTTTTTTGATCATGGCTTTCAGGTAGTCCCATAATTTTTAAATTGCCTCTCCTGGATCTATTTTCCAGGTCAGTTGTTTTTCCCATGAGATATTTCACATTCTCTTCCATTTTTTCATTCTTTTGGTTTTGTTTGGTGATTTCTGGGTTACTCAGAAAGTCATTAGACTCCATCTGTTCCATTCTAATCTTGAGAGAACTATTTTCTTCAGTGAGCTTTTGAACCTCTTTTTTCCATTTGGCTAATTCTGCTTTTGAAAGCATTCTTCTCCTCATTGGCTTTTTGAACCTCTTTTGCCAATTGAGTGAGCCTATTTTTCCAGGTGTTATTTTCTTCAGCATTTTTTTGGGTGTCCTTTACCAAGGTATTGACCCGTTTTTCATGCTTTTCTTGCATCTCTCTCATTTCTCTTCCCAGTTTTTCCTCCACCTGTCTAACTTGCTTTTCAAAATCCTTTTTGAGCTCTTCCATGGCCTGAGTCCACCGGACATCCACCTAGGGTGTCTGGGATACAGAGGCCCCGACCTCCACGTCTTTCCCTGATTGTAAGAATATTTCCTCGTCATCAGAATTGAAAGGTGGGAACATCTGCACCCCATCAAAATAGCTCTCTATGGTCTTATTTTGCCTCCTTTTTCTGGGCATTTTCCCAGCCAGTTACTTGACTTCTGAGATTCCTCTGCACCCCTGCCTAGATCCGCCCAGCTAGTGCTTGGGGTCTGAGATTCAAATGCTGCTTCCCAGTCTCAGGGCAATCCATGGCGGGAGCGGCTGCTATTCATTGTGAGCTTAAGTTCTGGTGCTCAGGTGGGGGCAGGGCCACCTCCAGTCTCAGCTCCTTCAGGTGGTTTATGCAGAGACTTTCAGTAATGAAGATCCTGCCTGCTCGGGGAGTCCCGGGAGCCGACGCTGCTGCCTCTGCAGCTGCCCCTGTCTCTGCCTCCGCTGCTTCCTGCCCCTGCCTCTGCCACTGCTTCCTGAGGGGGCCCGAGCCACGGAGACATCCCGCTCCCCTCTCGGCCAGTCCAGACGTCTCTCTCACTGACCTGTAGCGCCTGTGGGTGGAGGGACCTTCCCGGCCACTGGAGATTCTGTCCCTGAAGCCTGCTCGGATTTGTTCCTGTGGGGCCGCCCAGCCAGGGCAGCGCTGGGGTGGGCTCCGCTTTCCGGGGCACGACGGACCCTGGGGACTCTGGAACGGAAATCTTTTCCACTGTGTTTCTGCGCGCCTTGCAGTGATCCAGAATTTGTGGGGAGTTCTTCTTGTAGGAAATATATGGGCTTTGGGTTCGGAGCTAGCATACATGAGTCTTTCTACTCCGCCATCTTGGCTCCACCCCCCCCTTTGAATTTCTAAATCCCCATCTTTACTTTGCTCCAAGCTGTGAGGTCAAATGTAACTGAATATTACTACATTCTAGGAAAAACAAATGTGGGAAAATTTTTATGAACTGATGCAGAGCAAAGTGAGTGTAACGAGAAGAGTATACCCAAAGGAAACACCACTGCCCAAATGGAGCTGAACTCGTTAATGACAATGACCAGGCTTAGTTCCAATGAGCACATGATGAAACCTCCTCCCCTCTCTCTCTGTAGAGAAGGGGTACTACGGGTTCAGAATGGTTATTTTGTTATCAGATGCTGTTGTTTTAATGATCAGTTTTGCATAATAGTTTGTGAATGAAGAACTCAGGTTCTAGATAGGAAAATACTGATCCAAAAAACAAAGGCATCAGTAAAACTAATTAATAAGTGCTACTTCTATTAATTAGTCAGATCAATTAATTCTTATTTGGAAGAAAGGAGAACATCAGATTTTTAACTGGAATAGACCTAAAAGCCAGTGTTCTTAAGGTAACTGAAGCCCAGAGATTGAAGGGTCTTGCTAGTTTGACTGAGCCAGTGGTCAGGTATGGGACCTCTGTCTCAACTTTCCTTGTTCTCTTCATTGCACCAAAATGGAGAAAGGTTCTCAGAGGGTGAATTAGAAAAAAAATGATCGTAATCAGCAAAGGACCAGGGCTGACTTACCTATACGGGGAGAGGAGTGGGCAGCTACATGTAACTTTGGAAAGGAGAATTAATCAGTTCTGAGTATCTCCCACAGTCTGAATGGACTTCTTTCCTCTTGTCTGTAAATGTTTAGCCCACTTCCATTTTATTTGCATTGATAGGGAAGCTCAGTACAGGCAGCGTGTGGTAGTGGTTGCATTTTTTGGTTGTTGTTCTTTAAGAATTATAAAGCGAAAGTGGCTGTCATCACTGGAAGGAAAAATCCTTGGCCTGTTGAATAGTCCACACACAAGGAAACATGTTATTTTCCTTTTAGAGTCAAAGTTGGGGTGGATTCCCTTTAGCTACTTAAATACCTCCCTACTGGCCAGAGAAGAGAGATGGCAAAGCTCAATAAAATTCCTTGATTTTTCAGTTTCAGGAACTACTTCCTACCAGAGATCTCAAAGAACACTTTATTTTCACCTCCCCAATGGACCAACCATATAGCATTTTTTCTGTAGATATCCACATAGGTGTCTTATTTCCCTCCTAGATTAGAAACTCTAGAAAGGTAGAGATGAAGTCTTGTCTTACTCAAACTCAATTTCCTAAGACCCCCAGTGCTTCAAACAGTGTTTGGCACACAGTGAGTAATATTGAATTGAATATGACCAGCATAATCACTTGACACACTGTTAAGACTACTTACTTAAGATCAGTTCCCATGATCAGCCCAGTCCTATGACTGTTATTGTAACTGAAATCCCAAATCAAATGCAAAATTCTCTTTTCATGCCTTCCTTAGGTGTTAGGCTGTCTTTTTGGGATCTAAGCACCAAACTATTGCCTGCTCTACCTTAGTGCTTCAAAGAGTGATACTGGATGGGTCCTGGAGTCAAATGACAAGAGTTTTGATACCTTTGAAGAAATAGCATAGGGCCTTGAACGTCGTTGACATTTACTAAATGTTTGTCAGATTGAACTGAAGCAGGGGAAGGGTACTTTTGGACTGAGAGTCAAGAAAATCTGGGTTCTGGTCTTGCCTGTGTGAGCATGTCATGTAACTCTCTGGGCCTCTCCATTTAGCCAGTAAGTGCATATCAAGCACCTTCTATGGAGCAGACAGAGAAAGGCAGGATAGTGTGGTGGGAAGAGTGCTGGCCACCTCTAACAGTGCAAATCAGTGAGTCTGTCTGGGCAAGTGTTTGAACTTCTCAGGACCGTGGGCAGTTCCTTAATTCTGTAAATTGCAAGAAGGGGAGAGTTAATCATTAGAGACATCAGGTGTGTCAGAAGCGGCCCTCAAGCTAAAGCTCCTGCCTTCTCAGTCCTATGCTTCCTATCTAATTAGGGATGACACGAATTGTATCTACAGCTACATTAAACATACAACTTGAGCCTTTATTTTTAATCTTTCTGAAACAGGGATGGGGATGGGGATTAAGGTCAATGATTTAATTGCTGTAGGGAACTCCTGGATGAGAAAACCTTCTCCAATTCAAGTCAGCACCTTCTCTGCAACTTAACAGTCTTTGAGATCTCCTTAGAGCTCAAAAAACTTAAGTGATTCTCACAGGGTCACACAGTCATTGTGTGAACCCAGATCTTCTTGGCTCAGAGGCCAGCTCCCTATCCACTGCACAATTTCGCCTTTCTAAAATAGAGCCTTTAGAAAGAGCTCCAAAATATCATATTTAAGTTTTACCCAACAAGGCTCCCAGACTACTTGGTAGCAGAGGCACTTACAAGCTTCCACAGAATCCTAGAGCTGAGAGGACCTTCAGAGGCCCACCATACCTGTACCTGGAGCCCTCATGCAACAACCCTGAAATGCACTAGAATTAAGGAAAGCTCATCACTGGAAGGTTGGTTACTGGTTGATGAATTCTTTGGTTAGGATGACCATATTTTGTGATGGTGAAGATCTGATTTCAGGATGTAAAATGCGTTTCAAATTTAGGAGGGAGGGGACTCTTCTCTCTTTTCATCCTCCCCCCTACACACACACACACACACACACACACACACACACACACACACACACACTCACTCACTCACTTGCTTACTTACTCACTTACTCACTCCAAGACTTTACAGAGTACTCTTCTGCTACTTAGAAAATTTCCAAAATAATATATGAAGGAGCTTACTTTTAACAGCCTTGACTGGCTTAAATTCTTATTTATGTTTACTGAATTTGCACCTTTTACATGATATTTTAGAAAGTCATGAAAAATGATTTTGTCCATTGGTTATGTGGTTGATGGTTTGAAAAGAAATAGATTTATATATTGAAAGCATTGCAGGTTTTGTAGCACTTCAGTGGGAAAAAATATGGCTGTGAAGAAGGATACTGTATTCGAAAACCACAGATTCTATTTGACTCTTGTTTCCTATAAATATAATTAGGTCCATAATTAGTTTTCCAGAATGTTTTCATGAAGAAGAAAAAAAGTGCTGTTGCAAAGACTTCATTAGATATTAATTAGTTCATAGCATATACTGGCATCTTGCCTAAATGTTGTTTCAAGCACTGAACTGTGCCTGACTAAAGTCTTTTTCTTCCTACTCTTCCCCTTCCCTTCTCCCATGAACATTAACTCAGGCTTCCCAGTTCCCAAGTATCCCTGTCCTCCTCCTCGAAACTGTGGTACTTTAGAATTCTTTAGAGGATTAGGGAGGGGCATAGGATTAAACCAGGAAAAGGATGGCAGTCAAATTGATGAGACAAAAGCAAAAAGAACCTAACCCTGGCCCACCCTGACCTGATGAATGCCTTTTTTGTGGAGTGGGAGGGCAGTCGGCTTGACAATTCCTATTTGAATTGAGTAATGTACAGCAGAAGGAAATTGAGAATTTGCCTCTCTATATGGGTGACTGACAATGATGTAACTATAGTAGAGGCATTGATTTTTTTTAGTGTTTTTATGATATATAAACTGCTCAAATGAGTCGTTATTAGAGTATACAGTAAAATAAGAGCTTGTATGCTTCTCCAGAATTCTAATTTCAGATGTAAAAGTACAATTTATGACTTTGAGAAAGCTTTTAAGAAACATTAGCATAAATTAAATGTGTGTTCATAACATGTGCTAAGCTATATTGAGTTAATGACTGCCTTCAATATGATAGGAGTTCCATTTACAAGTTGTAAATATTTTAAGGTTTTCATATGTCTAGCAGAAATCTCTATAATTTGGAACATAGCCATCATATTTGAAGGTATTCATTTTGGCATATCTTTTTCAGGTAGTTAATAATATTCATGGCTTTTTTCAATAAGTGTTATATGTTTGGCTGGCATCATCCCATCTTTCAATTAGTGATCATTTATTAAGTGCCTGCTGTCAGCAAGGCATTGTTCTAGGAGCCAGAACTTAGCAAAAATAATAGATAATCAGTCACTTTCCTTAAAGAAATTTACCATATCCACAGAGGAGTAAACACAAGATAGAAATACACATGGCGGGTAGGGAGGCGTATGGAGAAAGGGGCTAACAATGGGAGGCAATTGAGAAAGGCTTCTTAGAGGGTGTGGCATTTGAACCTTGAAATAATAGGAATTTAAGGAGACATTAACAAGAAGAGCTTTGCTGCATGAGGGATTGGGGAGTAGCTAATATATAAACTCATGGAGACAGCAGACAGCATGTTGCAGAGGGAGCAGTAACTAGGACAGTTTGCCTGGATTGTAGAGTTAATGAAGGGGAGCGATAGGTAATAAACCTGAACAATATACTGGAGCCCTACTCTGAAAGGAATTAAATTCCCAAAAATCAGGGTATTTTGGGGGGAGGGTGGGAGTGGGTGGTTCATTCTTGAACACGTTGAGTTTGATATGCCTGTGGGACATCCTGGTGGACAGGTCCAGCCAACAGTTGGAGGTGTACATTAAATACATCTGTAGCTCTCCAAATCACTCTCCTAGTATCTAGGGGTTGGGGCATTGTGGGTCTGGATGAAGTATTTGTATGATACCCTGCCATATTTCCTGACATCAGGTTCTCCAAATGGTATTGCTAGAATGCATAGCAGGACATAAGCCATTTTGGAAGCTATCCTTGTTTACAAAAAATGGTGGTAGTTTCTTCTGTCTTCTGAGTAAACTGCACTATAAACGTTTGAAATAGAACAAAATATGTATATGAAAAGGCTTTTTAACAGCTTAGAAGCTTATCTTTTATTCTCTTATAAATGGTATTTGAATTTTAAGCATCAGTTATTGTTTAATGAATAAACATGAACATTAGAAATCATGAGTTGAGCAAAAAATATGAAGAAATTAAGAATCAGTTATTTGATAGGACTTGTGGAATGTGATGACATGTCTTTTACAAACAAGTTACCAGGATTTGTGCTTTTACATAGATTATTGTTATTGCAGGGTTCTGTGGGTGGGTGGATGGGGGATAGTCATCTGTTTGGACAGAAAGGAATGCTTTAAATTGGATTTCAAGAATAAATAGGATGATCTAATTTCACATTATATTTGTGTTTGTCCAAAGTCAAAGCAGACATTCCATTTTCACTTGCACATATATCTGAGAACATGTATGTAAATTAGTAGCCAGGAACTCGTTCTTGGCTGAAAGCATATGGAAGTCACTCACTGACTGACAAGGTCAGGAAGCCAGGCGCTATTACTAGATAACAGGTTACTTAGGATGAGGAAATTAGAGCTGCTTGGGATATCATCCATTCTGTGTTCTCATTTCACTCAAGACGATCCTGAGCCCTCAGGGCACAGAAGGCCTGTATGCCCAAGGTCATATAGGTGGGAAGAGGCAATACCCAGACCTTTCCTCTCATCTCATCTGCTCCTTCACTACATTATTTAACCTCAGTGATGTTGATAGTAGAACAGTTGTCTTTCCATTCTAAACATGACTTCCCTCAGTGTGCCATTACTATCATTTCTTTTCTTCCTTTTACATGCCTCCTTCCTTTGTCTGACATGGCAGCCACCGTGGTTCTGCTTGGTCTCCCTGCCTCAGGACTCTCCTGACCCCACTCCATTCTCCCCTCAGCTGATAGATCAATCTTCCTCAGACGAAGGTCCAACCATAGCAACTCCCAGCCCATCCTGCTGAATAAAGTAGGGTAACCCCTCATTACCTCCAGGATCAAGTGTAAAACCCTCTGTTTGGCCTTCAGAGCCCTTCAGAAGCAGGCCCCTTCCCCTCCCATGAAGTACTTAGACATATATTCCTCCAGATTTTGAGCATTTTCTTGGCTGTCCCCTTACCTGGAACATTCTTCTATCTCCCCCCTGCCTCCTAGCTTCCCTGGATTCCTTCTGTCCTGGTCTTGAATCGTGTATCCTGATCTTCCTTAATCTTTGTGCTTTCCTTCTGAGAGGACCTGCAATTTATCCTGTATGTGTATCTAATTGATAGGTTGATACAAATACGTAAAATGTCATGTTTGATTCTGAAGGCGATAAGGAGATGCTGGAGTTTATTGATTGTTGGAAGGGGATGATGTATTCAGATCTAGGTTTTAGGAAGTGCTATGTAGATGTACATATAATTATTATCAATAGATATATCATAATTATACATTAATAATCAAGTGATTATATATATATATGGGTATATATTTATTTATGTACACACATCTGTTTGGCACATTTCTCTGTTGGCTCCCCCATTAGACTTCAAGCTCTTGGAGAGCAGGGACACTCCATTTGTCTTTATATCCCTACTGCTTAGCCCAGTGAGTTGGCATGTTGTTGTTGTTGCTGTTGAGGAGGAGGATGTTGTTCGGTGACCCTGTGGACCATATTGGCACCACTGGAGAATATTAGAACAGTTGTCTTTCTATTTTAAACACAGCCTCCCTCAGTGTGCTGTTACTATCATTTCTTACCTTACCTATCACACCAGTAAGCTCTGTAGGGTTTTCTTGGCAAAGATGTTAGAGTGGTTTGCCTTTTACATCTCTAGTGGATTAAGACAAACTGAGGTTAAGTGACTTGCCCTAGGATCATACACCTAGTAAATGTCTGATTTGAAGTTGGGTCTTTCTGACTCCTGGCACAGGGCTGTATCCACTGAGCTACAGCAGGTGCCTAATAAAAGACAGCTGACTTAGATGGTTATATATTGAAACAGACAGGTTGACAAAAATTAACAAAATGTTGATACTTTCTATTGTGTATAATTTGAAATATTTGAGTGTAGAGGAGGAGAAAAACCCTAGGTTTTTACTGTATGTGTGTGTGTGTGTGCGCTTAAATTCTAGATTCCTTGTTGCAAATCTCTCTCTGCCTTTGATGAGCCTACTTACTGTGGCTCCCTAGAGCCTGTGCCATTGGTTTTGGTGGCCAGAATTTTATATATTTGGATCAACTGGTAAATAAATAATATGGCCAGTAAAAGTAATGCTTAACAAAATAAATGCAAACTTCAGGTTAATTTGAATAAACAGTTGCTCAAACATATGAAATGAATAGATCAAACATACGTGACCTTTAAATTAAAAATGAAGCACTAACAATATACATTAATGAAAGGTGAGTGGGCCTTGAAGTGGAAGTTGCCCCCTTGCTTTTTGTTTTGGGCCGATTCCTTGAAAAGCATTCACACGCTTTCTTCAGCTGGAAGAGCACAGGTTGCACTGACCTTCGTTTTTAATACCCACCTCAGTCAAAATAGATTTTTGGATTTTGTTTTAATTTTTTTGTTTGATTGTTTTTGGCCAGACCTTGATTTCATTTCTGCAACTTAGAGAGGTCAAGTTGTTTTTCAGTTGTGTCCAACTCTCCACGACCCCATTTGGAATTTTCTTGGCAGAGATACTTGAGTGGTTTGCCATTTCCTTTGCCAGCTCATTTTTACAGGTGAGGAAACTGAGGCAAATGGGGTTAAGTGACTTGCCAGGGTCACACAGCTGGGACATATCTGAGGCCAGATTTGAAATCACTGAGATGAGTCTTCCAGACTCCAGGACCAACACTATCCACTGCAGCATCACCTCGCTGCCCATGAGACTCAGAGCTGCCTGCTAAACTGAATACCAGTGGAATATAAGCTCCTACAAGAAAGGGACTGTCTTTTATTTGTATCCCTGGTGTTTAAGACAGTGCTTGGTTCATAATGGGCACTTAATAAGTGCTTGCTAATTGATGTGACACTTAAATGAAACCTGTGACACTTAAATGAAAAAGATGCTGAATATTATTAACTCTCTGGAATGATGTTTCATAATGAATACCTGGAAATATGATAGCTGTGATACAAATGATTGGGGATTTCTGTTAGATGTATGAAAAATCTCTAGTCCAGGACTTTCTAACTTTTGTGCCACCCATCTGTAGGCTACTACTTGCTCAGACAGTAGTTTTGTCCCTGGATCTCACAGCCTCTCTACCCAAACCATGAGCAGATAGAGCCCAGCATACTATTAATTCCTGTTGTTGGCTTGCTTAACTTTCTAGTTCAACCCAAGCTACAGAAGTGTAAGATTAACCTTGTATAAAGAATCTCTAACTTCTATCCTTGCAGATGCCCAGTGCTGGGTCAGCTGCTTTTAATATAGTGCAGGGATTTGGTGTTAAACCTTGTAGGCCTCAATATATTGTCTCATTTATATATTAAAAAATACAACTTCTGAACACTTATTTTAAACTTGCTGGTGAGATAAAACATGAGCCGGCTCGCCTGTTCCTGGGTGCTAAACTGAGTGTCGGCATGAATTGCAGTGTTGCTGTAAATATTGCAGACCACAGACAAGTAGGTGCAGTAGGAAAAACCAGAACAAATTCTTAAGATGCCAATATTGTCACAAAGTCTCCATGCCGAGTGAAGTTGTTTGACAAAGTGTTTCCCTGGTGATTTGGCTGCAGATGAAAATGTCTTCAGCAATAAAATTTCGTGCTTGAGCCTCAGCCCTGCACACTCATCAGTCAGCAAATGACATATCAAGGATCTTTTTTGCTGGATTAGTTAATATATTGGCAGAAATATGGGAAACACTGGTATACCTCAAAATTTCTCTGCATGGTGTTTTCCCCTACCTTTACACTCACACTTATTTTACCAGAACATTTTAATGGATACAGATTTGATTACAATCAATAGCATTGCATTACAACAGGGAAGGAAAAAGGTAGATTTTTAAAAATTATTATTGTTGCAAAGGTTTTAATAGTTACCAACAGTTAAAGACTTACAGTGGTTTGTGACTCTTTGCAAGCCTTGGCAGAAGGTTTTGAAATGGAATAAACATTGTTAATGCTATTAGCAACAAAGCCAATTTTAATGATAGTAAATAGGCAAGACTTTATGGATTCATATATTTACTGTCACATAGGTCAGTCATGTACAATTTTAATCACTCATTATCGTAACCACATTTTTATGAGCAATGTTGTTTTATAACTATTAATAATTTATATATAATCAGTTCAGAAGTTTCATTTACATGATATCAAAGAAACAATTCAAACCATACTTTACCTCTCATCTATGGGAAGGGAGTATTTCTGCGGTGTTGCCTCCTGAAGAAATGACTGTCTATAATCATTTTGGCTTAAAGGCTACTACCCTAATAATAAGATCATTTTATTTTACAGCCCATTATTTCCGTTGATGCCAACACTGAGTTTGTCAAAACCCTTTGAAAGGCTCAGGAGCAGAGAATAACAGTAATTTTGGATATGCTTATGAACATATGCACATTATCCAGGGTAGATACCATGCATTCTTTTTCATCATGAAAATCTTCAACAGGTTGGGCTTTGTTTTAGAACTGAAATACCTCATAGACTTCCCAGTCCCCATTCTCCTCCATGAGGAGCTCCATGAGCTCATGAATTCCACCAGGTAGACTTTCTGCCACTACTCCAGTACCCTTTTGCTTCTCATCCTTCCCTCCTTACCTCACCTCATACTTTCTTCTCTAAGGATTCTGAAGTGCCCTGTAAAGCCCTCATAGCAGCATGTATGGGGAGCTGAAGAGTACAGATTTTGTAGATGCATCCTTTGCCTCTAGGTTAGATGTAAAGATTCAGTTCACAGTTCCGTTTCTGCTTTAGAAAACATAGTGGCCCAGAAGGGGTCTTTCAGAGAGGCCAAAATCTTGCTTCCTTTGCAGCCTCGTTGTCTATTACTCCTCTTAATGCAGTCTGTCCCAGTTAAAATGCCCAATACCTTGCTGTGCAAACTCCTCCCCCCGCTCCCCTTGCCCCACACACGTTTTCTTCACTTCATTGTCTTTGCATAAGTAGTCCCCTATATCAGCAATGTTCTCCCTGTCTTCTGTGAGAGTGCACCTCAGGTGCCGCTTCCTCTCAGAGACCTTTTCTACACATCCCGCATCCCCACTGTAATTAGTACCGTTCTGTCTCTCTTTAATCATTTGCTGTACTTTGTATGTATGCTTTTTATTTCTTTGTGTACATGACGTACACCCCCTCACACACACACACACACACACACACACACACACACACACATACACACACACACATACATATGCACATACTACACTCCTGGCAGAACATAAGTTCCTTTTAAAAAAAAATATGGAAACAAGCATTTCCATAACATAGTACATTTAAAAAGATGAACCTGCACATTTATGTTTCTTGGCAACAGGGGTTTGGGTTTTTGTATCCCCAGAAACTGGTGTGGTACATTGTAACTTGTGTGTGTGTGTGTCCCCAGGAATGTGATTTCATTGGTTAAAGGGAATTCCCAGTGAAGAACCTCTTTTTGGCAATGTATATCAACAATTTGTTGATTTATAGTAAGAAGCACTTACTTGAAGTAGTTACTTGTACAAAATAAGTGCCTAATAAGTGTTCATAGGATCACACTAGATTAAACAAGTCTGAAACTAAAGACTTTTCTAAACCCAACTCCTTGGCCCCATCTCAGATTGGAGCCCCTTGGAGGGCCTTGGATTAGATTAGGTCCTCGGACTTATTTGAGCGCTATTCACATACACTGGGGTATCTTCAGCTTTGTTGATTTCAGACAACTCTTGCCCTTCTGATTTTTGCATCAACTCTGAGTTTATTGCCTCTTTGTTCAGTGGTGTTTCCTCAAATTGTCTCCCAAGGACTCAGGACTAGCATCCTTCAAAGAACCGCAGTGAGGCCACAGTGCTACTTCTATGGTGGTTTCTGTATCATACCCTTTCAGAGACGTGCCACTTCTATAGGGGTTAAAACAGGGGCATAGGAACTTCTTCCCAGGTCCATTTTATGAAGTTTTTTTTTTCTTTAGGTATGTATGAGTTGAGACTACTCATAGCTTCCCCCAGGCTCTTTCCTCCCAACTATCATCTCCTATTTGAGACAGTATAGGAAAGACCTTTCTGTCATTATCCTAAGTGAATAAAGATTTCCTCTTGTAACAATTTACAAAAAGCTGTACAGCTCCATAATCCACTGTTATCCATTGTTTTTGTGTTTCATCCCTTTCTGTTTTTTTCTCCAAAATTGATAGGTTAGTGACAGAACTGGAAAAAATAAGAAATAATAAGCTTCTTTGCCTTGGGAATACATTCTCCCATTGATCCACATTACCACATCTAACCCCTATTGAAAATAGAGTGTTCTTATGGATACATTGGGAGAGATATAGTTATGGATGAATGTTTCCAGGCTCCTCTCACCCTGACCATTTCATCTTTATTCCCTTGGACCTCTTGAAAGTCACTGTAGTTAATTCCCTTCCTGATTGATTCCCCCAACTCTCACTGAAACAGTGGGCTGCCTTACCCTGTTCCCCTTCATATCCCCTGAATCCAACTAGGCAAGATTTGTGCAACTTCTCACCTACCCTGGATGCCCCAGACCCTCTGCTTTCCACTTTTCCTCCTCTACCTCAAGTTTGCTAACCAAGTCCTGCCTTGATTCCTTACTTAACATACACACTTTAGCCTAGGGGTCTAAGTAATGATGGAAGCAATTTTCAGTTACATATTGTACAAGGAAGGCTACATCAGCAGTAGCGTTGATGAGAATCTGAAGAACTTTCATCATCTTCCTTTGAGGCTCAGCTCAGAATCCACTTTCTTTGGCAAGTCTTCCTTATTCCCCACAGTTACTAGTATGTGTTCTTCTTCCTCAAATTACCTTATATTTAGTTACTAGATTATAAGGGTCCTTCGGAGAAGGTCACTCTATTTTTATTAAGCCTCTGCTATATGCCAGACACTGTGGTAAGTTTAGAGGATACTAAAAGAGGCAAAAGAGAATTCCAGCCCACAGGGAGCTCACAATCTAATTGGGGAGACAGTAAGCAAACATTTGTGGTTAAAGAGGCTGTATACAGGGTGAATAAGGAATAATTAACAGATTAGAAGGTGCTAGAATTAAGATGGCTTGGAATGGGCTTCCTGGAATAAATGGAATTTTAGCTGGTACATAAAGGAAGTGAGGGGAGCTGTTAGGCAGAAATGGAGAACATTCCAAGCATGGGGGAACAGCCAGAGAAATTTTGGTTTTGTCTTATATCTACTGTGCTTAGAAAGTTCCTGGAAACATAGTAAACATTTGAAGGTGAATTAGATTGAACTGAGTTGAGAAAGCAAGTATAGCAAACCACAGTGAGAAATATTCTTAACCTCTTAGAGCCAGAGATTTTAACCTTTTTTGCATCATGGACCCTTTTGGAAGTCTACTGAAGCCTGTAGACCCTTCAGCAGAGTAAAATTTTAATTGCATAAAATAAAATGTATAAGATTGAACAGGAAACTAATTATATTGAAATATTTTTATCAAGTTATTTTTTAAAAGCATACAAAGCAAGTTCACAGACCCCAGGTTAAGAAACCCTGCATTAGGGAAGCATGGTGCTGTCTGAGAATGACTTTGTCTTAGTAAACCATAGTTAGAGCTCTATTTTTGGTCACTGGACAGAAGGAATAAACTCAATTCACTTAATTCATGATATAGTTAGTGATAGCATGCCACAAGATTAGAAACCTCCCTCTGTATTGTCATTACTGTTACTGTGTCGTGAGGGTGACACTAAAATTCCAGTGTATCTTGTTTCCATTCATGGATTCACATTTCTGTGTCTTTTTATCATGTGGGAGTTGAGCAGCATTTACTGTGTTGAACACAATAAAAAAAAATCTAGAACGATGGCAGAAATATCAGTCTTATGAGAAAAATAACTCCATGTGAAAATCACATTCTTTAGAAGGAAACACTGTAAGATGGGACAGAATTCCCTCTGAAATGTTGGGTGGAACTTTATTCATGCATGTTTATAAATAACTGCCATTTGGAGAAAATTATAAGGAATACCATGCCTATAGTTGGGTTGCTTAAGTAGAAGAATGTACTTGTTCTTTACCATTTATTATTTTGATTTCAACTAGTCATTTTCCTTCCACATCAGTCAGTTGTTCCATTTGTCTTGTATGAGCCTTAGGGAATTTGTCTGGTCATCTGCTTTCTCTCTAGCCGAAGAGAGAAGTCTGCAAAGTTTCCTTCCAGGGACAGATGAGGTAGACCTTCTGCCAGCTAGTTCTTAAGCTTGTCTATCAGGCTGAGAAATAGACTGCTATAGATGTCTCTATGTGCCTTCCCAAAGTCTAGTGACACACTTTGAGACTGGACAGGGAAGGGTAAACTTCCTCGGAAGCTTCATGACTCACTCATTGCAGCAGAAGAATAGGGAGAGAATGCTTTATGAGACAGATTGAGCACCAGTGTGAGATCGCCTTCTTCTTTAATTTATCTTTTAGCTTAATGAGAATTGGGAGTGAATAGGGGGAAATCAGCTGGAGTTTGCCCTGAACTAGGTGGGGAATCTCAAATAGTTCATGACTAGTGCCAGGGGTTAATTTCTAGGTATGTCATTGTTGAATTTCAGCTACTCCTTTAGATCTGGAGGTGGTGAGATTCTATAGTTATCTAGAATACAGTTCACAGGAAGCTTTCTGGCCTTTTAATTTTTTTTTAAGATACACAAAAAATATTCTTAGCTAAAAGTTGTACATAGAGTCATAGAATCTTAGAACTGGAAGGAGCCAGAGAGGTTATCTAGTCCTACCTTCTGCTCAATTAAAAAAATTTCTAGCTTCTGTTTAAATGTCTCCTGGGACAGGGAGCTCATTGTTTGGGATGAAAGTCTTTTCTTTTGAAAGTTGTCTTAGGATATGATCATACAATAAGCATCCTCCCCTTAGCCTCCTTCCCCAGACTGGTTTTGTTCATGTAAGTATGTGTGAGTTTGTTGTTTTGAAGAAGACAGAAAGGAGCTGGGAAATATCTTTGTAGCTGGCAGTAGATCTCAGAATCCTTAGATTCAAGTCTTCACCACTCTTTATTTCAGCTAGTCAGTTCTTTGCAGAAAAAATTCACCGTAACACAGTTGTGGCAGAGGGGTCCAGTTCTCAGAATCCTGACTTTCTCTACCCCCATACATAACTTTGCTCCTAAGGGATCCATTTTGAAGCATGTCCACTTACAAATTTCGGTTTGTCTTAAGTGGGCCACCCTCAGCAGATTGCTGAGTGGGAGGAAAAAAGAAGTTGGAAGTCAGAAGAAAAAGCTTCCAAAAGACTTTATTTCCAATGATTATTCAGATGGAATCAGAGAGTTGTTTGCCATTTTGTCTTTACTTAACAAGCTTTATAGTGTGTGAAACACGTATCTGTGTGTGTGTGTATACATATATGTATGTGTATGTGTATACACACTGACACATAGTATCAGACTGTGCCTAGACCAGCCACCTCCACCAGGAAGTCAATAAACGTGTATTAAAGCACCTGTGTATTAAAGGCACTGTGATTAACACTGAGAATACAAATATGAAAAAGAAGGAAAGCTGCCTCACAGAGCAAATCAAAGAAGAAAAAGTGTGAGAGAATGTCAGGGGACAGAGACACATCCTGCCCTGTGTTAGGAGGCTGGGAGACTGTACATGCAGGAGGAAGGAAAGAAAGGCCATAGAACACGTAGAGCTAAGTGACCGATGTAAAACTCTTCTCCAAGATGGGGAAGCTGGGCTGTGTCACCCCCCTCCCTGCACCCCTCAGCACTGGCAGAACACAGGACTAATTCAGCAACAGCCTCCTTAGCTTCTGTCTTGAAGCAGCCTCATGCTCAAAATCCTTTCCTCCAGGGACAGGATCCGAGCATTCACCCCACCAGTGAGAAGATTGCTGCCTTCATTCCCAAGCATGGCTTTCTGATCCTCTCATGTGGAACATGACAGTTTTCTCTGTGATGGCCGAATTAATTACTGAAGATGGTTTGCTGGCAGACAGTTGGAGACTAATTATTATTGGAACCGTTGGGGCCCTTAGGCCCAATTCTGTGATTGTTGTTGTTAAAAACGAAAAACAACATGCAGAAGGACCTTATTTTTTGAACACCTGAGAGTGATATGGAATAGCCCAGAAAAATATAGTTAAATTAATGAGACAGTTGAATTAAAAGCCACTCGACCTGAAAAGAATAGGGTTTGTGCAGAGAAAAATGGTGACAGAGTGAACCCATTCCTTGTTTTCTTATAAATGGGGAAAGGGTGGCACAATATACTATATCAGGCATTTATATAGAAGCATAGGCTGCCATGGATTGGATTAAAGGCAGGGGCCGTTGTCGTTTTTCCATCATGGCCCCATTGGCTCACACAGTGCCAGGCACCTAGCTGGTCCTAGATAAATATTTGTTGGATTGAATTAGATTGATTGAAGGAAGTCATTTGAGAGATGTTCACCTGTTGTTTAAATTCAGTTGTCTAGTCCGTATTTGACTGCCTGTGTTTTAGATTTGTGAAATTGTTCTAGCAGGTCATATCCAGGAAGGATTTTTTTTTCCAGTCACATGTATTTCGACCAGTGGAGAATGATTCCTGATATGTACCTGTAGTAAGGGATCAGCTTTCTGAATACAGTTGCCTAGTTCACAGAGACTTGGTCTGGGTCCATCCTGTTCAAAGGAAAGCTTTGAGTACATTTAAGTCTTTTCTATCAACGGTTGCACTAATAGGGGAAAGAGATGAAGCATCAGAGACTGCAGGTGGGTATAGGAAACACAAGGGCTGACATTCAGCATCTCATCATGGGTGGGAAAGGATGAGATTCTCAAAACCTTGATCACTGAAAAAGAAAGCCCTTCACTGTGGATGGGAGGGCCCGGGCAAGGGGAGGAGGTGGAATGTTAGGAGCAAATGCAAAAAGTCAGGGGAAATGAGCACAGGAAAGTTCCAGTTTATTTTTTGGATGAATGTAGGTAGAAAAAATGGGGTTGTTCTGATTCAAAACACATCTCTTTTTGTAACACTTCTGACAGGGTAATGCAAAGGATCTATGCTTTTGTCAGTATGGGAAACTCCCTCCAGCAATGTAGATTGCAACTTTTCTTTGACTTCCTAATATCTCTCATAGAATCATCATGTTAGAGCGGGGAGGGCCCCTTAGGGGACGTCTAATCCAACCCTTTTATTTTACAGATAAAGAAACTGAGGCCCAGATAGGTCGCGAAATTTGCCCAAATTCAAACAGGTAGTAAAGTGGTCAAACTGACTCCAAGTCTAGCTAAAGCACACTTAGATGATTTGCCCAGAGTCACACAGGAAATCTCAGAGGCTATAGATGATGGAAGGTCTGATTCCAAGCCCAGCGGTTGGCCCACTATTCCCAGTGCCGAGCACATTGCATTTAATCAGTGTTTACTTAATGAGTTCATTTTGAAGGCATTCCACTTCAGTATGATTTAGCTTAAGGGATATCAAGCAGTCCACTATCAGGTATTCATTTATTAAGCACTTGCTGTGTGCCAGTAGAGGCAACTAGGTGACTCAGTGGTTAGAGTGCTGGAACTCGTGTATGGAAGACCTGAGTTCAAATTCAGCCTCAGACACTTAGTAGCTGTAGGACCCTGGGCAGGTCCCTTACCTTCTGTTTGCCTTAATCCACTGGAAAAGGAAATAAGAGACCACTCCTATATCTTTTCCAAGCAACCCTATGGACTGTGTTGGCATGCTACGGTCCATGGCGTCGCAAATGTGCCAGCAGTTTCAAAAAGAAGTTAAACCTTCACCAAAAAGACAACTTTTGGGGTTCCCATGATTTTTAATAATAAATACTCTTAAGGAAGGTTGTGATTCATAATTTCTTGTTAAATTAGGTGACTGGTAGGAATAGCATACTCAGTAAATAAGCTGTTTGATCAATTTTAGTGTCTTGGTCATCAGGCATAAGAAATTGAGATTTGAAAGGAATGTAAACTTCTCCTCTGCATCTTACTTGCAATGCCAGTCCTCTTCTCTGGGAAAGATTCACAGAGTTCTCCCTCCGCATATGGTTTCCCAGAGTTTAAATCTGCAATTGTAAAGCAAACAACCTGCCCCTTTCCTACTGCTTTAATCTTACATACACAAATACGCATATATGTGTGTGCATGTACATATGGATATATGTGTTTACAAAAATACATCTACATATATAACAGATTGGGGTTTCCTGAGAACCCAGACTGTCTTTGCCTTTCTTTGTATCCCCAGTGTTCAGCAGAGTTCTTGGCACATGGTAAACACATAAATACTTGACTGTTGACTGTCTTCTAATTACGGATAGAGGAGACAGTGAAATCTTTCACTTCATAGGACTTTTCTCACAACCCTATTTGACTCAGTTTTCTCATACCTCTTACTTTCAGCATGAGATGTTAAAACCAGACAAGAGTTTGCTGGAATCGGCTTTGTTCGGCCTCCCTGTTCTCTGTCTTAACCAGGCTTTCTTTATGCTTTGTCTTGCTCCATCGTCACCCAGCAAACAATGTCCTCACTCCTGGTAAGGCTGGGTTTGATGGACTGGCACATAGCATTGGCTCTTCAGGGCTCTACAGAACTCAGAGCTACCTCTCCCTGGGAGTATGGTCAGGGGAAGGCCCCAGCCAACAGCCCTCAACTCCTGACTTTCCATTCATGCATCTCAAAGGGAATTTTTTTGGCTTTGACTAACTGTTGAGAACTTGACCAGCTGATGTTAGGGGGTCTACCAAGTACCGAGCTCTCTCGGTTAGGCATTGGGAGAAGTATAAGGAAGCATGTATCACACAGCAGTGGTGTGAAGGCAAGACTTTAGTAGAAATTTGTATTTCTACACAGATGGGCTTTATAATTGGACATACACATTGTCCCTTTGAGGTTCTGATGGGTACTTTCTACTTGTAGGTAAATTGTCTCTGACCTGGAGAGAGGGGAGGAAACTTTTTTTAATCTGTTTTGGATCGAGAGCAGCCTTGGGGAGACTGTGAGGGTTCACATCCTGCCTCTGACCCATCCACACTGACTGAGTGATGCCGATCAAGACACTTCATTTCTGTGTCCCAGACAACTCTTTAAGACAGCACATTGCAAAGCAGATGCTAATCTGGTCCATCCCCTTTGAATCCCCCCCAAATAGGTTGTATTGTGACATTAATCATTTGTCATTTTCAGTTCATATCTGTTACTATCGTGGCCTTATGTTTTTCTGGGAATTGGGAACATTGGATTCTGGTTTGGGTTATATCATTAACCTCCTATATAATCTTGGACAGAGAAGGGCATGATGCTTTGGAAAGTGCGCTGTACTGGCAAGTCTAGACCTAACAGCTAGGTAGCAGTGGATAGAGTGCCCAGTCCAGGGTCAGGAAGATTTGAGTTCAAATCCCACTTCAGAAACTTAGTTAGCTATGTTACCCTTGGCATGTTACTTAGCCACTGTCTGCCTCAGTTTCCCCAACTGTAAAATGGGGATAATAAAGAACCTACCTTCCATGAGATAGTATTTGTAAAAGTGCTCAGCACACTGCCTGGCACATAGTAGGTGCTCTTTAAATGCTTAGTCACCCTCCCCTTTTCAGCTTTGCCAATAACTAGTAATGTGACCTTGGCACATATGCTTTCTGAGCCTTAATTTCCTCTGCTGTAAAGTAAAGGTTTTAATAAGGTTCTTTCTAACCCTAAAGTTATACAGTTCCATGACATGCCTTAACTGTTCTTATTTCTCCAGAATGGATAGATATTTAAAATCAATTTTATACATACATATATGTATAAAATCAAATGTTAAAGCTCTTCCCACCCTGATTATCTTAATTTATAATACATTGAAAGGCACAGATTTGATTGTGAAAAGGAAGGGTAGCATCAGTGGTCCCCCAGTGCTCTCCCTCCATATTTGTCTCCTGGCTTCCCTGTCTCACTCCAAGGCCCAGCTGAAATCCTACCTTCTACAAGAAGCCTTTCCCAGGCCTCTTCAAGTATCTCAACAAGCATCTCAGTTCCTTCCTTCTGAGATCCTGTCTCTATTTGGATTGCACAGAGTTGTTTGCGCACTGTCCTCTCCATTAGCCGGGGAGCTCCCAAGAGCAGAGAGTACCATGGACCTTTCCTTGTCTCCCCGGTGCTTAACACACCGCTGCCCACACTGTTGGCACTTAATAAATGTTAATTGACTGACTAATTGATAGAACCACACTTCAAACCATGTTTGAAGTTGGAAGGAAAGGTGCTTAGACATCAGATGAGGAAACCAGGGTTCGGAGAACTGCCCTGACCTTCTTAAGGCCAAGAGGCAGTGAGCAGAATCAGGGTTGGAGCCTGTGTCTCTCCCAGTCTAACTTTATTATGTTTGAGACAAGGTATCTCCTAGTCTTTTGAGAAACATTTTATAAAAGAAACACACATATGAGGGTCAGACTGTCACTTCTAGAGAAGGCATTTCAGTGCCAGTCCTTTCATAATGCCAGTAATAAGAAAGGTTCTAGCTAAAAGTTTAAAAAAAAAAAGACTGTAGGTAGATTTGCTGATTGTGCATTTAAGTCAAACCAGTGAACTAATGGAGTTCATAGAATTATAGATTTGCAGCTGGTAGGAACCTTAGAGGCCATCACATCCTACCCCCTCATCTGACAGATGAATGAATTAATATATACAGAGCAATTAATGATAATAATAGCTAACATTTATGTAATGCTTTCTTTGTGCCAGGCACTGTACCTAGTACTTTACAGTTCTTATCTCATTCGATCCTTTAATAACCCTGAGAAGTAGGTGCTATTAGTATCCCCTTTTACGGAGGCAAATAGAAGTTAAGTGACTTGTTCAGAGTGACACAACTAAGAAGTATCCAAGGAAAGATTTGAACCCTGGTCTCCCTGAATACAAGGCCAGTTTCTATCCACTGAATCACATTACTTTTCACAAAGATACATAGACTATAGAAGGAATCATCTCTCTCTCTGTGTGTCTCTCAAAGCAACTGAATTGTTATGTTTTAGAGGATTTATTCTGTTTGAAAATTGGGAAGACAGAAAATTCATCTTTTTCATCCTGTGAATAAGGAAGAAAGTGAAATAGTCAGTTCACTACAAAAACCCAACATTATAAGTTTTTTCATCTTTGCCCAACTTGAATAGTTGATGTATTTTTGATGGACTTTTTAAAAAATTCACATTTCATTCTTCATTTAATGAGTCTATTGAATGCCTCTTGTTCACAATACACTATGCTAGGCTCAAGACCAGGGGTTCTTAATCTTTTTTTGCGTCTTTTTTCTGCTGTTTGACAATGATGGGGCAAGTCCATGGAACCCTTCTCAGAATAATGCTTTCAAATGAATAAAATAAAATGCATAGAAGTGCAAAGGAAATTAATTCTATTCAAATGCACTTATCAAAATAAGTGTTTTTTAAAAAACAAATTCATTGATCCCAAATTAAGAAGTCTTGCTCTAGGAACCTAGATGCAAGGGTATACATGATACAGCCTCTGCATGTATGTGATGACATTTTCATGGATAAGTTTAGTATCAGTTAGAATATGATAAGTGCATAGTGGATGCAAAAAGTTCTGGGAGCTCAGAGAAGAAAATATTCACTTGTAGAATCAGGGAAGACTTCAAAGAAACTTGGGTTTAAAAGATGAGTAAGATGTTAGTAAGGTTGGGATTGGAGAGATATAGCAAACCTAGAGAATAACAGTATTGGAGTGTTGGCAGAGGTGACAGAGCAAAGGACATTTGCAGAGGACAGTGGTTAATGCAATTCCAGTTTTATGGAGTAGTATAAAATAGTAGTCAGTAGGTAAGGTAGGGAGGGCAGAGCCAAGATGGTGGAGTAGGACAGACCTGTGAAAGCTCTCCCCCGTAGCCCATAAAATACCTGTAAAAAATGACTCTAAACAAATTCTAGAGCAGCAGAAGTTGCAAAACGACAGAGTGAAAGAGATTTCCAGCTCAAGACAGCCTGGAAGGCCGACTGGAAAGGTCTATCGCACCGGGCCCAGAGTGGAGTGCAGCCTAGCCTTATTTTTGGAGCCCTCTGCTTAAAGCCCCTGGGGGAGTCAAGTGACTAATCTGGGTCTCAGTCCTGAGTGACTGTCCTGGGGTGAGGAGGAGCTCTGACTGGCCTGGTAGAGCTGGTGGAGGCTCTGGAGAGGGAATTCTACTCACAGATCCTGGGCAGAAAAGCCTGTGGTTGCTCCCAGACCAGAGTGCAGGCCAGTAGAGGAGTAAACTCCTCTCCCCCGATTGTGCCACCTTGGAGGAACTGGGAACTTACAGGTCCCTAGAGTATACCCTCCATTTGACAAAGGACTCAAAAGTCAAGTAACTGACTGGGAAAGTGCCAAAAAAAGGGGAAAAATAAGACCACAGAAGGTTACTTTCTTGGTGAACAGGAATTATCTTCCATCCTTTTGGATGAGGAAGAACATACCATCAGAGAAAGACATAAAAGTCAAGGCTTCTGCATCCACCTCCAAAATCAATATGTAGTGGTCTCAGTCTATGGAAAAGCTCAAAAAGGATTTTGAAAAGTAAGAGAGGTGGAGGAAAAATTGAAAAGAGAAATGAGAGTGATGCAAGAAAATCATGAAAAGTGAGTCAACAGCTTGCTAAAGGAGACCCCCAAAAATGCTGAAGAAAATAGGTAGAGTAGGGGCATACCACAGGGGGTCTAGAGTGGCACACTTTATGGTGGGGCGGGGGAAGGCTGGCTTTTGAGTTAAAAGTAAATAAAAGGAAAAAAATTCAAAAGTAAATATGTTATGAAAGAAAAAAAGTCTACATAGTCTCTACCAGAATAGTTTATTTGTAAATAAAACAATTATGGAATATTGTAAGATAGTGGTTATGTGTGACTGATTATCATTCTTCACTGCCTATCAAGGTATTAGATTAGCTTTAGGGGAGATGTTTTCTATGACTGTGACTTTGTCAGCCCTCACTGAACCACTGGAGAAGGATCCTTCGGTATGGAATTGTGTTTCACTGAAGCAGATAAGTACCTGAGAGTCTGAGAGATTTGCGATGTTATACAGCTATAGGGGCAGCTAGGTGCTATAGTGATAGAGAGCACCAGGCCTGCAATCAGGAAGACTGAGTTAAGTTTAACCTCAGACACTTATTAGTATTATGATCCTGGGCAAGTCATTTCACCCTGTTTGCCTCAATTTCCTCATCTGTAAAATGAACTAGAGAAGGAAATGGGAAACCACTGTGGTCTCTTTGCAAAGAAAACCCCAAATGGAATCAAAAAGTCAGCTATGGAAATGACTGAACAGCATACAGCTATTATGTGTCATAGTCAGGTCTTCCTGACTGTGAGGCCAGCTCTGCCCATCTTGCCACAGAACCTCTATATTGACATATTTTAATTGTGTTGTTTTTATATATTCAATATTAATACATTCATTAGATTTAATATTAATACATGTATTAATACTTGACATTTCAAATACATTACAATGAAATATATATATTTGATATGTCTTATATGCTGGTTGAAGTAATTGTACTTTTATCAAAAAAGAATTATAAACTTGTGATTCATGGGTTTACATCAACAAAATTCAACAAACTTTTCTGGTCTACTGAATACTGAGGATTAAAAAACCCGAAACCAAGCCACTTCTGAGAGAATGCAATCTATGCAGATATGCACTGATCCACACCAACAGTCCCCACCTCTGCTAAAGAGAGAGGGAGGGGCCTTTCCCTATTTCTTCCTAGGGACAAAGTTTGGTTATTAAAATTACACTTACTCTCTCTTGGGTTTTTTTTCTTTGTCACATCCCATGTGCCCCCACCCTTTCCCCTCCTCCCCCACACATTCTTATTTTACTGGAAGTTCTCTCAAGGCTTCAGTTATATTGTTATCCTCTTTGTTTCCCCAGTGTTTTGCTTGGGTTTCGAACCCAGGTTTTCCTGACTCCTAGTATAGAACACAAAAAACATTTAAATATCGCATTGATTTGAAAATGTAAGCAGAAAAAAATCTTGTCTCTATCTTAAATCTTATGGACAGAAAATAAATGAAAGAAGTACAAGATTTCCCAGAAACTGTCTCCCCTGTTTCCTATGATCGTGTGATCTGAACTGCTAATTATGTAGGGAGAGCTTCATATATAGAGATGTTTAATCAATTGGCAAGCGGTTGTCAATAATTTGTATCTAAGGTGGCTTGCCATAGACAGGCTAATTGGGAGTGTCAGAATTATTGGGAAAAAAAATCTTTCTTTCCCTCTTCTGGGCAATTTGCCATAAGATATTAGTCTCCTTCTGTTTCAGAGAAGAGTACCCTTCAACTGCCACTTCCACCTTTGGGGATAACAAGTACCCTAGGAAGGGGCAAAGGAATGGACACATTCTGGGGCCAGCAAGAGAAAGGGGCTGGAAGCGCAGGGACAAGTCAGCATTGCCAAGTTAAAACATACGTATACTTGGAGAAATGTTTTGTGAGAGGTAATCCTAGAGTCAATAAGGAAACTCTCTGTCTGGTGTGCTTGGTTTCTCTGTCTTTAGGTAAGTGAAGTATTATCCCTGTTTTTTAAGATACCAATTTAGTTCAACTCACTTTCCTTTAAAAGTTATTAATATAATTTGTTTTTATATCACCTTTATTTCCAATTGTGTCTCTCCTTCCCTTCTCCCTACGGGGGAGCTATCCTTAAAACAAAGAAGAAGAAAACAATACAAAACTGTCCATGATGTCAGCCAAGTCTGATATTATATGTAGTATCCTATACCTACAGTCCTTTACCTCTGCAAAGAAGGCATTGGGCTAGATTCTCATATCACTGCTGGGAATCCAGGCTTGCTCATTATAATTTCATAGAATTCTGTTCATTTGTTTTGTTGCTGTTTCCATTTAAGTTTATTATGAACATTTTACAAACTCTGTAGCTTTGACTCTGAGGATTCACCATAAATGATATCCCATTTGGGGGGGGAAAGGAATGGGGAGGAGGGAATGTGTGTGTTGTAGGAACTAGCACCCATGCGTGGTGCCTCCTCCTAATGCAGTATCCTTTCCATTTAGGGTACAGTTAGAAATATGTTGCATTGCATTTATAGCACAGTGTTCTAGAGCAAAAGGAATCTTGTGGTTCCTTTGATCTCTGCTAATACAGGCAGCTTTTCACCCACTCATATCCTCAATCCTTTCTCTTTATCCTTTCACTGTTACATTCCCTCTTTCCATCCTCTCCCATTATGTAATCTTTCATTTAAACACTGTGTGTTCTGTTTGTTCAACGTCCCTTTCTCCCTTTCTGTTCTTACACTTCACTCCCTGACCTACCCTCTTCTCCCAGTGACACTGATCTCTGGGCTCTTCCACAAACAAGATCCTCCATCTCTGAGCTGCAGGAATTTTCTCTGGCTGCCCCGCCCCCACCCTCATGTCTCGAATGTTCTGCTTTCTCTGTTCTGACAACTGACTTCCCAGGCTTCCATTATGTCCCAACTAAATCTCAGTAAATTTTCCCTTATCCCTCTTAATTCCAGACAATTTGTCCCATATGTAGCTTGATTTGTGTCTGTTTGCTTGCATGTTGACTCCCCCATTAGGTTGTAAGCTTCTTGAGGACAGGGATTGTCTTTGGCCTCTTTCTTTATCCCAAATGCTCAGCACAGTGCCTGGCACATGGTAGTTGCTTAACAAATAAATATCTCTGGATTGATTGATGTGGTACCATTGAAAGCACAGAGCACCACAAATGGATTGGTAGGGATGGTGTAGATAGAAAAGTACTTTGTAAACCTGAGGAATAATCAAATATGGATTCCACTCCCAAGGATATTGTTGAAGGTGCCAGAGGTATATGCTCTGTCTCAGCCTTTAAGATTATTCTGACCATCTGGAAGGAACTGATAACTTTTTCTGCTGAGTCCTTTCTGACTTGAAAATTTCCATGTCCCAGCTCTGTTCCCCAAGAGGATACTTGGACACCAGCAGCCAAGCCTAAGTATCCTGCCTCCGAGGGCACTGGGACAGTCAGCAGGAGCAGGCCAGGCTGAGACGCACCAGACTCCCAAGGGACAGAAGATATTTATAGTTGATGAATAGGTGAAAAAGTTGGCTGTGCATGAAAGTTTGTTCTTGCCCCTTGGAGGGACAGGAGAAGAGTATTCCTTTGGCTCACCTCATCCAGGACCTGGAACAGGAGAGGACCTGAGAGATGTTCTCCATCCAAGTCAATTAATTTTACAGATGAAGAAATTGAGTCTTGTCCCAGATCCCAGAGCTGCTGGGACCAATTCTGCCTGGGCTTTACTGCACTTTTTCTTGTTCCTATTGTTGTTAATAAATGCTGGGCAGGCAGCAATCCCATCTGGCAGCATAGAAAGGACATAGAAAGGAGGAACTGGTAGCAACACTTCAATACTGATGAATAGGCACCTCAGTGATATGGCAAAAAGGTGCCTCTTTATTATAGAATTCTTAATTAAAAATGCTTCTTGAATACTATTAATTAGAGTGCCAGCTGGACTATTCAGTCTACTCTATTTTTAAAATAGAGTGCTTTTATAAAAGTTTGACCAGAACAAATCTGATCAATTGACCAAGAGCTATGTGATTGTGTGAGGGGACTCTGGGGGAGATGGACACGGGGGCAGAAGAAATAAACGCAGTTTCCCTCTTGGATCATAGTTAGAGGCCTCAGAAGCTAGCCAGTCCACTGCTTTCCCTCACCACCCCTCCTATTTTATAGATCATGAAACTGAGACCAAGGAAAGTCAAACAGGAACAAGCAGCAGGGCTAATATTTGAACTCTCAATCTTCTGGTAGCATTTTTCTCCTTAGGCTGCACTACTCTATTGGGATAGGGGATGAAGAGACATATCCACAGGAATGGATAATATAGTAAATGGTGTTGGGTAAACAGCAGCAGTAATATTGGGCTGCAACTGGCAAGGGAAAAGGTAGGGATTTTTTATTGGCCTTAAAGGAGAGGCAGACAGGGTTTGACCAGGCAGAGAGGAGAGGAAAGGACATTCCAGGAACAGCACTGGATGCTTGGGAGATGACAAGTGAGCCATTTGGACCCTGAAGGACTAGAGTAGCAGGATATAAGTCTGGAAAAGTTGGTCAGGGCTATATCATGTAGGATACTGAATGTGGTACTAAGGGGTTTGAACTTTGTTGTACTGGGCATGAGGATTCATTGAAGGTTTGTGAAGGGCAGGAACCGCATAGTCAGGCAAGAATTCTGGAAGGGATATCTGAGATGACCTGAAGAGAGGAGATCTGGAGGCAGGAAGGCTGGACAGGAGGAAGTTATGATTGTATAGGCATAAAGTGAAAGGGCATATTTTAGCTATAAAGATCCTTTGTTAAGGTTAAAAAAATTTTCAAGTCCCTACATAATCATAGTTAGGCATAGCTCAGGTTCCTCTAGTTCTGGAACTTCCTGAGATTGGAGTCTCATTCCAATGGTGGGTGATCATCCACTTAAATCTGTTGTTCGCAAAACCCCACCCAATGGGCACTTTATTGGTAGGCACACTTAAGACACAAGTAAAATAAGTTATTTAATCAAAATATGAAGCAAGGTACATTAAGGAAGTGAATTAGAAGACGAATGCTCTTCGTGCCCATTCCCAAGTGTCTTCTTCTATGACCTCCCACTATCCACACCCCTTCAGGCACTGCTGAGTCAACTCTGTGAAATTCCCGGATATCCCATCTCTTTAGGAGAAGGATACAGTTCCTCTCTAATCATGTACAAGCCTTAGGTAGGATACTGGAGAGAAATGTTCCCAAGCCGTCTTTGTTTAGTCATATCACAGCAGTGCCTCTCTGTTGGAAGCTTCCGTCACCCCTCAGGGACTGGACTGTTGCTTCCCACCTCTCCACCAATCTCTGGATTTACTTCTCTGTGTCACAGTTCTCTGTTCCTCCATCTTGAACCCCTTGTTTCTCTTTTCATACCACTGGCTTCCTCTGTGACATTACCCCCAAGATTTCTATCATCTCTTTCAATTGAATATACCAGAAGCTGCTTAGCTCACTCATAGACTTCTAAGGGATAGAGTTCCACAAAGTAACATTCATCCCCCCCAGTCTACCCCTTTACCCATACCATTAGTTTCTGTTGTTTGAGAAATAAATGACAATGAATGGTATGCCCATGAGCTCCCACAAGTATTTCTCCCCAAAGGTTACTTCACCCATAAATCAGAGTCACTAAATTTTCAAACTCTAGGTCAGGGTCTTTCATATGATTCCTATAATATATTCAGTTTGGTTCATTTTAGCAAATTTTGCTTCAACATTTAGAGGGTATTGAGCACTATGCTAGGTTCTATTGGAAATGAAAAGTTCAGATAGAATATAGTCCCCAGCCTATTGGGGGCACAGTATAGTAGGGACATATGACACATGCAGTGATAACTAAGATATCAAGTGTACATCATGCAGATAGAATCCGTGTGAGGCCTGAGGAGGGTGTGCTAAGTACAGAATTGGAGGAGATAAGGGGAGAGCAGAGCTAGCATATGAGTGGAGTTTTCAAGGGTTGGGGCATGATGTGAGCCAAGGTGGGAAAGCACAAACCATGTGCTGGGGATGGTGTGTAATCTGAGCTGACTGGTTTATAGATTATGTGCAGGGGAGTTAGAATAAGATACAGCTGGGATGGTAGGATGGTACCAAATAATAGAAAGCCTTGAATGCCAGGCTAAGTAGTTTAAATTTTGCTGATAGGTAACAGGGATCCATTGTAGGTTTTTGACAAGAAGATTTTGACATTACCAAAGGTATGTCATCCAGGAGCACTATAAAGAATGGTAAGGAAAAAAGGAAGGTAGAAAAACCTGTTAGAAACAATGGCAGCATTCCAGATGGGCGCTAATGCCATCCTTGTCATTCCCCCTGATGGCATAGACAATGAGGAGGAAGGGTAACATATTGTTTGCACTATAAAAGCTTTTCCACTTTTTTCATTAGGCAAGAATTAATACTTTGGTACTTTCACTGGCATCTTAAAAAACAAACCCAAACAACAGCACTGCTTCTGATCAATCACGTTGGATCTTTTCCCAGGACAGTTGGATGTTGTCCATGATACTTTGTGCTTCACTCACTGGCTCCCAGACCAAAATGTTGGGCAATCATGGAGCAAGATCAGGGCTTGGTCAAAATAGGTTTTTAAGAAATGAATTGCAGAGAATAGGGCATATGATAAAGAACATAAAGCCCCAACTCCTTAAATCTCTTTCGTTGACAATAAGTAGAGTACTTGTGCTTGGAATATGTCCTTGCAAGTTGGAGAGGCTAGTCCAGAATGCTGACTGAGCATGTGCTGATTTGATCATTAAATATTTTTCTCACAACTTCCACCTCTTTCTGCCTTCAGGTGGTATATCCATATTATTATAGCTCCCCGAAAATGAATAGACACTGTTAACATATTTTTCAACCACAGGTCTTTATGAAATACTGAGTGTGAGTGTATTGGTTATTACGGTTATCTGCCTATAAAGGTCCGTGGTATTCTTTTCAACAAAAGTCCCTCTCAGCTCCAGCATTCTGTGTCTTTTCTGAAGGTAGCATTTTCATTTCATCCCTCTTGTGCTCATGTGTTCTATGAATGATTCATGAACAGGCAAAGGAAAGGTTCCCTTTACCTTTCTACCAATTAACCCATGTCTCAGTTCCTACTTCCCTTGTGCCATGTTTTCTTTATGCAATCTCCAGGAATAGTTGAGAAAGAATTTTTAGTCTTCCACTGTCCATCCCTTAGACCTACCAAGGAGCAGAAGTCCTCCATTACTGGCTTCCTTTTCCATTTTGAAACAAATAATTGATTCTTTCAGTGTACTCTGGTTTCAGCAGGTGACACAATGGATGGAGTGCTGGACCTGGAGTCAAGATGACTTATTTTCCTGAGTTCAAATCCAACCTCAGACACTTCCTAGCTATGTGACCCTGGGCAAGTCACTTAACCCTGTTTACCTCCGTTTCCTCATCTGTTAAATGAGCTCTAGAAGGAAATGGCAAACCACTTCATTAAGTTTGCCAAGAAAACCCTAAATGGGATCACAAAGAGTTGTATACAACTAAAATAACTCAACAAAATTAGGGAGTGACTTAGAAGTTAGGCCCCATGAAACTCATCTGAAATGGCCACTCATTTAGTTCAGGGATTCTTAACCAGTTTTGTGTCATAGGCCCTTTTGGCAGTCTGGGGAAACCTTTGGACTCCTCAGAATAACATTGCTAATGCACAAAATAAAACACATACGACAACAAAGGAAACCATCTAAGGAAAAGTTACTTAATTTGAGAAATCTAGAAATCCCCAGGAGTGTCGCTGAGTTCTAAGCTTCCTTTGACACTGATGTGTTCCAGTGGCTTTGAATGACAGTAACTGAAGATTTGTGTGAAGATTAAGATCTAATAAATGTTTTCTTGACTTTACCTAACTATGGTAATTATTGGGTGTGGGGTTCAAACTTGAGTTTATGTTTAAATAAATACTTTTAAATCAGAAATGATACTCTATTTCATTTGAATATTTATAATTCTGTTAAATTACTTGTGTGGGAGAATTATTGGACAGGTATTATTGGATGTAAACTTTAGAAGGCTTGAGTTCCAAGACCAGCTCAGTATTTTGCTAGCCACCTGACTTTTAGATAAAATTGTTTCATCACTCTGGGCCTCATTTTCTTGTTCTGTAAAACAAGAGTGTTAGGCACTGTGATTTCCAAGTTCTTTTCCAGAGTACCCTGTAACCCATGGCTGCTGATATTTCTGTAAGTCATTCTTTAGAGAGAATTCATCTTTGCCAGGTGCTTGACCAAGGAGAATCAGTTTTAAAAAGCTATCCTCTTCCTCACTTTGGGAGTAGGAAGCTGTCACTGAAAGAGGGAGGGTCACTTCTGACAATCTCCCACAAACCTTTAACTCAGCGAGGTGGATAAGAGTTTGATGAAGATAGTGCTGGATTTACAGCTAGAGGACCTGCATTCAAGTTCTGTTTCTCCTCCTTACTACCTTTATGACCTTGGGTAAGTCACCTATGAATGCCAAATGCATACTTGCCAAAAAAAACTATTTTATGGAGAACTCACACAGGGCAAGTGCTCATATGATGGTTGGAAGAAGCCATACAAGAGCACTCTCTTAAGTACTTTGGAATTGATTGTGTGACACTGGCACAGGACCACTCAGCATGGTATGCCCTCATTGGAGAAGGTGCTGTGCTCTATGAACAAAGCAGAATTGGAGTAGCTCAAAAGAAACCCAAGATGTGCAAATTTAGAGAATCCATGCCAAAAGTTCACATGTGCTTTTTGTGCCCGACCTGTGGTAGAGCACTCCGAGCTCGTATTGGTTTGATCAACCACAGTCAGATGCACTGTGACTTGACTCTAATATAGTGTTGTCATGAAGAACAACCAAAAACAAAATGTTTTATGACTCCTAAAATGAGGAGGCTTGATTAGATGACCACCAATGTCCTTTCTAGGTCTAATATGTTCCTATTTTGGTCTCCTTACTATTTGTTAAAGATGCCTTTGGTTTGTCTTAAAGATGCCTACAGTTTATCTTTAACTTCTATTGAGTTATTTTTCTGGGTATTTATCTCAGTTGAGCATGAATTTTGGTTCAGGTTTTGTCTTTATAGAAAGAGACTAGATGAGGAGCTGGGTTTGAATTCCTCCTCTGGCCCTCAGAGCGTATCTGTGAGAAACTGGGCAAGCTCAATTAACATTCCTTGTAAAATGAGAGGATTAAGCTGGTTTATCTCTAAGATCCTTCCCAGTTTTAAATCTTGTTATATTATGGATAAATGGTATCTTGGAACTATGGGTTTGGGCTTACTTCAGGAGGTAGTAGAATGGAAGGGCCTGGTGTGCTACGATCAGTAGGGCCACTAAGAGTCAGGCATGACTGAACAACTGCAAAATATTATGGAAGTCTGTTCTTGAGAACCCTCTTGATTGATGGCTTAGAACCTTGTTCAAAGTGTTCCTCCTCAACAGTTTCTCACAAACTAGATAAATTTCTCATTTGCCTTTTAAAACAAATCTGCCTCTTGCTTTAGACACAGGCACGTGTCAGATGTTAGATGTTCAGACTCTGAGCTCTCTTCTCCCGGTGGCCTGATTCCAGTGTATCGGAGCATTTTGTGATGCTCAGGAATCTCTTTGGGGAAGTTGATGATGTAGAATTGTGGCTTGGATTCTTTTCCTTTTACAACTTTTTGTGGGGAGTAAGGGAGGCAACTCAGAGTCACTGACATTCTCCAGTACCATCCATTGTGTTAGCAAGTTAATAGCACATGTGAAAAGTAGCCAAGTGGACTATAGGTCCTTACTGGTTGGAGCACTTGCACCAACTTTATTTGGGTGCATATAAGTAATGATTGAGTCTGTGTATCTCAGAAGCCATCTAAATAATCCAATTCCTGGCCCCTCTTTGGCATTTCTTTCATTTCCTTGTCTACCTCTCTTCCAGGCTCATTTCTGAATGTCCTCTTTGTACTCTGTTCTCTGGACTCCTCTCTATACTCTGTCAGTAGTTCATGTTTTTATGGATTTTAAGTGAATATGACACTGCACTAGGAGTCAAGACAATCTGAATTTCAACGTGTGACCCTTAGCAAATCACTTAACTTCTGTCAGCCTCAGTTTCCTCATCTGTAAAATGGGGATAATAGTAGCACCTACCTCCCAGGGTTATGAGGATCAAATGCGATAACATATAGAAAGCTCTTTGCCAGCCTTGAAGTGCTAGATAAATGCACCCTGTGGTTTTAAGGTTTATAAAATACTTTGTTCACCCAGTCTATGAGGAGGCAAATTCAAGGCTGCTTATTCTTATTTTGTAGATAAGGAGATATGCCTTCTAAAATTAAAAGCTCATCTTATTCATCCACTCAGCCCCTAACATGGTGGAGAACTGGAGCTTAAGAGCTCACAAATATGTATGTGTTCAGTCACTGTGGTGCTGGTAGGCATTACCTTAACCCTATTCAGCAGTCCTGGGCTCTTCTGGTTATCAGTCAGTAATCTCTGGTCCCTCAGTTTCACCATCTCTCTACAGGGCAGCACCAATTCATTGTCAGTGGGAACGTGGATTTGTGGATTTACGAAATTGCAATTGTATCTGAAGCTGATGCCATTGGCAGAAACATACTATCCCTCTGAACTTGGTGTATTTCAGTAAGTTGATGCTGCAGAGAAGCAAACATGTTTAAATGATGCATAGTGTTCTTACCACAGAATCAACAAGCATATAAACAGTAATAATAGAAATATAAGTCATAATGATAAAATATCTACCAAGTAGCAGTTACCATACCACTCTCCAAAATCCTGGAAATGTCTGGAGGTCCAGTGAGGATATAGTGTAGTTCATGTGCTCTGTTAAAGCACAAAGTTGAGGGTGAACCAAGTAGTAGACCGTACCTTACAATCTTAGTACCAGTTATTTGGGTGCTGATGCCAAAATCCTGGAGGCACTTTGGACTTGGAACTTGGGCACCAGGAATGGATTTGAGATTCAGGTGAAGCCAGGGTCTGGCTATGACCAAGTTATGGAGCTTAATTCTGGCAGGCTTGTTGGCAGAGATCACTGACTTCAGACAGCAGCCAGAAGCCACTGTGAAGCAGGGTAAGTGGAGTCAGAGACCAACCCTGGAAAAGGCCTCCAACCTTGTGCTTCATGGTGAAGTCTTCTTGCTGTGGCAGTGCCTTGTTGAGGTCCTTTGGGCCTTCAGCTGAGGAGTGAGGACCAGCAGGAGGGTGAGTTGTTCTCTTATCTTCAAGGAATCAGGATTATAGACCCAAAGCAAGAAGGGTCCTGAGAGATCATGTAGTCCAGGGCATCTTAAACTCCAGCTCCATAGCGCTTCTTCAACTGTGGATAAAGAAACACTGATTTTTCTAGTCCAGCTTCTTCTCATTTTACTTAATCAGTGTATTTGTTTTCCTCATAATTCTTGAGAGGTTTTTCAGGTTTATATTTGGAGATGTGAAACCTACAACTCTGCTGGTTTTCTACACATTAAGTAAATATGCTGTACAAAAAAATAAAACAAAAGCCAACCCTAGAAAGCAGCTAAATTATGGGCAGATAATTCATTTTAGATAAAAGGAAAAAATTCTCTGACCACTAAGTATTTGGTAGAGGTGGGCTTGGCAGAGAGCTTAAAGCTGAACTGGAGGAAGCTTTATCTTAGATGATAATGTGAATCAGTTGGAAAATGATGAAGCTTCCTACCTACTCAACTTTTCTGGAAAGCTTCTACTTGGAGGAAGATATTCTTATATTTATGTGTATGCAATTCAGAGGTGACAGGCAAAGTCTTATCGTAATTATTCATTCTTACTTAACTTCTTCACTGCTAGGAGTAGAAGCTGGTGAAATGTGTAAAAGGATACTTCCTTCCATCTGAGTTTAGAGGCAGTCAACTTAGAAATAGTGAGGAGGTTGGGGAGAGTTCTGGGAAAAGTATAAATATATACTTTACATTTGCCCCGCCCCCCCCCAAAAAAATGCAAATCCTCTAGCTGACAGACACTGAGTGTGTTACCTGGCCTTTTCTTTTTGAGGCAATGAGAGTTAAGTGACTTGGCCCAGAGTCATACAACTTGTTAGTGTCTGAGATCAGATTTGAACTCAGGTCCTCTAACTCTAGGACCAGTGCAGCCTAAATTCTTAATTATTAGTTCACGTTGTAGCAAGGATTAATTGACAGACGATTTAGAGTAAAAATGACTGGTGGTGGAAAGGACCATGATTTGCAGTTGTCAAGAGTGAGGAATGGAAAGATAACAGGAAAGCCAATACAACTCTCCTGATCTCCGTTCTCCCTTCTCCAGCTACCTGTTGGGCATCTTGCGTTGGATCTTAAACTCAGCACATCCAAAGCTGAATTCATTGTTTTTCCCCTAAACTGTGCCTTTTTCTTAACTTCCCTCTTACCGTTGAGGGTCCCACCATCTCTCCAGTCACCTAGACTCACAATAAAGCTGTAATCCTCCACTCCTCACTCTCACCTCCATGTCCTGTCCACTCTACTTTTGCAGCAGCTCTTTTCCACGCCCATCTCTTCTTTGACCCTGCCCCCACTCTGGTGCAGGCCATCATTGCCTTCTCCCTGGCTTTTTGACTGCTCTTCTCTGCCAAGCCCAGGTCTCCGGTGTCCTTCCGTCCAGATTCCAGTGCCTGTGTGTCCTCTCTTTGGCCTCTCCCTACCTGCTCATTCCCCCTCACCTCCAAGTAGTCTGCCATCCCGAGACATTGTTTTCCTGCTGTTCTTCACACAAGACACCACATCCCTTGACTCCGGGCATGTTCACACTGTCTCCCCATGTCTGGAACTCTCCCTCCTTATTTCCACTTCCAATTTCTCCAGTTTATCCTGGTATATCTTGTTTGTTTGTAGCCATGTGCATGTTGCCTGCCCCGTAAGAATGTGAGCTCCTTAAAAGGATATTTTAACTTTCTTTAAGGCTAAACCATTCAAAATTGTTTAATAATCCATGTTTGGCTCATCTTTGGGTACTGGGGATCGGAGGGACAATGGAAGACTTGGGCCAATGATTTCAGTGGTTTAGCCAGCTCCTAATGAGGAATATTACTCGACCAGTACACAGTACAGATTAGCACCCTTTGATGATAGACTAAAAGAACAATAACCACCGAGGATCTCCCTACTGAGGCATGCCTCTCTTAGTCTGTTTCCATTTTTTAACCAGATTTCCATGAGAGATAATATTTCCAATTAAGAAAATCTTAAAAAAAAAACAACAAACCATCCTCTCAGTGTCTCCCATTTAGCCCCAGGCTTGTCTCCTGCAGCAGCCCTTTCATTATTCTTAATCATTCTCTCAGTGCATCTTAAACTCTGGTTTTCACCTGCAGTTTAAGAAGTGCTGAAGAGGTTATGAGTGGAAGACATTTAAGAAGGGTTGTAGTCATACTGCATTATCAAAGATAGGAGAGAGATTAAGGAGAACTGAGCATCTGGTGGAGAAGGACTGAAGCCACCTACCCAGGTAGAGTGTGAGATCCTGGGAATGTGCCTGGCCAAAGGTCAAGTATTTGCTGCAGGCTCAACCCCACAAGGGATAGAAGTCTCCAGAAGTGACTTTGTAAGGCTAGGAAGTGAAGTGATCTCTCCAAGGGGTTAGAGGCTGCACATTATAGTCAATTCCAAGAGCTTGAGGCGTATCAGAATTCCAGTGCTCAAGTTTATCATACAGCATATCAAATGAATTTTTCATAGGAGTCTTTTTCTTTAAAGAACAAAGTGGAAAAAATTCCCATTTTTCATCTCTCATGTACTTTATGGAGTTGATAAGTGTAGTGTGCCCTTTAAAGCATTTGGGGAAGGTGGGGAGAAGGAATGTAATGTATGTAAGCAGGATGGTTTTTGCAAGTTAGAGTTGTGGGAGAGACTTGACAAATTTGTAAACATTACCTTGGGCTTCTGAGTGAACAAAGAGTTATTACTGAATGAAGAAAAAATAACAATCAAATTCCTAATGCCTCTCATCAGAAACAGAACCCATTTCTTTAAGAACCACTTCAAATTAACTCAAAGATTAATAGGGGAGAAGGGTTAGAAATTAAAGGCAAGAATAATGAAGGGGGGGAACACAGTACTATGGATGTGTGGTACATTTCATTAAGAAGTGGTCTGTTCGTGAATTGCTCAATTACATTTTAGCAAAATCTAATCTGAGTAAGGGAGAGCTGACTTGCAGAGATAGTTTAGTATAATTCCCTCAGTACTTCTGAAATATAACTACGCAAGGAACAGTATAATGAAAAATAATGTGGAGGTAGCTGGGGGCTTACCTTAGGATCTGTGTTCATTGCAACAAATGACACTTAGACTGCAGTGTTCCCATAAAGATTATTGTCTCTTATGTAATAGGGTTCCCATTGGAATAGATTTGAGAACAGCTTGGACTGTGTAGAGGTAGAGTACCTGTAGGAAGAGGTCTTAAGAAATTGCTGAATACCTTTATGATTTTGAATTTAGTGGTGGGCCATCCACTGGAATCCCTCAACCTGAGCTTGCGCTAGTTTGGAGATATCTGACCCCCTCTGACCCCCTGCGTGATCTTTATATTGGATCTTTCCCTTTGCTTTTGTAAAAGGAATAATAGGAATACCTGGTAATTTACTCACCATTCCATTGTTGGGAGAGCAAAGGGGAGTTTGGGGAAGGGATTTAGATGGGGAAGCCAAAGAATATAGGAAAAATTTTGAGGACTCAGCCTTAAATTTTGTTGGAGTTGTATGAACTCAGCTAAGTTGAGAGTAAACTATCTCAAGTTTAAATACCTTAAACATAGAAAAGAAAACAACTGAGTGTTCTTTCATGTTTTTACCCCCTTCAAAATAAATAAGATTAGTTATTATTTGGCTGAGTAATAGCAGTTGGTTAGTTTAAGATTTTATTTTCAAATGGCATTTCCTAGTGTGGAGAAGTTACTTTCTATACTTTGTCACTTTTGTTGACTTATACCAGCTTGTTGCCTCCAGGCTAGGGAGGAATTGTAAGGAAAGAAACTTTGTACACATTCTGTATACCTGAGATTTTTTGTTTTGTATTGTGTTTAACTTTTAACAGTCCTTCCAAGAGCAATTTGGAACCATGCCCAAAGGGACATAAAAATGTGCATACCCTTTGACCCAGCAAAATACCACTTCTAGGGTTGTATCCCAAAGAGATCATAAAAATAGGAAAAGAACCCATGTGTACAAAAATATTTATAGCAGCGCTTTTTTGTGGTGGCCAAGAACTGGAAATCGAGGGAATGCCCATCAACTGGGAAATGGCTGAGCTAATTGTGGCATATGAATGTAATGGAATATTATTGTGCTGTAAGAAATGGTGAATAGACAGACTTCAGAAAAATCTGGAAAGACTTACATGGACTGATGCTGAGTGAAGTGAGCAGAACCAGGGGAACCTTATACATAGTAACAGCCACAGTATGCAAGGACAGTTTCTGATGGACTTAAAACATTCCCAAAGGACTCTTGAAGCAAAATTTCATCTACATCCAGAAAAAGAACTATGGAGTCAGAATGAAGAATGAAGCAGACTATTTTCTCTTTTGTTATGTTTGGTTTTGCTTAGTTTTACTCATGCTGTCTCCCATTCGTTTTAATTCTTCTGTGCAACATGACCAATGTGAAAATGTGTTTAGTAGGAGTGTAAGTGTAGAGCCCATATAAGATTGCATGCCATCTTGAGGAAGGAGGGGGAAAGGAAGGAGGAGAAAAATTAAAACTGTTGGAAGTGATTGTTGAAAATTGAAAACAAATAAATAAATTTAGAGGGAAAAAATAAAATTACTATACCTGGAAAAATTTTGAAATAAAAGTCCCTCCAATAAAAAATAAAGAAAATAAGCCCAACATACATACGCTGAGTAGAAAGAGAGCTCTGCTCAGACTTTTGTATTGTTACAGGAAAAATATTCCTTCCGAATTCGTGTGATAAGTAACTGCTACCTGGTAGCACTGTCACAATGCTGAGATTCTAGAGGTTAAAACCTTGATTTGTCACATTTAAGCACAGGTGCAAAGCCCAGGAAAATAACTTTGAACCCCTATTAAGGTTCTAACAAAATTGGTGTGATTTCCAATTGTGTCAGAGACAGAAAAATAATATATATTCATACAAGTCTTGCATATTCTCTTAGGCCGTAAAAGTTTAAGAGACTTAATTAAACAGAATCATAACCTCCCACATCCTCTAAGGCCATAAATGGTGAACAAACTTAGTCAGACTTAACAAACCAAGACGAGTTGCAGATTTAAACACTGAATTTGCAGAATCCACTGTACCAAGCTATAGAGTGAGATGGGAGATTTATGTGCCAAAAAATAACCACTGATTCCAAAGCTGGTTGGGATCGTTCTACAAATAGAGTTGGTTTAAAACTCCTTGGAAGAACTGAATTAAAATTTGTAGAATTGAATTAAATTTTGAATTGAATTAGAATATATTCCCTTCTTCCTCTTTTTTGGTTTTCTTTTCTCAGGGATTTCTAAAAATCTTCCTTTAATGTTACCATTCCATGATTGAGATTTTAGTCAAATCAGTTAACGTTAACTTCCCAGTAAACAGACTTCAGCTAGCCAAATCACCTCCTAATATGTAAAGGCAGCCCCAGACTCCAGCACAATAAAGATTAATAAAAGAAAATAAAAAATTTCTCATAACAGTATTGGAGGTAATGGTAACCTTTCTTAGAATGGCCTGGAAAACAGACTCTGATCCAGAGGACCGGATGGGGAAATGAGGTGTTTTGTTTTTTTTTTCTCCAGCCTATTTGATCCTTCACTACTTGTCTCTGTTGCTTAATCTGAAACAGTCTGTTTCCAGAACATCAAACATGGTGTCAAATATAGACATAAAAGTAAGCACTAGAACCAAATAACATTCTACTTTTAGATCATTTCTGCTGCTTGCTCCTTTAAATTAGTAAGGAAACGGAGTTCGCTAGTTTCCATTTTCTCTGTTACAAATCATTCTTGGGAATCTTTCCTGCTTACTGAATAACTGGTTGCTTCTAAAACTAGTTGCTAATTACAGGTGATGAATACACAGTTCAAAAATAATTTTACCAAGAAGAAAGTGAATATATAGAAGAGGATAGAGGATATTTTTTTTTAATATTCCCAGAACATTTTCTTTTTAAAAAATTAATCCATTGAGTCCATCCTCTCCCCACCCCCGTTGGTGTCATTCCATAAAATTTCCCTCCTTAGTAAGAACCAGCAGCAGCAAGTGCTAGTACCTTGTTGGAAAGATTCCAGAGTTTATCAGTGGATAAATTTAATTTTATGTGTGTGTGTGTGTGTGTGTATGTGCACACGCTGTCTGTGTGTAGTACAAAAATTTGAAAAATAAGTGTTCTTTTGGAAAATAATGCTTAAGGAATTTGAGACATGTTAAAAGTCTCCAGAGGCAGTTCAGAATATTTATTAATAAAGCAGTGATTAAATATGAATAAATCAAATTCTTTAGCAGTATTGGAAAGTGTACCTCGATTCTCACTGTAATTCTGTCACTGATCAGCTTTGTCATATTGGGCCAAGGATATGTTGCTTAATTGTTCAATGACTGAGTTTTCTTAGCTGTCAAATAGTGGTATTTGTCCTACTTATCCTATGGCATTCTTGTGTAAGGATTAAATAAATTAATGTATGGGAAAGAATTTTGAAAAAATAAAATGCTATGCAAGTGTACCATAGTTTGTGAAACCAGCATGTTCTTTCTGACTGTCCTAGTTCTTGGGTAGATGTGCACGTAAGAGAAGTTTTTAAGAATACCATAAGGCAGCAATTTCCAAACTTCAGAAACTGTTCTTTATTATTACTATTTCATGACATCCTAGCTTTGTATTGCATTAGTACAGGTGATTGTACTTGTAATTATTGATTGTAATTCCTTTGGGGAAAGAATTTCCTAATCTGGGTTTTAGCACATGAAATTCAGTTTGAAGTCCATCACTAAGAAGCAATATGGACAGCTAGATTTCAGCTACTAAAAAACATTATATATTAACATAAGACTAAGTTGATTTAAATATTAAGGAATACCAAAATACAAACATAAAGGGAAAAAATCCTAACTTAATGACCTAAGTGATTTTGACTTATCCTGGGCTACACTTTCTCTATGTTTTTAAATTCATACATTTCTTTAATTCTGCGGAAAATCTTTCTGTCTCATGTTTTTAGAAACCAAACATGATTCCAAATCTTTTAAAATGCTAAGTAGGCTTGGTGTTCCCAATTCCCTTGTGCATTGATGTTGGAAATGTCTTTACAAACAATTTCTATTTAGAAAATTATAAAAAATCCTCTCGCTCTTTCTCTTTTCCCCCCTCCCTTCTCTTTCTCCTTCTCATATCTTTTATTATTAATCCATGTCTTCTAAGAGCATAGAGTCAAAATGTGTGTCAGCTGGAAAGGAACTGAGTGTGTATCTTTCCAAACCTCCTCATTTCACAGAAGAAACAAGTTTTGTCTTGGGAGGATGACTGATTTCCCCGAGACCGTATAGTTTTACTTGAGGAAAATGGACAAAAACTGAGTCTCCTGACATCTAGTCAATTTAATAGCATTCTGGCTTTCTACTCCCCTAAAACTCAGCACAAATGAGGGAGCAATAAAAAGGGTAAATCAAAGGAAACTCGAAAAGGTTTTATAGGTATCTGGATGATAACTAGTAGACTATTTTCTCCAATTCTTCCATTCCTCACTTGTATGCAGACCCTCAGTGTCTGTGTCAGAATATCCTTCTTGGATTTAAATGTACAATATTGAGAAAGAAATGGGTCTTGCATTGACATTAGCTCTGTCTTTCCCTTGCACACATTCTTTATTCACATTCTGAAATTCTCTATGGAGCTATTGGTATGTGGCTGCTGAATTTGTCCTTTCACCAATTTCCTCCAAACACTGTACTCTTTTAGTTGATGATTCTCCAGTTTCTGTCATCTGTGATGCCTTCATGAGATTAAGGTGTAGCCTGGGGTCAGACTAATCTGTCTTCGCCCCTATCTTTCTCTGTCACTTTTTTGCTGTTGTCTGCAACATGCCCCTCCTACCTAGCTCCAAATCCACCATCCTCTTCCCTATTGATAATCTGGAGCAGAACTAGAGACTTTTGGGGGCAGAGAGAATAGCCCAAATACGATATAGAACCTTGTCAGATATGTTCTGTAGCTGAGAAGAAAGGTGATGGGACCAGTCCTGGCTATAGCACAGTACAAAGAACACAGTGTATAGAGAGAACCAGAGAACTTGGATTTGGATCCTGCTTCTGTTCATTTCTATTTGTGTGATCTTAAGAAAGTCACTTAACTTCTGGACTTTGGTTTTCTCATCTGTGTCATGAGAGGGTTGAACTGAGTAGCATTTGAGATTCTGTTAGATTCTAAAACTGTAGTCCTGTGGTCAGTCACCACTGAATCAAGGACACAGGATTAGTGACAGTGATTTTGTTTGGGCTTAGACGTGTTTTTTATGTATTTCTGTGTTCATTAGTTATCCCCTCTTCCATGTTTCTCAATGACACTCTTGTTCCTAATAAGATAACTCCTATTTTAAAGTACCTTTCTTCCAAGAGCAAAAAGATGACCCAGGTGATACATTTTCTCATATCTATTTAGAAATTCAAAACTTTCTACTTTTAAACTGACTAATATATGAAGTACTAGCATTGGTATACTATGGTCCATGGGGTCACAAAGAGTAGACAGTTTATATAGAGCTTATATACAGCATATATTAGGGAAAATATATACACAAAGGGATGTATATACGTGTCAAGAGGAAGTATACACATACACAGGCATGTGGGTATATATAGGTATATGCAGTATATGTTTATGAGAGTTGACCAGGGAGTCAAGATGATCTGACAGCAATGTTCTCTGACACATACTACCTGCAGAAATCAAGGGCAGTCAGGGCAAAAATTAGAAGCAGGCTGGCATGGTGGATAGGGCCCTGAACTTGTGGTTAAGAAGACCTAAGTTCAAATCCCACCTCTGATGCTCATTATTTGTGTAACCTTGGACATTTCACCTCGCCTTCCAGGGCCTCAGTTTCCTCATCTGTAAAATGCCTGAGTTGGACTCCAGGGCTTCTAAGATCTCTTCCAGTTTTAAATCATTGATCTTTATCCCTTCCCCTCTCGGTGCTCTGGGCAGCTCTCTAAGATTCTAAGTTGCAGGCTTGTTGAAGCATTTCCTCTCAGAGGAATTCCCTGTACCAATGAAATCTCACGTCCAAGCCAAAAATGTATATGCATATACAAGGGGAAAAAAATTAGATGGTTTCCAGCATTCAATTTAGCAGGTGCTACTGAGGGAGGCTGCTCTTATAATTTATGGAAGACTATTGTTGGAAGAAATCCCCTTAGATAATAGCTGTGCAGGAGTAGTTTGTAGATTTGGGGTTCCATCCTGTCCCCCATTCTCTTCCCTCCTGTACTGTCAAATCAGTTCATTCATAACTGTAACTAAGTCTAGTTATTATTTGACAATTACTAAGACTCATGTTCCCTTTATGAATTACCATTCACCCGTATCCTTGTAACGAGGGCACGATAGATGTAACTATTGTACTAGACACAGTAGCAAAAGGCGGGCATTGTAGACTCAGTCTGCTGTTTCAAAGCTTCTCTGGTCTGTTGGCATCTCTGCCTCACACTTTTACTTGCACCTCATTCTTGCCATCTGTATTTGGAATATAATAACACCTCACATGAGTATTTTGGGGTAAGAGTCTGAGATGAAGCACTTGGGATTCATAAATGAAAGGTGCTTTGCGTGGGGGGAAGGGTTTTGTTTCTAAGCTCTTGTCTCCCACACAAAATTTTTACTCTGAGACTTAGAAGTGTTCTTAAGACACCAAAATATGAAAGGTTGAGCATAACAATAAGTCGATATTTCAGGACCTGTGGGAATGAGGCAGATCTCAACTTTTGTAGAACTTCTGATATTTTAGCCTTAGATGGGTTAAGTGCAGTGGAGAAAGAGCACTTGGGTTCACATCCCAATTCTGCTTTAATCCACCTGCCTTTCAGTTAGGCAGCTCTCTACTCACTTTGCCAGGCTGCCTCTAAAGGACAAATTAATATGGAGAGGGAGCACTAAAAAGTAGATAGATGAGGAAAAGTCATGTGTAAGGGGTCAATGGTATCTAAGCTGAGGCTTGTAAACAGCCAGAGAAGAACTTTCCAAAAACAGGGGCATTGCCTGTGCAAGAGAAGTCTGTTGTGACTTCTCTAGGAAGGAAACTTCTATTAAGAGACTCATTTGAGAACTAGAGAAGATCAGTCCCATTACACACTAAACTTCTACAGGTGGAACGCTGTAGAGCAGTAAACAAACCAGTGCATATTTGCCTGGGTGCCTTGTAAAATTTTTCATAAAAATTTAGCCATACTGGGTATTGGCTTCCCAATGGAGCATTTCTTTGCTGCCCTGTAGATAGTCAAAATGGGATGATATTACAAGAAAGACACTTGAAACATCAAGGATTCATGCAAAATGAGGGCCTCAAACAGAGTTTATTATGTTTCCATTGAATTTTTAAAAGCCATGGCAGCAATCATGATCTCAGAGAAGGAAAAAGTAAAAATTGACCAAGCAAGAAAACTACATTATTCTTAAAGGTCCCATAGATAAAAAAGTAGTAATAATACTCATTATCTGTGTACCAAATATCATAATACCAAAATACTTAAAGGAAAAGTTAATCAAATTAAAGGGGAAAATGGCAAAATTATGTAAGTTGGGGACCGAAATGTATTATTCAGATCCTTTTCACAAAAAAGAAATATAGCAAAAAAAAAAAAATTAGAAATAAGTTATGGCCCAGAATAGGAATTAGAAAAGTCAGATATGATAGCTTTCTGCATTGCTGAATGGGAATAGAAAGGAATATGTGTATTTGCAGTTGTGCATTGCACATTTACAAAAATGGTCCATATGCCAGGAGGGAACACTTTAAAATGGATAAAAACAAGAAGTAGTAAGCATGTATTTTGCTGACAACAATATAATAGAAATTATAATCAATAAAATGTCCTAAGAAAAAGTTCAAGCTTAAATGAAAACTAATCTGTTCCTAATGAACTAGCAGACCAAAGAACAAACAGAAATAATAGATTATTTCAGTAAAGAAAAATGAGACCAATGAAGCCTTATGCTAATACTGAGGAAACATATATATATATATATATATATATATATATATGTATATATATGTGTGTGTATATATATATATATAAACATTCATTTGAAAAAGAGAGAAAGAACATTTCAATGAATTGGGCAGCTTTTAAAAAAATTAGATCTGTAATAAATTCAGTATGTAACTATAAATTTGACCTGTTGTTTTCTGCATATTTTTAAAAGAAGATTCTTCAGTGACCCTTTTTCTTTTTTTCCCCTACCATCCCACTCAACCCCAGTTGGAAAAAGAAAAGAGTTCACGTAGTAAATATATATAATCAAGCAAAATTTATGCATATCTTATTAAGCATTTTGGGTGATAATCTGGTATTTAAAAAGAAGAAATTTATTGTTATCAAAAAGAGAGAATTATCAACGAAGAAAGAGGAAATTATAAGAAACTTTTGTTCAATTATATTTTAGAAAGAGTGATCAATTAAACAATGAATATTTGCAGAAATAGGACATATCCATGTTAACATAAGATGGAATAGAGAATTTTATTTAAATTCACCAGTCGCCATAAAAATAAAGTATGAACAAATTATAAAGGAACTCCCAGTGAGGATGGGGAGAATCTATAACCCAAGGATTTATAAGTGAATTCTATCAAGCATTCAAAGAAAAATTAATTCTAATTTTGCAATAAATTTGTTTAAAAAAATAGGGGGAAATGGCATTCTATCAAATTCCTTCCAAAAGATATCCTAATACTTATACTGTGAGAAGTCCAGGAAAGAAAACTTTAGATCAACACATGTAATTAACATCAGTGCAGAACTGTTGAATAAGCTCTTAGCAAAGAGGTTACAGCAAAGCATTACAAAGATTATACACTCTGAACAGTTAGGAATTATACCAGTAATGCCAGGTTGGCTCAGTAACAGACAATAAACATGAATCTATATGAATAACAAAAGCAATACAAATCTTATGATTCTATGAACAAAGAAAAACTTTTGACAAAACACCAGAGCTTTTAATGTTATAGAAATCATAGGAATAAATGCAGTTTTTTTTAATAAGGTAATTAATATTTATCTAAAACCAAGAGTAAGCATCACCTATAATGGAGGACAAGAGCCTTTCCAATAAGATGAGGGATAAGCAAAGGTGTCCATTGTCACCATTATTATTTAATATAGAGATAGAGACTCAACCCATGATTGCATTGGTATAAGGAATTCCCAAGTGAGAAATCTCTGTCTGCAACTTAAAGCTAGAAGGTTGACTTTAACACTGAGAGATTGTATTACTTTCTGAGGAGGTCACACAGTTTTTGTCAGAGGCGGAAACAGAGCTCAGATCTTCCTGACTTTAACGTCTCCCCTTATCCACTATGAACACCTTGCAGTTCTAGAAATTCTATCTACAGCTTTAAGACAAGAAAAAGATACTGAGGGAATAAACTAATCAGGGAGAATTGGCATTTTTTAAAAGATGTTAGGATGATTTGTTTAGAGAACTCCAAAAATTCAGCTAAAAATTAAGAGAGATGATAAACTTCAGCAAAGTTCTAGGATACAAAATAAATCCATACAAATCATATGCCTTTCTGTACCTTACCAACTAAACCTGGTAGAAAAGGGAAAAAATTCTTTTCTAAATTACTACAAATATAACAATTGTCTGGGAAACCACTTACCAAGGCACACACAGGAATTATATTAGTGCAACTACAAAACGCTCTTTACCAGGAATAAAGACAAATAATTAGAGAGGAATTAATAGTTCATGATTGGGTGATGCTAATATAAAAATGACAATCTAATGACTATCTAAATTGATTTACATATTCGAGAAAGGAAAATGCGAATGAAGGGAGCCTCCCATCCCTCCCCACTTCTGTCTCAAACTACACTACAAAACATTGTTAGAGCAATCTGGCACTAGCTAAAAAGTAGCAGAATTGCTCAGTGAAACAGATAAAGTGTATTAGATCCGGAAGCAAGTGAGAATAGTAGCAGAGTATTCAATAAACCCAAGGACTCCAATTACTGTGATAACAATTCACTAGTCTACAAAAACTACTGGGAAATTTGGAAAACAGTCTGGGATAAAATAGACTTAAATCAGCACACACTTTATGCCACAGTGACCTCCAAATTGATAATGAATTAGATATATAGGGTTATATGATAAAGAGATTAGAGGAGAATAGAAGGAAATGTTTTATTAAATTTTTTCTATTATCAAGCATTTACTTTTTTGCCTCTTATGTCCCTCTCTGCCCTACTGGGAAAAAAAGAAAAAGATAGATAACCACTGTCAAGCATAATGAATCCCCATATTGACCATGTCCAAAAATGAGTGTTTCATTCTGCATGTTAATCCATTATCTCTCCGTCAGGAGATGGGTAGCATCCTTCATCATTGATCCTCAGGAGCCATGATTGAGCATTGTCTTGAGCAGAGTCCTTATTGTCTTTCAGAAGCGTTTGTTTTTAAAATGTTGATGTTATAGTATAAATTGTTCTCCTGGTTTGCTCACTTCATTCTGGGTACATATAAGTGGAAGGAAATATCTTTTGCAACTATAAATAAAGGAAGAGATCTTGACCAAACAAGGGACACAGAGGATCACATGAGATGAAATGAACAACTTTGATTATGTAAAATTGTAAAAACAAAACCCATGCATAAAATTTTTAAAAATGCAGTTAGAGTTAGAAGGAAATAATAGAGGAAGGAGTATAGGAGAAAAAAGGAGAGGGGACAGAGAAAAGGGAAACCACTAAGCGGTAGAATCTTTGAAGCAAATTTTTCTGATATTCAGGATATATAGAGAATTGATACAAATATATAAAAACAAGAGCCATTGCTCAGAATCACTAGTGATAAATGCAAATTAAAACAACTCAGAGTTTCTATCTCATGCTGATTAGATTGGTAAAAAAGGGAAAATTACAATTATTGACTGGATTGTAGAAGTACAGACACACTGATTTGCTGCTGTTGGTGTAGCTGAGAATTTATACCAAGGTAAACATTTTAGAACTGTACCCCACAGGTCACCAGACTGCTTGCCCTGTGATTGAATAATACTACTACTAGGCAAATATCTCAAAGAGATCAAAATTTAAAAAAAAAACCCTATAGATATGAACTTACTTATAGCAATACTGCCTATTGTAGCAAAGAACTGGAAACAAATTACAATATGTGAATGTTATTCAGTGTTATTGCCCCATAAAAAAGAGATGAAAGGGGTGAAATAATGAGAAATTTAAGAAAATTTGTATGAATTTTTGCAGAATTAAGTAAACAGAACTATTTAAACAGTAATCGCAGCATTGTAAAAATGAAACAAAACACTGAAAGACTTAGGATCTCACATCAGTGCAGTGACCAACTGCAAACCCAGATGACTCATGATAAAACATACATCTTGATAATACACTGTAGGGAACGAATAAGATATACATTTCCAGATAGGACCACTGTAATATATATTTTTCCTCAACTATACTTCAGTTTGGAGCAGAGGGAGAATAAAAAGGGAGAGTGGGGATGGAATTTGAAGAGTAGTAATAATGAAATATTTAAAAAGAGAAAGAGCAGAAATAAAAGAGCATTAGTGAAACATTTCTAAAATATACAAAGAAGACAAGAGGGCAACACAGATAAGCAGAGCAATGACATTAAAATTCCATTAAATTTTATTTATATCATAAGGAATACACTATAGATGGTAGATTTATATCATGTACAATCTATTTTCTGCCCTTTGTGTATGGAAGTGTTCATGTTTAATGGTTTTCTACCTTATAATTCCTTTTTTTCTAATGTGCAAAAAACCAAACCGTATGGTACTGTAAAGAGTCTTCTTGTTTGAATGTTGGGACCCCCTGAACTACTCACCAGAAGACTAGGTGAATTAATGCTACTATATTTCCATCACCATTTGTTCATCCATATAGACCGAACAGGACAGGAGGGTGTGTCAGAATTCTAAGGAGGATTTCATAATCCCTTGTATTTCGCCTGGGAAATCACATTTCAGACAGAACTGTGATACCTGCTTCTACTGTAGTGTTTTTCTTTTTCCTTGTTATTTCACAAACTTGTTTATATTTTAATCCAGATTCACAAATCACTGGAATTGGTTTGAATGGGACACATTTTCCATATTTCCTTGCTGTGACTTTAAAGTGACAAAAGACAAGATTATATATTTTACACAACCAGTATGGAAAAGTGTTCTTCATACTATTTCTATAAAATTTAAATTTAAATATAAAATTTAAAAAACAAAAACCCTTGCGAATGAACCTGCAGGAGTCAGACAGTGTCCTTTTTCTGCTTTTGCTTTAGACCCAGCAGAGTGCCAGGGCTGCTTCTTCATGTTTTCCCAAATATGCAAGAAATTCCTAGCAAGGCAGACTCTTTCAGCCCATTTTCAGAACATCATGTGTGACCATGTTCTAGTCAGTTAACTGACTGGATTTCCTCATGAGTCGCACAACCACAGTGATACCTGTACTATATCCCTCATAGGATTGTGGGAATACATCAGTGAGATAAATGCTTTGTAAACCTTTAAAGCGCTATCGAAAGACCAAGTGCTGTTATTATCAGCACTCGGCACAGTGCCTGGCAAATTGTAAGCACTTAATAAATTGAATCCAATCCAATAATGATTGCACTCCTTCTAAGGGGATACAATACATGGCAACAACTGAAGCAGAATCAACTCTTAGTGATTGTATTTATGTGCATGTGTAGGACAGAAACCATCTCTCCCTTTCTTCCTATATCCAGTCATTCACCAAATGTTGTTCATTCTGCCACCACAATCCGTCTCCTTTCTGTCCTCTTCTTTCTACTAGTTCAGGTCCTCAGCCCCTATCACTTGGACTTCCATAAGGTACTACAGAATTCTCTCTCTTCACTCCATCCTTCTCATTGCTGTGAACGTCATCCTTCCTTTTAAGGTCTAAATCTGACCATGAAACTCCTTTGCTTGTAAAGCTTCAATGACTCTCACTTGGATTTTGGAGAAAATATGATTCAACCTGGTGTTAAAGATCTCCATAACTTTTCTTTCCATGTTTCAATTTATTCTTCCCTTTTTGAACTCTACATATAGCTAAACAGAACAAGATTGCCTCATTATTCTTTGAACTCAGCATTACATCTCCCCCATCTCTGACTTTTCCATGGACTGTCCCTTGATTCCTGGAATGCATTTCATCCACAGTTCTCTCAAAATCTTAATTCAAGGCTTAGCTCAGGGTCCAGAGGGCTATAAAACTGCATATCTTTTGACCCAACCAATACCACTGTTAGGTCTATATCCCAGATATTTATACAGAAATATTTATAACAGCTCTTTTTGTGGTGGCAAAGAATTGGAAAGTGAGGAGGATACCCATCAAAAGGGGCATGACTGAACAAGTTGTGGTATATGAATGTAATGAAATATTTTTGTGCTTCAAGAAATGACAGGATGATTTCAGAAAAACCTGGAGTTACACGAACTGACACAAAGTGAAGTGAGCAGAAGCAAGAGAACATTGTACACAATAACAGTGATATTATGTGATGAACAACTGTGAATGACTTAGCTATTCTCAGCAATGCAGTGATCCAAGACAATCTCAAAGGATTCATGATGGAAAACGCTATCCACCTCTAGAGAAGGAACTGATAAGAGTCTGACTGCGTATCAAAGCATACTTTTTAAAAACTTTTTTCTTAGTTTTATTTTATCTGTTTTTCTTTCACATGTTTTGCATGACATACACCTGTATAAATCTGTCAAATTGCCTGCCTTCTCAGTGAGTGCATAGGGGAGGAAGGAAGGGAGAGAATGTGGAACTCAAAAAAGACTTTTAAATGAATGGTAAAAACTGTTTTTGCCTGTAATTGGAAAAAAAATAAAATGATTTAACATAAAAAGGCTTAGCAGAGACCCTGTCCTACACAAAGCCTTCCTCCATCACACATATTAGTTTCCTCTTTCACTTCAAATTATATTTACCTGTATATACATTTGATAAAATGTAAAATCATTGAGTAAAGTAAAAAACTGTTTAAATAATTTCATCTTTGCATCTCCAGTACGGTACCTGGTACATAGTGTTTGGTCAGTGTTTATTGTCTGATTGAATGATATTATATTCCCTCTCCCAGTAAAATGGAACCTCTTTGAGGGAAGTATCTATTTCATTTTTGTCTTTGTAGTCCTAATGTTGTACTTTGCACATAGTAGGCACTTAATTGAATTGAAATATGATTGAAGACAATTATTCTCTTCCATAGTTACAGTAATAGGAAGTCATTTTGATCTTAAATCCATGTACAAAAGAGAAAGGATTTTTTTTTCTTTCAACTTTATTCCCTTTCATACAGAAGGAGTTCTATTGTGCATGGAATAGTAACAGATATGATTGATATGCAGTAAAGGTCAGTTGTTTCTTTAGTTAATTTTGACATTACTAGAATCCTAATATTGGAATTCACAGAATGTGAGAGCTAAAAAGGACCTTGGAGATCATCTAATCCAATTCCTTCATTTTATAGATGAGAATACCAGAGGCCTTGTGAGGTTGTGACATTCCTGAGGTCACATCGCTAGTGATCATAGGGCTGTGACTTGAATCCAAACATTCTGACACCAGTTCCAGTGCTATTTCCATTTCACCACAATGCTTCTCATAAACCAATAATAAATGAGCATGTAGGAGTGCTATTCAAAAATGGGAGTGACTCCTGGAAACTTACCACTGTGTTTTGAAAGCTAGATTCATTTTGCTGAAAGCAACACTGGCACTTTTAAGAATGGATTTCATTAGAAACTAAATGCCAAAATCCAAACCATGCCAATCATGGTATATTTTTCTTGAGTGTATTTTTTAAAATTTCCATAAATGCTAGGTATGGTCATCTAGCAGTGCTATGATCACATGCAAAATTGTTATGCATCTCCTATGATAAATAGTTTGCTTTTTCCCCCTTAGTGTTTTAAATACCCAGAACCTACAATCCCACCTCAGATTCATCCTGGGTCAGTGTACTTAAATGTGGTAAGGCAACCATTTGGAGTATATCCAACTGGAAATTAGGGTGCTCAGAAGTAATGTTTGAATATCATATTTGGCTGGATCTCTCTCATCCAATACAGTCCCTGATGATATGGAAACAAAAATTTGCCTAAAAGGCAGAGGAGAGGTGCAGTGATAGGTATGTGTAGACTGTAGCACATCACAAATAAAGAATTAAGTGGAAAAACAGTGGAGAAGATGTCATCCAAGAAATACATGACCAAAAAAAAAGATGAGCTACTGGGTACAAAGCAAGAGCAAGGGATAACCAGTGGATACCCTTTGTGCTCCCTTGGTGTCCACACAATAGCACATTGAGTGGACCCTCTTTGGAGACCTTGTGGAAGGCTTCAAATGAGCATCTGGGTAGGAATGGATGAGTAATGATCTTTATCACTGTAGACTATACCCACATTGATGAGCTCCCAGGTCCTTGGAGTTTTAGAATGCCTTGCTTATGTCAGTGTGAAGCTGGTGTACCTCAATATTGGGTGAATTATACGTGGAAAATTGGGAATTATTCATAGTTCATCTCAGCTTGGCCTTGAGGACATTTGTTTAACCCATTATCCTTTAGAAGTAGTTCACAGGGTTTTGTTAAAGAATTAATTATGTGATCCTTCCATAAAATTCATTTTTTTCAAGTTATTTTCTAATAACTTGGAGAACTTTTCTGGTAAATGGTAACTGTTCCTGTTCTTTATCCCCACCCCCACCTTATTATAGAACTTGCAGCATTTAGCACTTTCCAGTGTAATTTAAAGGGATCACCTATTTTCTTAAATGCTTAAGTAATGTAGCAAGTCGCAGTTATTGATTCTCTCTGCATTTATTACACGAAAGCTGTGTTTGCTCCTTCCCCAGGGAGTATACCTTCTGAACTGCATGCTTGCCAGTGACAGCTTGGACCCCTGATACATAACCAAAGACCTTGCCTAATATCCTTGCAACTGCTCAGGGAATTTTTATTAAGTAAAGGCATCATTAAAGTAGACAGGATGATGAAGTTTAATGAGCATCTTTCTTGCATGATACAATGAGTTTGGCTGTTCCAGAGCTCTCTTTTCTCCTCTCTAGTGGGGCAGATAGTGAGGAGGGAAGTGTACTGGGTGTTCACTTCTCCATGTGTTTCTAGACTATCTCTAAGGTCCTTTCCAGCTTGTACATTCTGTGATTTTGAATTTACAGTTATAGTGATGGCAGGATCATCTAAGGAAATAACTGGTTTTCACTGAATATCAACCACATCTGTTGGAATTATCAGTATAAGAAGAACATTAATGTCTAAAGGGGAGAAAGTTAAAATGGATGTAATAAATGTATATAGCTATCATTTTTTCCTGTGAATCTCAAGTTTCAATTGAGGTTAATTCAGCTAACATTTACTAAGAAGCTTCTATGTGCTTGATGCTGGAGATAGATAAACCCCAAGAACTTAGGTTCTATTGGGGAACAATGTGTGTATGGATAAATTAAATATAGAAAAGAAATACAACGTAAATGGGGAAGAGAGGTTCATTTCTTCAGTTACATCCTATGTGGGCTTAGATACTATATATGGATGTAGTTCTGTGTTGTTACTCTGGTAGCCTTTTCAAAAAACAAAGTTAGAGTGTATGTGTGTGTGTGTGTGTGTGTGATGCTGTGAGACAGGCTTCACAAAAGAGAGTGACATCTCCACTGCTCTCAGTGAGTTCAGGATTCATTGGGTAGGATCTCAAGAAATCATTGACTGTTGACCTAATAAGACAACTCCTAGTAGTGATGTAGGTGCTTTCCTTTTTTTTTTCTTTTATAAAGACTTAGCAATTTTTTGTCTGTATAATTCTAACCCTGTCTTATAGTCACTGTATAAGGTAATTACACAGATTTGAAGTTATGTATTTGCGTTATTTCACCTTTTAGAGAGGTCTAGAAATAAGAGGAACTCAGAACTCCGCTGTGACTCCTGTTGCTTCTAGGATAAAATAACAACAGTTAAAGCCCTCACCTGCCTCTCTGGTTTTTATTTCATGTTATATCCCATGTGCTGTCCATTCTAGGCACTGTTCCTCACATATAAAACCTCATCTCCCCCTCCCTTTTGCACACATCTAGAATGAACTCCCTTCTCACTTCCACCCCTAGATTCCCTACTTTCCTTCCAAGTACAGGATGTAGATGCTACCTCCTACTGTACAGGTTCACCTTTGGCTTCCTCTCCTGATGTCCAGTTGTTAATGTTGTCTCCCTCTTCAAAATACTTTGTATAACTTGTGTCTGTTCTGTGACTATTGTGCAGATATGTCTGCGTTGTTTATTTGCAGGCTGGGACTATGTCCTCTTTTGTCTTTTTAATGCAGTGTGCAATACCTTGCACATAGTAGGACCATCATTTTAGAGCTGCACTAGCCCTCCCAGGTCATGTAGTCATGGCATTGTGGATTTTGGGCTGGAAGGCCCATGTGGCCCTCTCATTTTCCAGATGAGGAAGCTCAAGAGTAGGGAGGTTACCTCAGGGTGCCCACAGTCACCCAGCTAGGGAGTTAGTATAAGAGTCAGAAGCTGGATCCAGGTCCTTTTCTCACAGCCCTCTCATTTTACTCATAAGGAAGCTGAGCCCCACAGAGATTGACTCATGTGAGGTGTTATGCTCTCTGCAGGGAATCAGCATAACTGAGGTTCAAAGCCAGGTCCTTTGGCCCTAATCTTATATTCTCTGCTCTCTACCATACAATCTCTCATCACCACTCTTTATAAACATTCACATGTTTGAACTGAATATTTTTCTAGATATGACAAGCCTCATCGTATATTTTGTTTACATGTAACATTTGGTTTTTTAAAATAAAGTTCCTGCTGTATATAGATCTCTGTGCTAAACCCTACAGAATTTTGACAAGACATTCACTTCTTATCACAATGTAGGAAATCATCAGGAAACATATATTACATTACTTGGAAATAATGATTTTTTTTCTTTGCAAAGGTTACTGTGTTTTTGACATGTCAGCATTGAACTTGCCCTCCTTCAGTTTTAAGCATCAGATACTTGAAAGCTTCTGGTTGAAAGCAGCCAGTACGCCAGTGCCTTGAATATATCTGCTCCAAGTTACTTAGCTTTGAGGAACAGAGGGAGGATACGGAACTTTTCATTATGGCTCTTTCTGTGATCCTCATGGGGAGAGGGGACTCTTCAGTTGGATGTCCCCCTCCGTTGTCACACCCACTGTGCCTTACCACTCCAGACCTCGCAGACATAATGTACACTTGCTGCTGAGGCTAAGAGAGTCCATTCCCTTGTATCTCCCAGCTGAGAGCTTCCGGAGAAGTCTCTCCTGTGAAATGTTCTTCAGCCGCAGAAGTCTGTTGCTGCTGAGATTAAATGATCCTTTCACTATCCCTGGAGAGGACTCTTCCCTCCAACCTCCCTCTGCCTTCATCACCTCCCAACCAATTACCCTCAACAAATCTGACTTTTCAGCAGACATAAGGAAGCTTTCCAAAGACTCTCAGCCCGTTAGAGTTCTGTGAGCTTGAGCACTGGGCTCCCACTACCCCATTGGGTGACCCTGGGCAAATATCCCTCCTTGTCTTCCTCCTTGATATGGAGATCACAGCACTTTTATTGACTGCTTTGTGATCCTGTGTGCAAATGCAAATGCTTAGGTGAAAAATGCACCCCAAAAGAAATATTTGTTCTGGTTTATACTTTTCATGGCAATATGTGGAAGATATAAACACTGAATGTGAGCTCAGAGGACCTGGGTTCAAATCCCATTTAATTCCATGAGGCTTCAAGTTTTTTTTCTATAAAATGAGAGGGGAGGGGAGCTTAGAAAACACACACACACACACAATTGGTGTGTATTTAGAGAGGAAGTTTGGCCCTAGAAAAGAGATGAGACAATAAGAACATGGACCTTTCCTTCCTTCTTTGTAAAGATTGGGGAGCTATGGGCACGAAATACCGTGTACACTGTCAGAGGCGATTGGTATGCTGAAGACTGTGCACAACTGCTGCTTTTTCCCCTAGTCTCTTTGGTGGTCTGGTTTTAAGGGATAGTTTTCTAGATGGGAATGCTGGGAGGATGTGTGTATGCGCCTACGTGTGTGTGTGTGTACATGTGTGTGTGCATGTGTGCAAATATTTGCTAGGCATGCCAGGGACTGTGCTAAATGATGGAAATACAGTGTAATGATAAGAAAAAAACATAGTCATCCTCAGGGAGCTTGCATTCTAAAGTGGGGAAGACCGCACTTGAGATAAAAATCAAAGTCAGGGAGAAAATGGGAGGGTGAGGATATTCTTCATGGTAGAAAAAGTGTGGGAAATGCATTCTGCTAAAGAAATGGAGATGCAGTGAGCCTGGACAACCTCCTTAATGGAGGCTCTAGAAAGTCCTAACCAATTAGAAGGAGACTCAGGGGTTGGTGAGTACTTACAATATGAGGAGTCCAAGGGTGGAGCGAGTTTCCAGGGTAAAGAAGTGTCTGCATCATGATAGACAAGGTCCTGTGAAGGTGAGTCAGGAATGCAGCCTGGAAAGAAGTATATGTACATATGTTTATATGTTTAGAAATGAAATAAAAGCCAAAGATGTGAAAGAACAAGATTTTAAAGAAAGGATTGCATTATATGACCCAGGGCTCCCTCTCTGATAAAAAGCAGAGCATCTTAATGTTTTCCAGCATGCATCCTTCAGAAGTAAAGGAACCAGTGAAGGGAACTGTTATTTTTCAATTGGATTCTCACCAGTCAGTAAGAAAAAACTGTTTACTAAAGTAGAGATGCTGAGAGATATGAGATATGGGAGTGACTATTCCATATCATAATTTGTAATAGAGAAGGTGGGAAAAGTCAGGCATAGTCAGGTATGCATGCTAATTTTTTTTTTTGGAGAGCATATTTCAAAGGATTAATAGAAACTATCAGAAGAAGCCCCCTATAGATTAATATTATGCAGGGGAAATCAGGTGAAATGTGTAAGTTTGAGATGCTCTCAAAAATTAAAATTAAGTTCTATAGATACAAAGAAATAACTCTGAAGAGAAAGAACGGAGAGTTGTCTAAAGAAAACAGTGTAAATGCCTAGGAAATTCTTCAGCCAGCTTAAAAATCTTTATATAACTAACTGATGTGTCAAAACAAAATTTATCAATAAAAAGAAAGAAGTTGAAAGATGAATACAGAAACATGGAATAGCCCAGTAACAATCTTATCAGGAGTGCTAAAACTTCAAATGAGCTGAGATGATTAAAGAAATCGAAGGATAAAAAAGACAGGATTGTTGGGTGTTTTTTTAACTGTGTAAAGGAAAAAAGATCAAAGAAGAGATAGAGAGATATCTATATACATTGATATCTATTGATCTATAAGGGAAGATCAAAGAAGCAAAATACAGAGATCTATCTTTCGAGATATCAATATGGATCTGCCTGTAGATGAAGTATCTGGACATATACATATAGAATCTATAGCTATATCTACACATAGATATATCTTTATTTCTTGTTAGCTACCCCAGTGTGAATGGAGCAGTGATATTTGACAACAGAGAGAACAGAACTCCTCAGATTATTTTCTTTGCCAAAGAAAATGAGCTTTAGACTATGAAGGACAATGAAAATGGCCAAAAAGCAGGTGAACTCCAAGTCATTAGGGAGCTGTTTCCTAGCTGTCCTTGATGAATTCAGCTTACCAAGTCCAGAGAAGCTACACATCCACATCCCATTGTACTGAAAGAAATGGCAGGTGTGATTTCTGAGCCGTTGTTCGTGATCTTTAAAAGAGCTGAAAGAACCAAAGTGAAAAGGGTTTATGAAAAGGCAGCTATTTTCCCAAGAAAGGGGAAAGCTGCTAGACTACTATGGATATGGTTTACCTAGATTTTAGCTACCATCTGCCAGTCTCTTGCTGTTCTTATGAACAAGATGGACAGGTGTGGGTTAGACAGTAGTAGACTTAGGTAAGAGCAGAACTGGTTGAATGAACTGCCCTCAAGTGTTGTCATTAATCATTTGGCATCAACTTGGAAGTGATCTCAGATCAGATGTCTCAGAGATATGTGCTTAGCCCTAGGCTGTAGCCCTGGGCTATTTCTTATTTCTCCTCTTTGCAAAGGAATCAAAGCCAGGAGGAAGGACTACCTAAAACATTGTGATGGAATCCCAATTAAAAAGGTAGTGACAGCCTTGAATGGTGGATCCAGTCTGATCATCTGAAAGGTAATGAATGAGGATTTAGGTAAAGTCTTACCATTGGGTACAAAAACCCAGCTCCACAAGTACAAGACTGAGAATGACAGGTAAATAACAGAGATAATTTGTCAGAAAAATATCTGGCTGTCATAGTAGACTGTGAGCTCAGTATTATTCAACAGCATGTTATGGATGATCTGGGTTCAAGTCCCACCACTTATACATCCTGATTATGTCACTTTGTCCCAGGCAAATCTGTCAGCCTAGAAGCTGCCAAGCTGATGATGAGATCTACATTTATAAAAAAAAAAAAATCCTCATCCATTAAAACACAGTTCAGTTCTGGTTGCTGCCACCCCACCCCCATGCCAAACTTTGATAACATTGTAGAGATACACTATCCAGAACTAGCAAAGTAATGGCACTGTTGACTCTTCCATCTCTTGTGTTCAGGGCCCTTCCTAGGTATTTGTTCATTTCTAGGTGCCATATTTCAGGAAGGACATTGATAATCTACAGAGGAGGGCAATCAGGGTCTCAGAATCATTAAGTTCCTTTTAAGGAACTAAGGATGTTTAAGCCTGAAGAAGAGAGATTAGAGAGGAATGGTGGTGGTAGTAACTATTTTCAAATATTTAAGGAGTTATCGTGTAGTAATATAAACTAACATTTATGTAATGCTTACTATGTGTCATACGCTGTGCGAAGTGCTTTACAATTATTATCTCATTCAAGACTTACAACAGCTTTGGGTGGTAGATGCTATTATTATCCCCATTTTACAGATGAAGAAACTGAGGCAAGCAGGAGATTAAATGACCTGATGATGGTCACACAGAAGGATCAGACTTGTTCTCCTTGACTCTAGAGAGCAGAATTAGGAACAGTGAATAAAATTTTAGAGAAGCAAATTTAGGCTTGAGAAAAGGAAAGGACCATCCTTAAAAATTAGAGATATCCAGAAATGGGGTGGATTCCCTTCAGCAGAGGTCTTCAAGTAAGACTGGGTAACCATTTATCCAACAAGTTCTAGAGGACAGTCAGATGTGGGTTGGACAGGCTGGCCTTTTAAGTCCTTTCCAACTCTGACTGGGTGATTCTGTGATTGCTTCTGTCTGCCCCAGCTCTAAATTCTGTTTTGCAAAGGAGAATGTGTTAGGTCATCTTGGTTCATCTGAGTCATCAAGGAATCCATTTCTAGTCTCCACAAGGACTATATATATATATATATATATATATATATATATATATATATATTTATCTCACAAATCAATAGTCAGAAACACTAACTAATGCTGAGTATCCAGTACAGGGAAGGTTTTAACAGGCGGGTGACTTGTCTATTTATCACGTTACAGGAAAGGGTGCGTGATCACGGTGAAAGGTCACCTAAAAACGTGGTCTCCCATCCAACATCAGTTGTTCCTGAATTCAGAAATTCAGCTTTTTTCCCCCCACCAATCCACAGAAAGCCAAGTTGAAGTGCAGGAGCAGAGGCATATCCATCCCTAAGTTTCTTAGGGTGTCCACAGGTGCCAGTAGCAGAAAGTCTGTTTGGCTAAATGTTCTGAACATTGAGGCACTGGACCAGCCTCTGGGGCTGGAGCCAGAGGGGCTTGCCGTGAAATATTTAAGAATGACACTCAACTAAAGAGCCCACCTACACAGCCAGAAGTCTGTAATGACTAGAGCTGAGGACTGAGTCACTTTTTTGGAGCTTTACTTGTGACTCACTCTGAAAGTGTTGGACAGCTCATTTAACTCTTGTGGAGCCTTCAAAGGAAAGGTGATTCTTTTCTGCCTCACAGAGATATTAATGTGGACAGAGTGCTTTCAGATTTCCTGATGAAAAACCATACTTGGACCAGGCAGTTTTAGATTTATCCTGAATTCACTCTCACGACAATTCCACATGCTTTCAATAACGTTCAGATCCTGGCTTTCCTACTCAACAGATTGTACAAGCCCTTCTCCCCAATCAAACAATCAGCAAAAATTTGGTCCCAGGCATTTTGCTGGGGCCTGTGATACAAAGACAACAGTGAACCAACTCCTGCCCTCGGGAAATTTATATACTTTTGAGAGAAACAGCATTCACTCCTGAATATACACAAAGTAGAAACAAGGTAATTGGGGGAAGGAAAGAGGGGAAATCGTAAGCACCTAGGGTGGGGTACCAAGAAAGACCTCAGATGGCAGTCCATCAGAACTTTGAAAGTAACTAGGGATTCTGGGAGCAGGGAGACTGTCTCAGGCACAGGAAGCTACCAAGGCAATGTTAAAACGGTTAGCCACAGCTGTTTGGAAGGACTCAAGGGGGAAAGACACACGGAGGGCATTAACCTAACCAAACAAACAAGTAAATGAATGAATAAACGAATGAGTGAATAAATGAATAAATAAATAAAAATCTCCCTACCCCGCGTGGCCAGAAGTTCATCCTAGCAGAGTGCTAGGACAGAGGAATCAGATGTGCCTGAGAGGACAGTCCTATCAGGGGACACCTTGTACAGGGAACCGGAATTTATGTCAACAGGCATGTGTTAGTACAGCTGAAATTCAGCAAGGAGAAAACAACATTCCTTTCCCAAGGAGGTACTGAGGGACCCACAGAGCCCTTTACCAAAAAGCAGCTTAAGTCAATAACAAGTTAAGTTGGAGGTGTATTTATTTTAGGCTGGCTTTTAATTTAGTTTAATCAGGATTGCTCATAAATTATCTATTAATTACTATCTGGTGTTCAGTTAAATCCTCCCAGCCATGGAACTGGCTTAGACTTGCAGTGAATGCCATCCACCTTAATTGTAGGATACTTTGTCAACATTTAATCAGTGGTCCTTATTAATGTGCCATTGATGTGTTGGTAGCTCTCCCAGCACCATCAATCATGAGGGAACAGCAGGCGCCGCCTCTGACACCATTGCTCTCTGTCACATTATCGAGCCCCTGGGCTTTCTGGTTAGCCAGGATGCTCACTTTTCTCTAAATGGACACTCTATCTCCCCAGTTCAACCCAATTTTTGTCATTGTCGACTTAAACACTCACAGCCTGTGGAGCTGTGAGTTCCTTATTAGACTGCTCAGCAGTCTCCATGAGGAAAAAGAATTCCTTATTTGCTGTTGTGCAAATGTTGGATTCCAAGAGTCTCACCCCTGAGTAAGATCCAGATGCTTTAAGGGATGTGTGTGTGTCTGTGTGTGTGTCCGTGTGTGTGTGTGTGCACACATGTGTGTTTCAAAACACAGTGACCCAGAGAAAATAGAAGTGACCTCTCCTGCTTTCGTTTGACTGGGTAATAACTAAGTATTTGTGGAGATTAATGCATTGTTTAAAGCGCTACCAATGGAAGCTTGTTTTATTTGAATAGACTACATCTCACATTTTTGTATCCTTGTTTTATTTGAATAGACTACATCTCACATTTTTGTATCTCTCTCTCTTCTCTACAGCCTCTATGGCAGACACATGCAGGCAAACCCAGAGCCTCCAAAAAAAAATAACGACAAATCAAAGAAGATCAGCCGGAAACCCCTGACAGCCAAGAACAAATAAGGAGTTAGCGTGGATGGGGGCTTTTTCGTTTCTCTCTCTGTCTCTGTCTCTCTCTCTTTCTCTCTCTCTCTCTCTCTCTCTCTCTCTCTCTCTCTCTCTCTCTCTCGCTCTCTCGCTCTCTCTCTCTCTCTCTCTCACACACACACACACACACACACACACACTTCATGCATTCTGTTTTTAGTTCTGTAACCTCTACCTACCCCCATTCCCTTGGCATTTTAGTCCTTTGGGAAGAAGCTAGATTTTTGCAGATACCTGTTTGTGTGTTGTTCTATTAGAGGTGCCAAATAAAGGAAGCCAAGATCTATTTTGAAAGCAAATTCCAAAGAAGACTGCTTTTAAATCCTTCAGTAAGAATCATGAAGTTCCATATTATCAAGAAAAATTAAAGCCATATAACCATTTACTATAGCTTAACACTGCTCATTCTTCTATTTCTGTGTGCATTAACATGTGTATAACAGCTTTTATTCTATTAAGTCATACATATATACCCCCTTGTGCTTTCATCTATGTCCTTGTATCACCAAGATATTATGTTCATTTTACTTATAAATGATTTTAATAAAATCTTTTATTCATATCACATGTTGCTTCTTTAATGGAACTCAGAATAATGGGATCTCAGGGAATACACACTTTTGTTTACTGAATTTTTTTCCCTAAAGCATTATCATGGTATTTGAGTCATTGTAGGAGATAGACTCCAAAGTCTTCCATGAAAAAAATAGGAAATTAAATCAGAGTTAGTTTTTTCTCACATTGATGTCATTTTTTTTTTGAAAGACTGTTTCTAAATTAGGAAGAAGCAGAAGAAACAAGTCTCTAGGAGATTCTGCCAAACGATTTTGGAAAGCAACTTTCTTATCTGAAGAAATGGGAGCCTCTGCCAGTGACTGGTAGAAAAGAACACATTTTGTCATTGCTTGATACTCCCTGCATCCGAGCTGCCTTCTAAAGACTTGGTGCCAGAGGAGGGGTTCTGTGAGCCTGCCCATTTGCTGCCACACTTGCCAAGGCAGGGGTTATGTTTGTGAGGTCATCAGACCTAACTGTGACTGGCAGCTTCAGCCCCTATCAACAAAAACCATGCATTGTTTGCATAACCAAATAAATATAGGCAGATGTTATTACTATAATTTATAAGCCTTCCTGCTTCCTAATGCAGCAGAACCAAGCCAAGGTATCTGGAAATCCAGTAGATTCATAACAGGACCCATTCCCTCCCAGGTTCTTTCTGCTCTGCTTTCACATTTGACCCCATCGCTGACCTGCAAGGAGCCAGAGGCCAAATGTGGTTTGATGAGAAATGAGTTGGAACTGAATGAAGGAGCAAAGTCATCTAACAGAACCCTAACGCCTTATACTCTTAAATGAATTCTCTTCCAAAGTGGCAGAGATAGGTAGAGATCTCAGAGTGCTCATTCATTCTGTCATGACTAAGGTGGCGTGGATATTTCTAGACCCACTGTCTGTCTTAGCATGAGAGAAATCAGATTTAAAAAAAAAAGCAACCTATTTTCAACTGATGGTGATGTGGGAAAAGGGAAGATGCTCAGCTATGCTCCACCAGTAAAGTCTTTTGTCTTCAAGTTAAATTAGGCGTGCCCAGGATAGTATGCAGATTAGGAAATTTGGGTCTATGTTTTAAAACAAAGCAAAATAAAATCTAAATAAAGTGGCTTCATGTTTCTCTTGTGATGATGAAATGAGCTTTTACATCTGAGCTTCCTAGTTCCTTCATGTCTAGATTAGAAATAAAAACTACATTGCAAAAGTTAGCTTTATGCTCTGAGCTTTGAATTTTAATGTAGTCTCAGTAATGTGGATGATAGTAAACTTGGCTTTTCAGTGCAATCATCATGTCAGATATCACTGGGATATTACTGGGGTCTCCTCATGAAAAAATCAAGCAGTCTGCCACTTCGAGGATAGAGTCCTCACTTACACAATCAGAAAAGGATGGAAAGATGTTTCAACTTGAAATAAGGTAGGTTCAAAACTCACTATGCATTGGCTGTATGTTCACAGTAAAGTCACATAAACTTTCTGAGCCTCAATTTCCCCATTGTTGCAACGATGCCTATAGTACCTAGCTAACAGAGTGGTGGGGATTCAGTGGAATAGTGAATGACAGAGTTTTGCAAACAACAAAATTCTTGAATAAACCACAGGTGCTGCTGCTGCTCATTACCTTGCTTTGTCTCCCTTGTCCCCTCGTTCCTTCTTTTAAGGTTCCAGTTCTTAACCCTTTTTGTGTCATGGACCTTATCTCAGAATGCTTGTAAATGCATAAAATAAAATATATAGAACTACAAAGGAAACTATATTAATTTTTTTAAGTTCATGAACCCTAGGTTAAGAAATCCTGTTTTAAAGCTAATCCCCATTCTCCATGACTTTCCACAGACTACTTTACCAGATGTACAACCCTCCACCCCCCGCATCATACCCCATAAAGCTGAATGAAGAAAAGAATGTTTTGCTCTCATAATAATAATCCTAAAAATGCTGTAGCACTTCTGTATGTCTTCCCCATTTGATCCTAACAACTATGTGTGGCAGATTAGAGGGAGAGCAGTTATATGGCAAAGATTTCTTTTCATTAATTTGCATTTATTTTTAAGTTTCTTATGTGATAGCCCCATTTCTTTTTAATGTCTAAAGCTCGAGCCATTTGCTAGCAGTGGGTGGGGAGATTGTGTCTCTATCATTGGCTTATCAAGAAAATAATTTTTAAAAAAATATTCTTGGTTTTTACAACAGGAGTTAGGAATGTCTTATGGGATAAAAGGAACCGGTTTAGCCTGAATCACCAAAGTCACCAAACAGAAAAGAGGGCAGTCCCTGAAAATGAGGCCTAGAGGAGACATGTTCATCTCAGTTTTCTCTGTCCTCTGCTTACTTTTTTCATGCTAAACTTCAGAGCAGGAGATTTTGTGCTTTCTCTAGTCAATGTGAGTATAGTGTTATTAAGTAGGTGTGTGTATGTCATATACAAACATATTCCTCAGAATTTTCTGCTTCAAAGTTTGCCTTTGTTGGTATCTGATACCATTTCCCCACAAAGGAAAATGATCTCTGAACATCATTATCATCATCACCTTTCTCATATTTGTTGGCCAAATGCCTCCCACTTATTGATTCCAGCCCTATGCATTGTACCCACCACTAATCATTACATAATAAACCACTTTACTCAGAGTCCACTGCCAAGCTGACCTTCCTGCTTTGAACTCAAAGAATGAATGAGATCTCCTGGAGCATGAGGCTACACTAAAACCAAATTCCAAATATTCTTGGACATCTACAATGTTTGGACTTTTAAATTCAACCCACTGATCTATACTAAATTGGAGATGCTCTAAAATGTGCTTAAAGTAGATAATCATAGCTAGGCACTCAAGAGTTCTCATTTTTTGACTGTGACTCTAGCCTAGACTTGCTGTATAAGCTATGATATAAGCAAATATTTCTCACTCTCTAACAGCTTAACAATTTCTTCTTCCCAGTAGTATTTTTTTTTTATTTTATGAGGTCTTTGGAAACCATTAGAATGATTATGAAATATGGTTTGTGAATGATTGTTATTAGCATGGGCTATGCATTATTTATTATTATTAGCGTGAGGACTGCTACCCTGTAGGAGCACACACCATTGAAATATTGGATAGAAAGAGCAGATAGGTGACACAGTGGATGGAGCACTGGCCCTGGAGTTGGGAGGAACTGAGTTAAATCCAACCTTAGACATTTACTGGCTATGTGACCCTGGGGAAGTCACTTGTCTCCAAAAAACAAACGAAATATGAGGTAGTGACATAGTAGACCTTGGTAGTTGTTGAGGTGATTGACCTCAGTGACCATGTTTTATAACTGCTACCATTTTGTAGTGAGATTCGGATTTTATCTAAGATCCCATAGGCAGTAATGATCAGAGAGGTGATTTGAATTTGGATGTTCTTCACTCCAGTTGTTTATGTCTTTACCTGTGTTTTCAGCCTACCCGTTGTGCATGTTATTTCTGGTTGGGACTACCTTAGTCATAAGATCAAACACTCAGACCTAGAAGGTACCTCATAGCCCGTCTAATTCAGCCTTTTCATCTTATAAATGGGGAAACCGAGGGCCCCTGAGAGAGGAAGTGGCATGTCAAGGCTATCAATCACAACAAAAGACAATCCATTTGGTTTCTAGTAATCTGTTAAATTGAAACTTTCATATTGGAGTCCTTAAAATGTCCATTTTATGAATGTGTTTTAGTTGTGATGGCCAAGTTGGTACAGATTTATTCCATTTCTAGCTCTCCAGTTTATGTTGTCTTGGCTTCTAGTTCCTGGTTAAGATGACATTTGAAAGCTGACTTCCATTGGATGACCATATGTATTGACCAAAACACACACTGAGTTCACTCCTAAGAGCAATCATGACCTTTTCATATCTTTTCTAGAATTGTAATATATCAAACCATTACAACATCAGAGGAATGGTTCCCTCACAGAAACAGGCTATCAAACCTTCCTTTCTGAAATGTGAAGGTAGGAGATGAGCTGTGATCCAGTTTCTTGTGTATGTGTGGCCTCCAATAAGCAAAACTATATCTTTGTTGCTCCACTGACTATATGTAGCACATCTCCAATTGACTGGACCATTCTCATTTTGCACGTGAAGAAACATGGACATGTATTGGAAGGTGTGGTGAACTGCCAAAGGCTGGGCTACAATAACTCATTTTTGTGGTGATTTAAAATCTACAATCAAGGAGGAAGCCCAGACTTTAGGGAAATCATGTGGCCTTACCTGGAGGCACAAAGCTTGACAGAGCTAGGATTTGAACTCAAGTCCCCCTAACAAGTCCAGAGCTCTTTCTATTACTCTACATTGTCTCCTTGCAAGCTAGTGGCAGAGTTGCTGAAAATTTTTAATGACCTAGGCAATGAAGGATCAGTTGAAATGCAACGGTACCTGAAGAAGCTAAACTTTGGGCATGGAACTCTCTCATAAATAGGTAGCTGGGGAATCTGCTGCTTCCTTGAATAGGAATTGGTCAAGTGATGAGTTTAAGTTGCTTCCTTTGATTTGGTTGCATTGATTAAGTACCTTGGAGATACAAAGCTTGCATTAATGGCTGGGCAGGTTGGGTATGGGGGGTGGGGGTGGGTGGGATGCCATGTTACCTAGATAAGCAAACATTTCAATCAATCAATAAATAAATGATAACCAGAAGAGTAGAGAAGAGTATTGGTAGAGGTCTCTATTTGGAAATTGAACTTTTTCTTTGACTAAGCCTTGAAGGAACCAAAGGTTCCAGAAGGAAGAGGTTTGAAGAGGGAAAAACCATTGCAGAAATGGAGAATGGCATGGGCAAAGATGGGGTCAAGAGATAGAATGAATGTCATGTGCAAAGAAAAGCCTTTGAGTCAGCTTGGCTGGAACATAGAGTTCAATAGGTAGAGTTGATTTGTAATTACCTGGAAAGGTATCCTAGAGCCAGATTGTGAAAAACGTCAAATGTTCCATGGAGGCACTTGTATTTCATCCTAGAGGCAAAATGAGCCAGAGGAGTTTCTTGAGCAGAGGAGTCAAAAGGTCAGACCAGTGCATTAGCAGCATCATTTTGGCAGTGATTTGGAGGAGGGGAGATCAAGCTCCCTCCACAGAGACAAAAGCATCCCATCCTCCATATCTAAGACTATTTGGTTTCCCCAGGTCTCCCAACATTCTGAAGACTCCCTGGCTCCAGTACAATCTGAAACTGGCATTTTCTATTTACAGGTGTTGTCAGCAAAATGGACTAGTTCCTGCCCCAGGAGAAAAAAGATTTCTACCGACCAGCAGCTGAAAGCAGGGAAGGAAATACAATGCCAGCCTCCTGTCTTGCTCTCTTTCCATTCATAACTCCCCCAGAGTACTGCACAAAATATCAATTCCATACAAAGCGGACAATCTTGCTGGTCCATGTGAGCTGCTTTTATTTGTCATTGTGCATCAAGGAGTTTAACAAAGAGCTACTTTTCAAAGTGCCCCCACACAATACAGGGGCCTAGCAAACATTTTGATTAAGGCCTTGCCTTTAAGCTAGTCTGGGCAATCTCTTGACCATTTCTGTCCACAAGATGTGTATGCCCCCTCTTTTTTTTTTTAAAGCAGGGACTGAAAGGATTTTTGTGAAGGGGTGTAAGGGGGATCACACTTGTTCTTCTGAAGAAATGGTGTAAGAGTGTGCTCGTTGAAATTGTAGATGCGTGAAAGCTGCACAGGTGAAGAGGGTTTGGTTCTTTCCTGCTGTGCGAAATAAATGAAGAGGGTTGGCTGGGTTTAGCTTTTCATTAATGGATACATTCAGAAAGGTTAGGAGTCAGCCTTCTCTTGTTGTATGGCCCCCAACGTTGCCACTCGGCATATATGTTCATGCCAGTTTGAAACTTAACTGAAAGGTAGACACTTCCCTCCACAAAAACTGGGAAGGGCTCTATGTTATTGAGCATCCTTCAGAATTTCAGTGCCCTTCCCCCTTCCCAAGCCCAGCAAAGAACATGCTCATTGGATCCCAACAAAAAATGAAGGATTGGGGGTAGGAGTACATATAGCTTCTGGAGTTTTCCTTCTGCGTACTGCTGGCCCAGAGCTATTCTGTGAGAGTGAACTTGGAACCAGATAATCAGCCTGAAACTTGACAAAATTGTCCTGGGGAAAATCCTGTGGGATTTCTTGGCCTCTGAGCCTTTTTGGTATGTCAGTTCTACCAATTAAGAACCAAAATAATTCAAAGCAAGTCATGTATCTTCAATTGCTGTAGGAAAGACCAAAAAAAAGAGAGCATTGTCTTTTGGGGGCAAAGGAGTAGAGAAGAAGGGAGACCTTGGCTTCCCTTTAAACTGACTTCCCATTTCTTTTAGAGGTGTAGGGTGACATGCTGAATTTCCATTTCTTTCCTCATTTAAAGTTTTAGGCAAAAGATGGGGAAAAAGTCAATAGGAAACGGTGCCTGCCCAACTTGCTGATTTACAGATGTTACTGTGTTCTTTGTTACCTGGAATAGACTCTTCCATAGTTTCATAAGTAAAATAAGTCTTTGATTTTTACAATATAGTTCATGGTACAAAGTGCCATCCCAATGTAATCCCAAACAGAGCCTTTTAGCTCATTAGATTTAGAAATGGAGGATACCTTAGAAGCCAACCCCTTCATTTTGAAGAAACTGGTTCCCCCCAAGCTGGAAATTACTTGCCCAAACTCATGCAGCTCATATTTAGCAGAATGAGAACTGATTTTTCTCACTCTACATTCAATGGTTTTCCATCATATATTGCTGCTTTGCTTTATTGGTTCCTTGTGAGTTGCAAACAAATGCTTTCTACTGCCTACCACGTGCATAGTTTGGAATTCAACATACAGTGTCCCTCCCCCTTTGAATGAATTTTCAAATAATTCATTTAGTCCATAGAGGTGTGACAGGGAATTATTTTCCACTAATTTGTATAGGGAAATATATATCTAAAAAAGAAATGGACTGGCCATGTGGCAGGAGCAAGGGTTAACCAATGGATAGTTCACTGAAGACCCCTAAAAGAATGCCACCGTCAAATGGCTCAGCATCAAAAACTGATATAATTTTATCAGTAGAAAGGATGACATTAGCATCTGCTTTGTAGCCATCCCCTAAGGACTATGAGAAATTTCCATTAGAGTTGTGGCTAAAGCCTTCCATACATGTTATCACTTTCATTGGAGAGTGAGCTCCTTGGGAGTAAGGATGTGCTTTACTTTTCTGTTTGTATTTCCAGCATTTAGCACAATGTTTTGTATATAGTAGGTGCTTGGTAAATGTTTCATTCATTCATTCATTCACTGATATCACTGATACCACAATGTCAAGAGTTCTATAGCAGTAATTCCTAGCCTCTTTTTGTACCATAGACCTCTTGGCAATATGATAATACCTATGGACTCCTCAGAATAATATTTCTAAATTCATAAAATAAAATACACATGAACACAAAAGAAACCAATTATATATACATATATTTTTTTAAACTAGATCATGAACCCCAGGCTATGAACTCCAGTTCTAGAAGAAGTCTCTAGTATGTTGAGAGGACCTCATATGAGTATGAGCAAAAGCAATCCAGAATGAGATGGTATGGATGGGTTGAAATCTTTACCATTGGCTGGCAAACCCCCACCAATGAGACCAAAGATTCATGGAATAGTGATACAACTGATTTTAATTAAGAAAACCAAAACTTTGCTATGTGTTCATCCTGTGTCTGTCCTCAGGTCAATTCCAGATTGGCACTGTCAACTCAACCTACAAAATGTAGTGTCATTATCCATTTGTCTTTTGAAAGCCGCTTCATAATGGATTTCTTGGTAGTGACATTTTACAAACGGTGTCAGCAGCAGCTATGGAGTGATGGACTCTGTCAGCTGGCACTCCTCTAGGAACAATGAGGTTAACCATGTCAGCCTAGTTATCAGCTGCACTGACCACAGGCAGGAGGGTGGTAGTCTTTCTGTCCTTCCATTGTGATACTGGTCTGAACCTTCATAGTCAACCAAGAACTGGAGAAAGGGAAATTTGATCTGGCTCTGTGCTTTGGCCTTGGGTTTTCCAAACATCTAGTATAGCTCATTAACTCATTTTGAAAAGAAATCAGGAACAAATTAAGCTTATCATTACACCATGTCTATCAGCAATCTCCTTCATAATATTTTTATATTCCAAAGCAGCGTACCTACAACGCCAAAATACAATTAGGTGCAGAAGCTATACACTAAATCAATTAACAATATTTATGTTACAAGATAATTCTTCTTTTGCCATTTTACTTTTCAAGGGCACTGACATCAGCCTCATGGAAAGCTCATTGATATTTACTTTATGATTTCTGACTGCAGCAGAACAGAGATCACTGACTTTATAAAGTAGAGATCATATGTATGCATTTTAAAAGAGTTCCTGCCATATTTGCATTTTTCACATTTTCCTAAGAAGTGCTTCCTTGCATATTGTTAGCAACTTGTGCTGTTATATATTGAGACAAGAGTAGAAAGATGTGAGTTCTCTCCCCAGCCAATTTAGTTTAATCAAAGTCTTGAGAAATAAAATATTGTCATCTTTTCTCCATTTCTCCTCCTTTTCAAATGGGGATCGTGGCATTGGAGTAACATGTCAGAGAACAGTTGAATGATAGAAATGGAAAAGACCTTGAAGATTATCTAATCTAGCCCTGTAGTTTGACAGGTAGGGACACTGAGACCCAGAGATGGAATGTAACTTGCCCAGGGTCATGTAGGCAATGGCAAAAGACTTGAATGAACTGATAAAAATGGAATAGAACCAGGGGGACAATTCGCACAATGATAGACACAAAAATACTGAAATGAAGCCAAACACTGTGTAATCGAAATGTCCGACGCTGGCCCAAATGAAATGATGATAAGTCCCCTGTCTTCTTTGGGCAGAGAAGTGGGGAGCAACAGATAGACAATGTTGCTTCTTTTGTCAGTTGTTGGATTGGTTGGCTTCATTTCACTTTTTATTTGTTATAGAGACCCCTGCAATGTAAAATCAAAACACACCAATAGATAAATCAAAGAAAGATAGAAGGAGGAAGTAAGGGAAGAGAGATGGAAGGAAGTAAGGGAGGAAAGGGAATGATAGCCTGGAGACCAGGATCCAGCTTTCACAACTTCTGATCCGATGATCTATGGCCGATTGCTAGACTGGTAGAAGTGAGAAACGTAGAAGGGACAGCACTCTTATCTGCACTTGGAACGCATGTATGTTAGTAGTACCTGCCTCGTGTCAGAGAGATATTGTGAAGATTAATGAGGCATAATGCCTGGGCAGTCCTCTGGGTGGCCATATAAATGCAAAATATTATTAGCTTGATAATATCACAGCAGCGGCTCTTCCTGACATATTGCAACACATTCATTTCCATCACCCTGCTGTGGGTTTGACTATGAGCCAAGCCAGCCTGATGAGAGAGCCTGGTACAGGAAAGGTGGCTCAGTAATTATGTACGTATAATCCTCTTCTTTAGAACTTGAGGAGAGTAGGGACAGGACAAGTAGTTGGAACATATGATCATAGAGTTAGGGCTACAACTGCCACCAAGACTACTTAGTCTAGCCAGCAAATGAGGAAATTACAGCCTAGAGTTTATATGATTTGCCCAAGGTCATGCTGGTAGTAAGCATCAAAGACATGATTTGAATCCAGACCCTCTGACTTGAGAGTAGATACTCTTTCTGCTGTACTACACGAACACAAGCCTTTTGACAGAATTCTTTGAGGCAGGGGGTGAAGTGGTGGGATGACGAGGAAGGGCAGGAGGAGCTACTACTGACAATCTTAAAATAGAATTTCAGTTGGATTTATCCAAATTTGTCATCTGAGGGAAGGAGCATAAAACCAGTGAGAGAGAAAAGAATGTTTTCAGTGGAAAGACCAAAAGAAAGAACAGACATAACTGATGGCTACCTAAATAGAATGAATGGAGAGTTTGGTACAACTTTGGAAGATAACATGGTACCAAATCATTATACTTCTGAATTTCCTTGTATTGGAATTAACCAAATAGAGACATATTTTGTTAGCTGGACTCTCTAGCCTAATTTGTGAATAGTGAGGCTATTTTTCCTCTAAGGTTGCAATATTCTGATAGTTTGAGGGCCCTTGATCTCATCCATGTGGGTCCTTCCTCCAGTAACATAGATCAGTCATCATCTACCCTTTCTCATGCTGTCTTGTCCTTGTATATGTCCTCCCATAAATCCTCCACCAGGGATCTACCCTTGGCATTGCACAGATAGCAGTGGATACATGGGCTGTTGGTTATCCCTCACTGTCACTCTATGTTCAGCCCACCTCCCCTGCTAAACATGCATCTCTCTGATAACATTCTTTATTCTGGTTCTCCCTCACAATTCTTTTTGGATAACATGTTGCAACCTACTCATGCCCACCTCCAATGTGCCTCTCCATTACCCTTCAGGTGACCTGTAACATTAATTCTTCAAAGACTGGTATTCCATAATTCACAGTCCATATGGGATCATTAAAAGAACGTTGATGCTAAAAATGTGGGCTTTTGTTTCAGGGAGAACCTTGGGGGTCATTAAAAGTATAGCACAACTTCCCAATCCACTCTCTTAATTCTAAGCCCAACTCACTGTCCATCTGAGTTGTCATGTATCTCCAACTTGTGTACTCTTGAACATCTCTAACTAGAAGCCTACCTAAAGTATTAAAAGCTCAATATATCCAAAATAAAATTCATCATCTTCCTTCTTCCTACCACTCCCAGCACACCCACCCTCTTTCCAAATTTCCCTTTGCTTGTCAAGGGCACCACAATCCTCCCAGTCATCCAGGCCTGGATCCTTATTGTCATTCCAGTCTCCTTGTTATAACACATGTCCAGTCCATCACCATGTCTTGAGTTCTGTGCCCCTTTCCCTTCACCTCTTGCTTTCCCAGGCTTTCTTTAGAACTCAGCTAGAATTCTACCTTCTTCTGGAGGCCTTCCCAGTTCTTCCAACTATTAATGCCTTTTCCTTTCAGATTACATTCTTCTACACTGTATATATCTTCTAGGTATTTAGTTATTTTCATGTTATTTCTCCCATTAGAATTTAAGCTCCTTGAAGGCAGGAACTATTTTTGTAACCTTTCTTTGTGTCTCCCAAACATAGGAGTACTTAATAAAATTTTTTGTTCACTGACTGTCCAAATCACATACATGAATGGAGTAACGCTATCAGTCATTGATCAAACTGCATAACACGATCTGGACAACAAGCATTTTTCATCTACTTAGTTTTTTCTGGGTGGTATAATGTTAATTAGAGTAAAAGATCTTCCCTGCCCATTAATAGGCCTCACTTAGAGCCTATTAAGGGAAGCTTGATTAGGGGAGGCTTGTTTTCTAGGAAGGCCCACACCTTTTGCTAATCAATGAGGCACTGTGTCATGAGAATTGCGAAGCCCTCTAGCTCTGAGAAGCATATGTATATTCTGAGATGAGGTTTTGCTTTGGGGCCTTGGAAGAAGGTTTCTGTGCCAGGTGAGACTCTGGGTAGCCATACATGTCAAGGGTACCACTATCCTCCCAATCATCCAGGCCTGGATCCTTATTGTCATCCTAGACGTTGAAAATCCCAGATGTTGGTGCTTCCCTCTCTCTGGTAACTGTATAAATATAATGGTCAGACAGTGAGAGCTGTCTGTTGATCTATGATGTATGCATTGCTTATAGTCAGAAAGAAACCCTGTCAGTTGGCCTTTGTTTCTCTGCTTACATTTTTTCTGTTGGTAAATGTAATTAAAGTAAATTGTTGACCCCTCAAAAGTTGCTTTCCTTTTGGAAAAGTAGATGTAAGAACCTGTACAGCAGATCCTCTCGTGTATGCCAGGAGGTTGCTGCTACAGGTGGATAGATGGGCTGCCTTCTTTTAAGGAATCAAAGATCTCTTTTAGAAATTCAAGCAGAAATTGGGTGTTGATACAACCAACACAATGTGATTCTAAAGTTGTGGCTACTATAAAATATAGATGACAAAAACCTGCCTGTTTCCTTATCTTATGATCAAATATATCTTCAATATCCATAGAGATTATTTTCATAAAAGCTTTGTAGAATTGGAGAAAATGAGCCTATGAATGAAAATGAGCCAGTTACTGGAATTTTCTTAGTCATCATTTTTGGTGATAATGTCTGTGGTTTTCTGCACTAAATGTATGTCCTTCCTCTTTATGATATTTTAGCATCAATACTTCAGTACCCTCAGAATGGTATCACCTCTAGGATGGTATCACCTAGGATGGTACCATATCTGTGTACACTTGATCCAGCCGAAGTGTTCCTTCTCTCTTTATTTGATTTAACACTATTTCCCATTACTCTTCTGTTTTAGCCTTTCTTGCTTCTTTTAACTCATGAACTGTGTTTTCCAACTTTTTCCATCTTTCCTCCCTATGATTACTTTGGCATGAAAATCACTAAGTACTAAAATGATTAAATTTAGAGGGTCCTACTAAGGTATCTATAAAAGTTCCCTGCCTCATCAACCTCTTGAATAGATGTTGGCAATAAAGTGTATTTCTCTTTATGATGATCTTTTTGCAAATGCTTATCATGAGCACTGAACTGGATATGAGTTTACCAAGTGTCTCTGGAATATGCTGCTTTTTGTCATTGGATACTGACAAAACCAATTCCATCAACTCCTTTATTTTTTTCTCTAGGAATAGTATTCATGAGCTATCTTTTTGTTTAGGGGCTACTTCCTCTTGTCCATTTATAGAGAGAATATCATAATTTATATTTCAATTCAGGTATGTCTACTGGTCCATCACTGAGCAGAGCCCTCACATTTAGAGTACCAAGATCTAAGTTAATATTCTTACATGGTCATTTCACATTTTCTGTCTTTCATGGGTTGCCATGACCAAAAAATCATCGAGTGGCCAACCTAATGGTGTAAGTCTGTCCTTACTTTGGCTGCCTGTTACTAGGACTATGCTTATAGATTTCTGGAACCCAGAGTCACCTCTGGCCTTGAAAGAGGCCATCAGAATAGGACTTTGTGGGGAACACTTATGCCATTTAAACCAAACTCTAAGAGTCTACGAGAAAATAAAGTGAAATAAACCCAAGTTTAAGTGTGATGTAACTAACATCCAGTCAGCAGTTGTGAGTTGTGGAGAGTTGGTGCCTTGAATAAAAGAAAAATGGGAGTGGCAAATTCCAGTCACAATTAAAGCCATTCATTCTTGGCCCAACCTTAAAGGAGGTCTGGGAATGCAGCTATGAATCTATTAAGCCTTCTATCCAGGGCTTAACACAGAAGTCAAGCTGATGACCTGCACAGCCTTCCCTCACTCAAAACAAAGGCAAGTGCAAGTCATGTCATCATTTCTCTGATGGCATGGTCTTCTTTGGCAATGAAAGAGGAACACAAACACATTCACTAAATGGAGAAATATCAAATGTAGGATTAAACCATAGCTATCAGGAGTAGACCTCAAAACCCGTTGAAATGCATAGAAATACTCTACTGTGCGTCCTCCCTCACCATCTTCCCTCCATCTTCACCTCCAAACTGAGTCAATAGCCCCTACTATGTGAGAGGCAAGAAGGAGGATAAAGAAAAAGAATCTGACAAAAGAAATTCAGTCTCCAAACTGCTGGAATAATGTGGAGGAGGAAATGGAAAGGCTGTCAGCAAAGATTTGCAAATAAGTAGAATTTAAAATAATATGTGGCACTAGCAAAGGTTGAAATAAAAAAGATATACATTTATTGGGTGTTGCTTGAAGTAACAGGAAATAATAATGAAGGTTTTTCATCACACCTTCCCTTTGGACATGCAAATTAATAGTAATTATTTTTTTGTCTCCAAGTTTCTTGCCACATCATCTGATTCCTCCTAAGGAGGTCAAAGCATTTTACAAGTGCAATCTCATTACTCCTTTAGACATCCAATGAGACAATCAGCCTATGTCCTCCCTTCAACATAAAAGACTTAATACACAGAAGGTTTGCAAATGGTATAGATCAGTGTCCTACCACAATACTATGTCTGTGTTAACATGGGGCTTAGGCTGGAGCTGCCTGTGGCATGGGTACTTGCTGACATTATTAAAGGCTTGCATCTGCCTTCTCCCAACTTAAAGGCCGCACAGGGTGTGAAATTCAAGAGGGACTTAGTCACAAACGAGATTTGGTCTCAATTTAAGGGGTGTATGTTATAGAAGAGAGTGTTACAGACATGTAGCTATTGCTATACTTCAAAGACCAGATTTCTTGTTTTAATGTTCACTCTCAGCTGGATCACCTGTGTCCAGAATAATGAATGGGAATGGTCAGTTCCTTTCTCCTCTCTATGCCCCAGGTCTATTACCTTTTAAAATACAGGGAAATCGGTATGAAATTCATGAGGGAGATCAGGAGGAGAGGGAAAGCAGTCATTAAAAGCAATGTCTCTGCTAATAACCTCTGAACCCGTCTCTTAATTGTGATTTCCATGTCACCAAGAGATGTTTTTTTCATTTTAAAACATTCTGAGTTATTTCCATGGTGTTGTGGCTAACCATTTTTAGTCACTTAGGGAAAAAAAAAACCCTTTATCACCTCCCACCAGGAAACTCAGAGAACACACAGTTGGAGATGTTGAGACTTTTCATTTTATCCTCAAAATATTAATGGGGAACATTTAAATTAAGAATAAATCCAATTTGATGTTAAGAAAATGATCTCTCCTTTCTGATCAAGTCAGGGGGTTGATTCAGATGCCATAGTTCTATATCTAAAGTTCTATATGTAGGATTGGTTACCCAACTGAATGTCAGTGTGGGTGGAAGTAAGCTATCAGACTCCCAAACTGGTTACAATTCTCTAGTCAAGCTTCTAGGAGTAGGAGAGATGAAGGAGAGGACAAGCAGCACCTTGGCTAGCTACTCAGGGGCCTGTGTACATAAAAAGCGCTGAAGAGCTACCAAAAAAGAATTTGGCGCTTTGCAAATCTTTCCACTGAGGATGAGATGATGTTGGACCCAGAAATGAGGGCCAATAGTTCTGAATGAGGATAGTAACAGATATTCCAGATACTCCTAGAAGCACTTTACTATTATTTTATAAAGCCTTACGGTATAATGGGGAGAATGAAAAATAACATGAGATGGAAATCTGTAGCCTGAGACATTTCATATATATATGTATATATATATATATATATATATATATATATATATAAAGATAGATAGATAGATAGATATAGATATATCTATATATATGCCATGATTTGTCACCTGGTATGGTTTCTGCCAACATATAAACTCATATATGGGCAACTGAGGCTAGATTTCTCCAAAGGAAATGAATGCAAAACTGAATTATTGGATGTTTTTGTTTTCTTAAGAAATGATAAGATGGAGAATAAGAGAATAAAATTTATGAGGAGAGCTTAAGGTGTTACTGAGTTGAAGGATTCTTAATGACCAAATTAAAAATCCCTTTTTTATTGAATGCCTAAAATGTTTTATCAAACCCAACTCCAGATAAATCATATATATTATATGTATATAATATAAGTTGTATAAATCTCATTTTACAGATGGTGAAATTGAGTCACAATGAAATTAAGTGATATGTTCATGTTCATGTACTGCTTTAGGTCAAGTTTGCTTAAGATTATCTCCCCCATATGCCTGCTTTAAGTACAGAATCAAAGAATGTCAGAGCAGGAAGAGACCCCTGAGATTACTTTGTCAAATATATCTATGAATAAGACCACCCTTTCTTTGAAGACCTTGAATAAGGTTGAAAATGCTGCCTCACAGATCAGACCATTGCACTTTTGGGGTGCTCTAGCTGTTACAAAGTTTCCAAGCCCACACCTATCTGTTTACAACCTCTCCCTCTTTTCCATAGAATTGCCCCTCAGATACCTGGAGATAGTGGGGAATGCCCCACTCCAAGCCAAGTCCTTCCAGACCAAATATCCCCAACTCCTTCAAATGAGTTACTTTGAGGCCTTCATTGCCTGACTGACCTCCACTGGATTCTCTCCAGGCTATCCCGAGTCATCTTTCCCCAAAATGTATCCTTCAGAACTGTACACAGCATTCTAATTGGTTTGTATATTTTTGTCATTTCTCATCCCTGTCCCATAGAGTAAATATAATCTCCTAGACTTAGATTATTATTTTTCAGTCTTTTCAGTTGTGAATGACTCTTTGGGATTCCAATTGGATTTTTGGGGTTTTTTTTTGGAAAAAATTCTGGAGGAGTTTGCCATTTCCTTCTCCAGCTCATTTGACAGATGAGGAAATTGAGTCAAACAGGGTTCAATGACTCACCCAGGGTCACACAGCTAGTAAGTATCTGAGGCCAGATTTGATCTCAGATCTTCCTGATACCAGGCTCAGTGCTCTATCTACTGCACCTACTCCCTCCTCCAGGTTATATCATGCTGCTTCTAATTCCTAAAATGACCTGTACATGATACAAATACTATTTTATTCAAGCATTGATTTGGAATCCTTTGTTTTTTCTCCAGTGGTTAAGTTTTTCTTCTCTTGTCTGTAAATTCTTCATGTTTGTATAGTTAGGTATCTGGAAGTATCTGGAAACCACATTTGTGCAGACCCAGTTGAGCCACCATACTTAATTTGATATTCCATTCTGATAGCTATTACTGAAATCCAGATCTTTGTAAATCTGGATTATGGCAAGAACCTCCCTACTTTCAATCCATCCTGCACTCAGTTTCCAAACTAATCTTTCTAAAATATTGTTTCCCTGAGGTAACTCGTAAGGTAGATTGAAAACAGACAGAGCTCCCTGAGGCAACACATTGATGAAGGCTCTTATTCTGTGACTACTGGTCATTTTTTACAATGTAGTTAGTAATTCAAAAGGAGATGGTGGGTTTCTCCAACCTGACTCCAAAACAATGGAAGAGTTCTCCATTTTCTACCATGGCAAATCTGAATATCTATGTCTAACTTTCCACCAATTGAAAACTACCCTTCCTATCTGACCTTTGTGTTAAACTATTTATAGGCAAGACAGCAAAAAGAACACTCAGTCTAGTATCAGAGGTACAGGGTTCAAATCTCACTTTTGACACTACCCGTGGGACAGTGGGGTAAGTCAATGAATCTCCCCAGGACTTACTTTCCTCATCTATAAAGTAAAAAGAGGTTGGTCTGGTCTATGGCCTCCGAGATTCTTTCTAGCTCTGGATCCAATAATACCTCCCTGCTTGCCAGACTGGCTGAAATCATGAACCACTCAGTCTCACCTCCTTCACTCCTGCTGTCCCACCCACAATACTTAGTCTGCTCTATACAATCTAGCTCTCAATTACCACTCACACTTTAAAAGTGCTGTAAGATTTATGAAGGATTTTCCTCACAGCAATCCTAGGAGTGGATATCTTAAGTATTTTTGTCCTCATTCTGCCAATGAAGAAACTGAGTCCTTTAGATGACAACCATGATTCAAAGCCAGGTCATTTCCAAGTCTGAGTCCAAGTGCTTTCCATCATACCCCACATCCTCTGGTTTCTGTTGGTCACTAAGGCTTCATCTACTAGTTTTGTCTTCCCAGCTAGATGTAAGATGTTAGGGAGGGCAAGTATAATGTACTTAACTTATTTTTACTTCTCAAAGAATGAAACACAAAGCTGACTGAGCAAAGTAGATACTTGATACTAGATATGTTGATTGATTATTTGATCCCATTCTGCTTTGAGTCACATTATGTATTATATATGTTATATTAATATTGTGTAGAATACTTAAATATCAGCATATGCTGTATATAGTAGATATAAACACATGCATATATATACGTGTATGTGCACACATGTGTGTGTCTGGTGTTCAGTCATTTCAGTCATGTGTGATGCTTCATGACCCCATTTTGGATTTTTTTTGACAGAGATACTGAAATGGTTTCTCATTTCCTTCTCCGACTCATTTCACAAAGGAGGACCTGGGATAAACAAGGTTCATTAACTTGCCCAGGGTCACATACTAGTAAATGTCTGAGGCTAGATTTGAACTCAGGAAGATGAGACTTCTTGACTCCAGACCTACTTTATCTGCTAGTTGCACACACACATAAGTATACATGTATGTATATATGTGTACATGTGTATGTGTGTATATGTTATATAGTTATATATCATAACAAATTATTAAATGTCTTCTGTATACACATCTTTGTGAGAGAGAGAGAGAGAGAGAGAGAGAGAGAGAGAGAGAGAGAGAGAGCTGAAATTAGTCTAACCCATGCATTTTACACATGAGTTAACAGGCTTAGAAAATTGAAGTGGCTTCTCCAAGGTTAAACAACCAGCAAGAATCAGAGTTAGTATTAAAGCCCAAATGTCTTTTCGTTCAGGCCAGCATACTTTTCGTTCAGTTGCCCTAAGGGCAACTGTCCAGCTTTTGCAGCCTCTGACTCAGACCTAATCTAGTGGGGAAGGTAAGTGTAATACACAAACAACCATAGTGTGAAACGTAGTATAATAAATACATACGAGTCACAGAATAGTGGACAGAGGTCATAGAGTTAAAATTTTTCTGGTTTAAATTCTGGTTTTACCACTTACAAGCCATATGATAATGGGCAGCTTACTCAAGCTGTATGAATCTCCGTTTTCTCATCTGTAAAATGGGGATGATAATACACTGTCTGTCTTAAAGAGTTATTGTGAGGAAAGCACTTTGTAAACCTTCGAGTACTCAAGATATGTGAACCTCAGTTTCCTTATTTTTAAAACAGGAATAACTATACTTGTCCTCTCTACATCAAAGAGTTATTGTGAGGAAGGTACTTTATAAATCTTAATATGCTATAGAAATATGAGTTATTTTTGTTATTCTGTGTGTAAACAGATGTGCAAATTGTATATTGTCCAAACAAGCAGTTTTGAAAAGAACAATTGTATATTGAAAATACACTGGATTATAGATATACCTTTTTTTGTGTGTTTTTGAACCATTAAAATTTATTGATTACAGTTGCCCATATAACGTTAGGCTTAATATCATGGTTGAATATATATGTATATATGTATTATATATATGTACATATATGTATTATATATATGTATATATATACACATACACACATACATATAAAACCAATAAAAAATAAAGCTATATTTAAATATGTGGCCCTACAACTCCTATGATCACCACCAACAACTTTAAAAAACAAAACTAGATATATATCTTTTTTAAAAAATCAGTTTTGTCTGAATCATTAAAGAAAAATCCAACAAGTATCTATTGTAATTCATATATGTTGGGTGATTGATCTGCATACCAAAGGCAAGGATTTTTAAAAGAAGTTCTCTTTTTAAAAGTGAAGTTATTTGGTTCAGCTTTGCTGGGGCAGGGGCAGGAGAGGGAATAGCAGTGATTATGTGTTAATAAAACCTCAGTTGTTATTTTAAATCCTTTTAACACAGTGCTTCGCACTTAGTAGGCATTAATAAATACTTGTTTTGATGTTACTTATATTAGATCAAGATAACATTCTGTTTTTGGTTTGACTTGGGAATTTATAGAGTAGAAGATTTTAGAGTTTCAAAGGGGATTGGAGGCCCTCTAATCTAATTTCTCAGCTCTTTTTCTTTCCCTCCAGAGCTTCCCCTCTTTGGCTCTCCTTCTGGGTGTGCCTGGCCCACGGGGGATAGCTACTTTGCATCAGTATTAATTGAATCACGAGCATCCAAGTTTATTCATTCACTTATTCATTCCACAAATATACAGCAAACTCATTCTATGGACTGGGTTCTGTGCTTGACCCTAGCAATAACATCCATTTTTAAAAATACCTACCCTCAATTAGCTTATTAATTAGCTCATTAGCTTATCTTCTAATAATTCTTATAATTAATAATTAATAAATAATTCTTATATTCTTATAATTCTAATTCTTCCTCAAGTAAAAAAAAAATGAGGCCCAAGCTGCAGGAATTTATGGAGCCAGTTCTTACCAGTTCCCTTTTGACAAATTATATAAATCATGGACTTTGTATGGACTTCAGAAAGGGATGGGAAAATATAATAATGAAGATTAAGCTTAAAAAGTGTGTCATACTTTTCAGAGAACTGGGTGTTAGACAGTTACCAGCACACCCCTGGGCTGAGACAAAAGAAGGGGTGGGGTGTTGAAAAGAAGCATAGATCCATAGGATTTATATTGATATTACTTAATGTAGACCAAGATCAAATTCTTTTTTCATTTTGACTCTTAGACAATGCTTTGATCTCGGGATCTTGTAGAATAAAAGATTTTAAAGTTTGACAGGGGATTGGAGGCCATCTAATCTGGAAAGGTCCTTAGACATCATTTAATCCAACCTCCTTGCTTCTTGGACAAAGAAATTAGGATTGAAGAGGTTAAAAGACTTACTTAAGGTCATCCAGTGAGTGAATAACAGACCTGAGATATAGAAATGGGAACAGGTTGGTTTACTGGTGCCAGGACAAGGCTTAAATCCCCAACAATCCCAAAGCAAATCAGTGCTACATATATTATTAATGGACTGAGTACTCTAGAATGGAGACCTGCTTGCTCTTCAGCACAATAGTACCTTCTGAATGGTTGTTAATAAGAACAAAGAAAGGAGTAGAACTGGCACTGACTAGATCTTGGTGCTGGATTAAAACTTTCTGTCATGAAATGCTTGGCAAAATGTGAATCAGCACCTGAATGGTGAACCAGGCAAGGATAACTCTGCCTGTCAACGCAGTCCTGCTTAAGAAAATGTCATCATCCTCAGGTAACTCAGGTCTGTGTGATTATGCTGTAAGCACAGCTTTCCATGCAAGGGAAATGTCTTGCTCCCTGTGGAGACTCTCTAGCTCTAATTTGTCAGGAAAACACAATGGTAAGAAATTCCACAAAAGAGTGAGTGACAGTAATTGGAAGTAATTTGAGTAGCTGAGATGTGAGAGGAGGGGGAAGAAGTCGATCTTTTTTATATATTAATTCATTGTATTTTAAAATACAAATAATACTTTGGTAAAAGAAAAAATATTTATTTTGACAGTAACTCAAGAATTTAGAAGTATTTCCTTAAACCAGTTATAACTTGAGAGGATCAATTTTTCCAAGATCATACTAATTAAGAAAATTATTCATCTATTGTGATATTCCCTGGTTCAGATACTATTTTTCAAATGTCTTTTAGGTCTGCTAAGTTTAAAACACCAGCAATAACAAAAAAAAGCCCTTGGGATTTATCAGTGTGCAGAGGAAATGTAAGGTGGATGGCACAAATATTATGAATAGTACTCTTAGGACAAAATAGCATTTGTTTGAAAGCAAGGAGAGTCAGGATGTCAGGAGAGTGACTTGCTATGCTCTGAGGTTTACCTAGCACTTCTGTCACTTTATAGATTGAGACATGATTGATGGTAACATTAAGAAGTATGCCAATGGTAAAGAAAGCTTAAGACACCCTGAAAGGAAAGTGGTGGCCAATACTATGTGTTTGGGCTTTGAGCAACTTGTGGACACAGAGCAGCTCTTCAATGAAGGATCAATGAATCCATAAAAAATGCCTTTATTAGGTGCTTACTATGTGCAAAACCCTGGAGATACAAATTGAAAAGACAGTCCCTGCTCACAAGGAACTCACATCCTAATGTTTCCAGGCAATTCAATTCAACAAACACTTAATCAGTGCCTACTGGGTATCAAACATTATGGAAGACACTAAGCATGCAAAGACAAGGTCAAAACTGTCCTCTCCCTCAAAGAACATACAAACATATGTTTAAGAGAATATGTTCATAGGTAAATAAACAGAAAATATAGGAAAAAAAGCAATTTCAACAGGGAGAGTACACTAGAAGCTTTAAATCTCCCATAATGTTTTTTAATATTACTTGTAAAAATTAGCATTTAAAAAAATTTTTAATTCCAAATTCTCTCCCTCCCATCTTTCCACCTGAGATAACAACAATTTTGCATAGGTTATACAAACATGCAGTCATGCAAAACATATTTCCATGTTGTGAAAGAAAAACAGATTAAAAAACCCAAGAAAAATAAAGGAAGTTTAAAAAACGTATGCTTCAATCTGCATTCAAATTCCAGAAGTTCTTTCTCTGGAGGTGGATAGTATTTTCCATTATGAGTTCTTTGGGATTGTCTTGGATTATTTTATTGCTGAGAATAGCGGTCATTCATTCCCAGTTGATCATTGTTACAATGATTACATTGTTATAATGTTACATTGTTACAATGTTACATTGTTACATTGTTCTCTTGATTCTGCTCATTTCACTCAACATCAGTTAGTGTAAATCTTTTCAGATTTTTCAGAAATCCACCTGCTCATCATTTCTTTTAGCACAAAAGTGTCCCATCACAATCATAAACCATAACTTGTTCAACCATTCCCCAGTTGATGGGCATCCCCTCAATTCTCAATTCTTTGCCTCCACAAAAGAGCTGCTATAAATGCTTCTGTACATTTTTTCCTTTTTTAAAAAAATGTGCTTTTCCCAGAAGTTTTTAACAAATAGTGAGTGCTTGTCCCAAAAACTTGGATCTTTGGCTCTATCAGACACTAGATTACTATGGTCATTTACTATATATATATATATAATGTACCTAATTGATTCCACTGACCTACCACTCTATTTTGTAGCCAGTACTAGCTTGTTTTGATGATTACCACTTTGCAGCACAGTTGGAGATCTGGGACAACCAAGCTACCTTCCTTTATATTTTTTCATGATTCCCTTGATATTCTTGACTTTTTGTTCTTCCAGAGGAATTTTGTTATTATTTTTTCTAGCTCTATAAAATAATTTTTGGTAGTTTGATTAGCATGGCCCAGAATAAGTAAATTAATTTAGGAAGAATTGTCATTTTTATTATATTGGCTTAGCCTACCCATGAGCAGTGAATTGTTGTTTAGATTTGATTTTATTTGTGTGAAAAGTGTTTTATAATTGTGTTCATATGGTTCTGGGATTTGCTTTGGCGAAATAGACTCCCAAATATTTTATGTTGTCTATAGTTATTTTAAATGGAATTTCCCTTTCGATCTCTTGCTACTGGACTTTTTTGGCAGTATATAAAAGTGCTGATAATTTTTGCGGGTTTGTTTTATTTCCTGCAACTTTGCTAAAATTGTTAATTATTTCAAGTAGTTTTTTAGTTGGATTCCCTAAGTATACCACCATGTCATCTGAAATGAATGATAATTTTGTTTCCTCATTGCCTATTCTAATTCCTTCAATTTCTTTTTCCTCTTTTATTGCTACAGCTGGTATTTCTATGTTGAATAATAGTGGTGCTGATCATCCTTGTTTCATCTGTTATATTATTAGTAAGACTTCTAGTTTATTTCCATTATAGATAATGCTTGCTGATGGTTTTAGATAGATACTTCTTATTATTTTAAAGAAAGCTCATTTATTCCTCTACTTCCTAGTGTTTTTAACAGGAATGAGTGTTGTATTTTGTCAGTTTTACTTTGAGTGTTTGAGTTTGTTGTATTTTGAGTGTTGTATTCTGCATCTGTTGAGATAACCATATTTTCTATTGTTTTTGTTATTCATATGATCAATTATACTGATAGTTTTCCTAATATTGAACCAGCCCTGCATACCTGGCATAAATCCCACCTAGTCATAGTGTAGATCTTTGCGACATCCCCCATAACATCTTTCATATATTTGATACTCTGATAAATATTTGACTAATTTGTCCAGTTGAAAATTTGAAAAAGCTAAAAACAATACTATCAGATTAAGAATTGTCATTCTGATATAAATTTAGAGCCTTTCTCTGAGGATATTAACTAGATTTCTTCACGTATCCCTGGGAAATCAAACAAGTAACTCCATTTTCTAGTTAAGGTAATGGAGCTATAATAAGAACACTATTAGTCTTGGAGTCAAAAGACCCGTGTTCAAGCTATGTGACTTTTGTCAAATTGCTTCATCTTTCTGGGCCTCAGTTTTCTCATGTGAAGGGATTGACCTCTAGCAGCAGTTTTAAACGTGGGGCCCATGAACTTGAGTTTTTAAAAACATTTTGACAACTGCATTTCATTGTAATCTGTTTCCTTTATATAATTCTGAGAAGAGATCCATCAGCTTCCCCAGTGTTTCAAGAGGTCTAAGAACAAAAAAAAAAAAAAAATAGGTTGAGAATCTCTCGTCTAGATGATCTGTCTTCAAAAATAAGTCTTATTCAATATTTTTTTTACAATAGTGCAACTTTTCAATTATTCCACCTTCATTTCACTTCCCATAGAACCTTTCTTTTGAATAGACTAGATGATCTTGGGGGTCCCCTTTAATTCTAGCCTTCTATGAATTTGTAAAGTATAGGAAACTTGAAGTGATTGACCTAAGCAGGGGTGCAGCCTCGAGGCCATATGTGACCTTCTAGGTCCTTGTGTACAATCTTTTGACTGGGTCCAAGTTTTATAGAACAAATTCTTTTATTAAGATGATTTATTCTGTGAAGTTTGGATTCTGTTAAAGGGCTATAGTTGAGAACCTAGAGGACCACATGTGTCCTGAAATGCACAGGTTCCCCACCCCTGACTAAGGTAATACAGGAATCCTACCCAGGTCTTGTTTTGGGATTACCCAAAAATCTTGTGTTTTGTCTTTAATGTTTATACTTACTTGTTGATGTATATCTCAAGAAACATCTGGAAACCGCTCTCTTTAAAAATTGCTTGCATGGATCTCAGAAGTCAAGTAACTGGCTGGGAAAATGCCCAGAAAAGGGAAAAAAAAAATAAGACCATAAAAGGTTACTTTCTTGGTGAATAGATATCTCCTCCCTTCCTTTCTGATGAGGAAGAACAATGCTTACCATCAGGGAAAGACATAGAAGTCAAGGCTTCTGTATCCCAAACACCCAAAATAAATATTCAGTGGGCTCAGGCCATGGAAGAGCTCAAAAAGGATTTTGAAAATCAAGTTAGACAGGTGGAGCAAAAAATGGGAAGAGAAATGAGAGAGATGCAAGAAAAGCATGAAAAGCAGGTCAACACCTTGCTAAAGGAGACCCCCAAAAAATGCTGAAGAAAATAACACCTTGAAAAATAGGCTAACTCAATTGGCAAAAGAGGTTCAAAAAGGCAATGAGGAGAACAATGCTTTAAAAAGCAGAATTAGCCAAATGGAAAAAGAGGTTCCAAAGCTCACTGAAGAAAATAGTTCTCTCAAAATTAGAATGGAACAGATGGAGCCTAATGACTTTCTGAGAAACCAAGGAATCACAAAACAAAACCAAAAGAATGAAAAAAATGGAAGATAATGTGAAATACCTCATTGGAAAAACAACTGACCTGGAAAATAGATCCAGGAGAGACAATTTAAAAATTATGGGACTACCTGAAAGCCATGATCAAAAAAAGAGCCTAGACATCATCTTTCATGAAATTATCAAGGAAAACTGCCCTGATATTCTACAACCAGAGGGAAAAATAAGCATTCAAGGAATCCACTGATCACCACCTAAAAGAGATTCAAAAATAGAAACTCCTAGGAACATTGTGGCCAAATTCCAGAATTCCCAGGTCAAGGAGAAAATATTGCAAGCAGCTAGAAAGAAACAATTCCAGTATTGTGGAAATACAATCAGGATAACACAAGATCTAGCAGCTTCTACATTAAGGGATAAGAGATTGAAGGGTGTGGAATAGGATATTCCAGAAGTCAAAGGAACTAGGACTCAAACCAAGAATCACCTACCCAGCAAAACTGAGTATAATACTTCAGGGGAAAAAATTGTCTTCAATGAAGTAGAGGACTTTCAAGCATTCTTGATGAAAAGACCAGAGGTGAAAAGAAAATTTGACTGTCACACACAAGAATGAGAAGAAGCATGAAAAAGTAAACAGCAAAGAGAAGTCATAAGGGACTTACTAAAGTTGAACTATTTACATTCCTACATGGAAAGACAATATTTGTAACTCTTGAAACTTTTCAGTATCTGGGTAGTTATGGGATTACACACACACACACACACACACACACACACACACACACACACATATGCACACGCACACAGAGACAGAGAGCACAGAGTGAATTGAATAGGATGGGATCATATTTTTAAAAAATGAAGTTAAGTGGTGAGAGAGAAACGTATTGGGAGGAGAGAAGGAGAAATGAAATGGGGCAAATTTTCTCTCAGAGAAGAGGCAGGCAGGAGAGTTTTTAGTGGAGGGAAAAAGAGGACAGCTGAGAGAAAAACATGAAGTTTACTCTCATCACATTCGACTAAAGGAAGGAATAAATGTACACTCATTTTGGTATGAAAACCTATCTTACAATACAGGAAAGTGGGGGAGATGGAGATAAGCAGGGTGGGGGGGATGATGGAAGGGAGGGAAATGGGAGGAGGGAGCAATTTGAAATCAACACTCTTGGGGAGGGACAGGATCAAAAGAGAATAGAAGCAATGGGGGGCAGAATAGGATGGAGGGAAATATAGTTAATCTTATACAACACGAATATTATGGGAGTCATTAGCAAAAGTACACAGATATGGCCTATATTGAATTGCCTGCCTTCCCAAAGGAAATGGGTGAGGAGGGAGGGATGGGGAGAAGTTGGAACTCAAAGTTTTAGGAACAACTGTTGAGTATTGTTCTTGCTACTAGGAAATAAGAAATACAGTCAATGGGGAATAGAAAGTTATCTGGCCCTACAGGGCAAAAGAGAAGATGGGGACAAGGGAAGGGAGGGATGATAGAAGAGAGGGCAGATTGGTGATAGGGGAAATTAGAATGCTCAGTGTATGGGGTGGGGGGAGGGGACAAATGGGGAGAAAATTTGGAACCCAGAATTTTGTGAAAATGAATGTAAAAAGTTAAATAAATAAATTCATTAAAAAAAATGCTTGCATGTAGGCTCCTCAGCTTGTAATTTTGTTGGAACCCTATAGTAAGTAAAACTCATAGAGATTTGAGAGAGAAAGAGTCATGCCTCTTTTTTGCTCTCCTCACTGTTGAATGACTTATTAAACTTCCCTCTAAAACTTTTTTAGGTTTGAATTTTGTTCTTGATTGACATTCCTCACCTGCAAAATGAGGATGCTGGATTATATGATCCCTCAAGTCCTTTCTAGGTTGCAAATCATTGCTTATGTCAAATGGATAGTCTTAAAGATAAAATCCCCTTCTGAGGAATAGGATTTGTCTTTCTTTGTGGGTGAATGAGCTAAATGAAGACCTAATTCACCACTTGGGCTTCTTGAGCACTGTGTTCTAACCAAATGAGTTAAGCCATCTCATATACAGGTAAGAATAGAAGAAACAGGAGTACAACTTGACAGTTTAGTGGGGTCATTAAACCTTCACATCCATTCATTCATTTATGTAATATTCCATTAGATTCTAGGGAAAAGCAATGACAAATCAGACACTGTTCTTGCTTTTCATATTCTAGTAAGAACCATGGTAGGGACACAAATGATTATAGTGCAAAATGGAACATAGGTGTATAAAAGAAGTACAAATAATGTGCATTAAGAGTTAGCAGATGAGACACCAGTAATAAAAGCAGAGAAAAAGGAAACTCTCTTGTATAACTATTTTAGCAAAAAAATAAGGAAAAGTACAAGGCTAAATGGTAAGAAATACAAAGAAAAACTACAATAGGCACCTTTTTTTCCAGCCAAGAATGACATAGGAAGATAGCCCTATATCACTGATTAATACAGTGATTAGCACCCCAATGTCATTTAACCAACTATAAGTGTAGAGGAGGGGATTCAGCCAGGAAGGTCAATGTAGACCAAGATTGGAGCCTACAGATATATACCTTGGTCATAAGCTGGAGGAAAGCCTGTAGTTCATTCCCTCTGATTCTGTGTAGTCTTCTAACACATGGACAGAGACTGTGTCTTGCATCAATCTATTGGAGCAGTAAACAAAGACAGCCCTGAAGCTGTGTCTCCCAAATCTTGATCAGCCATTTGGTACATGGGAGTGGGGAGTTAGTGATCAGATCAAGATATAGATCATAGTGCTTAGGACCCCCTGAAAGTCTGCACTCCCTGGCCTAAGCCATTCATTAGGATCTTGAAGACCATAGCACTTAAGCCTGGGATGAAGTGGTAGCAGGATTCCAGAAAACATAAAATAGGGTTTCCACAAGACCGCCCAGAAATGTGCAGTCCACAGCGCTAACAAAGCTACCCAAATCAGGAAATAAAGCTAGAAAAGTGAATGAACAAAAGAAGACACTGATAGTAAAGAAATACTTTGGATTCAGAGATGCACATGCCATAAACCTAGAAGACAAAATTTACTTCATAGTATCTATACCTCAGATAAAAGCACAGTTTGACCACAAAGTCACCTATAATTCCTCAAAGACTACATAATAAGAGATGAATCAGCCCAGCTCAAAAAGGAAACAAGTCAAGGTCACTATATAATTCAAACTGCGAGGGGCTGTGCTTCTGGCTTGGGTATGATAGAAACATCTAGTTTTTTAAAATGCTTTAAAAAAAAGCTAGTCAATTGTGAAAAAAGATAGTAAAATGATAATAGAGATATCAATGTGCCTCTTTCAGACCTTGAAAAATATAAAAAAAGGATAAATGAAAAAGAAGTTAAGGACCTAAGTAGAATTTTAGAGTAGTTAGATATGATAGATTTCATTGTTTTACACTTGTAAAATATTTTTAAATTATTTTTTTCTCCCTCATTGGAAAAAAAAAATTTAAACCTTTCAATGGAATATGTGTGTTGTTTGTATGTGTATTCAAGGAAAGAAAATTCTTGCATTGATCATGTCAAAAAAAATGTAAATCTCATTCTGCATATCAATGTTATCACCACTCTGCCAGGATGTGGGTGACATTCTTCATCATCAGCACTATGTAATGGTGGTGGGTAATTGTGTTGATCAGAGTTCTCAAGTCTTTCAAAGTTGTTCCTTTCTTACATCGTTGCCATTATACAAATTGTTCTCCTATTTCTAATTACTTCTTTCTGATTCAATCCATGTAAGTCTTCCTATGTTCCTCTGAAACTGCCTATTTTGTCATTTCCGGAAGTTACTGAATGGGAAGAGAAAGGAGTGTTCCTATATTCCTCAGTAGCATGTGGCACATTTACAAAAACTAACCATGTACTGCAGCATAAAAACTTCACAAACAAGTGCAGAAAAGCAAAAAATTAATGTGTCTTTATTGACTGTAATAATAAAAATTATGGTCAATAAAGGGTTTTTGAAAAATTACCATTAATTAGAGACTAACTTAATCTTAAAGAATTATTCAGCCTGAGAACAAATCAGAAAAATAATAGATTATTTAATTTACTAAAATAACCACAATGATATATGTCAGTATATTAGGGATTTAGCTAAAGCAATCCTTATGGGGAAATTTATATCTTTAAACCAAGAATTCTTAACATTTTTTTTGTGTCATGGAGTCCTTGAGTAGCTAAAACCTGTGGACTTCTTAGACTAATGTTTTTAAATGCATAAAATAAAATACATAGTATTATAAAGGAAACCAATTAAGCTGAAATATGATAATCAGAATATTTTAAAAGTAACGAATTCACAAATGTCAATTTAAGAACTACTGCTCTAAACACTTTCATAAAATAGAATAACAAAGAGAAACAGAACTGATCAATTAATTGGACATGGAGCTAAAAATAACCTAGGAAACCAACAGATTAAAAATTCCCTCAATTAAACCATGAAAGAGAAATTCTGAAACTCAAAGAAGAGATTTACAAAATTACAAACAGAAAAAAAGACTTAATTATTAAGACTAAGAGCTGCTTTTTAAATACTAAAAAGCAAATAAGCCATTAGATATTCTGATTCTTTTTTTTAACTGCAAGATGGAAAAATAGATCAGGCTAAAGTTTCTGTGCTGATTAAAATTAGGATCAGGTCTTTGAGTAGGGGCAGTACTTCCAGCTTAGGTGAGATAGACTTAGTCTCCAAAATATAAAAAAATAAATAAGCAAACAAAAACTCGTCTGGTAAAACAAGAGGTCAAGCATCTCGAGAAAAATAATGGAAAGAAGTGAAAACTGAAGGGACCTAGAAATGCCATTCTCAAATATATTATACAGTTGTTTGTTGTTCAGTTTTGTTTGTTTTTCAGTTGTGTTCAACTCTTCATGAGCCAAGTTGGAACTCTTTTGACAAAGATACAATCATTTGCCATTTTCTTCAATAGTTCATTTTACAGTTGAGGAAACTGAGGCAACAAGTGACTCACCCAGGGTAACTTAGTAAGTGTCTAAGGCCAGATTTGAATTCAGGAAGATGAGTCTTCATGATTCAAGGGCTGCCACTATGCGTCTACCATGCCACCTAGCTACCCCATTATTGTACAGTGGTTAGCAAAACTATTTGGTACTGGTTAAAAAGGAAAAATGTGTTCACTGGAACAGATTAGCCACTCTCTATAGAGAAGCAAACAAATCTAGTAACCTAGTGTTTGATGACCCTAAAGACTTCAACTACTGTAGCAAGGACTCATTATTAGACAAAAACTGCTGAGAAAACTCTAAAGCAGTCTGGCAGAAATTGGGTTTAGCTCATCATTTTATAATTTATACTAAGAAGGATAGTTGATAAGAGGGAGAAGAATCAGAGAAGGCTTCATGGAGGATTCTGAGCTTGATTTTAAAGGATGTGTAGGATTCAACAGAATGGTATTAAGAAGATGAAATAAATGTGAATCCATGTACAGTGAATGGTATTGGCAAAGGCTCAGAAGGTAGAAAATCATAAGGTCAGTAGGTCTAGTCAAATTTGCAAGTAATCCAGTTTGACTAGACCATAGAGCAAGAGAGGCTAGGGAACTGTGAACTTTGTGAGCTAAGCACCTAAGAGATAGGTTGTGGAGGCTGTCATAATAAGTCAAAGGGAATAAGAGATAAAATTCACATGGGCAATGGGTCTGCATTCTTTAAAAAAATGGGTCTTCTCAACCCTCTGAAAAGTACCCAAGGTTCACAGCACTATTTGGATTAGAATCCACTCAAAAACACAACTTGGAGTTTCTCTTACCAAGCCAACCAGAGGATTAGTTCAAAGCAAAAGCCATCCCAACAAATATTTATTAAGCACTTGCTCTGTGTCAAGCACTGTACTAGGTTCTTTGAGAAGAACAAACACCAGCCATCCTCGGTGCTGAAGATACAGGCACAAAGAGTGAAGTGATCTCTACCCACAACGAACTTACATTCAAATAGCAGAGAAAACAAATGCATATACATTTAGTTTATAAATAAATCAAAGTTAATAAACACAAATTAATGAAGTACTTGGTTATTTGGGTTGAGAGGGCACTAGCAGTTGAGACTGAAGTTCAAGTGAGATACTCTGGCTGTATATGTAAATCTGTGAGGACAATTAAGTCCCAGGATTTAATTATTCAATCAAAGGAAGGATCTTCCAGATTATCTATCCCTTCATTTTATAAAGAAGGCCTATAGAGGGACTTCTCCAGAATCACACTATTAAATTGTAGGGCCAAGATTCAAAAGAAGGTAACTGTGGAAAGAAAACCAATTACATTAAGACCTAGAAGGGACGAGGATTTTTTAGTCATGTCTCCCTTCTCCCAGCCTCCATCTTTGAAAGAACAATAATTTTTTTGTGACTAGTTTATAGTTTCATGAATTTGCCCCAGAAATAATTCTTTTCCAGCTTGTTATGCATTAAGGTGCGTGCAGCAATCTACCCTTTCTTCTTTGATTTCTTCACCAGTAGACTACTGGGTTTTTTTTCCTAGGGGCTATAAGCCAAACCCCAAGTATTGGCTCTAGCACTGTCTTAGTAGAGGGAAAACTGAATTCATTTGTCATGGTTAAAAGATCTTTATAGTTCTCCAGTTTTATCAAGGCATAAAAAGCAATTATTACAATTAATGCAGTTTACCATGTGTTCCCCTTCCAGAAAAGCTATTTCTGGGTAGGTGTGCCATCTGTCCTCTCCAGAGTGATAAACCCCAGGATTTAACTCTGTCCAGCAACCTGAGTTGTGTATACAGTCTTGGAAAAAGCAAACATCAGAGAATTCCTTGTAAGTATGACTAGTTATGCTCCCCATGACCTTAGGTAGGTTCTTTAATGCCACACAAGGAGGGCCTCTAGCTCTAGGCTCAAGAAACCCCATAGGTATTAGATGGAAGGTCCCCCTCTTTCCCTCCCACCTCCAAAAAAAAAGAGAAAGGTTTACTTGTTCAGGGAGATCACACAACCAGCGGAGGGAGCATAATTCAATTCTCAGCCCTTTTTTCCAGCCCAGCTTAGACACTTGAAGATGTCATCTACCAACATTACTTCTGACAACGAGGAAATATGGAGGAAGCAAAGTCGTTGGCATATGGTCCATTAAAAGCCAAGGGAAATAAAGCAATGCTTGCCAAACGAAACCAGACTGAACTGGAAAAGGGAGGGGAAGATACCATCTTCTCTTGTTCCTGAGAATTGGTACTGCAGTCTTTAAAAAAATGTAAACATGAATTTTCCATCGATGGGGAGCAAATTGTGACCTATGAAAATATTTGTTGTGGGAATTTTAAATTATTTTTTATACCAAGGCATCTTCATCACTTTGGTTACTTAGATGGGCCAGATTGTGTGATCTTCTGCATTTAATAAGAGCCTATGCCAACTACATGGTTGAACTCATGTCTCACTGTTCCTCCTCACCAATGTTCTTCATTTTGCCAAAGAATTTTTGAATGAGGAGCTGTGAAGTGCATAGCTATAAAAGAAACAGACCAGTCTCTTTCCTGTGATAGTAGGATGGACAAGCAAGGTTGTGAATAGCAAAGCAGATTTCCCTCTCAGCCATACCACCTTCATTCCCTACTTGGCAGTAACCTCCATTTCCCACATCATTCCTTTCCAGTAGCCAAAAAGAGGTGTTTTCTCAGTTAAAAAACAAGTCGAAATTCTCTATGGTTACAAAAATAATCTAGGTGTTTATTCCCTGCTCATTACATTGGTTTGCACAAGTAGTTCTTTTCCAGCTGTGTCTCATGGCTGTCATTGGATCTGGTAAGTAGTTGGCTGGGACCTAAGTTATGTTCTCAGTAAGGATCCTTGGAAAGCTCGGTGTTCGTACTTGTCAGTTCAACAAAGATTTGCTAAGTGTCTTCTGTGTGCCAGGCACTGTGGTAGACACCAGGGCTACTGAGACAAAAATGACTCTGTCATGACACAGGAGTATTGGGGGGTGGGGGAGGGATCTGTTAGAATCAAGGAAAGATGCCTCTTCGAGAATTTTTGGTGGATCACCTACGAGATCAAGTACAATAAGATCCAGGACAATTGTTTCTCCAATTTTTCTTTGCCCTGATTGTCTGTTACATAGTAAATGCTTAATACATACTTGCCAGTTGAGTGGAGGCAATGGGGTGTTGAGGAAAGAGTGCTGAATTTAGGGTTAGAATCTTGGCTTTGCCAGTTACTACCTTCTTGACCTCATGCAAGCCAACTTAACCTCTCTGGGCAGTAGTTCTTTTCATCTGTAAAATGAGTGGTTTGGACAAGATGACCTATAAGTCCCCTTCCACCTCAAGATCTAAAGTTCTGTGGTTGGTTCCCTTTTTCACCAGATCATGAGCCAGTAAGCTGGCATCATTTCTATATCAAGGAAAAGGAAGAGTAGTTTTTATTCTCAGCTTTTTAAAAGCATGATTCCAATTTTCAAAAATTCTTTTTTCAGCTACGTGTTAATACTATCCTGTTTTAAAATTCCTACCAGGCTTCTGCTATCAATTCTGCTAGAATATTTCATTAAGGGATATAATCTTTCAAACCAGTTTGAGTCTGCACATGCATGAAAGTAATTAATTGACAGACTAACTCATTTTAATTGATTTCATAAGGTATATAATATATATAGTAAATTGAATAAATTTACTAGATATCTAAATAACTGATACAACAATCGTCATTGATTTCTTATATGTCCAGGCCTTGTATCATCTTACCCTTACACTGAAGTAGAAAGTGAGGAACCGATGACCTTTGATGTGGCACTCTGGGTAATGAAACAGACTCAGGGTAGCTTGGGACTATGCCTGTAGTACACAGAATAAAAGAGAATCTTGTAAATTATATGACTAATTTGATCAATATTATATAGACAGATCAATCCAGGGTATAATAATGGCATTCTGTTTTTGTCCTTAGATGATACAACTAAATAATTATTAATGTCTTTCATTTTTATTATGTAAATTCATTTGATACTAAGTAATCACCAGAATCTAGAGAAAATTCAGCGATTTTTCTAGAAGGCTCAATTATTTCTGAAGTATTAAGCCAGATACTTAAAAGAAGTTGGTTTCATAGATTTAGAGATGGAAGGAATTGTTAATGTTTTCTATTCTTACCCTCTCATTTTACAGAGGAGGTAAACTGAGATCAAAGGGGTAAAGTGAATAGCTTAGTATTACACAGGTAGAAGGAAGATTTGAACCCATGTTCTCTGACTTCAGGGATTAAGATAGTGTGAGGAAAATGCAAAATGTTTGTTCAAAACCTATTCTTTTTAATTTGATACCTTTTTAAATATTAGGAATGCAGATTTAATTAAATTCATCAAACATTTAATTAGCACCTATATTATGCAGAAACATTATAATAGGATCTGGGTAAGATACAAAATTTGGGTAAACCAGAGTCTGTATTTATGGAGTATGTAGGCATTCTAGTAGGGAATGTGACAATATAGTTTTAATTTCAAAGATGTTTAATTTTCTGATATGTGTACTCTCTCCCCTTGGTATGGGTAGTTCCTCCTCCAGCATTGGTTACAGCCCACTTGTAGCTTAGCAGATGGTCTCTGAGAACTGTCCTAACTTAAGGAAGGAGGGAAGGAGAGAGAGAGAGAGAGAGACAGACAGACAGACAGACAGATACAGACAGACACAGAGAGAGAGATAGGAACAGAGAGAGAGAGGATGAGAAGGAAGAATGGATAGAAAGGAGGAAGGAAGGAAGGAAGGAAGGAAGGAAGGAAGGAAGGAAGGAAGGAAGGAAGGAAGGAAGGAAGGAAGGAAGGAAGGAAGGAAGGAAGGAAAGATAGGATGAGGGGGAAGGGAGGAAGGAAGTCATTATTCTGTGATCAACCTGGTGGTTAAGTTCCCTGAACTTACTTAGTGCTCAGTCAATCAATGAGCAGTCATAGAATCACAGAAAGTGAGGGAGGCGGCAGGAATCCTTTGAACTCATTGATTCGTAGAAGGGAACTTCAAGATCATTTTTTGCTCAGTCACCCCAATATGCAGAGAGGCCCAGGGAGGTTAAGACACTGGACCAAGATCACCGTGACATAGACTGGACTGGAATCCTAGTCTTCTGAGCAATCTTGCCTTTGACACTTAATGGTTGGGGGACCTTAGGCAAGTTCCTAACAGTCCATATCTCTCAGTTTCCTCATATTCAAAATAGAATAGTAATACATAGCCTCCATGAGACCATGGATATAGTGCTGTATGAGACTTTAGAGGCCATCTGGTCTAGCTTCTTTACAAATGAGGAAAACGAGGCTCAGAGAGGTTAAATAAATTGCCCAAGGTCCCATAGGCACTAAGTGTTAGAGGTAAGATTTCAACTCAGGTCCTCTCCAGTCAGTGTTCTGCCCACCATACCACACTTCCTCCTTCATTTATCTCATAGAGTTGATATATTAAATTGGACAATTTAAAATAAATTAAAATCAATAGCTCACATTTATTAATAATGATGATGACAATGAGAGTGAGAGGTGCGGCATAGCCGAGAGAGTGCTATTGATTTTATTTTATTCTAAATTGTCCAATTGGATATATCAATATTTTAACTCTGAGATACATGAGGGAGGCCGTATGGTTTCCTCTCTGTATCTTTTGATGGCTCCACTTCCTACTTTTTCCTTCAAATACTGGTCTAATCAATAGTCTTCTGGTTTTCTCACTTTGCACGCTCTCCCAAGGAGATCTCATTGACTCCCATGGCTTACTTATTCAGGAATTCAGCCAATGTTTTTAAAGTGCTTTTAAAGTACCTTTGTAAAGTGCATGTCAGACACTGTGATTGGTGCTGGGGATACAAACATGAAGCCGTGTCTGCTCTCAGGAATTTTCTAATTTATTAGCAGATGAGAATCACCATGTACATAACATGGGAAATTAAGTGGTAAAAATACACGTAGGATACTAATAGCTTTGAGAATCAGATTTGGATTCCTGTAGGAGGTGATGCTTCTTTTGAACGTCAAAGGAAGATGGGGACAGTATGAGATAGAGGTGACAATGGAGGATGATCCTTGTTTGATCCCTACAACCACTGCTGATCCCAAGGGACTGAGATACTTTCTCTCTCTCTCTCTCTCTCTCTCTCTCTCTCTCTCTCTCTCTCTCTCTCTCTCTCTCTCTCCTTTTCTTTCTTCACTAAGGGGCAATCTACTCTGGACACATGAAGGTTTGGCCTCCAGAAGAAACATTCACCTCTTTTTCACATACCTTGATATGATAGGGGGAAAAACATATGTGTGTATTTATGTATATGTATATAGATGAATATAAATACATATGTATGAAAAAATATATACAAATATGTACATGCACATATATACATGTATACATACATGTATGTATTTTATGTTTAGTTCATGTCATGGATAGTCCCTGAAGGGAGGAGTAGAAAGGTACTCAATGTACAGTTTAGATATAGGATGAGTATCTATTTCCTCCACATAAAAACTTGATACAAAAAGCCTTAATATACTTAGCACAAAAGGCTCGCACAAGCATATGTTAACAGAAAGACGTTAAGCAGGATATGATGGCTTAAAAGCTGCTGTCATATTTTGCTAAGAGGTAAAGTCTTTAGCGTCAGTACATGAAACAGTTTGCTGGATTTCTGAATAGGCATTTTACAGTTGACCTGACAGCCCTAACCCAGAACCTCCAAACTTTCAAGCTCACAAGGTTGCTTTCAAGATTAGAAAGCCTTCCTTGACCTTGCTAACCTCCTATAATCACTCTTAGATCTGAATTACTATAGAACTCAGTATCTATAATGGTAAAATTTTGCTTATCATATGCTACCCTATACAATTGTGTATCTATCTATCTATCTATCTATCTATCTATCTATCTATCTATCATCTATCTATGCACTAACTAATGTAGTGGGGCAACTAGGTGGCGCAGCGTCTAGAGCACTGTAGAGCACTGGACCTGGAATTACAAAGATTCAAGTTCCTGAGTTCAAATCTGTCCTCAGACATTTATTAGCTGTGTGACCCTGGACAAGTCACTTAACCTCTCTGACTGCATCAGTTTCTTCTACTCCAAAGTGGGGATAATAGTAGCATCTACCTACAAGAGATGTTGTGGGAATCAAGAGAGATAATATTTGTAGAATGCCTCACATAGTACCTGGCACACAGTAGGTGCTTAATAAATGCTTATTTCTTTCCTATCTTACTCACAGGTTGTTATTTGTCCTTCAAGAAGGTGATGCCATGATTTGCAGGTGAATTGGATTTAAGTGAGGGAGGATTGTGCCAAGTCACCAGGATCACTTTCTCCTCCAGAGCCATCTGGATCCAGGGGCAGGATATAGATTGGGACAGTGGAAGATGGCCCCCTTCCTATGTCACAGGGAGATTTTGGATGTTAAAGTAGATAATGCACATGCAAAAAACACAAACCTCAACATGCTGTACAGATTATAAGGGAACAAACATTTATATAGTACATGGCAATACTTTCTATATAAATATTCCCCTGGAAGCATTTATATATGAATTTATATATAAACAAGGGGCTGATATCTGATCATTTCCCTATAAGGTGGTATCATCATTATTCTTGCTGGTAGATTGTAAGACTTTCCAGCTCAAGGGCTACATTGACATCTTATACTTTCTTGTATCTCTGTGCCCAGCATGATGTCCTACAATTGTTCTGTACTCAAGAAGTGTTGGCAGTTATTGATGATGATGAATCATATTCCTTTGCAGACAAATATGATGCCCAGATCTTTTTCAATTATTCTATTGAAGGTCTATTCTATTCTAGCCACTCTTTCTCAATTCTGAATTTGAAGTATTGGGTTTTTTTTTATCCTTAAATGTACTCCTTTACATCCATCTTTATTGAATTTTAGCTTATTTTTGCTGAATGAGCTTTACAAAGCTATCAAGGTTGTTTCAACGACAGTTCCTGGCTTCTTAGTGTGAGCATTCCTGAAAATGTTGTAAACATCTTGCTTATGCCTCTGTTCCTGATCATAGATAAAAACATGATCAGAGATTGTTGAAAGGTCTCAGGGTCCTGTGAGGATCAGGAAGTAGTGGATAGGGAATGGGTCTGAGAAACAGAAAGTTGGTTGGTCAAGTATGACTCTTAGTGACCGCATTTGGGGTTTCCTTGGCAAAGATACTAAAGTGGTTTGCTATTTCCTTCTTCAGCTCATTTTATGAATGATGAAACAGGGGCAAACTTAAGAAACTTGTTCAGTTAGAAAGTATCTGAGATCTGAATTGAACTTAGGTCCTGTGGTCTCCAGGTCCAGCCCTCTATTCACTGAGCCAACAGGAAGAGCTAAATTCAAATCCTGCCTCATCTTTTTACTAATAGTATGACCCTGGGCAAATCACTTAATCTATCTATTCCTTAGTTTCCTGATCTGTCAAAGGAGGAGATACTTGATAGTCCCTAAGGTGTCTTCCAGATCTTAATCTATGATCCTATGATGTCTCTGAAGTATTTGCCATTTGATTCCAGTGTGCATCTAACTTTCTACTTAAGTTTTCACTTCTCTTTGGTGGTGTAGATATAGACCCTGAGAACTAATTCCAAATCAAAGGTCAATTTAATGAAGTGTTTATTATTGCGGAATTCACATCTTGAAACTGTAAGCCCCACTCAACGGGCATGGCTGTGAAAGGTGATCAGGAAAATGGCCAGATTTTATATAGTAATTTAGAAAAATATGCATATAATTTAGAGAACATTGAGTTTCCAAAGTAGATTTGGGAACACAGGTGTAGCATATTCTGAAAGTCATTACCAGAAAATATGTTGGTGCTGTGTGCTGGCTGAAGTGTTTGCAAGGCTGTTAAAAAAAACATCCTCGTCAATGGCATCAGATGGATAACATTGAAAGTAAGGTGGCAGGGGGCTGTATCTTTTCGCTTTTTCTCCACTCAGTTTAGTTTGGTTCAATTCCATTCAATCCAATTCATTTTCAGTGCAGCGAGCTTTTACCTAAGTGCCCACTGTGAGCCAGGCATGGTTTACTAGTCCCTGAGGAAAAGACAAAACCAAACCTTTCCTTCCTTCAAAGAACTTACATTCTACTGGGGGCGCAGGCAGTTAGGAAAGGAAATTGTGTGGTCATCCACATGTCAACATAGAAGTAAGTGCAAAATACATTTTTCAAAACAAGTAATTTTGGAAGAGTCAAGGAATGTGTTGTAGGCCAGTTTATTTGAAACAATGAGTTTTAGGGAAGGTCAGAGAAAGATTTATCTCAGAAATAATGTTTTAATCATAAATCAAAGGCTATTTGCTCTAGGGAAATATTTGTCAACATTCTATAATGAAATGATGCCATTATTATATTAGAGGTTTATTCCAAGAAAAAATAAGAGGGAACCAATCATTTCTAAATAGAAAAGTTTCTTATTTATTTTATAGAAGCAATAAGCACCATTAATATTCTTAAGACTGAATAGATATGTAACATGCCTAAAACTCCTAAATAATACAGTAGAACTAAGTGTGACATTTAGGAGGCTTAAATCTTTCTGGTAAATAGCATTTATATTAGTAACTGCAGCATTTCAACATCTAGCATTTCATATCATCAGCCTGCCAAGAAATATTTGTTTGCTTATTTTGTTAAGGGAGAGGGAAAGATTATGAGAGGGAAAGGAGAACATCAACAATCCCATATTTTCCTTATAGTTCAGTATCTTAAAGTAATGGTTCTCCAACTTTTTTCATCAAGACCCCTTTATCCTCTTAAACTTATTGAGGTCTCCAGAAATCTTTTATGAGGGTGATGGAGGTTTATGGGGTCAACTAGGTGGCATAATGGATGAAGGACCCTCTTAGAGTTAGGAAGACCTAAGTTCAAATCCAACCTCAGATACTTAGTAGTTCTATGACCCTGGAAAAGTCATGTAACCTCTGTTTGCCTCAGTTTCCTGATTTGGAGAGGTAGCACCTGCCACACTTGTTGTGTGGATCAAATGAGATAATTTTAAAGCACTTAGCATAATACCTGGCACATAATAAGTGCTATATAAATATTAGCTATTATTATTATGTCTTTTGATATTTACTATATTAGAAATAAAAAAAGATTTATTTAATTTTAATACAACAAAAATAAATCCATTGCATGTGTCAACACAAATAGTATAAGCTTATGAAAGTAACTATATTTTAAAAAATAGTGATAAGAATGGCATTGTTTCAAATCTGCCATGATGGAAAATAGCTGCATCCTCATATTTCTGTATTTAATTTGTTGTGATACATTATTTTGAATGAAATGTGTGAAGAGAATCTGACCTCACACAGGTAAGTAATTGGAAAAGAGAAGAACATTTTAATAGGTAAATAACATCTTAATATAATCATGCAAATATTTTGACCACGTCCATTCGCTGAAAGGGTCTTAGGGACTTCCAGGATCACACTTTGAGAACCACTGATTCCATGGAATGGTTAGCTCACCAATATGAGCCTTCCCTCTAATAGTAAAGTAGAAGCATATCAATGCCTTCTCATATTTTGATATTTCCCCCATGTCTTCTCATAAATTCACCATAGTTTGTCTGCCTAACATTCTAGGAGTCTTCTTCTAGGTTCTTTCACATTATATGCATACCAGAATAGCCTCTGCTACATCCATCTTTCATCACTCACTCTCACTACATGACTGGCCCACCTTCCTTTTTTGAAATCCTATTTCCTAGGTGTTAACTTTTAGATCATTTCCTGGGTGCCAGTTATCACTGGTAACATGCCTATTTATGTCCGCCATATATCTCTCTGTTGCTCTTAGGCTCACCCACCTTCTTTTAAAATTGCCTTCCAATCTGAGAAATCAAAACCATTTTCATCTGTATCTGGAATCCAAGTGTTGTTTTAGCTTTAATATCATGACTCATGATCTACAGGATTTGGAGGAGTGCTAAGAAAAACCCTAATATGGACTTACAAACTTCTGATTTTCACAGAGGAAGAATTTATTAACCACAAAACCAGGATCATTCATTTATTTATTCATTCATTCAAGATATATTTATTGAATGCTTATTATGTTAAAGCACTGTGTTAGACACTGGGGGAAACAAGAAAACAAAAAGTCACATATGGTCCTTGCCTTTCAGAAGCTTGCAATCTAATTGGTAAGACAAGATCAAATGTGTATGAGGTAGTTAAGTGGAAACACCAAGTTGTGAGTTATTAAATGTCAAAACATGTGCTGTGCTGGAGATCAGAGAAGAAGGCTAGGAGTATGGGCTGGAAAAGGTATGGACATTCCCGAGTGACCTGGACCTTGAATTTGACTGTGAGGGACAGAAGGAAAAGGGAAGAGTATTCTGAGTGGGATAACAGCATGTGAACAAAGGTTTGGAGTACTTAATGAAACAGAAAGAGTGATGGACCTAGAGTCAAGAGAGAATATCTTTCCAGTCCTGTCTCTGACACTTAGTGTTAGTAGTACATACTGACTGTGGCACTTTTTACTATTCATTCATTTCATGCCCCACTTTTTGTGATCCCATTTGGGATTTTCTTGGCAAAGATACTAAAGTGGTTTGCCATTTCCTTAACAGATGAGGAAACTGAGGCAAACAGGATTAAGTGACTTGCCCAGGGTCATACAGCAAGTTAAGTGTGTGAGACCTGATTTGAACTCAGGTCTTCCTGACTCCAGGTCTGGCACACTGTGCCACCCAGCTGCTCTCTTACTATGCCACTCTGAGTGAGTAGTTGAACCTTCTCTGAGTCAGTTTTCTTCTCTGGATAATCTGGATATAACACAGCCTGTAGTAGTTACCTCAAAGGATTCTTGGGAGGACCAAATGAGGTAATTCTGAAAAATGCTTCACAAATTTTAATGCACTATATAGATGTCAGCTATCATTATAGCCTGTTCAGGGGGCAGTGAAGTTATAGCAGTGGATGGATTGGATGTGTTCTATTGGGGAATAGTGAGAAACAAGTTTGAGTAGAAAAGATGATGCTAGATTAAAAAGAGCCTTGAATACCAAGCTCAGGATTTTGTATTATATACTCTGGGCTACCTTTCAAAGTGGAAAGGGCCCTTTTTCTAGCATAAAAAATTTGTGGACCTCTCCCTCTCTCCATATGAGAGAGTGTATATTAGCCATCTAATGGAGACTGTACAGAGATAGGTCAGTATCCTTCCCCTTAGGACAGGTCCTTTGATAAAGGGCATGTAAAACTGGAAGCTTCTGGTTGGTTCCCATGTTCTCTCCCGTCACCATGCTGGAAGGGTGGGCAGACCTGTGTTGAAAGAGTTTGGCCAATGAGCCAGAAGAGTTCATTTGATAGAGTTTAAGGGAAGAGTCAACTGCTAATCTCATGCTCTTCTTTCTTTTGAATATGTAACCTGGGCCTCTGCTGATCTTTTCCTTAGATTTCATTTGGTAGAAAGGTAGAAAAGAGTTCTTTCTTTTCCCCCAAGCAACTGTATTGGCTATTTAAACATAGTATCAAGAATGTGCTCCTTATCTCACTCCTTAACATAGTGAGATTGAGCCTTGGTCTCAACACCCTTCTCCATCTCTGTGTCATTCTGAAAGCTTAAGCAACCAAAGAGGGATCCTGAGATTGATGGGTCTAGTCTTGGTAGCACCTTATAATTCAAAAAATTGAGAGCCCAGGCCTGAGTGATGATTGCTTATCATGGGGTGACCTCTGAAACAATTTATTGGATGAGATGATAACTTCTAGGCAGATAAGTCCATGCCCTGTCTTGGCAAGAAGATATTGAATTGAGGGGGGGAGTCTGGACAATACAGAGTTAAGATGAAGGTGAAATGACTGTTCAGTGGTCCCACGCAATATTTCATATTTTAAGTATCAGTATCCCAGGAGAATATAATGCATGATGGGTTACTGTATAATGTTTTAAGTATTTATCAATATGTGTTTGAGTCTTTCATGTTTTAAGAATTTCTTTTGTGGTAGAGGAAATAATTAACTATCCTATACCTGATCTGCTTTGTCCACTGAGTACTTTTCTAGAAGGGACCCATTGGAAAAACTCTGGAGAGGAGACAAATCTAAGCTTTAAGAGATTTTCCTTAGGGTGGTGAAGGGTGGGATGGGTGAGGAAGTGGGGAGAACATAATGAACTGCAGAGTTTGAAGAGAGCTTGAGGCATGAGTTTTATGACATCATTATGTCAATTTGTATTTAATATCAATTGTTTAAGAAAATACAGTGTCAAAAAGTTTCTGTTTGTTTAGTAATATTTAAGAGTTTAAATGAATTATATTTCATTAATCACTACGTCAGTGGCCTCCTTACTTACTGTTCCTCCATCTAGACACTCCGCCTCCAACTGCAGGCATTTTCACTGGATGTCTTCCATGCCTAGAACTCTGTTCTTCTCCATCTCTGCCTCCTAATTTCCCTAATTTTTCCTAATTTCATTCAAGTCTCAATTAAAATCCTGCCTTCTGCCAGAAGCCTTTTAATGCTGGTGTCTACTCTCTGTTGATCATCCTCAATTTATCTCATATGTATCTAGTTTGTACCTGGCTGCTTGAACGTCATCTATGTCTGCCCACTAGCCTGTGAGCTCCTTGACAGCACAGACTGTCTTTTGCCATTCTTTCTATCCTGAGCACTTAGTACAATACTTGGCAGGTGTTTACCAAATGCTTGTTAACTCTCAGAGAGAGAGAGAGAGACAGAGACAGAGAGACAGAGAGAGATATATCTATAAAAACTAGTAGTGTGGGTATATGTAAGATATCATTCATTGTACAGAAAGTAGAGTGGTGAGTCATCTATTTATGTATTGTTCTGAATCATTTAGTGAGATGACTGGTACACATATGAGTCCGTGGCCTTCTTGCAATGAGCGTACAGGCCCCTCCAGGGAATGGTGGTTGACAGGTTGGGAACTCCTGCTGCATGTAGGCAATGGGAGAGTTTTAAAGGCTTTACAGAGTGGTTGAATAATGTGACCAATTTCATATTTTAGGAAGGTTAATCTGGGCATGATGTGCCGTATCATTAGAGCCAGGGAGAACAAGTAGGAGACCATTGTACATCCATGCAGCTATGATGAGATGAGGATATCAATGATGGTGAAAGCCAGGGGAATGAAGAGGAAGGGACGGCTTAGGGACCTTTCAAAGTAAGGATTGGCAGTTCCATAACAAAGACTCAGAAGCTCTTTGCTACAATGAGTCATGCTCATTAAAACTCCCTGGTAACCTACAGTAGCAGAACATCCTTATTAGGATTTGTCAAGAACTATGACTGAAATGCAGGCATCATGGGAAAAAAAACTCTATTTGGAGCTTCTAGAGGACCTGAGTTTGAACCTCAGGTATGCTCCTTGCTACCTGTATGACATTGGGACTTTATCTCTCCAGACCTCAGTTTCCTCATCTGTAAAATGAAGTGAGTGGACTAAATAACCTGTAAGGTCCCTTCAAGGCATAAATCTTATGATCTTGTTAAGTACTTGCTACAAGCAAGGTGTTGCTCTTTGGAGAGGGTGGCAATGGCAGAGACTAGACCATTTGGGGGCTTTTTAACGCCAGCACATCTTACACTGGGTAGGCCCTGACTTCCTTAATGCCAGAATCACATTTATATAGGTATTCCCTCCAATGGAATAGAAAGTGACTTATCTAAACAATTCCCCTCCACTCCATGACTTTTGTTCATCTTCCTACAAATCCTTCTTTGGGGTTCACCTAAGAGCTTCCCCTTGATCTTCTATCGTTAAGTGGATCCTAGGGCAGTACTCAGGCTGGCTATCAGTAAGGTCTTATTTTTTTCCATGTGATCAGCCCACAACTCTTCCCAAACTTTTGTCCCTTTGATGATCCATCATAAGATCCTATATTCAAAAGTGACCTTGGAAGCCATGGAGCTCAGTCATTATAGTCTTTATTTAGACCATTCATATAGTTCAATTCATTCAGTCTAAACCTTTCATTCTACAGTTGAGGAAATTGAGACCCTGTGACTTTCCCAACATTATCCGGCAAATGAGGGACTGAGTGAGGACTATAATCCTGGTCTCCTAACTATAAGGTTTGTGCTCTTTCCATTTTACATGAGCATTGGATCCAAGTGTTAGTCTATGTCTTTGAATATCCTGGTTTTCATTTGTTTGACAACAGAAATTAAATTTATGTCATGAAAACAAATCTGACCTCTTAACACAAGCTAATCCAATACAAAATCAAGTATCATGACTGGCTACTTTTAAATGTATTTGTTATTGCGTTGTTTCAGTCATGTCCAACTCTTCATAACTCCATTTGAGATTTTCTTGACAAAGATAGTAGATTGGTTGGGCATCTTCTTCAGCTCATTTTTACAGATGAAGAAAAGTAAGGCAAACAGGGTTAAATGACTTGCCCAGGGTCACACAGCTTGTAAGTATCTGGGGCCAGATTTGAACTCATGAAGATGAGTCTTCCTGATTCCAAGCCCAATGCTCTGTCCACTGTGCCACCTAACTCCCCCTTAAATGTCTATAGAGTTACAGAAATAGAGACTGCATATCATAAAGCCACAAGGAGGCTAACCAAAATATTTTTCTTCCTTACAGCATAACTACCTCTGTAAATTCTCTTGATGTTCATATCATTTTAAGTCAAAACAACTTCTATACTTAAAAGCCACACTCTGTTTTGTTCTGACCAAGTGTTATTTTAATATTAGAATTTGCTATGAGCAAGGTAAACCTGGTACAGAGCCTGTTTCTATGAATAGGACATCCATTCTTCAGAGAACAAAATACATCCTTCACTTGTGTTCCTCTGTATTTTATCTTTAATGCCTCAACACTCCACTCCCAACATGTATACATTCTTTCATCATAGCTAAATTCTACTCAAAGACCTGAAGTCTATATTAAAATATGCTATTTTCGACAGAGACCACTTAGTATGTTAATGGTACCTCTTCATTTTCGAGAACCCTGTTTAAACTGTTCCTTATTCTAAATTAAAAAAACACATACAAAGTTACAGAAATGAATAATTAAAATAATTGCAATTTGTGAAACAAATTACATCACTAATGACTCCAAAATTAATAACCGGGGAACAAAGCGGAGAGTGTATCGAGAGGGTGACAGAAAAAAATGAACCTCTGGGCCAACACACCACTTTTAGGATTTTAATTTGGAGTGCCCACTCCTAGCTCTCTGTTCTTATTGCACATCCATCAGGTTCCTGATGAATATAAAGGACCTCAGTATATATCACCACCAGATCGCTGGGTAGGGATAACAATGGGAAGAGGGTTTGGTAGGCTTTGAGAAGGTGGAAGGAAATGGCTTGTGACAGTATGGAGAAACTGGTTGTGCTTTTCATTCTTCTCGATTGTTTGCTTCTAATTACACTCGCTAGTGTTGTAATCACTTTCATACAGCTAAAAATTCTTCCTCGTGCTTATGTGAGCATGTATAAATTTAAATGCAGCACTTAATATCGCATTAAGGTAGCATGTCATGAAATACTAACTTTTTTTCTATCATTCAGGTCCTCTTCTACCAACTTGTACCACCTGCATTTATGTTTACATTTTGATCTAACTCCTTAACCCCATCCTCTTTTGTGCAGTTCAAGAATATTTCCTCTTTCCTATTATGTACTCTTTATATCTTTGTTAGAATGGTTTGCTTTTATTGTTTCCTGATAGGAAAGTGTTACCACTTGAATGATTTCTGGTCTTGGGTAAATAATACACCCATCTCAGGGATGAAATTATCTTTCATTGAAACCATTTCAAGTTCATTTGCATTGTAAGATACATAATCCTGCATCTAGGTATAGATTTAAATGGGGTGAACAAGTTATTAAAATTAGTGCTATATTATCTTTTCAAAAATTTTCAGAGTTTTCATGAGCTGTCTCTGGAGTCCTATGATAGCTTTATAATTTTTTTAGACTTTTATATTCTACATCTTGAGTTAGCAAGGGAAATATACTTGTTTTAAGGTAACATAAGGAACTTTGCATTGAAATGAATCACGTAATTATAAATAACCATTTAAATGTGGGTCAAAGGGTACATTCAGTGACTGTTATGTTTATAGTATGCACACTAGTATTTACAATACACAGGAGCACATGAAGATATTAATCTTTTATATGATGTGTAGTTACTGGTATTTATGTACATCATTATCACATTTTTTGTGCAATCACTTTATGGCTTTGCAATCACCATTCTTTGGTTAAACCCCTATTTGTTTCAGATTGTAGCTTTATATATATAGCAATGCTTTTTTTTAAATCTGTAGTAATCCACAGGTCAAAATCATATACTTTCTTTAAATTTATAGTAATTCACAGGTCAAAATCCTATACAAAATCTTATATTATTTTACACTGTATCCATGACTTGGATACAGATAGTCTAAATAGTTTAAAAAAAATTTTTTGTCTGTAGCTAGCTACATTTCACTGGTCTTTTCAGATTAAAAATGAAAAAGAAACATATATGGAATTTATTTGGAAATACCTCTTGCTAAGCTTTATCATACCAGTGGGCATCCTTATTGCCATCTTTCCCGATTTTTATTTGAAAATGAATTGTAACCCTTCATGGTTTATCTTATTCTCTGTGGTTCAATCTAAAATTCCATTCATTCTGTTCTTGGAAGTGGGATTTACAGGCATTTGACTTCCATGTCCCACCAATTTCTTCAAAGTACGTCTCAAGAAGATCTGATGACTTATAAGCTGTGCCCAGACCTAACTCTAATACTTTTAGCTCCCACTTCTGGCCTCCCTTAAAGAGGAATAATTTCACCTCTGTTGGTTTTAATTTTTCCATCTGCAAAATGGGGTGAAGGTGAAATAGGTGAATCACCAATTTGAGGGATATAATGCAATGGTTGGTAATGACCTACCCCTTCAAACATCAAATAACATTCTTTTGTAATGTACTTGGGTGGCTAGGTGGTACAGTGGATAGAGTACCAAGCCTGGAGTCAGAAAAACTCATCTTTGTGAGTTCAAATCCAACCTCAGATACTTATTAACTGTGTGATCCTTGGAAAGTCACTTAACTTTATTTGCCTCAGTTTCTTCATCTGCAAAATGAGCTGGAGAAGGAAATGGCAAAACCATTTGCCAAGAAAACCCAAAAGGGTTCACAAAGAGTTGAATGATGAAAAAAATGACACAACAACAACATACTTAACATCAATCAGTTAGTAAGCATTTATTAAGCACCTATTGTTTGTGAGGCTGCATGCACTGAGGATACAAAAAGAGGAAAAAACCAGTCTTACCCTCAAGGAGCTTACAATCTAATGGAACTATGACATTGTGTTATTGCAACTATCTATGTTACTGTCATATTCTCCTACTGGACTACTGCCAGCTCCTTAAGGTCAAGAATTATGTCTTGCCTTGTGTTTCCTTCAGTGCCTAGAGCAGAGCTTTGTGCATAGGTCAAGTGCTTACTGTTTGTTGTGCTGTCTTGTATGACTCAGAGACTTCCTCGCTCACCATTTTCTACATCATGTCTGTCCTGATCTGTGCAACTTCTATTACCCCCTAAACTAGCTACCTTGTATGGAACTACTTTATGAACATATTGGTATTTATTCACTTTATGTTGATGTTGCCTACATTTTATATGGGCTTGTTATTTCCTCCAATAAAATACAATTATACTTATTCCAAGTGGGAATTGTTTTTTTTTTTACTTGTGTTCCTAGCACCTAGTGCAGTGCCTGGCACATAGTAGGTGCTTAAATGCTTATTGATTGATTCAGGTTTTGTTTTAAGATTTTAATGTGTGGTTGGAGGCCCGGCTTAGAAAAATGTTGCTTTTTGGATGCATTTCACCAACATTTTATCGTTTTGCTTGATGGCAATACAAAGATGCACATTCCCAAACAAACAAACCCGACCTTCAAGCTCACCGTTTAACAGGAGAAACGATGTAGAAATGACTATATGCAAACAAGATATACACAAGACACACTGCAGACAGTCTTAGAGGGATTATGGGAGATTGGGAAAGGCTAGTTGCAGAAAGTGGGATTTTAGCTGGGTCCTGAAAGAAGCCAGGGAAACCAGGAAGGAGAGATGCGGATGGAAGGTATTCCAGACACTGGGGACAGTCAGAAAGGAGTCTTTCTCTCATTCTTCACAGTCTGAAGGAGTATAGGTGTTCAAGAAACTACAAAGGATGTCAGGGTCATTGGAACACAGTGTTTGTTGGTTGTTCTTTGTAATGGAAGCGGACTGCAATAACATCATGATGTCCGGGACAAGGTACAGTTGTCCAACTGTGGCTGATCAGACCAATGTGAATTTGGAAGGTTTTACCACAGAACAGTCCCCATGATCATAGAGTATGTGGAGGGAGAGTAAGGTGTAAGAAGACTGGAAAGGTGGAAGAGGATAGGCTATGAAGGACATTATGAAAATGAAAAAAGGATTTAAAATTTTTATATTTTTATTGTATTAATTTATTTATTTTAGTCAACATTCATTTCCACAAGATTTTGAGTTCCAAATTTCTCCCCATCTCTCCCCTCCGCCACCCCAAGATGACTTGAATCCTGATTACCCTTTCCCCCAGTCTGCCTTCCCATCTATCACCCCTCTCCCTATCTCCCTTCCCATGCTCACTTTCTTGTAGGTCAAGACAGATTTCTGTACCCCATTGTCTGTACATCTTATTTCCCGTTGCATGTAAAAATAATTTTAAAAAGGATTTCATATTTGATCCTGGAAGTACTAGGGAGCCACTGGTGTACTTCAAATGATTTTGAATCTACTAAACTAGTTTTCTGTATTTGAGTAGAGTCTATATATTTATTTACATATAGGTACAGATGGCCATAATATGCAGTTTGGACCACTGGTGTTGCTACTGAAGTGATCTGCTGACAAGGTTACCATTGGTGTGTATGAATGTGACTGGGCAAACTTCAGAATGACCAGCACTGATTCCCCTCCCAATCCCATTCATAATCTGCCCGTGGGTTGGCAGCTGTTCTTCTTTTGGCGGGGTCTGCCTATTTATGGTTCTGTGTCTTCACCTCACTGACTGCATGATACTTTTGACTTAAACAAGGAAAATTTAAAAAAAAACCCAACCCAACTTACCACAATTCTGATGGTTGCCTGCCAAGTTGATCTATTTGCTGCTGGGCTTTCCAACAGTGTCCTTATAAATGTTTCTCTGGCTTGGAATTTTCCCACAGTCAAATAGCAGCTGGTTTGGTACTCTGCCTTTATCCATCCATCTTCATATGGCTGACTTGTCAAGACCATGGGTTAATTCCTGGAGGACCTGTCTATGCTCTAGGACCTTATTGCTGATGTCTTTCCCCTACCCCCATTTTCTTTTGGGCATTTTCAGGTATTAGATATGATGGTGATGATAATGATAGTGATAATTAGCATTTATATAGTATTTACTGTGCTAAGCACTGTACAATTATTATTTCATTTTATCCTCACAATAACCCTGGGAGGTTGATCCTATTTTATCCCCATTGTACAGTGGAGGGAACTGAATCAAATGGAGGTTAAGTGACTTGCTCAGAGTCTCTCATCTATTAAGGGTCTGAGGATGGATTTGAATTCAGGTCTTCCTGACTCCTTGCCCAGCACTGTACTCACTTCACCTCCTAGAATAAATAGGAAATGATTAAGAGAGGGAAAGCACTGGAATTAAGAGGGGTTAGGGATGATTTCCTGTAGAAGGAGGGATTTTAGTTGGTACTTAAAAGGAAGCCTGGGAGGTCAGTAGTTGGAGCAGAGAAGGGAAAGTATTCCAGGTATGGGGGACAGCCAGACAGAATGCCTAGAGCTGAGAGATAGAGTGTCTGTTCATGAAACACCCAGGAGGCCATGGTCACTGGATCGAGATTTTACACATCAAATTCTTTCTGCACTGGCTCCCTCAAAGTCCATGTCTTCTGGCAAGTCAGACCAGGCTTGAGGGCATTGTCTCATTGGCATTGTGTTCCCTAAGAGCCACAGGGAAGCTGCTGCAGTCTTCTCCCTGGGCTGCCAGCCAATTCTGACAAAAAAGATTCAGGACCTCCAGACATCTTGGAGGTCACCTCCAAGACTGGACATAGCCATCACGGGATAGTTTTTCATTCACCTAGGAACAGGAAAGAACAAACACAAATGAGGCATCCCCAAACCCAAGCTCCATCTTGCTTAGGTAGGATGTATGCATTATCTATCATGGACAAGACAATAGGCATGGTGATGTGTTTGGTGGGGTAGAGCTAGGTAATGCTCTTTCTCCCTTACCCCCAAATCCTCTCTTAAAGGAAGCTTGAAATGGTCTTGATACTATTAGCAGCCCAAAGGGAAGAGAACAGTGATGGAGGAGGAGGTTCACTTTCTTTTCAATCTCTACTAAGTTATTAACTCTTTCTTCTCTCTGACCAAATAACATAATATCTCAATCTCTAAAATGATCATCTCCTTTCAGTACTGAGCCAGATACCTACAGAAGCTGGTTGCAAAGTCCCTCCCTTGAGGGAGACCCAGATACATTTCATGAGATCATTTGGTCAGTAAGCATTTATTAAGTGCCTACTATGTATCAAGTGGGCAGCTATGTGGTGCCATAGTAGAATGCTGGACCTGGAGTCAGGAAGACTCATCTTCCTAAGTTCAAACCTGGCCTCAGACACTTACTAGCTTTGTGTTCCTGGGCAAGTCACTTAACCCTGTTTGCCTCAGTTTCCTCATCTGTAAAATGAGCTGGAGTATTTTTACCAAGAAAACCCCAAATGGGATCACAGAGTCAAACATGACTGAAATGACTGAATCACAACATGTGTCAGGCACTTTGCTAAGTGCCAGGGATAGAAAAAGAGGCAAAAGATAGTACCTGCCCTCAAGGAGCTTATAATCTAATGGATGTTCTCTACAAGTCAGTTCAATCCTTATTATGTTTTCTCTGGAGACCTTTGGCTATGTTTTGGGATTGCTGAAGAAGACATTTTCTTTGATGAAATTTAGCAAACATTTATAAAGCACCTACTAAGTTGAAGGTACTTTGTTAGGCTCTGGAGATACAACAAAAGTGAAACATTTTGCACGTTATTGTTCAGTCGCTCAGTTGTATCCGACACTTCATGACCCTGTGGACCACAGCAACCCAATGATGTCCATGAGGTTTTCTTGGCAAATATACTGAAATGGTTTGTCATCTCCTTCTCCAGTGGATTAAGGCAAACAGAATTAAAAGACTTGCCCAGGATCAGAAAGCTAATAAGTATCTGAGGTCACATTTGAACTCAGGTCTTCCTTACTCTAGGCTCAGCACTTTATCCACTGCATCACTTAACTACCTCCAACATATTGTATATACGCAAATAAATGGAAGGTAGCTTGAGGAAGAATATAGCACTAACAACTGAGGGGAGATGCATTAAGTTAGGCAAGGCCTCACAAGGACATAAACACCAAAGATGAACTTTGAAGGAAGAGGAGAATTCAGAGATGAGGAGGGGAGGAGAGGAAATGCCTTCCAGGTATAGGGAGCAAAGATGAAATTAGATAGATGCAAGTCAAGTGTTGTTTTTTTTTAAAGTTTTTTTTGGGTCCCTGTTTCTGATTTATGGTCTCATCCCCATTACTTCCATTATTTTCTTTCCTGATCTGATAAAATTGCTATTTCTGGTTAACTGCTGCAAGATATGGCAATCACTCTCATGACTAAATATTGACTTGCCTTCTAAGAGCCTTGAGTAGTGCCATGTTTCCAGTGGGTGCTCAGTAAATATTAATTGATGGCAGCACATGCCTGAGTGGGAGGTATCCATTTAGGATCAGCTGAACTTTCAGAAAGTGGTAAGGAAGATAAAGAGAGAACAAAAGAAGTGGGGAGGAAATGAGATGGAGGCGAATACTTGGCTTTGAGGAGGTCAAAAACCATTAAGGGGTTAAGGGGTGTTTGTAAATGCTAAAGAAAAGAGACAAAAAAGAAGGTAGGGTGAAATAGCTCACTGGCAAAAGGCCAGGCCCCCTTTTAAAAATTGGATCCCAATGCCCATTTCCAAGATTAACACAAAGAAGGAGAAGGGGAAAAAAGAGTACTCTGAGGAGGCCTGGAGAAAACCCAATATTGTTTTAATTGACACATTTTCTATTATTATATGCATATAAAGAGGATGAGTAATATGCCATATCAGATGGGTTACTCAAACTGTCAGAACAGGAGCTAAAGCGTGAGTACTTTCTGAGCGAAACTTCTGAGTCCTCAGAGCCACCAAAAATGTTCCTGAGGGAACTAGGAATAGGCTTAGCCCAGCAGGCAGCCCACAGAGTACTTGGGGGATAACAAAGGAGCTGATTCCAGGCTACCTGATGACGATATTTCTGGTTGGAAGTGATGGGGTAGGGGAGAAGCCCCATCATATAAATGGACTGTATATCAATGGACCCTGTCATTTCTAAGGCAAATTTCAAGTGTTATTTTCCCCAGCTGTTGTTTTGTTGCTGTTCAGTTTTTTTCAATCATCTTTTACTCTTTTTGACCCCGTTTGGGGTTTTCTTGGCAAAGATACTGGAGTGGTTTGTCATTTCCTTCTCCAGCTCATTTTACAGATGAGGAAACTGAGGCAAACAGGGTTAAGTGACTTGCCCAAGGGTCACATAGCTGGTAAGTGTCTGAGGCCAGGTTTGAACTCATGAAGATGAGTCTTCCTGATTCCACCATGGCACTACCTAGCTGCCCATTTCTCCTAATTGAATCCATCTAAAGAGTGCTGATAGGAAAGTTGAAGACAGTTTTGTTAAAAACTGCAATCAAGGTGGTCTTCCCATCTTACTGTCTATGCCATCACCAATTCACCCTTCACACTGACGCCAGAATATGCCCATGTATTTGGTCATGTCATTCCTCTCCTCTGAAATTTTCAATTCATCCCTATCTTCTAATAGATAAAGTTCCAACTCCTTTGTCCGTCTCATTAAAGGATGTCTAAAATCTGTCTCCACTTTATGTTTCCAATATTATCTCATGTTATTTTCCCTCCAAATACTTAAAATTCTGGCCAACTCAGCATATCCAGTGCCATTACCTATGTCGATTCTCTCATTCTAATGTCCTCAGTGCCTTAAAGGTCCTTTTCCCCTTTCCTTTATCACCTGTTGAATTCCTACCCTCTGAACCTAACTCAACGCTGTCTCTTTCATAGCCTTCCATGAGCGCCTTGCACAATAATAACTTTGAGTGAAAAAGGATTTAAGTACCAAAAGGGCACAAAGGCCAATCTGTGAACTGTTAGGCGTTGGAGATGCAGATACAAGATAATACAGTACCTGCCCTCAAGAAACTTATGTTCTAGTTGGGGAACTAAGACATGTAAGGCAGTGGTAGCCAAGGGAAGAAGTTTTGGTGTGAAGCATCACTGGGATAGTGAGTGGAGCCATAATGTGGTCAATTGTTACATCTTTTCATGGTAGTGTTGATCTGATTACTATTCCCGGATCGAAAGGTATATACATACATACATACATATATACATACACACATACATATATATTATATATGTGTATATATACATATATGTTTATATTTAGATATAGGGGGGTAGATGAGTTTGTAATCACTCACTCAGCCTTTCTCCTTTAGAGCTAATGTAGCATTTTATTTTGCTTCTCTGTAATACATTTATCATGTAACATTCAGTATTATTTATCTGTGATAGTGTCTTTTTTTTTTTACCAGACTGTAAGTTTCATGAGGGTAAGGATTTTTGTCTTATCTAAACTTTGTATCTCTCCCTTACTAGTGATTTTAGCACATGGTAGGATCTTAATGAATGAATAATTCCTCCAAGTCCTTTTCAGAATCTTAAACCAGTTTTAAGATATGAGGGTACTAAGTAGATAAACAAAACTTGAGTTTGGTATCAGCCAAATAGAGAATGCAAAAGAACTAATGAGTGATATCAGAGTGGCTCATAGGGCAATACAGCTTTAACATCCTCCACTCTCAAAGAAGGAATCCTGAATAGTCTGAAGACCCTTTCTATATGGATCTAGTTCTAAAGCTGCTGTTCCCATCAGCATCTCTTTTTTCCCTCCATATCCTCTCCCTTTTTCTACCACCTGTATAATCTTGGCAATACTCAGGCTTTGTAAATTTATTTTGGCTGATGTTTGAAAGAATAGCCTCTTTATATACTCCCACATCTTTTTTTTTTTTAAGAGGGGTATTCTCCAGGAAAGTATTCATGAGAAAATATATTGAGGCCAAGAGTAGCAGCAATCTTGTATCTGCTCAGAAGACCATGCACGCAGAAATTATATTTGCATGTATATATCCATGCAAGTAAAATCACCATTGGAAAAGACACTAGAAGAGATAAGGAGGAATATTTCTAAGTTGTAAGAACAGTGGTCTTATCAGCAGCTAGGAAGGAAGATGACCCAGCCCACCATAGTGCCCACTGGCCTTACTCTTTAGCTCTGAATCTCCCAGGAAAGAGGAAAAGGAGCTGCTGACATTTCTGCTTAAAAGAATCAATGAATCTTTGTTTCCCTGTCTGTTCATTTGACCTTATTGTGTTATGGAACAGGGAAAAAAACACTCCCAAATAAAAGTGGTCAGGGTGAAGGAGGCAAGGTGCAAAGCAGAGGGAACAAGATTTTTCCTACTAGATATCATAGGTAAGATCACAGACTTCTGATCATCACCAGGATGTTATTATTTGGTGTGGTGATCTTACTCGTTCCTGATTCTAATTTGGGATTCTTGGCTTGCTGTAATAAGTCACCATCCTCTCAGCCATCATTCCCGTATTGACAAGCAAATGTCATCCACATTTGATTGACGTCCATTGCTCCTGAATGCAGAAGTACGATTTAGGAATCAATGCTGCTTATTTATTTAAAGCTGCTCTTGGTGTGTCTTGTGTATTCGTTGGTGGGATAACTTGCTTAATATCCACTCTGGGGACTTTTCTATTAATATTACAAATTCAGACTACTCTTTGACCCCACACTTAAAGCTGCCCATTCTAACCTGTCCCTTTCTCATTTCCCTTCCTCCCCTCCCCCAAGGCACATGGGAAATCTGCTATGGAAACTACATATCTGTATCAGAGCCCTGTGATACACTGCTTTGTCTGAGGACTTTTGAGTGCAGTTTGCCAGTCACTTTCTGAGGGACCAGAATTCTTTGAAGAAATGAAATCCATGGACAAAAGAAACAGTAGTCTGACTTGAATTTATGGATATATATGTCACACACTTTCCAGAAGCATTGTTGGACTTGAATTGGTCACTGTTCCCAGAGCATGGGGAAAGACAAACCTAGCCCATATGTATAAAATGTTTGGCATTTATGGCAGATATGACTTAACTCCCAACTACAATGACTTACTTTAACTGCCCTTAGTAAGTTTAATATGCTAACTTCCTTGCTAGAAGCAAAATTCCTTCATTTTAAGAAGCCAATCAGGAAAACAAGGTGCTTTCACAAGAACTTTCTTTGTGCCATTTACAATTCTAAAGGGCTGTGCTTATATAAAGGGTATTTCACATCACTTTGCAGGGCTAATGGGAGCCAGGCCTTTGTGCAATAGGGTTGGTCCAAGCCTTTCCAGTCCATTATTCAGATGCTGCTCGAGGTAGAGGAAAAGGAAGGTGAAGACAGGAATGACCCTTTGATCCAGGTTCAGTGACTCGGAAAGCTGTCGTGTCCTCCCAGCCCACCCCTCCCCCCCAACCAAGTAAAGGAGATGTCATCACTCAGGTCCAGCAAGGGGAGTGCTTGGGATTTCATTGTTCATCCTTTGGAAGAGAAAGGGAAAAAAAAAAAAGGGAAAAAAATCCCCACATTGTCAGAGTAATGCCAAACTCCCTATGAGTGGGAAGAGTAGAGCAGATGCTGGAATGTGATGCCAAAGCGGCTCCCCTTCCTCTGTGCCTTGGGTGCCTATAAATTGCTCGGGAGCGTTTGTCAGCCTCCTCTTCTCCTGGCAGGTGGCATCGGAGCAGACTCCTGCTCTCAGTCTCTCCGTGTGCCCGGCCGAGAAGCGCTCCTCTCCTGGCTCGTGCTCGCTCTTCGCTTCACGTCGCCGCTTTCTCGTGCCTCGAAGGGGAGTGGGAGCAGGAGGCAAGGGGTCGCTGCCTCTCCTCCAGGCTCCAGCCCTGCGTCTGCGGCTGCTGTCCTTCCAGGCAGTCGGCTTTGCCCGCTCCAGGAGTTGCTCGGCTGAGCTCGCGCTCTCCACCCGGTGCGCGCCTATCTCAGAGTTGTGCTTGGGGGGAGAAGCGGGAGGGGTGGGTGGAAAAGAAGCATCTCCAGGAGAAAACGCGACAGGAAAGGGGTGGGGGAGAAGCAACTGGAGACGGAAAGTTGATTCGAACTGGCATAGTATGCAAAAAAGGGGAGAAGTCGATGACTAGCGGCAGCATAAAAGTGTGAGAGGCTTCCGTGGTACCCAGGAGGCGGGCGGTTCCTCCCTGCCCCGCGATCCCTCTCCCTCGGCTGCTGCAGCGGCTGCAGAGGCGGCAGAAGCTTCCCTAGCAGCGGCGGCGGCGGCAGCGGCGGCAGCCACAGGTGCGAAGGGGCGAAGGGGCGCAGAGCAGGCGAGAGGGCGCCCTCGTCACCCTTCCCCCCTCCCTCCAGCCTCAGCCACCCCTCCCCGTACAGCTTGGGACTTCAACTCCAGTCACCTTTCTCCCGCCCTCTCGCCCTCCCTCCCCAGCGGTCGCCACAGCAGGGAGGAGGAAGGAGAGGAGGAGGAGGAGAGCTGCCGGACGCTCGGCGGCCCTAGGGAGTTGGGGGTTCGTAGGGGGTCGTTTTCGGCTCTGAGGAGGTCCCCGCCCAGCCTTCAAAATTTTGTCCAAAAGCAGACAAGAGGATCGCCCCGCGCTGAGCCGGTTGGTGGGCAGCAGGAGGCGCCTGATCGCCGCCGGGGCCCTGGGGGTGGTGATGGTCCTGCTGCTGGTCATCCTTATCCCGGTGCTGGTGAGCTCGGCGGGCACGTCGGCGCACTACGAGATGCTGGGCACCTGCCGCATGGTCTGCGACCCCTATGGGGGCACCAAGGCTCCCAGCACGGCCGCGACCCCCGACCGGGGCCTCATGCAATCGCTGCCCACCTTCATCCAGGGCCCCAAAGGTGAAGCCGGTCGGCCGGGCAAAGCCGGCCCCCGCGGACCTCCCGGGGAGCCCGGGCCGCCGGGCCCCGTGGGGCCGCCCGGAGAGAAGGGTGAGCCGGGCCGTCAGGGCCTGCCGGGTCCCCCCGGGGCTCCGGGGCTCAACGCGGCCGGGGCCATCAGCGCCGCCACCTACAGCACGGTGCCCAAGATCGCTTTCTACGCGGGCCTTAAGCGCCAACACGAAGGCTACGAGGTCCTCAAGTTCGACGACGTCGTCACCAATCTGGGTAACCACTACGACCCGACCACGGGCAAGTTTACCTGCTCCATCCCGGGCATCTATTTCTTCACTTACCACGTCCTGATGCGCGGAGGGGATGGCACCAGCATGTGGGCTGATCTCTGCAAAAACAACCAGGTGAGAAAACAAAAGTGGGGTCGGAGAGAGGGGGGACTTCGAAAGAAGGGAGCAGGGTGAAGGTAGAGGAGATCCGCGAAGTCAAATTGGGGATGGGCCAATGGAAAAGGAAGCGGGGAAGGGGAGACTTAACGGATGGAGGGGACACTGTCGCACCGAGGGCTCCTAGGATTGAGAAAGAGGTGGGATTTTTCCGACGGCCCGTAGAATTGCGGGTCAGTTTGGAGAGGGCGATCCGAGACTGCTGCGAGATAGCCCGACTCCTCCATCCCTAACCTCCAGGAGAGGTCAGATGCAGGAGCATAGCAAGGGGCCGGAGTGCGCGTGGGGGAGTTCCCCAAGGGGGAAAAAGTTGGGACCTATATTATCTGGAAGAAAGGGCACGAATGGGGCCAGAACCTACAAGACAACCCGACTGTCCTGGGAACCGGAGACTAGCAACCCTAGAGGGTAAAGGTAAGCCCCAAGAAGATGCTCAGAGCTGGGGCGCGGAGAAGATTCACGGGTTCCCGACCTGGTGGCCAAAGGGACTCACGCTGCCTCCTAGGACAAAGGAAGGGAGAGGTCTCTTTAAGTGTGAAAAATTAGAACCCCCTACTTCGGGGGGGGAGAAAGGACGAGCCCGGGGATATTTCTAGGAAGAAAAAAAGGAGAAAGGCCAGAAAGTCCGTGGGGGGCTCGACACCGCACCTCGCCGGCCTGCGGCGACGCGCGGAGTAGCGCACGGTGTGCTAAGCTGCTTGGCCTGGCCTGTGTCCTGGGCACCAGGGGAAGAATTCCGTCCTCTCCCAGTCTCCTGCCCGGGCCCAGGCTTGAGGCCAGTTCAACGCAAGGCTTCCTCCCTCCCACGCGCGGCTGCGTTAAGGGTGGGAGTAGAAGAGCCCAGGGAGACTGAGCGGTCTTACCCACGCACAGAGGCAGAAGAGTCTTCGGGGAACTGGGTTGGCCCTTGGCTCGGGCGAACTCTGGTGCTCCCAGCCAGCGCTTTTCACTCTTACTCCAGTAGTGAACTGCTACTGCCAACGGAAATCGTGCGCAGTCCGGTGGCTGGAGACAGAAAACAATGCTGTAATCCTCTTTTCCAAGACGCTCTAAAGAAAGCATCCACTACTGTGCTTTGAAAATACGCGCCTCCCTCCCTCTCAGTCAACTCATTCAGAGGCCTTGCAGCACCCCGCCAGGTGTTGTCTTGAGAAGAGTCACGATGTTAATTGGGTGGCAATTAATGGGGACCCTCTACTTCCCCTAGGTTAACTGCTCTGGCAAGGGTTGGAACACGGCCATTTACTCAACTAAGGAAACTAGGGCTTCAGGTCACCCTTTTTCCTCTCTCCCCCAACCACTAGAGATCTTTCTTCGATAATTCTCATTTCAGCCCCATGAAAACAAAAACCACATGAGAGATACCTAGATCTCAATCCCTTCCGAAAGGGAAGAAGGCTTGGATGCTCACAACAACAACAAAAAAAAAAAAAAAAAAAAAAAGGACAAAGGCCTTTTTCTTTAAGGGGCCTTCAGGGCCCAAGGAACAGAAAATGAGGCAAACTGCCACCAGGAGGCACTGCCAGGGATGTCTATTATAATTGTTATGAATGAAAATAATATTAAAATAAATAAAAATTTTCTCTGATTCCCTGGCTAGTTATAGGTAAATTGCTGAAGGCGACATGACTCAGTGTAAGAAAATAGGTCATTTAGGGTGTCATGATACTCAGAAAGGTATATTTATATTTATAAATAACTAATCAGCAGGTATTTTTTTTTAAAAATCACCTATCTCCTAAATGGAGATATGACAGATAACATAAGTGGAGGTAACAGGGAAAAAAATATTAAAACATTATTGCATTTTTTTAAAAAAAAGTTTAATTTTTTTTTGGCCTCTCAAAATCCACTTACACATGAATTCGCACATTTCAGTTCCATGGACACAAATTAAGTTTTAAGAAAGTATATGTGATGGATTATCCATATATGTAATGAGATTCAGCTTTTATTAAAATATTTAAAAATTCACTTTTTAGAGATCTGGCAATAGAAAAGAAAATGGAAGAGTAATCCATTTAAAACAGTTGAAATTTGATCTTTAACCTGCTGAACCTGTGTATATTATAGTTGTTCCATTAAAACCTCCCCCCCACCCAAGGCTAATTACTTTGGTGTTTTTAATTATTACATTGGAAGAGTTTCACAGATAGAGGCCTTTTTTGTACAGTCAGAAAGAGAAGACAAAATAGATAGCCAAGCGTATGAATGTTGATGTGAAGAATGGATAATGGTTTAAATCATTTAGATAAGTTAATTCTGTAAGATGTATGCAACAAGTAATTCTAAAAATAAAAATTCCATATAGTAGTAAGCAGATTACTGTAGATTTGAGCCTGTTCTGAAATAATGGGTCCTGTTGTAGAATCCAAGTTGTGGCAAAAAATGTGATAGGAATTCCATAAAAGTATCCCTCCTTCATTTCCCCCCCTTTGAAATTATACACCTGATAATTTCTTAGAACCATTTTTTCTACATCCTTTTTTGAACTGACCTAATTTATGTCCATAGAACTGAAACTTGTGCATCCATGTCAGTGTTCTGTTCTATGGATTAAGTGGATTTTGAGAGTCAAAAGGTAAAATAAAACGAACAAACAAACAAAAAAAAGGTACAGTGTGCTCCAGGAAGGAGAGAAATGCTACTGTACCAGAACCATGTAAGAGCCACTTTATTTATGGTCTGTGTTGAATGCAGGATCACAGATGAAAACATCAAAGGCCAGTAAATTAATCTGATACGCTACTTAACCTTTTGTTTATGGTTCCTTAGAAGTACTACGAAAATGAAATTATGAGGACTTCAATAACAATGAAATTAGCAAATGTCTGCCATAAATATTGTCTCTAATGACAAACCTATAATAATAAGATAATGATAAAACAACTCATTCTTACTTTGATAAACTTACCACTAAGAGGGGTATGGCTGGGTCTCAACAAATAAGCTTAAATTTATGTTTGCATTTTATTTCTTTTGTTGTTTAGGATGGACTAAGACCAAAATTATTCTGAGTAAAAGGAAAGATACACACACACACACACACACACACACACACACACAGAAAATATCTTTCTATACCTTCAATTAAGCAGGAAACCTTGAGAGTAAAAGATTATTATTCTATTGAAAGTACTACTTCTGCTTTTTAAACCACAATAAAATAGCTAGAAAAAGCAGAAAAAGATCAGAAATGGGCAATTTAATAATACAGACATTTTTTCTTTCCTTAGAATTGTGGTCTTACCTTTAGGATGACTGTTTTAGTGGGTAGATAGTTATTGGTGTGGTTACTGTAGTATATTTGTTATCTTTTTATGGACTTTGGGAAATATTGGAAGACAAAAGCAAATTCTTAGATAACATGCAATGTAGAAAAGATGGTGGATTACATTCAAGGATAGACTAGTGATAGTGGATTTAATGGGAAAAAAGCATCACATTCCCTGAGAAAACCTCCAAATTAGTGTGCACTTAGGAATTCCAAATCATCTCCAGGGTGAATGTATTATCTTTAATAGTCTGAGAGCTTCAAGAATTGCTGAAGTTACAGAGCTTACTCCTATGTGTTTGCAGTTTCCAGGTCCCATTGTACCTTTGCAATATGATGAGGTGGGCAGGCATATTAAATGATATCAAGTATACCAGAGAATGATACTTGTTTAATTTGGAAGGTCTTGTAGCAGAGTATTTTAAAGTCTTATGGGATTCTTCTCAGACACTAAAAAGAAATTGCACTGGCTTTTCCAAACAAAGGGAGGGAAATCTGTAAGGGATAATATTCTGGAATGCAGGATCAAAGTAATGCATTTGCAGGATTTTGTGGGGATACACAACTGAATAGAAATTGCTTTATATCTTATGGACTGTCACCTATGAATCATACCATTTTAATAGAGAGAATGATTTCTTAGCCCTGTAATGCCCTTCGAGAGGATGTACTTAATATTTAAACCAATAAACTGCAAAATATACTTAAATATATTACCCCAAATATAAAACATTATGTAAATCCTATTAACAGCTATTAATTATACACTGGATTGCTAAACACATGAATGAATTTTTTTCCTATCCAGTAGTACAAAGAATAATTATGGAATTTACTTTTCACCACCTCTTAAAATCTAGTCTGTTTGGTTTTTGTTGTTCCAAATAGGTTGGGGGTTTTCCGAGGAATAATAACTAGGTGGGAGTTAATGACTCAAGATGATCAGCTCCTTCCAGATGGTAATTAATTCCCAGGAAATGTTCTTGGTTTAATTATTATTATTTAATGATCGAAAGCAGGTCATTTCAATTAATTGATGTATATATTTGACTGAATATTCTTAAATATAATCACATGGTATATTTTCACCATCATCAGAAATATAAGTCCAAGTTTGTATAGTGTTAAACTGCTCTACTACCTTTAAGCTCTTCTTACCCTTTGGTATGTGATACCTAGAAAGATTCTAAACTCCTCCACCCCTTCCCACCCCGTTCTTTACTCAAATTACTTTTTGAGTTCAGCAATGTCAAAGAGGTTTCTCCTCTTTTTAACATTTCAGCATTAATTTGGCATTATCCTACATGAAAATTTAAATCTGAAACCTATTATTTAAACTGTGAAGGAAAGGAAAAGAAATTCTTGACTTATGGGTCATTTCCTGCCCTTCCCCCTCCAATTTGCCAAATGATAAAAATATAGCATATTATTCCTAAAGTCATCTATTATTGCTTAGTTAGGACTTGCAAAGGCATTCTATCCCCAGGTCACTTACTTGGGGAGGTGTGATTATTCCAGGAGGCAGTAACTAGTCACGAAGAGGAAGATGTTTTTCTCTAATAAATCACCTACAAATATGCTTACTGAAATGCTTTACAAGGCAGAACCAAAACCGAACTAAATGAAACCAAAGCTTCATTTGAGTTGTAGATGTGACAGAATGTTCATATCACTTGATGTGATGGGCAATTTGACTGTTTGCAAATGCCTATCAACTCACTAATGAGATCACAGACCCGATTCATGAGCAGCTTACATGCTGAAAACCAAAAAGAGATGACACGTTTACAGCCATCAAGTGATAAAAGTACATTCAATTAGAGAATTCACATTCTAAGCCATGTAGAGCCCTTAAATAATGGGAATTTAGTTCATTTTATATCTTCTAGGTTATGCTCAGTTTAGTTCATTGATTTAAGGGGACATGCAAGCACTGCCTGGCCAAACTATGATGCTCAAAAAGATCAATATATAGAAAAAGGAACTCCTAACAAACTTAGAATGCCTAACCAAAGATGTTAAATGAGGTCAATTTCTAAAGCTTGTCTAGGTGGTGCAATAGAGTTCCGACCTTAGATTAAGAGAGACCCAAGGTCAAATCCTGCCTCTGGCACTGAATCAGTGACTCTGGTCAGATTACAAAGTCTCATGTGAATTTCATTTTATCTGTAAAATCAGGATGATAATAATGAAACCTACCGAACAGGCCTGTTGTGAGTTTCAAGTGAGATAATATGTCAAGTACTTTGAAAACCTTAAAGTGCTATATAATGTCGACCATCACCATCACCACCACCACCATCATCATCTCAGGTTTTTGTAAGCTATAAGACCATACTACAGATTTATTTTCTTTTATATTTATAAGGCTCTGAGGACTCAACAGATCTGTTGATTATCATTAGTTTAAAAAAACAAATCTTCTCCAGAATCTGCTCGGTCCATTCAGAATATATTTTTTGAGGTTTTCTTATATACATTTTTGTTTCATTATTATTATTTTTAAAGTCTATGTAGCTGCTTGGATCTTTTTCTACCACAAATCCTATAGAATTTTCCACTAAGGCCCTAAGGCAACAAGAATTGATTAAGTGCTTACAATGTGCCAAGCACTGTGCTAAGTTCCAAAAGTGAAGATTAATGGAGTACTGGGATGAATATTCTTTTGGCCCCTTGCCAGGCTGTCTAGTTAATGGTGGTTTAAATGAAAATGCAAGAAACTAAGTGGTTTTTTCCTTACTTCAAAAAGAGATGTATGGGTAAGTGGAGTCAGGACAGGAGGAAACTTTTTAAAAGAAGAGAAATTGCTTTTTGCATTATTTTAAGTATTAAATATCACAATGGTGATGGTAGCTATTAGTCAAAACTGACAAGGAAGCTGAATGGAGCCTCATCGCAGTGCTGTCCTCAAGATTTGTGCAACAGGACTGTGAGAGAGTGGAAACCATGGTATAATGACATCATTCTTTTCTAGTAACAAACAGATACAAATACACCAATTTCCATTCTATGGAGGGTCACAATACAGTTATAGAAAAGTCCACAGCTCTCATTTAAGTCTAAGTCTTTTGAGTACTAGAAGGAAGTGTTCTAAGTTTTTAATAATCATTTTAATTACGTCTGCTTTACACAGGTCCGTGCTAGTGCGATTGCTCAGGATGCTGATCAGAATTACGACTATGCCAGTAACAGTGTGGTTCTTCATTTGGAACCAGGAGATGAAGTCTACATAAAATTAGATGGAGGGAAAGCACATGGAGGAAATAACAACAAATACAGCACGTTTTCTGGATTTATTATTTATGCGGACTGATAATTCAGAAACTAAGCTTATTTCTTCTGAATCTGAGCACTGGATCCATTACGGCTCATGCCTGTGAATCAAGAATCCCAGTGGATGCCAACAGTGGGGCACATCAGTTGTGTGTGTGTTGGGGGGAGGGGGGGAATCAAATGCTACCTGACTCACATCTGTACAACTCAGAAAAAAACCTTACGTTAAAAAAAAATTAAAAGCAAGATACGCAGATGTGTGATCCACTACCGCTGCCAAAGCAAATACTCCTTAATGTTAGTGTCCATGTGAATGAAGTCCTATAGAGATCACAACTTTTTATAGAAAAGTCTACTACACTGAATTATTTCTTCAATATATATGATACTTTGGTGTATTATGATATTGCTGCTTTTATCCATATGTCAGCTTTGGTTCTTGTGAGTTTAGCTGCTAATTATGATACCTGGAGGCCACTTATAGCGTGGTGAGGGACGATTTTATGCTAAAAGGGAAGGTTCGAGGAAAATCATTTTGTTTCTTTCCAAAGAAATTGTTTGCCTTGTATTTTTGTTACGCTTACACCTAAACCTAGGAATGATTCAGCTTTAAGCCTTAACCTGGAATGTTCTAGATTTTGAGGGAAGTAATTCTCAAGCCTTGAATTATTGCCACATAGTTTTCAATTTTTATTTGGTTTTCCTCTCCCTCTAATGATGATTTTTAGAAACAGATCTAGAATGTGACACTGAATTGTCCTGTACATGTGCTAAGAAATTTGTGTATTTACAGTGTTTAGATAGCTTCATAATTGTTCATCTTGTCAATATAAATATTGAGTCCATATAAAAAAAATTCTACACTTCCTTCAAAAGGCAAAAGCATTTCTTCTTTCATATAAATTCAGATTACCAACCTTTTCCCCATCCACACCCCTCATGCCCTGGGATGGAAGAAAAGATTATAAATGCACAAAGGCTTAATTTGAGCCACAGCATGAATGACTAAGGGGACAGTTTGTAATGCCTTCAAACCCTTACTACAAGTTTGTAGCCTGAGGTTATTTCAAAATTAACAGATAGACATATTATCAATACAACAAGATGTATATATTTTATATACTATATATTATATATAATATGTACATTATATATAATGTATATATATATTATTATGTGGCTTAGGCACAGTGGATATAGAGTCTAGAGAACTACATTTTTAAAAAGTATGCTATATATGGTATTTGAATTATTTTGAATGTCAAAAATGTGTGGAGTACCAAACAACAGTTCTTAGTGAAAACAGTTCCTGCGAAGAATTTTAGAAGAGATTATTATTTTGCAAAGGTTAAAGATGGCCTGCAGCACATTTTCCTTCCAAATGGACCATTCCTCTCTTACTCAAATCAAGAGTTTATCCCAGAGTCTGGGGTAGACTATTAACTTTAGGTTTGCAGTAACAAAGTGGTTTCTCCTTCAGTGTTGATGTATTACATGTATTTGAGCCATCAATTTGTTCTTGTTGCAGAGGTGGACTGAAACTGACACTAATGTAGGTTTTGAGCGCACTAAGAGGCCAAAATCCAGCCTTTCTGGTTAACATGTACCGCCAAAAGCCATCTCTTTAATCTCCCAAGTGAAAGATATAAAGTACGCGTTGTCATACACTGAACTGTCAAACAACTTCCCCCATAATGATGAAAAATCTATTCCTTGCTATTTGCATTTGAAGATCCTTTGACAAATAACTTTCAGAAACAGAAATTTAAAAATATTTAACCCACTTGTATCATTGCTGTATGTGTTCTTTCCTGCGTTTTTCAAGAAACTAGTTGGTCTCTTTGGCTTGTCTCTTGGGACAATTCCATTCCTAGTCTATAGGTCATCGTCATAGCTCCACTATGTTCGTTGTCAGTAAACCTCTAAGGTAGCCTAGCCAAGATCTCCAAAGAGCAGGATTGTTGTTCAGCAATATATTTATTTATAGTTCCTGTTTTCCCTAGTAACATGCTCCAGTCTGGTTAAATACCATGATTTACCAGATGAAAAAGCATGAAGATACTTACCACATGTAATGATTACTCTTCTCTGGTCTTTCTAATGCTAAGTTATTTCATAAAAAAAAAAAGATTAAAATGGATTTCCCTTCTACTTACAGGACTTTCACAATTGTGGAGATGTATGTTTACTACAGAGGAAATTGGAAGCACGGTTGGGGGAAGCTTTGTGTATATCACCTAGGAAAATAAGCATCCAAGCAAAAGGTTTTTTTTAGGAGCTGAGTACATCAAGGAGTTAAAAGGACTTCATTCCACAGGGGGAAAAAAACCCAACCACCCAGAGCTGGGTACCAAGCTCTAAAAATCAAGACTGTCATTTCTAATAGATGTGACCTTTTCTTCAGATAAATAAGCATTGCTTACCCCTGTTTAGGCCCAGAGAAAAATACTCAGAGAAAAAGTACACAAAATGGGAAAACGTATAAGGCAAACATTTCTTTATTTATGTATTTATTTATTTTGCATCATATCTTACAGACCAATTAAATTGTGGCCTTTGTTATACACGTAATGATGTTGATTCATTAAACTATATTATGTAATATATTTCATTTTTATTATTACATTTTTATAATTCAGGGTGAGTATTCATGCGGTTCATGCTGACACATTTCCAAATAGGCATGAGAACAGAACAAAATTTCGAACAAAACAGATATGGACCTCTGAATGCAGTAAAGAGAGGGACTTGCTTTTATTGTCTGTCTGTGTATATGTATGTGTGTGTGTGTGTGTGTGTGTGAGTGAGTGAGTGAAAGAGAGAGAAAGAGAGAGAGAGAGAGAATATACACTGGATATTTCATTTAAAAATATTCTAAAACATTTGTGAATTGCTAACACGTGACAGTATTTTTTGAAGAAAAACTTAAAATCTCAAGTTCAGTTGCTACAGAAGCTACTTTACAGTGCCATATTATTCATTAAGCATTAATTAAAGAACAGCAGGATAATTAGTAGGATCATCAATATTACAGGAAACCTCAAATTGCTCCAGAGGGGGGTAATTTAACTGGAAACAGTTTAAATTTTCTCAACTAGTGCAGCTGATGAATCTTCAAAAGAGTCCAATTATTTGGTAAGTATAGGATTAAAATCATTGTTTGGGAACAGATATTTCTCAAATTTTTTAAAATAAGGAAAACTGGTATCAGAGGTAGCCAGATTCATAGATAAGGCAAACCCTTATTATTCTAATAAAAAGAAAGGTTATTAGCCCTGAGGGACTGAATAATATCCCACAGGTTTACCCCAGTCCTCAACCCCACCCCCCCACAACTGACTTGGTTTCAGATAGTTGGATTTTCTCTGTCAGTTTCATGTGCAAGATGCAGAAATGATTTTTACTGTTTGAAAGTTAGCCATCATTTAGGAATCTTTACTAGTATCTTCTCAATTGCATCCTCAGATATGCCACTAATTAACATCTTAAAAACTACACTGGGTAAGGGTATGAGACTTCCATATGTTTAGTATGTATGTCATGAGCAAACAGAAGTTTTTCTTCATAACCTTCATCCACCAGTAGCCATACCTTGCAAAAAAACGTTAACGTACTCCTTGGTATTTGTCTAGCATTTTATATTTTCTGAGTGCTTTAGAACTATTTTTATTCATGAATCTTATTTTGCTTATTGTAAAGGATAGTGCCTACTTGTCATTGTCTGTGTAGTAAGAGACCCTTGATAAATATTTTGCAGTGAGGATGATATTGCTGAATTCTGGTAAAGGCAACATCTGGATTCAGGGCACATAAATCGATCACTCTTGCCTCAGCTATTTATGGCATAATGTCCCGAAACCTGCCTGAGGGGTTGCCTCTGATAGGTGATGCTGTCTTGAATGACCACTTAAGCATACCACCAGTGATACTATGATCTGGCTTTACATTCAGGTCACCTCTTTCAGAGGTCTGCTCCTTGCTAAATTTCAGTGATCTCTCTGTTCTCTCTGTCTTTCTTTTGCATTTAAAATCAATGAATACCAAGAGGTCTAGAGGACTAGACCACTCATGCTTCACATAAAGAAAGAAGAGAAATGTTTATTAAATCAAAAATTGGATAGCATTATGAGAAAGCTTTCAAGTAAACAGGACAGGCAAATTAGTAGCTTTAAAAATGGAGGGCAGATCTCACTTTCCCTAGTGTGCACAGGGAGCCTGAGTATTGAACAATCTTTGAAGTCGAAGAGAATTCTGATTTAGTGGTAGTCTTTGGGGGTCGAGCCAAATTGACCCAGAAAAATTTATGATATCTTCCCTCTGCCTCAACATGATTTCTGAAATAATTAATAGGTTTTTTATATTTTATAGATGGATGAATGAACAATAACTTCCCAACTACATAGCTCTAAAAATGATCTGAGAGCTTCTCTTCACTCTGCTTATTAGAATTGCCACTTTTTGAATGGGTTAACCTCAGACAACTGCTGAGTGATCCTGCATATCTGGAGGTTGGACAGTCCCTGCCATGATTGAAAGAGTGTAGCTGATGCCAAAAGATATCAATCTGGAGACAGTGTAGATTTGGAGGCATACTTTGTGATTGTCTAGAGAGTAGAAGTGTACAACAGACGACTAGTAACTTTATTTCAGGGTTAAGTTTTCAAACATTCCCTTGATATCGTTAGCTCTGACTAAAGGTATTCTGGCACATTAATCATATTTAATGACCACTCTGGTGCAAAATAAGCAATTCAAAAAGATATGATCTGTGAACTCTGGGAATATAGTTTAAAAGATAAATTTGCATTTGTAGGTAAAATTCTTCACTTTCAGGTCAATCAAATGTTTAAGCAAATCCCAGATAGTCTAAGAAAATCTGGAAGCCATGCCTACCAAGTGATTGACAAGGCATATATCAAAAGAATTTCTCACAGGATCATAGGTCTATAGCTAGTCAAGACCTTAGAGGTCATCTAGTCCAACTCCTTCATTTGCAGATGAGAAAACTGAGATCCACTAGTTAAGTGAATAATCCAAAGCCATAAAGGTAGTAAGTGGTGGATCTGAGATTTGAACCCAGAATCCCTGGCTCCAAGTTCAGCTTCCTTTTCTTTGCAATATGCAGTCAAATATTACTTATCTTATATAATATGAGTGTTGCTGTTGAACCTGTTGAAACCTTTTCCCAAGTAGCTTAGGCTTCCAGCAGTTCTGGGGTGAATACCCTTTAAAGGGATTTATGTGTCTGGAGAATTTATGAAAAAACAGAATTTCTCTCTGTCTCTCTCTCTGTCTCTCCCTCCCTCCCTTCTCTCTCTCTCTCTCTCTCTCTCTCTCTCTCTCTCTCTCTCTCTCTCTCTCTCTCTCTCTCTCTCTCTCTCTCTCCCCCCATATATACACAATTCATATCAGTGGAAGGCATTCCCAGGCCACAATAAAGTGGAGATAGCTTCGTTATTGTTACACTAACATACATAACTATAGCTCTATTTGATGGCTAGAGTCTCAGCATAACTAACAACCCTAAATAAATAATTGGGATGGTCCTATTCTTTTTTGCCTCAGGCTTTTTTTGGGCTCCACATTCTTTTGCCATGGCTTTTCTGTTATCTGTGAAAAGGGAGAAATAATACCCTTCTACTACATGACACTGTTCTAAGACTAGTTAATGATGGCAAAGTGACTTGGTTCACTCCTTGAAAGCATAGAAAGCTGAGGAAATAACAAAATTGTGAAGTAAAAGAGAATATGGAAATATCTCATGCAAGGTGAGGTATTTTTCTAAATAGGTGCAGTGCTCAATTTGTACTCAGTCAGATGTTACCAAGTCAAAGTTCTAGACACTGCTAACCTCACGTGATACTTCCTTGAGAAAGACACCAGTGCAGTTTTCCTAGAGCAACCCTGTGGCAACTAAAGACAACAGCCTGGTCTTTTGTCACATAAGAAAGAACTTCCCCCACCCTAGGCCATTTTGTGGAATGAACAGGCCTGGCAGAGATGCCACCAGGAGGGAGGGACTACTACAGATGAGGCTAAAAAAATTACAGTCATTATAGAGAGACAAATTAGTCAGTCATTTGCAAACAAATATTAGAGACTTCAAGTGTGAAAAGTCAGTGATATAATAAGATTTGAGAAATGGAGCATGAGCTTTAAAACAGGTGTTAGGCAGAGTACATTTCTGGTGATGAAAACCAGAGTCCAAGTCCATTGGTACCCAGGCTTTAAAATTAGTTTGGACAAAACTAATAACTGGATTAGTGATGGAAATCAGGAACTCAAGGGACTGCAAACAGTAGGATAAAAGGGAGTTATATAATGGACACAGGTTAACCTGCCAAAAGAAGTCATTCTAATGATTTAACGAAGGGCTCCAACTGGATAGGGCAATCCAAATCAGGGCTTCAATTTTAGTTAAATATAATGGGGAAAAGATGAATTCCTCAAAAGATGTGATGGTGATTTTTGTTGCATCCCAGGTACATATGAGTGTTTCTTAACTTCTTGGCACCAAAAATTTTTTTTTACCTAGTTTAATACCTTGAATCCACTGGGCTTAGAAAAGGAATCATGGGGGAACTGTGGCTCATTTACCAATACCTCCAGATGGATTCCCTCGAGGAATCACTTCCTATCCACATTGGTAGCTTTGAGGGTGCTTCTTTAAAGGTGCAAAGATAAAGAGAATATCCATAGCTACAAACAGGCTTTGGAGAGAAGGGAAGCTAGTTGAGAAGAACTTAATCTTCCTGAAAATCAATGTCCAGGTCAACTGCCGTATCACTCACTATACTGACAATCTTAGGCTACTCACGTTGTGAACTAGAGTATTCAAGGCTTTAGAATATTTGAAGGGGATGATTGTAGAAATAAAATATTCATCTTTGCCTACAACACATTTGTGAAATAACTGAGGCAGTCAATCCACAGTCTGATAGATTTGACTGATTTGAAGAGCCATCAATTAAAAACCAAACAGCAGAAATATCCCAGTACAAGCACAGTTAAGTGAGACAATTAATTTGATATTTTGTACAATTAATTTCAATAGTCAAGGCTAACAAACTATTTTCTTTGTTAGGTAAAACCTAATTTTTGCTGTAACATTAGGAAGGGACAATCTAGACTTGTTAGTGCATAACCACAAAATATAAGTTGAATAAACTGTGAAAAAATTAAGCTTAAATCAGTTTATTGTCTGCTTCCAACAGAAAGAGGCATGATCCATGTTAATAATTCAGCCCAGCTGTGGTCCCTCCATATTCCAAAGCAATGGAAGTTTCCTGCCCTATAGAAAGCCTTTAATGCCTCCAGGTCTGAGTAGTCTAATTAGAACAAGGGCAATACTGAGTGGGCAGACTCACAGAAAAGATATATATATGTATGTGTGTGTGTGTGTGTATACACATACACATAGGAAGCACTGTCATACACTGAAAAGAGTGGGATTCAGAATAACAACGTTCAAATCCTGGCTGTCATTTACTACCTGGGAACCTCAGTCAAGTCACTTGACATTTGGAACCTCAGTTTCCTCATCCGTAAAATGATATATTTTGACTAAATATTCTCTAAATCTCTCATCTTATAAGACATTCCAATTGCCAACCAACATACATACTTTATAGCCTCATCTTTTTTTGTCTCTGAATTTAAGGCAGAAATATAAAAAGACTTTGGTCTAAGACCCACCCACTCTCTTTTCCTTTTCATACTGAGAACATTAGCAAGAACTAGGTCTCTGTTCACCCCTGTGCTAGACTTGAAAACATGTAAGTAGTTTCTTTTGAGGTCAGACTGGAGAATGTATGAGTTCATCCTCCTACTAGTTAACGAGGTACTATCCTCTGCTTCTTATTATCTCTCGCCACCCCATAGCCAATATGTTTTCAAATCCTCTCCCTTCTGCCTTTGTGAAGTCTCTCTTATATGCCTTTGATTTTTTGATGCTGCTACCACCATGATACAGGCTCTCATCACCTCAGTCCTGGACTATTACAATGGCTTGTTGGTTGGTCTCCCTGCCTCAAGTCTCTCATTAATCCAGTCAATCTTCCATTCAGCTATCCAAGTGATCTTCCTAAAACCCTGGTCTGAATATGTCACTCCTTCTGTTCTGTATACTCCAATGGCTCCCTGTTATCTTCAGCATCAGATGTAAAATCATCTGTTTGGTTTTTAAAGCCCTTTGTAACCTGGCCCCTTCCTACTTTTCTTTAAGTTTTCTAATACTCCACGTGTGCTTCTATCCAGTGACACTGTCCTCTTTGCTGCTCTTCATAGGAGACACTCCATTTCTTCACTCCACACATTTATATTGGATGTTACTCATGCCTGGAATGCTCTCCCTCCTTATCTCCACAGAGATGTTCCTCTGGCTTCTTTCAAGTCTCAGTGAAAACATCATTTTTTTCAAGGACACTTTCCCCAAACCTCTTGCCTTCTTTCTGAGTCAATTTATCCTGCATGTATCTTATTTGCACATGAGTCTTGGTTCTTCTCCCTTTAGATTTTTAGCTCCTTCAGAGTAAGGACTATTTTTTGTCTTTCTTTAAATCACTAGTACTTTGTGCTATGCATGGTACAAGGCAGATACTTCATGAGAGCTTGTTGACTTGGCTTGACCTGACTTGATTTGTTTTTATTGCAGTTTGGAAAATGTTTGGAACAAGGGTTTTATACTCTCATATACATCGTATCTCATCTTGGTGAATGCTCTTAATGAAGCACTAAAAGCTTATCTAATGGTGAATTAGGAGAATGAGTTTATCCCAGAAAAAAATAAACCAGTCTAGTTCAATCTTAGTGGTAAAGATTAGAAGTGCCATTTGGATGAACCAAGAGAAGAGGATCCATTTTTATTTCTTTCTCCACTGTGGTCATGGGAAGTTCTTTCTATCAAACAATCAACAAGATAATGACTATGTGCAAGGGGCTATCTGAGGTGCTAGGGATACCAGTACAAAGAATGAAATAATCTTAGCTCTGAAGAAGCTTGCCTTCTATCAGAGGAGATAATATGTACACATATAAGTATGTTCAGAATAAATGAAAGTGGCAAGAAAAGGCTAGAGAGATGCAAGATTTCTTGACAGTAAGAAGGAAGATGAAATTCAGTTTTACTCTGACAGTAACAATCCAAAGTATATTTGTGATGCTCTGAAGGCTATTTTTGGACCAAAAGACATTTGCTGCATCTCAACTATTCAGTGCTTAAGGAGCCATACTGATCAGTGATAAGGATATGATCCTGAAGAGATAAATTTCCATTTCACAGTTTACTTCTTTTTTTAAAATATGTAACAAAGTAGTACAATCCTTTCCAAAGCTGCCCTACTTTTCTATGCTTCCTTCTAAGTTTTCTTTTGTTCTCTGTTGTGCATTTTTAATTTTTTTCTCCCTTCCTCCCCATCCTATCCTAGAGAAGGCTACTGTTAGACACAGGTATACACATACATAGGGATGTGTGTATTTGTATACGTATGTATGTGTATATAAAACTATGCTATATATACTTATATTTAATAGTTCGTTCTCTAGATGTGGATAGCATCTTCCTTCAAAGGTCCTTTGTAGTTTGAGTATTTATAATACTCAAAATGACTTACTTGTTCAAAGTTGTTCTTAGAACAATATTGATGTTACCATGCAGAATGTTCTCTTGATTTTGTTCATTTTGCTCTTCATTATTTCATGCAAGTATTTCTATGTTTTTCTAAAATTAACCAGCCATCATTTGTTATATCACAGAGGTATTCCATCACAATCATATACTGTATCTTGTTTAGCCGTTTCCCAATTGATGGACATCCCCTTAATTACCAGTTCTTTGCCACCACAAATAGAGCTGCTATAAATATTTTCGAACATATAAATTCTTTCCCTTTCCCCCTAATTCCCTTGGGAAACAGACCTAATAGTGTTATTGCTGGGCAAAATGTATACAAAGTTTTATGACTCTTTGGGCATAATTCCAGATTGTACTCAAAGTGTTGGATCAAGTTCACTATTGCGCCAATAGTGAATTAGTGCCCCAATTTTCCCACATTCCCTCAACATTTGTCACTTTCCCCTTCTTTCATTTTAGCCAATCTGACAGGTATAAAATGATACCTAGAAGTTATTTTAATTTGCATTTCTCTAATCAATAGTGATTTAGAGAAGCTTTTCATTGGACTATATATATAATTTTGATTTCTTCATTGAAAAACTGTCTGGAGAGTATTCTGGGAAGATGGCAGAGTAGGTCAGAAAATTCCAAGCTCCTCAGATTTCCCCCACAAATAAGACAAAGTAATACCTGAGAGCAAATGTAGAGTGGGTAAAAATAAACAAGATTTGGGGCAGAACAGTAGTCCTCCTGGGCCAGGTGGAGAAAATTAGAAAAAAACCTGTGAAGTGTAAACACCTCCAGGCTAGTTCTACTGAAATAGCAAGTGATGAGCCCCGGGGCTAGCTCAATTGGGCTGAAACCTCAGTCCCTGGCACAGGAATTTTTATCCTTTAGTGGGAAGCTAGGAGTCTGAGCAGGGGAAGATTGAGAGAATCTCTGCTCATAAGGGATGCCAGGCCCAGTGTGCTTCTGGGACATAGCCCTGGGCAAGAAGGAACCAGCACATGCTCATTGAGTGCAGAAACAGTGGGGCAGGGACTCTCACTGGCTGTGGATCCTTACAGGAAAGAGAAGTTCTTGGTTTCTGTTCCAGGTCAAAGAAAAGAACTGAAAGAGGACCTGAGAACAGAAGCACCATCATCCATACCCCAGGATTAGAGGTGATTACAACAACAAACTGCTACAAATTAAAAAAAATGAGCAGGAAAAGGAGAAAGAACCCAACTATCAAAAGTGACTATGGGAATAGAGAAGATAGGAATCATCTTCAGAGGAGGATACTGAAACAAACAAAAAAGTCTCTCTTACCCCAAAGAGGAACATCAAAAGATCACCTGCCCCCCAAAATTCATGGGAAAACCTAAAAAAGACTTTATAAATCAAGTGAGAGAGATTAGGGACAAATTTAAAAAAATAAAACAATCCAAGAAAAACAAGAAGATTATGATTAGAAAGTTGACCAAATGGAAAAGGAAATCCAAATCTTAAGGAAGAAAATAACTCCTTGAAAATTAGAATCGGGGAAGGGATAGTCAGTGAAGTTAAAGGAAATAAAGAAATAATAAATAAAATATAAGGGATGAAAAAGTAGAAGGGAATGTGAAACATCTCATAAGAAAAACAACTGATCTGGAAAACAGATGAAGGAGAGAAAACATAAGAATAATTGGACTACCTGAAAGCTATGATAAAAGAAAATCTTGATACAATAATACAAAAAATAATAAAAGAAAATTGTCCTGAAGTGTTAGAACAAAAAGGAAAAGCAGAAATTGAAAAAATGCTTCAATAAGCACCTGAAAGAGCTCCTATGAAGAAAACCTACAGGAATATCATAGCTAAATTCTGAAACCCCCAGCTTAAAGAGAAAATAAGAAACAAGAACAAAACAATTAAAAATGTCAACACAGTTAAAATGACACAAAGTCTAGCAGTGGCTACACTAAAAAACCTCATGTCTTAGAACACTATATATCAAAGATCAAAAGAACTGCGCTTGTGGCCAAAAATATCAAAAATCCTGAATGGGAAAAAAAGGACATTCAACAAATTGCCAGACTTTCAGGATTTTATTACAAAAAGACCTGAGCTCAACAGAAAATTTGACATAAATCCAAGAGAAATATGAAGTAAACATCGAAGACTAATTACAGGGCAGACTATTTACTTTTTATCCTAGGAAATGTAAATTGAATGTTTAAGACTGTAACTAGTAATTGGGTAGTTTGAAAGAAAGATTGGAATAGAGCTTAGTAGAATGTGATAAAAGAGTAATTATCTTACACAAATGAGGTGCAAAGGGAGGAACTGACACAGAGGAATTAGATGTGGAGGAGGACTGATAGTTCTAGAACCCTACTCTCATCAGGAATATGTTAGCGAGGGCACTATCTCTCTCTCTCTCTCTCTCTCTCTCTCCTCTCTCTCTCTCTCTCTCTCTCTCTCTCTCTCTCTCTCTCTCTCTCTCTCTCTCTCTCTCTCTCTCTCTCTCTCCATCTATATCTGTCTATCTATCTATCTATCTATCTATCTATCTATCTATCTATCTATCTATCTATAGCTTGAAGGGTATAAAAGTCTTCTAAATTAAGAAAGAAACAAAAAGCTAAGGAGATAGGGAGGGGGGAGAAGATAAGGGAGAGATCTTTAGATGGAACCCTAGTCACATCAGATCTGGGTTAAAGAGAGAATATACATTTAGAAGGAAAATAAAAGTCTTTTAAATTTATAAAGAAATAAGAAAGGGAATAGTATAAGGGGGAAATAGAAAGATGGGAATAGGATAAGGGAGATATAGAAGGGTGTCTAGATTAATGGGAATGGGATAAAGAGGGAACAACATGTACATCTGAAAGGCTATAAAAGTCTTCTAAATTCAGACAGAAACAAGAAGACAAGGCAAAAGGGTGGTGGTGGGGAAGAAGACAAAGGAGGGATCTTGGGTGGGGGTAGGTTAAGTAATAGGAGGGCAAGGTAACAGGCAGAAGTAAAGGAGTCAGGAGGGATAGAAAATAAGAGACACACAGAAACATAAAATAAAGTTCAGGAGTAGAATTTATTAGGGGAGGGGAAAGAAACCAGGGGTGGTAATCATAATTGCAGGCAAAAATATTGCCGATAATGAGCAACCTTGTTTCAATCCTGGTCTTATCGGGAAGGCTTCTAGCTTATCCTCTTTACAAAATATGCTTGTGGATTCTTTTTGGGAGATATTTCTTATTATTTGAAGGAAAAAAATCCCTTTATGTCTATGATTTCAAGTGTTTTTTTAAAAATAGGAATGAATGTTGTGTTTTATCAAAAGCTTTTTTCTGCATCTATTGATATAATAATATGATTTTTGTTACTTTTGGCATTAATATAATCAATTATGTCAACAGTTTTTTAAATTTTAAACCATCTCTGCATTCCTTGTATAAATCCCACTTGCTCACAATGTATAATCTTTATAATATATTGGGTAGTCTCATAACTAGTTTTATTTAGGATTTTTGCATTCATATTCATTAATTAAATTGGTCTATCATTTTCTTTGCCTGTTGTTACTCTTCCTGTTTTAGGTAACAGTACTACATTTGTTTCATAAAAGGAGTTTGATAGGATTCCTTCTTTGACTATTATTCCAAATAATTTATTTAATATTAGAATTAGCTAACCTTTTCATATTTGGTAGAATTTATTTGTAAATCATCTGGTCCAGATTTTTTTTTTATGCAGCTCATTTATGGCCTGTTCAATTTCTTTTTCTAAAATGGGCTTATTTAGATGTTCTATTTCCTCTTATGTTAATCTAGACTTTACATTTTTGTAAGTATTCTTCCATTTCACTTAAATTGTAAAATTTATTGGCAAGATTCTTCACAGAGTCTTCCTTAACTGGTTGATCCTTCACCTGTAAGATGATCATCTACCTGAGAGCCAGTGTGGCTTCAGAAAGGGCTGAGGAACTGATGATATGGTGTTTGCTGTCTGACAATTCCAGGAGAAATGCCAGGAGCAGAACAGAGGTCTGTACACATTTGTTGATCTGACCAAGGCCTTTGATACTGTCAGTGGTGAGGGCTTATGAAAGACCATGGTGAAATTTGGCTGCCCAGAGAAGTTCATCAATATTGTACTCATGATGGCATCCTTGTACAGGTTCTGGATAATGAAACTGGGAATTGCAGTGTCTTGTGAGAAGAACAAGGAGGAAGTCAGTGTTGAGGGATCATAGAGGAAGTGAGGGTAAGTGGAATTAGAAAACTGGAAAGGTAGGACTGGGGCATGTTGTGAAGATCTTTGCTTGCCAAGTAGGATATCACAGTGATAAGGAGCCATTAGTGTTTATTTAAAGATCACTTTGACGGCTGAATAGAGGACAAACTGTAATGGGGAGAGACTAGAGTACATAAAATATGTTGTAAAGGCAGCCTGGATAGGACTTGGCAATATGTTGGATGCTGGAGGATGAGAAAGGATGAAGAGTTCAACAAGAAATCAAGGTTGGGATCCTGGGTAACTGAGAAAATGTTTATACCCTCAAAATGATAGGATTTTAGGTAATGAGCTCAGTTTGTGGCATGTTTAATTTAAGATGTTGATGGGACATCCAGTTCTCAGTGTCCAATAGGTAACTGAAGATGTGAGTCTAGATGGAAGGAGGAATTTTAGGGCTGAATAAATAAATCTGAGAATCAGCAGCCAGGAGTTGATTAGGTCATTAAGTGAAATAATATAAAGGGAGAAGGGAAAAGGACCCAGGAACAATTCTTGGGGGACATCCACCATTAGCAGAGTTGACCTAGATGAAAATAGTTGAGTAGCCTATAACTTGTGAGTCAGAAATATAGAAGGCATGACTATAGAGGAAAAAAAGACTTCTAGATAAATATAATAAGGACCCAATCCCCCCAAAATGTTCTTTTCTCTATTAAAGTGGGAAATATAGGAAACTACATGTTTATTATAATGTTCAAAACATTTTAAGTCTTGTTCTGAGTTGCTTTTAGTCTGTTCATGGTTTTTTTTTTTAATGTTATCAATCATGGCAACTATTCATCTTTTGATATTTTTCTTCTTCACATACTCTGTCACCCATCCCTGGAATGCATTTTCTGTCACCCATACCTTTTAGAATCTTTAGCTTCCTTCACATTTCAGCTCCAGTGACATCTCTTACAGAAAGCCTTTTTTGACTCTCCTTAGATGTGAGTTCTCTCTCCTTGATAAAACTGACTTGTATTTATTTGTCTATTTAAATATTGTATCATCTAGTGGAATGTAGCATTCTTGACAACAGGGACTGGTTTGCTTTTTTAATTTGCATTAGCAGAGTTTCTTACATATAGTATGTACTTAATAATTATTTTTTGATCAAGAAGATGATAAGAAAAAGAACAGACAAGGGAAAAATTTGAGTGAAATACAAACTTACAAATTTGCTTTTGAATGTTACAGGATTAAGTTTGGCTGTGGAATGGAAGAATGAAAGACTGTATTAGAATTTGATCCAACAATTTGTTGCCTACACAATACATATTTAAAACATAAACACACATATGTGTACCCATATAAGCAGTCATACACACATATACATACATAACATGAAGGGAATAAAAATAGATTTTAGAAAAATTAAAAAGAGATATAGTCAGTTCTAAATAAGTATACAATAAAAAACATGAAAAGCAGACATTAATAAGGGAACTTACATTATGTTTAAAGTCATTATGTATTAATGAAACATGAGGTAAACACATAAATGATCAGTGATATGATTATTGTAGGAAATTCTCAGCATAGGAACCCCCTTCACCAATGTAGATCTTTGGGCTCTGGGTGTACAATAAAATCCACTCTAATAATTTTTTCCTTTGCCTCTCTAAGGAGTAGCTGGGAACCTATCCTTCCATTTATATGAAACTTTTTTTTTGTAGCATTAGTTTTAACGAGAGTATCAGGGTTGACACAATTCAGCTCCTCCAGTAACATCCCCACTAATTGGTCAATGGAAAAGGATCTTTCATTTAGAATACTATTAGTCAAATTGAAGTTTACTGATGTTCCAAAACTGTATAGTTCTTTGTACCCTCTACTTGCTTTTCTGCATTTCTGCAGAAGCAGCTGTATGAACTGAAGAGTATTTAAAATGTTTTCTTTGTTTCATGGCTTGAAAACATTCATCCTGCCTCTTTTAATCATCCAGGTTGCCAGTCTACTGGTGATGTACTTCTTTATAGTTATTTAGGTTTCTCCTTACAAAACAGACTCTGTCTGTCACTAGGTCTATAACCTCAAACTTTGCAGCATGGTGGAACTTACTAGAATTTGTGTTAAGTGCAACATTCTTCAGAATCATGGTGAGGTATTGGAATACATCTTAAAAATCATTCATTATAACCAACTTAACACCACTTATGCAAGTGATGAATATTCAAATCAACACTAGGAGAACAATTAGAATGTTTAATTATGTTAGTAATAAAAAGATACAAACTACACAACGATATCAAAAGACTCAGAAGAGTGGTCAAAATTTCCTTAATTTTTATGAAAGATATTAATAAGTCTAGGAATAGAAAGGCCTTTCCTTAATTGGATCAATAATGGGGACTTTATCTAAAACAATTTTCTTTAAAACCAAGAGCTAGCATTATTTGCAGTGAAACACATTAACTACTTTTCTAGTAAAACCATAGATGAAGCAAAGAGGATCCCTGTGTCCACTATTATTTGACATGGTATAAGTAATACTAACTCTATCAATGAGAAAGAAAAATAAATAGAGGAAATGAGTTTTGATAGAGAGGAGAGAAAATTATGGCCACACGCAGTTGAAACTTAGAACCACATCCCCCAAAATCAACAAAAAAAATAACAGATAATTTAGCACAGCATCAAGATACAAATTAAATGCATAAAATCATTTTCTCTTATTGATATTGCCAACAAAAGCCAGGAAGAACAGATAGAAAAATTCTAGTTAAAATACATATATTTTGGATTTAGCTTATGAACACACACACGTGCTTGCACATACACACACAAAGAAGATTGAGAGGTAGGCACTATGGTATAAATGGAAATAGCACTGCATTTAGAATTAGAAGATGCTTCAAATCCTGGCCCAGGGCCCCTCTCTGGACCTAAATGTCTTCTTTAAAAATAATTTTTTTTCATAAAGACCTAGCTTTTCTCTCTCCCACTTATCTCCCTCTTTATAACCCCCTCATTGAGGGAGGAAGAAAAACAAAGCTCTTATTATAAACATGTACTCTCTAAAGAAGCGAAACAAATTCCCACACTGGTCATGTACAGAAATAAATATTTCTCAACTTGCTCTCTGAGTCCATTACCTTTCTATTAGGAAGTGGGTAGCAGGTTTCATCATGAGACCTCTGGAACTATAGTTGGTTATTTTGTGGATTAGAGTTCTTGTCTTTCAAAGGTGTTTGCTGTTTTTGTTTTTAGTATAATCAAGAAGCATAATGTCTCTATTTGAATGTGATTAAGGAGAATCTTTCTCACACATTGTTGGACCTGGGAAGATTTGTAGGAAGGTCAACACCTTTTGTTAATGAGGCAGTGGTTCTCGAGGGATGTGAGGTCCTCTGGCTCTAAAAAGTGTATAAAGAATCTGAGGTGTGGCTTTGTCAATCCACATGGTTATTATACATTTTATTTATATTGCTGATTTTATTAGCATACTGAATTCAGGGAAGTGTTTCCTAATACTTCCTTTTATTTCCTCTTTATGGTTGTGAATTCATAGTTTTCATTTTTTGATACTGCTAATTTGGTTTTCTTCTTCCTTTAAAAAAATCAAGTTAGCTAATGGGATTTATCAATTTAATCGTTTTTTTATTATAGCTTTTAATTTTATTTATGAATGCATTGGTTTTTTTCTTTCAATTTTGTTAATCGCTTTGATTTAATGAGGTTCTTGTAGTTTATAAAATTTGTTACTTTTCAAATGCTTTTATTTGCATGCCCAATTCATTGATCTGATTTTCATTTATTGATAAAAAGATTTAGAAACATAAATTTTCTCTTATAAATTGCTTTGCTTGAATCCTTAAAAAGCATGTTTCTTCATTGCTATTAATGAAATTATTACTTTTATGATTTGTTCTTAGACCCACTCATTCTTTAGGATTGAGTTTAGTATATAATTAAGTTTTAATGGTTTCATTAGCAGTCCTTTGTTAAACATATTCTTTATCACATTGTGATCCACAAGAATGCTTAGTATTTTTTCTTTTTCTGCATTTGTTTGTGAGGTTTCCCAAATTCCATTATTTTTAGTATGAGGTGTTTGATCCCGATGATATTGACAAGGGCTTAGATTGTTGGAATGACAGGCCCTTGCCAGGGATGAAGTTAACTTTAAGGAAGATTGCTAAGGATTTTTTCCTACTAAAGTCTTTCAAATCTAACAAAAAAGGTTTTAAACAGAAAAGGAATAGAGAAGGAAAAATCTGACTGTGTAGATCCATCAAACTATGTACCATATGAAGATATGATAATGTAGGAAGAATAGTAGTAAAGGTACTCACGTGTTCACATAAAACAAAATCCAAGAAACTAATCAGTAATCAAACACACATACATGTATAGATACATACACATATATGTATACATGTATATGTGCACGCATGCATACATATGCAGAAATGCAAAAAAAAAAGTATGGGGAACAAGCAATATTGGTTAGAGTTCAATATAATAAAGCACATTTGACTTCAGGGTATCACAGAGGCTTGGTGGAAAAGGATCCAAGATTAGAATGTGACTCTGGAAGTGTAAACTATACTTTATTAAAAGACACCCCCACTCAAACATACATATAGAAACACACATATATACATACAATATCTATATCTGTCTGTCTGTCTACACACACTAATTGAATGAGGCTAGAGTAGCAGTGTATTTTGATAAGATATAGCCATATTAGGAAATTCAGTAGCCAGATGTGGAAGCATGGTGGAGAGAATATGGGGAAAGACAGGAGTATGATGAGACTTAAATGGGATAATAATGCAAAGCAGTTGGCAAACTTTAAAGAACTGTATAAATGCCAGTTATCATCATCGTCTTCTTCAGCATCATCATCTTATTATTATCATTACTATCTTATTATTATCACCTTCTAGTCTGGTGATGACTTTGTTCCTTGAAGCTGCCCTCTCTGGAGGCAGAGCCAAGATGGTGGAGTAAAGGCAGTGACTCCCCTGAGCTCTCCCCCAAAACCTTCCACATATCTGTAAAACTCTGACTATTGAAAATTACTATGTTGACAAAGAAGATTAAAGTACACACTCAGAAGACAACACAGTCAAAGTTCTTAAATCCAAAGTCTCCAAGAAAAATATGAATCGATCTTAGGCCTTGGAAGAGCTCAAAAAGGATTTTGAAACTCAAGTAAGAGAAGTAGAAGAAAAATTGGGAAGAGAAATGAGTGTGATACAAGAAAATCATGAAAAATAAGTCAACAGCTTGGTAAAGGAGACATACAAAAGTACTAAAGAAAATAGCACCTTACAAAACAGACTAGGCCAAATGGTAAAAGAGATAAAAACCAATCAGGAGATGAATGCCTTAAAAAGCAGAATTGGCCAAATGGAAAAGGAAATCCAAAAACTCACCGAAGAAAACAATTCCTTAAAAATTAGAATGGAGCAAATGGAAGCTAATGACTTTATGAGAAATCAAGAAACAGTAAAATAAAAGCAAAAGAATGAAAAAATAAGAAGACAATGTGAAATATCTCATCGGAAAATAACTAACCTGGAAAATAGATCCAGGAGAGACAATTTAAAAAATTATTAGACTCCCTGAAAGCTATGATCAAAAAAGAGCCTAGACATGATCTTACTAGAAATTATCAAAGAAAACTACATCAATCTTCTAAAACCTGTGGGTAAAATAGAAAGAATTCACTGATTACCTCCTGAAAGAGATACCAAAATGAGACTGCCCTCTCTGTGTTCCTGCTAAGCTCAAGAAATTTTATAGAGCAATACAAAGGTATGCTGATAAACATTTAATAATCAAAAAAAAGGTATGCACAGATACTTTTAATGTGGGTTTGCTCTGTTAACATTTTCTTAAATTTAGACCAGTGCAGCCATACTTGGATCACTAAACCATATGTAAGGATCCCTGGTGTGTTGTATGTTGATTTAGAAAGCTACATATTAATATTAAGTATGTTTTATTGTATTTCAAATATTTTGTTAAATATTTCTCAATTACGCTTTAATATGATTGGGATTTCACTGGAAGTACTGGGTGCCACTGTGCTTGACGCCTCTGGTCCAGACAATCAACAAATCGGTAAATCAAGCCTTAATTTGTAGCATTGATGATTTCTCATGTATAAATGCTCATTCTAAAAATTTAACCATTGGCTCCTGACCTGGTTAGAGATGACTCCAGCACACCCATGGGTAAAGATCAGTGGGAAAATAGTGTCATTAAAGTATACTTCATATCAAAAGGACAGAAAGAGAAAAGAGATGAGAAGTCTGGGTAATATCCCAAGAACAGCACAGATTGACAAAATAGTAATGATTAGGGACTTCAGTTGTCCACACTTCTGCTAGAACTCTCTGTGTGAAAAACAGAGCATCTAATAGTGTATTAGATTATCTTGGTGATAATTTCATGCTGCAAAAAAGGAGAGAAATCAACAGGAGGAAATTCTCTTTGAATCTGATTTCAACAACAAGGGGGATCTTGTTTCTAGGGCAGAATGATGGAGACCTTGGAGGCAAGAGATCTCTCCATCCTAGCATTTGTGATACAGGAGAGGAAAGTCAGGCAAAGTCTCCACAAAGCCTAGAATTTTTTATTTTAATGAGTTCAGCAAAAGGATAGGTAGTTTTCTATGAACTAAAATCCCTAATAGAGTGGGAGTAAGCCTAGGAGGGATGGGAAGCTATCGAAAATGAAATTCTGAAGAAAAAAAAGAGAAATAATTCCATTGAGAAGGAAAAGTGGAAGCTGGCTTAAAGAAACTGACATAGGCACACAAAGAACTCATCAACAAAGTTAGATTTGAAAAAGACATGTACAGAAAGTGGAAGCAATGAGAGGTAATGGAGGATGAATATAAAAGCATGAGTTGGTCCTGTGAGAATAATGGCAGATATTACCGCTTAGAATGAGCTAAAGCTGGTAAGGCAAATTAAAGAAAACTTTTAAAAAGCTAGATTGAGAAAAAAATGAAGGTTAAAATTATGTCTTGAAGGTGAATGGGACAATGACAACTGCAGCAGAGGAAAGGCAGAGCTCTCAGTTTTCACTTGTTTCTGTTCTTTCTGCCAAGGGGAGTGTTCTTGGAATTTGAAAGGACAAGACAAAATGGTTGACAGGAAGTTCATTGCCAAAATAAATCAGGAGATAGTAAAAGAGAATTCTGCTGAGTTTGAAGAATTCAAGTTAGATAAACTACATTCCTCGGAAGCAGAATGAAGTGGAAAGTAGATTTAACTTGTAATGCTAAATTTGGAGTCATGGTACTCCATTAGACAATTTGGATGCCACATCTGCCACTTATTACCTGTTTATCCTTGGAAAAATCAAATAACTTCAGTTGCCTCAAAATGAAGGATTGGGCTCAATGACCTTTAAGGCCCCTCTAGCTTTATATCTGTGAGCTCCTCTGAACTTAGAGGTGTGATTGAGGAGTTAATCTCAGTGACCTTTGATCATGAAGACCTGAAGAGCCACTGCAGGAATAGAAGTGCAAATACTTTCTTGTTTTTCCAAGAAGAATAAAATATAGTCTATAAATTCTGTGTCAGATTGAATTTAATTTTGGCCAAATTATAGATGGTATCATTAAAGAGCTTGTTAGTAAACATGTAGAAAAAGAAGTGGTAGCTACAAAAGAGTCACCATGGCTTTATTCAATGTCAGACTAACTACATTTCTTTTATTGACAAGATTATGAGACTGGTAGATTGGGAGTTGCTGTAGATAGACTATCTAGATTTTTAGCAAAACAGTTACAGAGTTACAGAGTAAAAATGTAGAAATTATATGTAAGTGTGGCCCAGATGATAATATAATTGGATGGATTTGAAATTCAAAGAGTGCCTCTGTTTTTTCTCTCTATGTATAAGTTTATTTTTTCCTGATTTTAGGTGAATGTGCATTCTAGGATGGGAGTACCAAGGTACTGGTGAATTTGGGAGGTGTAGTGGTTGCATATAAGTTCTAAACTTCTCTACAAAGAGAGAAAAGGACTCTGGTAAAGATTTGAGGGACATCATTTTGACATATGTGGGTAGCAGAGTTTACCATAAAAATGGTAGCCATAGCCACAGGAGGCAAAAGGTAACCAAAAAGCAATCTTTAGATAGATGTGCCCAGGCAACAACTTTTGGGAATATTAGAATGTCTAGAGAGATTTTAGGGCAGCAATTGAATGACATGACTCATCAGTGGATGATGAAGGAAGTTCCTGTAGATAGATATGGAAAAACTGACACTTAAGGATAATGACAACAGCACAGAATGTGAAGAGAGAAGTATCAGTTATGGGATCAAGATAGGTACTGCCTCTGCCTCTTGGAGCCCAGTAGAGAGCCATATCTAAGGGGAACTTCATGAGACTTGTATAAAGGGAGAAAAAAGAATTTCCAGGGTCAATAGTCAGGATGTACCCCTTTCATAAATACATAGTCTACAAATGTAACTCACTATACTTGTATTTCATATTTGAACTCACCCTCCCCAGGGACCTCATATATGCCAGGGGAAAGTGTGCCCCCAGCTTGGGCTGAAATGTTTTGTCCCAATAATTCTTGCTATACCTTGTCAGTAAATCTCTTTTCTACAAGTTATTTGAGTCTGTATGACTGACTAATAATTGGGGGAGAAGATCTGTGGGGGTTTATGTTAGAATTCATACTCTTCAGGGTCATCTGTAGAACCACTAGAGGGATAATTGTCAGATATATTCTTTGAGGATGTCAAATCACAGGCATTAGGGTAACTTAGAGAAGCGGCCTCATCGAGGGCACTATAAATGAATAAAGCAAGGATGATACTTTTATGAAACTTTATATTAATCAAATTTAGGATGGAAAGCTGTATAACAAAGTTAGAATTTTAAAAAAGATCTTAATGGGCTAAAACTTGGGAACAGATTTTTATGCAAGATGAAATTTAATAAAGATGTATTTAGGTTAAAAATAAACTTTAATATTACAAAGTAGTAGTGGAGGGAGAAGGTGGCTAGACAGCATTTCATCTGGAAAAGATCTGGGAGTTTTAATGAACTGCAAATAGAATATGAGTCAACAATGTGAAATCTCAGCTAAAAAATATAATGAATCTAGGACTATATAACATCTAAGACTTGGAGGTGAAAAACTATGGGGAAAAATACCTTAGGCAGACCATCTCCAGAGTACTGTGTTCAGGACTGAGTGTCTAGGAGTCTTCCTCATCACTTGACAATGGCCATCATTCTAATTTAGGCCTTCATTGTTTATGGCCATAACCTCTTGAATGATCTGATGAACTCAAGAATATAAATTGCTTGAAGAGAGACTTTTTATTAGAACTGCAAGGAAAGCTGGAAAGTAATTTGGTGGAAAATAGATTTAGAGCAACAATTTGCACCATATACCACAATAAATTCCAAACATATATGATCTAAATATAAAAGTTACAATATAAAAAATAGAGAAAAAACAAGGTAATAAGATTTACAACTATAGTCAGAGGAAGAATTCAAAATATAACAGAATAGAGGAAGTTATAAAAAAATCAAAATCTCAGTCTAGACAAAACTAAATATTTTACAAAATAAAATAAAAATTGTAATGATACCAATGATAATATTGGTTAAAAGACTTGACCCATTATTTATATGATATAGGAAATTCCTACATGAAGAAATTGCTTCTGTCAATGGAATTTAGCAACTTCCCTGAAACACTTTCACAAGAAGATAAGAGCTGATGGAATGAGGCTAGACAAAATAGTGGTATTAAGAAATACAGAAGAGTGGGTTGGGGAAAATTCAACACTTCAAAGTTTAAATGTTTAGCGACATAAAGAGAAATGGTCATGAAAACTCTACAATAATACCTGGGAAAATAGGAAGAAAAAAATGTGCCCTATTTTACATCGTTCAGTGCAGGGTTAAGAGTAAGAAAGGAAATGATTGAGATCCAAACTTTGTCACTAACAGCACTGGAAACTCTATCCCCATGGTCTTGTGCTTTAACCATGGTAATATCTTATTACCACGGCAGCTCCAGGATACAAGGATTAATGTAGCATTAGATTTCTACATAGCACAGTGGGGAATTATGCTTCCAAGAGGTCAGAAATATCTTCAAAAGAATATCCTAAAAACTATAGGACTATAATTATTCAATAATCCTTCTGACACATAGGGGCTAAGGATTGGATGATTTCCTGGGATACTTTTTAGGGCCTGACTCTGCTTTTCTCCTGATTAGTCATTTCTGAAAAATGACTGAATCTTCCTCTTTCCCTACTCCCTAATCAAATGTAGCACATACTGTGGCTTAAAAAAGTCTTTGAGTCTAGGAAAAAAAAAACCTGAAAAAAAAACTTTCCCTTGGCTGTAAAATGTGGATTAGTCCTGGACCCATTTTTAATTAATGTCATTCTTTCTTGTGTTTTACACCATTAATATAGTATCAGAAATTTACAGCTGGAAGAGACCTTAAAGCTATTCTAGTCCAACCCTTTCATTTTACAGATGAGGAAACTGAGATCCAGAGAGAATAAGTGGCTTATCCAAGGTCATACAAGTAGTGAGTTGCAGATCTGGGATATAAATCCAGGTCCTTTGATTCCAAATTCAACACTCTTTTCACTACATCACACGACCTTAGGAGAAGCAGCATAAAATATATATAGGGTATCACAAAAGTCTCAGTGCAGTTTTAAGCTGTAATAGCTTTTTATTTATTAAGCCTTCATGGTTTAAAACTGCCATGAAACTTTTAGGACACCTCATATTATCAAGGAAGTGTAGGAGCATAAAAGAAGGTGATTTAACACCCAAGTAAGCATGAACTATCTAAATGATGGTCAATCTTGGTGGCTCCACCAAGTTAATCAACCTCAAGAGATGTAGAAGAAGGCTGTCCAGTAGACTGGGTAGATACCTCCCACTTAGGAAATAATGTAAACAAGAGTCCAACAGGATGAAGCCATTGTGGATGTGTTGTAATCTGCAGTGGGGGATTAGCTACATAGATGTGATCTCAAAGACATGGAAAGAAGCTGTCCTGATGAGCACAGGTATATTTGATGGGGAAATGGAAGAGTGGTTAAGGAAATGCAAAAGAAGTGATTCCTGACTATATTCTCCTTCCTGGCAGACTTTTCCATAATACTAAGTTATCAAAACTAAGGTATTTTCTTTTCCTGCACCAAACATATTGAGAGTTCCCCACAAAAATAGATGGCTAAAAACCCTTAGTTATTAATTTCAAGATCTAAGTGCACATCTATACATCTACAGATATTATCCCAAGAACTTGTTCAGGGAGGAAATTTCTTTCTAGGGAAAAAATGAACATTACATTTCTCAAGGGGGTTTGACTTCAGAGAGAAACACATAGGAGTCTATGGAGGAGGTAAGAGAGGCAATCCCATGAGAATGTTTATTGAAGAAAGGGGTGTGTATGGTCTCAATGGGATTGCTCCTTAGGTATGCATGGTCACATACATACTGAAGCCAGGATCTTTGAGGAAAGGAAGTGATTAATTTGAGAAAGAGGCAATGATCCTTACTCAGACATGCAGTCATAGAGATATGTTATGGATCATGAAAGGGGTAAAAAAAACACATTTCCTGGCCAGATGTTACAAGTTAACTACATATGATTGTTCACAAGAGTAGTTTACATGTCATCTAGTATATTTCATTATTTGTCTTCCTGACAGATGTATTTTTATGAGACCAACTTAGGATAACAGCATTAGTATGCAGGCAATTGAATGACTAATTCATATAATTATTCTTATCAGAAGTGGTAGAAAAATATGGCTCAGAAGTCCAAAGGAAGAAATTCTCTATAACAGTCAGTGTTATTCATTAAAGAGAAGACTAGGAAAGAAAGAGCTGTGTGCTTGCTGGATAGATGCAGTGTGGGCAGAGTGCCTATTTACAGTTCTAGCCTTATTTCTCTTCTGGTGTTTCCCAGAGCAATTTATTCTATGGAGAAAGAAGTCACATCACAGCAAGACATGTGAACCTACTTGTGGCATGGAATTAGCACCTTGCACCAGAATACTGTCAGATCTTCTCAGGTGAGAAGGACCAGAGCGAGCCAACATTTAACTGGATGACTTCCCAGTACAGCCAAGGTGTTGCTGAAATAGTATTTATGCTGAAACCCATTTTTAAATACATAGCCAAGATTAACTCCAAGAAGTTGTTATGGTAGTAGTAGTACAAGTATAGGAAGTAATACGGAAGCAGTAGAAATCATCTACTACTGCTGGAGAGTAATCAGATGAGATATGTAAAGGATGACCTAACTAGGCAAAGTAATTTATACTTTTAAGGCATTTTTAAATTGATTGGTACCATTTCATCATTAACATTAGCTTTCCTTCAATTTTCCTTGTTCTTTTAGTCAGAGTATTTTTCACTTTTTGCTCTAAACTGTTCATAGTATAGCTAAAAATTGTAACAAGAGTTGCTGCATTTTTCTCTGAAAAAAGATCCCTTCTTGAAGGTGGATAGGATGATCTCTATGTCATTAAATTTTTTTTTTAGGATCGAAGATAGGATCTGTGAATCAAATATTTATCGTTGTAACCTAGTTAACATTTTAACATTATTTTTTCCAGTTGTATGATTTATATTTTTGTTCCACAGCTAATCAATACATTCGCTGTTTATAAGTCACTGGGGTAATTTTATGACAAAGCTCATTGCCATCAGCTGAAGGAAATGGCATCTTGAGCTATTAGTTTATCTTCATAGGGAGGGAACACAGTGATCACTTACCTGGTCTCTTGAGGCTTTTACTATAACACTGGACAGCTGGCCCTGACTTCTGAACTCTTTTATAAGCTTGAGCTCATCTAATGCAGAGTTCTCTTTCAAGGGAAATGGAATTTTGGATGTGAAGCAAGGAGCAATAGAAAGGAAAATTGAGACAAAGCAGGAAACTAGACTACAACATAAGTATCTAGGTAGATAGAGCTGGTGTCAGCATCCTGGCTGAGATTGAGATTAAAAGACATTTTGACCAAAGCAAAATCTAAAAGGCATTATTATCTATTGATGCCATCCCCCAAACTTGGGCACTTAACTTGACTTAAAACAGATTTTTGAAATCTTAATGTGTTGATTAAATACAAACTAAAATAGTTACCATTGAATTCAAATCACTCCTAGCTGGCATAATAGATAAAGTCTTGAACTGGAAGTCAGAGAGATCCAAGCTCAAATTTGCCTCAGGTACTAGCTGTGTGACCCTGGTCATGTAACTTAACCTCTCTCAGACTCAGTTTTCTCATCTCTAAAATGGGAATGATAATAGCATCTTCCTCAATGAGTTATTGTGAGAAAAAAAACCTTTAAAGTATTATGTTAATGATTATTACTATTGTTTTCAACATAATTTCTAAATTTCCCTATAATAAGAAAGGACACAGGTCTGAAATAAATTATGTGATGTTTATGTGGTGCTTTAAGATGAATCAGAGAGATTAGACAATCTGTGGATCACAGTCATTACTTTCCTGGGTCACACAGTGAATGTGTCTGAGGTGAGATTTGAATTCACATCTTTGTGAGTTATTCAGGGCTAACTTCTCTCCAAGATGCCATTTAAAAATACACTCTTGATTAAATGGTTCTAAGAGCCTTTGAAGGAATTACCAAATGCATTATTAAAATGGCTTTTTCCTCTCGTTGTTGGGTCATGTCTGGCTTTTTATGACCCCATTTGGGATTTTCTTGGCAAAGATACTGGAGTGGTTTTGCCGTTTCCTTCTCCAGCTCATTTTACAGATAAGGAAACTGAGGCAAACAGAGTTAAGTGACTTGCCCAGGGTCATACAGCTAGTAAGTGTCTGAGACCAGATTTGAACTCAGGAAGATCAGTCTTCTTGACTCTAGGTCCAGGTCTTTATGCACTGCTCTATCCACAGTGCCTCCTAGCTGCCTATTAAAATGAAATTTTAAATAAATGAAATGAAAATTTTGTTAAGTATTCTTCAAAATGAGACAAAGCAGCAGTTTCACTCTGTCACATATCTATTCTCAACTTCATTTTTCTCTTCTACAAAATGAGAGGGGGTTAGACTAGATAATGTTCAATGTCTCTCCCAACTCCAAAATTTTATGACTCTGAGTTCAGTGTTTAAAAAACAACATAAAAGTTCAAGTGAAATTAAATTTATAGTCAAATTCCATTTTGTCCATTAAATAAGTAATGACCAATGTTTATGCAGTGCTTTGTTGTATAAAACAGAGGTTCTTAACCTTTTTTTTTTGAGGCATGAACCCTTTTAACAGTCTGTTGAAGTTCATGGACCACCTACTCAGAATAATATTTTTAAGTGCATAAAATAAAAATACTCAGGCTTTCAAAGAAAACCAATTATATTTAAATACAGTTATCAAAATATTGGAAAAAAAACAAATTCATGGAGCCCAGGTTAAGAACCTGTTTTTCCTCAAAACCATGTAAGATAGGAGATGTTATTATTTTTAATATAACATAATATGTGATATGTCCCTGAGGAAAAACTGATTTTTGTCTTTGTATCTCTTGTACAGAACCTTGCCCATAGGCATTTAATGATTGTCTATTGGATTAGAATGAATTCCTACTTTACAGGTCAGAGGCTCAGAGAAGTTAACTGACTTATGCAGTCATGTGGATAACAAGCATTAGAGCTAAATTTCATACTTAAGTCTTCTGATTTTATATCTTATATGGTTCCAAGACCACTACAAAATTATACACCTCAATTAGAGAACCAGAAGTGTATTTTCAATTGGTCAATTTCCATTTTGCCTTTAACTTTTTTAATGTTGAAGACATATCTATATTACTACATACGTATAGTAAAACATATCTGACATAGGGTCAGGTCCCTGAAAGTATTAGCCAAAAATTATATGATAATTTGTTCATTCAAATAAGCCCTTAGTAGGGACTTTAATTTCATGCATATATAGCACAAAGCTAGACGTTAAAGGAATGCATGCATATGAGTGTGTCAGTATATATGCCTCTAAACTATTAGAATATTTTCCTGTTCATCACATTTCGTTGACTGCTAATCATTAATTTTATGGATCTGTACAACAAGACGTCACCCTAGAAATAAATTTCAACATTAGGGAAAATGTCTGAAAACATAGAACTAAGAGTAAATTGTCATTGCCTTATACTTGTATTCTTCTCTGATTTGTATTTGAAAGGGAGTTTTTGTTTCCAGCACCACCTAGTTCTCTTTTTACTTAAGTCTGCATAGTTAAGTCATTATCTCCTGTTTAATGACATCATAGTCTGTTACCATGGCAAGGGCTGATGTCACCCCTTCAATATTATGACTTAAATGCAGCCTCAAGCACCAGGAACAGATGGACGGTAAGGGAGAAAAACCCTTGTTTAAATAAGATTGTTGCCAGAAGTAGGCTCAGAATTGCCAAGTGTAATTAAATTTTTATTTTAAAATACATTTCACAGTTTATACATGATAGGAAGAGTTTTTTTTTTTTTAAACCATGTGAACTTTCCCACTGCCACATAGCACAAAAGAGGCTCTGGTTTTCCTGTAGGGCTATGCACAGTTCAAGGAAGTATGATATCTAGGAGAGTGAAGATAAATCTCATGGACCTGGCAACCCTATTTGTTAAGGTGTCACATTTCATGGGAGTGGTGTCACAGGCATGAAAAATTGCTTTTGAAAAAGAAAATTACTAGTGAAAGGTTTAGGTGGCTATAACGTACTAGCTAGAATGCATGATCCTCCACTTTCTCCTGGGCAAAGTGTTAGCTTTGCTCAAGTATCTGGATAAAGATGGTGATGTTGGTGGATAGTTGATAGATCCTTGACATCACCATTTATCATCACCTTCCCAAGATCTACCAAAAAGATACCAGTGCCTCTCACGGTTTATGGATATTACACTAACATGCTGAGGGACAGTGGCCATTTTTATCAAGGATGGCCTTGAAGTGAGAACAGAAATCTGCGAGAGCTATAACAGTCATAGTGCTTTGTTGCTTAGAATGGTTACTGCCTATGTTGGTGATGTTGAACTGTTTTTCAGACACATCTCACTCTTCATGATTCCTTTTGTAGTTTTCTTGGCAAAGAGGATGGAGTGGTTTGCCACCTTCTTCTTCAGCTCATTTTACAGATGAAGAAACTGAGGCAAACAGGATTAAGTGACTTAACCCAGGTTGCACAGCTAACAAGTGTCTGAGACAAGATTTGAACTCAGGTTTTTCTGATTTCAGGTCCAGTGTTCTGTCCATTGCACCACCTAGCTGTCTCTATGAGAACATCGTTTTCATCTGGAATTTGTTACACACACACACATATTTCTATACAGTCTGAGCCTAATTGCATATTAATGTTAGAAATATGCACACATATATATGCATATAAATACATGAAATGAATATGTCTATAAACATGTATGTAGATACATTTATATAGATAAATATACATAATGAATTCCAGGTCACAATAGTATATGTGCGTATGTATGTGTAAACACATACACACATATATAGACATAATATATACACATATATTTATATATATGCTTATTATATATTACTAGGCACAGACTGTACAGAAACAAGCCTATTTACATATTTGTGTAAGGGTCTACGAACATCTATGTAGATATGTTTATAAAGAACATGTGTTTCCTGTGCTTTCTAAGGTCATACCAATAATACAAGTAGTGACAGCTAGTAATAGAGGAAAAAGTCAAGTGCTCTAAGTATTTTCTCTTTTATGAATTGTTGCTTGCCTATCTTTTTTTTAGGCCTAGGTTGATTTCTTTTAACTCCTTATGGTACAAAAGGACTCAGGGTAGCCTCTATTCTGTATATTATAGCCCAAAAAGAAGTGATAATACAATAATGAGAAGCCATTACACTAATTAACATAGGATTCTAAATACTTCAAATCATGGTAATAAAATTGACAGTGCTGCATTTAAATACTTTTAGAAACATACCTTGATACTGAAAAATTCTAATTTAACTTAAATGATTTTAAAATAAAAACTTAAAATTTCATTTAAATTAAAATAATTTCACTTATTTTAAAACATATACTTTAATATTTTAGAAATACCCTTTGGTACTATAAAAATGTAACTGTACTAATTTCTTCTCTGGAGAGATTTTTCTGAGGGAGTGCAAGGGGGATGAATATTTGCCTGAGATTTCTTCACGAACGACATTAGGTTGATTCGTGAGCATGAAAAACTTGGATTGACGGGAGCTGAAAGATTCCTATTTCAAGCAAGTTTTTTAGACTATTAGTCCTTATGGGAGACCAATACAGGACTACTCAGTCAATCTGGCTTTGCAAAAGAAAACCCTTCAGGAGCGGAACTTTTGAAGATGAGTGGATGATAATTCATCATCTCTCTTCTAATTAGGAAAGTGAGAGATTTTGTTAAAGCACCGCTTTTGTCCTAAGAGCTGTGTGAATGTGGCTTGAATGACTTATAAGCAAATGAGACTGAAATTGGCATTCCCAGCCAATCTCCATCTCAGCTTGCCTGTTTCCTTTTCTGTCTACCTCAGCTTTCTTTAACTGCCTTTCAAACCCTGCCATCCTCAAGCAGGGATTTGTGAAAAGGAGTGACGTTCTATTTTCCTGTACAGTTCATCTACCTTTCCAAAGTCTGGGCACTCTGTTGCAAAATCCTTTGGGGTTGTTATGATAGATAACCAAGCAGCAATAGAGACAGAGGCATAGCAACTATTTATTGCCCTCCATGGTGAATGGAAAATTCCCTTCAATTTACTGAGTGAGATTGTCAGAGAAGTGACAGGACTGTAATTTGAACCCACGTCCTTTGACTCTAAATGCAGTGTACCATATTGTCCACCTGAACATATGGGCAGCACTCTAACCCTTTCCAGTTATTATTTTTTTTCCTATTCACTAATGAGAGAGTACAGTTGTACTGGAAAAGATCAGGCACACAGCTGCCTTAAATAACATGTCGACCTGAAGTGTTGCCCCATGTTAGGAATTAGGTATACAATGTCATCATGGCGTTACCTTCAAATACACATAGTCTGTAGTAATTTGGGAATGGGTGGATAGGTAAGGTTCAGAGTCACTGGGATGCATGGTAAGTGAGGTTTGGTCAGTAAAATAACTATTTTTGAACAGTTACAAAGACTTAAGATTCATCATGAATTACACGAGTTTACATGAATCCCTTAAGTATTAACTTGACTTTGTAAATGTTACATTTGGGCACTTCCCATGGTCAAAGAGTAATGTTGTTTTCTAGGGTTAATTTCTAATGCTTAAAGAGTGCTTTCAACAAGCTCACATTTCTTCAACCATTTATTAAGGGAACAGATGGTAATAGAGGCACTGTTATCCACAGAAGCAGATTTATCTCGTCTGTCTGATATCGCTAGGTAAATGACCTTAAGTTGGTCACAAATAGTCACAAGACAGCAATGTGGTCCAGAGGTCTCCTAGGAAGCTAGCCATTTGTTAACTCTTTTGTGCTTGGGGGATGAAATATCCCCTCTGGATAGTGAGATAACATCTTTGAAGTAAATCATGCTGTAGATGAATTCCGCTAAAATGATACTTATGTGCCTTAAGAAAAATAATCCTAAGCTCTTGTGTGCTTTTGGATATATTAGAATACTTTATTTTAGCATTTGTAATTAGCATAATTTTTTTAAAAGTTTTTTTTTAAGAAAAAGAGGAAAAAGGAATGATTTCTACTAAAGACTGGGTGAGGCTGGATTTTTACTTTGCTGTTCAACCCTTGCTATCCTAAAAGGGGCCAGTAGAGCCAAGCCACCACCTTGATTCGTTGCCATGCAACGGTAACAGCCTGTGGGCTCAAATTCTTCTCCATTATGCCTAAAGAGAATGATGGGGGGGGAAACAAAATTATTTTCTGCTTCCTTGCTGGATGCCTTGTTTTCGATCCCCACTCCCCCATGTTTTTCAGTGTTTCTATGTGCATTTTGTTGCATAAAGTATATACTCTCTGTGATTTATCTTCTATTATGCAAAGCTGAGATTCACACTTGGTGTGAACCATATCGTACATACTGTCCGGCATATCTGAGACTGGCTATGAAAGGCTGACCTTGTCAAATTCCATCCTGGAACTGCCTTGCTGTGAATATTCACCTGCAGGAATTACAGCTGCCTGCTTGCTGCCAGCCAGTGTGTTTTCCCCCCGTCTACATTATGCTTTTTTTGAATGTACTGCTTCTTTGAAAGCCATCTTACCCAGCTGCCTTCCCACTAAATGCACCTACATCCTCTCTTCTCTCTTTTAAGTATGGAGAACACATAAAATAGAAATAGACTAGGTGGATGCACCAGAAATGTCCTTTCCATAATGCTCAGTACTTTCCTGAAGTTGGTTCTCCCACTCCATTCCATCCTAGCTCATACTGAAGACACTGGCTGGATGGTACAGTTACTGACTAGCAATTATGATGAGTCTCTAGCCTTTCTCTTTCTTTCCTTATTTTCTTTCTTCTTTCTCTTTCTCTATCTCTCTCCTTTTTTTCTTTCACTTTCATCCTTCCTTTCTTTCCCTTCCTTCCTTCCTTCCTTCCTTCCTTCCTTCCTTCCTTCCTTCCTTCCTTCCTTCCTTCCTTCCTTCCTTCCTTCCTTCCTTCCTTCCCTCCTTCCTTCCTTCCTTTTTCTTTCTTCCTTTCTTTTCCTCCCTCCCCCCTCCTTCTCTCTCTCTCTCTCTCTCTCTCTCTCTCTCTCTCTCTCTCTCTCTCTCTCTCTTTCTCCTCTTCCTTCTTTGCACCTGTGATGGATGCTATCCTATGGAAAGGCAGCATAGATGTGTAGAAAGAAAGCTGACTATAATCAAAAGACCTGGGTTCAGATCCTGGCTCTGATAATTCTCTCTGTGTGGACTTATGAAAGTCATTTAAATGCTCAGACCTTCGTTTCCTCATTTGTAAAAGTGAGGAGGCTAGATTAATGACTTCTCAAGTCCCTTCCAGCTTTAAGTCTATAGACTATGATATCTATGAAAGTTCTGCTGTCAAGAGAGATGTTTCTAAGAATTCTTCGTGAAAATCTCTCCCCAGTCTTTTTCAGGTAACATTTTGTACTCCATTTCATCAATGCAGTGAGATCCTTGAGAGGGAGAACTGTTTTATGTGTTGTTGTGTCCCTCATATCACCTAGCATGGTGCCTTGTGGGTAGAGGGCATTCAACAAATATTCATTGAATGGAATTGAATTTGAGTTGCCTATCCACCCTCAAAGCTTTTTACTCAGGGCTGGCTACAAAGATGCAAGAGATGGAACAATTCCTGTTGAACCACCATCTCGAAATGTGAAAGATGCTATCTCTTAATAAACCAGTATGATAGGGCATCATTCTTTTCAAGTCAGATGAGTCTGGCACATGTTACCAACCATGGTCAGAGATATTATATAATCACTTGCTGAGTGACAAATCTCCTGTGACAATGGTAAGTCAAAACATACTAGAAATTTTCTGAGATGGCCAAGTAGTGAGCATGAAACCGTCACAGCTGCAGAGATAGCTGGTTTTATTTTGAGGGGCCTTGGCTTCCTCATTTTGGGAATGTACTGTTTGAGTGATTTGATTTTTCTGCACAGCATTCCACAATATTTCTGTTAAGGGGAGCAGCTACGTCCATAAATTCTACTGCATTATTAGTTAATCAAATAGCAGAATGTCTGGTCTGTTCATCAAGATTTGTCAATCTGTTGGGATGGCATTATTCCAGTGCATATGATAACAGTTATTTTCTAAAATATTCTTAGCTTCATACTTGGAGAACTAGATTAATTCTTGTATCAGTTATACTTAAGGGCTGTTACTCATGGTAAATCTTAGCCAAACTGCTATGGCTGTTTATAAAATTCATAGCTGCAAATGTCAGATGCCCTCTGCTACTCAGTGTATATATTCTGTGTCTCTCACTGCCTTGCCAACAGCCTGACACTGGGAGAATTCTCTGCCAAAGAGCCCCAGTTTCCTGACTGGTGATTGACCTTCCCATGACCACTGTTTCAGGAAAGCTCCAGTGACAATGCTTCTCTTTACTCCCCAAATCTGGCTATCTCTTCTAATAGAGATAATTTCATGGGTACAATCCCTCTTCTCACTACTTTACCCTCCTCCCCAACTCCAGTTCTGGAATCATTCAAATCTGCCAGTGTTCCCAGATGGAATATGTCAATCTCTGGCCCCACTGACTATCTCTGTAACTCTCTAGACCAATGTATCCTTCCTTGGCCATCATTCCCTCTTTGAGTATTGTTTTGCCATTTAGGATGGAAACTCTTTGAGAGCAAGGATTATCTTTTTTTTTTTTTTTAATAATCCTCACTCTTTAGCCCAATGTATAACACATAGTAACTGCTTAATGAGCAATACATAGTAAATGCACACTGCATAATTTCACAATGTGTAACACCTAGTAACTGCTTAATAAATGCTTTCTCTTCCTTTCATTCTTTCATTCTGAATTACTGAATGAACAGCTTCCAGGAAGCTGGTGGTGGTGTAACAGATAGAAGTCTGGGCCTGGAGTCTGAAAGATTTGAGTTCAAATGCAACCTCAGACATTTACTAGCTGTGTTTCTCCGGGCAAATCATTTAACCTTTATTTGCCTTAGTTTCTTCAGCTGTAAAATGGGGAAAATAATAGTACCTATCTTACAGGGTTGTTGGAAAGATCAAATGAAATAATCTTTGTAAAAAAAAAAACCCAACAAAATCTAAAAAAACACAACGCATTTCCTGTCGTTACTAGATGCTATATAAATGCTTATGCCCTTTCCCCTCCCCTCTTATTCACAATCTTGCCTTACTATGGATCTGTGATTTCATTGCTCTTGGCTCAGTCCACTGAGGAGGGGACTTTCTGTAACCTTTTCCGCTTCAGTGACTCCTGTTAGGGCTTGTGCTCAAGGATTAGTGGTCGTGAACTCAGGACAGATGTCCAGGCCAAAATAAGATATCAGAGAACTTTAATGAAAATCTACACTATTGCCGTACACAGTTTTTTTTACTCTTCTTGTTTTTATTTCTCATGGGCTTTTCAAAGAACCACTAATTCTAAAGTGATCAACTCAGATCCAGTATGGTAACAAGGGTATGAAACTCTACATATGCAACAGTCATTTGGGAGAACCCTCCCATTTACCCTGTTTCTTAATTCAAGTTACGTTACAACTCCATACAACTACTTAACATGGTAAATTGGCCAATGATTGTCATGTAAAATCTTGCAAAGATGTGTTCAAAGTTGACAATCAGTGCTTAATTTCTATGACCATTACAGACTGACTTAATTTGCTCACCTCCTGATAAGCTAGATTGGTCTATTTGGCCATACACAATGTATCAGACTTTTTAACTGTACTCTGAACAAAACTGGTTCCATATAGCCTTCTTACTGTCAAGGTGACACATAACCATCTTGGAGATATCTGCCCCAACTTTTTGCAAGATTCATATAATCTTAATAGGTAAGTGTGGATTCCTACCAGAAGGGATGGGAATCTACCATCCAAGCTGAGACTGTGCATGGGCTGTTGCCTGAAGTACCTTATTCTCACTTTCAATGAGAGGCCAAGAGCAGCCAATTTCTCCAATGACTCCACATTTGATATTTGTCTGATTAGTTCCATGTAGTATTCCATTAAAAAGAATAGAGTAAGCAAAGAAGAATGAGAACACCTTATAAATAAGAGTATGTAAAAGATGTAGTGAAGAAATCTATTCAGCAAATACTTAATTCAACATCCATTTATTGAACACCTAATAGGCACTATTAAGGATGAAACAAAATAACATAATTCTTCCAGCTCAAAGACTTAAGGCACATTTGCTATAGATTTTTGGGTGGGGTAGAGGGGAGGGGAGAAGATATGATTCCTGACTGATGATTTCATTGGTTTCTAGAAATTTCTCCCACTTATATAAAGAAGTAATTAAACTCATTTTTGTTTGAAGGTTGCCTGAGTGCACTGAGAGATAACTTGCTCATGGTCACTTGTGTTTGGCCTTTATTCTCAATGACACCACCAGGGTGATATCTTGATTTGCAGGTGGATTGTATTTAAGTGAGGCAGGGCTGGGCAAAGTCATCAGTTTCACTCTCCCCTCTAGAGTCAATGAAATCTAGTGGCGGGACAAAAGTCAGACGACTAGTGAAGTGGATGACCTCGGTCTTTCTAAATTAACATCTTTTCCAGACCTCAGTTTGTCTGAGGCAGCACCCATTCAGTAACTATGGACTGGGTAAGAATTTGGACAAGAGATGGCCTAGCTTACCATCACAAAAATATCTATTTTTTTAATTGGTCTCACAGTTAGTTAGTATGTGTCGGAGGTAGAATTTGAACCAAGATTTTCTTATTTCAAGATTAGCACAGTAACATGCTGTTTCTCTTGTTATAAATATTTAACTTAAAACCCATAACTTTAAGATCAAATGAGGAAAAGAATGATTAGGTAATGTATGTATTGAGAAAGTAGTCTATTGCCCAAACTGGAGTATCTGGCAGACAAAGGGATAACTATGGAATATATTAAGCATACAGCGAGCAAAGCTGTTATTCACCTTCTTTATTCAATCTTTTACCCCATACAAACAGAAAATACTGTACACAATACATTTGTCCTATAATATTATACGTTTTGGTTCATGCATTTAAGATGGTTGTTAAAAGTAACTGGGAATGTGTGCAAGCATTGCCGGGAGAAAAGAATCCAAAGAATACAGTCCATTCAATTTCACCTACAGGTTCTGGGAAAGTGAAGTCCTCATGACTGAAGAAATGGAGAATTATAATTTTAAAAATGAACCCTCTGTCAAACAAATTTCAAAGATTAATTTTTCCTTGCAAAAATTGCAGCTGCTCTGCTATTGAATAGATGATGGTGAATATATACTTTGGGGATTGTTTTTCTATATCCACCCCATCCCTTAAAGAGTCATCCTTACTTCTCTTCTCTGAACTCATCCTTCTTACTCAATAATGTGACAACGATAAAAACAAATGAGTAGACTCTCCTCCACAATTCCTCCAACCCCCAACTTTGTAAAGGGAGAGGTAAAAAAATTCACAAACTTGCCAAGTCTCTGCCTGCCAAGTTTCACCCTACAGTGAATTTTTACTGCTGGGTTATTATAAAATCGTGAAGGAAAATTGAGCTTGTATAATTGAGGTTTATAATGGAAAACTGAAGTTTATAAACAGGCCATGGTACCACTACTGAGCACTGATACAATACCTATGAAATATAATTATCACTACTTTGAATCTTTCAACATAGGGCACATGAAGATTTTCTTTGTCCAAAATTTTCTTTATGAAGTATTAATGATCCTGCATTCAACCTCCATCTCCTTCTGTGCCCCTATGACTCTATAGCATGCTCCACTACCTCTGAGTCAATGAGATTTTCATTTGTGCCTGAAGTTCCCTGATAAACAAGGAGGTAAGGACAAGACTACTCTAATCTCATGTGTAAATATTGACTAAAAATTGTTTACCTGCTCTTGACAATGCACGGTTCTCTGGAGAGTGTGTGGCATCCACATAAAATCCAGACCCAGAAATTATATATATGCCAGTCTCTTCCATAAACTACTTCAAGGTTTTCATATCTTGACAAAGTCTGGTGGTGGTGTTTTCCAACAGAATCCTGCTGCCAATGGCTTTGTAATGTAAGAGTTCTTCCTTGATGTCTTCAGTCTCCTGATTTACTTGAAAGTTTTCCTTATGGAAATAAGGGTTCTTCTGAATCCAAAACAAGTTCTTCATCACAAGGGATTCCTTAGGCAAAGCTTCTTGTCCTGAAGGAGGAGAGGAGTAGCTACAGCCAAAGATTGTGGTCAAGAGTTCATGGGTTAAGGTCTGGTCAAGTTGACCTGGTTCCATAAGATCCCAAACTGCCTGCACTTCACCACTTAAGGAAGCCATTTCCAAGGACAGTATTTTAACAAAAAATATTTTCTGAAAAAGAAAAAAGAGAAGTAGGTAAAATCAAACAGAAACACACACCCCTCCTATCCATGGAAGGATGTGTGATTAGGAGCAGACACCTGAGACTGCATCAATGAAATTAGAGATGTCACCTCACTTATCATCCTGCCAAAGATAGGCTCTTTCTTACTATGTATTTTTTGGAGCATTTAAAGTCCAGTCCAGTTTTAAGTGACAAGGGTGATATAGAAGACACATACCACTTCCACTGGGATACTCCTGCAAGATCTAATCACAGCCCCATCTGGAGGAAATATTTCTTGTTATTCGGTCCACATTTTTCTTTCACTTAATTTCATCTCATTAGTCTTAGTGATGCCCTTTCAGATCACCCTACCGCAATCCTCATTTTTCTTGCCCTCTCTAACCTTCAAGGTTTATACCAAGTTAAGAAGACTTTTCCATTAGTCATTGTTCAGCTAAGGCATGTTTCTTATTCTACACTGTGCACTTAAAAGAAAAGTTAGGCAAGGAAATCACATCCCACTTGACACAGATTTTTCAGCATTTAGAACTGATAAGGAGAGATCTTAGGAAATAATTTAGTCCAACCCTGTCATCACATGTACTGAAATTGAGGTCCAGTGAGATTACAGATCATGCTACACAGCAAGAAACAGAGCTGAAATTAGAATTCAGACCCTCTGACTCCATCTCATGTCAAATATTTTCTACTATTGATATTATGGTGGTTGTAGGATACATAAGGAAGATTTTCTGCAAACCTCAAAAGCTGCTTTATAGATAATAATTTTCAGTTATGTATGATGCAATTTTTTAACAATAACTTAAGTGTGTATCAAATCTCTGTGTTCTTACTATATGGATACCTAGGTGTTCTTGTGAGGGGACAGATGGGCAAACGCACATTTAGGAAGACTTGGGTTTGAATCCTACCTCCGACACTTAGAAGTTTTGTGATTGGGGGTGGGGGGGGGGAGATCAGTTATTCTATGAGACTCAGTTTCTTTGCTTGGAGGTGGAAAAAAATGATAGAACCAACCACACAAGGTGGTAGTGAGGCTTAAATGAAATAACGTATGTAAAACACTTTGTAAACACTGGAGTGTTATATAAATGCCAGCTGTTATTTTTAAAATGGAAACATGGGATCCCAGATTTAGAGCTATAAGGGACCATCTGGTCCAGGGGCTATTAACTTTTTTGCATGTCATAGACCCATTTGAAGTTTATGGACCCCTTCTCAAAATAATGCATAAAATAAAACACAAGGAATTCAAAGGGAAACCAATTCTATTGACATAGTTATCAAAATGTATATTTTTAAAAGTTCATGGGTGGTAAGTTAGGAACCGTATGAGGTTGAAAAACCCTTGTCCTACAATCTATTAGAAATTTGTCATCCAATTGTTTCCAATCATGTTCAACTCTTTGTGACTCTAGTTGGGTTTTTCATGCAATAATACTAGAGTAGTTTGCTGTTTTCTTTTCTAGTTCATTTTACAGATAAAGAAAGTGAGGCAAACACAGTTAAATGACTTGCTTAGGGTCACACAGCTAAGTTTCTGAGGCCAGATTTGAACTTAGGAAGAGAAATATATCATAAAATCCAGATTTATATGACTTTACCAGCTCAAATATGTGGATATGACTGAGCTTAAGAAAGAAGATAGCATCAATTCAGAGTAACCAACTAGTTGTCAGTCATTGAAGTATTGTGGAGGCCTCCAAAATATGGCTCTTGAAGAAATCCCATGAATTTGCCTGATTAGAGGTAAACTCGGTTGCAAGTGATGAGTATAATTTATTGTGATCTAGGTCTGTAATAAGGCCAAGAAAAGTGAGGAATATCCTGCTTTGGCTCAAAGGAACATAGCTTTGTCTTCCCTCAGTGATTGCTCATTACAAAAATTTCCCTCTTGTAATGGCACACTTTTTGTTGCTAGGATTCTGTAGCTGGTTGGAGCTATTAGTTGCTTCATAGTACCCACATGCCAGAGTTATTGGGATGGATCTTCCATATGGACAGTTAGCTTTTCTCTGTTCCCTTTACATCTTGGTCTCCTGGCTTCCTTCCAGTCTTAGGTACATTCCCACTGTCCAGAGGATGCTTTTCCTTATCCCTCTTAATTCTAATGTCTTCCCCCTGTTGATTATGTCCAACTTATTCTGCCTACAATTAGCAGTTATTTTCAAGTTGTCTCCCCCATTGTATTGTGATCATCTCAAGAACTGGAGCTATATATTACCTTTCTATATAGCCCCGACATTTAGCACAGTGTCTACACATAATAGGTACTTAATAAGTGTTTCCTGACTGACTAGTCCATACAACAATTATAGTAACAACCTTAACAGCAATAGCTAATGTTCATATAGAGCCTTAAGGTCTGCAAAGTGACTTGCCCAGGATCACACAGCTAGACAAAATTTGAACTCAGACCTTCCTCCAACTCAAGCACTTTTTATCTACTCTATAGTCAACTGACTTATAAACATATGCTATGTAGTCACAGGAAGAACCAAAGAAGATAATGTGGATGGACTGCCTTAAGACCCCCACCAGTACTGGGAAGAATTACTTAAACTGCTTATTTAATTGAAAGTGAGCTAAATGAGGGGCAACTAGGTGGCATAGTGAATAGAGCACTTCTGTGGAGTCAAGAGGCTCTGAGTCCAAATCTAGCCTCACACACTTACTAGCTGTGTGACTCTGAGCTAGTCACTTAACACTGCCTCCAAAAAAAAGGTGAGTTAAGTAATATTATCTATAACATGTTACTAGGAAAACTTTTCTACGGTTATTTCATCAGTTTTTGTCTAATTTCAGGTTTGATTTAATCATTTTCTGGAATATAATGCTCAGATTCTTGTCTTTCTAAATTTTCTGAGATACCCATAATCTAGAGAATGTTGCATACTGATCTATCCTCTTCATCTGTCATACAAGTCCTCGTGGATCCCAATTCTAGGATGATTTTTGAATCTATATTTCTAGCAACTTTACATCGAGTACAGTTCAGGTTTGTTTTCTCCTGGTGGTATTGCTTCTTTAGGAGCCTTTTAAGTTTTTTTATTATAATCTCCATTTTAGCTACTTCATTATTTCTTCTAGATCTTTCTTTAAGTCTTTAAAACTTCTTAACTTGACTTCTATCTATTGATTTGTTACTTTAACTGAGTTCTTTTATTTGGTTTTGAAATTTTCTGCCCATGGCTATTTTTGTTTAATTTCTTTAGAGATGTCATTTATTCACTTAAGGCCATCTCAAGTCATCTAACATTGGCTCCCCATCCTCCCACACTGTGGTATTTGAAATTTGAGTTGATTCAGTTGTTCTGTTGTATTTTAAAATTAGATTAGATTTTCTTCACTTTGGTCATTTTCTATTTTAATTGACTTGTATACTTTAAGATAGTTTTGAAACACTCCCCCCCCCCACTTTGGGTGACTTTCTAACTCTTATTTTGTGAGGGGCATGTGAGGATTCTAGCTCCCTTTGATACACTTTTTCCGCACTATCTTGTCTGGAGAAACCTGAGAAAATGTTTCCAGTATCAGTAAATATATTCAGTCAGCTTTACTTGGTACAATACTATCATTATACAAAATTAGAAAATTCCATACCAAGGTATGGCATTTTTGGATACAATAAAGTGTAATAGTTTTCTAACTTTCTCAGAACGGAGCTCCCATAAGCAGTACCCCACAAATGGCTCAGTTTGTTTTCAGTGTTTCAAAGTTCCTATGTTGGATTGACCCACAAATCTAATGTGGACCATGTACACAGCCTGCAATGCCATAGTGCTCTATAAAAACACAATATTTATTATTTCAATCTGACTCATAACAGCAATGTATTTATTACATGGCTCTGTGTTTTAAGACATTTCTGTCACACTCCATACCTTTTAAATCTTTCAGTGCAATAAATGTCCACATCCCAAATATCCCAACTGGCAGCTCATGTTCTCAAAAACAGAAGGGATTTCTTCCTTGGAACAATGGAGGGAAGTGAATTTTCTCTATGCATAAGTACTAAACGTATTTCTACCTTTTCTGAGATTTATTGCAAAATGGTTCTGTTGTACATAGATTTATAACTTAAATGGAATTATAAAAATCAATAAGAATGCCTGTCTAAAGATAAGGGAATCCAACCACTTCCATACAGGTAATAATAATGATATCCATCAAGTTGCCAAATGGTGACATAAACAAGCAAAACTAAGCTCCTCAAAATCACAACGAATAGTTGCTTTACTCAATGGAAACCACTCCATTAATATTCTAAGGCAAACCCTCGTCTTGGAGAAATCTATTTTGTTTGTTTTCTTGAGTTTCCTTCCTTCCTTCTTTTCTTTCTTCCTTCCTTCCTTCTTTCTTTCTTTCTTTCTCTCTTTCTTTCTTTCTCTCTTTCTTTCTTTCTTTCTTTCTTTCTTTCTTTCTTTCTTTCTTTCTTTCTTTCTTTCTTTCTTTCTTTCTTTCTTTCTTTCTTTCTTTCTTTCTTTCTTTCTTTCTTTCTTCTTTCTTTCTTTCTTTCTTTCCCTTCCTTCCTTCCTTCCTTCCTTCCTTCCTTCCTTCCTTCCTTCCTTCCTTCCTTCCTTCCTTCCTTCCTTCCTTCCTTCCTCCCTCCCTCCCTCCCTGTCTCTCTCTCTCTCTCTCTCTCTCTCTCTCTCTCTCTCTCTCTCTCTCTCTTTCCTAAGGAAGAAGATGGACATAGTATCACAGAATTTCAGAGTTGAAAGTGACCTTTATGACCATTGAAGCCAACCCTTTCCTGATAGGGATCCCCTCTCTGTTGTACCTGTCAGGTGGCCATTAAGCCTCTACCTAAAGACCTCCAAGGAGCATGGAATTCACACTCTTAAAGTAGCTGATTCTGCTTTTTGACTTTTTTTTACATTAAATCTGAATTTTCTACTTTGCAATTTCTTGCATAGCTTATAATTCTGCCCCCCTGGGTCTAACTGAACAAATCTAATGTCCCTTTCACATGGCAATCCTTTAAATATTTGAAGACAGCTATCATATTCTCCCTGAATCTTCTCTAGGCAAAACATTCTCAGTTCCATCAATTGATCCTCACACCCACTTTGTAAACTAAGCATAAGGGAAATAAAAATAAAGACAGAGGCATGCCCTCTAGAAAAGAAGGAAAGCGGCCCCCGCAGATAACGATTCATCCGTTCCAGGTCTTCCAGGTCTCTTGGGCCATTTTCGATATTCAAATGACCTGTTTTTCTTTGCTTGTTATTTTTTTTTTTTGTTTGAGCAGAAATTGACAGCATTTCATGTAACCTGGTTGATTCAGTTAAAAATGGAAACTAAAGGAAAAATGAACCGATGAGTTGTTTGATTTAATTGCAAAGTAGGATGGTGTAGTAGACAGAGTGCCAGGCTTGGAGTGAGGAAGGTCTGGATTCAGTTCATGCCTCTGATGTATGCTAACTTTGAGACAAGATGCAAGTCAACGTTTTAGCGCCCCAAGCAACTCTCAAATACTCATTTAGAGATGTTGCAAATATACATCAATGGGGAGACTTTACACACTGGAAGTTCTTTATTACATGGGAAATCACAGATCTGAAGCAAAAGAAATGGACTTAATTGGCTGATAAATGTATTCAAGCAGTTGTTTTGGTAGTTTCATGCACTCATAGCCAGTCACAAAAGTTTCCTTAGAAGGTACAGCTTCCCAAAATGAATATATAATCTTAAGAGTCAAATAATATGGGTTTCTTTAATTGGTTATCTGTTTACCCAACTAAAATAAAAATATTCTCATGAAAATACAAGAAATTATCTTTATTCAGGTCAAAATACAATATGACTCACTAACTACTCACTATCCTAACATCCTAAACCCAATGCAAGTGTAATCTCATTGTTGTCAAAACACTTTCTATGTAACTAATCTTTCTATGTTACTAAATTTGAAAAACTGAGATCTCAGCCTGTCTCCATGTCAGAGCAAGAGCGTAAAACTCAGTTTCAATAACTGCTATGAGACTATTGGCTCTAATTCTTTACTTTCACTAGGAACATACTTCTCCTGGAATTGAAAAATACAGTGCTACTGGCTACAATGGTTGTGACTTCCTCTTTCTTCCTTGGTTGGTGCTCCCCTCCTTTCTTCTTTTCTTCCTCCTTCCTTTCTTCTTTCCTTCCTCCTTCCTTCTTTCTTTCCTTTTTCTTTCTTCTTCCTTTTTATTTCTCTTACCTCCCTCTTTCCTTCCTTCCTTCCTTTCTCCTTCCATTTCTCCCTCCCTCCTTCCTTCTCGCACTCCTTTCTTTCCTCTTAATAAATAAAAAATTTCATGAGAAACTTATCCCAGGAGATTAAGATTGTTGTGGAAGTAATCACAGGTTAAATGACTCCCAGCAATACACACCAATCTTCCAAACAAGCAATAATTTGGATAAAATGTAAGACTAATCCTTATTGTCTTTGGCCATAAGTGTCCTTGGAAATTCTTAGGTTGATTTCAATTCCTAGCCAAATCACAAATATGATAATTATTTTTACATTACCTCTGTCCCTCATGCAGTTTCATTTGGATGACTGCTTATTGAAGAATCATGGGAGATGGAATTATCACTTGGCCCAAGAACCTGGAGAAATGGAATCTTTTGCCAAGTAATAGGAAGAGTAATTTGCCAAGAATATATATCAGGAGATATCAATCTGAGTCTTGCTTGTGCTACCAATGTTTTTGCTCTTGAATAAATGACTTATTTTCTCTAAGTTGCAGGGCAAGTGCTAATCTGTCATGTTACAGGAAGTTCTTCATTGGGAATGCCTACATTGATGAAATCACAGGTCCAGTAAAAAAAGTACATTTGGAACTTATGTCATATGGTGTAGAATGCTGGTTTAAACCCATTCTTTTTTTCCTTTGCCAAACTGCTTTCCAGTTTTCCCAGTGGTTCACAATTACAAAACTTTTAGGAAGAACACTGACAAATTAGAATGTATTCAGAAGAGGATAACCAGAACCCTGAGAGAAATAGAAACCATGATATATCAAAAATGAGTTGAAGAAATTAGTAAGGAACTGACTGCAATAAATAAAAGTAGCAAAGAGGAAAGTTTTGGTTCAACATACAGAAAAACTTTGAAGCATTTGACAGCTAGATGGCACATGGTTGGACCTGAAGTCAGAAAGACTCATCTTCCAAAGTTCGAATTTGGCACCAGACTTCTAACTGTGTGACCTCAGCAAGTCACTTGGCTCTGTTTGCCTCAGTTTCCTCATCTGTAAAATGAATTGGAGAAGGAAGTATGAATCCACTTCAAAATCTTTGCCAATAAAACCCCAAATGGGGGTCATGACTGAAAAATAATTGAGCATTTAGAACTATTCAGAAAGTAAAATGAACTGCTTCAGGATGTAGTGAGCCCTCAATCACTGGAGTTCTTCCACCGGAGTTTGGGTGATCATATGTTCCATCCAATCAGATTCGCAACTCTGGTGTCACCCTTGTCTCCCCACTCTCAGCTATCCCATATATTTAATTAGCTGCCAAATCTTGTGTCTCACAAGTGATTTCTTCTCTCCATTCATACAGCCACCATTACAGTTCAAGCCCTTATTATCTCTCACTCAGATCATTGCAATATCTTCTTCATTGATCTTCCTGCCTAAAGTCACTCCTTACATCTGTCCATCCCCTAACCAGCTGCCAACATAATTTTTCATAAATTGTGGGTCTGACCACATTACTCCTCTACTCAATAAACTCCAATAGCTCCCTATTACCATTGGGATCAAATATAAAGTCTTCACTTTGGCATTTAAAGCCCTTTACATGCTGTCCCCAACCTACCTTTCCAGTCTCATTACACCCTTTCCCCCTTTGTTCACATTACGTTCATCATTACATTCACATCGACATTCGTCTAACCAAATTAGTCTTACTGTATCTTCCATGTGGCACCCTATCTCCCATCTCTATTTTTCTGTATTGCTCTTATCCCATTCCTAGAACACAATCTTTCCTTACCTCTTATTCTCCCTAGTTTTGTTCAAAGCCTAGTTCAAGCAGCACCTTCTGACACAAGATGCCTTTCCCGATGCTCCCAATGCTAGTGACTTTCTGGACATATTTTGTTCTGGTTCAGTGGTTTCAGTCACGTTCTGCTCTTTGTAATCCCATCTGGTGTTTTCTTAGCAAAGATACTGCAGTCGTTTGCCATTTCTTTCCCCAGCCCATTTTACAGATGAGGAAACTGAGGCAAACAGGGTAAAGATGAGTCTTCCTGATGGCAGGCCTGGCACTCTATCCACTATAGCTCACCTAACTGCCCCTCTGGCAACATAAACTTATATTTATTTTACACACACACACACACACACACACACACACACACACACACACGTTGCCTCTCCTAATTAGATTATAAACACCTAGAGAACAGGGACTATTTCAGGTTTGTCTTCATATTCACAACGTCCAATACAGAGCAGTCAACAATTAAACACCTGTTCATTGGCTGATTATGGAGGGGTTCTTGCCCATATGGGTTAGACTCAGTATTATCTATGGTCTTGTCCCTCTCTGAGATTCTGTGAATGTAGTGACTAACAAGGGATCTACCTGAGCCTTGAGCCTACATCTTCAGATCATCAGGCTGAGGGCAAGTTCTCCTCCTTTGGAAGAAAATAAGATCTACATTAGAGCACCAAATATTTTCTAAATATTTTCTGGTTATCTGAGACAAACAAATATAAACTTTTTCTTTAGGGTGACAAATTGCGGGAACTGGAGTTTATGAATCAAGTAGAAGAACTCTAAATTGGCTATAAATAAGTCATGTGTTAAAGCTTCACATTAAGTTTCGTTGCTGTTTATTAACATATTCCTTCACTTCTGGCACATGGTTGTTAAAAGGAAATTGATTTGGAAATGACCTATTGATTTATGATTAAATCCATATCCTGCAAAGGATGGAAGAGTAACCCAGCTAATGCCCAAGCTAAATATGTCCTAAAGAGGAAGCAATTTCATTTTAAAATGAAGAGAAAATAAAATGTTTCAAACTCTTGCATAATCTCAAGAAACATTTAGTGAGCATCACCTGTCGGTATAATGCTCTTCTTTTCTCTCTGAACTATTAGATGTTCTTTGGTAAATAGGTCATTTAAAAGTGGTATAACTCCACCCCCCCCCACCCCCCATTGTTTTAATGCTGAAACTCTTTCTCACGACAAAGCTTCCATAAGGGATTCTTCTGCTTTTTTTTGAGGCAATCAGGGTTAAGTGACTTGCCCAGGGTCACGTAGCTAGTAAGTGTCTGAGGCCACATTTGAACTCAGGTTCTTTTAACTCTAGGGCTAGTGCTCTATACAATGTACTATCCAGCTGCCCCTGTTTTAGCTGAAGTTTGAGTGTACTTGTCCATCTATTGACTGGGTTTCTGGTTTGGGGGTTTCTCTTTCTAATATATAGTTCAATGACTCTCCCTAACAAAGTATTATCCTTGTAATGAAAGGCTTTTTCCCACTGCTGATGGGAATACTATTTTCCTTTGCACTCCAGAACTTACAGAATTGAGACTGCATGGACATAAAACACACCCTACCAAAATGTAAACTAAGCAGGTAGGTGGAACAGTAAGTAGGAAGAGTGCTAGATTTAAAAGTTAGAAGGTCTGAGTTCAAATTCAGCCTCAGACACTAGCTGTGGGACCCTGAGGAAGTAATTTAATCTCTCTCAGCCTCAATTTACCCATCTGTAAAATGAGGATAAATAATGGCACCTACTTCTATCAGGTTGTTGGGAGGATCCAATGAAATGCCTTCCTTTTTAGGACATATTTTAGCTTGGGCATTAGCTGGTTACTCTCCCTTCCCTTGCAGGATATGAATTTAATCATAAATCAATAGGTCATTGCCAAATCAATTTATATTTAACAACCATGTGCCAGAAGTGAAGGAATATGTTAATAAAAGCAACATAACTTAATACAAAGCTTTCATACATGCTTTGCAAACCTAAAAGTTCTATTATTATTAAGAATGAAGATATTTGTATGATATTATATGTATACACATAATGGGAAATATACACAATATATATGTATGTAATATATATGCATTATCTATATCTCTATCATCCATCTTGACTATCTAAAATATCTATTTGTCATCTATCTATCATCTATCCTGATTGTTTATCTGTCTTTATCTTGACTGTCTATTCTATCCGTCAACTGTTCTATGTCTGTCTGTCTATCTATCTATCTCCATTTATACCTAATCACAGAATTCACTGGTTTTAAAGACAATCCAATCTTTTCAGCCATTATAATAACGAATATGAAGCACTGTGGTCTAATTTTTTTTGATATGGTCAAGATATTTGGATTAATTATGTTGTGTTCAAAAATAAGAAGAGAAAAGAAAAGCCTAGCTTTGATATGTATAGGGATAAAGACGGTTCAGGGTAATTTACTTCTATTTTAGCCAGAAAATCCTTACATAGACTATCATCTTCCCTAATACTTTAGGTGACAGTCATGTGTCACAAAGCATTGGATCCACAAATACTCCATCTAAAACTCTTTTTGATGAAATTGTGCAACTAAATGCTTATTTTATGGGGATGTTATGCCATCGTTGTGGGGACCACCCCATGTGAAAACTTCTTCCAGTGAGCTCTTCTTGTAAATCTTGGCTCTAAAGTATCACTCGTGGGTCCGAGAGATTAAATGACTTGGCTACAGTCATTGGTTAATTAATATGTGTCAGCGATAGGACTTGCAGTCCAAAGTCTTTCTCGCTCCAAGTCCTGTTTACAAGGCAGTATTTTATGCTTGCAGGCCCCTAGGTGGCACCATAGTGCATAGAACACCTGCCCTGGAGTCAGTTCAAATCCAGTTTCAGACACTTATTGTGTGATCCTGGGCAATTCACTTAACACTGTTTGCCTCAGTTTCCTCAATCATAAAATGAGCTGGAGAAGGAAATGGCAAACCACTCCAGTATCCTTGCCAAGAAAATCATGGAGTCATGAAACGCAGGACACAACTGTATGACAACAAATACTCTTCTGCATCTTTTCTCACCTATAAAGTGTAAAACTTTCTTTTACCATCAACAGAAACAATAACCACCTGTTTAAATTATACTATCAAATATAATATAATAGATATATAATAAATATCCATAATAAAATATGACTATTAAGATATGGCTACAAAAGCGTGAGGATATATGCTGAAACTTTTTCTCCAACATAGCACGTAAAATAGGAAGCATAATATATGTTTAATCATGTCCAGAGGAAAAAAATTACTGGATCCTCCTTCTCTCATTTTAGGGATGACACTCAATTCTTTTTCTTTCTCCTTTAGTGGAAAGAACACTGGCTTTAAAATCAAATGACCTGTGTTCAAATCCCAGCTGGGTCTCTTGCACCTGTGTGACCTTAGGAAAGTCACTTAGACCTTTGGGACCTCAATATTCTCATCTGTTAAATGAAGGGCTTAGAGTAAATGATCCCTAAAGCCTCTTCAAATTCTCAATATATGTGATCTGTGTCTAAAACCACAAGCATTTATTGGAACTCTCTGATGCCAATGAAAGCCCTTAGTCCAACACCAACAGAATTTTCTACTTTGTTTCAAGAGAGAAAAACAAGCCCATTTTTTTTGTTTGTTTGAGATTTAGTCAGCAATATACTTCCTCACTTAATTTTTGGCTAAACATTTTGTGTAAAATTTTAGAATGTGAAAGGACACTGGAAACTGATTCTATAAAGGTAAGACCTTATTACTACAATGAAACCATTGGAAAAAACCAATTAACCACCTGAGACTTTTAGTGGATGGAAATTCTACTCTGTATTAAAAAATAATAGAACAGTTTAGTTGGGGTGATGTAATATTAGAAAGCTTAATATTTTACTTAACGATATTCTCTGCTCCCTGCCCCTCCCCAAACAAACACTGTCTAGGGCTACGGTTAATTTTAATGGGCAATATTGTCCTTAAATGCTAGCAGATGTAGTGGTTTTGTGAGCTCCTACTTAAAAAAAAATTACATGGAAGAAATGTCTTAAATCTAACTTAAAACACTAATGGTTTAAAGCCAGGTCAGCGAGTGGACTGGTTTTCAAAAAATAAACAGGGAATGAGAAAAGTAAGAGCCTATTAGTTTAACCAACTTGTGTTTATTACCATAATGAGTCGCTGCTCAGGAAGTGAAAACCAAAATGTGAGATGTGCTTTTGTTTGAATCTTTAAAGCCGAATTATCCTTTCTATTCCATAGCTGTGGTTTGTTTTGATTACATTCAAGCTGTCTGACCCAGCCACTAATTGAATGTTCTTAGCTCTAGTTGGAGTTCTGGGTACAACCCACAGTTTTGGAAAAGGTTCAGCGATCTGTGCCATGCTTGTCAAAGTCAAGACTGGCAGAAAGACGGAGATGACAATATAAAATTATTGCTCCTTTGTCGGTTTGTGGGTGGGGGCATAGGTTGTGCAGAAAAGATAGTTCTCTGATATTAAGAAGAGACAAGGATCACAGATTATCGTTTTTTTCTAAAGAAAAAGGTTAAGCAAAAGTGAAATGTCAGGTGTGGAAAGCTGTGACCCTACAAAATAGACAATTGCTTTTCTTGGAGAGGTTAGCAACCTGGGTAGAGTAAGGATAGGCAGATTATATCTTTTTATACTCAACACCTAGCACAGATTTGTAGAATGGACAGACAAGGCAGAATAGATATAGAGTTTTACATTTATTATTTTCATTATAGTAGATACTTCACAAAATATGTTGAATTTAATTGCATTGAATTAACGTAACTAAATATAATTGAAGGGTGATAAGAATCCTCACTCAGCTTATAATGAGCCATGAATTCAAAACTAAAAGCAGTAGCTGGAATTGCACATTCATACCATTTTCTAGAATTTGCTTTGGCACATTTGTAGACCTGTGACAATATGAGTATTTCTTCTGTTGGTACAGATAACAATCTACTCATGCCTTGTTGTCTTGTATGACTCTTGTCTGTGTGCTCCCATATATGCAAGACAGCAGATCTATTCAGTGTACCAGGAGCCTTTCTTGAGTTCTCTTGAAATTGTGTGGACATTAATGAAGTATGTGGGCTGTCCATTCCTCTCTCTCTATATGACCAGGTCATTTCCATATCGCTGATATATCTCTTTCTCTTGCAAAATTCTTCATTAGTTATGTGTTGTAGCCTGCTCAAGGTTACTGTTCACCTAACTACTATGCTTGAGTAAATGGCATTCTTAATTCTACAGAGTTTATGGGATATTTTGCTTTGTAGACATATATTATGAATGGAAGAATGTAGTTATTAAAACAATGGGTCTTTATTTCAGCACTATGCAATTTCTCAAAGGGATACAGAAGATGTTCTTCCTTAGGTTAAATTCTGGGTACATCTCATTATTCACTGATAGTGTTTGTTCAAGATATATGTACCAAAGGACCAAATCTATGGATCATCCACTCAATTGGACATCACATTCTGACACTACACATTCTTCACCTACTTGTGTGGAAAATTAGGCTAAACTTTTTAGAGTGATTATAGATTATATTTAAGAGAACTTGGGTTCCTGGGCTTGCTTCAGTCAGAACAATGTCATTCAACATCTTTAGACTTTCATTCCTAAGTCTCCATCGGCCTTTTCACTTGAGTTCCTTCCTCTGATTGGCGAATTCCTACCCAAAACCACCATTTCATGAAGGGCACAGGCTATCTATGTTCATTTTTCTCTCAGCTCCTCTCCTGATTCTCTGGACTTTTCCATCTTGCCCTTCATGGGTACCCTTTCCCTCTGCCACTCTTGGCAGCTCATGTGTTTACTTCCTCCATTAGAATGTAAGCTCTTTACAGGGACTGTGTTTTTGTATAATTAGTGCTTAGGACAGTGCCTGGAACATACTATGTGCTTAATAAATTATCTATCTATCTATCTATCTATCTATCTATCTATCTATCTATCTATCATCTATCTATCCATCCATCCACTTATCATCTATCTATGTATCTATCATCTATCCAATATACTCATCCACAAAAGGGAGTATCTAGAGGACTTCACCATCTGGAATCTGCTCTGGACACTTTGTCTAAAGTCTTTTTGAGTAATTATAGATCTTATTCGAAGGCTTGGCTATTCTCTTGGACTTGAGGCAAGAGCACTGTATCATTCACAATAGAGACAACTAGAGAACTTCACCACAAATCAGAAGTCCCTCTTCCATTCTCATTATTCTGTGCTAGGTATTCTCTATGAAAATGGTAAGCACATTTGGTGAACATACCTCTGTTTTATGCACTGATTGAAATGAAAAGTCATTGAACAATGCGATTTCACTTGTTATAGCTTTGTAAGCATTTTATATGATTCTAACATCTGCATGAGCAGCTAGGTGGCATAGTAGATAGAGCATCAGCCTTGGAGTCAGGAGGACCTGAGTTCAAATCCAGCCTCAGACACTTGCTGTGTGACTCAGACAATAGCTGTGTGGCAAGTCACTTAATTTGCCTTAGTTTCTCTTCTATAAAATGAGCTGGAGAAGGAAAGAGCAAACCACTCCAGTATCTTTGCCAAGAAAACCCCAAATGGGGTCACAGAGAATTGGACATGTCTTAAATGTTTCAACAACTACAACACATTTGCATAGGCTTTGCTGGACAAAGGTCTTTAAGGGGGCATTTTGCTCTACCAAATAAAAGACTTTTTAATCATCAAAAGTCAATAATCAAAGTAAGATCTATTTTCTATACCTTTCAGTCAGCTGTGTGTCTTCTGTCAAATATAATTTCTGAAAGCTTGCCTATTTCCTTCTCAAACCTTTATCAAGTATGCTCTCAATATCAGTATAATTTATCTTCATAAAGATTGTATAATAATGGAAAGTTGGCATGTAAGTCAGCAGTTATTTAAATTTTCTTGTTTCTTTTTATGTTTTTGTGGTTGTAAATAAACCCTGCAATTCTGCCCCCTCCCCAACCATTTGGTGTCCTCTCCTTTGTCAAATATCCCGTTAATCATTCCTTCAATGCTATCAACACTTTAACAGCAGCCCCACAGACCTCCTCTCTGCATACTTGACAGTAAAGCCATTTATCCTTTCTTTGTTTTCTTTAGTGTCATTTTTGCCCTTTTTGTAGAACATTAGAGACTACAATATTGGAGGTCAAATGTGGTATCTCTAGTGTCGTTTATGGAGAACAGAGTTTTTAATAGAAATCTTAACAGATTTTGTTGTCTTCCTTCCAGTTGGATCCTCAAGTGCCCTCTGGATGATCTGGCTTAGTAAAGACTCTTGCTGAGCTTTCTGTAAATATATTTTTATCCTCTGTCGCTTCTTGTTGTCTTATGAGGCAATACTGTTCATAATCTCCCACAAGCCTCCTTTAAAATTTTTACAAACAAGTTTATGTTCTAAGTGAGCATTGCCTCTGAAGCTACATCTCTTTTTTTTGACAAGGAGATCAAGTGTTTGCTATATGGGCTTGGTTTGTGGGCTCTCTTGGTCTCCTTGTTGTAGTGATTGATTTAGGTCAGTTATAATTCTTTAAGAAATGGTGACATACTACAATCTAATCAATTCCAACAAACTAAATACCTAGCATATACACGGTATTGTCCTGAGCCTTGAATAAAGCTGGAGATTTTAAGGGACATTGGGCTGAAGAGAATACATTACTGCTATGAGGGGACAGTCTGTGCAGAAGTGTAGGGATGGGAGATGAAACATCAAATTCAGAGGAGAGCAAATAGGCCACTTTGGCTGGAATATAGGATGAATGAAGAAACATGATGTGAAATATGCATGGACAAAACTTTTCTTACTATAGTATTTTACTGAATACCTTTGCTTGGATTAATTGTGCTAAACACACTGATAGTGTCGCATGAACTATGATTTTGAATGGATGAGTATCCTTTGATTTTGAATGGATGAGTATCCCTGTCTGGGAGGATACACTCTGTAAGTTGGAAAGTGTGTCTCCAGGTGCTACAGAGTTTCTGAGATAAGCAGGGATTTACCAGTATTTATTTACTTAAGTCTTGGAGAGGCTGTGCCTGAAAATTCAGCTCCTCTTTTCCCTAAGAAAGAAGAGAGGAATGAGAGACATCCACCTGGAAGAGGTGATGATATCACAACAAATGGAAAAATGGAAAAGAGTTGTGAGAGGACCCTGGGAGTATGTTGCCACAGCAAAGGAGAGAGATCATAGCCAGGAGAGTGTGGGTAGGCAGGGGACAACTCCCCACCACCTGACACAGTCTGCATGCCCAAACTATGGGAATGCCATAAGATGACAGCAGGCTGAGCCACCAAAATAAGAAAAATTGTGGACTGGTGCTGAAGGATTCCAGACAGATCTGATCTAGGGAGTTGTTCATGCCAAGCTACTGAGCACAGAGGTGGTGATCTGTATTCTAGTTCAATTTCTCTTCTGTTTTTCCTCAAGGGAAAAATGAACCTGCCCTAGTCCTCTCCCTCTTCCCTTTCCTATCCCACTAAAAGTTTATTTACTTTCTATATTTAGTATGCTTTTTTCAAAACAAAATGCTTTCTCTAAGATATTGTTTGTGTGTATTCGTTGGTGTATAAATGTGTGTGTATATGTATGTATGTATGTATGTATATATGTATTCCCTTAGAGGAATTAAAAATATGTAAGTGGGACAGTAGTTGCTTGGGATTTGGGGACGGGGGAAACCCTCAACTCCTGGAATTATCAATTGAGAGTTCAAAATGAACTAAATGGATTTTATTTAAAGTATATAATTAGACTCCCCAAAAGTAGAGATCAAAATTAATCTGGACCATTCCTGTATTCATTTTCAAAAACGAGATAAGCAGTGACATGAGGGGGAAAGAGACTTACATAGTAGAAGCAGGGGGAAGTTTCTCTCAGAGATGGTTGCCTAAGTTAGTTCAGATGTCCCTTAGTTCTTCCCAGGCAAGTTTAAATAAATTCTTCTTCCCTATGAGGGGGAGGTACTGACTATGGGGAAAAAAATCATACTGGAAACCAGAAGGGAGAAGCTTAAAAAGTGTTCATGTTCACAAATGGGTGGGAGCCATCTACGAGGGAGAAGTTCATGGTCCTATAAAACCAGAAAATTCCAACCCCAACCATTGCTATACTAATTAAAAATTCTGTGGTCTTGGTATACTATATACATACATATTATATATATATGTACATATATACACACACTATATATATGTTACATATATACATATATAATTTCAATTTTCCTATTCTCTCAGTAAAGCTAACCACAAACTAAATCATTTTAAAAGTGAGAAAAAAAATACAGTTAGGTCCTAATTAATGTGAATAATGAATCCTATGAAGTGGTCACATGCATTTAAATTTATAATAATCAGTTATAATTATGTAAACTATGGTAATTGGTAACAATTATAATTGTAAAATATAGTAATTAGTCCATTGGGAATGTTCTTGTTCATTTGTGTCTGACTCTGCATAACCACATTTGGAGTTTTCCTGGCAAAGATACTGGAGTGGTTTGCCTTTTCCTTCTCTAGCTCATTTTACAGATGAGCAATTGAGGCATACCAGGTTAAGTGACATGTCCAGAGTTACACAGATAGGTAGGTGTCAGAGGCCAGATTTGAACTCAGGAAGATGAATTCAGGCTTGTCACCCATCCACTGTGCCACGTTGCTGACCAAATGGAAATAAACAGTGTGAATCCACATGATGCCTACTTCAAGGGATTCATGATTCACAATAAATAAGAACTATAAAAGGTGGAAAAATGTTCTCCTGCTAAGTTTTATGATTGTGATTTTTATTCCATAGTTTTTCAGTGTTGTTTGAAGCTTTATTTTTTCTTTTATTTATTTTTTAAAGTTCTAATTTATTCATTTATTTTTAGTTTTCAACACTCATTTCCATAAGATTTTGAGTTCCAAATATTCTCTCCATCTCTCCCCTCCCCCACTCCAAGACAGCATGCATTCTGATTACCCCTTCCCCCAATTTGCCCTCCCTTCTATTACACCCCCCCTTTTCTTATCCCCATCCCCTCTATTTTCTTGGAGGACAAGATAGATTTCTATACCCCGGTATATATTATTTCCCAGTTGCATGTAAAAACAATTTTTAACATCCGTTTTTAAAACTTTGAGTTCCAACTTTTCTCCCTTCCTCCCTCCCCACTCATCCCCACTGAGAAGGCAAGCAATTTGATATATGTTATACATGTGTGGCTTTGTGAAGACTTTCACAAAAGTTATGTTGTGTAAGACTAATTATATCTCCTTCCATCCTATCCTGCCCTCCATTTATTCTATTTTCTCTTTTGATCCTATCCATCCTCAAAACTGTTTACTTTTAAATATGCCCTCCTCTCATTAGCCCTCCCTTCTATCATTTCCCCCACCCCACCTCACTTATTCCCGTCTCCCCTACTTTCCTGTAATGTAAGATAGAGTTTCATAGCAAATTGAGTAAGTATGCTATTCCCTCCTTAAGCCAAATGTGATGAGAGTAAGTTTCACTTTTTCCTCTTACCTCCCCTCTCTTTCCTTCCATTGAAAAAGCTTTTTCTTGCCTCTTTTATGTGAGGGTTAATTTACCCCATTGTATTTTTCATTTCTCCTCTCAATATATTCTTCTCTCACCCCTTAATTTTATTTTTTTAAGATATCATCCCTTCCTATTCAACTCACCCTGTGCCCTCTGTCTATATGTATATATAATCTCTTCAACTGAGAAAGTTTCAAGAGTTATAAATATTATCTTTCCATGTAGGAATGTAAACAGTTCAACTTTAGTAAGTCCCTTATGATTTTTCTTTCCTGTTTACCTTTTCATGCTTCTCTTGATTCTTGTGTTTGACAATCACATTTTCCATTCAGCTCTGGTCTTTTCATCAAGAATGCTTGAAAGTCCTTTATTTCTTTGAAATATTTTTCCCCTGAAATATTATACTCAGTTTTTCTGGGTAGGTGATTCTTGGTTTTATTCCTAGTTCCTTTGACTTCTGGAATATCATATTCTAAACCCTGTGATTCCTTAATGTAGAAGCTGCTAGATCTTGTGTTATCCTGATTGTATTTTCACAATACTCAAATTATTTCTTTCTGTCTGCTTGCAATATTTTCTCCTTAACCTGGAAGCTCTGGAATTTGGCTACAATATTCCTAGGAGTTTTCCTTTTGGGATCTCTTTCAGGAGGTGATTGGTGGATTCTTTCAATATTTATTTTACCCTCTGGCTCTAGAAAATCAGGGCAGTTTTCCTTGATAATTTCTTGAAAGATGATGTCTAGGCTCTTTTTTTAGTCATTGCTTTCAGGTACTCCCATAATTTTTAAATTGTCTCTCCTGGATCTATTTTCCAGGTCAGTTGTTTTTCCAATGAGATATTTCACAAATTTTTCCTTTGGTTTTGTTTTTATAATTTCTTGATTTTTCATAACATCATTAGCTTCCATCTGCTCCATTCTACTCTTTAATGAATTATTTTCTTCAGTGAGCTTTTGAACCTCCTTTTCCATCTGGCCAATTCTGCTTTTTAGGACATTCTTCTCTTCATTGACTTTTTGGATCTCTTTTGCCATTTAGATTAGTCTATTTTTTACAGTATTATTTTCTTCAGCATTTTTAAGTCTACTTTAGCAAGGACTTGACTCTTTTTTTCATGATTTTCTTGCATCACTCTCATTTCCCAATTTTTGCTCTACTTCTCTTACTTGATTTTCAACATCCTTTCTGAGCTCTTCCATGATCTGAGACCAATTCATATTTTTCTTGGAGGCTTTGGATGGAGGAGCTTTGTCTTTATTGTCTTTTGTTTGCATGTTTTGGTCTTTCTTGTCACCAGAGTAAGAGTCTGTAGTCTGATTCATTTTTTGGCTTTTGCTCATTTCCCCAGTCATTTACTTGACTTTTGAGCTCTTTGTCGAGGTAGATCTCTGCTTCCAATGGGGGTTGGAGGTATACTGTCAGCCATTTGATTTCCTCACAATCTGTGGGCCTAGAACTCCAGAAACAGTCACTCTTTCTGCCTGTACTGCTGCTGTGGCTGCTGTGGGTTCCTTGGGCCCCTTCCTCCTCTGTCACCTTGGGGCTGGGGAAAGACCACTCCACTCTTCCATACTTGTTCCACAGACTTTTTCCACTGACCTTCTAATTTGTTTTCGGGTCTTGAATTCTGGAAACTTCCACAGGTACGAGAAATTCAGCCCTCCTAAGGCCTATTCAGGTCCCCTCTGTGCACTCGTGCCCCATTCTGGACTGTGCCCTGCCCCCTGTGTGGCATGATAGACACTTCTGGGGACCTTCTAGGGTGTTTTGGGCTGGAGATTTGCTTTACTCCATCATTCTGTAGGTTCTACAGCTCCAGAATTTGTTTAGAGACATTTTTTACAGGTATTTGACTGGGCTTGGGGATAGCACTCTAGAAAGTGTGTGCTGCCACTCTGCAATCTTGACTCCACCCCTTGAAACTTTAAATTGGAAGTAGGAAGTTTGCTATTATTTTTAGATGATTCTTCTAATGCACAACCAAAAATGAAAAGGTATGTGTGTGTGTATTCATGTGTGCATGTGTGGGTGCGTGTGTGTGTGTGGTTCATTTTTACTTTGCCAGATAAGGGCAAAAATATTAGGATATGTAAAACAAATATGCTGGTGATTTTTTTTAAAGGGCATTCCCTTTCTTAATGGGTGTAGGCTGGCAACCTTAGACTCTGCCATTGAGAAGTTTATCTTTTCTTAGTTACAGTTGTTATAGATTACTAATGAACAATCATGTCCTGGTTTTCCCTCACTTTTCTTGTGCACATGTTATCATTCTACATAGCTCATGAAGTCAAAGAAGAATGTTGACTTTCAGGGTGATAGTTTACATATGCCTGAAATTTATACTTATTTTTTCTTTGCCACAATCAAATTTGAATCATTTGAAAACAATCTTCTTTGAAACTCAGCAGGTCCTTTGGTTACATAGATGATTTTTCTGGATTTAGTATGAGATTTCCATCGAAGAAAATCTGTCTTCTCAAAAGTTACATTTTAAAAATCTACAAATTAATTTGTTTCATAAGATATCAAGTTTCTCAACTACTCATATAGTATTTGGTTAGTGGGAAAAGTTATTATCATGGGGTTTTTTTTTGGAGTATCAGCTCCTCTCTCTGCTATGCTAAATAAATGGCTGGTCAACCAGAAATAATGGCTCATCTTATGGTGCTGGAGCATCTCGATGGTTCTAGCCTCTTCCCAAAGTATTGATGGACTGAATCAAGGAATTTTTTTTACTACCCCAATCATTTGATTCCAGTGCATTAAGAAAGACCAACCAATTCAACCTATAGTTACCTTAAAAAATGACTATCCCTATGTGGACAGGTATCAGTGCATTTTGATGCAAGCTAATTTTCCCTTTTTTGTTTTTAGAGCTTTTCAGTACAAAGTTGTCTGTTGCTTTAAACCTTACATTTTTTCTTTCTTTTTAAATAGAAGTTATCACAGAAAAGATGCAAATTGTCTGACCAGAGAATTTATAGGGATCAACTAGGATACTCTGTAGATACTGTGAGAAAGGGATACAACTAATATAGGTGCAGTCATCTAGGCAATGAAGAAAGGGGAAATTTTTTATTAAATGCATACTGTGTGCCAGGCACCATGCTTGAGAAATAGTATTTCATTTCATCTTTACATCAACTCTATGAGATAGGTGCTATCATTACCCCCACTTTTACAGTTGAGGAAACTGAGGCAGACAGCAGTTAAATGACTTGTCCAGGGTTACATAGCTAGTTAGCATCTGAAGTCAGATTCGAACTTGTCTTCTCGACTTCAGGCTCAGTGCTCTAGCCACTGTACCACTTAGCATAACAGAACATAGCAGAAGAGTAAGACTGTTAATTCACAGTATCATGGAATCTTAGAATTGTAAACAACAGCAATTCCTATCCAAACAAGAATTTCTTCTGTGACATTTCAGCACATTATCGTCAAAGTGATAGAAAATAGCAACAGGGAATTTGCTACCTCATATGACTTTTCACATTGGATCAACTGCTATTTAAGTCATATCAAATTTGTACTGCATACAACATATTATGTCAAGTTCTGCCTTTCTATGACTTTTACCCTACTGCACCCAGCATCAGCCTGCAACCAGACTTTCCTTCCTCATTGATCACAGTTCACTGTAAGACGGACTCATCCCTTCCTTCCAGTGTTTCCAATATTTCTACTTTGACAAACAGTTCTTCTTATATGCCCAAAATAGTAGTTCATTTTCAGTTTCAATAGTTCATTTCTGAAATCTGTTTTTCTGTCTTGAAGCCCTAACCATCAATAGGCAGAGGTAAAAACCAGATACACACACACATATATGTATGTATGTATATGTGTGTATATATACATATACATATCTATTTATTTGTTTATCAGCAGTCTTCAGGTTTTTGCCCAGGACTCCATAATTACTTCCTGGGTAACTTCAGGCAAGTTAATGAAACTATCTGTGCTCTAGGTAACTTTCTAATAAGATTATAAGTTACAGAGCAGATATCACCTAGCATTGATAGTATGAGTTTTCTCACCAGGGAGTTCCCCATACTGATGAAATCACAGATCTAGTCCCTCTACCAAGCACAACAAATCCATATGTTGGCCATTTCTATACTTATACTTCTCATTCTGCACCTCTAGTCCATCACATTTAGGAGACTCTTATGCCCTACCAAAATAGCCAGAAAACCAACAATATTTGGAAGTCTCCTGTTCTAGGGAGGTAATGTAGAGAAGAAAGAATTCTGAACTTAGGTCACAACCAGAACTCAGATATCTGGGTTTTAGTCAAGGTTCAGCAGCAAGAGTACTACAAAGTAGCTGTGTGAACTCAGCCCTCAGTTTCCTCATCTGTATAATGGGGATTGAACTAGATCATTTCTCAGATCCCTTGTAGCTCTAACATTCAATGGTTCTTGACAAGATCTCAATGTCCAATACAAATAGCTCTTGAGTTCTGCATAGGGAGGCCCTGTGTCTCTTCATTCATTCTCTCCCTGTGCCAACTTTCCAAGTACAGTGGAGTTGAATCTTAGAGTAGGTTAGGTTTCTAAAGTCTACCCACAGTAAAAAATGGATAGTCAAAATTACCCTTTTAAATTTGTTAATTTTCCAATAAAGTATACTATAGTGTCTTTAAACAGTTGTATCTGGAAAGGGGAAAATGTTTTTTTTTAAAAAGTCTCGGTCAACTAGCAGAAAGCTCTAAGATGGTTTCTATAGAAACCATTGGATGCAAATTTTGTTTTTTCATGAACCAAGATAAGTTATTAATCAGTCAGAAGGTGGGAACCAGAGCTTAGAAATGAAAACAGTTAAAGATTCAGCTAACAGGAAAACTTTTATAGGCAAAAAATCTTTCAAGAAAGTTTCACACATAATGATAGCTAACATTTAGAATATAATAGTTAATATATATTAATATATAATTTATAATATAATAGCATTTATTTAGGGTTTGAAAAGCACTTTACATATATTTTTTTTATTTGATCCTTATTTTATATTCAGTGGGCTCATTGAGTATAATGGGTAAACCGCCAGTTTTACTTAAATTCTCTCATTCTTTCTTTTTATTATATTTATATTTTATTTATATTTGTTCCCTTACATTTGAATTTGTATCCATTAATGCAGGTATGATGGAACTCTACTGTATAAACTTTTGGCTATTGGGATATTAGTATAATGTCCATTATTTGGGCATCTATTCACTCTGAGCATGTGCTTACCTCCTCCTAACTTTTCCTCCTTTTCATCTCTCATCCTCTTTTTCTTCCCCTCCAATGACCAAACTGGGAGATGGTGGAAAGTGGGATATAACTGCAGCTGAGGCAGTGCTAGCTCCTTACACCCCAATGGCCCTACCCTTTCTCCCTTTCATTTGTCTTTCATTTATTGGATTTAGAGTCATTCCATTTTTTTTCAATCTGGTCATTTTCTTTTCCTCCCTCTTTTGTCCCCTTCTCTCTTTCCCCTGCGTCAGCCCAGCTCTTAGTTAATACCACAGAACCGTCACGTTAGAATCAAAGGATCATAAGATCATAGACACAAAGTCAGAAGGGACCTCAGTCATCATTCTGTGTAACCTAGGTTTGTAAAATATAGTTAAATTTTTTTAAAACTTTGGGATGAGTTAGTCATTTTCTTTTTTGTGTTTTGTAAGATCAGTAAGGATTATATTGTTAAGTCTTTGGACACATCTGAAAAAGGAAAAGAATAGTTAAGAGGCAGTGGAGAATAATGAGAAGTGATGACTATGGAGTCAAGATTCTGGATTCAGATTCTGACTCAGTTTACTACCTGTGTGAGCCTGGTTAAGTCAACAACTTTTCTTTGTCTCATTTTTCTCACCTTTAAAATGAGATGTTTGTAATATCTAATTATTATCATCCTTTCCAGCACTGATTTTGGTTCTATGAATAGCAAGAACAAAATGGTCTTAGTATCCAGAAGAATAAAATACTATGATATGACTGTATTGAGGTCTGATTTACCTGAAGAAAAAGTCCTTCTACAATTATAGATCTAGGACAGCTTGGTGGTGCTGAAGTGGATAGAGTACTAGGTCTGGAGTCAAGAAGACTCATCTTCTTGAGTTTAAATCTGGCTTCACTAGCTGTGTGACCCTGGACAAGTCACTTAACCCTGTTTGCCTCAGTTTCCTCATCTGTAAAATGAGTTGGAGAATGAAATGACAAAATCACTCCATATCTTTGCCAAGAAAGCCCCAAATGGGGTCATGCAGAGCTAAACTCAACTGAAATGACTGAACAAGATGACAAGAGTCATCTGAGTATGGCTAGAAAATCTACTGTGGAGGGAACCACTACTTCCTGAGATAATCCCTCTTCTTTATAGCTTTATTAGGAAGTTTTTCCTTTATTTTAAACCAGAGTCAGACTATCACTCATTCATTGACTATTTTATTAACAGAATACTATTTCTTAAAAGTTTGTTAATGGAAAAATGAGGGAAAGATGGAGAATAAAGTGACCTGGGTTCTAGACCAAGATGTCCCATTGATCATTCAACTGTGTGACCTTTGACAAGTCCCCTAACTTTATTTTGGCTTTAGTTTTCTCATCTATAAAATAAGAGCCTTTCAAGGGTCCTTTATGTGAGTCAGTGTTGTGCAATGGAGAATTACAATTCAATTCATCAAACATTTTCTTAGTGACTATTGTATGTAAAACATGCTAGACACAGATGAAAAAAATAATCTTCAAGGCACTTATATTCTATTGGTGAGGAATATGACACTAACTTATATAAGTGAATATAAAATAATGTAAGGAGGGAGAAAATGTTAATGGGGGGGTCAGATAAGTTTTATAGGGGAAGTGGTATTTGAGCTGAGCCTTAAATGAAAGTAAGACTTCTTAAAGATAGAGATGAGGAAAGAGTGCATTTCAATCATTTATTCAATAAACAGTTATTAAGCATCTACTAATTGCCAGGCATTGTGTTAAGTGCTAAAAATAAAAAAAGGCACAAAAACAGTCCCTGCTCTCAAAGACTCCCCCAATCTAATGGACAGTCATGGTAGTGAGGGGAGTGGCTTGTACAAATGCAGTTTCATGTGCAATCATTTTTTATTTCTACTGTGTCATGGAAGTGTTTATTTTATTTCATGAATTAAAAATAAAATAAAATTTAAAAAAAGAGACAAAGAAAAAAATTCCAAATGAGTGAAGGAAATGTGTCTAGGTGTCACAGTGGATAGAGTGTTGGACCTGGAGTCTGAATGGCCTGAATTGAAATCTGGCCTCAAACATATATTGGCTGTGTGACCCTGAGCAAGCCAATTAACTTCTATCTGCCTTGGTTTTATCATCTGTAAAATGGGGAGTATAATAACAGCCCCTATCTCCCAGTGTTGTTGTGAGGATAATATAGGGCATTTATTTTAAAATTAGATACTTATAAAGAGCTCTGCAAATGTTAAAACACTTTATTAGAGTAAGAAAGCAGCGTAGATACTAGTAGGGCACTTTGGATGAAATGTGTAGAGTATAGAAAAGGAAGTTATATGAAATAAGGCTGAAAACGGTAGGTCAAAGCCAGATTGTACCAGGTATTTTATTCTAGAGGAACCACTTGACATTTCTGTTTAGGGGAGCATTTTGGTCAGACTTTGGCCTTAGGAGGATTATTCTGAAAAAAAGAATGTAAGATGAGAGATGGATTCAGAGGCGTACAGGACAAGGATGGAGTCAGGAGGTCAGGATTCACATTCCATCTCAGAGTTTTGTGACCATGAGTCAATCACTTAACTTCTCCGAGCCTCCATTTCCTCATCTGCAGAGAGAAGAAATAGGGATCATAAAACTTGCATTTCCTAACCCACAGATGTTGTGAGGAAAGCAATTTGTAAACTTGAAATCCCTCTTTATATGAGAGCTATAGCCATTGGTTCTGTGACTATTTAGAACTATTAAAAACCTGGTCATTTCTTACCCTGGAGTATAAGACACATTTCTATGAAGAAAGCCTCATCAAATTCAAACTCAGTTTTAGCCACAGTCTTCTATGTTGCTAGTTTCATCATCTTCAAGATCATAGAATATCAAAATGATTCTCTACAATAATAACAACATATATATTATGTGATATCTTTTTTTGAGAGCTCAAAGCACTCTGTGCACTTTAATTAAACCTCCTAATGTCTCTTGAAGCAGGCAGGGGACTAGCCACAAGATGAGTCATCTTAGAGTATCCAACATGGAAAGACTAGACTTGAAGGGTGGACTCTGAGATGACATTCACTTTTATTATTTTCGCTCCTATTCTGCCAATGAGAAAACAGGGTTATTATTCAGAGAACGATAATCAGAGGTTCTCCATTTTCATTGAGGATAGAACATATTGCAGCAGGAGGGACTCAGGTTAGATAAAAGGAAAACTTTCTGACTGGGAAATGTGTTAAAACACTGCAGTTGGTAACTGAAGGAAGCTATGTAATTCTCTCCAGGGAGATCTTTAAAAATAGTATAGGAACACTTCTGTCTTAGATAACCTCTGGTAGTCTCTCCTAGTCTTATGATTCGATATACCTCACCAGTTAAAAATGAACACAGCTATGCTTTGTTCTGTCCTGACCAGCCAACGAAAATATACAGAATGATGCCTTCCCATTTGTTTACCTGCAAAAAGGACAAGAGAAGAAAAAAACCCAAACTTTAATTTAAAAAAAAAATGGGATTCCTCTCTTAGTTTTAACTAATTAGTTCATCAGCAGATTGGATTGGCTGGGTCCCATCTCTTCTGTCTTTACTTGATAGATGAGTCATCTCTTCTCGTTGCCATGTTATGGAATTGATGAGTGTTGGCGGTACAGAAATGGACAGACTTCTAAGGATGGCAAAATCGGGAAGGCTGCAGTAGAATTGGAAATATCATTGCTTCTGGTTTCTCTGTTCTAGTGTTAGGTTCAATCTGTTGAGATTTTCAGTCACACTCTCACAAATGAGCACCTGCAGGTTCAATAGATGATCCACATTAATAAATCAATTTCCCTTTTTGGCTTGTGAGAATATATACACTAGATGAATGTTTTGGGTGAAAATATCTTCTATGCTGAGACAAGTCACCTCAGGGTTTTTTTCATGCTTCCTAAATTGTATCACAGAAGCTAACTTGTTGAGGCTAAGTTATATTTTTCCTTGGTTATACAAAATTGGATACCTTTAACTCTTCATTGTTTCTATTGACAATTTTCCCCATTATAGCATTTAATAGGATATGGAGAGGCTATTTCAACTCAGCATGAAAGTTAAACAGCTAAAGCCAAGTTATTGTTTATACTGAGGGATAGTTTCTCCACCTACTTGTCAAGCTAATTTTGGAAGATGTGTGATCAGGTGCTTTGGATACACTTTAGGAACAGATAAATGGAAAAACATAGTTTTTATGTGATTTAAGTAATCCTTCATACGGTTGTAAATAAATTTCTAGGCCCCAAATCATCAGGGAGTTTTTGCTTGGGGAAGAGATGCCTTACAACAATTTGTTGTAAGGGGAGGTTTCAGTGTCCTCACTTAAAAACTGGTTCCATGCCCCCGGTATTCATTCATTCCACAAATATCCATTAAATATTTAATGTGTACAGTGTACAGGGCAATGTGTTATAGAGGAGAGAGTTCTGGACTTGGGAATAAGGAAGATCTGGTTCAAATCTTGTCTCTGAAACTTCCTAGCTGTGTGACCTTGGGGAAGTCACTTAACCACTTTATGCCTGAAGGAACTTGCTACAGTTTATCTACAAAAATTCTAGACAGATTGGTATTTGTACAGGGAATTCCTATGCTGTCAAAATCACAGAACTTTTAATGAATTTAGGAATGCACAATTTACTTCATCAGGTGCTGAGAAGACACAAATATAAATAAAACATGGTCCCTGATGTCAAGATATTTACAAACTAGTAGATCCCTCTGTGTGTGTAGTGATGGAGACTAAAATGAAGAGGGTAGCACAGAAGGAGCTCCAAAGAAGGTGGGTGTGCTGTTCCAAAAAAGTGACATGAAGGATCGTCTCCTGAATAACTATTTTGTGCATACAAGAACTGTGAGCCGGAGATAGGGAAGATGGAAATTTATTGGCCAAATTTCAACAAAAGTATTGTAATCAGTAGACAAGATTGAAAAATAAGTAATGTAGTTTAGTATGCATAGACAATGAAAATATTAACTGTCATGTATCTAATATATGTCAAGCATTCTGTTAAGCTCTACAAATATTATCTCACTGAAGCCTCACAACAATCTTGGAAGGTTATTCCCATTTTATAGTTGAGGAAATAGAAGTAAGCAGAACTTAAGGTCACACAAGTAGGAAATTTTGTAGGGCAGATTTGAATTCAGGTCTTCCTGATTCCAAGTCTCACTCTCTACCCATTGTGCCATCCAGCTACCTTCTTCAATTTGAGTCTATGCATCTTTGAGAGGTATCTTTTATCAGTTATGACAGTCATTAAAACCAAATGTCTAAATTGAACTTAGAATCAGACCTTCAATTCACTGTATCACAAAGTCAAGATTTTCAAAATAATGAAGAATATTTAATGACATTGCTCTGACTAAAAATATCAGTGTTGATAATATTTTAGTGAAAGCAAAGAGGGTTTTGTACCATTAAAAATAAAATATCATTTCAAAATATTACTTTATTCATTTACTTTAATTTCAATTTCTGAGCAAGTTTTATAATGTACAAATTAGCAGAGAAGAATATGTATATAATTTAAAAATAGTAAATAAGTAAATATATATAGTACATATATATAGCACACATATATATATAGTAAATATATATATATATATATGTAGCTAGGTTGTAGCTAGAACAGGGAGCTGGGTCCGGAGACAGGAAGACCTGAGTTCAAACCTGGCCTCAGACACTTACTGTGTGACTCTGGGTCAATCACTTGATCTCTGTTGCACTGATTTTCCCCTCAGTTTCTTCATCTGTAAAATGGGAGTAAAAATAGCACGTACCTGTCTGGGTTGTTGTGAGGACCGAATGAAATAATTGTAAAGTATTTAGCACAGTACCTGGCACATAGCAAGCATGATTATTAGCTATATTTGCCATTTCTTTCTCCAGCTCATTTCACAGATGAGGAAACTGAGGCAAACAGGGTTAAGTGCCTTACCTAGGGTCACATAGCTAGTAATTATCTGAGCCAGCACTCTATCCGCTGTGCCGCTACACCGCTATATTATTGCTGTTTTATCATCGTTATTATATTGGAAACATTTTTTGTTGCTAAGAGCACGTGATTAAAGTAGTTTTGAGCGCTGGTGTCAAACTCAAACAGAAAAGGGGCCATACAGAAGAATCCCTGTGAGGTTTATATTGATTTAGCTTTAAAATGTAATGTTCTCTCTGTTTTATTATGTGTTTATATTTATTTTGTTAAATGTGTTCTGATTCCATTTTGATGCAGCTCTGATGGCACTCTGGCAGGCCACAGGCTGTGTGGATGACATACCTCTGATTTAGAAATCACTGTCCTAGCAAAGGATGAGGGCTCAGGGAGTAGCAGTGAAAGAGACACAGTTTTGTGTGGCTGTTTTTTTAATCATAGTAGTCAAGGTGAATGGCAAAAAGAGGTCAAAGGGTAAGGATAATGAAGCCTACTTTATCTGGGCTAGAGCACACGAATGTAAAAAGAAGATGACCGCGGTAAAAGCAAAATAAAGTAGATTCTCAGCACTTCTTGAACTGTGGGTCTCGACCCCATATGGGGAATAATTTGGTAACAGAAAAAGGTTTTTTAATGCATCATGAGCAAAAATTAATTGAAAATTAAACACATAATGAATTCAAGATGTTTCTGGCAGCACTTACCCATGTTCTGTCACACAGCTTCACTGCAGCCTCTTGGTTCTGGACACAAAGCATGCGCACTTTGCGCTGCCACACAAGACCAATGAACGCTGCCAAGACTGAAAAGAAGAGTTGCAAAAGGAAAAAGGTTAAGAAGCCCTGGATTAGAGAATGAGCTGGATAAGGGAAGAGCATCTTTAAAGTCTGATGCTGGAGTTAGGAATTTATGCAAATAAAACTGTGCCTAGCTATCTATGAGATCACTGCAAAAGATAAAGATGTAATAAGCTCTAGCATTTATTTAGCACTTGAGGTTTACCAAGCACTGGACATTTGTTGATTCATTTGATAAAGAAAGATATGTTCTGGGTCTGGGTCAGAAGGGATGAATCAGATTGGTTCAAGAAACTAAACTACAGGGACCTGGTGCAGAGATAGAGAGATAGTTGACAGATAGGTTAGATAGATTAGATAGATAGATAGATATGGGGCAATGAGGTAGTGCAGTGGATAGAGAGGTGGGTCTGGACTCTGAAAGACTCACCTTCCTGAGCTCTAATCCAGCCTCAGATACTTAGTAGCTATGTGACCCTGGGTAAGTCACTTAACCCTGCTTGCCCTCACTTTCCTCAACTGTAAAATAACCTGGAGAAAGAAATGGCAAATCACACTACTATTTCTGCCAAGAAAACTCAAAATGGAGTCATGAAGAGTTGGACACAACTGAAAAAGACTGAACTACATATATGTATATACACATACATATATACATATTACATATATACATATATCATTTGATAGTATGATATTAAAGTTAACAATTTTTACTATTAACATTATAACATGCTGTACAAACTGGTAAAGTAGAAGGTCACAGAGAAGAACAGAATGAAACAAAAACAACTCTAGCACTGTTGTATCCAGGGAATAAAGAATCCTACAGAGTTAAAATGAGGGGTTGGGGTAGAATTTCTTATGCTTGGGCTGAATCCAAAAAAAATCAAGAGTGACAGTCATGACTTCAGACAAGAAAACAGTAAAAAGAGATACTGTTGAAAAAGGAAAACAGGAAAACGCCATCATGCTTAAAGGCAATGCATATATTAAACTATCACAGAATTAAGCATGTACACCCTTATGTGCATTTTTATGGAATAATATTGAAAAGAAAAGCTAACTGAACTTCAGAAAGGCCTAGAGAGTGAGACAATAATTTTAAGTGACTTTGATATGCCTCTTGTCTTACTCAAATCTAAAAAAGATCCCAAAACATAGAATAAGAAGAAAATTTCATATCTGATTAGATGTTGGACAAACAATGATAGATGTTTGGTGATTATTTACATAGTCTAAGTACATAGAGGTATTCAATATATTGTTTACCCTAGCACAATACTATTTGTTTAGAAAAACTGATCACATTCTAAAATATGTTGCCTTCTAACATTCTTGATATTCTTCCAAAGGACTTTAGTTTTTTGTCAGATTCTATAGGGTATTTCTTTGCTTGTATAATTGACATATCATTACACATGTAATTTGGGCAGGCTGGTCATGGTTCCTCTTTTGGCATAACCCAGCCATGAATACAGAATTATCTTTCCTTTTGTTGACAATCAGTAACTTATAAGAAGGTGAATTATATTATCATTTGCAAACACACTACTTTTGTTTGACTGTTCTGGTAAACATAATTTGAAAAGAAATTTGTTTGAATGTGTATATTGGAAAGTATCTATTGTGTCAAAGCAAAATCTATCATCTATCTGTCTGTCTATCCATCATTAATGTAATGATCTATTGATCAATCTATCTATTGATTTATCTATCCTGCGTATCAATCCATCGATCCATCCATCCATCCATCCATCCATCTTTCCATCCATTTATCTATCATCTGTCTATCCTGTCTATCCATTCATCATCCATCCATCTCTCTCTTTCTCTCTATCTATCTGTCCTGTCTGTGTCTGTCTGTCTTTAAATCCTATTATCTCATAGGAGCAGAAGGTGTACATAAGAGCAGTGTAAGAGAACTCATTGAAGGCATAAATGCTGTACAATAGCACAGAGATCCCTGGTGAAGGCTCTTGGAGACCAACACCATTAAAAGCTCATAGTGGCGTGGGGGGTTACCATATCTTCCTTTCAAAGCCTAGGCCACTTTGGAGATTTTTCTTTTCCGTGCAATACACTGTGGTCATTCTTCTTGTAAATGGGTAAAAGAAATAGAATGGGGGAATATAAACTTGACAGTGGGAACCATCTCATTTTTGTATTTGTGTTTCAGAATCTGGCACAATTCCTGGCACACAGCACATGTCTAAAAACTCTTGTTGTTGGAGTGCCTGAATGGGTGCCAACCTTCTGGTCTGCTGGGGTGGGTGGGTGGGGACTTTTTAAAGTTGCTGGGTGGGGACTCCAGACAAGGGAAGTGTTAACAGTCACTTTCATGCAGACACCCTTGGCACCAGACAATATTACCAAACCATCAGGAGAGCCAACTGATTGAATTTTTTTCTTCTTCTTCTCCTCCTTCTCCTCCTCCTCCTTCTGCTTCCTTCTTCTTCTGTTTTTATTTGCTTCTCCTCCTTTTTTCCTTCTTCCTCTTCCTTATCTTCCTCTTCCTCTTCTTCCCACACATTAGGATTCGAACTCCCAGAAGGAGAACAGGGAGTAATAAAAGGGAGATTAGGGAGAGGGAGCCAGAGGAAGGAGAGGATGCCCATAAAAGAGCATGTGAGAAGAAAGCCAGACTTGCTCACTGGGCAGCTTAGTCTGTGGGGTCTATGTCACAGGGGTGGGGGATGTGTGGCCTCGAGGCCCTAGGAAGTATTAGAATGTCATGATTGGGGGCTGATTCTAAAAGACTAAGGGACTTGACATAGCTTGTTGGAAAGGATGACATTTGATGGACTAAAAGTGAGAGGAGGGGCCAACATTTCCTTTCTACCTTTGAAACAGACTTAGTGAGACCATAGGCCAATTGCCAGTCTTTTTCGTACTTTGTTGCACGTATCTCTTAAGCAGCAATAATAACGCTTTCCACATCTTTGAGGATGATAAAAAATAGGCTTTGAGGATGCTAAAAAATAGACTTATAGGGAATTCAAAGCTCTTTAAAAAACAGCATTGCATAATTGAAAATATAATTCAGGAAGGAAATGCTTTTTTTCCCTGGGATGAAGGACAAATTTTTGGACTTTTAAAATAAACTATGCTTAGGAGATGATAAAAAATATTATATACCCTCCCTTACAGCCAGATATTTCAACACACACAGACACATAAATGTACATACATATATACATACATGTAGGTATTTCTGTGTGTGTCTTGAAATATCTACCTGTATGTGTATATGTATTATGTATGCACATATGTACATATTCTGTATATATGTATATCTGTGTCTTGAAATGTCTAGCTGTATACATGTGTGTAATCCAAACACATATATGTACATATACTGCATATATGTATATCTATGTGTGTCTTGAAATGTCTGCATATATAATATATATACACTCTGTATATGTTATGTGTAGTGTGTTTGTGTGTGTAATTCAACTCCTTAGCAATTAGCCAAATCTTAATTCTAATATAAGATAATTTTAGTAGAAAGAATAGATAAGCCCTTGAAGAGATTTTTTCCTAGTGTTTCAATATTTTATAATATTTCAGTAATAGAAAGTGATTGCTTTGCAAGGTAGTAGATTTTTCCTTCTTCGAGGTCTTTAGAAAGAGTTGTGTTATATACAACAGTAAGAAAGGAGTAAAGGAAGGGAATAAGCATTTATATAGTGCCTATGTGCCATGCACTACGCTAAATGCTTTATAGATAGTATTTCAGCTGATCCTTACAACAACTCTGTGAGAAAGGTGCTTTATTATTCCCATTTCACAGGAGAGAAAAAAGAGGCAGGCAGAAGTTAAATGACTTCCCCAGGGTCATACAGTATTGCTAACTGTCTGAGGTCAGACTTAAACTCAGGTCTTCCTGATTTTAGGCTCAAAACTCTGTCACCCTGTACAACTTTGGGGGTTCCTTCATGTATAGGTTGGATTAGAAAGCCACCAAAGTCCCTCCAACTCTGAAATTCTGTCACTCAGTCTGATTACCTGATCATGGCCTTGTTTGCTCATTAAAAACATGTCTCAAATCTTGGCATATATGTGTGTGTGTGTTTGTGTATTATTCAATACAACTTTATAGAAGATTCAAAGAACCATAGAGTTCTTTCTACTGTATCTTAATTGTTGTAAGTATTAAATACAATTTTATACTAGAATTTTGTGTCTTGAAGGTAATTGGGAGTTCATCACCTCCTCATTTTTACAGATATGGAAATTAAAGTGGAAGAAGTGAGCCTTGAGGATATCTATTTAGTAAGTGGAAGAACAAGAAGAAGAACTGAAATAAAATGCGTAAGATGCTTTTTAAAACTAAAAAACTATATACATATTATTATTCTGACTACTGGGTAGCTAGGTGGCACAGTGGCTAGAGTAACTCTATCAAAGACTCATCTTCCTGAGTTCAAATCCAGTTCAGACACTTAACTAGCTGTGAGATCCTTGGCAAGTCACTTTACCCCGTTTGCCTCAGTTTTCTCATCTGTAAAATGAACTGGAGAAGGAAATGGCAAACTACTCTAATATATTCACCAAGGAAATCACAACTGGGGTCATGAAGAATCATACATGACTCAAGGACAAAAATTATGATGACTATTTACTGTTACTATTATTTTTATCCTTCTAGTTTCCTCACTCCTGTTCAGTGTACTTTCCTCTCCATCATACTAATGGTCACTAATGCATACCAAAGTGTCTCGTTCTTCTATAATACTTCTTCCATAAAGACTTCTTTTTTTCTGGAGAACTCACGTAAGGCAAGCGCTCACATGGTAATCAGAAGAAGCGTTACAAGGACACTCTCACGCTCTCTCTAAAGAATTTTGGAACTGATTGCATGACATGGGAGACACTGGCACAAGATCATCTACTATGGCGTGCCCTCATCAGAGAAGTTACTGTGCTCTATAGCAAAGCAGAATTGAAATAGCTCAAAAGAAACATGAGATGTGCAAAGTTAGAGACCGTACCCCAATTGTTCACGTGGACTCTTTATGCCCAACCTGTGGTAGAACATTCCAGGCTTGTATTGGTCCCATGAGCCATAGTCAGATACACTATAACTTGACTAACATAGTGATGTCATTTTGGTCCTCTTTGAGAATAAAGGACAACAACCAACTAATCATCCATAATTACCCAACAGCAAGGAATTGTCGTCACTTTCACCATCATCATTGCTAACATTTATATAGCAATTACACAGTGCCGGGCGCCATGCTAAGCATCTTACGGTTATATCTCACTTAATCCTCACTTCAATCCTGGGATGTAGATGCTAGTGTGATCCCCATTTTACAGATGAGCAAACTGAGGCAGATTACATTTAAGTGACTTATCCAGGGTCTGAGATCGCATTTGAAATTCAGTCTTCCTGACTCCAGACCTGGCACTTTAGCCACAGCATCATGTACATAGTTTCCCAAAGTAGGCAATATCACCCCTGGGTGGCACTGAAATGATCCAGGAGGGCAGTAGGAGTCTCAGGTGTGATTGGGGGGCATTAAATAAAAATAAGGGGGTGGTGAAAGCATAAGGAAAGAAGAAAAGAAAATTTTGAAAAACCATTTGGACATGTTTCATCTGCTTGTAACAGAGACAGAGTTACAGTGATTACATTGTTTTCCAAATAAACACACAAAATGCAAATTTTAGCTGATCAGTGGTCAAGTCTGCAGAAAGGTATTGACAAGTAAATGTTGGTAGGCAAGGGTGTCATTCATTGTCGGGAAGTCCAGCACTCATTGGCAGGAATATATGCATCTAATGACTCATTTACAATGTAATACTATATGATTATATGACACAATACTGCATCATCAAAATTTCAATGCAGGAAACAAATTTATAACAAATTATTAAATTAAGATGCGTCATTTTAAAAAATTTCATTTTTTCGAAAGGACACAAATTTCAAAAAAAATTAAAGAAAGTAGATTTCCAGGGTAGGGAGGGGCACTGGGTAATGCATTTTAAAGGGATCAGGTAAGTTTGGGAACCTCTGACCATGTAGCTGCAACATTCGCTCATCAAATATGTATTTTTTTGCGCCTACCACATGCAAAGGTTCAGTGAGGTAGTTTCAGAGGCTTTATGACACAGTTCTTAATTTCACGCAGCTTTATTGTCCGAGAGCTGCAATATCAGTAATTGGGCTAAAGAAACAACTCCAAAAATCAAGGGAGTATGAGTTCTAATCCCAGCTCCGCTCTTGCCTGGGTGACATGAGACAAGTAGACTAATTGTACTGTGCTTTGGTTCCCCAAACTTTAAAAACAGGTACAGTAATACTGACTCATAGGGTTGTTACAAGAAGTGGCAATAAAAATGGTCATAAAGTACGGAGCATATATGAGTGCTGTAGAAAGGCTTAATAATAAAAAAGTAACTTGGCTGGCTGAGCTATATTTAGAAGAAGAAGTTATAGCCATTTCTGGTCATAATTAGGAGTACAGTGCTACCTATGGCAGGCTTCTGATTGCTACACAAGCTAATGAAGCTCCTCTGTTGTTGCAGACTTTTCTTGAGCCGTCACAATTAATAGTATTTTCTAATATGTCTTTATTTTTAACTGAGCAATGTATCAACAGAGATGAAATTGGACTGTGAAGAGTGCCATTTTTCTCTAAAACAAGACATTCATTTAAAAAAAATTATATTTTAAAGATTTTGTGTTGCCTTTTGTTTTTTTTACACCAAAATCATTTCCCAGTAATTCCTCACCCCATCCCCCACAACACACAAACGTTGAACCCTCCTTTGTGACACAGACAAACAGGTAAGCAAAGTTGGCTAACAAAAAGTCCACATCTGCTATTGTATGCAACGTTTTGTTCCTATAGTTCCCCACCTCTCTAAAAAGAGGAAAGAAATCAGGAACAGGTGAGTCTAAATTCCACTGCTGATGCTTACTCCCTGTGTGACCATGGGCAAGTCACTTAATTTTTTTGAAGCCTCAGTTTCCTCATCTGTAAAATGAGGTAGTTGGGCTATATGACCTCTGAAGTACCCTTCTGGCTGGAGAGCTATGAACCTCTGAACTACAAGGTACCCCAGTGAAAACTTAAAACCACACTAAGAATTTTGGGATACTTTTATAATCTTTTGAGACCTGAGGCTTTCACTTTTTTAGGTAAACAGATTGAAATGGCACCAATTCAATTTATAATCCAATGAGAAATGATTACTAAATACATATGGTAATAACTGACATTAATCTCCTTAAATTTTGCAAAGTGCTTTATTTACATTGTCTTATCTAAGCCTCATAATATCTCTGTGAAGATGGATCTATGGGTATTATGATGTACATTTGATACATGAGAAAATTGAGTCTCAGAGAAGTTAAGTGATTTGCCCAGCGTTCCACAGAACTCAAATCCAGGTCTTTCTGACTGCAGCAATAGCACACACTCTACCAGTTTCTACTGACTCAAATCTAAAGTAAAATTCTAAATATTGAATTCCCTTTAGAACTAACATACATAAGTCCTTCTGTTCATATTTAATCATTAGTAGCTAAAATTGCCTGACTGGTCCAGTGAAGTTACCTGACTTAAAGTGACCCTCTTAATAAACCAATCCATCAGGTAAAATCCTCTCCTTAGAGCCCAAAGGGACTCTGAGAGAACCTTGCCCTGAGGAAGGTAAATACTATTTTCATCACACAGATAAAACAACTGAAGTACATAGGGGTGATCCTTCTATCTTGGTCTTTCAATTTCTCAACCAACCTCCATCCTTAACCATGTTAGACTCACTTATCACATGAAATTGACATGAAGTCAGGAATTTCCCCACTGACCATAGGATCATAGACTTAGAAAGTAGAAAAGACCAAAAGGTCATTTAATCCACTGTTGCCCTATCCGCTTCATTCGTTTCAGTGGTGTGCAACCTTTTGTGTCCCCATTTGAGGTTTTGTTCACAAACATGCTGGAGTGGTTTGCCATTTCTTTCTCCATTCATTTTACAGATAAGGAAATTGAGGCAAACAGGGTTAAGTGACTTGCCCAGGGTCACACAACTAGTAAGTATCTGAGGCCAGACTTGAACTCAGGAAGATGGCTTTCTGACCCCAGGCCCAGCACTCGATTCACTGTACCATGTAGTTGGCATATAGTAGGAGTTTAATAAATGTTTATTGACTACAAAATGTATATTAAGCACCTAGTATGTGCAAGGCATTTTGCTTGACAATGACAAAAATGTAATAGTCCCTGTCCTCTAAGACTCTGTATTCTATCAGAATTTAATAGAATTAAGTAACTTACCTATGGGCAGGTAGGTGGTACAATGGATAGAGTGCTGGTCCTGGAATCAGGAAGGCTTTATCTGCCTGAGTTCAAATCTAGCCTTAGACACTTATTAGCTGTATGACCCCGGGCAAGTCACTTAACCCTGTGTGCCTCAGTTTCCTCATCTGTAAAATGAGTTGGAGGAAGAAATGGCGAACTACTCAAGAAAATTCCAGATGGAATCATGGAGAGTCAGATGTGACTGAGCAACAATAACAAAAAGTTATCTGGAAAACATTATGGCATAGTGGCTAGAGACTGAAGCATGAGAAGACCGCAGACTCAGAAGAAAATACTAGCTGTGTGACCCTGGCGAATTCACTTTACCTCTTATTGCCCCAGGCAACTTATTAAGATCCATTTCAGAGTAGGCACTGATTCATACTGTTAGACAGTTTCCTCATCTGCAGCTCCACATACCAATGAAATCACGTCTAGTTTGGTTTTATCACAGCCGATAATTTCTAAAGGAGGACCTGACCAAAGCATCCTGCCTCCTAGTTCAATAAGGTCTTCCTGTCTTTCAATCACCCTCACTGTATGTACTTGCAGACGCCAGGACTTCAGAGTTGGAAGTAGCTGGGCAGGAGGGTCTTTTCTTAAAGTGATCTTGGGTCACCATTTTCATTTTTGGATTCCACATCTCTGCCTCAAATTTAACAAGCACTGCTTTCTGTGTTAATTACTTTTTAATGGAAATACCATTTGCATTCAAATGAGCTCTTCGTTTCCACATCACGAGTATGCATGGAAGTTATTGTGTCGTTATAATCTCATGCTATAATGGCTTCATAATGCAAGTCTCTGCGGAGTTGAATTAGTTCTTTCCTATGGTAATCGCACATCACTATAATATCATAATCACATAAGCACAGTCCCCACACGCTTCCACTGCAATCATTTTGACATGGTAAGAGCATTTTCATAGTATTAGCATAGATTCTCTGGAGAAATCATCTCATTGTCACAGCATTACTGTATAAGATTAATTGCACTCGAGGTTGATACTGTTGTGAATGAAAGCATCGGAAAATGTTCAACACCTACCTAGCCTGTCTGCCTTTCATCTCTCAAAGAGACATTCACAAATAAAGGTGTACCAATACCCCCTTCACCAGAGCATGTGATCCTCACGAGAAGCTGTTTCTCTCACTCAAGAGTTATAAAACATGAGTAAATTAGATCAGTCACAGAACATAGGGGTATACAAAAAAATGGTTACTCCTTCAGAAAGCTTACAATCTACTTGGGTAATCAAAATTTATAAGCTCAAGACAAGTGAACATAAATTCATCCTGTCTTTGGGCACAGAATAAATAGGACAAAAAAGTGTGTAAATACTCTGGGGAATTCAGGAGCTAGAGGTGGGTAATTAAAGGAAGGTATCGTAAAGGACATGGATTTCTTGCATAAATGTTCTATAATTAATTATTTAGAAAATTCATTAAGCACAGCACTTCATTTGGCACCAATGGCTATGTCAGCAGAGAGCAGATTTTGGCAGATTCTACCAAGCTGGAAAGATTTTGAATATGGACTTGGTGACAGCCTGCTGTCTGTTGTCCAAGGACTAGCCTTGTCAAGTACATCAAGGCTCATCACCAAAAAGTTGGCTACCAGGTAATGAATTTTTATTTGCCCATAACAGTGAACGAAGGACGAAAGTATAACAATCAAAATGCTTAAAAAGCATAAAACAAACATTAGTTGTATATACAGAGTATCAGTTAGTAGGGGACCGTCCTATCCCCTGCTTTACACTCAAGTGCTCAGAAAACTTGGTGCAGTAGAAGGAATACTTATTTGGAGAACATGGGTTTAAATCATGATTGTTCTCCTATGTGGTACTGGGCACCTGGCCTCTCTGAGTCTCCGTTTCCTTATCTGAAAAAAAGAAAGGGTTGGACTAGGTCACTAAAGTCACTTCTAGCTCTAAATCACGGATCTTCTTGGAAAAGTTGGGGTCATCTGAAGTGACCAACAATCACTCTATACCATTTAAACCAACAGCCTAAGTCAGGTGAGAATACCTCTGTTGAAGCAATCATCAAGTAAAGGCATGAAAACAGGTGAAACAAGTCTTTAGTCAGTTTGGAAGGAGCGAAAACCATTGGATGGAATTAAATGATGGAAAAAAGAAAGTTTATTGGGATAGGCTAAAAAGACGTACTGAGAGCTCATTGGTCTTGTATGAAATAGTAAGCCATTGTAGATTCCCACATTTGGGTGGTAGAATCGCCCAGATGTTGGAGTAAATCGGACAGGACTGGCTGGGGAATGGTTTGAGGGAAGAGAAGAGTTTTGACTTCCCAACTCCTTTTACCAGAGGATGATTTTGTGGAACTTTGAAGGTCAGAGATTTTGGACTTCCCATGAGTTTTCTAACAGCATCTCAAGGATAGCAATGACTGATAGCAGTGTCTGCACTGGGAAGGAAGGGGGAGGGGAAGGAAATTGTGCTAAGTGTTTTACAGATATCTCATTTGATCTCTCCTTCTCTCTCTCTTTCTCTCCCTCTCTCATTTCCTTTTCTCTCTCTCTCTCCCTTTCCATCCCTCTCCTTTTATTGCCTTTCTTCTTCCCTGTCCTCCCCCTTCCTTCTGTTTCCCCCTTCCTCTCTCTGTCTCCTCCCCTTCCTTCCCATACTGGGTTTCCCTATGTCATCCAGGCTGCAAATAGAGTACCCACCCATGGACCCAATCCCATTACAGACTGGCATAGCAGTTTTGATCTGCTCCAATTCCAAATGGGGTGGTTTCTCCTCTCTCTCGGCTGCTTGGTTATCCCTTGCTCCCCAGGCTCAGCATTTTGGTGCCAGCCTTAGTGGAGCCACTCAATTGTAGCTCTCTAGTGTAGCTCAGAATTCTGGCGCTCAAGAGATCCTCAAGATCTCAAGAGAGCCTCCATCTCCCCACGAGTGATGGCATTATAGGAAATCCCACCACACCTGGTAATCAATGCTTGTCAACTGATTTCTTGAGTAATGATAAGAAAAGGGAAGACAGTCAGAAATGCCTGGATAGGGAGGGGTTAATGGGGATAGCCCTTGCTCATAGGAGGAATAGTGGAAAGGAGTTAGACTATCCAAGGAAGACATGAGAAGGAAGGCTTCTTGTGGCTTCTCTTAGTTCTCATCCCCTCACCTCTCCCTTGAAGAAAAGTCAGAGGAGACCTGTGTTTTTTGTTATTACAACCCTGAAATAGCCAGGCTCCAATTAAGTCCTTGTTATTTGGACACCATGCTAGAATACAGCCTTTATAAGTATCCTCTTAGATTTTCTAGTTTAAGTCACAACGCAAAACCTTATGTTTAAGCAAAGATAAATCTCATAGCCCATGGGGAGGAGAAGAGAATTTCCTACACCTGAGGTAACTTTCATTTCCCTGATACTTCCCTGGGACAATTATCCCTAACTTTCACATGATCATACTTTTCTCTGGGAATAATTATCAATTATTTTTTAAAAATGAGTCATATTGTACCCAGATTTAAATCTGACTTTTACTTTGTTTAGGTGATTGGGAAGTGGGGAGGAAAGAAGAGATTAAACAACTATGAAAAAGATTTGAGACATGCCTTCCGGGAGAGCAGATGGCAACCTTTCCTGTACTATTGAATACCTGCAAGCACTCCTAGTTTGGGTAAATCACACCATTCTGAAGTGTAATGAGATATAATGGCTGCTTATCTTCCTTTCTGAACATTGAATGAAAATAACTTAGAAACTTCTTTCATAGTTCCAATCCCTTTTCTATAAAACAGGCAATATCGCTCCTTTCAATCGTTTAATTGGAACACAATAAAGATAAGACATTCCCTCTAAGTGCAGAGAGTTGCTTTTAGAACAGGGCAGGAAGTAGTACCCCTATTATATAAACAGTACAAACTGTTCTGTCTTCAGTGGTTATTCTTAATTTTTCAGGTATAATGGTCTGTGATCTTTGGTGTCAAGAATTTCCTGGTCCTCCCATTGGGTTCTTTGCAAAATTAAATTCCTCGTTACTGAATTTGTTTAATTGTCAGGATCACTTAAGTGTAGACTCTTCTATAACAAATTGAGATTAATGGGTATTATTTATTTCATTTAGTCTTGGTAGGTTTTATTATCATTAGCTAGACCACCAAATGCAGTCACAAATTGGAAACTAAGACCTTGGAATATTGGCGTTTATTAGTATTCACCATAATTCTATCTTTTATGTAAAGTATATGTTGAATTCACTTAGGAAAACCTTAGTCTTCTACCCTTTCTTCAGTTGTTTTCTAGATGGAAAGATGTCCTGATAATATTTCATAAGTTAATTATTTAATAGAGTAAGTGATTGTTAACATAGAGACCATGAACTTTAAAAAATATTTTTGATGACTATTTCAATAGAATTTGTTTCCTTTGCAATCCTATATATTTTATTTTGGATTTTTTAAAACATGTTTCTGAGGAAGGGTTCATAGGCTTCATCAGACTGTTATATAAGAGTACATGACAAAAAAAGCTTATGAAACCTTGTAAAAGAAAGTTCAGGGCATAGTTACACAGTGTATATGATACACTGTAGGTATTTACCCAATATCTGTTTGATGAGTCAATGTACCTTACATGAACAGTCATTATCAACTTTTCATTAATTACCAACATTTAGATCATCAAGCTTAAAGGATAACAAAGTATTTTACAAATACTATCTTACCTAATCCTTACAACAGCCCTGGGAGGTAGGTGTTATTACAGGAATACCTTGCCTCATTGCCCTTCACAGATATTCCTTTCTCACACCCCACCCTACTCCCCAAATACAAATTGAAGGTTTGTGGCAACCATGCATTGAGCAAATCTATCCGCAGTATTTTCCTAACAGCACGTGCTCACGTCATGTCTCTGTGTCTCATTTTGGTAATTCTTGCAATATTTTAAACTTCTTCATTATTATTCTATCTGTTATGGTGATCTGTGATCAGTGATCTTGGATGATTACTATTATAACTATTATTAATGTTTTGGGGTGCCATGAATCGTGCCCATATAAGATGGTGAATGTGATGGATAAATGTTATGCGTATTCCGACTCCTCCACCAACTGGCTGTTCCACCCATCTCTTTCCCTCTTCTCCAGCCTCATTATTCCCTGAGACACAATGATATTGAAGAATATTACATAAACTTAGTTGATAAAGCAGCAGCGGGGCTTGAGAGGGTTGACCCCAATTTTGAAAGTACCCTTGGTAAAATGCTATCAAATAGCTTACATGCTACAGAAAAAAAAAACTTTCATAAAAAGAAAAGTCAATTGATGTGGCAAACTTTATTGTTGTCTCTTTAAGAAATTATCATAACCGTGCCTGCCCTCAGTAACCACCTCCCTCAACAGTCAGCAGTCCTCCAAATTGAGTCAAGACTCTCCCCCACAGAGAAGATTATGATTTGTTGAAGGCTTAGTTGATGGTTAGCATTTTTTAGTGATAAAGTAGTTTCAAATGAAGGTATGTGGGTTTTTTTTTTTTTAGATATAATGCTATGGCACATTTAATAGATTACAGTCTAGTGTAAGCATAACTTTTATATGCACTGGGAAATCAAAAAATTCATGCGACTTGCTCTCTATTGTGATATTTACCTTATTATAGTGGTCTGAAACTGAACACACAATATCTCTGAAGTATGCCTGTTGTATCACCATTTTACAGTTGAGGAAACTGAGGCATGCAGGGGTTAAGTGATTTGTCCAGGGTTACATAGCGAGTATGTGTCTGAGGCTGAAGCAGGATTTGGGTGTTCCCAATTCCTAGCCTAGCACGCTATCCACTGATCTACCTGCTGCCCCAAGGAAGAGATGCTAGACCTGCACTAACTACAGATGTTTCAGACAGCTGATGTATATGAATATGGAGGATAGAAAGGTCTTGAATGACCCTCTGTTGCTATTAATTCGCTTTCTTTTGGTGGCAATGAGATCTCTACACACAAATGGGTAAGATAGAAGGAAAACAAGACAGAGCATTGCTATTTTTTTTTTTTTTTTTTAGGAAAGTGAAACATTACTGAAAAAAATACTAATGACTACTTCAACTGTTCTTCCTACACCGGAGAATTTTAATTTATTCTTTTCCAGATTTTCCATTTTTGCTGAAGTGTAGTACCTATTTCAAAGTGTTATGGGGATCAAATGATATAACACACCTAAAGCACTTTGTAACTCGTCAGGTGATATATGGAGATGTAAGTTATTATTTCTTTTACAAATAGTAAATCTCTAAACTGCATGCATAGAAAATGTATTTTGAAAATTGTTTGGAGGCACTTAATCTACTCATTTGATAAACACTGATCTATTGCATGTTTTTAACCTGAAATCCATGAATTTTTTTATATTCTGATAACTACATATCAATAAAATATATTAACATATTTGTGAAACTTTTTTTGGAGTTTTATGGGATTTCCATAAGCAACATAAAGGTGCATTACATGATGCAAATTTAATCAAAAAAGTTTTCCTTCAATTCATACTAATTCAAAAGTAAAAATGAACCAAGGAAAAATGGCTTGGATGTTTTGTTATGGATTATAGGCATAACATAAATACCCTCAGTTCTCATAAGACTCTGACTAAGCCTTGTCAAAAAGGAAAGATGTCCTGAAATTAATCCTTTTGACTCCTCTGGAACTTTAATAAATAGCACAGGCTCCAAAGAGTGCAGATCAAGCCAAAAATTAGATTGCTTTCAATACAGTTATAAGTCTGAGATTCAGTAGACTAAGAGAGAATCTAGAATTAGTGACAGTTTGAAAACATCAGAGGAATAAACTTTTAAGCTCAGAACATCTGGCTTGGAATATATATGGACACAAAATTATTGCTGGGCAGTAAATAGTCAACTAGGGGACATAGTGGAGTATTGGATGTTACAGTAAGGAAAACCTGAATTCAAATCCTGCCCCAGCCATTTACTAGCTGAGTGATCTCAACAAGGTCACTTAACCCAGATCAGCTTCAGTTTCCTTTTCTGTAAAATGGGTTCAATAATAGCTACCTCACTAGGTTGTTATAAGGTTCAAATGACCTAATGCATGTAAACCTCTTTGTAAACAAAGCTTAAAGAGACCTGAGTAAATGCTAGTTATTAAAATTTGTTAATATATTATGTATTTTATATACTAAAATGATATTTTGTTCATAATGAGCCAAGATACTTTTGTTTTGCTTTTAATGGGTTTTCCATCAATATCAGTGATGGAAAGATGCCCTTTCCATATTGTATAATGCAAAAATTAAAGCCCTAATTACCAAGTTAATAGTATTTATATGATGCTTTTGAATCTTCCAAGCAGATATTTTTATCCCCATTTTACAGATGAGGAAAATGACGTTTAGGAGTTATGTGACTTGCCCAATTGTCACACTGCTAGGCTGGGGCAGAAATCAGCTTTAATGCCAAGTCTAGCACTGTTAGCTACTGCACTCCATTCAGTGTAAGAATGCTTTCTGGGGGGACAGAGTGGTATAAAAGGAAGGATGTTGGATCTGTACAGAGAGAATCTTGGTTCATATTGAGCCTTGCTGCCTGCTATCCACGAGGACCTGCAAAGCCCCCGAAATTCCACTTCCTCATCAGTAAATAGCTTAGTATGACCTACACTAGTGATATCAAACTGGAATAGAAATGGGGGTGGAGTGCCAGGGGCACTCATCCCCAATAAGAATCCTGCAGGCAGCATATTGACTTAGTATTAGAATGAAATGTTATCTTTGTTTCGTTGAATTTTGGAAATGGAGCTTGTTCAGTGGTTTTCAGTCATATCCACCTCTTTGTGACCACATTTAGGGTTTTACCCCAAATGGTATCATAAAGAGGTGGGCACAACTGGAAATAACGGAGCAAAAAAATTTGCATTTTTATTTATTTATCCATTTATTTATGTTTATATATTTGTTTTAATTTTTATATTTTGTTAAATATTTCCCAATTACATTTTAATTTGGTTGGGAGTGTTGTAGGCAATGACTTTGACACCTTTCGCCTATAAAGTCCCTTCCAGCTTTAAATTGATGAGCCTACAAATTGTGAAACGTAGCAAGATGAGATGTGGAATTATATTGCCATTCTCCTACAATGGACACAATTTAACAGTAACAGGAAGCTGAGACTCTTCCATTTTTACTATTGAGTTGCCTCCTAAAATGATACACAATATGGAGCAGTGGAAAGAGGAGCTGCTTTAAATCCAGACTCAGTGACTTATCTGTGTGACCTTGGACAAGACTCTTCTCTTGGGGTCTTAGCTCCCTTAGCAAGAAAATGACAGGCATTAGGTGACATGATCCCTAAACTCCCTGCCAGTTTTAAATCCTGGGATATGTACTGACAAAAATGAGAGGCACAGGCTAGTCACATCCATGGCCTCCATCCCCTATTTTCTGTTTTTACTGCTGAAACAGAATGAGCTCAATGAAATAAATAAATGGGGGGAGGGGTGTAGTTGGTAGAGGAAAAGCTTGCAGTTAATGTCCATAACCAGCAAGGGGTTCTAGCAGGTCCCTGGTGGAGGGCTTAGAGAGTTATCAAAAAGGGCCTCAAGCCATAGAGCCAATCTTTAATCCCCTTGGGTAGTCCCAGATTTGTGCCAAGACAAGTCCAGCAGAACCCTGAAAGGGTTGGCAAAGAAACTACAGCTCAATACTACCTTTGGGGGAATAATTTTGTTGCGAGTATTTAATGAAAATATCAAAAGCACAATCTTCCTTTTCTCATATACATATATACACACATATACACACAATGTATATACATATATACACATTTTTATACATGCATATATATACATACGAACACACACATGCTATCTATACAATATGTCATACATATATGTCATGTGTGCATATATGTACCATATTATATATGCATGTATTATAGATATAGATGAATATACAGATGGTGTGTATATGTCCATATATAATATACACATGTATGTGTTCTATAGTAGAGCTAGTTCAAGTGTGATAAATCTTTGCCAGGTTGGTCAGTCTCTATGTCATTTCTCAAGGCACTTCCTCACACTGTCTCTCAATACACAAAATAAATACAAAGGATTGTTAGGTGAGGTTTAGACAGGAAAGCCTTCATGTAGGAGGTGGCATCTCAGCTGAGCTTGGATAAGAATTAGGTCTTTCTGAGCCCAAGACCAGTCCTCCATCCCCTACAATGGGCTGCAATTTACTTGAATAAATGCTTTCATAAATGCAAATGATTACATTCTGAAAAAGCAGACTATGAAAAGGGACCAAGAAAGCATGACTTAGCTGTGCCAGCGGACTGTAAATTATAGAGAACAACATTATTAACCACAATATTTACCAGCATTCTATTCTAAATACTGTAAAACAGTAAATAATTATCCAATTAAGCTGTTGCAAGATAAGCAGTTATTATTCTATATTTTGTAGAAGGAGATGGTAATTACCATTTCAACAGTCTTGGTAAAAAGCTGGCTAAATGCTTGGCTATATACAACTTAGAAAAACAACCTCTGTAAATATGAGAGGATGAAGAAAAAAATGCTGATAAGGAAGAGTTCCATGGATCATAGAGCGAATGAAGAACTAGGAAGCATGGACTGTGAAAAGTGACAATTGGAATTTAATATGCAGAGATGCAAAGTGGGAAAAAATGGCAGGTCATCTTTACAAGAAAAAAGTCTTTTTTTAAAAAGTGTTACAGATCAGCTCTTTGGTTCTCAATTACCCTAAGTCATCACAACAATACTGAATTCAGTAGCAGTTATGTCAAAGTGTCCAAACAATTTTGCCCTCCACGTGTATTGGGGGAAAAAAATCTCCCGCTGTCCAAAGGATTTAACATCATCACACTACTCATCAGACTAAAAGGAGATGAAAACTCTGAACCCTAGCCTGGAGGGAGTCTGTTTTTTTTTTTGTTGTTGTTTTCTTTTTTACTGTCAGTTTCCCCTAGGAGTCAACATGATTTTGCCCAACGCAGAGAAGCAGAGCTTGCCTCATTGCATTCCTGTTTAAGTCACAGAAAAAGAATGAATATCATATCCCCAGGACCCTGAGATACCCACCCAGATACCCAGGAAAGTGAATTTTAAACCATCCTTTGCTAGTTACCATATAAAAAACTGCAATGAGCATGTATAACTGCCCTCAAACATTCCTTGAAGACTAAAATTGTATTTGAAAAGCAGTTATTCAAAAATATCTGACATGAATAACCTCTTAATAACTCATCTGTGAGTCCCCATCTACATTGGTTGACTTGGTAAAGGGGAAAACAGCACCGTCATTGGGAGTCTAAAAATAAAATCCCAAGCCCTAATTCTTGTTCATTCCTGGGTACTGAGTCTTTCTTTCTCCCATTCATTAACATTGTCTACTCTTTCAAAAGATTATTAAACAATAGAGTGCCTTCATTGCCATCTCTGGTTAAAATATGGAAGGAGAAGGCTCTGACGGCAATATGCTAGGAAATACTGCACTCGCTGAACCACCAACTGCAAAGGGAACATTAACAGCAGCTGGCATCCACAGACAGCCTTCCATCCAAAGGCTCCAAAGTGTTTGACCAAGCAATGAAAACTACATGGCAATCTCAAGATGGTTACTCTCTTGTTGAAACAGAGTCATTCTGTAGTTTGAGAAAAGGGGCTCTAAATAGGGATGCCTAGTGGAGAGACTCACCTTACCTAGCTGGGCATATAAAGAGATTATACTAGCCAGACGCTTGGAATGAGTCTCCCATCCTTAAGTTATGTGGTATCATTTGGGGATGACCATCAACAAGACATTTTGATATATGCTGTCATAGGATTACTGATTTTGAATTACCAGGAACCTCAAGGTTATCTGTTCCACCTCCTTCATATTACAGGTGAGGAAATAGCCCAGAAAAGTTGTGGCATGCCCAAGGTCTATTAGATAGGCAAGCTGGGATTTGAACTTGAGCCCTTTGACTTCGGATTCAATATTTCAAGTGACCATGTTGCAATGAGCAATTTATTTTCATATTTTATCAGCAATAAAAAAGGCAATGTATGGGACTCATAGTTAGAAAAATCTGGATTCAGAACATCTCTGACAATTGTTGTATATGTACACATTCTTCCTTGATAACTATTTTTGAGGGCAGGATTTTTTGCTTTGTGTCTCTGGCACCTGCATAGGGCCTAACACATAGTAAGTAGTTGATAAATGCTTCTTCATTGACTACCAGCTGTTACCACCCAACAATTGTATACCTTTAAGCAATTTCCCAAGACTTCTCTTTGATGTCATTAAAGATTTTGGAAAGATTTTCCACCAGGAGTTTTCCACAATGATATAATGATAGGTTTTTTTAAAATTAGTCTTGAATTTGAGATTTATCTCCTCTAAAGTCCTACTCTGCTGATGCCTTGTGGTGTACTGGTAAGCCTGAGGTCTCAAAAGCCATGCCAATGGAGTACAAGATTTGGGCAGTGCCTATCAAGTGCCAAGGTTTTTATGTACCAGCCTGGTGAGAAATTGCACCTACCATCTATGTCCCTTCCTACTTAAAGTCGAAGAGGATCATCTCTTGAAGGTTGGATAATAAATCATAGAATTTCATGCTGATAGGGACTTTAGAGATGGTCAAATTCAATCCCTTTATTTTAAGGATCTGGGATCAGATGTCAAGAAACTTGCCTAAGGTCACATAGATGGTGACATAGTTAGGATTTGAACCTAGGCCTTCTTGATTCCAAGACCAGCACTCTACAACACTAAGTGAAGAAACTTTGGAAGGTACAAGTACTCATCATGATAATCTACTAAGGCACAGAAGGGTTGTCATCACAGAAGGAATGGCCTACTCACCCAGAAAAAAATTGCAGATTACTGATATTTTGCAGGGTTGGCAAAGCAGATATGATTGGCATTAGACTAAAAAGAATTGAGTGGAGAACAGAAGGAACCTTTATCGGTTCCTTACAAGAACAAGGCAATTGTAAAGCAGCCTCAAGTTTTATGGGACTTCTGAATATTTACTCATTAGCTATACCAAACATCCCTGCATCAAACCTGCTGAATGCTTGAACATGTAGAGCTTAACAGATCTTTAGAGGGATAATCAACCAGTTACTCTAATAACTTTTTCAGTTACCAAAGCAAAGGTGAATGCTTTCCTAAAGTCTTGATAAAGGTCAGCAGTTCTGAATCTAATATTCTCTCCTTGAGGCTGAGTCCAGTAGGTCAGACTAAATAATTGAATGCTATCAATATTATAATAAAATCAAAAATAGGTTAGCTAGCACTTGACAGTTTCAAAGAATTTCCATATACATGAACTTATCTGAGTTTTCTCACAAGCCCTGAATAACAACCATTAAAGTTTAGTTATAACAATGACCCTGCTGCTCTCAGAGGCAGGCCCATTAGCATGAAGCTCAGATTCTCTCCTGTGTTGTCTAGTAAGATCTGAGGCAGACTGGGAGTCCACAGGCCTATGCTTTGGCCCTAGTTTGGTTAATAATTAGCTTTAGGATTATAAGCAAGTCACTATCTCTCTGTCCCTCAGTTTACACTTCTTCAAGGTGAGGGGATTGAACTGATTATCTCAAAGACCCTTTTGAGCTTCCATGTTTCATGACATGCCAAGTCTACTGTTGGACTGGGCTAGTGGTGTATGTGGAGGGAGGAAGGGAGAGACAGAGAGAGAGAAGAACCCATGGGCAACCTCCATGTTGTATGGTTACTTCTAGTTGTTGAGAGAACTAGAGGAAAATCTCAATCATGTTGGGTATGCCCCTTGGGGTGAATTTATGGAAGATCAGTGAGGAGAGTCCAATGGGTCTCATAGGTGGGCTGTGATGTGCATCTTACAGGGAATATCTTTGAGTATGACTGTATAGTTTTTCTTACCTGTTGACCTACTGATCCCTATCTTAGTATCTAATAATAACATCTGTATTGGATTGTACTACATTCAATTTTGATTCACTTTCTCTTGCTGCCCTGGATGGAAGAGGATACCTTAGGAGAGCTCAGTGTTTTGTCCCACCATCTTTCATATGATTTACACCTAGATCCATCTTCATAATCCTACAGTCCTATTGTTAAATGGGACAAAAGTATCCTTAAATCATCATAAGATTTAGAATTGATGACAACTTGACAGATCATAGAGTCTGGTTCCCTCATTTCACAAATGGGGAAATTAAGGCTCAGAAGTTGAGTGGGTTTCTTAGTCATACAGGTAGTAATCAAGGAGAGACTGGTTTGGAAGCTAAATCTTCTGACTTCAAGTTCAAAGGCTTCTTGCCACTTCCTATAAAAAACAGGGGCCTGTTTCTTTTCAAAGATTCTCTACAATTTTAGAATTAGAAAGGACCTTAGAGATTCCTCCCCACTCCTCCATTTTACAACATCCTTTTAAATTTTATAGATGAGAATATGGAAACCTACAAAGGCTAAATGACTTCCAATTAAAACTGGGACTATAACTCAGATCTCCTGACTCCTAATCCAATGCTCTTTAAAAGGAGAGATAAACTTGTTTACCTCAATTAGGGGTAGCCAGGTGGCAAAGTGAATGGAGTATTTAGCTTGGAATCAGGAAGACTCATCTTCCCCAGTTCAAATTCAGCCTCAGATACTCACTAGCTGTGTGACCCTGGGCAAGTCACTTAAACCTGTTTGTCTCAGTTTCCTCATTTGTAAAATGAGATGGAGAAGGAAATGGCAAACAACTTCAAGTACCTTTGCCAAGAAAACCCCAAATGGGGTCACAATGAGTCAGACACGACTGAATAACAAAATTACCTAAATTAAAATGAGATTCTGGAAGGGAGGCAAGGCCATGTCCTAGGATTTTTTTTTTCCTTTCCCAGCTATCATTGTGTGTGACAGCAGAGATCCAGTCGGTCCTTCTAGAGAGAAGAATGAGTGTTTTTCATCTTCCTCCTTCCCAGAGGTGTTTCAAAGTTTGAAACAAGCAAGTGTTTCTTTAGATCTAAAAGTCTCATCCCCTCTCTCCTCCATTTTTCCTGAGCCTGAAGTACCTTTCCAGTTGTTCCCACACGTGACACAGCTGTAAACACCTTCCCGGTGCTGAGACAAGAGATGCCAGCGACTCTGCGATGAGCTTTTCTAAATGAAAACAGGCTGATAGAGCAGTGAAAATTCAAAGAAAGTTCCGGGGACTTTAGAGACCTCAGAGCAAGTGGGCGGGAGCTCCCCGCACCAGGCATAGCTCCCACCGTGGGATGTGAGCAGGCAGGACCTGCTTCTCCAAGGCCATCCTCCTGCCCACTCTGAGCCTCGTCACCAGCTAGCTTCACCAGACAGCAGGCATGGCTTTGTGGGACGTTTTGGAGTTGGCAGGGGTGCGACAGTAGCCTGCTTCCAGGCCAGTGCCCCCTGGAAAGCTCACGCCCCCGGATCATTACTGCGCTTGGTTGCCCACCTCTCCACAGTCGCCTCCCTCCACATGGAGCCTCGGTGAGAGACCCCGGATGGAGAGAACGATTGCAAGCAGGTCTCTGCAGTTTCCCCACGGCCCCGGGATGTCCTCCGGCCCGTACCCAGGCTGGCTCCTGCTCTGCCCCAGAGTGCGACCTGCAATGCCCGTCCCAGTGCGTACGCCCTCCAGCTGCTTGCTCTGCAGGCGCTGGCACAGCCCGGGTCTTTTCCAGAGCAGGAGTCAGGGCCACTAGGGGCGGAGGGCAGCCTGGCCTTTCCCGGCCCAGACCCCAGGCACCCGCCCTGGTCTTCGGGCGGTGCTTTGGCACTTACTCGGCCCCGCCTTGCTGGAGAAGACTGAGGGAACATCCCTTTCCCCGCCCAGCAATAGTAACCGCCACTGTGACCCTGGCCTTGGCATTTGCCCTGCGGGTCACTCTAGCTTTCCTGGGTCAAATTTTTTCATATGCCTTCTAACTATGGCAAAGAAAATGGGACCCTTTATGGGCCCTGCCCTTGTGGACACCTTGATTAAAACGGACCAAGTTTTGCTTTGCTTTGGTAACTGATTGTTTCTTTAAAAATCTTCAAGCATTCAGTGGGTTTTGACGTAAGGATACTTGGAATTAATGAGGTTTAGTTTGGAAATAACTTTGGCTCGCTTTTTGGAAGGGGGAAACAAAGCTCAATTCCCTGCTATCTTCTGTTGGAAACCCCTGAACAGCTATGCCCATTTCTCAGGACACAGTTCAGGTCCTCCTGAGCACAGGAGTAGTTCCTACGTGGTGACCTACGGTGATCTCTGTCGTTTACTTGGCCCAAGGTTCTTTCCTCCTTCACAGGGAACGAAGGCTCTCAGTACTTCAACCCTACCCCGAGGCACTTCCCCAGCAGCGGTGGGGTGCAGAAAAAGTGAAAACGTACTCGGAGTACAAACAACAAACGTTAAGAAGGTATGCAGCACGCAGCTTTAATCCCAAACACATGCAAAACACCTGCTCATTAGCTACTTTTCATTTCACCTCGGGTGAGTTCAGCCCAATCCACTCCAAGAGACACGTTTTTCTTTTGGGTGGTTTTTCTCTCTGTGGAAAATACTTTTCCTCTTGGCTAGTTGGTTTCTTGGTTATTACTTAACTATGTATATATTCTATAACTCTGATACTCCTTGGAGGCTGGGAGGGTTTCATTTTTGTCATTAAATCCCAATGTTTAGCACAATGCCTGGAACATAATAGGCACTTAATAAATGTGTCTTGATTGGTTGCATGAAGAATGTTCATCATGAGCTTAGTATAGTACAAAAATAGTCAAAATAAATATAATAATAAATAAAATCAAAGTGTGTTTCATGAATACCTGTAGTGTTGTTAATAATAGCCTGATCCCCATAGAAGAACCTCTGGGAAAACAGAACAACCTTTCACACCTATGGACAAGAGTGAGTTTAGACCAGAGGAAAAGCTAGGTTTAGGTTCATTCCTGAAAGGTTCTATATGAAGGCTAGACCCTGATGTTCAGTTCCAACATTGAGTTCTAGTTCAAACCAGAGTGAGTAGTCAATATCCTTGAGGTTTTGAACTGAATATCTTTAAGGTTGAACTGAGTGATTCTAGGGACCTTTAACCTTCTATGGCTTAATATGAATCAACCCAAGCCCCACTTTTATAGCTGCAGAAACTATTAGCCAGAAAAATTCAGTGACTTGCCCCCACTAGTTTGATTCATTTTCAATCAACACACATGTATCATTGAGCATCTGTGTTACCTTCAATACCATTCTAGGTACTGGATTGGTATACGTCATAGTAGAAATAGGATTAGATTTGTAATCATCAAAGTACCTGAATTTGAACAGACTCTGCTACTCTGGGATGTGTCTTAGCTTGGCTAATTGATAATCTTTGTGTCTCTGTATTAGTTTCCTTTTCTATAAAATGATAAAAATGGTTTCATCAGGCCCTATTAATGAGTTCCTTCTTTTTTTAGTTCCCAGAATGTCCCTTTATTTTGTTTTTATTTTTAACTTATTTATTTTAAGTTTTCCATGTTCATTTCCGCAGAATTTTGAGTTCTAAATTTTCTCCCCATCACTCCCCTCCCCCCACCCCAAAGTGCCGAGCATTCTAATTACCTCTGCCACCAATCTGCCCTCCCTTCTATCATCCCTCCCTTCCCTTATCCCCATCTTCTCTTTTATCCTGTAGGGTAAGATAAATTTCTATAGCCTGTTACCTGTATTTCTTGTTTCCCAGTTGTATGCAAGAACAATACTCAACAGTTGTTCCTAAAACTTTGAGTTCCAACTCCTCCTCCTTCCTCCGTCCCCACCCATCCCTATTGGGAAGGTAAGCAATTCAGTATAGGCTATATATGTGTAGTTTTGCAAATGATTTCCACAATAGTCATGTTGTGTAAGACTAGCTATATTTCCCTCCATCCTATCCTGTCCCCCATTTCTTCTGTTCTCTCTTTTGACCTTGTCCTGCCCAAGAGCATTGACAACTAATCGCTCCCTCCTCCCATTGTCCTCCCTTCCATCATCCTCCCCACCCTGCTTATCCCCTTCTCCACCACTTTCCTATATTGTAAGATAGGTTTTCATACAAAAATAAGTGTGCATTTTATTCCTTCCTTGAGTCAAATGATGAGAGTAAGCTTCATGTTTTCCCTCTCTCCTCCCCTCTTTCCCCTCCATTGAAAAGTCCATTACTTGCCTCTTTTATGAGAGATAATTTGCCCCATTCCATTTCTCCCCTTCTCCTCCCAATATATTTCTGTCTCACTGCTTAATTTCATTATTTTAAGATATGATCCCTTCCTATTCAACTTCCTGTGCTGTGTGTGTGTGTGTTTGTGTGTATAATCCCACCAACTACCCAGATACTGAAAAAAGTTTCAAGAGTTACAAATATTGTCTTTCCATGTAGGAATGTAAACAGTTCAACTTTAGTAAGTCCCTTATGATTTCTCTTTGCTGTTTACCTTTTCATGCTTCTCTTGATTCTTGTGTTTGAAAATCAAATTTTGTTTTCAGCTCTGTCTTTTCATCAAGAATGCTAGAAAGTCCTCTATTTCATTGAAAGACCATTTCCCCCCTGAAGTATTATACTCAGTTTTGTTGGGTAGATGATTCTTGGTTTTAGTCCTAGTTCTTTTGACTTCTGGAATATAATATTCCATGCCCTTTGATTCCTTAATGTAAAAGCTGCTAGATCTTGTGTTATCCTGATTGTATTTCCACAATACTTGAATTGTTTCTTTCTAGCTGCTTGCAATATTTTCTCCTTGACCTGGTAACTCTGGAATTTGGCTACAATGTTCCTAGGAGTTTCTCTTTTTGGATCTCTTTCAGGGGGTGACTAGTGGATTCTTTCAATATTTATTTTGCCCTCTGGTTCTAGAATGTCAGGGCAGTTTTCCTTGATAATTTCATGAAAGATGATGACTAGGCTCTTTTTTTGATCGTGGCTTTCAGGTAGTCCCATAATTTTTAAATTGTCTCTCCTGAATCTATTTACCAGGTCAGTTGTTTTTCCAGTGAGATATTTCACATTATCTTCCATTTTTTCATTCTTTTCGTTTTGTTTGGTGATTTCTTGGTTTCTCAGAAAGTCATTAGCCTCTATCTGTTCCATTCTAATGTTTAAACAACTATTTTCTTCAGTGAGCTTTTGAACCTCCTTTTCCATTTGGCATTCTTCTCCTCATTGGCTTTTTGAACCTCTTTTGCCAATTGAGTTAGCTTATTTTTCAAGGTGTTATTTTCTTCAGCATTTTTTTGGGTCTCCTTTAGCAAGTTGTTCACTCACTTTTCGTGATTTCCTTGCATCTCTCTCATTTCTCTTCCCAATTTTTCCTCCACATCTCTTACTTGATTTTGAAAATCCTGTTTGAGCTCTTCCATTGTCTGAGACTGTTGAATATTTATTTGGGATGTTTGGGATACAGAAGCCTTCACTTTTATGTCTTTCCCTGATGATAAGCATTGTTCTTCCTCATCTGAAAGGATGGGAGAAGATACCTGTTCACTAATAAAGTAACCTTCTATAGTCTTATTTTTTCCCCTTTTTTTTTGGCATTTCCCCAACAAGTTACTTGACTTTTGGGTTCTTTGTTAAGAGTAGGGTATACTCTGGGGATCTGTAAGATCTCAGTTCCTCCAAGGTAGCACAATCAAGTATGTACACTGGTCTGGGAGCAACAAGAAACTTTTGTGCCCAGAATCTGTGAGTAGTAGTTTCCTCTCCACAACCACTTGGCCTCCAGTTCCACCAAGTCATCACTTGGGGGCTGAGATTCAGATAAAATTCCCCCAGGGACTTTAGGTGGGGGCAGGGCTACCATTCAGTGTGAGATAAGGATCAGCTGCACTTCCCCCAGGTGCATTAGATGGGGGCAGGGCTGCCACACAGGGCTGAGGTGAGGATCAGCTGTTCATTTCCCCCTGTGGGTCTGCCAACCATCTCTACTGTTGCTGAGGATTCTGCCCCTGACGCCTACTCAGATCCTCCTCCCTGCTATGTGCTGTGTGGCCAAGGCTGGGCTGGGCTCTGCTCCATGCCTGGTGTGACAGACCTTTCCCGTTGGCCTTTCACGTCACCTTGGGCTGGAAATCTCCACTCCGTTGTTCTGTGGCTTCTGCTGCTCTAGAATTTGTTGAGAGTCTTTCTTTACAGGTATTTTATGGGCTGTGGGGGAGGAACTAGTGTATGTGCATCTTTTTACTCCACCATCTTGGCTGTGCCCCTGTTCAAGGGTTCTTAAACACACTGTGTGTGTGTGTGTGTATGTCTGTGTCTGTGATGAATGCCTTTGGCAGTCTGCTGAAGCTCATAGACTCTTCTTCAGAGTTATGTTTTTAAATGCATAAGATAAAATACATGAGAATGCAAAGGAAGCCAATACTATTGAAATTCGGTTATCAAATTTTTAAAAAGTTGATAACCTCTGACTAAGATGATCTCCAAGGCAGCTTCCAGCTTTAGATTCTCTGAACTTCTGTAGGATAACATAGGATATTTAATTAATATTCTTAATTCTGAGAGAGCTGAAGAGATAGTGGAAGAGGGAGGAAGTCCGGCAAATGCTGTCTGAAAGGAGGTGATGTGAGAAAAAAATGATAATATAACAGTGGTAGTAGTGGTATGTTTTGAAATAAATTTGGACAAATCACACTTCTGGTTCAATATTTCAAAGGCTCTGTGAGGTCTTTGATGTTGTTAGGTCCTCCAATGATTTAGATCAGTTGGTGCCACTTAGTGGTCCTCAGACCCCTTGAGGGTTCGCAATAATGGTCCAAAAGGTTCCTGCTAAAAATTCTTTAATGATACAATAAGTAGTAAATAATTGGAGGATGTTATGAGTAGTTGATTATATTGCCTAAGAGATCCATAACATATTTTGTGTTGTTGATGAAAGGTGTACATGGAACAACACCAACAAAAAAAAAGAAAAAAACCCCAAAACACTGGGAACCAATGATTCATCGGTGTCTTCTTGTTTTCTTTTCCTATGTGATTCTTGCTCATTTCCTTTCCTAAATGAAATATTCTAGAACCATTTTTCCAGATCTTTTAACACTTAGTGTGGGCCCTACTGCCTTCCAAAGGCCACAATATTCATCTGTTATGCCTCACTCATTGCCAGCCAACCCATCTCCTTTTTTGATCCATCTCCTTGATAGCTTTCACTCCTTTTCTCACATGCGAGTTATTGCTGACAAATGCTGCAGATCTATATGAATACACATCTATATCCATGTATATGTATATGGACATATGTATATATGTGCGTATGCATACATCCATGTCCATATATTTTTGTATATATCCATTGCCCCTGGGGTCCAAATTTCCAAATAAATGAATTCTTGCTGTTCAAACTATGACATGAACTTTGATGGGTAGCCCATCGAGGTAGTTTATCCTCACAAATACCTTAGTCACTGCAGATAGACAAGGAACTGGTCCCAGAAATGAACAGAAGAAGGAGAACAGCCTGGATTATATTTTGGAAACTATGCAGCATTTCCAGCAATCCCAAGTCATTTCCTGACCAAAAAAATAGCCCATTTAATGCTAGTATTATTCTGGTGATGCTTTATGGCCGAGAATCACAGAATGCCACAATTTTCAAAGAACAATTTATGAAAGAAGTAAATCACAATAGGAAGAAAGTATGCGAGGAGACAAAGAATGATAACTAATATCCTTAAGAAGTTATCGAGAAAGAGGTATGTGAAACCCAGAAATGTATATATCCCTATGCCCTGAAGCAAAGGTTAATGGAAGAGGGATGGAGAAAAACTAGGAAAATATAGATCTAAAAGGTTCATAAAGTTCATAAAGATAGTAGAAAGGAAGAGATTAGTTCATTGGAAAGGAGATAGAGGGGATAAAAGTAGAGCCAGACATATTACTAGGAATGATGAGAACTCATGCTGGGGTTGTATAATGAAGAGATGGTTAGAGGTAGGCTTCTAGGCAGATATCTGTCTGTGCTGGGTAAGGCCTTCATTACCCATGTAGCACCTGGGAAACCAGATGAATGTGAAGTCTGACAACGGTTGTTAAGGAGAGACCTAAAAGTCTATTATTTATAATGTGTATTTTACTCTGTTCATGCTGCTAGGTATCAAATTATGCACATTGCCTACGTTAAGAAATGACCATTTTTTTTTAACAGAAGATACTGAATTCTTTGCTGCTCAGGTTGTATGTAGCTGTGCTGTTAGATGTTTGTTGGATTTCATTAGGTGGACCTATATTTCTACAGTCCTTAGTTTTACTCTTTAAAAAGGAATAGTTAAAATGCAACTACTTTCAGTCCTTTTTTCTGTTTGAAAAACACAGTTGCAAGGGAATTTCAAGCAGGTCATATTAATATGCAGCAATTTTATTGAAAGAACTTTATCAGACTGCTGTGAACAGGTGTGTTCATTGCCTCCTCTAAGTCAACATACAGCAAAACTAATGAGAGGCAATTACGGTAGAGCTTTGTTGTTGGATAGCGTGTTGGGCCTGAAGCCAGGAAAAATCATCTTCCTGGTTTCAAATCTGGCCTCAGACACTTGTGACCCTGGCTGAGTCACTTAACCCTTCCTGCTTCAGTTCCTCATCTGTAAAATAATCCGGAGAAGGAAATGGCAGACTTTTCCTTTATTTTTGCAAGGAAACCCCAAATGGGTTACAAAGAGTTGTACCTGACTGAAAAAATGACTGGAAATTGTTGTTCGGTCCCGTTCAACTCTTTGTGTATGCCAATGTGGTCCATGGGTTTTCTTGGCAAAGGTGCTGGAATGGCTTGCATTTCCTTCTTCAGTAGATTAAGGCAAAGGCAAGTTAAGTGACTTGTCCAGCATCTCACAGATACTGAGTGTCCGAGGCTGGATTTGAACTCAGGTCTTTCTGACTCCAGATCAGGCATTATCCATTGAGTTATGTAGCTGCCTTTAAGGTAGAGCATAGAGGTCAACCTTGTATTCTTGGGGTCACATGCTAGTTATATGACCCTGTGTAAATCCCTTGATCTCTATGTTCTCTAGGAAACTGTATAACTAGAAAGTTAGAGAGATGCAACAACACGACAAACACATAGAAGATAAACTCATAGTCTCAATGAGAAAACAGACAAACAAAAACCAGGAAGCTAGATGGTTCAGTAGACCTGGAGTCAGAAAGACCTGAGTTCAAATTCGGCTTCAGAGACTTACTGCTTATGTGACCCTGAGCAAAGTTACTTCACCTTAAGTCTGCCTCAGTTTTGTCATACCTATGTTGGGAATGATAATAGCATCTATATTCCATGAATTTTCTGAAGATAAAATAAAACTAGCTATTGTTAAATATGATAGCTAATTGCATTTAGATATTTACTGGGTTTTCATTAATAATCAATTGTGAGTTAAGTAAGAAAAATCACCAGTCCCTCAAAGCTCTTTTTAAAAACTTTTCTGAAGCAGTACAAAACATACAAGGTCAGCACAAGCCCAGCAAATGTTGTTTTGGGTCCTGGAGCAGACAGATGAGTGGTAACTCTTTGCCAGACTAATTGAAAATGGCCTTTTAATAAAATTCCTTCTGTTTGAAATATGAAAATCTGCTGTAAGGTCTGGTGTCAAAACTTTATTCTCGGGCATATTTTATGCCTTGAGTAGTCTGGATTGGAAAGAATGTTGTGGTTTGGAATATCAATATAATCTCACCTATTTGTGATGAAATAGTGGAGTGAAAATTACATTATTAAGAAACCAAAGGTTTCTGAATCAATTCCTCAGTTAAAGGTTAGTTCAAATAGTCTCTCATTTTCTCAGAACCTGGCTTTCATTTTCACAGTGTCTTTGATTCTACACCTCTACTAAGAGACACTAAATTGGCAGGTAGAGTAAAATCAAAACCCCAAATCCAGAAGCCCTCACTGTTCAGGTTCAACCTTTGGAAATCATCCCATTTTTCCATAATCAAAACTCATCTTTTAGAACCTCAACCAAAAATAGCTTGAAGAAGATCCATTAGATAGTAATTGAGGCATTATTAGTTAGAGTTCATACTGGTAGCATGGGAATAATGAGAATTCAATGAACAGCATTGCTTTTTTGGTCACTAATTTGTAACTAGAAGGAAGCTGAAATTTATAATGGTGCTGTCTTAGTCTTGAGTTTTGATAGGTGAGGGTGATGATATTCCTATCATTTCGAGAAAATCAGTTGGATCTTACCTTCACAGCCATTTTGAGAATTTTAATGACTTGAGATAAGTACCTTCAACATATATTTGTCTATTCAATCCCTATTCTCTATCCCTCAGAGAATGCAATTTACAAGTCAAGATGCTTTATTATTTCATGGAGAAGCAAAGGAAAACAACACATCCCATTTTCTACAAGCCAAGAATGAAAACACCTAATCCACCAAATTGAACTGATCTTTAAATGAAGGAAATTCTTTATAAGTGAGTTGTTATTACCCTTTGTAGATGTGTTATACTTTTCTCTCTGAAATATTTTGGCCTTCGAAGACTGTTGCTGGTCAATCTGTGCAGATTTGGCAGAATATAAAAGACAGTCTGGCACTCTACAGAGCCTTAAAGCAATTTATAATTGGTAGGTTCTGGTGATAATTGCAAGGTAACCTTTTAGAAACCAGAATCATGTATTAAGTTACATTACCTTTAATAAGGCTTCTTTTAAATGGTTCTCTTGCTTCAAACCAATGGGTACCCTTTGGTATTTGGAACCATGAAAGCAGCCCTCAAATCATAACATGAAAATAATACAAGAAGTAATTAAGACAAATTCAGCTTAACAGGAGGGAGAACCTGTTATTATAGTAACTACTTTGGGTCTTTTAAATGTCAGTACCCTAGATCAAAGACCTGTATCCTCACCCTAGTTGTGGTTCTGGTATATGGCCTAGAATAACATTAGGTAAATTTGAGTAGCTCTTTGAAAATAACTTGAGATAACCATTAACAATTAGCATTAGATTTGTAAGTTTCCAGTGCTATCACATAAATGTAAGAGAAACTCCTTGTCATGCAATAGTTTTATTATTGATCTATGATAAATAGGTATAAGTGCTTGATTTTTTTTTTAAACTAGTAAAAAACTTGCATCAGAAAACTATTCATCAGCTGCAGGCATAAGCATGTGTATCTGTGAAGTATACCAAATGGTAGTTTTCTCAGTGTTGAAAAACAGTACAATGTGGACTGGTACCAAACAGAAAAGGAATGCTTTGAATTTGTAATTGAAAAATGGGATTTTCTCTCCCCCCTCCTTTTTTACATGGAAAATGAAATCATGGGCATTTGTTCTTGTTTTTCATTTTTATGCATCATTTTCTGCTCCTAAAATCCTACTCTAATACCTTTTTGTGCCTTGGAAGTGCTCCTGACTTCTTAAAGGCTATGGCAAAAGCGTGAGCCGTACTAGGTCATGTTCAGATGGAAAGACTTCCATTTAAATACTTTCCATTTAAAATGAAAAGACTAGACTGAAAGATGGGCTATATGTTCACCTTCTGGGACTATTCTAAACTTTGCAAAGCTCATCACCACTGATTGAGTGTTAGGTGACAATTTTTTTCCCCTCAACATGGAAAATTTTGAAATGATTTTTATTAAGGCATAGAGATGTTTGGTCTACTCTGTTATAAGGCTTATCCCTGATAATGGTATAAGATCATTGAACTCTTGAAGTGGATGGAACTGAGGTAGTATGGTTCAGTGGAAAGAACCCTAGACTTGGAGCCAGGAGACTCATGTTCAGCTTTCAGCTCTGCTGCTTACTGGTTCCCTGCTAAGTAAGTCCCTTAATTTCTTCAAAAATCAGTTTCCTTGAATGTAAAATAAAAATAGGCAACAATAATACTTGGGCAGAGAAGTCTAATGGTTGAAAAGAGAACCTATTTCTCTTTTTTAAAAGTTCAATGTATATGAAGTGAGTGAATGGCCAGTCCTTAGAGTATGGCAGTGACCCCTACCTGGTATCAAAGACCCATATACGGTAGAGTCCTGGCAAGCCTACTTATGGGGTTGTATAATGGAGGTATTCTTGCTCCATCCACCCTCTCTCCCACTTGAGAGCATGTGCAGGTACCCTTTGACTCTTTCCCTTTGGTTTACTGTGTGATAGTGAGAAACCTTTTACTTGACTGCTGGGTTGGAACTGATTGTGCATAGGAAAGTTCCAATTAGCATCTCTCACTCTTTCCTGATGGCTTTCAAGGAAGAAGACCTGCTATAAGTTGACCTTTAAGGGGAAGGGCAATGGCTTCAGCTACTTTGTTTCCCTATTTGGCTGCCATGTGTCTCTGAATGCATGACATCTCTATTTTTGGTATATTTTTTCTTTCTTGATTTTAGGTCAAAGAGAGGACCCAAGATGGTTGGTAATATTTCATTAAAGTCAACTAAGTTCCCACCAGCAACTATGGCCCCATGGCATCAGTATCCATTTCTTGTGAGCAGTCTTTGAGGAGGGATTTTCTTGACCTGCTCAGCTAAGCAGGAGAGTGACTGGTCCATTATCTATGCTATGACCAGAAGTTAACTTGGTGGGGACTCCTCAAAAAAAGAAATGAACCTTCAGGTCCAGGAAGTACACCTGTTTCTGGTTGAAAGAATATTTTGTAGTAACTACTTTCAGTTTGAGTCTACCCTCCTTCAGATTGAGTAGAAGTATAGAGGAGAGTATTGACTTCCCTTTTGGGGGGATGTTGTTGACTTTCTTCCTTGTTCTACCTTCTGAGCAAATATTCCTTCCTAAAAGGTAATATATTGGGACTACCAAGCAATAGTATTAGCACCCTCAACCTTTCAGGATGACCTCTAAAACTGAGGGCAAGAGTAGGCAGGCCCCAATCTGGGAACCCAACCTACCACTGCAAGAGAGGTTCTGGGAGAGTCAGCTCTGAGTGAAGACTATGTATAAAATTATCCCTTTGAGTTTGTTGAGGGACTTGTCATAGGGAGATGGGGGGAGAGAATAGACTATGCTTTCAGTATCAGGAATCCTTTGTGTCATGTGAGTATTTGGACATCAACAAAACAGAGTGGAGGATAGGATGGGGAGTTCTGGTAAATGGAAGGTGTAAGACTGATAGCTATCTTAAGTTAAATCAGTCAGTGGTCAGATTCAGAGAAGTTAGCAAAGAGGATAATTATTATAAAAGAATTGTGGGTTCATACCTGGAAGAGACTTTAGAAATCATATAATCCAGCCTCCTATTTATACACCTGAGGAAATTGAAGCCAGGAGAGATTAGGTGGCCCTCATGAGAGTACCAGGATTTGAGCTTAACTCTTGAGTGGGTATATAAATAAGTCAAAGTAGATAGGGGCCAGAAGCAATGGAGGTACCTATCTTTGTCCTTCTGATTCTCTGGTATTAGAGTATGGGCCAGCCAAATTAATAAAGAAATCCTTAGATTATTGTTGTATTTGTCCTTAGTTGCTGAAGAAGACCATGACATCAGAGAAATGATGACATGACTTGCACTTGACTTTATTTTGAGTGAGGGCTGTGCAGGTCACCAGCCTCACTTCTCCTCCAGAGCCATCTGAATCCAGTGACCAGATATTCCTCAGGATGACTGGATATAGGGCAGGGATAGAGGAAGAATAGATAACAATAAGTATACTGGGATGAAGAGAATGGAGGTGCAAGAATCTGTTTCTTTTGGGAGAAAGAGTTTGGAGAACAGATTTTTTTTTGTTCTGCTCTATTTTCAGGTGTGTATGTGATTGTATGTGTGTTTATTATGGATGCTCACAGTAGATCAGCTAAGGCAGAAGAACAGATAGATAAGGTCTAGAGTCTGAGGATTTCAGTTTATAGGAATTAAGAACACAGATGAGAAGCCTGGGTAATAGAATCAAGGATCCTGATAAAAGGTCTGAGTACCAGGTTTCAGGAACCTTAACTAATAACAAAGAATTAAGCAATAGGGATGCCAAGATGTATCCGAGGGATCTGCATCAACCAAGGGCTTGGAATCATTTGCTGTAAGAATTATGTTCCATCCCTATTTGCCTTCACTTGCAGAATCAAGTCATTTCACACTAAAACTAGTTCTGATAATGAGAATAAGGCACTTAAGACCATTCAGTCAGTACTAGGACAGTTCTGATGCATTAATAACTATCCATTCCTTCATATTTTCTACTACCTGCTTTAAAAAAAAAAGCAGTCACTGAAAACAGGGAGTTAGAGAATTTCTTCAGTTTGATTATCTTGGAAGTAATCAAAGGACTCTTAATGGGGCAGTTAAAGCAACTGGTTGCTAAAGAAAGAGCAAACTTATAGGGATTTTGAAACTTAAATGTAGACACTCGGGGGCTGGTTTTGATTTCATATGAAAAGACTGGAGGAGAAGAATGAAAGCAGTCTGAACAAAGTATGTATAAGATTAGTTACAATAAACGAAATCAGTTAGTAGATTAGTGGACAAAGTACCAGATTGTACTTAGGCGTTTACTTCTTTTAAAAGACATTTAAAGTGTGATCATGAAATGCAACATTTATTTGCTATGATGTCTACTTAGCCATTTTAATACTTAGCACTTGACTAATGCCAGTATTAGCTCTTTCAGTACAGGTTACAACTCGTTACTCAATCAACAAGTATTTATTAAGCACCGATTATATTCCAGGTCTGGTGTTAGACTCTGGGAAGAAAAAGGTGAAAATTGAGTCGTCCCTTCTCTCTTGGAGATTGCATGCCATTGGGTTTGACGCCATGAATTTGACTAATTACAAATAAAATAAATACAAGGCAATTTATTTTTTGGGGGGTATCTGTAGGCAAGGGGGGAGACCAGGAAAGATTTCATGTGGAAGATATTGCTTCTGAGCAGAGTTTTGAAGGAAGCCAGGGATTCTTTTTAAAAATTTTAAATAATATTTTATTTCCCCCAATTATGTGTAAAAATAGTAAAAAGAAGTTTTGAGTTCCAAATTCTTTCTGTTTCTCCTTCCTTTTCCCTCTTCCTTAGATGGCAAGCAATGTGATATAGGTTGTACATGTGTAATTATGTAAAACATTTCCAAATTAGTCATTTTGTACAAGAAGACAAAAAACCCCAGAAAGAGCGAAAAATAGTATGCTTTGGTCTATATTCAGATGCCATCAGTTCTTTCTCTGGAGGTGGAGAGCATCTTTCATCATGAGTCCTTTGGAATTGTCTTGGATCATTATATTTCTGAAAATAGCCAAGTCATTCACAATTGTTTATCATACAGTATTGCCATTACTTTGTATAGTGTTTTCCTGGTTCTACTCACTTCACTCTGTATCAGTTCATGTAAGTCTTTCTGAGTTTTTCTGAAATCATCTTGCTTGTCATTTCTTATAGCACAATAATATTCCATTAAAATTATATATCACAACTTGTTCAGTCATTTCCCAAATAATGAGCATCCTTTCAATTTCCAGTTCTTAGCTACCACGGAAAAGAGTTGCAATAAAGGTTTTTGGGCAAATAGGTTATTCCTCCCTTCCCATTTAAAAAAAAATTGTTTGGGATACAGACCTAGTTTGTTGTTTTCCTGGATCAAAGGGTGTGCACAGTTTTATAGCCCTTTGGATATATTTCCAAATTGCTCATCAGGATGGTTGGATCAGTTCACAACTCCCCCAACAGTGTATTGGTATCTTGGTTTTCCCATATCTCCTCCAGCAGTTATCATTTTCCTTTTCTGTCATATTAGCTAATCTGATGTTGTGTAAAGTGATCCCTCAGAGTTGTTTTAGTTTGCATTTCTCTAGTCAATAGTGGTTCAGAGCATTTTTCATATGACTGCAGATAATTTTATTTCTTTCTCTGAAAACTGTCCATTAATATCCTTTGATCATTTATCAATTGGGGAATGACTTATATTCTTATAAATTTAACTCAATTCTCTATATATTTGAGAAGTGAGGCATTTATCAGAGATACTTGCTGTAAAAAAATTTTCCCTTAGTTTTCTGCTTTCCTTCTAAGTGTGTGTGTGTGTGTGTGTGTGTGTGTGTGTGTGTGCGCACGCGTGTGTGTGATGTCAAGAATTCTAAGAGGTGGAGATGAGGTGGGAATTTATTCCAGCCCCAGAGGATGGTTCAAGACACAGAGATGGATGATTAAATGTCATTCTAGTCAGTTAATTCTTGTGCATGTCTCAATATAAATTCTGAATAGAGGATCTACTCAACATTGTATATCTTCCTTAAGTTATTTGAGTATTTTGTGGAAATCAGTGCAGGATTTAAGCTAGCTGTCCTTTCATTTTGGTGCAGCTAGATAGCACAGTGAATGGAGTGCTTGGACTGAAATCAAGAAGACTCATCTTCATGAGTTCAAATCCAGCCTGAGACACTAGGTGTGTGACCCTGGGCAAATCACTTACCCTTGTTTGCCACAGTTCCTCACCTGCAAAATGAGCTGGAGAAGGAAATGGCAAACTATTCTGGTCTCTTGGTCAAGAAAACCCCAAATGGGGTCATGAGAGTCACAGACACACTGAAGATGACTGAGCAACAGGCCTTTCATTCTTCATCCTTGCTACAGAACTGGCCAACTTTCTTCTCTAGACGTTCAAGTCTTTGAAGCTGTCTTTTCAGTCGTTCCTCTTCTGAGTCAATCTTTGTTATATGTCATAGGCTATTTCCCTCTATCATATTTTTTTCCATTGCTCTCTAGATCATCTGCAAATTTGTTTCATTCTGAGACAGAGGTGTTCCATATCTTCAGTCATAGCATCACTTGTACACTATTAGTGTTTAAAAGATAGCAACTATGGGACCAGGATTGTAATGAACAATTTTGACATTTGGGGCAAACAGCATGCAACATTTCCTCCCATGAACCTGGGCTCAAGACCTGCCATTGACACAAACAGTATGTTTGACTCTGAGTAAGTGACTTCTCAGTGCTCTGTAAGACTAAAAGTTGCAGGGGAGGTTCTTACCTGCCATGGTAGAAGGAGTTTCTTCACAAGGGAGTTCACTAAACCAGTGAAATCTTTATTGCAAAAATAACATAAGAAATGGTACAAATTCACTTGACTAGGACAGGAGGCCATGGTTCCATGGGATAGAGACCCCAGAACACCACCTCATGAGATAGAGACCTCTAGATAATAGTTCCCCAAAGCCTGTTGTATGTGTATATCTGTGTATTTGTGGGTGCAGGAAGTAGGACGATCAAGTTATGTTAACACAACAAGCATTTTAAAAATATTTATTATATACCCAGCACTGTGCTAAGTGCTGAGTTTACAAAGGAAGACAAAAACAAAAATATCAAAAACAAACCCTGTGCTTACCCTCAAAAAGTTAATTTTCTAATGGGGAAAATAGCATGCAAATAACTGTATCTGTGAGATATACACAGGGTATATGGAAGGCATCTTCCTCTTCAAAGGGAATGCATTGGTAGGTGCAAGAACAAGAAAAGGTCCCTAGCAGAAGGGGGGATTGAGTTTTCTATTTGGGAGGAAGACAGAAAGGAGGGGAGAACTCTCTTGGGGGTAAAGCTCATGGGTCCAGGAGGTAGGATATTTAAGAGACTGTATTTTTAAACTCATTTTTCTTTTTCTTTTTTTTTTTTGGAGGGGGAAGGCAAGGAAATTGGGGTTAAGGGACTTGCTCAAGGTCTCACAGCTAGTAAGTTTGTCAGTTGTCTGAGGTTGGATTTGAACTCAGGTCCTCCTGACTCCAGGACTGGCACTCTACTCATTGTGCTACCTAGCTGCCCCTCAACTCATTTTTCTTGCTAAGTAAATACTGAGATCAATTGTTTCTGTGTTGCTGGAGTACAGGTACTACATACATGTACGTTAGTGAATTATAAAATGCACAATCTTTAAAAATCATTATTTACCTTTTTTGTTTTCTAAGCTTTGGTGCCCTCAGTCAGAGCCCTGCTTATCTTATTAAAGTTATGGCTTTACTAAAAGCCCCGAACAATTTTCCAACATCTTTTAATTCATTCTCCTCCTATTTAATTTTGGTCCAAGTCCAATGTACATATGGAGCTATTTTAATAGTCTCTTTAAAAATAATTAAGATACACATTTTTGACTGTAAATCTGTTAGAGAAAATTCACATAAAAATCTTAGGCAATGGCAGAAACTCTAAGACAGAGTTCATTTTATAGATGTGCGAGCAGAGATATAATTCAACCGAGTCAAGTCAACAAGCATTTATTAAGTCAGGCTCTGCTAAGCACTGGAGTTACAAATATACGCAAAAACACAATCCCTGCCCTCCAAATGCTTACTTTCTGATGGTGGAAGACTAACCATAAAAGGAGGGTGAGAGAATGGGGCGGAGGGCTTAGAAAGTCAGGAATGGGGCCCAGAGAGGAAGGAACTGATATTTTTTGGTTTGATCACAGTGGTCTCCAGAAAGGAAAGGAGAAAAAGACCACTCAACTGGATTTTAACCAAAGCAGATTTCATCTATTGATCATAATTCTCTGGGCATTCTGACCTGTTTATGGGATGGAATTGTTCCAGCCTAGGAAACGGTACTCAGCTTTGTTCATTGATTATCGCGTTTGTTTTTTGTTGCTGAAGAAGACTGCACCATCAGAGAGAGAAGACATGACTTGCACTGGACTTTGTTTGGAGTGAGGGAGGGCTGTACAAGGTCACCAGCCTTACTTCCCCTCCAGAGCCATCTGAATCCAGTGACCAGATGTTGGAGCAGAATGGAATGAGTTGATTCCCCTAGTACACTCACTGGTAGATGCTGCAGATAGGTGTGTTGTAAAATCTTTATTTTAGCTGTGGTTACAGTCAGACTGATACACTTCTACCATTTGGTGGCAGTGTACCTAAGTTACCACAAAAGTATCTAAGAAGGGGGGAAAAACCGCATCAAAATCTTAGGTACTGAAATTATAAATCAGAAATTATAAAGTAACAATAAATGACCTTACTGTTATTTTATTTTTATAAGTATACTTATCCCTTCTAAGCAACAATAAGTACAATTTAAAACAGTTTTGAGATGAGATAATAGTTCTCTACAAATAAAGAAATGATATCACCCAACAGTTGAATTGGTCATTATGGTATAGCATAAAAGATGTTAGATTTAGAATTAAGAGACCTGGGGGTTCAATAACCAGGTTTGCTGCTTATTAGTTGTGTGACGCAGGCATGTCATTCTAAGACATCCCTAAGACTCAGTTTTCTCATTTGTAAAATATTAGACTAAATGGTATCTACAATTCTCATTTAACCCCCAATCATTATTCCTTAATTAGAAGCAATTTTAAATTTCCTCCAAGTCTTACAAGTGCTGCTTAGTGTGGGGCATCGGAAGCATTACTGAAAGTGAAATGGGTTGACTGGGGTTTCTCACAGCATAAGTCTCAAGCAGATGGGACAGCTGCTTGTATTTCCTTACCTGCTGGAAGCAGAGAAGAGGAGAAAGAAGAACATGGCAGTGACTATTCCAGGCTACTGGCAAGTTCCAGTTGACCTGTTTGGAAGACCTGCCCTTACACAGGGCCTCATCGCATTTGACAGATTGCTTTCGTCAGCCTGATGTTTGGTGTTTTGGGGATGATGAAGCCCCTGGCTGCTTCTGCTTGACCAGATGTGATTCAGTTTTGAGGATTCTGGTTATTTTGAAGAGGATGAAGTGATTCCTTTATTAATCCCTGAGCTAGAAGAGTCAAAGACTCAGCGGACCTTTAGCAAGGGAGTAACTGCATCCCCTTACTCTCCTTCTTTTGACTTTGTATGGCAAGTCTGTGTTCCCCTTCACCCTACCAGATGTCCAAATTCTCATGTATCACAGCTAAAGTATATACCCTACTGGTGTAAACCTGAGACTGGGCTTGGAGTTTCCTCTTCTGTGTTGGTTCTTTCCTGAGTATAGGTGACAAAATAGCAATCTTGAGGTGGACATGTCCATTTGGTAAACAATCTCATGAGTCGGGAGGTTGAAGATTCTGGGTCCTTTGGTTGGAGGGAACTGATAACAGAGGAGTTTTTTCATTGGGAAATATGACCACCAGTGATAAGATGAATTCTAAGCTTTGAGATCACTTGTGTGAGAGGACATGGGCTTAGAAGGAATTTTTCGGACAGCAGAGCTGAGAAAAGAATTTTAGTCTCACAAACTGCTTCATGTTTTGATATTTGAGTCTTAACCCCCTGGTATAACTGTAGTATTACTTGTATTTGTTTAAGTTCCTGTCAGTGTGCATTAGTGAGAACCTTTTATGTTTAGCATTTCTTTTGTGTGTGTGTAATAAACATACATTGAATACATTTCTACTCTACTCTTTGGGGCAACCCAAGATTTGAGTCAAACTTTAGCTTTAAGGAATTTTCACCAGTACAACAGGGAGAAATAATTAACCAAAGAGTGTGAGAAAAAGATTTTGGCCCTTCTTTTAGTTAGTCATATACCCCAGGACTAAACCCACTTAGTGGATTCAGTGAGAGGGCCACTTTTGTAAAGAGGGAGAGGGTTTGGTCTGCAGTCCACTGGGTCCCTAAGTGGTTCCAGTTGGGAAGCAAGAATATATTCTTAGTGCCAGTATTATTGACTATATATGATTTTAGTACGATCCAGTGGAATCATAACCATTGCCTTCATAAAATATAATCTTTGTTGAGACCCTGCTTAACTAGACATAGGTCATCACATGTTAAGACAAAGAGGTAGGGACCAGTGGAGTTATCTTCCCAACAAGAAGTAGGCACTGTAATTTAACTTCTTAAAATAAAATTTTATTGATATTTTTGTTTTTAACATGACCAAAATTGTCCCCAGTATCCCTTCCTCTCCCCTTCCTAGAGAGCCATCCCATATAGCAAATATTTTTTTTTAAAGAAGAAACAAGAAAAATGAAAAGAAAAAATGAGAAAACTTATCAATACATTAAAAAATCTGAAAATATAGGCAGTATGCTACACTGCAGGACATCAAACCTCTATCAATGGGTGGGATGAGCATGGGTGAGTGTAAATTATTTTACCAGTGTAGGGAGCTTCCAGAGGGGAAACTTTCTCTACCAATTCAGATTGTCAATTATTCTGCAACTAGAGTTTTAGAATCACAGAATTTGAGCGTTGGATATATCCTAATTGTTTTCATGAACTAATAAAGTCCACTATAACATCTGATGAGATCATCTAGACTCTGCCAGACCTCCACGGATGGGGTACTCAGCCCCTCTCGAGAATACCTATTGTGTGACTGGATAGCTCTTGTTGTTAAGCAGTTTTTCCTCAGTTTAGGCCAAAATTTGCCTCTTTGTAACTTCTACCTATTGCTCCTGGTTCTGCCCTATAGTACCAAACGAGGAGGTATACCCCTTACCGCATGAGGGTACAGTGGATTGGAGTTAGGAGTACCTCCATTTCAGTTCAGTTTTTGCCTCAGAAACACTTATCAGTTTTGTGACCTTGGGCAAGTCACTTAATCTCAGTTTCCTCATCTATAAAATGGGGATGATAATAGCAACTACTTCACAGGCTTATGGTGAGGACCAAATGAGATGACTTGTGTAAAATGCTTTGCATGTCTTAGAGTTCTATATAAATACTATCTATCTATCTTTTTCATTTAAGCACTAGGGAGAAATAGAGGAGGCAGAATATTGACTGACTAGCAGTTATCTGCTAAGACAGATGTGGGGAGACAACTTACCAGGTGCAATATGAGATGATTTCTCTTAGAATGAGGTTTCCCTATAAATGAAGCCTAAGGCCATTGGAGCTGAAATACAAAAAGAAGCTTCAGAAATGGAATCCCTTTGGTCTCAGAGTGCATTTTGAACAATAAACATAGAAGCTGATGGTGAGATGGCAAGATAAGACCTAAGTAAAAGCGGGTTTCTGGAGTGATCTATTGGTACTGTTAAGAGTTGTAAGCTGAACAACAAAGACTGTTAAAGGTGTCTGAGATTGAAGGATTTAGGATTTCTGCTGAGAAGGGCTAAAGGTGACAGTTGCAGATAAAAAGTAGTAGTATAGCCATAGAAAGGGGTATCAACCTGTAAGAGTAACTTGCCAGTTCCCCTTGTTGGAGATCTTAGGGCAGAACTGTAGGTGTCTGAGATTGTACAGGTTTCTATGGGGATGTCTCCTCCTTGGTGGCTATTGTTACTTTCCATGGAGCCCTGGCAAACATTTTACTGGTTTCCCTTGATCTCAAAATATTTGTGAGCATGGACACCAATAAGGGGAGTTACTGATGTCCCCCTGATGATAGTGATGTGATAATGGAGTTTTCAGATTATCTGGATGGGACTAATGAACCAGATTAGTTTCTCTAAAAATATTCAGCCCCTTTCCATTTGGAAAGAACCTCTGATAGAAAGGTTACTATGTCTTTATAAAGGAGAGTAGCATAGGAGAGGGGAAGTAATAGAAAAATCAGTAGAAGTGCTGGTCTGGACTTTATTGAAGTAGAAGTTGCTAGTGATGTAACACAATAAATTTCAGTTTCAGAGGTCTGTGTCATGGTGCTGTAACACACATATTCCACCTGTTGTTGCTGATTTTTACTTAGTTTCTTATTGGCACATTCCCATCTGTTTCTGGGTGCAAGATATGTCTTAATAATGACATTGGTAGAATTCTCAGAATTGAGATGTCAGTGGTTAATATTTCCACAATATGAACACTTGTTTCTGTCTTTTTTTGTTTTTTTTTAAAGGCAGCTTTGTCATCAAGGTTACTTTCAGAGGTTTTTGCACCTCATTAGCACATTAGTTCTGAGGTACCCTCACTCTAAGAGGTTTCTTCCCCACACATTAATTGCATACAAACCTGCTCCTTTGTCCCTCATAATTCAGAACCTATCCTTGTGCTTTAACCTGGAGGAATTTTGGTAGCTTCCCACTGATCTATAATCCATGTGGCAAGATTTCATTTTAATAAAGGGGGATGGGGAAAGTGGAATAGAAAAAAAACCCAAGAAAAAAGACAAGGTTTGAGATGGATTAGATGTATATTAATAATGGCGTGCTAATATTACTCACACCATTCATTATCTTAATAGAGGACAACAACAGATTTTTCACACCAGGCGAACCTAGCATTTTAAAATAAATCACTTAGGGATCACAAAGCATTGTTTAAAGCCCTCAGAGCTCAAATTATTATTCTTCCCAGTTCTGGGTGGAAAAGTCATAGAAGTCTTGATTTCCCAAACTTTTTTTCTCCCAGTTGCCTCCTTCCCTTTCAGAAAAGAGGACAGTCTGACTTATCATCACAAAAAGCAAACGTTTCTGTCAGCATCCCGAGAACATTGAGTAAGTGTAAAGAGAGAGCAGTGATGTCAGGCTGAACTTCTAACCTGCCTAGACATCTGAGAGTAGCACTGAATTTCAAAAAAAATTTTCAGTTGCAAACTGTCATCATAATTAACAGTTGATAAGGAACAAATAACTTAACACATCATTTATCAGGCATATTATGTCTTTTGATAGGCAGAAGGAAACGTGCACGAATATATTTCCCATGTATGAGTGCTCAGAAGGAAAACTTGACTTCAGGTGAGGAGATAAAGGAAGACCAGCAATGGTAAGACAGATTTTCCTTCAGACAGAAAAGGATACATTTCAAAGGAGCAATCCTAACCAATACCCCAGCCGTCAGCGGGCTGCAGAACTAAAGTGATTCTCTTGCCTAAGTCCTAGGTTTCTGGATTAGAAATCCCCTAAAATGAACCTGTATATTTTCCTTCAATTTCAGATATTTTTCTTTTGAAATCTGCATGGTTAAAAATGTGTAGCTTGCCAGAGGAGACAACCCACTACATTGAATGTCACCCTTTTAAGGATGCTTAAGAAAGTTACTTTTAAAAGAAAAATGACTTTCATTTATAAATCAAGCATTCTGAGGTTTTTTTAAGCTATAGAATATTTAAGCTGGAAATGAATATTAACTGGAGTGCAGACACACACTCCTGTCCCCTTCAAGTGTTTATTCAGAGGTAGTATGGGGAGCAAGCATATTGGGGAGATAGTTAGCCTTGAAAGTCAAGGAGACCTGGATTCAAGCATTGGTTTAAACCTGTACTGGCTGGGTCAACCCAAGGCAAATTTTGTAACCTCAATGCCTCGGATAATGCCTTAATATTACAAAGGAATTACTAGTCTGCTTTAGGGAAAAGAATTTTTCATTGGGCTCTCCCTACCCGGATGAATCACAAGTTCATAGAGCAAAAAAATATGTTCCTTAGAATATCATCATAACATAACCTTATTTTTATTAATAATATTTCATTTTTCTCCTGATTGCATGTAAAAAGATTTTTAATATTTTTTAAAAAAATTTCTAATTCCAAATTCTATCCCTCTGTTCCTCCATCCCCCTCTCCCCGCTGAGAGAGTAAGCAATCTAATACAGATTGCCATATCAGTCATTTTGTGCAAGAAGACTGGAATAAAAATAAAGAAAGTGAAAAATGGTATGCTTCAGTCTGTATTCAGACAACATCAGTTCTTTCTCTGGAGGTGTATAGCATTTTTCATCATGAGTCCTATGGGATTGTCTTGGATATCATTGTGTTGCTGAGTTATTCACAGTTGTTCATGGTACAATATTACTGTTACTGTGCACATTGCTTCCTTGGTTCTGCTCGTGTTACTTTGTATCAGTTCATGTCAGTCTTCCCAGCCTTTTTGTCATTATAACACAATAATATTCCATTGCAATCATGTATCACAACTTGTTAAGCCATTCCCCAATTGATGTGCATCCCCTCATTTTCCAATTCTTAGTTACCATAAAGAGAACTGCTATAAATATTTTTTGTCCAAATAGGTTCTCTCTTTCTGTCTGTCGAATCTAGAATCTACTCTAGGATCAAAGGGTATGCACAATTTTATAGCCCCTAGACCATAGTTCTAATTTGCTCTCCAGAATGACTGAGTCACTTCATAACTCTAACAACAGTGTGTTAGTGTTCAAGTTTTTCCACATCCCCTCCAACATTTATCGTTTTCCATTTTGTTGTCATATTAGCCAATCTGATAGGTGTGAGGTGGTATCTTAGAGTTGTTTTAACTTGCATTTCTCTAATCAATAGTGACTTAGAGATTTTTTATATGACATTACATTTTAAAAACACAATGAAGACTTGAATGGAACTGGATGATAGTATGAAAATCAACTAATTTCATATGGAAGGAGATAAGCTTAACCAAAATGGGGTTAGGTTAGTGGATCTTGTTTTCAAATTTGATATTAATAACTTTGACTAGTATGAATTAGTATTTATTAAGCACCTGCTATGTACCAGAAATTTGTTAGGTGTTGGGGAATAGAAAGACAGACATGAAAGAGTCTCTGTCATCAAGGAACCTACATTCTATCACTTTTGTAGACCTTTGGGATATTTAACTTTCAAGACTTTGCTAGGAGCAAGTCTAACATCAAGGAATCTACACTGGTTCCCCCAGGGATTGGCGTAGTGTGATAACTACCTTCTCCACTAAGGGTTTCTTTGACTCTGGACCCAGTCATTTGGTCAAGCTGTTTAGTCCTGGAGGAGTCCTTTAATGGGAGGGAGGAGGGTAGGTTCCCTTTTTCTCTTATTCTTTGGCTTTTTAACCTCTATTACAACACACTGGGAAAAATTAATGTTTAGCTTTAAGCTTATAACCAGGATTTTCCAAAAAGGGAAAATTAAGAACATATTTATTATATAACATAAATCAGAAATGGGATGGGCATTCAGTCACTGCATGCAAAAGTAACGTAAAACAGATCATTCACAACTGCATATTTGACCAAAACAAACAAGCAAACAAATTTGAAAAAAAGGAGGCAGTGACTTAACATAACTGCTATTAACATTCTGCTGGGAGGCTGATACTTAAGGCTCATTGGAAAGTAAAGCAGTTTATGAGATAGCTACTTAGGCATTTTATATCTCACCTCTGCTTTGCACTGTCCAAATCGCTTCTGGTATGCGTCTTCTGGTAAAATATCCAGGCAAGGGCCAATGTTCCAGTCAGTAGCCATGCTCTCAGATACAGAAACTGCCTCTGCCAACCAGCCCCAGTCATTTAACCTAGGATCTCTGCACTGCCAGATTCTGGGTGGGGAGGAGAGGGTCATGTCAAAGCCTGGACACATCCACCCCTCAGTTGATGGTATTCAATCTTCTACTCAGAAAGGAAAGACAAAGTCGAAAATGTAGTGAGGAGCCTGGTCACAAACTTAACTGGTTGAGTCCATGTTCCATGTGAGATCTATAGCAGGTCAGAAGAAGCCCATATTCTGACCTCTCTTGTGGTAAGTCTAGAAATGTGGGGAGGGGAACCCTATACTAACCACATGGGAACCTTGAAACAAGAACAGCAAAGTAAGAAGGGATTTCTTCTTTTAGTGGACAAAAACACTCTGATCCAATGGCTACAGTCAAAAGGTAGGGAAGCTCCAAGGGTTTGCCATATCTTGTCAAATATCAGGTCCTTTCAATGCTCACCACAGGGCCAGAAGCAGGTCCCAAAGCCCCCACTTGGATCATTGCAGTCAGGAAGAGCAACTCTGATCATATTCCAAGAGATAGTTTTTCTTAAACTGAGTGGTACAATGGATGTAACACTGGGCCTGGCATCAGAAATACCTGCCTGGTCTAAGATACTAACTGTATAAGCCTAGGCAAGTCACTTTACCTTTATTTGCCTCAGTTTCCTCATCTGTAAAATGGAAATAACAGCATCTACCTCATAGGGTTGTTGTGAGGATCAACGAAACATAGTCTCAAAAAAAGCATTCGGCATAAGGTCTGGCACATAGCAGGCAATTTATAAATGCTTAATCATTCTATTCCACTACAAAGAGCATCCATGGTTATCTCACTTCAGAAACCCGAGAAATAAAAACTGGCATAAGAGGCTTTTGCCCAATAGAGCTCACCTTGGGGAAAATTATTACCTAGGTAAGATAATTCATGTCATCTCCCCTGACTTCCACTTTTCACAAATTTCTCTGTGTTCAGTACTCTCCATCATGCTTCCGGGATTCCCAGGGTCCTCTCATATGAGGACTTGCCTGTCTGGCAGCGTTAAGCTTCTGCCATTATCCTCCTTTTTTCCTCTCTCAAAACATATTTGACTCATTTTGACATCTGTACCATTTCCCTGTAATCTGAAAAATGGACAACCAGGCAGTGCAGTGAGCTACACTCACCTTCCTGAGTTTAAATCTGGCCTCAGACACTTAGTAGTTAGGTGAACCTGTGCACGTCACTAAACCCTGTTTGCCTCAGATTTCTCATCTGTAAAATGAGCTGGAGAAGGAGATGACAAACCACTCTAGTGTCTCTGCCAAGAATACCTTAAGCAGTGTCATGAAGAGTCAGAAAGGACTGAAAAACGACTGAGTAACTGAAATATGTGCCAGGCACTCTATCAGGGAGTCAGGGTTGACTGCTTTCTTAGGAATCAGGTAACTGACTGAGCCCTACATGAAGAGGTGCGCTGGAAACAACTTGTGAGAGCTTGAGCATCTGTACTTTCTCAGCCACCTAATGTTACAAATCAGGGTCTGATTTTTGCTCTTGTTGGTAACTGTCCAGACTAAAGAAAGTGATCGGGAAAATATTAATAAAGCAGATCAAGCTTAAAAGTGTGCTGTGGGTACATTCCCCCTCCGTGGAGAGGCAGTTGTTAAATGTTTACCAGTGTACCTCTGTTTATAAGTCTGTGCATGTCTTCATAGGTCCTTGCACAGGAATAGTTATAAAAATAGGTTAATTCAGGGGTGGACCAAGAGTCATTTCTCTCTGAACTGCATCCTTTGTCCCTATTTCTGAAAGGTAAGTTTCAGGTGGCTGTAGCTTATTTAGAACTCTTATTTTTCCATGTCTGAGATTGTAAATTGGTGCCACTGCCTAAATAGAATGAACTCTAACCATTTGAGGGTGTCTATAAACTCAATCCACTTGAGGGATGAGAATTCTGGAATTATTTACTAACTTAGAAAACCCACTTTGAACTATGTTGGTTATTCTGATATTATCTGAGATGGGTTAGCAATGGGCAGAATCTGAGCTATGTAAATGGAGGGAGGCAGAATGGCGTTTTGTTATTTTTTGGTCACAACTGACTCTTCATGACCCCATTTAGGGTTTTCTTGGCAAAGTTACTGGCATGGTTTGCCATTTCCTCCTTCTGCTCATTTTACAGATGAGGAAACTGAGGCAAATGGAGTTAAGTGACATGCCCAGGGTCACACAGCTAGTAAGTGTCCGTGGCTAGATTTGAATCACTAAGATAGTCTTTCTCTATCCAATGCCTACCTAAATAATGTGGACCTTGAACCAGTGGTCCTGCTGGCAGATAGGTGGTATGGGTCCTGGGCTTGGAGTCAGGAAGAGCTGAATTCAAATCCAACCTTTGATCTTTATTAGCTGTGTAACCACAGATACATCACTTATCCAGTATCTCAGTTTCCTCACCTGTAACATAAGATAATAACACCTATTTCTCAGGAGGATAAAATAAGATAATATTTGCAAAGCATTTTGCTTTTCAAACCTAAAACATTGTATAAAATGTTAACTATTGTTATTACTGTGTCACTTTCATAATTTACTACTTGTATGACCATGGGTGAATTGATTTAACTTTTTGGGTAACAGTTTCTTCATCAGTAAAATGAGGATTTTTATTTTTGGATTTTGTTTCCTTCTTTGGATTAGTTTGGATTAGTTTCCTTCTTTCTCAAAGTCCTAAAATCTTAAATAATAAATAAGCCCATAAAACATGGTTAAAAACATTGATATCTTTTGTTTTTATATCATCTACATTTTCCATAAAATCCTTCCCTCTGCCCTCTCCCAGAAAGCTATTTCACACAGTAAAAGGAAGAAAAAAGTCAAACAAAATGATTACATTGACAAAATGTAAAGCTCTAAGCAATATTTCATAATCATAATCCCCCTGCAAAGAAGCAGGGAAATGTCCTTTTTCATATCTCTTCTTTGGGGCCAAGTCTGGTCATAATAATTTTGTAACATTTAGTTTTGGTTGATTTATTATTCTTGTCATTTTTGCTACCATTGTATGTATTATTTCCTGGTTCTGCTTGCTTCATTTTGCATCAGTTCATTTACATCTTTCCAAACTTCTCTGTATTTATTATATCCATCATTTCCTACAGCATAGGAATAATATTTTATTATACTCATGAGCCATAATTTCTTTAACCATTCTCCAGTTGATGGCCATCTACTTTATTTCTATTTCTTTACCATCACAAAAAAGTACTGCTATAAACATTTTGGTGCACATGAGATTTCTTTCTTTTTGAAACTGAGTTTCATGGTGTGTGCCCCTAATGGCATAATCTGTGTCTAAGGATTTGGATATTTTAGCCACTGTTTACATAAAACCAAATTTATTTCCAGAGCAGTTGTACCTATACACCCACAATGCATTAGTTTGTTTCTTTTTCCACAACTTCTCCAACATTGACTATTTCCATTTTTTATGACCCTTACCAATTTGTTGAGAATATGATAAAACCTCAAACTTGTTTGGATTTGTATTTCTCTTATTATTAGTGAATCGGAGCATTTTTATGTGGTTCTTGATAGTTTGCAGTTCTTTTGAGAACTGTTTGTTTATATCTTTTGGCCACAGGTATTATAAAATGGCTTTTCCTCATGTATTTCTATTAGTTGTCTCTATAGTTTTTTGTATGAGATCTGTGTGAGACCTATTTGATATGAAGTTTTTTTTAATGGGGCATGTTTTCTACTAGAAAAACTGTTTGGCACTTCCAAAAGTAAATTAGATCAGATGGCAATTAAAGGAAGAGAGAATCAGATTTCTCAAGTCTAACAATATGCTATTTAGTAACTTGTTTTGAGGAAAACCCTCTGTTTTAAAGGAAGGTGCTAATAAAGAATGCAAATACTGAATTTGAAACTCTAACAGAGTAACTAATATACATACATATATACACATATACATATATTTACATATATATGTATGTAAACTTTTAAGATTATTAATTTTTATTTGATAGCTATCCTCATTTCCTTGACCTATATTTTTTATATGTCTCATAAAGTTCAGGCAGTGATCTTTCCTTTCTCTAATCTATCCTATGAGCAAATTGATATTTCTGAAGCACAGGTAGGGGAGTCAAGATGGCGGAGTAGAAAGATGCACATTTACGAGCTCCGAACCCACAGCCCATAGAATTAATGTAAAAAGAGATCCCCATAAGTTCTGGATCACTGTAAGGTGTGCAGAAACAGAGTGGAAGAGATTTCCGTTCCAGAGAGCCCTGGAGAGCCATCCCCAGGGTCCGTCGCGCCCCAGAAAGTAGACCCTACCCCAGCGCTGCCCTGGCCGTGGCCCCAGAGAAGCTGATCCGAGCAGGCTACAGGGATGGAAGCTCTGGCGGCTGGGAAGGTCCCTCCGCCCACAGAAGCTACAGGTCAGTGAGAGAGACGGCTGGGCTGGATGAGAGGGGGAGTGGAGTGCCTCCGTGACTCAGGCCCCCTCGGGAGGAAGCAGCAGAGGCAGGGGCGGGGGCGGCGGGGGAGGCAGCAGCTGCGGCGGGGACTCCCCCAGCATTAGGCAGGATTTTCATTACTGAGAGTCTCTGCATAAACCCCCTGAGGGAGCTGAGCCTGGGAGACGGCCCTGCCCCACCCCGCTCCATTACTGAAGGTCTCTGCATAAAGCCCCTGAGGGAGCTGAGCCTGGGAGGCAGCCCTGCCCCACCCCAGCACCAGAACTAAAGCTCACATTGATTAGCAGCCGTGGGCGGTGTGGAAAGCCCATTTGAATCTCAGACCCCAAGCACTAGCTGGGTGGATCTAGGTGGGGGTGGACAGGAATCTCAGAAGTCAAGTAACTGGCTGGGAAAATGCCTAGAAAAGGGAAGAAAAATAAGACTATAGAGAGTTTTTTCGAACAGATGCAAATGATTCCGACTTTCAGATCTGACGACGAGGACATATTTTTGCCATCAGAGAAAGACGTGGAGGGCAGGGCCTTGGTACCCCAGACATCCCAGGGGATGTCGGGTGGGCTCAGGCCTTGGAAGAGCTCAAAAAGGATTTTGAAAAGCAAGTTAGACAGGTGGAGGAAAAACTGGGAAGAGAAACGAGACAGATGCAAGAAAAGTATGAAAAACGGGTCAATAACTTGGTAAAGGAGACCCAAAAAAATGCTGAAGAAAATAACATCTTGAAAAATAGGCTCACCCAATTGGCAAAAAAGGTTCAAAAAGACAATGAGGAGAAGAATGCTTTCAAAAGCAGAATTAGCCAAATGGAAAAAGAGGTTCAAAAGCTCACTGAAGATAATAGTTCTCTCAAAATTAGAATGGAAAAGATGGAGTCTAATGACTTTACGAGAAACCAATAAATCACCAAACAAAACCAAAAGAATGAAAAAATGGAAGGGAATGTGAAATATCTCATGGGAAAAACAACTGACCTGGAAAAAAGATCCAGGAGAGACAATTTAAAAATTATGGGACTACCTGAAAGTCATGATCAAAAAAAGAGCCTAGACATAATCTTCCATGAAATTATCAAGGAAAACTGCCCTGACATTCTAGAACCAGAGGGAAAAATAAGTATTGAAAGAATCCATTGATCACCACCTGAAAGAGAACCAAAAAGAGAAACTCCTAGGAACATTGTGGCCAAATTCCAGAACTCCCAGGTCAAGGAGAAAATCGTACAAGCAGCTAGAAAGAAACAATTCCAGTATTGTGGAAATACAATCAGGATAACTCAAGATCTAGCAGCTTCTACATTAAGGGATTGAAGGGCGTGGAATAGGATATTCCAGAAGTCAAAGAAACTAGGACTCAAACCAAGAATCACCTACCAAGCTAAACTGAGTATAATACTTCAAGGGAAAATATGGTCTTTCAATGAAACAGAGGACTTTCAATCATTCTTGATGAAAAGACCAGAGCTGAAAAGAAAATTTGACTTTCAAACACAAGAATGAGAAGAAGCATGAAAAAGTAAACAGCAAAGAGAAGTCTTAAGGGACTTACCAGAAGTGAACTGTTTACATTCCTACATGGAAAGACAATATTTGTAACTCTTAAAACTTTTCAGTACCTGGGTAGTTGGTGGGTCCATACACACACATGTACACACATGCATGTACACACACATACACACATGCACACACATACAGAGACAGAGAGCACAGATTGAATAGGATGGGACCATATCTTAAAAGAAATTAAGGTAAATGGTGAGAGAGAAATGTAGTGGGAGGAAAGAGGGTGAAATGGAATGGGGTAATTATAGGTCATTTAAGAGGCAAGTAGGAGACTTTTTAGTGGAGGGAAAGAGAGGAGAGCTGAGAAAAAAAAAAACAAAAAACAAAAAACAATTAGTTTACCCTCATCACATTTGACTAAAGGAAGGAATAAAATGCACACTCATTTTGATATGAAAACCTATCTTACAGTATAGGAAAGTGGGGGAGAAGGAGATAAGCAAGGGAGGGGATGATGGAAGGGAGGGCAAAGGGAGGTGGGAGCAATTTGAAGTCAACACTTGGGGAGGGACAGGATCAAAAGACAGAAGAGAAACAATGAGGGACAGGTTAGGATGGAGGGTAATTCAGTTAGTCTTACACAACATGACTATCAGTGAAGTCATTTGCAAAACTACACAGAAATGGCCTATATGGAATTGCCTGCCTTCCCAAAGGGAATGGGTGGGGAGGGAGGGATGGGGAGAATTTGGAACTCAAAGTTTTAGGAACAACTGTTTAGTATTGTTGTTGCTACTAGGAAAGAAGACATACAGTTAATGAGGAATAGAAAGTCATCTGGCCCTACAGGAGAAAAGAGAAAATGGAGACAAGAGAAGGGAGGGATGACAGAAGAGAGGGCAGATTGGAGATAGGGAAAATTAGATTGCTTGGGGTATTGGGGTGGGGGGAGGGGATAAAAGGGGAGAAAATTTGGAACCCAAAATTTTGTGAAAATGAATGTAAAAAGTTAAATAAATTAAAAAAAAATAAAGCACAGGTAGGACCATGAACATTCTCTGTTTAAGAAATTGCAGTGTTGCCTTCTTGCCTATAGGAACCTACAAATTGCTCTGTTTAGCTTTTAAAGTATTTCACAATCTGGTTCCAACTTTCTTTCTTTAAATTAATTTTTATTAACATTTTAAAAATAATATTCATTTCTAAATATATTACTTATCACTTCCCTATACAGCAAACTTGTATCCCATGTGACAAAGGATTTTAAGAAGAAGAGGACCAGCAAGAAGAGACAGGGAAATTCCATTTAAAATAACTGCAGAAAACATAAAATTATTGGGAATCTACCTGGAGGTGAAATCAGGGACTATATGCACACAATTACAAAACACTCTTCATATCAATATAGATCTAAACAGCTGGACGAATATTGATGGCTTCTGGGAAGGCTGAGCCAATATAATGAAAATGACAATTCTTTGTTAATTTACTCATTCAATGCCACAGCAATCAAACTACCAAAGAATCATTTTATACAGTGGGAAAAATAATAAAATTCATCTAGAAAAACAAAAGGTCAGGAGTATCAAGGGAACCAATGGAAAAAAAATGTGGAGCCTAACAATGCCAGATTTCAAACTGTTTTACAAAGTGGTAATTATGAAAATAATCTGATACTGGCTAATAAATAGAGTATTGGATCAGTGGAATAGATTAGGTACAAAAATATCCTGGAGTAAGTGACCATAGTAATCCAGGGTTTAATAAACCCAAAGATCCAAGTTTTTGAGGTAAGAACATACCATTTGATAAAAATTGCTGGGACAATTAGAAAGCAATTTGGAGGAAACTAGTCATCAATCATCATCTCATACTGTATACCAAGATGTCAAAATGGATAAATGATTTAGACATAAAGGGTGATATTAGAAGAAAATTAGGGGAGCATGGAAAAATTTACTTCTCAGATCTATGGATAAGGGAAGAGTTTATGACCAAATGAGATAGAGGGGATCACTGAAAGTAAAATGGATAATTTTGATGACATGAAATTAAAGTTTTTGCACAAATAAAACTAATGCAGCCAAAATTAGAAGGAAATCAGGAAAATATTTTTATAGCCAATTCTTTGATAAAGACCAATACATAGGGAACTGAACCAAATTAATAAAAGCATGAATCATCTCCCAGTTGACAAATGGTCAAAGGATATGAAACAGGCAGTTTTCAGAAAAAGAAATCAAAGTTATCAATAATCACAGAGTCATTTTCCAGGATTATCGCAAACTCATCTCTGGTTCTAGCTAAATTGTCCTCCTTAACCTTCCCCATATATATTTCACTTTTCATCTTGGTACCTTTACACAAACTGTTCTGATACCTAGAATATATTCCCTCATTGAATCCGCCTTGGAGTTTCCTTCAAAACTCAGCTCAAATATTATCTTCTATAGGAAACCTGGCTTGATTTCTCTCCCCCCACCCATTGCTAGCATTTTCCCTTCAGGAATTACTCTGAATATATTTTGTATTTAATTTTCTAGGTACAAGATATCCCCTGCCCCTACAGAGCTTGAAGATAGCTAGCTAACTCTTTCAAAGCAGGACACATCTCACTTTTGAGCAGTTAGCACCATGCTGGGCATTTAATAAGTGCTTAATAAAGGTTTGTAAATTGAATGAATTGACAATTTCAAGGGGAAAAAGTTAATTCTAAGAAACCATTAATGGAAAAATTTAAGCAAAATATTCAATTAACTTCCAGTATTAGGAGAAAAAGACAGTTTACAAGGAAACCAGCAGATATTAGATTTCATAAAACCAGTGGAGGGGGGAAAAAATCAACAGTCTTCTAGGGAGGTTCTAGGAATCGTTTTTCCATCAGTCCAATCACTTTTACTATCTTTTTTGACATTTGCAGAACTCGGCAATGAGAACTGCTGTATGAATAATGAGCCCCAAACTTGGCATGGTTTAGGATTATTTTATCAAAGAAAGATTAAATTATGTTCGGTGTCCTCTACTTATTAAAGCGGGAAAGGCACTAATATGTTTTGGAAGGATATTTAGCAGCAAAGGTCGAATACATTTGTAGTTGATCAGAAATTTAGTGATTCAGAGAAGCAAACTTTCTCCTAGTTTAGTGAGATTTTATTGTACTTTTTAAAATTTGATCGAATGTCTCTATAATGACCATGTCAATTTTGAATTAATAAAGTAGCCTAAATCAGGACCTTGCAACACTTTGTTGACCTGCTTTCAGAACATGTAAGAAAAGAGAGAGATGCGCTAGAGTAAACAAGGGCCTTAGAAAAATCCCATCCCCTCTTCTCTAGTCAGAAACTAGAGATGTCCCCATTTAAAGTGTTAATTTCCCTTAAGCCTAATCGTCAGTCATACCCTAAAATGCATTATTTCATAGATTTCAAAGATTTTTAGAAACTAGACCTTAAAGAACCTGTAGTCCTATCACCTTTTTTTATTAGTGAGGAAATGAGGCCTCATTTAATCAGTCAACAACGTTTTATTTAGTGCTTTTTAAGTACCAGGCATTGTGCTAAGTTTTGAGGATACAGAGAAAGCTAAAAACATGGTCCTTGCTCACAAAGAGTTCACATTCTAACTTGTTCATTTATTCAGTCGTGTCTGACCCTTTGTAGTCTCATGGACTATATCATGCCTCCTATCCTTCACTATCTTCTGAAGTCCAAGCTCATGTTCGTTGTTTCTATGATAATATCTATGCATCTCATCCTCTGTTCCCTTCTCCTTTTGCCTTCAGGGTCTTTTCCAAAGAGTCCTGATTTCTTATTATGAGGTCAAAGTATTTACGCTTCAGTATTTATTCTTCCATGTTGTAATGGGGGAGATGATACGCAAATAACTATGTACAAGCCAGAAATGTGCACAGTGAATAGAAAGTAATTTCAAAGGAAAGGGAGATGGGGTGGAAGAGGTAGGACTGAGTAGGAACTCCTCCAAGAGAGTGGGATTTGAGTAGAATCTTATAGGAAGTCAGGAAAGCTAGGACTCAGAAGTGAGAAGTGAAAGTGTTATAGAACATATCTTGATTTTTTAGGGTTGCCCTTGTGAAAATTAATTATTATACTGTCACTTAAAGGTGTCCTGAGCGAATAGAGAGCCAACCTTGGAGTCAGGACAATTCGAATTCAAGTTGACTGGGGACACTTGTGTATTGGCTGTGTGACCTATGATAAGTCATTGAACATCTTAGAATAATTGATGATCTTTACTGATAGAGGGACTTACTTCACTGGGAGCTCTCTATACCAGTGGAAAAACACATTGGGTCCTATATAGAGAGGATATAGGGAGCATTATTGATGACAGCTGACATGTATGTATGGCCTTTCAGCTTTGTAAAGTGATTTACATTCATTACCACATATGAGGCATACATACCTTATGAGGTCAATATTCTTATCCTCATTTTATAGATGAAAGTTCAGAGACATTCAATGACTTGTCCATGACAATGCAACCCAGGTGTTCCTGCCTCTCAGTACAGGTTGCCATATTGCCCATGTGCAGCTCTAACAAAACATAGTAGTAGCAAGCTATGCTTTTTGATTTCATATTGTTAGAATGGTGTTTATTTTGCTTTTCTGTCTTCCCATGCTTTCAGGCTATTATAAGTATGCCTATTTCTAATAGCTCCCCACTTTTACATTTCCTGCTTCTAATTTTCTTAGGGCTGAGAATCCAGAAGTAGAATTAAGCATAGGTCATAGTTGATAGGCACAGTGGACGCGAGGCCCCAGGAAGTTGCTATCAGGTGGGTGATCTTTGGCCTTCAAAACCTGGTCCTCATAAAGGGCAACACCTGGAGGATGGGCCTCTCTGAGGACTATTTGCCCTACAGGTCACTTTCCTTCTGGTTTATTGATTTAACCTTTGTAAAAATCAAAGAAAGCTGTGCTCACATAGCATGAAAGTAGTTCCTTGATTTGAATCTAGAGCTCTCAAGTGTTTCATTTACATTAGATTAGAGAGAATACCTCCTTATACTACAAAGTTTGCTAGAATTGTACCTAAAAGATCAAATAAATAGACTCAGCAAAGACCCAAGAAGATCTTCTATGAATAAAGACCAAGAGCTTTTGGGCATGGCCTATGTAACTAGTATTTGGCTTCTTGGTTACCTTTTGGGTTGACTCCTTTGAAAAGTGTTCTGGATAACTAAGGCTGGTAGATGAGTGAGATATCATTGTATGAAACAAGCTGTTCCTTATGGGAATGAAAGGAAGGGTGGTTCTAGAACTGCCATATCTTGGAGAGGGTGGAAAGTACAATAAGCTAGAAGTAAAGAGCCTTTGGTGCAGAAAATCACGGAGCTACAAGGTATCTTAAAATTACCTAAAATTACCATCCCTTCATTTAATAGATGAGGAATATGAGCCCTAGTGAGTTAAGTGATATTCCCAAGGTCATAGGATTAATAAGTGACTTAACCAACAAGGCACTTCTGATTCCAAATCCCTTCCTTTTGGCATGGCGCTCTAGACTTGGTTCTGCCCACAAGTTAGCTAGGTGACCTTGGTCAAGTCATTTAGTATTTCTTGGTCTCAGTTTTCTTCTCTATTTTATGAGGGGATTGGGTCAGATTGTTTCTAAGGTTCTTTTTAACTCTAAATGAGCCTATAGTTATACTTAACTTCCTAAGGGAATGCAAAGTTGAGTAAAAGAATGAAAAAGTGATCCTAGTGAGGCATTACTTAAAGTCAAGATGTGATGAATTTGTGGGTGATTATTACCTGATTTTTCTTTTTCTTTCTTTTTTTTTGACCGCCATTTCTTGGTCACTCTTTCCATGTCATACTAACCTATCTTCTGTCTTAAATGGTAGGATCCTTGAACAGGAGCCATGTTCAATTAGGTGTTCCAGACAGCGCCTCAATGCTGCCTATTCTCAACAAAATAAAAAGAAAACAACACAAGGCAGGATAGATTCAACAAATATGTACCAGGTACATATTGCCATTTAGCTCTGTGGGAAATAGAAATGAGTAAACACAAATTGTGTTGTTCTGGACGTATTTCTACAAATATAAAAGACTGGTGCCAAATTCCTCTAAGTATTCAGTAACATCTCTTGAAGCAGTAACAGCTATCTCCCTTTAGCTAGGGTTCTTTAGTGCTCCAAGGACCCATGATGGCATCAATGTGGGTCCTCCTTTCACTGAGGACAATCATAGCCTGCTCTACCCCTTAATTTTTCTAATTGCTGAAGCCAAACATTCATTGCCATGTATAATGCCTTCTGGTGATGAGTCTTTGAACATAAAGAACACTTCTTTTATGATCATAAATACAATTTATTCATAAATATTATTTATGTTAATATATATAAAATTTATGATCACAAATACAATTTATTCATAAATATTAGGGATAACTTTATTTCTTGTTCTTTGATCATTGATGCAACCAATGTTAATAATCATTATTAATAGTAATCATGTTATTTATCATTATTTTAAAAGTTCGTGAATACACTAACTTTTGAAACTGATTCTCCTGCCTGCAATCTTGGAGTTGCCAATCAGTACAACATCACTGATATCGTCACTAGCATTTATACAACACTTTAAAGTTCTCGAAGCACTTTGTATATGCGGTATCTTATCTCATTTGTCCATTTGATGTATCAGCGATGCATCCTGAGACAGGTAGATGAGACACGTAGTTGGAAACAACTACAATGACAGATGAAGCATCCATGAGGACAGTCCCTGATATCAAAGTTGTTGCTCTCCTCTTTCCCTTCCCTCTCGTTCTCTCTCTGCTCTCCTGATTCCAAATCCTTTGCTTTCCCCAGTATTTCTTGCTGATACCTCTAACAAATTAACATGGAAGTAAAAATCAACCCAATGATATCACTGAAGTACATAGTTTAACACGAGACTATACTAAAAATTATCGAACAATGTGATAATGGAGTTCTGATCTATCCTTTTTTGAAATGGCTGGATACCTTTTACAAAATACATGAAAAGACTCAAAGGACTTAGTATAGTTTATCCTAGAAAATGCAAGAGAAAACCAGCCCCTTTTGCTATCTCCTGTTGCTATGAAAAGGTTCACAGTCTGGATATTCTTCCTAGTTTGTGAAAAGGGAAATAGACAACATAATAAAAAATAAAATTCATTTTTCCACTTAACTCTTAAAAGAGAAGCAAAATTTGATTGGAAAATTTATAGGAAAAACTTTCCCTCAAACAACAGCAACCAGAAAATGCAATTGTCTCTACCTGCCCTTTACATAAAGACGAGGGCATCTCTGGGAAGCAGCTTTTGTGCTATCAGGAAAGAGGGCGATAAAACTGGGGATCAACAGCTTATCACAGATAATGTACATGACACCTGAAATGGATGATGAGAGACATATAAATGACTGAATGGAAATGTGTGCGGAATACTGACTAGAAGAATCTTAGAACTCAGTGGATCTCAGCCAGATTAACATTTGCTTCAAATGAAATGAAAGTATGGTACCGTTTAAGTAGGAGGAAGAATTCAGTAAAGGAACTAACCTGATGTTCAGGGGAAGCTGAAAGTCCTCTGTGAACAACATTATCAATCAGTCAACCAATGAACATTTATTAAACACCTACCATGTGCCAGGCACTTAGTAGGCATTGTGCTAAGTGTTATTGAAAGAGTTGGTAGCATTTCTAACAAAACTGAGATCTGGAAATATTAGAACTGTTTAGACTTCTTCTGTTCAGACTCCCAGAGAAAGAGCCTATTAAGTCAAAATAAATTGTACCAAGTACCTTAAAGTGGAGCCTGTCTGTTTTAATTTTACTGATATACCTAGCTGAGGCTTAGTGTAATAGTGATCTTACAGATCCATTAGGAATGCATCTGATAGAAAATGCAATGTTTTAGCTTCTATTTATTGTTGGGATGCTGTGCAACCATTTATTCGTATGATTTTTATTATGGCAAAGGGATATATTGTTCTACTATCTCGGTTCCTAATTAAGCATTGCAAATGACATTTTATATAAACGTTGGATTTAAAAGATTGAAATGCATGTGTCTTAAAGCCCTACCTAATTACTAATAGTATGCCATTCTTGAGGCAAAGAAATCCACTTCGCAATTGTATTCATTTATCATAATTCACTGCATTTTCTATTCTGCCCAAATTTAATTCTTTAAACTAGATGGGTTGGTTTTTTTTAACCACTTCCCTTCTAAAAATATAGTACAGCATGCTTCATAACATCTTAGTTATGTTTATGTATCAGGGAGACATTTGTGGTCCTTTGGGGCTTACCCACATGGGTATAAATCCCCCTAGAATTGTTGTTTTTAGTGAATAGGCAGAAACAGAGATGAATCTTAAGCAATAAACTAGTTCATAGTTACACACAGAATGTATCAAAGGAAAACAGAGGCCTCCTAAAAACAGGTGACCATCGCTCAATAACCAAGGTCAATGGGGTGAAAATAGTCTGCTTATGAAAGTCGGTGAAGAAGAAATGGAGCGATCAGCAATCCGTTGCTTTCCTTGTGTGTTGTTGCTTTAGAGCACCCTGCCAGTTCTAGGTATGTCACACATTGTTTCTGAATCCCTGACATCCTTCTTTCTTCTCCAGACTTCTTCAGTTTGATTTTGTCATGTTCAGAGCCCCTCAATCTTAAGACTGTTTCAAATATGTTAAGAAACTCATGCCTGTTACAAACTATCAGCCATGTTCCTACCAACCCCTAACCATTCATCTATTTCTCAACAATTCCCTGAAATTTTCTGTCTGTCTTGGCAACCTTCCATAGAGCCTCCTAAAGATTGTCCCCACTTTAAATACCCTCCATCATACCACTCACCTTATTGTTCCTGCCCCAATAGTATCTTACTATGTCTAGACTATGTGTACACATGTGATCATTCAATCATACTTAGGCTTCTGAATAAGAAAGGTCCTTGGAGTTCCTTGAGATTAACCCTCTAATTTTATAGACAAAGAAACTGAGGCACAAAGAAATTAAGTGGCAGCCTGGGTGTCTAATACATCTAATAAGTGTTTAATGTAATGTTAAAGTAAGATCTGAATCTGCATCTTCCTGGCCACACTGTTGTATCCACCACACTATGCCACTTCTGCATGATTTAAAAGAGGCATCAGACAAGTGTGAAAGGGATAGTCTATGAGGATCAAGGAAAGGGCAATTATTGATTAAGGTTCTTAGTCATGGCTGGAGCAGTATCATATGAGCAGGTTTAGGTGTGTGAATATTTTGTACTGAAGGCAAACAAGTAATACAGTATATGGGATCTGTGTGGTGTCAGAGCAGGCAATGGGGAAATTAGAAATAAAGCCAGGACTCTAGATGTATCAGTCAAGGAGTTGTATGGTTGGTTGGAAGAAAGAGTTTGATTCCAATATGGCCCATAATTACCCTTGCTCGTTTTTCCTTTGGGCAAACTTTCTTTGCCTTCACAATCCCTATTACTAATGGGTTAGATTTCTTATGACATTTCAGACAGCAGTAGGTAGAGCTTACCTCAGAGCTGGGAAATATCTATATTCTAATATTACCTCTGATACCTACTGACTCTGTGACCCTGAGCAAATCAATCTCTAGACACTTCTGTAAGGCTTCAAGTTTCAGGGACTGTCACAAGCTACATTGGTAGAGGGCATTTCCTCACCTGGGATTTATTTATACCAATGAACTCATGGATGAAGTTACTATCCCCATCCCACTTCAGAGTGAATGAAATATTTTTTTTACTGTTTTTTCACTTTCTGATAGACTAACATCTGATTATTAAATTACATTGCTTATATCATCTGATGCCATACCTTCCCACAATATTCTCTAATGACTAACAGTGTTGAACTTAGACTGTAGCAAAGGTAACATCCTTGCCCATCTCCAAGCTATTTTTGAAAAGGTCTTTACCCTCCCATTATTTCTCCATGCAATCCCATCCAAATCTGTGGTGGGGGGGATGTTGAGACATGACAAGAAAGAACCTCTCAGAAAAGTTTACCACATCATCTGATTTCTAGGTGGGGGCATTGTCTTCATCATTCTCTGAAGGTTTTCCTTTGAGATATTGCATTCAAATCTTTCATTTTTTTTTCTTTTGGAGAGGCAGAAATAGATAGTTGGGAGTATTACTGGCTAAGTATTCATCAGAGTTTTTAAAGATAAGGTTTCTCTATATCGAATATGAAAAGGCATCTTGTTGCTCTTTTCCAAATTATTCTCTCCTGCTCTTTTCTTTACACATCCCTGTTCTTCACAGAAATCCCTGCTTTTCGTCCTTTTGTAAAAAGTCTGGCTTTTCAACAGTGCTGGCCCCGGTGGAAACGATCAGGGAGGATTTCATAGAAATATTGCTCCCACAGCAGAGGTTGAGCTCTTGGCCTCCGAACATATCGAACAAAAGAGTATTTGTCCTCTTTAAGCCTCACACCACTTAGAATGTTTACTGCTCTTCTTTTATCAGTATCTCCTGCCCCAGAGGGTCTTGACAGATGAATCAGGAATAAAATATCTTTTTTTGCTTCAGCATGAAAACATGATTATTGGGAGCCTTTTCAGTGTTGGAGCGTATTGATCACAATCTTGGGTGGAGAGAGTGGGCAAGGAGAGAGGGTTGGAGAATTTTCTTCATTTGCTGACATTGCATGACAAATGCTATCTTGGACCAAGCTTTTCGCCCATTTTCTCGTTGCCCGGCTTCCTCATTTACCAAATGGAAAGAAGTCATTCTAGGAATATTTTTAGCCTCACAAAGCATTTGGAACTCCATGGAGAATGTGCTAACAGATAAAATAATACAAGTAAACCACAACTAACACATAGAGCACTTTGAGATTTGCAAGACACTGTATATGTCATTTCATTTGGTCCTCACAACCATCCCTGTGAGGTAGGTGATATTATTATCTCCACTTTACAGATGAGGAAACTGAGGCACAGAGAAATGAATCAACTTGCCTAGGGTCATAGAGGTGGTACTTCTCCAACAGCTACACTTCTTGGACATGGACTCCATTATCATCATGATTGCAGGAAACTTTTTCACGGGTGAACTCATCCTTCTGAGCATCAGCTTTGGTACTCATATTTATTCCATACCCTCTGACTGGCAGAATGAGGGGTAGAGTGAAAAATTCCTCTGAAAGCTTCTGTTTAAAGAGGGCTCACAGACCAGCCAACTCTTAATTTCTTACCAGCTGTGCTCCTTGGGTCGCATTCCACTATGCTTCCTCATGGCTACTCTTCCCCTTCTCTCTTTTCTGCTATCTCTTGTGTGTTATCTTTTCCTGTTAGATTACGAGCTTCTCGAGTGCAGCAACTTCTTTTCTCGTTTGTGTCTCCAGTGCTTAGCACAGCAGTTGGCCCATAGTAGGAATTTAATAAATGTTTATTGACTACCTAGTAAGTGTATTGGATAAAATTGAACCCAGGTCTTCTTGACTCTAAGTTCCATATTCATCCACTTTGCCATCTAGCTGTCCAGTTAATAAAATATAATCCATTTAACACTTATGTGGACCTTCATTCAAGGATCAATGAGCTTGAAAACATCAGTTTTTCTTCATCATCATCAATCAATCAATCATCATCATCATCAGTTTCAACAACAAATATTTATTAAGTACCTACTCTGTGTTAGGTACTGTACTAAGCACCAGAGATACAAAAAAAGGTTAAAATTGTCCCTGCCTTCAAGGAGTTCATTCTGATGGGAAAGAACATTTAAGCAACTATGCACAAACAACATATTTACATTGTAAATGGAAGGTGGGCAGCTAGGTGGCACAGTGGATAGAGCACTGAGCTTGGAATCAGAAAGACTCATTTTCCTGAGTTCAAATCCAGCCTCAGACACTTACCAGCTGTGTGACCCTGGGCAAGTCACTTAACCCTGTTTGTCTCAGTTCCTCTTTTGTAAAAATGAACTGGAGAAGGAAATGGCAAACTACTCTACCATCTTTGTCAAGAAAACCCCAAAACAGGGTCACAAAGACCCAGGCATGACTGTAATGATTAAACAATGACAACAAAATGGAAGATAAATTATGAGTTCTATGTTAAACTATAACAATTCAATTAAATGGGCTTTTTTAAATTAAGTGCTCGCTATGTGCCAGTCACTGTGCTAAATGCTAAGACTAGAAAGACAAAGTGAAAGCCTCTGCCCTCAAGGAGTCTAAGATGCCTACAAAGAAATCAGAGTGGTTTGCCATTTCCTTCTCCAGCTCATTTTACATATAAAGAAACTGAGGCAAATAGGATAAAGTGACTTGCTCAGGGTCACACAGCTACTAAGTGTCTGAGGCCAGATTTGAACTCAGGAAGATGAGTCTGCCTGACTCTTTACCCAGCACTCTATCCACTGTGCCATCTGGCTGACCTGCTAAGTACATGCAAAATAAATGAGAGGAGACCTTAGCCTGTGTGTGCGTGTGCGTGTGCGTGTGTGTGTGTGTGTGTAAGCATGTGTGTGTGCGTGTCTGTGCACGCACACGCACACATCTCCACGCAGAAGGCAGAACTTGACCTGGGTCCTGAAGGAGAGAGACACCCTTGTCATCCTATGTCACCATCATGATCTTTTTTTCCCCTAACGTACAGTTCTGACCGTTAACAATCCCCAGCACAAAATCTCTCAGAGGCTGCCTACTGCCTCTAGGATAAAATACTACCTCTTCCACCTGGGCTTGAAGGCTGCTCTCACCCCCTTCTTTATGGGTCATTTAATGCATTGCTTTCTTCCATTTCTTGGTATAGGCTGCTTACACTTCAAAGTCACCCCATTTTCTCTTCGGGAGGCAAATGCTGCCTCTGCCACTATGTATGTGATGGTGGGCAAGGCACGCCTCAGTTTTCTCATCTGTCAATTGGGAGCAATGATAGTAGGTCTATCATCCATCTCACATAGTGACTATACTGTCCAAATACGGTAACATGTCAAGTGATTTTGCCAACTTTAAATTCAACAATATATGCAAGATGAGCTGCAGACGTCAAAGGGCTATGTGAATGTATTTTTTTTTATTATTATTATTCTTCATTTCCTTTAGGACTCAGTTCAGGTTTGTCTCCTAAGTGAAGCCTACCTTGATTTCCTCAGCTTTCGGTCCTCCTTTCCGCCTCAAATTGACTTATCTGTGTATATGGATTCCCTGGTGGAATGCAATCTCTTTCAGAGCAGGGAATGAAAAAAGAATATTTTTTCTTTCTATTTCCAGCACCCTGCATGATGTTTTGCACAGGGGAGATATTTAATAAATGTTTGTTGTATTTTATTCTCTTCATACTTACATATGTCCTTGTTGTCTCCTTGGTAGATATATAAACTCCTTGCAAGTAGGGATTATTTTCCATTTATTTGCTACCTTTAGCAATGCTTAGAGCACACTTAATCTATAGTTTTTGATTGATAAGGAAGAAAGCATTTTAAAGCACTTACTTTGTGCACAGCACTGTGTTAAGCACTTTTCTAGCATTATCTCCCTTGATCCTCACAGCAACCCTGGGAGGTAAGTGCTACTATGATTCCTATTTTACAATTGAAAAAACTGAGGCAGAGGCTTAGTGACTAGCAGAGGGGAGCATAACTGATGTCTGAGGTGAGGTTTGAACTCGTGTCTTCTTGACTTCAAGTCCGGTGCTCTATCCAGAGCTGTCTTTAGGTAGGAAATACAAAGTCAAGTAACTAGTGACTCTTCTCGCTTGCCCTTACTTTAGACATTCACTCCGGTGATGCAGATCACAACCTGTCCTGTGTCCTGTCCGTATCCTTCCCCACGTTTGCCAATGAAGGATCACCTGACGTGCTGGAGGCTCTCAGTGATTTTCCCTGACATCACGATACAAAATATATACATGGTCAATGTGAAATATAAACAAAGCCAAGAATGCTAATAACTGGGGGTGAGGAGGTGATGGATTAAATGTACAGAATGAGATAAACATTGTAGACGTGACCGCCGTGTTTTGCCTGACTGAACAGATGTTGCAAGGTTGTTGTTACTGTTTGGTATTTTCTCCAGGGTGGGGGGAAAAATGCTTGTTAATTGAAAAATCATTTAATTCTTTAAAAAAGAATTATTCTTCAGTATTTGCTTAAGAATGAGAACCTCTAGCCACGTGCTGCAGCGTTAGGTATGCTAAATATACCTGCAACTGAATTCTTTAAAATTAGCTATTCTTTCCGTATTGAAGAATATGTAAATGATATAGATTAAATTTAAATGCGCTTCCAACAAAATGACTTATTCTTTTCAGGTCATCCTGATGGCACGTTTATTGCTCTGTCCATGGTATCAGTGATTCTCAGTCCTTTGGCCTCAGAACCCCTTTACAATCTCAAAATTTATTGAGACTCCTCCAAGAAGTTTAATTATGTGGATTACATCTATTGATATTTACCCTATTAGAAAGCAAAACATCAGAGCATTATTTTGAAAATAGTTTTGACTTCTTAACTCCCTGAAAAGATCTTGGGGATGCCCAGGGGAGTTCGCAAGCAACATTTAGGAACCATCACACTGTATTTCAATTCTTCTACTTCTCTTGACATTATATAGACAGCAGAGGAACAGGTGGGCTTTATTTTTCTAGTCATACATTTTGGTGATGACATATGGAACTAGAGTAAGTCAGGGCCCTACAGCGCAAGAATCTGGTTGATTCAATGGAGAGCAATTAGCCTATTTCCATACTGATATACTTAATATTCCTGCAATGGAGGGAAAACCCAGAAAAACAGTCATGACTCTTGATAATAATCCAGGCTCCCTGCTGTCCCTTTGTCACTAAGAGATAAAATAGGTAGTTGTCTCTGAACCCCCAAGATGTGTTTCAGTTTGGTTCAATAATTTATTTTAAAATAAATTTATTAGGTTGTATATCAACATATATGGTTTCTCTCATCTGCTTCCCTTCCCTACCCCCCATGAGGCTGAAAGGGAGGCCTTATTGCTTCACTCTCTGGGTTGCCAAAGAAATCTTTGTTCTGTATACTGGGTATTGAAGGCATTTATTTTTAAAAAAGAAGAAAGAAAAAAAAAGATTTGAATCTCAATGGAGTAATGCAGTAAATAAATAATTATACTTAAATGAATTTAAGAATAGCGAGACATAAAAAGTACCATTATAATATTTTCTACTTTGCTTAATTTGACACCGAGCTGTGTGCCTTCCCTGATAGGTAGTCCACATTCAGCACACCAGAAGGTTGGTAGTTAAGAAGCAAGCTGTTAAATATTAAAGCTGTATCTATGTAATTGCATGTTTCGGGGTATGACTACATTCTAAATATACACTATTAAGATACTGTTCTGGGGAGGCTATTGACATCTGACATTGTACCATGTCACTGTGATTTCTTTAACAAACAAAGAAATGGTGAACAAGAAAGAAAGCACTTTTCATTTTAATAGAGTGATGTTCCAATAATCCTAGGAATAAAGGGCAGGAATAAAATCATTTATGAAACTATTGTGAATTTGGAAATACTATGGCAGACATGGTTATGTTTAAGACACATTCAAGCTTCCCACAAATAATCTATAGTAAAAGACTTGCATTAATTTATTGTATCGAAATGAAATACAAATCACAAGATTCAGAAGGTTAATGAATATTCATTGTTGTTTGGTATTTTTTCAAATATGAAGCACTATGATATTATCAAATGAAATAATTTTTGTAAAGTGTTTAGCACACAGTAGGTACTCTATAAATGCTAGCAATCATTATTATTTGGACAGGTAGGTGGCACAGTAGATAGAGTGCCAGGAAGTAAGGAAGACTCATCTTTCTCAGTTCATATCTGGCCTCAGATACTTACTAGCTGTGTGACCCTGGGCAAGTCACTTAATTCTGTTTGCCTCAGTTTTCTCATCTGTAAAATGAGCTGGAGAAGAAAATGGCAAACCCCTGTAGTAGCTTGACCATGAAAACCTCACAGGGTCTTGTTGAGTTGGACATACCTGAATAATAACAAATCATCATTATTACTACAGACGTAAAGATTTTTGAATACTGTAGAAGGAAATGCATTAGCATGGTTTTAGGAAAGGCATGTGGAGGTAGTGACTAGATAATATAAAAATAGTGGAAGTAGTTGTGATTTCATTGTCTTAGGGGACTCCCAGGGAGAGTTGTTGTGGTTGGTACATCTTTCTCAAAGAGGACCAGTGATATCAGGAAGATGATGTCTTGACTTGCTTGGGAACTGGATATGAGTGGGCAGAGTGGTGCAAAGTTCATCAGCCTCACTGTCTCCTCTAGAGTCATTGAAGTCCAGGGGCAAGACAAAGGTCAAGGTGATTGGCTGTGGCCCAGAATGCAGCAGGTGACCTTGGCCTTCCTAAATTGAGGTCTGAGTTTGTCTGAGGCCACACCCATTCAATGACTAAGGCATGGGGAAGACTTGGGACAAAAGATGCCTCAATTTACTATCAAATATACATCACTCTGGGAGAGGAAGAAAGCAAATGCTTCTTTTCTGGCCCAGTGTGAGTACTATCCACTGATACAGATCCAAACTAATCTGTGATTTCATAAACAAATCAAAGGCAGTTGCTCTAGTTTTCTAGGGTCATCCAGCGAATTAGAGTCATTGAGGGAGATTTGAACTAAGATCTTCCTGAGCCCCAGCTCAGCATTCTCCCCGTTGTATCAGGTTCCCTCTGACTAGATAATAATACTCTACTTTCCCATGTTATATTATGTCAAGGATCCAACCATACTGGACTACTTGTTTTTTGCATGTGGTCCTCCATCTCCCAGCTCAGTGACTATAGGCAATCTGTCCCCATTGCTTGGAATGCCCTCCATCATCACCTTCACCTCCTAAGAACTTAAGAATTCCTGCTTTCTGTCAAGATGGAGTTCAAATGCCACTTTATGAAGGAATCCTTCCCTAGACTCCATCCCCAACCCCAGCTGCTAGAGTCCTCCCCTGTAAGGCTGCTTTGTATTTTCTTTGTATATGTCTTACATACCAGCAAAAGTACAGTCAGTTCTGCTACAACATTTGTTCTGAAAATGTGAATTTGTTCCAGTGTGATTGATACATTGGAGAACAATTTCATCATAACCCCAATTTTGTGTTTGCTTATGCCAAATTTTCTCCATGAGAAGCAGTGAGAATGCAGAAAACTGCATCACTTTAAAATAACCCAAAAGTTGCCATCCTTCCAACACCCACTTCCACAAGTAAACCAGGTCATTTGCAAGGTACAGAGCTATATTTATTATATATCTTCTGGTCAGTAGGGAGATGTGGGTGGAGGAGGACATATTTATATCCATACATTCCCCCTCTTTCCCTCACCCCAACTTCTGCCATGGCCAATCCTGCCCCAGAGTACCAGAGGGGTGGCTCACAGCCCACCTACTTTCTTGCCCTTAGTCTTTGACCTTGCTGGTCCAGGATCCACAGGTCCTGGGGCAGAGGCTAAGGAGCAAAGGAAGATCATGGACACAGCCATTATATTGAATGTGTTTAAGCTGTGCAACTGTTTTTATTAGGTCCTTATTTTTTTATGTGTCACTGATGAAATTTTTGAGTGTTATTCCCCAGCCCCATTTTCCCCATAAGCCCTATTGACTTTTTCATATATTTTACACAATAGGGTGATTTTTAGGGATGCATATATGGAATTATAGCAGAACTGACTGTGCTGTGATTGTTTCCACTAGTAGGATGTAAACTCCATAAGAGCAGGGGTAGGTTCATTTTATCTTTGTATCTATCATCTGCCCCGAGCATGATTGGTACCAGGCATATAATAGACACATGATTAATGTTTGTCGAATGGTTGATCATTAGTGGCATTAATTTACAAAACACTTTTAAGGTTTATAAAGGGAAACTGAGTCCCAGAGAAGTAAATTAATTTGTCTAAGGTCACTCAGCTAGTAAAATAACAGAGTTGGATTCTGGTCCTTTGGCTCCAAACAAGTATTTGAAATATGGGAACCATTGCTATCCTCCATTTGTAGATAAGATACACAACCCAGAGATGTTAACTGTTTTTTCCCTAGGACATACAGAAAAGTTAGTGGCAGAGCTGGAAGGTCTTTTAATTTCTTCCAGAAACCCTATAATAATCTTTACTATTATAGCACCTGAACTGGATGGGCAAAAACATTGAAAATTATTTAGAAACCAGTTGAAATATAATATAGGTATCACTGATGTTCAATTTCATATAGTTTAACTTAAAATGATATAGTTTAAAGAAAATGGCAAAATAGATTGATCTTTAGAAATTTTTATCAGTATAAAACATTGAAAAGTTTTTAATTTGTTATTATCAGCATTTATGCCTCCAGCTTAATGCATGATCAGTAATGGTGGTCTATAAAATCCATCTTGGTTAATAAGTCCTAATTTTGAAAAAGAAAAAATTTTTACAGTAATATCTGATATTTATTAAATAGTAATTTACATATTACTGTATCATTTGGTCCTCACTACCACTCTCTGAAGTAGGTAGTTCTACAGGTTTTGCCATTCCTGTTTTACAGAGGAGGAAACTGATTCTGAGGTGAGATTCAAGCCTGTGATTTTCTTGATCCCAGGGCTAACACACTTTCTGTTACACCCCACTGTCTTCTTGTGGTTTCCTTTGTTTGGTCAAGTTCAGGACTACGCTCTGGCACCTGAGTTCCAGCATAACAAAGTTCAGAGAGCCTTATCACCACATTGGGCACAGGGTGATGAAGTCTTTGCTACAAAAACTACTTAAAATCTAAGTTACAGAGGACTACTTGCTATCTGTTACCAGTGAAGTGAATAGCCACACAATGAAACTTCAGATCCTTCAAGCATAAAAGTGTATTTGTAGCAATTGTCTTTACGATCTTATTTTTTCTTCTCTTTAGTATGTCTGTTGATATACTTTTTTTTTCTATTGAGAAGCAAACAGAAGATCTTGCTTCAAAGCCCACTCCTGACACTTATTAGCTATTCAAACACAAAGAGATGCACTTAACTTTTCTGAGCACGGGTCTTCTAATCTGTTAAATGGAGTTGGAACAGATGATCTCTAAGTGCCTTTCCAACCTTAGCTCTATGAGCTTATATTTGTAGTGCTAAAGCCCGGGAGTAACACATTTGTCAAGTATCTGCAGACATGGGTCAATAAGTTAGTAGTAAGACAAAAACAATGAATTCTTGAATATTGAAATAATAATTTAATGGAATTGCTGATACTTTTCAGGAAATTTTAGTCATGTCCATAGAGAGAATTAGGTGATCTGTTAGGCTGATGATCATTAATTGGGCATGTGAATAGTTTACTTTTTGGCATCATTAGGAAAACCAGATATAACTGGACTCACAATCTGTTTCATTTATCTTAATATCTAAATATGTCAATTGCTTGTCAATCCATAGATAAGTAGCTCAGCACTTCAGTCTGGTAGATCTAGTTTCCTGTACACTACAAATTCAGATACAAACTTCCGTAATAATGTGGTCACTGGAGATTTGTAAATTTTAAATATTATTACTATTTAGTATTTGAGAGAGCTTTTCAAAACTTATGTAAATGCTTCTTCCTCTTCCTCTTCTTCTTCCTCTCCAAAAATCATCCTTCCTCTGTTTTCTGTATCTGCATACATGCCAGGTAATTAATTGATGATGTAAGCCTGGGCAAGATGCCCCCATGTTTGTAAGGGTGGAATATCACTATGTCTCTTTCAAAGATGGAGCATCAGAACAGAGTGCTGTCTCTTACTTGTCCAAGGCTTCCCTTTTAAGGAAGTCTTTTTTTGTCTTTGAGTTTTATGACTGCTTCATATTAACCTTTTGAACTCAGAACCCTTTTCTGTTTATCAGATCTCACAAGGAGTGAAAAGACTTAAGTCTGAGTAATAACTCTGACACTTAATATAGGTGTGACCCCATCTGTAATATTAGGGGTCGGACAAAGAGATTCCTAAGGCTCCTTGGTAATCTAAATCTACGATCAATACAATTGAATTCAATATCTGTTGAGTGTAAATATATATAAGGTACTAAGGAAACAAAAATGGATGACGTATTCTCTACTCTCAAGTAGGTTACAATCAGTTATACATATATACACATACATACATACACATACATAACAGTTTGAATTAGAGAACAAGAGAGAACTGCCCAAATGAAGTTCCAGAGAATGGCATGAGATATTTAAAGAGAGACGGCATCAAAGGACTGCAGATTTATAGCTGGAAGGGGCCTTAGAGGTCACCTACTCCAACTTTTCTATTCATTGTGTTTTTTTTAGTTTTATATTTATTTTGATTCTTAACCTCTCATTCAGATGAGGAAACTGAGGTTCAGAGAGGTTAAGAAATTTTTCCAATGTCATGTGGATTGCAAATGACAGAACCAGGATATTTTTGTAGATCTTCTGCTTCAAAATTCAGTGTGTCTCCCACTGTCCCTCACCACAGTTTTTAAGGATCAAGAATATAGCATGGGTAAGGTACAAAATAAGATGGGCCTTGAAGGAGGAGGAACATTTCAGCAAGCAGAGATGTATTCCTTGAAGGCGTGGGGAAAGACACATCCAAATTTATGGAGGTGGAAAAGGGCAGAATGACATCAGGGAAAAGAAAGTAGTTAATTTTAATTAGAATACCGAGTGTTGTGAAATAAAGTCCGAAAGTTGAGTCAGGAGCCAAATTAGGAAGGTTTTTGAATGATCGACTGAGAAGTTTGTATTTTATTCAGTAGACAAAAGAGAGCTTTTGAAACTTGTTGAGTAAGGATAATGTGATTGAAACTGTAGGAAGATTTTTTTCCAAATGAATCATTTGGAGAGGGAGAGAGATTGGAGTCAAGGAGACCAGTTGGTAAACTATTCCAATAGTTTAGGCAAGAGGTGATGGGGGACTAAACCAGGGTCTTGGTAGTGTCAGTGGAGAAGAGATGTGTATGAGTGACTTATCACAGGTCGAATCGATAGAACTTGGCAACTGACTGGGTATGATGGATGAGGGAGAAGAAAGAATCAGCAGTGTTTTCCAGATTTTCAGCCAGGATGCCTGGGAGCATAATAGTGCCATTAATAAAAACAGGTCAATTAGAGCAGCAGGTTTTTGAGAGAAAATGATGAGTAATGTTTTGGAGATATTCACTTTGAGTTGTCAGTGGGACCTCCAGATGGAAATGTCTAGCAGGCAATAGGAAATGTCTTTCGGATATCAGGTGGAAGTGATGGATTTCAAACTGGAAGGGACCTTAGAAGTCATCAAATCTGACTGGAGATGTAGATTTAGGAGTTCTTCACATAGAGATAATAAAGTTAGGGGAGTAAATAAGCTTGTGAGGGGGAATAGTATGGAGTTAAGAAGAAGGGAAGAGTATAGGGGGATAGCCACATTTAGGTGGTAAGTGGAAAAGCAGGAGCTGGTAAAGGATGTAAAGTCTTGTCAGAAAGATAGAGGAAAACTAGGAGAGAACAATTTCATTGAATCCACAGGTGAATAAAATAATAAAAAGGCAGTGATCAGCAGTATGATGTGCATACAAAAGGGTAAAGGATGATAAGAACTGACTTACAACCATTAAATTTGGCAATTAGAGGTCACTGATGACAATAGAAAGAGCCATTTTAGCAAAATGATAGGGAAGAAAGTCAAAGGTTAAAAATTAAGTTGTAAGGAAGTGGAGGTAATGAGGTTAGATTATGCCTTCTAGAAGTTTTAACAGTTAAAGGTTGAAATATCTAGGATGTTATCTTTAGAGGAGCAGCAGAATCAAGGTTTTTGTTCTTTAAAGATTGTGGAGATCTGGTCACATTTGTAGACAAGGAAAATAATCGATGGAGAAAGAGAGACTGAAGATAAGAGAACAAAGCAGGATGGTTAATGGGACAAGGTCCCAGAAATAACTCTGAACTCTAGATCCAAAGTCAAAGACAGAAGGGTTCATTTTGCAATGGAGAAGGTCATCTTCATGTGAGACAAAGAATGAAGGATAGGATGGAGGAAAATACAGAGAGTTTTTGAGATGCAATTGAAGGGAATTTAGGTTGGCTGTTTTGAATTTGCTTAGTAAAGTATGAGGGAAGGTAATCTTTGGGTTTTGGGGGATGCAAGGAGGTAGGAGGTTTGAAAGGAGAATTTTGGCAGTTGAAAAAACTGATTCAGCTACATTCCCTACTAGTTAGAACCTTACATGAAAAAATCCTGGAATTGCAATTAGAGAATCAAAAAAACGTGGCAAAAGTTCCTCCCTGCTCAATTTCTCTATGAAGGACAACAGGGAGAAAACAGGAAATATATGCAAAAAAACCAAAGGAGCAAAAGAAGAAAAGGCAGGGTCCAAGGATATTTTTAGAGCTCCTTTCATGGACAGGGCCAGAAGTTTGCTTATTTATTTAATAATCTATTAAGCACCCTAGGAAGTACACTTAGAATAGTAAAAATGGAACTCTAGTCAACTATCAATACTTTCTCAAGTCAGATCACTACCCTTTAGGTAGAAGTGGTCAAGGAAACTCACAGCTTTGACCAAATGTTTACACTTTCCACAGAGTATATTATTTTCTCTGGTGAAAAGGCATGTATATATATATATATATATATATATATATATATATATATATATTTATTATTATCATTATCTATAAATATTTGCATGTTAAAACATTACTTGGAAACTTGACACTTGACTATGTCAATTAACATGTATTCATTTAACACTTGTTCATTTATCAACATATTCATATATATGCATATATGTATGTATATTTGAAATTCATATACGTAAAACATATGCATCAACCATAAGATCAGAGGAATAAGAACAATATAGGATCAGGTCCTCTCACTAAGGATTATCCTGCCATAGAATCATTTACCCCACCCTCCCTTTCCCTTTCTATCCATTCATTCATTCCTTAACTTCTATTTTCTCTCTTTCCTATCTTCTGCTTTCCCTTCCATTCTTTCCTTCCATTCCTTCCATTCCTTCCTTCCTTCCTTCCTTCCTTCCTTCCTTCCTTCCTTCCTTCCTTCCTTCCTTCCTTCCTTCCTTCCTTTCTTCCTTCCTTCCTAGCCTACTAAGGAGGAGTGACTGTGATTGATTATAGTCTTTAGTGAATGAAAAAATGTTTCAATTTCCACAAGTCTTGCATCTCACGGCGGAGAACTCAACCTAGCAAATATACGTTCACATTTAAGCAGATCTGATAATAGCAAAATCTTTGGGGCTGCATCAGAGATGACAATGTGAATATCCTGCCCAATTTAATTAAAAACATTTTATCGAGTGCCTACATTGCAAGGCTCTGTCCCATAGGACCTTAGTCCCTTTGCTTGATTACATACTGCATCTCATTTACCCCAAATCATGTTGGATTTCTTCTTAGCATTTGCTCTTCTTTTCATTATAATGCCATCACTTCCCTTTCCTAGGTACTGGTACAAAGGGGACCCTGGGCTCAGTGTTCAGCAGAGCAATTCAATCCAACCTTCTGGTTAGATTATTGAAATTCCGATCCATTTCTCCATCTATGACTATGGGGGCAGGGAGGAAAGGAGGGAGGGATATCATATGGCTGAACTTGTAATAAGATTGAGTCGTTCTGATAAATGTAAATTATTTATCACTCACTCCCCATTTTATGGGCTTGATGGTATTTAGAATTATATTACCCAGCATCATAATGCCTCTTTCTCCACTTCTCACCAGGACAGAATGCCATTCCTAAAGGGAAAAGGAGGCAAATGCAGCATGTGACTGACGGGATATCGAACAGATGGATAGATGAGATGATTATATAATTTAATCCTGGTCACTTACTGCACAGTGGCCTTTATGAAGAAGAAAACCACATTAGCCATTTTTCCCCCTCAAGGATATAAGCAAAGTGACATTAATCTGCCATGATTGAGATATTGGTTTGATTGGTTGGCAAGAATGAAGGAACTTTAACCAAAAGGGCCGTCCAGCATGAGATATGGGGGTGGTTAGTCTTCAATAACAACCTGATGAGGAACCCTGAGCTGATTCAGATCAGAGACTGTCTGTGAAGAAGTCCCCAGGCAGACAGCTGTGCATCTAAGTCCTGGGAGACAAATATGCATGAGCACCAGGAACCTAAAGATCAATGTAGAGTGACTTGCTGAGGTTATTAACTCGGAAATTCTAACTGTTAACCTCTATTGCATAACAACTCCATCCCTGTGTAGGTGAGTGGCATTCTTCTGCAGCAGAGAGACAGGGAAAGGAAGGGATTTCTCTGATTATCTTTATAGCTTATACTAAAGCTGTCTTTGCTCCTGATATTTACGGGAAATGTAGAGGGCCTACTTTAAGGAATACTAATGGAAATTGAAGTGATCCAGAGGGTGTGACACTCCAGAAAGCATTGGACAAGATGACCCTTCCTTTCCTTACTGTGAGTGGAAATTGCCTCTATTATTATTGATGCAATAGATTTATTTTTCTATGATAAAATTGTAATTTACCAGGAGAGATAGCCTGGCATAATGGGTAGAGAGATGGCCTTGAAGACAGGAAAACCAAAGTTCAAAACATGCTACTGATGTGTACGGTACTGGCTTTGTGACTTTGGGCAAGCTACTTAACCTCTCAGGGTCTTAGGCAACTTTCTAAGAATGTAAATAGTAGGGTGGGTGGCAACCTGCATAGATAGAATGACTTTCCACACCAGAAATTCCCTCAACCTTTGAATTTATCAGATTAGAACAACCAGTTCAGACAAAATGATAGGGATAAGATAAAATTCTGGGGGTCTACTCTTAGAGGGAAGGGGATATAGCCAAGGGCTGGGTTGCCTAAAACAGTAGTCTTCCTCACACAGGCGTCTCCATCTCTCTTCTTTGTATAATGCCCCACTTAGCCTGGTATATGTACCTCTTTACTTTTACTTCTTAGAATTCCTAGTTTCCTTCAGAACTCAGATCAAATGGCACCTTTTATTTGAAGATTTTCCTGAGTCTCACTTGCTAGCATTCCCTCTCCATTGCCCTGTGTTTCTTTTGCATATATTTACATTTTATATAAATAAATGTTGGCATGTGTGTTAATATATATGTGTATATATACCTACATATATAGAAATTTGTGGATATTTGTGTTGCACATATTATCTCCTCCATAGAATGTAGACTTTTTGAGAGCAAAGTCTGTTTCATTATTGTCTTTGGATCTCCAGTATGTAGCATGGTGCTTGACACATAGTAGCTACTTAATAAATGTCTGTGGATTGATCAGTCTGGGAAAGTGGGCAAAGCTGATATAATGAAATTAGGAAGATGTGTTCATTCATTTGATTTAGGGCATGTCAGTTATCTTAGCTCTATAAATGGTCTGAGAATTAGTGGCATCCCTTATGGTGGAATCAGAAACTTGGTGGGAGATCAATGAAAGTGGGGAGGGTGTGAACTATGTATGGGACAGGAAGAAGCAACATTTTGCCTCTGGTCTCTGAAGGACATGACTATTAGTGAAAGACTCCATTGAGGTACATTGTCTCTGAGGAAACTACACCCACATGCTAGCTTAGAACATAAGATGAAGAGATTGAGAGTTTCCCTACAAGGATAAGCTGGCAAGTGAATTGGCTTAAAGGAAATCATCTAAGCTAGAGAAGAATAGGAGAAGAGTGAGAGAAAACTTCCCAAAGAGATGGAGACATCAAAACTTCAAGAGATGTGAAATAAGCAACTTCCAAGTTCAGTGCAAGATGCAAGAACACTAGAAGAAACTCTGGGGCCAGATAAGGAAATGTCTTCCTTAAGATAGGGTCCCAGACTCAAAGCCATATGTTTGAAAAGAGGATGAGAATCTTGGAAACCTGACAAACTACATTCTACTTCAGCCTGAAGCCTGAGAGTTTGATCTAGTGTAATCTAAAAGAATGAATCACAGAATAGGGGGAGCTAAGAAAAATCAAGACCTGATTCCATTTGCATTTTCTTCTAAAACCAAACTATTGGCTCTAAACATTGAGGTTTTAAACTTTGTTGCTTTCCTATGTTCTTTGCTATTTTAAACCTCTGTATTTATAGGGTGTATTATTTAGTAATGTTCTAGATTCAGCTTGAAGTGGCTCATATGAGTTGATTGTTAAATTTTCACTGTTGGCATTTAGATCTCAGAAACTGACAAATGCTGAAATTGAGGATTGATTTATTGTTTTATTGATTCCTAGATTTTAAAAAGTGACAAAGAATGTGAATAATATGATTAAACTTAAATGTGTATCATGGGTGTATCCCCGCCTCCATCCCAAGGGTTTGTTGTTAAACATTTACCAGAATACCACTGCCTGTATGATTTTCCTCCATTGAAGTCTCAGTTTGATGCCTCATTGTGGTGTACAGGTGATTCTTAAGCTTTTGAAGTCTCTGAAAGCAGAAAAAACTTTGGTCAATCATACCAAGATTGAATAGTTTCTAGAATGGTCTTACTGATAGACTATACCATATGTCTCTTGTTCAAAGACTGTCCAGGATAGGTTTGAAGAGGATTTCCACCAGATGGATTCCATGGTGATGAATATTTTGACCAAAAACATTTTTATAATTTTTTTTTGGCTACCTTGTCCCTATTCCCCCTTGGCGCACAACCCTCTTCATACATTGGAAAAGAATACAGAAAAATAAAGCCCTTGTAACTAGTAGGTAAAATGAAATAAATTGTCATTGTATCTAAAAGATGTCTTATTCTCATCTTTTGTTCCCTCTCTATCAAGAGATGAGAAGCATTATTAATCAAAAGTCCTTTATTATCATGGTATTCTTGTATGGTTCAGTTTTCAAGTCTTTCAAAGCTATTTTTCTTTATTATGTCACTATTATTTTATAACTTGTTTCCTGGTTCTGCTCCCTTGAATCCACATCAGTTCAAATAGATCTTTCCATTTTTCTTTGAAATTATCCTTCTTTATATTTTGCATGGCTTGGTAACATTCCATTACATGCATATACCACATATAACCATTTCCTAATAGCTGGGCTCACCCTTGGTTATCACTTCTTTGCTACTACTAAAAGAACTGCTATAAATCTCTTTGTATATGTGGATCATTTTCCTTTTCCTTTGATCTCTTTGGGGATATGGGTCTAGTGGTAACATAACTGAGTCAAGGGGATATACAGAGTTTATTGACTTTTGGGACATAGTTCCAAAGTAAATTTTAGAATTACTGGAGGAATTTACAAGTTGATCAATGATTCATTTAATGTGACGGTTTCTTTGCAGCCCTATAGCAACTGTCATTTTTCATTGTTGTCATCTTTGCCTCTCTGATGGGTATGAAGTGGAACCTCAGAGTTACTTTGATTTGTATTTCTTGAGAATTCTGAGGATTTGTGGCATTTTTTTCATATAGCTATTGAGAGCTTGGATTTTTTTCCTTTAACAATCATCTTCCAATCCTTTGACCATTTATTTATTAAGGAAAGGTCTTTGAGGATATGTTGAATCAATTTCTTATATATCCTGCATGTATCTTTAACAGAGAAACTTGCTTCAAAGATTTTTTCCCCATCACTCATTCCCCCTTCACTTTTAATTGCATTAGTTTTGTACAAAACCTTTTACATTTTATATAATCAAAATTGTCTATTTTATTTTCTGTTAGCCTCTCCCCTTTTTGATCATGAATTTCCCACTTCTCTATAGATCCAAAGAGTAATTTCTTTCTTGCTCCTATAATTAGCTTATGCTATTCTCTTTAAACTTGAGTTGTGTATCCGTTTGGATCTTGGTGTATATTAAAGTATCTTGGTATGAGATTATTTGTCCATAGCTAACTTCTACCAGACATCTCTTGAGATGCTTTTGTCAAATAGTGAATTCTTACCACAGTATCTGGGATATTTGGGTTTAACAAACAGTTTGCTACTGGATTTGTTTACTTCTGTATATTTAATACCTAATATTTTCCACTCATAAAATTCTCTGTTTTTAACCAGTACCAAATAATTTTGGTGATTACTGCTTTCTAGTATAGATTGATAACTAATACTGCTAGACTCCCTTCTTTCCTACCTTTTTCCCTGAAGACACTTTCAAAGACTGCCTATAGGTGGCAATCTGTGTGGAGTATAAATTATAAATTTGATGTAGTATGTTTCTTTATAGAACCTACTAGGAAAAATACTAAGAAAACCTAAGGAAGTTTTGTGTGAATAATTAATGAAAAACTGAGTTTTCTCTAGGAATATCCCATTAATAGGTTCTTCTTGCCTCTATGAAGCTAATGGTAAAACAACATGGCAAAACCCTCTTCTTAGACATCTAGAGCAATAGAAAGGTCCAAAGTGGTCAGGCTGGTAGAGGTGAGATGGGATACATCTAAGAACAATGTTACTGCATATATAACTCAGGCAAGGGATGAGATATGAAGGGTATCAAAAAGTATATTTTGATAAACCTGGCAATATCATAATGAAATGGAAGGTGTTGGCTAGAGGGACAAGATAAATGATGTAATCAATATGTCAAGGAAGCTTGTTTGTAGTGATGGATGTAACATCTGGTTGGTGGTGACCTGTGTAAAGTTGTCGATATTGATGGATGTTAGATGGTAATAAGGGATATAGACAGGCGAGCAGAAGGGGCATCTTTCATAATACTAGGAGGCTGACAGTGGGAAAGGAGGGATAATATGATCATTGTCATACTTGGTCCCACATTGGAGGTAAGTATTTATTGAGGAGTAGACATTATTTACCATAGTCTTTGTCATGGAGGTAATGAAAAGTATTCAGGACTATTCTCAGGTTTTTTTTTTGTTTGAAATAGCAATAGAGTTGAGATAAATTTCCTCAATTTAGCTGGATTAACAAGAACACACACACACACACACACACACACACACACAAATCTTAATTTCTTTTAAATAAGCCTGAAGTTAGACCACTATTAATTCATGAAGGCAAATTCCTTTCTATACACAAGACTATTATCCTTACAATCAGCCTTTCCCTGCCCTTCTTCCTTTTCTTCCTTTTTTCTCAGAACAGAAACAAATTATAAACCATTCTTCCAAAGATTTTTCTTCATATTTTCCCCATTACTATCCTTCTCCCTCTCAACCCCCCTTCCTCATCTCATTGATCAGGGTAACTTCCCTGATTCAAAATGTTGCCACAGAAAACATCAATGCAGCCCTGAAAGAAATGCTTATTGAATGAATGAGTAAACCAACCCCATAAGAGGAATCTTAGACAATAGAGCTGAAGAGGATCTTGAAGGTCATCTACTGTGAAATCTTACATTGCAAGAATCTCTCTACGAATAGGGGGTGCATCTAGGCTCTGTCTGAATATTTCCAATGATGAGGAATTCACTACCTTACTTGACAGCTGATTCCATTTTTGGCCATTGTTGACAGCTGGCCCATTGTTCATATTTTTAAATAGAATCTTGCTCCTTCTTTTTAATTGCTACCCACTGATTTTGACATCTGAAGCAACTAACATAGAATGTTTACTTTAAGTGGTAGCCTTTCAAATATTTAGACTCAATTATCATGTCACCATGATGTGTTTTTTTTCCAGGTAAAAATACTCATTCTTTGTACTACATGATCAACAGACTCTTAAGTATCTTGTTTATTTTTCTCAGAATGGATTTTATTTGCCAATATCCCTATGAAAGAGTGACCCTTGGAACTGAGCCTAAAACTCCAGATTTGGTTTGAACAACACAGTTTACAAAAGGATCACTTAGTACTTCCCATAAGATAGATATTACATATTAATGAAGTCTTGCATTAGTCTTTTCATTAAAAATTGAATTGACCCTTATGTGACATCCACTGTATTAGGTGCTGGAAGAAATAAATATAAATAAGATATGGTATTTACTCTCATAGATCTTTCAACACTAGCTTTTTTTTTTAAAGCAACTACACCATTCTCTTGGTTTATGATGATTGTGAACAACTAAACTCCATGTCTTTTTCAGAAGGACTGTTTCCAAACCAAGGCTCCATCATGATGCTTGTGAAATTGATTTTTTGAACCTAAATGTAGAATTTTACATTTATCCCTGCTAAATTTCATCTTGTAGGTTAAAACCCAATCTCTTTTTAATTTTGATTTTTTTTAATCAATGAATTCATCATTATCACTGCCAGCTTAATGTCAATTGTAAATTATGTAATAGTAACTTTTTTGGGGGAAAAATATCCTAACAAAATAGTAACATTTTGGGAGAAGAATATCTTAACAAATTGAACTATCTGAAAAGTGAAATGGACTACAAGGAGAGGTAGTGTCATGGCCATCTGCAAAAGTGCTATCTTCTTCAAAACTTGAAACTGGTCCTTTGACCTCCAGATTCAATGCTCTGTCTACTTGCTGCCCTCCAGTGCTTCTTTCAGTCACACGCCCTGCAGTAGTTGACCAAAATATCTTTTTTCCTCAAGTCTGCAAATTCTCCTTTCTCCCACCAGGTATACTGTGTCAGCAATGACTTTCTTTTTCTTTTTTAGGGAAAAAACTCAAGGGCCATCCTGTTTGAGTGAGCCACATCTACTGTCTTACCCTATGCTTCAATAATCTCCAAATCCCATGTTTTCCCATCCTGTCCTCCTTCCTTCTAGTCTCAGAGAAAGAGCTGGATCTCTTCTATTTCTGATTTTTTTCATCTTTTACCATACATCAAAACTGACTTGTCCTGTGTCCCACTTTCTCCCTTCCCTTCCTTTCTCTTCCCTTTTTTCTTCTCCTTTTCCTTTCTTTCCCTCCCCTCCCCTCCTTTACCTCCCCTCCTCTCCCCTCCCTTTTCTCCTTTCCCTTCCCCTTCCTTTCCCCTTATCCTTCCCCTTCTAATGAGTGAAAACAGAGATTAATGTGTTACCTTTCTGGATAATAGAAGTCAAAGTTTCTACTTAGAGTTATATGTTGTCAACTGCTCTGGTAGACTTATAGAAGATGTATTGGGGGAGGGGTGGTAGTGGAGGTTGAGGGATTCTTACCCTCTCTTAAATTACCATTAGGCTGCCAGGGACATATTTGGGATTTTTATGTTCGTGAATCTCTGGGAACATATGAACCATATAAAAAGGTAAGTAATGGAGAAGGTAATAGAGAAAACATCCAACTGGGACCTTGAGCATTCCTAAATAGGGATTGCCTCAGAGATCCCAGGATAGTGACAGCATTATTCCTGTTCTACCTACATTCTGGGTCCATCCTTAATAGAGGCAGCTATGTGACACAGTAGATAGAACCATATGCCTAAAGTCAGGAAAACTCAGATGCTAACTTAACTGTTACACTGGGCACGTCACCTAATCTCTGTCTGCCTGAGTTTCCTCTTCTGTATAATGGGATTAATAATATCATCTATCTCTTAAGGTTGTTATGAGGATCAAATGAGATATAATAGTAAACTACTTAGCACAGTGCCTGGAATATAGCAAGGAATTAATAAATATTTCTTTTTTTTCTTTCTTAATATATGGGTTAGGAGAGAGAAAAGGTGGATACATTCGTTCTTAATCACTTCTGATACTGGTGCCATTTGCCTATATCAGTCGTACTTATCCTAAGTCAAAGACATGGGAGAATGAAAATATATTGAAGGCTCCCAGCTCAAGACATATTGGCTTCTGTCTCAGCTGAGAGGTAGAGACCTCTTACTACAGGGTTCCAATGGGAGGAGTGATCCAAGAATAATCTTTCTCATACTTTAAACACACAACCTCTCAGTGAGTGTGGTCCCTGAGGGTTGGAGCCCAGGATCTCGATGTTTTTACTAATTAACATTTTTATTTATTAAATCAATTTTGAAAGCTTGAAATTTCATTATTATGCAGACCAAGGAAAAGATAAGATGTAAAAATAGATTTAATCCACAATATTTAGTGCCTACTATGTGCCAGAGATGGTGATTCAGACACTGGGGATACAAAGACTTCAACGAGATGGCCTCTTGACCTCAGGAAGCTCACCCTCTATAGGAGGGTACAACATTTCCATACATAAGTTCATACAAATGAAACAAAAGGTAATTTGAATAGGAGGAACTAGAAACTGGGGAGATCAGGGCTCATGATTCTGGTTTGCAGTGATATGGACGTACTGGGGAGAAGATACTATTTATTACAAGGAGAACATCTGTGAAATTCTGTCAAAGTCACATTTATAACCAAATAAATTTATCATAGTATTCCTGTTTCCTTAAAATAAAAACAAAAGAGGGAAAGAAAAAGAAATTTTTGTTCTTCAGATAAGTACTATTTGATCTGATTTATCCAATTGGGTAAAGCCTCTCTTGAAATTCTTTAATTGCAGTCTATTTAAGGAGGTTAAAAAGAAATTTGAAGGACCTATTAACACCCAGTATAAAAAGGTGACAAAAAAGTAAAAGAACAGACAATTCCAACTTCTAATTGTGAAATCATTCCATGCTTGGTTTCAGTGAGATTCTTTAATTCAGTGAGCTTCTTTAAGCTCATTAAAGTCCTGCAAGGGACCATTTCTCTACTTGGAGCCAATTGCATGAAGCCCCATGAGACGCAATCTGACTGCTAGCCCATGTCCTTCCTGTCATGTGGGTCCATCAGTCAGCCTCTGACCTTACAAAAGGGGAGACTCTCAATGAGGGCTGAGGAAATTTTTTTTCCCTTTCCCTTGATTATCTTTAGAAAATTTTTGCTGGATTATTCTCAGCACTAAAGGAAAATAATGGATGTGAAGGCATGGTTTGAATATCTATTGAATGCACAGAGTAATAAAGAACCGACTACAGATATGTATTTCAGGATGGGTAGCAATGAGTGCATACATTAACCTCTGCTGGGTGTTCTCCCAACATCCTTCAGTGAGCACATGCTGAGTTCATGCCATTACATGTGTGTGGTACACTGGACCAGAGTCAAGTTAAAATGACAGATGCTTGCTGTTTTTCAAATTTCTTTTTAGCTATATTTTATTTATTTCTCACCTTTCTGGGAGAGAGAGACTTTTAAAATACATTCAGACAAGAGGTGAGGGAAAAGCCCCACAAAGTATATCTGTAGTGGCACCTTAATACTCTAAGGATATTTACAAATGTATAATGATGGTAATAGTGTTGGGTCTCTAAGAGTTTATGGCATTGTTCCAATGGACAATGCATAGGATGATGTTCTGGGGATATTTTTTGTTAGTCCATAAGCCTTGCCCTGATTTCAGTACAGGAAGTTTGGGTTTTGGTCAGTTGTAAAAAAGGATAGACCAGTTTATGACCTATCTCAGTCTGGGCAGGCTTTAAGTAAAGGATTCCTGACACTTGTCTGTAGAGCCAAGGCAGGTTCGTATCACCGGATGCTAGCACATTTTTCTTACATTAGGTTTCCAACCATGTTTCATGTTTGGAAAGATGCCCCAAGTATGTGAGGAGGAATGTCTAAACAGGAAGTTGCAATCTAAGCAAAGCAGTAGAGTTGAGGCTGGGGGGAGTTCATCTGAGAAAAATGTGATGTGTGAACCCAGGGGATATTTCCCTCATCCTCCTAAGGTAGGAGAGAGAACTGGAACCATCTCATGGATGACTGCAGTACGGTCTCTGATTATTGCCATGGTGATGAATTTGTCCCTTAGGAACCAGCCAGAGACCATTGGCTGATTCTATGCAGGCCATTAGATGATGCTGAGACTCTTGGAGAGAATTACATTTTTGTATGAAAGGAATCCCTGTGGATGGATCTGAGAAACATTTAATTGGGCTGTATAGTTAATACTGACTAATACTGACTGGGTACAGACAAAAGGTTTGGGAAGATCATGATGAGAAGGTTACTGATTGATGGGTTAATCATATCTTGTGCCATTGTTGCCTTCCTTACTTTTTAGATATTTTGTAAGGACAAGCTGAACCCAAGTGATTCAGGGCCAGAAGCAAAAGAATATTTGGTGAATAATGGACTTGCCGATAACACAGGCTGTGAAATTTTATAGAGTATAGCATGTTTTTGGTCTCTGCTTATGAGACACCTGAAAAGTAATTGTTGCTTCTTAGAGACCAATTACTAGATACCAGCCCAACTGGGAATCACATCCCCTTCCTTCTCACTCAGGTTTGACTGAGATTTTGCCAAGAGCAAGAAACTCAGTGGTTATTACCACTCTGGCTCTTAGGTGTCTTTTACTCCTTATGTCTGGCAAATCTTTTGCAGATAATCCTTTTCAATTTCTCTCATAACACACACACACACACACACACACACACACACACACACACACACACACACACACCCTGATCTGTCCTTTTTCTAATTTCTTAATGGGATGGGTGACCAAGAAAATAGATATTCAGTTTGATTCATTAAGAATTTGGGAGCTAGAAGAGATTTTAATTTCATAGAGTACATCCTCCTCATTTTATAAAAGTTTTGAAAATGAAGCACAGAGAGACCTTGTGAGCTATGGAATGTAAACTTGAGAAAAGGAACGTTCATTCATTTATTTATTTATTTTTGGGTTTTGTGAGCCCAGTGCATAGTGTGATGCACATAGAAAGCATTTAATAAACTCTGGATTGATTGGCTAAGTGGTTGATCCTAGGTTACACAGCTAGGAAATGGCAGAATAGGTTAGAAACCAAGTCTTTCATACTCGCAGGTGGATCCTCTTTCTGTTTCCATGATGAGAAAACATTTCCCTGCTATTCTTTTCTATGTACAACTTCTAAATTTACCAGGTTGAAAGTCATGGGGCTATTTTGATCTGACGGGTCCTTTATGAGTCAGTTTCCATGGTCAAAGGAATGGTTTCCACTGAACTTTGCTTGAGGGAAAATTTATATGGGCAGTACCTGAGATAAGGACCACAATGCTCCAATTTTGACATGTGACCGTAAGCTAGTCATTAAGACACAGTTACTCTCCTATTAGGATATGTAGCAATACCTACAATACCAACCTCCCACAGCTGTTGTAAGACTCAATTCAAATGAGGGATGTTGAAGAACTGTAAACCTCAATGCACTATTTGAATGTCATCTATCATTACGATGATTGTGCTTGTTGCTGTTGCAGGTTTAGCCAGACTCTCATACGCTCTATTATAACATTAATTTCTTTCATTTTCTTTCATGTTTTTGGAGGATATTATTTCTTCTTTAATATCCTTTCTCCTGAAAGGTCATTCTTTTCATTCTTCCTAATTTTCTGTTCCTTGCTCTTTATTCTCTGTTCCATGATTTAATTTCTATTTCAGATTCATTTTCCCACACTCTCTATATTCCTGCAAAAAGCTTTTCTCCCTCAGCAACATCCTTCCATCTTTGCTGTAGATTCTTGTTGCCATAGCATTCCCTCCCTGTACAGACCCATAAGGAACTGAGGGAAAAACAAATTCCTTGCTCATTAATCATTTTCCTTGACTCTGATCTGATTGAGTGCACTGCAAAGGTTAATCTTTATGCAGATGTCCACTAGGCAGAAAGCAATTCTCTTAAAAAAAGGACATCTATTAATGAGTCTTTTCTTTCAATTGAGAACCTTCTATGGTGAATGAATCTAGTTTACTTTCACTAAGTGACTATCCACTTTCTCTTTGAGCCAACATAGTACAGTGGACCTTGAATGGATGCCACCATTGGACAATGGCAAAAATACTGCATTTAAAATAAGAGGGTCTTAGTCCACATCCCAATTTTAACAGTAACTGTGAGACCTTTGGCAAGTCATTTAATGTTTGTGGGCCTCAGTTTCTTTATTTGTAAAATGAATGAGTTCTTTTAGATGGTCGTTGAGGCTACTTTCAGCTCTACATATGTGATTCTGTGAGTCTATAATACTTTTTTTTCTTTAATATAAATTTATTTATTTAACTTTTTACATTCATTTTCACAAAATTTTGGGTTCCAAATTTTCTCCCCATTTATCCCCTCCCCCACCCTAATACACAAAGCATTCTAATTTGCCCTATCACCAATCTGCCCTCTCTTCTATCATCCCTCCCTTCTCTTGTCCCCATCTTCTCTTTTGTCCTGTAGGGACACATGACTTTCTATTCCCCATTGACTGTATTTCTTATTTCCTAGTAGCAAGAACAATACTCAACAGTTCTTCCTAAAACTTTGAGTTCCAAATTATCCCCATCCCTCCCTCCCCACCCATTCCCTTTGGGACGGCAGGCAATTCAATATAGGCCATATCTGTGTAGTTTTGCAAATGACTTCCATAATAGACATGTTGTGTAAGACTAACTATATTTCCCTCCATCCTATCCTGCCCCCCATTGTTTCTATTCTGTCTTTTGATCCTATCCCTCCCCAAGTGTTGACTTCAAATTGTTCCCTCCTCCCATTGCCCTCCCTTCCATCATCCCCCCCAACCTGCTTATCTCCTTCTCCCCCACTTTCCTGTATTGTAAGATAAGTTTTCATACCAAAATGAGTGCACATTTTATTCCTTCCTTTAGTCAAATGTGATGAGAGCAAACTTCATGTTTTTTTTCTCAGCTCTCCTCTTTTTCCCTCCACTAAAAAGTCTCCTGCTTGCCTCTTGAATGACATATAATTTACCCCATTCCATTTCACCCTCTCTCCTCCCACTACATTTCTCTCTCACCATTTACCTTAATTTCTTTTAAGATATGGTCCCATCCTATTCAATTCACTCTGTGCTCTCTGTCTCTGTATGTGTGTGCATGTGTGTATGTGTGTGTGTGCATGCATGCGTGTACATGTGTATGTGTGGTCCCACCAACTACCCAGATACTGAAAAGTTTTAAGAGTTACAAATATTGTCTTTCCATGTAGGAATGTAAACACTTCACCTTTGGCAAGTCCCTGATGACGTCTCTTTGCTGTTTACCTTTTCATGCTTCTTCTCATTCTTGTGTTTGAAGGTCAAATTTTCTTTTCAGCTCTGGTCTTTTCTTCAAGAATGCTTGAAAGTCCTCTATTTCATTGAAAGACCATTTTTTCCCCTGAAGTATTATACTCAGTTTTGCTGGGTAGGTGATTCTTGGTTTGAGTCCTAGTTCCTTTGACTTCTGGAATATCCTATTCCACGCCCTTCGATCCCTTAATGTAGAAGCTGCTAGATCTTGTGTTATCCTGATTGTATTTCCACAATACTGGAATTGTTTCCTTCTAACTCCTTGCAATATTTTCTCCTTGACCTGGGAAGTCTGGAATTTGGCCACAATGTTCCTAGGAGTTTCTCTTTTTGGATCTCTTTCAGGCGGTGATCAATGGATTCCTTCAATACTTATTTTGCCCTCTGGTTGTAGAATATCAGGGCAGTTTTCCTTGATAATTTCATGAAAGATGATGTCTAGGCTCTTTTTTTGATCATGGCTTTCAGGTAGTCCCATAATTTTTAAATTGTCTCTCCTGGATCTATTTTCTAGGTCAGTTGTTTTTCCCATGAGATATTTCACATTCTCTTCCATTTTTTTAATTCTTTTGGTTTTGTTTGGTGATTTCTTGGTTTCTCAGAAAGTCATTAGGCTCCATCTGTTCCATTCTAATGTTGAGAGAACTATTTTCTTCAGTGAGCTTTTGAACCTCTTTTTCCATTTGGCTAATTCTGCTTTTGAAAGCATTCTTCTCCTCATTGGCTTTTTGAACCTCTTTTGCCAATTGAGTGAGCCTATTTTTCAAGGTGTTATTTTCTTCAGCATTTTTTTGGGTCCCCTTTAGCAAGGTATTGACCTGCTTTTCATGCTTTTCTTGCATCTCTCTCATTTTTCTTCCCAGTTTTTCCTCCACCTGTCTAACTTGATTTTCAAAATCTTTCTGAACTCTTCCATGGCCTGTGCCCATTGGATATCTATTTCGGGTGTTTTGGGTACAGAGGCTTTGACTTCTATGTCTTTTCCTGATGGTAAGCATTGTTCCTCCTCATCAGAAATGAAAGGGGGAAACATCTGTTCACCAAGAAAGTAGCCTTCTATGGTCGTATTTTTCTTCCCTTTTCTGGGCATTTTCCCAGCCAGTTACTTGACTTCTGAGATTCCTCTGCACCCCTGCCTAGATCTGCCCAGCTAGTGCTTGGGGTCTGAGATTCAAATGCTGCTTCGCAGCCTCAGGGCTTTCCGTGGCAGGCGCAGCTGCTATTCAATGTGAGCTTAAGTTCTGGTGCTTGGGTGGGGCCAGGGCCGCCTCCCAGGCTCAGTTCCCTCAGGGGGTTTATGCAGAGACCTTCAGTAATGAACCTGAGCTCCTGTCTGCTCTGGGAGCCTCTGGCCGCTGCTGCCTCTGCTGCTGCCTCCCGAGGAGGCCCGAGTCACGGAAACTCCCCGCTCCCCTCTTGGCCAGCCCCGAAATCTCTCTCACTGACCTGTAGTGCCTGTGGGTGGAGGGACCTTTGTGGCCACTGGAGGTTCCGTCCCTGAAGCCTGCTCGGATCTGCTCCTCTCAGGCCATGTGGCCAGGGCAGGGGCTCCACTGTCCGGTGTGTGATGGACCTTTGGTGGCAGTTTTTCAGGGCTCTCTGCAACGGAAATCCCCTCCACTGCGTTTCTGCTTGGCTTGCACTGCTCCAGAATTTGTGGAAAGTTCTTTTTACAGTAAATTTCTGGGCTGTGGATTCGGAGCTAGCATACGTGAGTCTTTCTACTCTGCCACCTTGGCTCCTCCCCCTTCGTGAGTCTATAATACTAAGTCAGAGGACCCAGATAAAAATCCTCCCTCTAATTCATGTGTGATCTTGGATAATTTATTTAACTTCCTTGGGGATCAGTTTCCTCAAAAATCGAATGAAAGTTGACAGCGGTCTCTGTGGTCTCTCTTAGCACTAGTTTTCTAATCTGATAACCAACATTTAGATTAGATTGAGCCATTAGTTGAATTAACTCACAGAAAGCAAGTTAAACAGAAAGCAAGTTAAAGAAATAGATTCTCAGCGGAATTCTAACTGAAGACCTTTCTAATTCTTATCACACAGTTGTTTATTGTTTAGGTTAAGTTTTTAAATAATAGGGATTCTTGGTTAAGTTATTTATGTTTATTTTATCTATACATTAATTTTAAAAGGTTTAATTTTTAACATGTCATATCATTAGCTATTTAAGATAATTAAAACAAAATCTCTCTAGTATCCGGGAGCTCTTCATCCAGAGGTTCCTAGACTGCTCTCCCAGATTGTAGATAATTCATGGATAAGGATCCTGTCCACAGTTCACAATTCCCTACCAAGTATTTATTTTTGTGAGTCAGCCCGAGGAAGCACTATGTTTAAAACAAAGTTACTTTATGTAATAGCATAATAGTAAAAATAACAATAAAACCTCTCCCGTATAAACTTGGAGCTCACTCACTTTCCCACAAAGATACATGTCTTCAGCAGGAAGAGTGGTTATGCATAGGAATCATGGTGAGGCTTTTACAGGTGAAGTTCACCCATGACCTAGGTATGCCAGTGATAGGGAAACTCATACCCCCAATACTGCAGGTTCTCAGGTGGAAAAAAAATATTAGCACTGGAAGGAATCTCATCAGGCAGCTAGTCCAACCTACACCTGGAAAAGAATCTCCACTACAACTGACCCAAGAAATGATCTCTGACGAGGGGAAACCCACTTTCTCCAGAGACCATCCATTCTCTCTTTACTACAACTCTAAATTTAAGGAAATTTTTCTTGACATCAAGCCTCAACTTTTCTTTTAGCAACAACTACGCTTTGCTCATCGATTTCAATGAGGATGAACATGGCATCAAGGTCAGCTACTGTACTGATGGTAACTTCTTCAATTTGAAAAGGCTACAAACCAAGACAAAAGTGGAGGAAGTGTTGCATGATTTTCTGTTTGGAGATGATTGTACACTCAGTGCAGCATCTGAAGCTGAGAAGCAATGAAGTATGGATCAATTTTCTGCTGCTTGTGCTAATTTTAGTCTAATAATTAACAAGAAGAAAACACAGGTGCTCCATCAGTCACCACCATACCATCCATATGTGGAACCATCGGTTACAACAAATGGAGAAGTTTTGAATGCTGTGGACAAATTCACTTACCTTGGTAGTGTACTTTTCAGGGATAAATCCACTGATAATGAGGTTGATGCATGCATTTTCAGGGCTACTTCAGTGTTTGGGAGGCTCTAAAGAAAAGTATGGGAGAGAAGAGGTATAAGACTCATTACCAAACTGAAGGTCTGTTGTGCTGACCTCATTGCTGTATGCCTGTGAAACATGGACAGTCTACCAGCACCATGCCAGGAAACAGAATCACTTCCATTTGAACTGTCTTAGGAAGATTCTGAAGATCACCTGGCAGGATGAGGTGCCAGACACTGAGGTTCTTGCTCAAACTGAACTGCCAAGCATTCAAACTATGCTTCAGAGAGCACAACTCCAGTGGGCTGGCCACATTCTTCAAATGCAAAATGTATGCTTGTCAAAAAAGACTATTTTATGGAGAACTTGCATGGGGCAGGTGGTCAGAAGAAGTGATACAAGGACACTCTCAAGGTCTCTCTCAAGAACTATGGATTTGATTGTGTGACATGGGAGACACTGGCACAGGACCACTCAACATGGCATGCCCATATCAGAAAGGGTACTGTACCCTATGAGCCAAGTAAAATCAAAACAGCACAAAGGAAATATAGGATGCGCAAATTTGGAGTAATCACCCCAAATGTACACTTGGACTATCTGTGCCCAACCTGTGGTGGAGCATTCTGAGCTCACATTGGTCTGATCAGCCACAGTCGGACACATTGAAACTTGACTTTATCATGGTGATGTCATTTTGGTCTTCTTTGAGAAAGAAGGACAACAACCAAATTTAAGGAAGTTTTTCTTAACATTAAGTCTCAAATTTTCTTTTAGAAACAACTACCCATTGCTTCTACTTCTTCCCTCTGGGGTCAAACAGAACAAAAACAAATTCTTATTTCATGACAAATACTTGAAAACAGCTGTTATATTTATCTGAGTCTTTTTTTTCTGCAGGCTAAATGTCCCTAGTTCCTTCACTCAATCCTCATATAGCATGAGCTAAGGCCCTTTACTATTCTTTTTGCCCTTTTCTGAATGTTCTCCATCTCATCAAAGTCCTTCCTAAAATGTGGTGCTCAAAACTGAACAGGATGCTCTAGATGTGGTCTGCCTGGGAAAGAGGAAGGAGTAATTATTACCAACTTATTTCTGGATGCATTATCTCTCTTAAAGTCACTAGAGAATGATTTTTTTTTTTGATTCCTGAAATGTTAATGCAAGGTTAATGGTGGATGGAGGGATGAGTTAAAGATCTTCCCCACCCATTAATAGGCCTCAGATACCTTTTGTTAATTTCTAATGAGGTACTGGATCACAAAGGTTGTGCCCTCCAGCTCTGAAAAGAGTATATATACTCTCAGGTGAGGTTTTACTTTGGGGCTTATTTTTTTGGAAGAAGGTTCATGAGCCAGATGAGACTCTGGGCAGCTGCTAAGGAGCCCTTGGCTTTAAAAATCCCAGATGTTGGTGCTTCTCTCTCTGGTAAAGATGTATGTATTGTCTATGGTCAGATAGTCGGAAGCCCTGTGTGTTGGTCTTTCAGTTTGCAATTTCTGTTTGTAATTTTTGTTTGTATTTTCTCTGAAGTTCAGGTTGCTGACTTTTTCCCCTGGACTAAGTGAATGATATATATGCTTGTTTAAAGTAGATTGTTGACCTTTCAAAAGTTGTGTTTCTTTTAGGAGGACAGCAGGTCCTCCTGTGTATGCCAGGGTCCTTGCTATTACACTTCCATATCATATTACTGATTCAAATTAAACTTGCTTTCTACTAAAATACCCAGACATTTTTCAGGTAAAATGCTATCTGCCAGTTACCATCCATCTTGTACTTGTGAAATTGATTTCTTGAACTCAACCTTGACTTTACATTTATCTGCACAGAATTTTTTCTTACTCTACTCAATCCAAGGTCCTATTTTGTCAAGGTCTTTTTTTTTGGTTTGTTTTTAAAATTTATTTTAAAAAGATGAAATGATGATTCTTAATTGACATCTTTTGGAGCTCCAGAAGACTTTTCCACTTCTTTTAAATCAAGGTCTTTTTGGATGCTGCCTGTTGTCCAGTGTGCTAGTTATCTGTCTTAGTTTTGTGTCATCAACTAATAAGCATGTAATCAATGTCTTTATCAGTAATAAAAATGCCAATATCAATAAGTAATGCCAGAATCATTAATAAAGATATTTAAGATCCCAAGCACAGATCCCTTGGCCATTGTTAGAAGCTTCCTTCTAAGTTGACCTTGGCTATTCTTTGAGATATGCCATTCATCAAGTTCCAAATCCATATCACTTGTCTATCATTTAGTCTACATCTCTCATTATTTTCATAAGAATATATTCTGCCTTTGTCTTCTCATGAAGCTGTTCCTTGTTTGACCTGATCACCCCTGAACATGCCCTTCAGTGCTTCCCATTGGGCATCACATCTCTGTTACTCCCCACTAAATGTTCCTTCTCTGCTTCAACTTATCTTCGGGTATCCAGCTATCTTTAGAGCCACTTAATCCTTTGTCCACTCTCCACTGGAGATGAAGTAGTTAGTAAGCTTCTCTAAAACAGAAGTGAATTACCACTCTTTCAACCAATGACAATGGGTCACTTCCTCTGAGCTACAAGGTGGCAGATATTCACAGTCATTGAACTACTGTTTCATTAGCTGTCTGTTCTGACTCCCTAATTTCAACTGCAATCTAACTTATGGTAAGAAACCCATTTTAGTTCTTAATTGTTAATATACTTTTCTGGCTTTTTCAGGTACCCCCAGGGCTCTAATTCCTCAGATGGAAAAGAATCTGAGTGAAGTTGTAAAGGGTATATTACTTTTTCTTTTTTAGTACTTATCACACTGACTGACACATAGCAGGTGCTTACGAAATAGTAGTAGGCTGATTGACTGATTGCTATCAAACTCTCCCTGCAATTTTCCTCTGATTTGTGAAAATCATGAGGACTATGCTAGTTGGGTAAGTCTGAAAGGGTGATGATTTTTTTCTCCCTCTTCCTCTCAGCAACAAATTACAGACTTTCCTATTACTAATGTTAATACTAATACTACTGATAGTCGCTGGAATTTATACAGTGCTCCAAGGTTTGCAAAGCAATTTAATTTGTTACCTTATTTGACTCTCACAACAACTCTGGGACATAGGTACTCTTATTTTCCCCATTTTATAGATGATAAAACTGTTTGAGAGCTTAGGTGACTTGTCAGGATCACACTGGCAAGCTATTTGACTCAGCTTTTCTGATCTGATTCAAGCCATTCTATCTACTCTGCCATCTAACTAGCTCATTCTCTCTCTCTGGTCTCTCTTTAACAAGAACAATATTTAAAAAAAAAACAACAAAATTTATCACTTTCTCATTTGTGTTCCCTTGTCACTTTGGTATATTCATATCTGTATAGATTGTTTATGTATACACAATTCAGAATGTGCATATTGTTCTAATTATTCATTTGCGTAAAGGCTGAACAAGTTGCCACATGTGAAGGTCATGGCATACTTTCACTCATTAAAATGACAATATGAGGAATGCAAAAAATCTGAGAGATGTTTGAAATATTGTGATTATTTTTGTTTATGTATGAGGTTGGTACAAGAAGACTAAATCATATTAATAATGATGACTTGCATGAGAGAATATGTCAACAATTCACGTCATACATTGGGAGGTAGCCTGATCACATAAGAAAATTGAGGCATAACCAATGGACATCTGATGTGTTCCATGGAATATTACAAAACTTTGAAGGCATGTTGGATGGACCCTCTACAGATGATCTGTGGAAAGCCATGGGCTCTGCTTATTTGCTATTCATTCTACATGAGACTCAATCTCCTAACTCTGTGGCCTTGCATTGACTGTTCCCCATGCCTGGAATATTTTCCATTTTTGCTTCTGCCTCATAATGTCCCTGGATTCCATCAAGGCTAAACTCAGATTGCACCTTCTATAGGAAACCTTTCCCAGTTCCTCCCCTCCTTCACATTCTCCCTTTCCCACTATTAACATCTTTTTTGTGAGATTGCCTTCCATTTTCTCTGTATAACCTGCAGGTATCTGGTTAGTTGTCTTCACTATTAGAATGAGAGATAGGGATAGTCATTTTTGCCCCTCTTTGTATTTCTGGCACTTACCACAATGCTTGGTATATACTAAATATTTAATAAATGTGCATTGACTGATTAACTGGTAGGATGAGAAAGTGTGGTGGGGTGGTGATTTGTACTGCTACAGAAAGTCTACAAAATGATGAGATCACAGATCCTTCTATGAATTTGGCCTCATGAAAATGTTTTAGTTGAGAATGAAAATACCAATGGAGCATTTAGGGTCATTGTTCCACTAGGTGATATGGCTCCAGCTCTTCTCTGGCCCCTATAATGAGCAAAACATTCCTGCTATGACTGGTTTAGATGAAAAGTTCATGGCTCCAAATTTGTAGGATTCAGTCCTGGGAGGGATCTTAGAAATATTTTCATTCAATCGTCTCATTTTACATATAAAGGAACTGAGACTTGTCCAAGGTCATATAGTTAGTACATGTAATTGATTCCAATAATTCTACATATCATCTCCTAGACTTACAATGAAGGTAGATTAATCATTGTTCTGAATTAATTCTATGAAGCACTTGATGGTTTTGTTTTAAATGGCTTATTCTGTTTAAAATGTTGTGGTCAGAAGTAAAAGATCACTGAAATTAGAGACAGAGGACTTGAGTTCACCTAGCTCTGCAACTATGTGACCTTAGAGAAACTACTGCATGTTTCTGGGAAACAATTTCCTGATCTGTACAAAGTGGAGGCTGGACTTGATGACCTCCCAAACCTCTTCCCATTCTAAATCTATGATCTTATGATACTAAGTACTATGGTCCAAAGACTGTTAGATGCAGGGGGGCTGCAACTGTCATTTTTAATGGTTAACCTTAAGCTGTATTTTCAAATGAGAAATAACACAGGGTATAACTCTAAAGGGTAAAGAGGTAAGGAAGCAAAGTGGGTCAAGTGGGAGGAGATTCTTGATTTGGAAAGGGCAGTCACAGAAAAGTACCATTAGCAAATATTATATAAATATAATAACAGAATATATATTTTATATAGAATATGTAGAATGTATTCCATATTATATATTCTATAATATATATTCTGTTACTTAGAATATAACAGAATATATATTAGATATATAAAATATATATATATTTTTTTTTCTGTGATAACAGAAAAAGGGGACAGCTCTCCAAGTGCTAATCAGCTTGCAGTGAATAGAAAACAGTAATAGTTACAGTCAGTGGTATGCTGGTAAATGTTTAACAACCAGCACACATCCTGCTCCCTGCAAATATATGCACAACATATTTTCAAGTTCAATCAGCATTATTACAATTTTCCCCATACTTTCTCTAGTCTAGACAATCAACACAACAATAAATCCTGATTTTGTGTCATTTGCCAGTTTCTGAGGGGTAAAACCCATGCTGAAAATTGAATAATCAATAATCAGTTCTTATGAGATGGTGCAATCTGGTTCCAGCAACATAACCTGAATAAAACTCACTTCATGGGCATGAGGTATTATTCTAAAGGGGCCTTTAATTCTGAATGAAAAATGTTAACCACACCAACAGTTATTAAGTACTTCCAGTATACAGGGCAAGGAGAATACAGAGAAAACAGAATTGCCCCTGCCCTCAAGGAGCTTATATTCAAAATATACAAAGATAGACAGATGACACCAACCTGAGAAAGATAGCTGACATTTTGGATCTAAAAAGTGAACCTGATATTAGACCAATGAACCTGCTATTGAGATTTAAAGTAATAGGAATAATTGTAACGTATATGCTTATTTGTGGACATATGTGTTTGAAGGCTGAGCTCTGTAAGTACATGGTAGGGGAGGTAGGTTTAGACAGACGTTCTTCTGGAAGAAATATATGTATGTTTTTGTGGACTGCAAGCTGGTTATGAGTCACTTATGTAATGTCGCTGCTAAGAAAAAAAAGCTATTGCAATCTTAGGCTATGGTAAGACAAGCCAGGAATAGGGTGATAGGCAAACAGTACTGTGCTCTGATGAGATTACATCTAGAATATTGTATTCTGTTCTGGGGTCCTGATTTTTGGAAGGCCATTGATCAGCTAGAGAGAGTTCATTGGAAGGCAACCAAGCTATGGCTGGTGAATGGCCTCCAGATCATGCCTTCTAAGCACTGGTCGAAGAACCTGGAAATGTTTAGCCTAGTGAGGAAAGGTGATAGTCGTTGTGGGGAGGGGTGGGTGATGAATGCTTTCTGGTATTTGAAGAGCTGTTTTCTGAAGGGGAGACTAATTCCAACTGTTTGGCCTCAGAAGGCAGAAATGAGAGAAGAGGGTGAAAGTTACAGAGATGCAAATTTAGGCTTGAAGTTAAGACACCCTTTTCTTACTTTGAAAGTGAGAGCAGTTGTCTTGGTAAGCAATGGATTTGCCTTCCCATGATGTCATCTTTGCAAAGACTCTAGAAATGCTATAAAAGAGATTATTATGTAAGTATTGGATGGACTAGATTCAGTTCAATTAAATATGCACCCACTAAGGGTCTACTACGCTCAAAGCACTGTATGAGGGGTCATGGAAACAAAGACAAAGTGAAAAAATTGCCCTTGCCCACAAATAATTTGCATCTGAATAGAAACTACAATGACTTCAGTGAAAAATAAAAGATAATTTGAGAGGGAGAGAACATCCAAGTATTACTGGGATCAAAAGACTTCCCAGATAAGGTAGGACCTAGTAGAGTGGAGATAGCATTGGGCTTGGATTTACGAAGGCCTGAGTTCAAATCCAGCTTCAGACCCTTACTCACTGAGTGATCCTAGGCAGGTCAGTTAACTGTCATCTGCCCCAGTTTCCTCATCTGTAAAATGGGTATAATGATGGCACCTACCTTCCCAGGGTTGTTGTGAGCATAAAATCAGATGAGTAAAGTGTTCTGAAAAATCTCAAAGAATTATACCAAAATGTTATTATTATCACTATATATAGATAGATTTTTAAAGCAAGGACTGAGTGACCATTTCTGTGGTATTCAGTAGAAGGGATTCTTGTTCAAGCATGACTTTGGGCATTATACAAATGCTAGTCATTTGTTAGTAGTGTTCGATCATCACTATCAGCATGTTTAACCTAATAATTCTCTTAGATTAAAGGAAGCTAGGAATCCTAAATGTTTAAAAATAAAAAAGTGAGGAGGGAAAGCCTTCTAGATATGGAGATTGGAGAAGGAATATCCACTTTGGAGAATAGAAAGTGGACTGTTGTCCCTGGATCATGGTTTGAATGAAGGAGAGTTATGCTAATCCTGGAAAAGTAAGCTGAAGTCATATTGTGAAGGGCTGTAAATACTAAAATGAGGAGTTTGTATTTTAACCTAGAGGGAAAAGTAATGACTGAAAATTCTTAAGCAAAAGAGTCACATTATTACACTTCTGTCAGGAAGGTTATTTGGGGGAGCTGTACGAAAGATGGATAAAGGAGGCAAGAAACTGGGAGCAGGTACACCAGTGAGGAGACTATTGCATTGTTATTATGTTATTTTTTTCCAATTTCAAAAAATTTAACATTAGTTTTTTAAAAAAGTCTTGAGTTTCAAATTCTCTCCCTTTCTCCCTCCCTTACATGGCAAGCAATTTGAAGTAAATTATACATGTGTAGTCATGCCAAACATATTTATTGTGATTTTTTAGGTGAGAGGTGATCCAGTCTCAGTCAAGGTTGTAGACGCAAGAAATGAGAGGAGATAGATGTGAGATATGCTGGAGAGGAGAAATAGATTTGGCAACTGAGTAATTGTGAAGGACGAGGCAGAGTAAAAAGCTAAGTATGACTCGGGAGATTACAAAGCTGGCTACGTAGAAGGATATTTTTGCTCTCCAAAGATCTAGGGGATGTTTGGATGATGAGCAGGTTTAAGAGGGGAGATAATGAGTTCAATGGAGGCATGTTGGAGCTGAGATCTTAGGCTTTGCATCTAAGTGGAAATGTCCAGTAGGTGGTTTCTGAGCCAAGACTGAGACTAAGGAGAGAGACAGAATCTCTGTTCATTGATTTGCATATTCATTTTCAGAGAAATGATCACTGAACCCATGAGAAGAGATCACTGAGAGAGAACACAGAATAAGAAAAGAGAAGAGGGATGAGGACAGAGCCTTGGGAACTAGAGTTGTGTAGACATACTGCATCGCAGTAGAAAAGGAAATTAGAGGGTAGAATTAGTAACATAAGGATCCCTTTTTAAATAAGATCAGGATTGGCATCTTAGGGGGAAAAATTAGAAATGTTTTAGATTTTTTTTCCAAAAGGAATTTTTACATCTTGTGTTGTCTCAGGGATGAATAAATTTATGTGCAACTAATTTACACAAACTTTATGCACCTGCTTTGGTATTGATTTAAAGAGGAAGTGGTGGAAATGCATCAGCAACTGTCACATTTAGAAGATATGCAAGGTAATACTGATCACTGTATTAGCTATGCATCAGACCCTGAAACTCAGATAAAAATATACTTCAAACTCATTTGCCCCCCCGATTTTATACCATGATTTCATTTCTATTTTCCCCTTGAAATAGTTTTTTTACCCTCTTTTAAACTAACATAGGAAATGAACCAGTGAAAATGTGAATGTGTCTTACCTTCTGTTGAAGTTAGTTTTGGTTTCAGACTTCACATCCAGAAACAAAACTCTCAGATGCCTTGATTTCTTATCCAATTTAAACCAACTTTGGAACTTAGGAATTTCCATTGGGGAAGTGTCCATTTTTCTGCCAGACACCTGAAAGTTGGTGGCAGTCTTTCCCACTTTTTGGTCTCACCCCCCAGCTTAATGGGTAATCCAGCTTTGAGAACTCCTGTCTCCTGGGAGGAAGATGGCCTCTGTGTCCAGCCTTGCCCTGAGCAATCTGCCTAAGAATGGTGACCCTTAGTATAACTGATCCCCTGAACATATTAGGTCCCCTCACTCTAAAGTTTCCCTTGTATCATACTCTCTAGTCTCATATATTATTCCCTTTCCATGATCCAGGCAAACTGGCTTTCTTATAGTTTCTCATAAATGTCTCTTCATCTCTCATTTCCATACCTTTGCCTATCTTACCACTGCTTCTTGCGAGCTGAAGTTTCCTTCAAGGCTCAATTCAAGCTCTACTTTCTCTATTAAGCCTTACTTGATTTTCCCCTGCCCCTCCCCTACCCCATTGCTAGTGCCAAATTATCTTATATCTATTTTATATAAGTATCTATTTGTATGTGTGCACATGCTGTCTCCTTGGCAAGATCATAAGGTCTATGAGGCAAGGACTATTTCAGTTCAATTTTTTTAGTGCTAAAAACGGTGCCTAAAACCAAAGTAGGTGTTTAATAAGTGTTTATTGATTGAATGGTTGTCCTCAGTACCCAGGTGCTCATCTCTAGACATTCTCTTGAGATATTCAAAATTGGGATTATCACAGTTTTCCTTTGTGATATTCAGGAATATTTCCAAGAGAAACTTCAAAGGTTATATATGGTGGGAGTTAGGAAAATGTTTTTGAGAAAGATTGTGGCTCCCTTTAATATTTTAAAACCTTTTTGCTATAATAACTCTATCTTTGTGCATGCCTAGCTTTTACTTAAGGGCCTACAGCTGCCTATGGAATTGATGTCAAAATGGCATATATAGTAAATTGTCAATACCCATTTACCATCAATATAGGCAAACAATGTGAATGTGGAATTAAGGCATGGGCTGGTTATCATTTAACTTCGTTTTTGTCTTTTTAGTATTTGTCGCCTTTGGATTCTAGCACACTCCTTGTCACAGAGCAGGCACTTAATGTTTTATATCTACTGAAATCTAGGGAATCATGGGATCACATTGTGCACTTCTAGACATAAGAGGCAGTGTTGGTAGGTGGTCTGATGTGACTTCTGGACCTCCTAGGGCAGCAAGGAGGCGTAGTGGATAGAACATCAGGTCTGGAGTTAGGAAGACTTGGGTTTGAATCTGGCCTCAGATTAACTGTCCCTGGGCAAGTCCCTTAACCCTGTTTGCCTCAGTTCCTCAGCTGTCAAATGAGCTGGAGAAAGAAATGGCAAACCACTCTAGTACCTTCATCAGGAGAACCCCAAATGGGGTCACAAAGAGTCAGATATGACTGAGGTGATTGAACGACCAAATGACAATGGACCTCCTGGGCTCATTCCAGAAATGCAACTAATGATTTTGAAATGAGAGAGAAGAGGAATTAGTTTGCTTGGCTACAGAGAGCTGAATTTGGGGCAATGAGAAGTTGAGAGGAGGTAAATGTAGGCTGAATGTCAGAAACAGGAAGAGTTGTCCAAAAGCAGAATGAGCTGCCTTGGAAGAGAGTGGTTTCCTTTTTGGATTCAAACTTGGCTTCAGATAATTTTTAGTTGTGTGATCATGGGCAATCATTTAACTCCAATTAGGCTGTTTTCTTATCTGTAAATGGGGATGTTAGTAACACCTATCTCTGTTTGCCTCAGTTTCTCCCAGGTTCTCATGACAATCCAATGAGGTGATATTTGTAAAGTGCTTTAAAAGCCATAACAATAATTATTCTTATTCTTAGGATTATATGCAGATAGGTCTTCAAGCAAAGGCTGGATGACCACTTGTTGAGTATGCTGTGGGAATGGATTCTTGTTCAAGTGCCGACTAAATGGATGCTGAAGTTCTTTCCCATCGTAAGTTTCTGGGATTCTATTAGGCCAGGAGAAAGAAAGGGAGAGAAGACTAAGAGGAGAAAAGTGAGAGGGGAAGAAATGAGACCTCTCTTCCCACCTCTCATCATCAGTCTAGTCCATATGCAATTAGTTACTTGTGGGTTAGGATTGAGACTCTTTCACCCTTTCCCCTTAGGAAGAAATTCCACTCACTGAAAATTCCCACTGTCTAGCAACTCTGTTGACAATTCTAGCTAAAATGCCAGAGTATTATCTGGGAGTGATAATATCTTCAACCTTTATCACTCCTTAGAGTTTCAGCCCATTGTCAAACCAGACAGCCAGTCCAAGAATGGAGTACTTAACTGAGGTGAGGTTGGCATAGAGTGCGAGAGTTGTGTATTGGAGGTGGGTGGGATGGGAAGTGGGCTGCTCAGGGATTGTACAGTAGGGGGATGGTGAGTGTACTGGGGGTATGGGAAGAAAGCAGAGGCTACTGAAAGGGGAATGAAAGGTTCGGTAGACAGATTTGGCCTAAGGTTATCTTGCTTAATATAACCGTCAGATCTCTCATGGCTGCTAGACACGAAGGCTGTCTCTCACCCACTAGCCTACTTTTAACAGTGCAACAATCAGAGACACAGGCTGCTTCACATTTCATGGCTCAAGATAGCTTGAATTTGCAGAGTTGTTTTTTTTGGTCCATCTCCTTTCTCTTCTCTTGATAAAACTTTCCCTCATGATCCCACTCAATTGCAATGACTTCCCCAACCCAGCAGACCTCACATCCCACTTAGTCTGGATCTTCCTTATGTCTTTATCATGTGCCACAGCTAATTGTGTATGTTATACTTCCTTATAATACAGTGAATGCCATGGAGAGTAGGGGAACAAGAATTTATGTAGCATCTATGTACTAAACACTGTGAAAACACTTTTTCCAAATGTCATATTTAATTTTCACAACAACCCTCTGAGATAAGTACTATTAGTAATCCCATTTAACAATTGGTGAAAACTAAGGCAAATGGAAGATAAGTTACTTGCCCAGGGCCACACAGCTAGGAAGTATCTGAGGCTGGATTTGAACTCAGATCTTCTGACTTTAGGCACACTGCCATGTCTGCTATACCAATTTGGATTCCATTGCAATAGTCCAAATGGAAGGTCATAAGGACTTGATATCTAAGGTGGTCACCATGAGAAGAAAAAGAAAAAAATATAGGAGATAATGTGGGGCACATCTAGAAGACTTGACTGTGATGTACAAGGTACTATGGGTCTCGAATTATGGAGGTGAGAAGGGGATTATGTGGAACATTGGCCCATTCCTGCTCATCTACCAAATATGTAAGTGCTATCATTGTAAAGTAAGATAAACCAGAAGATCTCTTTCCTGATGAGCTCTGTTCCTGTTAAGTGTCTGAAACTGCCTTTGAATATGAGGAATCAAGTCTAATGATTGTCTGGGATTACTTTTCTGAGAAGAGTAACCAATCAACATTTACTAAGAGCCTCCTTTATGTCAGGCACCTTGCTAGGCACTAGTGATGCAAAGACAAATAGTCATTGATTTTAGCATTCAAAGAGCTTGTCTTATTATGAGAAATAGTGTGCACACACATAAAGAAAATAAATATGAGGTCATTTTAGGTTAAATGTTGAAGGGTATGGAAAGTGTATAGGAGGTGATGAGTAAACTCATTGGAGAGGAAATGAAGCATTTTAAGAGAAAAAAGAAGTGGGGAACTAGATGTGGGTGTGGGGAGTAGATTAGGCAAAGTCACAGAAAAGGAAGAGAGAATGCCACATGGAAGGAACTGAAAGAAGTCAACAAGCATTTGTTGAGTACTGTGGAATACAAATTGTTCATTCTTCATTTTGGGGGAGGACCAGTGACATCACCAGTGATGTTTTGACTTGAATATAAATTGGATTTAAGTGAGGCAGATTTGAACAAAGCTGTCAATTTCACGCTGTCTTGTAGAGTCGTCAAAATCCAATGTCAAGAGAGAAGTCAAGATGTTCTTCGATGATCTGGGATGCAGTGGATGACCTTGGCTTCTGTGATGTTTGACCAAGCTCTAAGCACTCTCCAGAGCTTCTTCAGCCACTTTCATGGCTATGGGAACCAGTTGTTTTCATCTACCCATTCCACAGGGGGAAGTCTTCACCCACTTGGAGTAGACATCCCCCTAGCTCACCAGTCAAGCCCATCTGTTGAGACAGTTTTCCTGGAGTGTTCTGTCTGTGCATGCTACAGTTTCTTGGAGTCACCGGTGAATCTCTAACCTGTGAAATACAAATGGAAGTAAAAAGAGAGACCATCTCTGCTCTCAAGGAGCATTCTAATGGAAGGCAATACATAAAGGAAGCTGTCAGGAGAGGCTTGGGAGGTAGGTCTACAAGTTTAGGTAAGGGGGAGAGTCAGGATAGAGTTCAGAAAGAAGGAAGGAATAAACATGACTGCAATGGGTCCTTTCTTAAAAATGGAGCTTTAGAGAGGAACTGACCAATCAGAAGAAGGGACAAAAATGGTGAAGGGATCTTTCAGGTTGCAAAGATTGCTGGAGAAAAAGTCTGGAAAGTTGTGAAGTCTAGAAAAGAGTAAGTCCAGATAGACTGGATTAAAAAGTGTTAGAAGGAGATCTATGTGTATCGAATAACACTTTATATTAGTGTCAAGCCATTGATTTTCACTTTGAAAATGAGAATTTGTATATAAACATATATATATCTCAACTAACCAATAAGCTTTAAGAGCCTACTACGTGCCAAGCACTGGGTATACAAATAAAAGGGCAAATGATTGCCCCTGTCCCCAAGGAGCTCACAGTCTAATGGAGGCAACAAGCAAAATTAATATATTCAAACAATCTCTCTCTCTCTCTCCATATATATATATGCATGTATGTATGTATGTATGTATGTGTGTGTATGTATAAAATATGTCAAATATGAACCAATCCACAGAGGGAAGGCCCTAGGATCAAGGAGGATTGGCAAAGGCTTCTGGGAGAGAGAGAGAGATACTGATTGTATATAGCAGCTAGGTGGTGCAGTGGATAGAGTGCTGGGTCTGGAGTCAGGGATATTCAGTTTTGTGAGTTCAAATCTGGCTTCAGATACTTCCTAGCTGTGTGGGCAAGTCACTTAACCCTGATTACCTCAGTTCCTTATCTATAACATGAGCCAGAGAAGGAAATGGCAAACCACTCCAGTATCTCTGCCAAGAAGATCCCAAATGGGGTCACTAAGACACAGACACAACTGAAGAGAATGAACAACAAAGAAGATGTTTAGTCAGAAATGCATATAGACACAAACATACGTATATATACCTCTTTATATAAAGAACTTATAAACTTGGTTTTGGTTATATTTAATACAAGGTAAATATTTGTCATTTCTACCAATGGAATTTAATAATTTCCAGGGAAAAGCAAAAGAGGAGTACCTTGCTGCCTCCGTTTATAGATGTCCTAGCAATGAAATGTTGTATGAACACTCTGTAGTGGTCCTGTTTTTTCAGGGTGATTTAATTTCCATTCATTCTTGAATTTATGAATTGACTATAGAGGGTTTTGATTTACATGTTAACTATCAATGAGGAAAAATAAAACTTCTACAGTGATCTAGAGAGAAGCAAGCACAGCAAGGAAGTAGTGTTCAGGAGTGGAAACAATGCTGGAGCCAGAATACCTGGATTCTTTGACTCAGCCGCACTTTCAATCTGTATCACCTCGGTGAGTTATTTAGCCTCATTGGGACTTGGTTTTCTCATCTATAAAATGAGACAGTTGGACAAGATGGTCTTTAATGTTCCTTCTGACTCTGAATCTATAATCCCATGACCTTGTCTGTCTTCCAGAGTTGTAAGCGACAGAAATCATAATAGTGGACTTACTTATGGAATGCTTATTACCCAATGATGCTAATATGTCATCTGGGAGTGAGAGCATATTAAAACCTTTGTTACTTGTTAGCATTTCAGCACACTGTTAATCAGGTTAGCTGGCCAGCATGAAGCTCTTCAGGGAGGGCAAGTATGTGTGTGCTTGTTTCTTTGTGTGTTAAGGTTGGGGCAATGCTCAGATAGGCTATATAACATGAGAACCACAAGTGTCCTGGGGAATGGGCATACATTCAAAATAGAGGCTATTAAAAGGGAAGTGAAGGGTTTAGAAAACATGTTTTATCTTTTCTGAAAAATGGAAGGACTTAGGGTTTGCTTTGCTGTTTGTGTAATATTAGAATTAATTGTTAATTATGCATATGCCTCTACCTGAAAGAAATCTAAGAAATAGGAGAAAGACCCATAAGGCAAAAATACGAAGAATTAGAAAATAAGAGGGGGCCTATCCATTGGTGAAGGGATAAACAAATTATGGTATGTGAATGTGATGGAATTTTATTTGCTGTAAGAAAGATGAACTAGAGACAGCTCTCAAGCCCAGCACTTGCTTAGTTCATGTTCAATACTGGGATGAAAAGGGGTACTAGAGTCATTGAACAGTTAAAATGAGATTTAATTTACTTTTGAAGGCAAGCATAGGCAAAAAGGATACAGTGTCTCTGGATGTGGGCCTCACTCTGAAACTCTTCTGCTCATCATGAGGAAGACATGGAAACTTGGTATATTTTTCAGAAATCCACCAAATCCAAAGGGCCTAAACTCCATGTGTCTGGGAATTTTTTTATTTGCTCTTACATAAGCAGGAAGCTGTATCAGGGAGGCCAGGGCCAGTCAGGTTCTTCGGGTAGCTATCTTCTGTATGGTGAAACTATGTCAGAGAAACACGAGTCCTATCACATGTTGAAAAGGACCATTTCAGAGAAACCTAGGAAGACATATAAACAGATACAGTGAAGTAAGCAGAATCAGGACACCAATTTATACAATAATAACATTGTAATGACAAACAACTTTGGAAGGACTTAAAAGTTCTAAACAATGCTAAAATACTAATGATAAGCCATACTATCCACTTCTTGAGAGAAAAGTGATGGACTCGGTGTCCAGAATGAGACAAGTATTTTTGAACATGGTCAATGAAGGAATTTGTTTTACTTGGCTATGAATATTTATTATAAAAATTTGTTTTTTCTTTTTCGAAGTCGGGGAGGTAGAAGGGAGAGAAAGTAAAATTTTGTTAAAAAGAATAAAAATATTAGAGGACAATAATTACTTGAGTACATTTAGTATTACTATTTATATGATTTGAGAATATGGAAAACCTAGATCAGGTTATAGGATCATGATATGTTTCATAGTACAGGAAAAGAGGTCTAAACCACCTTTTTCCTTCCATATAAAGGTTGCCCTCATTCTGTTCCTTTGATTTGACAGCTACATTCTGTAAATATCTTGGGTTTATGTTGAGTGACAGGCCTTATTTTGTAAACATTATGCCTAGCATTGGTTACAAACTGGAGAAATGCTATACTGGTTGAAGATAATGATCTGTCTAGGCTTCTTTTTTTCTGTCTGTGAAAGTGATGCCAAGAGATGTAGAGTAGAACATTTCTGCTGTCCATTATGTCAGTCCTGAAAGCTTAGGGATTTCCCCAAACATTCCTCTCTTTCCTAAATCTCCTGCTAGGCAGGTGTTATCCACAAATTCATCCACATCTTTCTGAATCTAGTTATGTTTCCATCCTTTATTACTTCTTAGGAGAATAGTATATATATATATATATATATATAATGTTTTTTTTACCCAGCATAAATGAATATTTTCTTTAAATTAGAACTTCAACTAAAGTTCTTTCAAACTTATAGATTTAAAGCTTGAAGAGACCTTAGAAATCACCGAGTCCAACACCCTCAGCTTAAAGATGAGCAAACTTAGGCTAAAGTAGGGTATGTGAGCTGTTCAGTGACTCAAAACTAGTAAGCACTTGAGTTAGAATTCTAGCACAGTATTTCCTGATTCAAAGAGTATTCATTATGGCACACGACCATCAAGAGATCGTTGTTACTTTTAGCTTTAAGAGATCTGGTGAACGAATTATTCATCTTGCTTAATATTTTTCATAGCTTTAGAAAGTTTAGGTTATAACCAAATTTACTTTAAACTTTCACCTTTCCTTTTATTAAAAATGTTTAATGAGGATCCTTATCTTAGTAGGCAGAATTAACAAGATAAGTGTGCACTATACATAAGCAAAGATGGTAACAATAAAAAGTAAGATGAGTTTCAGACAAAATCCTCTCCATAAATAGTGAGCATTTAGCTACTTCTTTAGTGTTTAAGTAATCTGTATTTCTTTGGGGTTTTTGGGATAGCACTGTGGCTGAGTCTGAACCTAAGAAATACAATTCACTTGGAATTAAGTTAATCTCTTCTGTTCCAAAATACTTCAGTTAAATGCATACAATTGATATTTATGTAAGAAGGAGGAGGCATTCATAGGTAATTTAATTTGACTGTAAGAAAACATAGATCCTGCAGTGTAAGTGATATTTCACTTTTGATAATAAATTGGCTTATAAAGGCAGGTGTGTCAAACAGGTGACATCAATGACTACCAATAGAGTTATTGCTCTATACCAGGGCTCTCAACCTAGGGTACACAAACTTGAAAAGAATAAATATAGATATATTTATTTCAATATAATTTCTCCTTTGTGATCCTATGTAATTTATTTTATGCATTTAAAAACAGTATATTGAAAAGGAGTCCATAGATTTTACCAGATACTGCTGTAGGGGTCCATGCATGATACAAGAAAAGTGAAAAAAATTCCTTATCTAAACCTAGAACACCACTCAAGAGGGTGGTATATTGACACATTGAAGAGGAAGGGCAATGCTCTTACATTACACACTTTTGAACTTAATCTTGGATTATCATTGCATTCTATTCCATAGGAAACAAACATTCCATTCTTTGATTTGACAATGTACTTTATAAGTTTTATATTATTACTTTTAGAAGAGGTAGGTAATAATATCTTATTCTGTGGCGTTGTAATAATGCTGGTTTCTTGAAGTCTTTGGAAGAAGAAACAAAAGGTAACCTCTGGTAGGGTCTACCCTACCAGAGAGGCATTGGGTATGATACCAGAAGCAGATTCTCTGTGTTTTCTGAGTACAAAGCAGATTGGTTGCTTGGTGATTAATAAAGTGGTGCTAGTAACACAAAACCCACCACCACCAAAAACGCAAAATAACCCTCATGGGCCTCTTCTGCCTTGCAGTGATGGGAACAAGATGGCAGAAAATGAGGCAGGCAATGCTAAGAATCACACAGTCTTTAGACTAGCCATAAACATCAATAGCTTTTTGTTCTTTTAAATATGAAATCTTTGAAAGGTGATCAACAGGTTGACATTTTTTTTTGAAGAACAGAATTATCTCAAACGTGACCTTCTTTCCATAAATGAAATGATGAGGTACAAGAAGTTGGACCTAAGAAGACGGACGGTACATGTCTTCTTGGAGAGACAAGTTAAAGGTGTTGGATTTCTTGGGTATCCAAAACAAACAGGAAACATCATTTCATGGGACATATAGTCATCTTGTGTTATGGTGCTGATAAGTAAAAAAAAAAGACTGTAAAGATAACTGCACCTTATTCACCAACATGTATTGTGGAGATTCAAAACTGCTATGAACAACCTGTTCAGATCCTTTAAATAAATTAACATATTCTTTAGTACTTGATGATTTCGATGCATTGTTGGACATGGAGAAGTATAGAAGGAAATATGTTGAAACGGGTAGTTCAGGAGCAAATAAGAGTGGCCAAGGGCTTTTAGACTATACAAAAAACAAACCTACATAATCACAAATATTTTTTCTTTTTCTTTTCTGAACTTCACAAATATAAGTTTAATATAAAATGCAGAACAGAAAAAATAGTATATTTATATACATGAAATATGCATATTTCATGTATATATATGATATATATCATATATATTAAAATGGGAATTTTGATTATTGTTTTGAAAATATACATTGAATTTAACATGATATGAAACCCATCATGTTTGTGTACTCTTCTAGATTTCCTTCTGCTTTCTTCCGTGTGTATGTTTAATAAGTTAAGACTCTTTTCTTTCTTTTTTTGCATAATTCATAATTATCAATATTTGCCCATTCCTCTCCCACAACTCTATCCACTCACCCTCATATAAGTTTTTTAACAAGTAAAAATAGTAAATCTAAACAAATATATCCATTATCTTTGCCTGAATATCTAAGATTTATTTTGTATCTTTAGTTCATTACCTCTCTGCCAAGAGATGGGAAATAAGCTTTATCATCAGTCTTCTGGAGTTAGGATTTGTCATTGACTTGATTAGAGTTTTTGAGTATTTCAAAGTTGCTATCTTTTATAGTGTTGTAGTGATTGTATCAATTGTTCCTTTGATTTTTACTTCACTTTGTTTCAGTTCATAAAGTCTTCCCAATTAGCTCTGAATCCATTCCTTTCACCATTTCTTAAGAGACAAGAGTATCTTATTACGTTTGTATTCTGTTGTTTGTTCCATCTCTAATTAATGGAAGATATTTTGTTTCTAGTTACTTGTTACCATAAAAGTGTTGCTATATTTTTGTACCTATGAGTGTTTCTCTTCTTTGTGGCGTGAGCTTTGCAGAACAAGCAGTATACTAAAGCCTTACCTCATATAGGTATAAGCTAAATTCTTTCCTTAAAAAATAACTGAAAGCATCCTTAAGAATTAATTGGCTCAAACGACCAAAGGGGTAGGCAGGTGACAAAGTTTCCTGATCATCCAAATACAGAATCCAGAACACTACGTGCTCTGCTCCCTAACTTCTGACCATCGGGGATAGCATACAGGCAAGAAAATTTCATTTAACTTAATCAAAATAATTTTCTTAATAAATCTCTTTTCACTGCTCTGAATATTCTCTCCCTGCCCTGTGTAAGTAAAACTACTTTTTGTTAAATACTTCATATTCCATGCATGTATCATTTTATTCCAATCTTGAACCTGAGGTACTATATAGCTTGGGGAGGCCTGGCCTCTTACCTGTCTGTGAGTGGTATTGCTGGGTCAAAGGGTATGTACAGACTAGCAATTTTTGAAATGTAGTTTAAATTGCTTTCCAGAATGTTTAGACCACTTCATAGTTCCATCAACAGTAAATTAGAGTATCTTCTGCCCACTGCTCCTCCAAGAATTGACATTTTTCTTTTTTATCTTCTTTGCCAATTTGATTTCTGTGTGTCAGAACTTCACAGTTTCATTTTTCTTTTATTGTTAGTGATTTACATTCAAAACAAAACTTTTACATATCAAACATACATTCAAAACATTCAAAAATATGGCTATGGATGGCTTGGATTTTTTTTTCTTTTGAAGGCTGCCTATCCATATACTCTGGTCATTTATCTATTGGGGAATGACTGTTATTCTTCTATATTTGTATTAATTCCCTCTATCTGCTGGCTATTAGACCTTTATCAGAGAAATTTTGCTGCAAAGGGTTTTCCCTATTTTCTTTTACTCTTTACCTTCTTCTTCTAAGTATATTGATTTTGCTTGTGCAAGTGCTTTTCAATTTTGCATAACTAAAATTGTCCATTTTATCACAGTTTCTTTAAGAGGAGAGGCAGGAGGTACTAGATATGATGAATTTTAAGCAACTTCACAAAAATGAGATTGATTACACTTTAATAGATTTGAAATTACCAATTTCATTTTTGGAAGTCATTTCCAAATCCACTGATTGTGTGGTCAGACCATTGGCTTGTAAAAGCAGAGGTGTCAATACCCAGTTAGTAGAATAAAAATTAAGAGACATGGTATGTAATTCAAGCAACTTCTAATCGGCCTATTTAAAAATTGTATTGATTCTGAAAGATGGTAAATTGTTGGAAAAAATATCCAGGAATTGACACAAACTATCACTATTTCCTTAGGAATTTTTAAGCAATCAATCGCCACAAGGAAACCAAAAGAAACCTGAGCCTATATTAGTAGGCAAATACTTGCTGTTGTGCCAAGAAGAGATACATGGAAACCAAGTCTAATACTAGTTTAGAATATAACATCACTTATAAAATTTCATGGAAGATGGTAGAAGATTATGAGCAGCATCATTTCATAAAACAGCCAGAAGCAGTAGTGGAAAGGTTGGCAAGAGACCCAATTAAGATAAATAGCCAGTAGACATTTAAAAAGAAAACTACCAGGATAACAAGCTGATGAAAAATGGAGATCTGTTAACTATGTCTGTAGATTTAATCTCTTTTCTCTATCAGTCACAAAGGAACCACCACATATGAACTCATTTCACATACCTCATCCTAAGGAAGTCGAAATGGTGCCAAAATGAAATAAGAAGGGGCTGAATGAGATCAAATATGTGCAGCAGAAGAGGGCTTTACTGGAGGTGATATAATTTTGAAGGTTGTAAAGAGAGGAGATTACCAAATACTTGGAAATAAATCACAGACATTGTTACAAAAGAAGTGACCTTGGAATTATCAATAATTATTGACAGATTTGTCTATTTTTCTGTGGCTACAAAATATCTGAGAACAATTCATAGATGCACTAAGGGCATTCTTGATGAAGATATGGGAACAGGCTTTCTCAAATAATATTCTACAGCAGATTATGCCATTAGTCACAATGACAATAAAAATGGATTTGACTTTGCAGAGCAAATTGTTGTGTGAAAAGCTTTACTCCACAATGGTCAATGTGCTGATGATTTCATTAAGGTAGGAATGCTCTTACCTGGCATAGATTGCGACCCATTCACACTTTATCAATATGTGAAGTTTTTGTCAAATTCTTAGGAAAGTATTTCACAGAGATGTAAAAGCTACAGGGAGTCAGCTTTGGACTTGAAATAAGGAAGAACTTCTAGACATGACAGCCAATGCCTGTTTCCCTGCTGCTGGAGAGACCCAGGCTAGTGGATCTCTTGAGTTCAGAGCTGCAGTAGGTGTCTATACCAAGACAGCAACTATATGGTGATCCTCCAGGAGCAGAGGGCTACTGGAATGCTTTAAGGAGGTGAAAACTGACCCAGGTTAGGAAAATAGATCAGGTTAAAATTTCTATGCTGATCAATAGTAGAATTTGGTCCATAAGTGACCACTACATTTTTAGCCTGAGTGAGATAAGAAGACCTATTCTCAACAAAAACCCAAACAAATCTACTAAAGAAATAAGGAATAGCTACCAGTTATCCAAATTTTGAATTAGTGACCTCAGGAGTTAGGGGCTTCCTTTGGCTTGAGGTCTTTGTGCAAAAGCATAATAATCACTCTATGGGGTTATCATAAAAAGAACTTCTGTCCATGGACATATTGAGCTAGATCTTCCCTGAGTTCCCTTCTGACTCTACTATGCTATGATTTTGTCGGACATGCAGATGTCAAAATCATACATGATTGCTTGAAAGATGTGATAATAGAGATAATTTTCTTTGATGTCACTGTGGTTATTAACAGCAAGTGAGACACACATTTGGGAGATGTCTGCTCCCCGAAGGTGTTTGTCAAGAAGGATGATCAGTACATAGTCCAAGTGGAAAGATTCCCTATAGATGGGAAGGTGTTCTAATATTGTTTGTTGATGATATTGTACTGATAGCATTAGGCTCTGGGATATTGCAGAGTGTTCCAAGTGAGATACATAGTCATTGCAGGGTGATTACCTTAACTACCCATATATCAAAACCACACATGGAATGAAGAATGTTTATGGTCCAGTCTCAGAACTACAGTTGGTTGGTTGGATAACCCATAGAGTCGGTCCATTAGCACATGTGTATTGGACAGATACTGAGGATAGACAAACTAAAATGAAAATTTTTTAGGAGGAAGTGAGCAGGAAAATGTTATGCTTAAGTCTTTCATTTTTATTCTTATCTCTGAATAATCCTTTTCTTGACCTATCCTAACCACTCTCTCTACAATCATATTTCTTTTCCTACTGAACAGTTATTCAGTTCAAATTAAGTACTGTATTTTTGTCTTGGATTTGAATTTTCCCAGGATTCATTTTGTTTTCCTAGCCTTTTATAGTTACTAATGGATTATGTTTCTGGAATATTACACTTGAGTTCTAACTTCTGGGTGTAAAACAAACAGCAACAACCACATGCAACAATACATGCATTAAATTGTGTTATTCTACCTAATTATTAGGTATGTGATGCCTCTTATAAACACACACGCACACACACATACACATGCGAGGGCTCGACTTTTTCATCCTTCTCCCCACCTGGAACTATAGTATGCTGATTTCCTTTTGACACAAATTAGTTGATAGCTAAATCCATTCAAAATCAATTTGTAAGGAAACAAGCTGTAATAAATTACAGCACTTTTAAGGTGCGGGTTTTTGGCTTGATCTCACATCATCCAATCAGATCTGCCAATACAGTTTAAATTCGCTTCCATCAAGTTTAAATGTTTTTATAGGTTGATAGATCAGTTTGTAATTTAGCCATACCTGCTTTATGTTCTTGGATATACAGCACATCACAGATAAATAAGATGTCCAAAAAGACATTTGTATTGGCTGTTCACTGTTGGTTTCTTCTCATCCTGCCCTCACACACAGAAGCTGCCCTGGGAGATGAATGTGCCAAGATAAGTTATCCGGGCCTCATAAAATCTTTTTTAGAAGATTGAAATAAAGTCAGTGCTTGCAGAAGACAAATCAATTGTGACATTTCTGAATAGAGTGCGATGCATTTAATTAGCACAAGACATACTGGCAAATGCTGAATTACCCAATAAATCACTGAAAGCTGGAACCCATACAGAGTGGGGAATCAGCTGTCTTGTGAGATGTACAGCAAGTGATAATAGGGAGATCTGGCCATTTGTATTGTCATTTTGCCCCATTTTCTGCTAAATCTTTTTCCATTTTGACATTTGCGCACTGGACCCCTTTAATTATTCCAAACCATCAGCAGAACTTGTCCTACCTACATGCAGGATATTCACAAACATTTGCATTCAAAGAGGGCATTGACTATAGTGGACACTCAGTACAGCATGTGAGGGGCCATGGAGATAGGAGGGTGTGCAGGAAGGATATCTCTCAACATGAAATAAAGCAGAAAAATATCTAAATAAAAAGAATATCATCCTTATGGATATAAAACTGGCAATATGATGGGAAAAAGAAGTGGCCTGGGTTCTGGGATAAAAGAGATGGAAAACGTAGAAGAGAGATTTAAGAATATAGGATAAATACTTAGAGTCTAGAGGAAGGCATAGAAAAGAACTATGAAGGATGAAAAAGGCATAGGTGGGATACAATCTACACTGAAGGTGGGAATAATCAGATTGCTGGGATCATGGATGCATCTACACATCAAAATACATAAACAGCTGGAAATGGCATTATATTAAAGTGCACTGGGAAAATATGTGGAGGGTATTTTTTCTGTCATTTTAAAAACTTCACAATGATAACTTGCTTCCTTGAGGAGAAAAACAAGTCCCACTTACATCTTTCTATAGTGTTTCAGTTCTTTTTTCCTGTTCTAATGACACCTTAGTCACTGTTGCTCACTTTGTCTCGAGGCATACTTAAGATACAATGAGGTTTAATAAAATACCTGGCCTACTGAAAATCTACTAGGGCAAATTGAAAATGTATGTTTAGAGTTTGTCTGATTTGGGACAGAAGGGATAATCACTCCAGGGAGAGAGGTTTTTGGAAGTCTACAGATATTCAACTGCACCAATATTAGGCCTTTAAAAATATTGAATAGCATTCTGGGACACTAACATTAAGATAGCATGACTTGATGGATTAAGTACCAGACTGACCATGTGCTGAGCCCAAGTCTCTGTTTTCATTCCATTACGTTCTCACTATGTGGAATTGACAAACAAGTGAGTTTTCAAAAGTTCCTTCCATGTTTAAGTATGAATGAGGATGACTCAAAGGGCAGTTTTTTGTTTGAGAATAGTGTTGGTCAAATACGCTGAGCCTATTTGAGAGTATGAGAACTGTTTAGGTCATCTCTCCACTCTCCTTCCATCTATGTATATGTATGTGTGTATACTCATACACACAGAGACATATCTGTACATATACACATGTAATGTATTCATGGCTGTGCATATATGTGCAACATATGCTTTCAGGGCATAAATGCTCTAGAATCTAGAGGAAGGCATAGACAAGAACTATGAAGGATGAAAAGGCATGGATGGGATATGACCTACAATGAGGGTGGGAATAATCTCTTTGATAGGATCATGGGTGCAGTGGATTACATGCAAGATTCCTGCTAAATCCAGGTTCTGGCTTTGGCATATATGTATACATACATATACCACATACACCAGTACACATATAAACATACCTATACAAACACATCACATCTATAATATATCAGCATTTTATGTGTATGTGTGTATAATATATATATTATATATAATATATGCATACACACACATATATATATATACACATGTTTAGGTGATGTATATCTATGTGTGTATATGTTTTTGTTTATATTCATACATATACACATACATGCATATATACATACATATATATATAATATACATGCACATATGTAGAGAGAGATAGCATCCCAAAAGTCTTTGTGCATTTTAGACTTTAAAGCCTAAATGTTTTGGAACATCATTTGTAACTAGTTTCTCTGATTAAGGTTTGATAGCCAAGATATACATAAGGAACTAAATCAGATATATAGCAAGAGCTATTCCCTAATAGATGAATGATCAAAAATATGAATAGATTGATTCTCAAAGAAATTCAATCAATAACATATCCTCAACTGCCTCAAAAATACTTCAAATTCCTAATAATTGAAAAAATTCAAATTAAGACAACTCTGAGGTTCTATATAACATCTATAGGATTGCCAAAAATGACCAAAATTGGAAAATGATTGCAGTTGGAAGGGTTGTAGGAAGGAAAGGTATACTAACAAACTATTGGTGAAGGTATGAATTGGCTTATTAGCTCTGCAAAGCAATTGGAATTATAATTAAAAAACCCCACTAAACTATGTATACATTGACCCAGTAATACCATTACAAGATCCAAACCCCAAAGAAATCAAAGAAAGAAGTGACCTATATATACAAAATATTTATAGTAACTTTTTGTTAAGCAAACAAATGGAAGCAAAGATGATATCCATCAGTTGGAGGATGGGTAAAAAAGTCTGGTTTATTAATGTAGCATAATATTACTGTATCACAAAAAAAATGATGAGAGAAGAAGCATGGTGAGCTAGAAAGCTGGTCTAGGAGCTAAAAGATGTGAATTCAAGTCTTACCTCTGATCCATATTGACAATGTGATCTTGGACAAGTCATTCAAGTTCTTGGTGTTATCTAGGCAACTCCATGAATGCTGCAGAGAAGGTGTTGACCTACACCACTTAAAGGTATTTCCTCACTTAGGAGTTCTCTACATTAATGGAATTATAGGTCCAGCCTCTATCATCCGAGAAACCTGACAGGGCTTGTATGATTTGCTTTACAGTGAAGTAAATAGAACTAGAAAACAATCAACATTGTAAAGAAAAACACTTTTGAAAGACTTGAGATCAATGTAATAACCAAACACAATTCTAGAGGCCCAGTTATGAATTAGGCTACTTATCTCCTGACAGAAGGGTGGTAGACTCAAAGTACAGAACAAGACTTACATTTTTTGATACGGTGAATGTGTTTATGGTATTATTATTTTTGCAAAATTAAGCTTATTTTTACAAGGTTTTTAAAATTTTGTTACCCCCACCAAAGAAATTGGTCATTGAAATATTTATGAGAAAATGTACAAAAGAGAACAGAAGGAAATTGAAAAGGTAACACCGATGAGTGGATAGCTTTGAAAGTAATGATGAGTGGATAGCTTTGAAAGTAATATACTGAATTTAGAAACATCTTTTAATTAAAGTAAGGTATCTATACAATGTCCATACACATTTTTTTTTCTGTTCCATTTTATATAAAGAAATATTTTGGTATGTTAAGTGCAGAAGAAAAGTAAACTTAAAATAGAAGATTGACAAGAGTGATATAAGATAGAGAAATCTTGAGGCATTGTGACTGACATAATGGAGTGTCCACATTGATAATGTGCATGGTTTTGTTAAAGCAGAGTAAAATAAGAGAAAGTATAGGCAGTGTCTGACATCCACATCTCTTGAGGTACATCATTCTATCAGATTCATAGTTCTTTCTTATTTTTTTTAATTTCCCAAAGACATTTGAAATACACAAGTCAGGCTAAAAAATCAAAGTCTCCTCTATCATCTTTTATACTCAGTAGGAGTAGGTTAATAAAAAAAAAGTCCCCTTTAATTCCCCTGTTCACTCGTTCACTGTTAGATATTTTTCACCTACTCCGTGATTCTATACTGCACTTTCCCCCATAAAATAGGGCTAGAAAAGTTAGCAGGAGGAAGGAAAGTGAGAAACAGATAGTAATGGCCCATGTGAAATAAAATGCCCATTTGGTTCACTAGCCCCATCTCTGCCATGTCCCCATTCCTCCATTCTCCTTGTGATGAACCATATTGGAGCCAAATCAAACTTTATCATTCTACTTGAAACTTGTGTGTCAGATAGTCAATAAACATTCATGTAAACACTGGAGTCACAAAAAGAGGCAACAGAGAGTTCCTTTCTTCAAGGAGCTCACAATCTAATGGGGGAGACAGCACGTAAATATGTACAAACAAACTATGTACAGGATAAATAAAGAATAATGAACATAGTGGAAAGCATTAGAATTAAGAGGGGTTGGAAATACTTCTTGTAGAAGAGGGATTTTAATTGATACTTGAAGGAATCCAGGGAAATGAATAGGTTGAGAAAGAAATATTGATGAGTAGAATAACTTTGAAAATAGTATGTTAAATTTATAACATCCTTTAAAAAAAGCATGGTGTAGAGGCTTGTCCATACAATCACATTTTTCTGTTCCACTTCTCATAAAGAAGTAAGTTGTCGAAAGGAGGAGGGGGGTATTCCAAGCAAGAGAACATGCCTGGAATTTAGAGATAGTATTTATGAAATAGCAAAGAGTCCAAGTCACTAGTTGGAAGAGTATGAGGTGGGGAGTAAAGTCTAAAATTGGAAAGTAAGAGGGGGTGAGGTTATAAAGAGCTTTGAAAGCTGAAAAGATTTTGAAAGCTGAAAAGATCCACAAGCAATATGGAGTCACTGGAGTTTATTGAATGAATATGTGTGTGTGTGTGTGTGTGTGTGTGTGTGTGAGAGAGAGAGAGAGAGAGAGAGAGAGAGACAGACAGACAGACAGACAGACAGACAGATGGATAACCATATCTGTGTTTGAGGAAAGCCACTTTGGTGACTGAATGAAAGATGGATCAGACTGGGACAGGCCCACCAGAAGGCTACTTCAGTAATCCAGACATGACGTGGTGAGGGCTACCAGAATGCTGGTTGCGTCAGAGGAGAGAAGGGGGCATGTTTGAGAGATGTTACAAAGATGAAATTAGCAGGTCTTCCAACAGATTGGATATGTAGAGGAAGTTGGGGGTGGGATTGAGGATGATACCCAGTTTCTAAACCTGAGAAACTGAGAGGGTTCTATTACCCTGTATATTAATAGGAAATAGGAGTGTTTAGGGGGAAAAATGAGTTCAGTTTTGCATATGATGAGTTTAAGATGTTTGGTGACCTTCCAGTTAGAGATGTTTGAAAAGCAGTAGGAGACATGAGATTAGAGGTCAGCAGAGAGGTTTAGGCAGGAAAGGTAGATCTGAGAATCATTAATATAAAGATGGTAATTAAATCCATGGGAGCTGATGAGATCATCAAATAAAGCAGCATGGAGGAAGAAAAGAAGAGGCCCATGACATAACACCGTGAGACAAGTAGGGGTAGGGGGAGACATGGAAGAGCCCAGATGGCAGAGAGAAGCCAGGAAGTTTTCTGAGCTCTTCCCAGTTTCCCTCTGAAAGAATGTTAAATCAAGCCTCTAAACAGATTCTGAAACAACAGACCAGAGCAAACAGATTCTGGACCAACACTAAAAGACGCAATGAAACAATTTTCCAGCTTAGGATAATTTAGAAGGACTTCAAGAAAGGTCTGTCTGAATTGGGCAAAAGGGGAGTACAGCATAGCACAAGCAGTGTCTGGGCAAGCCAGTAGGAGGTTCTTAGCCACAGAACAGATGAGCAAGAGAAGTCCCTCAGGTCCTCGCTCAGCAGGCCAGCCATGAGACCCCCAGTGCAGAAAGAAAACTGCCAGCCCGGAACCCTGGCACCACAGGAGTGAGTAAGCCAGTCCACCCCTGTGCAGCCAGCAAGCCTCCAGCATGTGAGGAACAGAAAGTCAATTACCAAGCCCCTGGCAAGAAGCTTAGAACAGTACTCCCTGTGCCCCATGAACAGAGCTCAACTTTGAAAGTCATGAAATAGACTAAAAATGATTTTAAAAAAACAGAAAAGAGCCCTGATTATAGAAATCTACTAGGGCAACAGGGGAGATCAAAACACAGAACTCAAACTTAGAAGAGGACAACAATGTCAAAATGTCCAAAGGGAATATGAATTGGTCTCAAGCCCAAAAATCCTTCTTGGAAGAGCTCACGAAGGATGAGGTAGAAGAAAAATTGGAGAAAGAAATGACAGAAATGTAACAGCCCGGAAAAGGAAGGACAAAAATTGACTGTAGAAAACAACTCCTCAAAAAAGTAGAATTGGCAAAATGAGAAAGAAGATAACAAAAGCTAACTGAAGAAAAAAATTAGAATTGGACAAGTGGAAGTTAATGACTCTGTGAGACCTCAAGATTCAGTCCATCAAAGTAAAAAGTATGAATAAATAGAAGAAAATGTAAAGCACCTCAATGAAAAAACAACTGACCTGGAAAATAGATCCAGGAGAGAGAATTACTAGACAACCTGAAAGCCACAATAAAAAAAAAACCTGGATAGCATATTTCAAAAAATTATCAAGGAAAACTATCCTGATATCCTAGAATGAGAGGGTAAAATAGTTATTGGAAGAATCCACCAATCACCTCCTGAGAAAGATCCCAAAATGAAAACTCAAGGAATACTGTAGCTAAATTCCAGAATTATCAGGTCAAGGAAAAAATATTGCAAGCATCCAGAAAGAAACAATTCAGATTAACAAGGAGTGATAGTCAGAATTAAACAGATCTTAGCAGCTTCTACATTAAAGGATTGGATGGCTTGGAATGCAATATTCCAGAAGGCAAAGGAGCTTGGATTACAACCAAAAATCAACTACCCAGCAAAATTGAACATAATCTTTCAGGAGAAAAGATGGGTGTTCAATGAAATAAGGCACTTTCAAACTTTCCTGATGAAAAGAGCAGAGGTAAATAGAAAATTCGATCTTCAAATACAAGACTCAAGAGAATCACAAAAATATATATGGCAAAAGTTGTTGTCTGTCTTTGAAGAGAACCAAAATGACATCATCATTGTAAAGTGAAATTTCAGTGTGTCCAACTGTGGCTTATCAGACCAATATGAGCTCGGAATACTCTACCACAGGTTGGGTACAGATAGTCCATTTGGATATTTGGGGTGGATATCCCAAATTTGTGCATCCTGCATTTACTTTGTGCTGTCTCAATTCTACTTTCTCAAAAAGCACAGCACCTTTTCTTATGTGGACATGCCATGCTAAGCAGTCCTGTGCCAGTGTCTTCCATGTTGCACAGTCAAATCCAAAGTTCTTGAGAGAGACCTTGGAAGTGTCCTTGTATCATTTCTTCTGGCCACCATGTGATTGCCTGCCCCATGCAAGTTCTCCATAAAATAGCCTTTTTTGACAAGCATACATTTTGCATTCGAACAATGTGGCTAGCCCATCAGAGTGCGCTCCCTGAAGCATAGTTTGAACACTTGGCAGTTTAGCTCAAGCAAAGACTTCAGTGTCTGGGAGGCACTGAATCTTCCTAAGACAGTTCAAATGGAAGTGATTCAGTTTCCTGGCATGGTGCTGGCAGACTGTCCATGTTTCATAAGCATATAACAATGAGGTCAGCACAACGACTCTGTAGACCTTCAGTTTGGTAGTCAGTCTAATACCTCTTCTCTCCAAACCTTTTTTCGGAGCCTCCCAAACAAACAATCTGCCGTGCTATTTAGTAAGGTTAAACTGTTCATATTGCTACATGTGAAGATGATATTTGTAACTGTTAAGAACTGTATCTGTATTAGGGCAGTAAGAAGGAGTATACATAAACAGAGGGGTGTGGGTTGACTGATGTGATGAGGTAAAAAGTTAAAGAGTGGAAAAAAGGGATTACACTGAGAGAAGAGGAAATGAGGAGGCAGAAAAATGTAAATTATATCAGATGAAGAGAAGCAAAAGACCTATTATAGCAGAGGGGAAAAAAGGAAGGGGAAGAGCATTGTTTGAATCTTACTCTCATAGGATTTGGTTCAAAGAGGTAATAACATACACACTTAGTTGGGTATAGAAATTTTTCTTACCTTATAGAGAAGTAGAAGGAGAAAGAGGAAACAGAAGGGGGGATAATAGAAGAGAGGGCAGATTGAAAGAAGTAGTAGTCAGAAGCAAAATACTGATGAAAAGTGACAGGATGAGAGGAAAAAAATATAAAAAGGGGGAATAGGATGGAGGGAAATACAGTTAGTAATCATAACTATGAATGGATGAATTTTCCCATGAAATGGAAGCACACAGAGTGGATTAAAAAGTGAAATCCTACAATAGGTTGTTTGCAAGAAGCACATTTGAAATGACAGATACACACAGTGTAAAAGAAAGAGACTGGAGTACTCTTCAGCTGAAGCAAAAAAAAAGCAGAGGTAGCAATCCTGATCTCAGACAAAGCAAAAGCAAAAATAGATCTAATTAAAAGAAAGGAAACTATATCTTGCTAAAAGATACCATAGGCAATGAAGCAATATAAATACTAAATGTATTTGCACCAAGTGGTATAGCATCCACATTCTTAGAGGAGAAATCAAGTGAGTTACAAGAAGAAATAGACAGCAAAACTATACTAAGTGGGGGACCTCAATCTCCCCCTGTCAGAATTCAATAAATCTAATCACAAAATAAAAAGTTAAGGAGGTGAACAGAATTTTAGAAAAATTAGATATGATAGACCTCTTTAGAAAATTGAATGGGGACAGAAAGGAATATACTTTTTTCTCAGTGGTACATGGCACTACACAAAAACTGACCATGTATTGGGGTATTAAAAACCTCATAATCATTTGCAGAAAGGCAGAAATGTTAAATGCATTCTTTTCAGATTATGATGCAATAAAATGTATGTGAAACAAAGGGCCATGGAAAGAGACTAAAAATTAATTGGAAACTAGATAATCTAATCCTAAAGAATGAGTGGGCCAAACAACAAATCACAGAAACAATTGAAGGAGGGGAGAAGGAAGGGAAGAAAGAAGAAAAATTTGGAAATCAAAATCTTAAAAATAATGAATTTGGAAACTATCTTTATATGTAATTGGAAAAATTAAAATACTGCCTAGTAGGAAAAAAATAACACTGAGACACCTATGGCTTGAGTGAGTGATCTGGATGAGGGTCTAACAAAGGAGATTAAGAAGGAATGATAAGATATGTGGGAGGAAAACCAGGAGAGAGGGGGTATTCTGAAAGCCTAGAGAGAAGAGAGTATCAAAGAGGAAAGAGTGATTGACAATGTCAAAGGCTTGACTGTGTCTCTCTGTCAGTGACTTCTTATGGGTCCTAGCTTCCTCCAAAGCACTCTCAGGGGTCTCTTCCTACATTAGGACTTTCCAGATTCTCTCTAATTGTTTTCACATGTATATTAATATTATGAGGCAGATAGGTAGGATAGTAGCTTTACCACTGGACTTGGAATAAAGAGGATTCAAGTTCAAATCCTATCCTCGTCACTTCCTAGTTACATGACCTTGGGCAAAGTCATTATTTTAAGCTTTACCCTCTCAGCCTCAGTTTTCCAATCTGTAAAACAAGAGTACCAATAATCTTTACTTCCTAGGGTTGTTATGAAGTTCAAATGAGATTATATATATACATATATATATATATATATATATATATATATATAAAGTTTCGCAAATATTGAAGTGCCATGTAGATATTTGCTATTATCAGCTCTCACTGTTGTTTTGTATTTCATCATGCATAATTTTATTATTCATGTCCATGTCCTATTCAACAAAAGAATGAGAGCTGATTCAAAGGTAGCACTGGTTACTTCATATAAATGCTGATTTCAACCTTATTACACAACCCATTAACTATAAGAACTTTCGTTCAGAGGGAATTTATGCTAAGGGACTAGGAAACAGGCTTACAATTAGGCATATCATTCACTTCAAAATTGAACAAATTCCAAGAGCCACTCTCTAGTATTGCTCCACGCTCAAATAACCATTTCAAAATGGCCACCTCACCCTCAGGTTGTACTGTCACTCAAGGAGGACACAGTATTAAATGTGGGCCTCTTCACTGTGTGCTCCTAGCTTGCAAGGGTGCACAGTATGGGAAAGGCCCTAGCATAGTGGGGAGACTCTGGTTCAAAGCTTGGCTCTGTGAATTCCTGGTTATGAGGCTGTGGGAAAGTCTTTTAACATTTCCAGTTCTCAACAGTAAAGCAAATATGATAAAGCATGCATAACTTCTCCTGCTGGGCTTTTAGTAGACAAGTGCTTTATAAACCATAAAATGCTACATAATATAAGGGAGATGGTGTCCCCAAAGTCTTAGTGAGGCATAATGCTTTGTAATTAAATCTTAAAACTACATTGAGACTTTTGGGATACTGTGTATAAGTTGGTTGTTGTCCTTGAAATTTCAGCGTGTCCAACTGTGGCTGATCAGACCAATATGAGCTTGGAATGCTCTACCTACCACAGGTTAGGCACAGATAGTCCATGTGAATATTTGGGGTGGATACTCCAAATTTGTGAATCCTACGTTTACTTTGTGCTGTCTCAATTCTGCTTTGCTCGTAGGGCATAGTACCCTTTCTGACATGGACGTGCCATACTGAGCGGTCCTGTGCCAGTATACAGAATAAATGTAAAGTCCAGTATCCTAACCTCTTTGCTACAATCTGACATGGATAGAGAGCCAGTTTTTAAGTCAGGAACCAAGCCTTTCCATAACAAAGTATTCATTAATTGAGTTGTTATTGATTATTAGCTAAAGATTATATAATTTCCTACCATTTTCAATCTCATGGAAGCCATTTGGTCCTATGTAGTAAAGTTCAGTTTAGACCCTGTGTTTCCAGGAAGCTTTCCTTCATCCCCTGTTAATACTCTTTCTGTGCTCCAATAACCATATATTAGACTTATTTGTATCCTCATTAAGTTCCCTTAGAAGAATATAAGGTTCTAGAGGGCAGACATGATTTTGTCTTGTCTGGTTTTTATCCTTGTATATCCAGGGCCAGGGAGTCAGGTTGAGATAATGGATAGAGTCAGCCACCTTCTGAGTCAGAAAAATCTTGGTTTAAGTTCATCCTTAGACACTTAATCGGCGTGATCCTGGCAAGTCACTAACACCAAACCTCACAACCCCAGGGAACTCTCTTAATAGTAAAAGGTACAAGGCAGGGTCTATTCTGTGTTGAAATCTCAGGTAATAGTACTCAAACTCAGATAAAAGTGTTCAGGTTGTACCCCCATTCTTTGTACCCAGTAAGGGTTTATTATTTGTTGAGCTGAATTGCTAGCTCTCTGCATGGAATATGTAATAAGATGGGATACACAACACAAGGCAACAACACAGCAAGCCATCCTTTCAATCAATGAATCAATAAGGATTTGTTAAGTATCTAACATATGCCAAGTTCAGTGTTTGGCACTGGGAAAACATGACCCAAAATGGAACAATTACTGCCCTTATGAAGCTTTTGTTCAATCAGGGGCCATGTTTATACATACACATAGATGCAAAGTTTATGCAAAATAAATGCGAAGTGATTTTTAATTGGAAGCTGATCTAAGAGTAGATCTTTGGAGCAGGCTGAGCATGTACCATTCCATCCTTCTGCTTGGATGCCTTTGGTCTCATTCAATGCTTCGCATATTATTGGTGCTCAACAAACACTTGTTGCATTTAAATTAGAATCTTCGCTAGGAACTCTCAAGTAAATGGGTCAGGTGGTGAAGTTTCCCTACCTCTTTTCCGTCCTCTCTCTAAACCATCTTGAAATTCCGAAAGTCTAGATCTGGTCGAGTCCGTCCCCCCTACTCAATTATCTTTGGTAGCTCAAGATTGTTTTTGTTATTGAATTGTTTCAGTCTCGTCTGCCTCCGCATGGCCCCATTTGGAGTTTTCTTGGCAAAGATCTTAGAATGGTTTGTGTTTCTTTCTCCACCTCATTTTTATAGATGAGGGAACTGAGGCAAACAGGGCTAAGTGACTTGCCCAGGGTCACAACTAGTAAAGTGTCTGAGTCCAAATTTGAACTCAGGTCTTCTTGACTCTAGGCCCAACACTCTATCATGCCATCTAGCTGCCCGATAACTGCTCAATATTGCCTCTAGGATAAAAGAACAATGACAAATTTGCCATTTAAAGCACTTCACACTTGGCTTCCTAGATCTTTTGCTTATCTTTTTTACGTCAGTCTTCTTTGTAGACTCTCTCTTCCAGTCACTCCACCTACCTTTGGTCTCCCACTTCTGTGGTCTTTGCACATCTGGAATGTGCCTTCTTCCCACGGAGCTTAGAATTCTGAGCTTCCTCCATGGTACAATGTTGGTAACCTCTTCTACATGATGGTGTATCACATATCAGTTGTTACAATTGTTCTGAGGCAGCTGGGTGAGATAGTGGATACAGCGCTGGAATTGGAATCAAGAGCACTCAAATTCAAATCCTGGCTCTGACACTTACTAGTTTTCTGACACTGGGCAAAGTCACCAGAACCCTCTCGGACTCAATTTCCTTGTCTGTAAAATGAGGTGGTAAGAGTCCCTACCTCTGTGGGATGTTGTGAGGATCAAGTAAAATACTGTGTGTAAAATGCTTTGTAAATGTAAGAGAGGTATATAAATGCTACCATTCTTGTCCTTTTTGATATTGTTTTGAATTTTGTTATATTTAATTTGTACTTCTAACCATGTCCTATTCACCAGGAAAAGGAAAGATGCTTGAGAGAAGATACTGTTTGGTTTGCTCATTTTTTAATCTTTAAAACCTCAGTGTGTGGCATATAGTAGGCACTTAAATACTTTTTGAATTTAATTGAGAATTCAGATAGAGGTATTAAGTGGTCTGTAATGATCAGTGTTTATAAATATGAAAAATATGAAAAAAATGTGGGCACCATCTCTGCCTATCTCTGTGCCTCTCTTTTTAAACACACACACACACACTCCTGAGGCAAATACTGACTACTTTATATGGTGACTTTTGCCTCTTCCTATATTTTCCCCAAGAGAATGGTTTTTTTCAAAGCAATTGTCAGTAAGAAAGTAATAAATTGGAAGAGCATAGCCTTCTACTCTTCATAGGCATGATCTCATCCTAAGTATCATTTAGTATCTGTTGAATACGGACAAGTACATGGCCCTAAGCTCCACCTTGGACATTCCTATGTCCTTGGCCTGCACTTCAATTCTGGCATCTGCTTAGACAAACAAAACAAAGTGCTATACGTTTAAATCTATGGAATTGTCAAGATACTATGGGATAAGTATCAGTGAGATACATACAAACATACCTACCTCAAGGGGAATTTGCTGAGAAAAGATTTTGTAAATTATAAATACTTCAGCAGACAAAGATTTGTAATTTCTTGAAAAGAACACTCTCCCCCCATCCCCATGCACATTGCACCCTCTTAACAACTTGGTAGGAAGTCTCTCAGAATGGTCATGTCCTCAAATTCTATCACTAGGTGGTCAATTTGCTGATTAGCCACTTCAAACTTAACCAGTCTGGTTCTCACATTGTGCTCATGTGATCTGTCACTGTCATCCATACTGCAAGTCTTTCCAGGTGGTTAGAAATTACCAGGGCTTAAATAGCTATTAGGAAGCCAGGGTCTTCTCTATGCCATGCTGAGCTAATAGAGGAAGAATTAATTATAGGCAAACTCCATAAATATGTTTTAGAAATCTGGGCTATTATCATTAAATGTGAGCTGAATATTTTGAGACAGAGACATACACAGACAGAGACAGAGAGAGACAGAGAGAGAGAGAGAAGAGAAATGAGAGACGGAGATTCAGAGAGAGAGAAGAGGAGAAATTAGAGACAATATAGCATAACAGAGGAGCGAGCTTGGAGTCAGAGCGATCTGGGTTCAGATCCTACCTCTGATATGTAAAACCTGTGTGGTCATGAGCAAATCCCTTAATCTCTTCTCTGTGCCCCAGCTGTTGCTCAGCTGTTTTTCAGTCATGTCTGAGCCTTTGTGACTCTATTTGGGATTTTCTTGGCAAAGATCCTGGAGTGGTTTACCATTTACTTCTCCAGCTCATTTGACAGATGAAGAAACTAAGGGCAACAGAGTTAAGTGACATGCCCAAAGTCACACAGCTATGGAGTGTGTGAGGCCAGATTTGAATAAAAGAAGATGAATCTTTTTGACTCCAGGTCCAGTGCTCTATGCCCTAAATTGCACAACACTGTAGATCTTTGCTGGTAGAGGCAGTGTTGTCACTGGCAGCTATCTACACCCATGAAGTCCAAGTCTCCCTCCACCCTCAACCCCAGTCAGACAATATATCTTCTAAGTTTGGAAGAGTATTCCTGTCTCAGTGCTCAATTTTCTGACCTCCTTTCTCTTAAATATGCTTATGAGGCCATTCAAGAAATAAGGAGATATTCTAGGCTATGTAATTATCAGTAGATAATGTCTACCTTTTTATCTCCTTTCATTGGAGCTGGGTTTCTAATATCTGATCAATTCAGGGACTAAGATGAATGCTAAGACTCATGACTGACAAGTAGGATGTTATGTCTGGGGAACCCAAGAGTGATGCTAGCTATTTGGAGAGACTCTGGAACTTGAAAAAGGCCTTTTTTTCAATGGATGACATAAATCATCTTTCTGAGAGGTTTAGTTTCCGAGTTTGTCCATAAAGATTCACCTCCTCCCGGAAGGATACATGACTTTAGATGAATTCACACTCTGGTCTTCTTCCCATTCCTTGCTAGGTCACACCAGAAATAAACACAGGAATAACCATATTTGATTTCCAAATTGGAGTCAGTACAACATTCAGCTCTGCTTTTAAATCTACTGCTCCCCTTGTTGAAAGACAAAGCAATTTTATTGGAGTAAAGATAAGGAGGAAAATCCCCAACCATTTCTTGACTAAGACATATTTACAAGTCATGAATTACTTCCATAAATAACATCATACCTCTAATTTCCTATGCTAAAGAATGTTAACCAGGCTTCTCTAATTGACTCTGAGAACCTGTCCATGAGACCCTCTTGACAAGCTCCATAGTCAGTCTTTCACTGAGAATATTCTTCTGTTACATAGTTGAGGGAAGAAAAAGCTAGAATCATCTTGGAAAAGCATAAGGAAATACTTGGAAAATGTCCCTTAAATTATCTTCCCAGTAAAATGAGAAAAGGATCCCAAAGTAGCAACTACATCATACCTCTTCTCTATTTCATTATCAACTTCATTTGGAATATATTGAAATGCCTATGGGACAAAGAATTCAGGGCTGGAAGGGACCTCAGAGGTTTACAGGTATTAAAACCAAGACACACTCCAGTTGGATTAAGTGACCCACCCATGGTTACCCAGCAACCTTGTATAACAGACTAGAACCCAGGTCCTGCTTAGTGTTTTCCCCATTGTTCTTAAAACTTTTGTTTGGATATCCTGCCATCATCTCAGACTTGACCCACCTCTCACCAATCATCTCCTCCACCCAGTCCTTGGTTCCTGTAGGCTTGCTTTGCCAACTTTTTAAATAATGCCGGTAGCAAAGCAATTCTTCTAGTTTCCCAGGCTCAAAATCTTGGAGTCTACTTTTCATCCCCTTTCTTTAATTGGCCACAAAGTCCTGTTAATTCTTCCTTTAAAGTATCTTTTAGATTCCCATTGCCATCATCACCAATATGCCCAGACGATAACAATAGCATCCTATTCTTCCTGCCTTCAATCTTTCCATCTACTCTGAATTCATTACTCATAATATTTCCCTACTTCCTGAAGGGGGATGTCATTAAATGCCTTTACATCCCCCACACCTGCTTAGCACAGTGCCTTACAGAGTATTATGTTATGTTGTTGAATTGAATTAAAACACTAAACCTATGAAAGTATATACATTATGTACATCTCTGTATCACTTGGTCTCTCTCGTTCATATTATAACTTTTATTGGAATGTTAACGCATTGAAGGCAGTCTTCACATCTCCTACACCTATGGGGGCCACATAAGCCATTTTTTTCTTTCTCCAAGAAGTCTGTCATTCAAGAAATCCATTTCACTTTGTAGGGGACCAGGTCTTACAGGACACTGGGCAACTCTAGTGCAACCATCCTAGAGAATCTTGCATGGCTGCTTGATTCTTGGGTAAGAAGGGAGAGAGGAGAATAAAAAAAATTCCTCTTCTTTACTGTCCCCTAAACATGGAGGAAAGGTTATAGTAGGAGAAGAGCAGAGATCGTCACATAGTTGAGGGTCCTTCTCTGGACCTCCCAGACTCTTGACATGGCATTGAGCAGTATACTTTACTCAAGTTTTCTTTATGAGTGCATGGGGTCATAGCTCTTACACATGAAGAAAGTAATGGCTCTGGGATATTAAGTGCCTTGCCCCAGGTTACACTGTTAGTAAGTGGTGGGGCAGGATTCAAACTCAGGTCCCATGGCTCCCTCTGCTCTTCTATTGCCAACCTTCCTATCAATCATCACAACCTTTGGGGAATAAGTAGCTGATTGATATTATTTTAGCTTTAGAAGTAAGACAATTGGGATGCAGAAAGAATTAAATGGCAATAGAATGAGAAAACTAAAGCAGATCCAGTTCTGCAGTCTATCCCCAAAGTCTTCACTCCATGAAACAAAGCTCTCCATCCAACTCTTCTGCTAATAGTTGATTACATAAAATTCAGTGTGACCAGAGCACAGCATAGAATGTCAGACTTTCAATATGTTGGGTAGTTTTGCTGAAATATATTTTCCCCTCAGTTTCATTCTTTAATATGATATGCTGCTTCAGGGAAAAAAGGATTTATTGAGAAATGTAAGCAGTATAAAACCAAAGAAAATAAAAAAAATTCTTTAAAAATTAAAGTATTAAAATTCAATGTGAAATTGTGTTTCTCTGTTTACTGACGAATCCATTTTTAAAAGTCTTCTACAGAGGTGACTACTATAGTAGATAAGAACGGCAGTGGATCAGGAAAAACTGCCTTCAAGCTTGTCTCAGACTATGTGGTTTTGGCTACATGATTCTTGGGTAAGTCACTCAATGCTGCAGTGCCGCAGGCGACTCTATAAGACTCCAAGCGAGGACTTCTTCATCTTTGGCAGTCAAATGAAGCCTATTGGATCCTTCTCAGGAAAAGGTTGGTTTCCTACATTCATAATCCACTGAAAGAGTAAATTTCAATTTGAAGTCAGTGAAAGTAAAAATGTCATTTTTTTCCATCCAAGTTTATATGCTGTTTGCATTCCATTCGTGGGGATCTTTGGATCCCGAGTTAAGAATATCTGCTCTAAATTACATGGGAGTTGTACCAGAAACTGATGAAATGGTAGTTTTAGGCCATAAAACTCCCCAAAACAAATTTAAAAAAACCACACGGATATTTCTATAGCAGCAAAGTTCGTTAAAATACGTATATCATGATTCTGCAGTATAAAGGGAGCGGGGAAGGCGGCAGACAGCGCAGTTTGAATCTCAGTGCGCCAGAGCAGTAGCTGGCGGGATCTGTGCGTGAACGTTTGCTTGGTCTACTCTCGGCCATGACGGTGTGTGTGGGAGAGCTTCATGCACAACTCAAAGTGACTGGCGGGAGGGCTGGGAAGGACACCAGCAAGGCCAAGATGAAGGCGGTTTCTCGCTCGCAGAGGGCTGGCTGGCAGTTCACCGTGGGCATCATTCACGGGCATCTGAAGTTGCGGACAACGAGCCATGGGTGCTTGGGTGCCACGGCCACTGCGTACCGCACAGCCATCCTGGAGTATCTGACTGCAGAGGTCCTGGAGCTGACAGGAAATGCATCGAAAGACTTGAATGTGAAGCATCACCCCTCACCACTAGCAGCTTGCCATCCGTGGGGACGTGGAATCGGAGTAGTTGATCAAGGCCGCCATTGCCAGGGATGGTGTGGTTTCACACATTCATAAATCTCTGATTGGAAAGAAAGGACAACAGAAGACTGTTTAAAGGATGCCTGGATTCCATGTTATCTCAGGTCTTTAAATATCAGTGTTGGTGATTTCTAGTGGACTCTATCTCTGTGAAAATCACAATTTTGCCTTTTTATAATTTTATTTTGATTAATTGGGAAGCTGACTTAGCTTTCCAGTCAACTGAATTTTTGTGTTGAGATCTTAACCATATTCAAGTGTTGTTGTGCCTTCAAAGAAGCTATTGATTTTGAAGTAGTGGGTTTTGATTGAGTTGACTGTTTTTAAAAATCTGTTTGGATATTAATTGCAATGCAGAAGTTATAGTAACCAACATTTGGTTTTTGTACAGACTTTTATTTCCACTCTGGTAGATAAGTTCAATAAAGGTCATATCCAAAAAAAATACATTTATTGTTATAGGCATATTCACAAACATTTCAAGGAAAGCACTAATTTAGTTTTTACTCTTGAGTTAAGTGGTGCTTTATGATATAAAAGAAACAGTCTTAGAATCAAACTATCCTAGATTGTAGGGTGGTTTGTAGTTGCATTGAGATGCATGTAAACTGAAAAATGTGAAAAAAAATGTTCATTGCTAAAACAGTAATGATTTCTGTTTTGTTTTCAAACAGGAGTCTGGTGTTTCCCTGTACTTGGTACAGCAATAGACATAACACAGAGCTAGACCATTTGATCTTCTTGACTTAAGTTTCCATGCCATTGAAATTTCTAGGGTCGTCAAGGTCACAAATCATCCTGGAGTGGGTCTGACATTTGACTTCACTTGTAGGGAGAAGGTACAATTTGAAGCATCACTCTTTAGTACTTGCTAGGAACTTGGAATCTGTACACCAAAATAGAAAATATATGCTCACTAAATCATTGTAATTTGCATTAATAGACAACAGTGAGTAGTGAGCAGAGAGTCAGTTTTGGAGGTTGCAAGGCCTGGGTTCAAGTGCCACCTAAAATATACTGACTGTATGATGCCAGGCAATCCCTCAGTATTTTAGTTCTCTATATAACTCAGACTACAAGGTGTAAAGAAAGTGACAATTTGCATTGACAAAAGGAATTTCTTCACTGGGAGTTTTCTCTTAATATCAATGAAGTTTCCATCTACTCCCTTTCTCTAGTAATGTGGCAGAATAGTAGAATGGGCAAAACACTGGCTTTGGTACTCACAAGACCTGAGTTTGAGTCCTAGCATTGCCTCATTATCTTTGTGATAATAGCGACTGATATTTACTAATTTTGGGGGTGCGTGTGGAAGCGCAGAGGTCCTGGACTTGTGATTTCTTGGATGTGAATTCCACTCACTGGTGCAAAATAACAACTTCTCTTTAACTTGGTACTCAGAGAAGTAGTCTCTAAAATGAGAGATACAGACTGACCAGAAAGAACTTAGGATCCATCACTCCAGAGGGTGGGAAGACAGAGCACATCCCACCTTCATAGTTGTAGCCAGTAGGACTCGATTCCAAAACAACCACACTTACCTACATCTTCCAATACTCCCTTATTCTGTCCTCTCTCTCTTTGCAAGCTCTCCAAATCCCCATTTCTGACATATGTTGACCCCTTAGGTCACATAATCTAGCCTAACTTCCGCTCTCCAGTTCCACAAGTGCGATTGGGAAAATTCTTTCCCTACGACCTTCTCTTCAGAGTACATTACAGCTGGGGCAGGTACCCCAGCGTATGAGAGTTGGCAATATTGTCTTCTAGGTTTTGCTGTCCAGAGCAGTGATTGATAATTAAGACCCCTTCCTTTCTACTTTTTCTTCTGGATTCACTAGGATGAGCAGGTAGATATGAATTGTGACTTGGATCATGGAACACACTACCTTATTTCTCCCTCCAAACTCAGAATTCTTCTAAACATCCTATCACTTAAAGACCCCATTAAGTTTCCAGTCCTCATGTTGGCAACCTTGGTGTTATACTTGACTCTGAATTTTCCTTCGTCCCACTTATTCAATCTGTTCTCTAATATTATTACTTCTACCTTATCTCTCACATCTGTTCCTTTTTCTTATCACCTCTCCCCTTGATTTTTGCAGTAGAATTTAAACTGGTCCCATTCCTCAGGTGTCCTTTCTCCAGTCTGTGCTCCATATAGCAGTCAAAATAATATTCCTAAAGCCCCAGTATGACCATGTCACTGCCTGATTCAATAAACTCCAGTGGCTCCCTATGACCTTTAGGATCAAATATTTTTCATTTTTTCCCCTTATCTTTTTAAAATGTTTGTTTTTCTTATTTTATAATATACAAGGGATTATTAGTGAGTACATGTAAATAATTTATAAATATTCATATATCAAGAGTGCTTGCTCAAGAATTCTTATCGACAGGAGTACACATTCAAAATAGGTTTCATAACCATAGTGGCCTCCAAAGAGAGTTTTAGGCATCTCCAAGATTAAAATCAAACCTGGGTCTCAATATAAAACAACCCTAAGTTATTTCTTGCAACAGTTCATTGTATTTCTTTTTTTGGGGGGAGGGGAAGGCAAAGTTAAAATGATTTAGCTCTTAATGCCATAGTATTTCACATCTTGGAACGTCTCTCTTCAAAATCTTTGTTTTTTGACTGGATTCCCTGATTGGCCCTTGGAGAGATATTATACAATTCCTTGGAAACCACACATAGAATACAGCCTAGTCTTCTTTTCTCTAGATCTAAGATGAATCCACGCTGATCAGTTAGTTGCTCAAAGTGTAAAGCAGTCCACTTAGGGTAGTGGGTACAGGAGAAAAATATTAAAACATTTATTTATATTTAGTTTTTGTCTAAAATGTAAAGAAATTAAAAGTGGTGTTTAATATACAGTGGCAAGTGTTTAATATGTCAGAATGACACTAGCAAGTATTAAAACAATGTATTGCTATAATAGAGCAAAGCGTAGTGCATAAAGGATGCACCTTAGACTCAAGAAAAGCTGGGCTCAAGTTCTGCCTGCCAAATAGTGGCTGTGTGACCTTGGTCAAGTAATTACTCTCTTGGACAACTGGTGGTCACCAAGCTCCTTTGGTCATGTAAACATTTCTTTAAAAAATTAAGCATGTGCACTGCCTAAAATAGGTATATTCATTTCCTAATAAATAATATATTACTGTATGTTAAATAAATTTACTATTATCTGTGCTATGAAAAATACAAAACATTTCAATGGCAATTAAAAAATAAGGTAAAGATGAAATAAACTTCAGTTTAAAATAATTATTATGAAATATTTTTGTAATGTGTTAAAATAATTATTTTATTTATTAGGCACACAAAGCTTTTATGCTCTCGCTAAAAATTATTAGTATTAGTAAAAATAATTTAGTGAAATTCAAGCGGTGGAATATGATCCATTATTTATTATGAAAACCTCATGTTTCAGCAACGAGAAGTTCTGCTTTTCAGTTCAGTTTATTTCAATACTTGGTGTTAATTGCTGTCATAACTGAAAAAAAGTTTTGTCACAAAAGACATGGAGATTCCCATGGCATAGGTCCATCATTGGCCACACTTCCTAAATCTTTGTTATTTGCTTTTTCATCTCTTTCATCAATTATGCAAAAGTTTTTGTGGTAATTTGGCTGGTATATTTCTATTTTCCTTAATGTCAATCAGAGGTTCTTGCAAACTAATTGGAGGGTGTTGCATTTTTATATTTTTAACATACATGTTCAAAACCCACTGAAACTCTTCATTTGGAAGATCATTAGGAATGTAGAAAATTCTGCTTTCAAGTTTTTGAAGATTGCTGTGATGGAATTTTTATAGGTGATGCATTTATACTATTGTCATCAATAAAAGTCACATAATGATAGCAACATTTCCAATTGGCCTTCTTCGAAATGCTCTTTCCACAGCATGAAATACAGTTACCTTCTCAGTCACTGCTCAAATGTCCCCTTTACTGGGAAGGACAAATCGTAGTAACAGCTTTCAAACAGCACTTGAAAGCTTGCAAATTGTTCTACATGTTATCACATTTGATCACCACAAGAGTCCTGTAGATTGGTGCTGTTATTATCTCCATTTACAAATAGAGAAACTGAGGCTGAAAGATATTGATGGATTTTTCCAGGGTCACATTGGTAGTAAGTGCCTGAGAGAGGCTTCAAATATGCTAGAATATTCAATTTCTGAAGTGCAGGAATTTATTCTCTATACCACCTTATCAGTCACCCAAGTTGTGTTTATTTTTTTAAAAAATATCACTGAGTAGTTCCCATTTTTAGTTTTATCTTCCATCCAAAGTTTCTTTGCAGAAATCTTTTTGAACCACTTATGCACTTTGTGACAATATTAACTAAGCTAATTATAATATACCTATATGTCAATATCTATCTATAAAACTAACTAGGAAATATCAGTAAATCCACTTAACCTGATACACCTAAGATATAAAAAACTGCAATATTCTAAAAATGAATAAATGAGTGAGAAAGTCACCATCAATCCCTCCTTCATTGTGGAATTCTTATTTCTTCAGGCAGGACATCTAGCAAATAATGTATAACGTATTACCATCTAGCATAAAGTCTTGATCAATCTGTTTACTAAGCACTACTCAGTTTTCATTTTTCTTACATTTAGACAAAATTAAATATTAGTAGAAGTTTTAATATTTTCTACTTGTACCCATCCCCCTCAGTGGATTATTTTATAAGTTGAGCAGTTAATGTCAGCATTGATTACTCTCAGACAGGGAAATGTAGACTAGGCTGTATCCTATTTGTAGTCTCAAAGGAATTTTTTACCTCTTAATGGGGCAATCAGTGAACCTAGTGGAAAAATAAATATTTTTAAGAAAGGGATTTCAGGATTTGAAAGATCCTTGAGAGCTGAAGCATATGTATGAGATAAAGTCTTTTCAGATCTTAATCTTTCATTAGGATATCTACTTAAGAAGAGGCTAGGATGAACCTCAGAAAAACCTGGGAAGAGCTACGTGAACTGATGCTGAGTGAAGTGAGCGCAACCAGGAGACCGTTGTACACAGTAACAGCAACATTGCTATGATCGGCTATGACAGACTTAGCTCTTCTCAGGAATACAATGATCCAAGACAATTTCAAAAGACTCGTGATGGAAAATGCTATTCACATCCAGAGGAAGAGCTGATGGAATCTGAATGTACATTGAATCATACTATTTTCCACTTTTTTTCTACTTTTGTTCTGTTTTTTCTTTCACAACATGACTAACGTGGAAATATGTTGAACATGATTGCACATGTATAACCTATATCAGATTGCTTGCTGCCTTGGGGAGGGGGGAGGAAAAGGAAGAAGGGAGAAAAATTTACAACTCAACCATAAAAATAAATGTTGAAACCTACCGTTACATGTAATTGAAAAAAAAATATATTTTTTTCTCGAAAAAGAAGGGTCCAGGTGACTAAGTAGCAGAGCAGTTAGAACAAATATGACCTTGGTCTCTGCACTTGGGTTTGGCCCCCTGTGTTTTACTGTGCTTAGCTATTGGCACGAGGGAATGGAAGTGATCTAGGTCTAAAACAAACAAACCAGCAGCAAAGCTGGAGAATCCCAAACCCTCTGACAGGTAATTATTAGGCAAATAGTCATTACCTAGTTCATAATTTAGCCTCTAGAGATGCAAATTGTGAAGCTACCATTAAATAACCATTGCTAGTCCCAAGAATGTGGGATAGTGCACCTACTTCCTTCTCCCCTTCTCCCCCGTCCTTCTGGACCATGTCCATTCTTGGGGGAGTCTGGTCTTCAATGAGAGGGGAGAATTGGATGCCAGCTTGAACTGTCAGTGTATTACATATTGACCTTGAGTTCTGTTTCAAACTCTTCCATTGTTTGACCCTAAGCAAGTCACTTAACCTCTGTGTCTCAGCTTCCTCATTTGTAAAATGGAAATAATAATAGACCTACCTTACAAGTTGTGACGATCAAAGAAGATAGCATCTATACTTTATAAACCCTAAGGCACAAATAAACACTAGTTATTATTGTTAAATGATAGAGCAAACCCCAAACTAGGGTTAATAAAGAAGAAAAGAATCCATGGGAAGATGCAACATCCACATGAGCTAGGGAGAAGGAACTGAAAAGAGTTGATTTATATTTTAACTATCAGTACATGATTCTTTTCCATTTTCCATTTATCTGTAATCTATTTTCCCTGAAAATACATGCGATTAACAGAACAGGATTCATAGAACATTCTTTGTAGATATCCTCTCTCATAAAGGGGAAAACATCTTTATTATCACAGTAGCCTTAAATATTGAAGCAAAAATGATTCTGGCCAAAGCTCAGTAAGTGCTGTGTGTTAAGTTCTGCCCCATGGCAAAGACATGATTGGCTGATTTTTCAAAATCTCTGGATGAACCCTGCCACTTATTTGGTCTTTTTACCATATCATAGCCCACTGGTTTGTGTGCTTCTGGTGTTCAGGATGAATGAAAATCAGTTGCTTTCTAATTGGCTTGATGCGGTTTGACTTACACATTGGGCTAACCTGTAAGTATGTGTATTTATAGTACCTTCATAACATGCCAAATAGTTGCAACTTCAGAATACCTTTTCCTTTCAAAGATGCTTCAACATTTGATAGTACAAATGTTTTGGCAAAGAAGAAAGCATTCTACCAAGCTGGTGGCATTTAAATTATTTTACGGAGATGGCATGGGCCCAGAATGCTTGTTGGAATTTACAAATGTGAGTTGATTTCTATTTTACTTTGTAAACTAGGCCCAGGAGAGAGACTAATTAGATCCATGACTCAAAGCCATAAAGGGTACTTACCAATTCAGCTCATGAAAAGACCAGAATGATCAAAGCTGAACATCCATCTTCTTCTTCATCCAAGGATCAGGGGGTTAAGTGCTGTTTGTCTCAAATCTTTGGCATTAGCTCCATCTTTGTAATGAGGAAGACAATTAACATCTACAGGCATTTGCTTTTAGTGTGTACTGTATTAATTAGCAGGATCACTCAGTTAAATAACATTTGGTGAACTAAACTGCCTCTCATTTTTTCCCTCTTTAGTCATATGTACAGAAAAAAATCAAATTGAAGAATGCAGATGCATGTGTCACCCGTACTCGGTGCAAGGCTGAGGTCACTTCATCCACATGGTCTCTTGATCCTTTCCAGTTTCATTAGGAACATGATTATTTGTGTATAAATTTTCCCATTTAATAATGAACAATTGGTATTTGGAAGCATCTAATTCTTCAACAAATATTTCCTATATTTCCTACTAAGTGGCATTCAGTGGTAGGTATTGCGAGACATTGTAAACTCAGTGTGTCCAAAACTGAACTCATCATCTTTCATTTCAGATTCTCCTTTTGTCCTTAACTTTCTTATTACTGTCAAAGACACTACAATCCTCCGAGTCACCCAGGCTCATGATGTAGGGGTCATTTTTGACTCCTTACTATCCCCTTCTCATATCCAATCAGTTGCCAAGTCTTGGTGATTCTATGTTTGTAACATCTCTTGTCCATGTCCCTTCTCTCCACTGACATTGCTAGAAGGTCCTCATCGCCTCAGTCCTTGACTACTGCAATAGCCTTCTGGTTGTCTTCCCTGCCTCAAGTCTCTTCCTCCCTCTGGACAGAAGAGGGTATCATGAGGAGAACACAGGCTCCTCATCAAGTCCTTCCCCCGTCCCCTTCACATTCCTTTTGTGTGTTTTCTTCCTCCATTAAAGTATAAGTCCCTTGAAGGCAGGGATTCTCTCCCTTCTTTGCTTTTGTGTCCCCAATGCTTAGGACAGTACCTAGCATGTGGTAAATTTTTAATAAATGTTCTTTTCTTTCCTTCATTTTCCTTTCAAGGATTAAATGATCACTGAGATGGGTGAAGAATTTATAAACTGCTCTTCTTTTGGCTGAGAAAGCAGTTGTGACATGATCAGGGAATTCAGAGACAAAGAAGCTCTTTACTAAAGCAGCTTGGTACCTTCTGTGCAACATAGAGGTTTTGAGAGTTGCCTCAAGCGCTGAAAAGCTTAAGTCACTTGCCCAGGGTCACATAGCCAATATGTATAAGAAGCAAAAGTAGATCTTCCTGGCTCGGAGACCACTTCTCTGCCACTAACCATAGAAATGCCTTTAAGTTGAAGTTTATATCACTCTGTATTGGAGATTACCCACCTTTTTGTCATCGTCCTTTGAAAGTCTTATAAAGCCTGTGCGCCCCTTCTCAGAATAATATTTTCTTAAACACACTAACCACACATGATTGCAAAGAAAATAAATTATATCAAAACACAGTCATCAAAATATATTTTAAAAATCCAAATTTATAGACCCCAGGTTAAGATTTTCCCTTCTCCCCAGCTATGTATCATATTTATGTGAGGTTTTGCCATTTCTCAAATTCCTCATCTATTTCCCATGTGTGCATGCATGCGTGTGTGCGTGTGTGTGTGTGTGTGTGTGTGTTTGAATCATTTGTCTCCAGATGAGTCATCAGAAGGAGGTAGTGGTCAAATATGACAACTAGACAAATATGTCTAGAGGATCTTTTTCATATTCCAGAAATGTCCTGGGAGGATGTTTGGTATGTCTATTATTCAAGCTATCTGGTTGCCTTGGTATCCACCAGCTGGAAGTCACTGTTGATCTTTTTCCCCTATGACCATTAATAGACCCCCTTTTCCCTAGCATCCCTATGCATGCCCCTCCTCAATGCTTTGAGCACTAGAAGTTGCTTCCTCCTTTAGAAGCTGAGCTCTTCCCTCAACTTGAAGGTCCATAGCTTTAAATGTTCAATGGTTCTTTTCCATATGATCCAAAGTTCATAGGTCTAGAACTAGAAGGGATCCTGTAAGTTATCTAGTCTAACTGCCTAATTTTAGAAATGAAGAAATTGAAGCACAGGGAAGTTACATGACTTGCCCAAGGTCACACCAATGGAAAACTTCAGAGGTGAGATTAGAATCCAGGACCTAGTCTAGAATCAGTGTTCTTCTCATGGTATTTTCCTGGTATCACAGTCTTCTGTCCACCCACTCTCCTATTACCACCATCACCACCAACAACAAAAAAGAAACATCCTTCTCCTCAATTAAGATTTCATTCTACTTCTTCAAATTCTTTTTTGCTTTTCTCTTTGAAGAGCAACTTTCATCTTTTCTTTGGGATCTCGGAAAAACTGAAAAAAAAAACCCACTTTCAAGAGAACCCATTTTAATTAGAGCTTCAATTCTCTTTTGCCTCCTCTGTATACATGTTGTGGATGATGATCCTTCATAGTCAAAGAGGACCCATCAGGAGGGTGTTGTCTTGACTTCTAAGTGAATTGGATTTAAGTAAGGCAGAGCTGTGCAAGGTCATCAGCCTCATTCTCTTCTTCAGAGTCACAGTCCAGTGGCAAGGCATGTCAAGACAACTCGTGATGATCCCAGATGTTGTGGGAGAACTTGACCTTTTTAAACTAGTATCTTTCTCAGGACTCCTTTTGTCTGAGGCAGCACTATTCAGTGATTAAAGGCTAGGTAAGAATGGAAGCACAAGATGACCTCATTTGCCTTCACAAAAGAATCCTATATATAGGCACAGACTAAAGGGAGCAACCACCAGAGCTGTTTGTTCAACTGGTAACAGAAGACAATAATACTCACATCCCTTGGGATGATATCTGAGGTACTGACTTAGACAGAAACACAAACATACAGTAAAATGAATGACTTCACATCCAGAACTTCAGGGGTGGAGTTCCTTGGAGTACCAAGTCTGGTATGAACTCAATTGCTTTCTGTGCCATGGACCCCTTTGAAAGATTTTAAGTTTATAGATCTTTTTCAGAATAATGTTTTTAAATACACAAAATACATAAGACTACAAAGGAAAATATTGAGATACAGTTATCAAAAGTATTTCTTTTTGAAGTTTATGGATGCCATATTAAGTACTCTTGCTGGGTGACAGAACCAAGAAGGTGGATTAGAGGCAACAACGCAGTTGAAACTCTCCCAACATTCTCCTCCAAATAATTTTAAAATAACCAGGTAAATCAAGCTCTGGAGCAACAGAGTCAACACAAGGTCAAGGTGAGACATTTTTCCAATCCAAGATTATTTAAGAGATTGGCAGAAAAGGCCTGTGATGGAGAGGTAGGGGTCGACCTGGAGCACTCATGGCAGCACCAGCAGTGAGTGGACCTGTGGGAGTAGGAACTTCTGAAACTCACAGCCCAGAGATGGTAAAGGAGGTTGGTGATGGTCATGCAGTTGGTCAGAAAGAGATTACAGGGGATCGTAAGCTGGCACTGAACTCAATGAACACTGAACTTGTTGCATTGGCCATATATGGTTGTAGGTAGCAGTTGCAGGCGAGAGGAGCACCAGCATTTGTGGCCAAAGCTGATCAGGGACCCTAATTTTACTTCCAAGTAAGAGAGAAGCTCTTACACTTGTGGATACAGAAAGAAAGGGGCTCTTTTCTAGGCAAAGGCTAGAATACAGACTAGGAGAACAGTGACCACAACTCTCCTCACATCATAAGACTTTGGAAGCACTGAAAACTTACAGACCCCCCCAAGACTAGATCTGAAAAACTAGACCTGAAGTTTGGGACAGAGTCCCACTCCACTCCTTACCTCAGGAACATAGCCCAACTGTAACAAAGTTAAAGGTCGAGAAATAGGTTGAAAAAATGAGCAAATAACAAAAAAGGAACCTGACCGTATAAAAGGTACTACGGTGACAGGGAAGATGATGAAACAAACTCAGAAAAACAGGGAAACAACAATCAGTAAAGCCTCAAAGGAGGAAAATGCATAAAATGCATAAACCCAATAAGAATTCCTGAAAGAGCTAAAGAAAGATTAAAGCAGTGGAGAGAAAAAAAAAATGGGAAAAGAATTAACAATAACACAAGAAAATTATAAAGAGAGGGTTAGTAGCTTGGTAATAGAGGCGTTAAAAAATACTGAAGAAAATACACCTTAAAAAGCAGAATTGGCTAAATGGAAAATGAAGTGCAAAAGCTTACTGAAGAAAATAATTCCTTAAAAATTAGAAATGGGCAAGTGGAAGCTAATGATTCCATGAGACATCAAGAAACAGTAAAGCCAAGTCAAAAGAATGGAAAAAAAAAAGGAAGATAATGTGACATATCTCATTGGAGAAACAACTGACCTGGAAAACAGATTCAGAATAGATAATTTAAGATTTAATGGATTTCTTCGCAGTCATAATTAAAAAGAGCCTAATCATCTATTTCAATAAATTATAAAGGGAAAACTGCCAGATATCTTGGAACCAGAGGGAAAAATAGAAATTGAAAAGTTCACTAATAACTTACTGAAATTCTATAATGAAAATTCCCAGGAAAATTATAGCTAAATTGCAGAGCTCCCAGGTCAAAGTGAAAATATTGTCTCTAGCTAGAAAGAAACCATTCAGATACCATGGAGCTACTGTCAGGAATATACAAGATTTAGCAGCTTCCACATTAAAGGAGCAAAAAGAATACTCTCTTCTGGAAACCAAAGGAGCTAGGATTACAGCCAAGAATAACCTACTCAGCACAATTTGCTATAATCCTTCAAGAGGAAAAAATAAACATATTTAATGAAATAGAGGACTTTTAAGCATTCCTGATGAAAAGATCAGAGGCTGAACAGAAAATTTGACATTCAAACACAAGATTCAAGAGAAGCATATAAAGGTAAACATGAAAGAGAAGTCATAAGGGAATTTAAAAAGGTTAAACTGTTTACATTCCTATATGGTAATGATACAAGTAACTCCTAAGAATTTTATCATTATTAATGCAGTTAGAAGAAGTCTACAGACAGAAGGCATGGGTATGAGTTGATTACATTGGGATGATCTCCAAAATAAATAAATAAATAAATAAATAAAGGATTAAAAAGTGGGATGCATTGGGAAAAGGGAAAAGGGAGAGGAAGAATGGGGGAAATTATCCTATATAAAAGAAGCATATAAGGAAGAGATTTTGCACTGAAGGAGAAGATGGGGGGTGGTGAACAATGCTTGAACCTTACTGTCTTTAAAATTGGTTCAAAGACAGAAGAATATTTATACACATTCCATTGGGGATAGAAATCTATCTTACCCAACAGGGAAGTAGGAGGGGAAGGAGATAAGAAAAAGAGAAAGGATAATAAAAGGGAAGATGAATGAAGGGAAACAGTCAAAAGCAAAATAAATTTTGGAGAAGGGACAGGGTAAAAAAAGAGAGGATTAAACATAAAAATAGAAGAGAGAGGGAGATATTCCATTAGTAATCATAACTGTGAATGGGAAGAAATCATTCAAAAAAATGGGACCAGAAAGCAAAATCTAACAATATGTTGTTTAGAAGAAACAATAGAAAGACACACAGAGTTAAAGTAAGGGGCTGAACACATATATACCAAACTGAAGAGCATCAAAATTCTTAAGGCAAAAGTTCAATGAGTTACAGGAAGAAATAGATAGTAAAATTACACTAATGCGGGCACCTCAACTTTCTCCTCTCAGAACAAGATAAATCTAGCTATAAAATAAATAAGAAGTTGAGGAGATGAATAAAATTTTAGAAATGTATGATACATGTACGATCATTGGGGCAAGTGATGCATATAGCACCTTTACAAAAATTGACCATATACTAGAGTATAAAAAGTTGACAACCAAATGCAGAAAATAAGAAATATCAAATGCATCCTTTCTGATTGTAATATAATAGAAATTACATTCAATAAAGGGCTATGGAAACATAGATTAAAAATCAATTGGAAACTAAATAATCTAATCCTAAAAAATGAATGGGTGAAAGGACAAATCATAGAAACAATCAACAATTTCATTAAAGAGAATGGCAACAATGAGATAAAATGCCAAAATTTGTGGGATGCACCAAAGCAATATTTAGAGGAAAATTTATATTTCTAAATACTTACATCAATATAAAAGAGAAAGAGCAGATCAATGAATTGCTCATGCAATTGAAAAAATAGCGGGGGGAAGACCCCTTGCTTTAGTTGCTTATGCTGTCCCTATTTAGTCTAGAAGGACACTAATCCCACCATCCATACCAGATAATCCTTGACTTTGGCTTACATATCATCAGTCTTATTTTTCTGATAAGAGGCATGATAATATCTGGGACATAGGGAAGTTTTTTTTTTCCTAGCCTATCACCTGCTTTGAAACTAAATGCTAATCGGCTGAGATAGTCTCAAGCTAATGACATTAATTTTTTAGTTTATTAAATTTGCACTCATAGTTATGATTACTAATTGTATATTTCCCTTCATCCTATATTTTTCAGTTTATTCTTGTCTCTATTTTTACCCTGTACCTCCTCCAAAGTCTGTTTTGCTTCTGACTTTAATTCACCCTCCCTTTTATCATCCTCTTTCTTCCCTTCCTTACTCCTTTCCCCTTCTTCTTCCCTGTTGAGTAAGATAAACTTCTATACCCAACCTAAGTAGGTATACATATATGTAGGTAAACATATATGTATATATCTCCATGTGTATATATGTATGTGTGTAGATATATACACATGCAATATATCTACACATATATACATATACACATATCTACATACATATGCATACACACACACGTATATTCTTTCCTCTTTGAACCAACTCCAATAAGACTGAGGTTCAAACATTGCTCATCCCAACCCCATTTTCCCCTCTAGTGTAAAATCTCTTCCTTTTATGCCTCTTTTATGTGAGATAATTCTCTCCATTCTTCCTCTTCCTTTTGCCTTCTCCCAGTGCATCCCACTATCTTTATTTTTTTGAGATCATCCCAACTTAATAAATTCACATCCATGCCTTTTGTCCATGTAGACTCTTTCTAACTGCCCTAATAACGATAAAGTTCTTAGGAGTTACTTGTGTCATCTTCTCATATAGGAATGTAAGCAGTTTAACCTTTTTTAAGTCCCTTATGGCTTCTTTCATGTATACCTTTTTATACTTCTCTTGAGTCTTGTGTTTGAATGTCAGATTTTCTATTCAGCTCTGATCTCTTCATCAGGAATGTCAGGAAGTCCTCTATTTTATTAAATATCCATCTCCCCCCAAAGGATTATATTACATTTTGCTGGGTAAGTTATTCTTGGTTGTAATCCTAGCTCCTTTACCTTTTGGAACATAATATTCTAAACTCTCTGCTCCTTTAACACGGAAGCTGTTAAATAAATCTTATGTGATCCTGACTAGCTCCATGCTATCTGAATGGTTTCTTTCTGGCTTCTTTCTGTTGAGTGTCTCCATTTGTAAATAAGATGAATGATTATCTTGTTATTTCCTACTTCTTTTTACTGTGCTTTATTAGACAAATTCCTTTCATCTCCAACTTTTCTATCCACTCTTCTCTTTCTTATTTTGCTCTAACTGAAACTGTGGACTGCATGGAAAACCTCTGAAACATTGAAAAGCCTCTCTCTCAGAGGACTTATCCTATACCTTAAGTCAAATGAGCAAGAAAGGCAGTCTCCTCCTTACTTCTCCTCTACCTTCAAATAGGCAAAAATCTTTTCTTGAGCATGATGGCCCAGGTCCCTTGAACTAAAATTGCCAAGAATTCAAACTCTACTTCAGAGAGTGCAACTCTGATGGGCTGGCCACATTGTTCGAATGCCAATTGAAAGCTTGCCTAAAAGACTATTTTTATGGAGAATTCACACAGGGCTAACGTTCACATGGTGGTCAGAAGAAGTGATACAAAGACATTCTTAAGGTCTCAGGAACTGTGCGACATGTGCCCACATCAGAGAAGGTGCTGAACTCTATGAGCAAAGCAGAATTGAAACAGCTCAAAGGAAATGCAGGATGCACAAATTTAGAGTATCCACCCCAAATAATTCACATGGACATTCTGAGCTGGTATTGGTCTGATCAGCCACAGTTGGACACACTTTAACTTGGCTCCAGCATAATGATGTCATTTTGGTCCCCCTTGGGGATGAAGGACAATGATCAACCAATCAAATGAGATTATGCACATAAAGTGCTTTACAAACTTTCGAAAACTATATAAAAACGAGTGATTGTTATCATAGTCTTATTTCTCTCTCTCTCTCTCTTTTTGAACACTTCCAGACTTCTCATGAGTGATCTACTTTCACCATCTCTGTTTATGTTATGTCCACTCCCCGCCTTGGTGCTCTAAACTCTAATATCTATTCCTGTTCCTTTACTAAAAACAGTAGCTTCAAGTTCCTCAAGATTTCCTTGTTAAGTTTGATTCCTTTTTGCCACCATGCTCTTTAACCTCCATGCAGCATTAGATACCACTGATTATTCTGTCCTACCTGAAACTCCTTCCTTTCTTCTATGATGCTTTTCTCTTAGCTATTGGACCACTTCTCTTTTTTCTTATCTTCCTACTGTATGGAAAGAGCATATTCCCAAAGCTTCATCATCTCCTTCTGCTCTTGTTCTTTCTTAAAGAGCTCACCCAATAACCCTGGATCATTTTGCTCTATTACTCATTTGCTGGGTAACTCTAGGAAAGTCACTTAAAATCACGTGCAAAGTTATCAACATAGACTACATGATTGCTAAGGTCTTTTCCACATAAAATAGCAGGTGACTATATCATTTCTTTCAGTCATGAAGTTTGTCAGTGCTGTAGAAAAACACCTTACAGAAATTCTGCATGGTAAAATAGAAAGAGCTAGGTTTGGAGTTAGAGAATTTGTGTTCTCATCCTGACTCTGAATCTTACTACTTGGGTGACCCAAGTTTATTTTTAAATCAATTAAAAAAAATTCATTAATTGAAAGAAACTGTTCTAGGACTGTGGATACAAATGGGAAAGAGTCCCAGCCCTCGAGGGGATTACATTCCAGTAGGGAGGAGGATATAATATTGAATATAGATAAATACAGTGTATTAGATATGCATATTCATTACTGTATATAGGTAAATGTAGGACATATATGTCCATATTATGTATTCATATATAATATGTATATATATAATATATAAGATAATATATGATCATATGTATATATATGAATACTATACATATATAAATATAGGGCTTATATATGTACATGCAAATTGGATACAGAGTAAGTGGTTAAATTATTTTAGTCAAGTATAAATAAATGAAACTTGTTTATGGATACACCTTTGCAAATATACCACACTAGGGTCGAAAAGTCCCCAGAAACATTACAATTACAAATCAATTACAAACTGGAAAAGTACATCTCATCCAGTGATGGGTAAAATTCATTAGTATTGGCTATTTCTATATGTCATGTTTTCCTTTCTCCATATGGAGATATGGACCTGGTCTTATAAATTCTCTACCTTTCAGTATTCCTTCCTATCTATGAAGTGAGATTATTGAGTTAGATCTTTAACATTTTTTCAACTATGATCTCAGTTGATGAGAGGATTCCTTAAATGTTTCTATGAAAATAACCTTGAAACACAATAACCCTTTCCCTACACCAGGCCAAGGAAATCCAAAGCAATATAAAAGAGATCAGACAGATCACCCATATTAGAAAAACAAAGCAGATGATAAATGCATAATTTTCCACACTGAGACTTGCAACTAGATAGCCGGTCTGCCAAATTAGCCTATCAATATTGTATGTCTTGGACATTTACTATAGAGGAATGATATGCTTTGCCCAGAATTGAGTAAGAGAGTGGACTGGGAAGTTATGCAGCACATTCATGATTTTAAATTGATGTCATAAAAGCCCACTTCTTTTATATTTGTACTTTCTTGATGCTATCTGGTATTAATTAATGGAATACTATAATCCTGGAAGAAGTGAAGAGACAGCTCAAAAGGAAAATACTCTCCTATTGAGCCTAGATCTCTGGTCTTGGTAGCCATGTTTTGTCATTTTTTTAAAGTTAATAACCCAAGTTTCCTTTAAGGTATCAGTTTGGTCAATTGTTTTATTGTTAAACTATTCCTAGCTTAACTACAAACTGCTCAGTTACGTTCAGTTGAATGAACTATTATTTATGAAGTATTAAGTGTTCTCTAACCCTGGGTGTTATGGTATTTTTCCCCAATAATTATGTTCTGCCCTTAAGGATTTCCCTCTCAGGGAGGTCAATAAGAGGGGAGAGCACCTGTACAGTCGCGTAGCACCGACACTGAATGGATCCTCTGCAAACTCATACCACTGAACTGGCATTTTTTTCCTTTCTGATTGGCTCCCTCTTTCACTTCCTAATGAAACTTTTCCAGACATCTTCTTTCCTCAGTGCTCCCCTTCCCCAAGCACTGAGAAGAGAAGGTATAAGAATTTGTGGATTACCCTTCTTAGTGAAAACATTAAGGTCCAGAGAGGATAGAATTATTGAAGCAGTATTTGGAAAAGGAAATGCAGACTTTGAAGAGAATAGAAAGGTTTTGTAAAGAGAAGGCAGAGAAGCAGCCCATATAGAAGAGGGATGTAACTTCTGCTTGACCTAAGAGGCAAGAAAGGGGAGCAGTAAGCAGAAGTGATCTACAGTTTGATTTAGGCTCCATCTATGGAAAGGTTTCTTTGCAGATAAGAGGAGCCCCGAAGTAGGATGGAGTGTCTTGGGAAATGGTAAATGGCCCTCCTGAAAAGCCTTTACTGAAGCCTAGATGACTGCTTTGGAGGCAGTTATAATATGGAGGTGGGTTATAACTTCTAATCAGGTTTGGATTGGATTAGTTGGCTCTAAGATAGTTTCCAAGGCATTTTTCATGTGTGTGTATTTCCATTCACACGCTTGTGTGCATGGGTATGAAGGCACACAAACTGTGTGAGGTGATGCCAGTGCCCAGATTCCATCCAGAGCCCCTCAGATCAGGATTCCAAGCAGAGGAGGAGCTAGGCAGCTGCAGACTTCCTCTGTGATGCGGTCTCTCATACTATGCACTGAGACTTCATATTGTGCCCTAACTCACTCTACTATTCCCATCAACCCACTCAGACCATTACTCAGCATATTTGTTTGCTCTCTGCTGCTCCAAGTCTCTAAGCTTTGCTCTGCAAAGATGCTGGCTCTCCCTCCAAGTCCCTTCTTTCACCTTACTCCCAGCAGCCTTCAACCACTCTACAACCAATACTAATCCTAAAGCGACTTCCTTACACACTTCAATAGGCCCAGGAAATGAGTGGGGAATGACTGACAGATATCAGTGCCGGTAGCCTTGGACACACAGCTCTTTTTCCTTCCTCTGTTAATGACAACTGGAAGGTTAAAACTAGAAAGTCACAGAGGAAAGTTGTTGTACCTATGGGGACAGCAGCGGTTGAGGAAGATATAGCAAGCCAAGGGTACACGCAAACACTATTACCCAGGCATCAGCAGATATGATTAAGGTTCTGGACCAAAAATGATGTGATGAGACTAACCGGAGGTCCAGGAAAGTCAAGGAAACCAAATCAAGCCAGGAGCAGTGCAATCAACTGAAAGATAGATTTGTTGCATATTGTAGCAGTGTTTCTCAATTGCCAGTTAAAGGATGGGCAGCTATTTACCACACTTTTAAAAACTGGTCTTTCAATTTGTAATCACTGCCACTCATTACCTCTTTAGCCCTTTACAACCAAAGGTTCTTACTTCTTAAAACTGGAAAGTCTTAAAAAAGATATTTGAGCACCTGGCTCCTGCCACACCAGTTCCATCTATTTTTCTGACTCCCCCATCCTGTGAGCCAACAAGATTTGTCCTGATGCGACTGGAACAAAAATCACCGCAGCCAAGATTTTAGCTATTTTACTGACAGTTTAGTGCTACACCAATCTCCTTGTATGTTTCTTTTTCTTTCTTAAAGGAACCAAGGTCTCAACAGCCAAGACCCAATCGGAGTATATATTTTATACTCCATCATCTCCACACATTCTCTTCCTGTGCTAACATGTGATAGGCATACAGCACTTACTTCTGATTTGTTCTCGGTCCAGATCTGTGATTTCACTCCTAGTGGTTGATGTGATGCAAAAACTCCCTCGACCAAGGCAGATCAGACATCTTGCTGCAAGTTACAATTGTAAAGGGTTCCTGCAGTCATCTAGCTGAGGAAAACGAATATTATTTTGTATTATTTAAAAACCCACATTACCCTGAGATCCATCATTCTCCTCATTTTATCCGACTCCACTTCTGAAGGGCAGGAGGTTTCTGAAGGGCTTGATTGAATTATATGATCACCCTCAGGCCTGAGGCATCTGCTCATTAGCCAGCTTGGGCTGGGCCCCTCCCAAGTGGTACCCTCACTTCTATTTGCTCCATAGACAGAAAACCAGCAAGAGCTAGGCCCTCTCAAAGGGACAAGTCTCCTGTCTTTGTTTCCTAATCAAGGTTAAGGATGACTTGATCTCCAAAAAGAAGGCTAAAATTTTTGGAGGGGAGAAACCTCAATGAAATAGTTTTCGTGTTTTTAGTCAAGATTGCTAGAGGCAGCTGGGTCTCATAAAGCAACTATTGTTCCTTAAGTGTCAGAGAAGGACATAATCAGCCACATCTGAAGGCCAACCCATTTTCCCCAGCTCCAGACTAATCCTATCTTCTGAAGACCCATCCTTTCCCCTGCCCCAAGGGGGTAAGAGGGGGCCCTCCCCAATAATGAAGTAATAGGAGAAGCTGAGAATTCTCAACCCTTCTCCTCATTAAAATGTCCACCAATTGAAATTGCCTTGCTTTCTCCAGTACATCCAAATGATATATGGTCATGCCAATCAGAAGAAGGCATAACTAGGTTTAAAAGGTCTTTGGTCATCAAGAGAGGCCACTGACCCAGTGTATTCATTACTGCTATCCTAACTAATAAACTGAATATGCTCAGAACTTATTTTCACAATACAGAACATGCCTACCTTGACAGAGTTGTGTAAGAAACAGAACTGCATGGTACAGGGCAGAGAGTATTGGGTCTGGAGTTAGAGCATCTGGGTTCAAATCCTCCCTGGGTCTCAATTTCCTCAAAATAAGGATGTTGAAGTACAATTCAGGGTTTCTTAAACTTTTTCTGCTGGAAATCCCTTCAGCATTTCTTAAACTATGAGTCATGACCCTAGATGACCACCTTGTACCTAGAGATCCTTGAACTAAATTATCTATGTTAAACATAAAGTTTTTTGTTTGTTCAAGACTGAATCTGTGGCTTAGGTTGTATAGGGAACTCATGACATGGAAACAGCCTCTATTAATGCAAATCAGCATCTGCTCTGCTACTTACAATCTTAGAGAGTTGTTTATAATAGTAAGAGGTTGTGACTTGTCTAGAGTCACATAGTCAGGGATAGGACTTGAACTCAGACATTTCTGACTCTAAGGTTGGCTCTCTACCTGCTATGTGATGTGGCCTCTAAATATAGAATGTCCCAAAAGTCCCAGTGCAGTTTTAGGCCTAGTAAGATTTAAATGTGCCCTAAGATACTCAGTATTGGGACTATCAAATGATAAAACCTTCTGCAAATTTTTGACATTATGATTCCTTGGAGGTTTTGTTTCTCCCTGTCAGTCTTGAGAAGACTTGGAAATTTAGCAGTTTGTGTTCCCAGAAGGACAATTTTGACTCACTTTTCCAGGATTCCACTGGATAAACATGAGGTGCTAGTATTGTTGATACTGAGCCCTCACTGGTGTGCTTCTCAACGATAATCAGCCAGTAGTTTCAATTAGCTTTTAGTAAATAAATTTAATGAGAAGGTATAGAAGGAAGTTAGTCTAAAACATTTTCCTCAAACCAGAGGCATATTCTGCCCTTGAAACATATAACATCCCTGGAAAAGAGGCTCAACCTTGTGGTAAAGTGTTAGTAAGATACACATGGAGCAAAGGGATACCTCATAGTCACTAATGACTGAGAGTTCTTTTATTTCTTTTTTTATGATTAAATTTATTTATTTAACTTGTAACATTCATTTTCACAAAATTTTGGGTTCCAAATTTTCTCCCCATTTGTCCCCTCCCCCCACCCCAAAATGCTGAGCACTCTAATTGCCCCTATCACCAATCTGCCCTCTCTGCTAACATCCCTCCTTTCCTTTGTCACCATCTTCTCTTTTATCCTGTAGGACCAGATAACTTTCTATACCCCATTACTTGTATTTCTTATTTCCTAGTAGTAACAACAATACTCAACAGTTGTTCCTAAAACTTTGACTTCCAACTTCTTTTCATCCCTCCCTCCCCACCCATTCACTTTGGGAAGTAAGCAATTCAATATAGGCCATATCTATGTAGTTTTGCAAATGACTTCCATAATAGTCATGTTGTATAAGACTAACTATATTTCCCTCCATCCTATCCTGCCCCACATTGCTTCTGTTCTCTCTTTTGATCCCATCCCTCCCCAAGAGGGTTGACTTCAAATTGCTCCCTCCTCCCACTGCCCTCTCTTCCATCATCCCCCCACCCTGCTTATCCCTTTCTCCCCCACTTTCCTGCATTGTAAGATAGGTTTTCATACCAAAGTGAATATGCATTTTATTCCTTCCTTTATTCAAATTGATGAGAGTAAGCTTCATATTCTTCTCTCACCTCCCCATTTTATCCCTCCACTGAAAATTCTTTTGCTTGCCTCTTTTATGAGAGATAATTTGCCCCATTCCATTTCTCCCTTTCTCCTCCCAAAATATTTCTCTCTCACTACTTAATTTCATTTTTTTAAAGATATGATCCCATCCTATTCAATTCACTCTGTGCTCTCTGTCTCTGTGTGTGTGCACCTGTGTGTGTGTGTGTAATCGCACCAACCACCCAGATGCTGAAAAGTTTCAAGAGTTACAAATATTGTCTTTCCATGTAGGAATGTAAACAGTTCAAGTGTAGTAAGTCTCTTATGACTTCTCTTTGCTGTTTACGTTTTCATACTTCTCTTGATTCTTGTGTTTGAAGGTCAAATTTTCTTTTCAGCTCTGGTCTTTTCATCAAGAATGCTTGAAAGTCCTCTATTTCATTGAATGACCATTTTTTCCCCTGAAGTATTATACTTAGTTTTGCTGGGTAGGTGATTCTTGGTTTGAGTCCTAGTTCCTTAGACTTCTGGAATATCATATTCCATGCCCTTCAATCCCTTAATGTAGAAGCTGCTAGATCTTGTGTTATCCTGATTGTATTTCCACAATACTGGAATTTTTTCTTTCTAGTTGCTTGCAATATTTTCTCCTTGACCTGGGAACTCTGAAATTTGGCCACAATGTTTCTAGGAGTTTCTCTTTTTGCATCTGTTTCAGGAGGGGATTGGTGAATTCTTGCAATATTTATTTTGCCCTCTGGTTCTAGAATATCAGGGCAGTTTTCCTTAATAATTTCATGAAAGATGATATCTAGGCTCTTTTTTTTTGATCATGGCTTTCAGGTAGTCCCATAATTTTTAAATTGTTTCTCCCGGATCTATTTTCCAGATCAGTTGTTTTTCCAATGAGATATTTCACATTATCTTCCATTTTTTCATTCTTTTGGTTTTGTTTGGTGATTTCTTGGCTTCTCATAAAGTCATTAGCCTCCATCTGTTCCATTCTAATTTTGAGAGAACTATTTTCTTCAGTGAGCTTTTGAACCTCCTTTTCCATTTGGCTAATTCTGCTTTTGAAAGCCTTCTTCTCCTCATTGGCTTTTTGAACTTCTTTTGCCAATTGAGTGAGCCTATTTTTCAAGGTGTTATTTTCTTCAGCATTTTTGGGGGGTCTCCTTTAGCAAGGTGTTGACCTGTTTTCCTTGCATCTCTCTTATTTCTCTTCCCAGTTTTTCCTCCCCCTCTCTCACCTGATTTTCAAAATCCTTTTTTGAGCTCTTCCATGACCTGAGCCCACTGAATATTTATTTTGGATGTTTGGGATACAGAAGCCTTGACTTCTATGTCTTTCCCTGATGGTAAGCATTGTTCTTCCTCATCTGAAAGGATAGGAGGAGATATCTGTTCAAGAAAATAACCTTCTATGGATTTATTTTTTCCCCTTTTTTGGGCATTTTCCCAACTAGTTACTTGACTTTTGAGTCCTTTGTCAAAAGTAGGGTATACTCTGGGAATCTGTGAGATCTCAGTTCCTCCAAGGTGGCACAATCAAGCGTGTACTAATCTGGACACAGAGAGGGATTTTTGTGCCCAGAATCTTAGCAGATACCTCTCCACAGCCACCTGGCCTCCAGTTCTGCCAAGTCAGCACTGGGGGCTGATTTTCAGATAAGTTGGATGGGCAGGGCCACCATTCAGTTTGAGACAAAGAGCAGCTTGGCCAGGGCCTCCACGCAGGGCTGAGGTAAGACTCAGCTCTTCAATGCCCCCAGGGGTTTTTATGCTCCAACAATGGAGCTTCCATAAGGGCTTCTGTGCCGGCTCTGTGGCTGCTGCCTGCTGCCGGAGCTATGGGAAGGCCCTTCTCCCTTCATGGCCATCTAAAAAAACCTCATCACTGACCTTTGGCGCTTGTGGGCTGAGGGATCTGAGGACCCTCTAGTGTGACTGAAGATTCTGCCCCAGAGGTGTCCTCCTCCCAGAGTCTCCTCATGCTGCACCACTTGGCCAAGACTGGGCTGGGTTCCCACTCGGTTCCACATCTGGTGCAACTGACGTTTCCGTGGGCCTTTCAGGTCACTGTGGGCTGGAAATCTCCTCCACTCTGTTCTCCACTTCTGCTGCTCCAAAATTTGTTGAGACTCCCTCTCTACAGGTATTTTATGGGCTGTGGGGAGGACCCTGTGTAAGTGTGTCTTTCTAGTCCGCCATCTTGGCTCTGCTGAGTTCTTTTATTTCTTTGTGGAGTTTTTATATGGTTCCCCTTAGGGAATTCTCTGCTGGACTCTGAGAGTGGGTGCTATTTTGGGGTTTTTAGTTGTCATTTCTCTGTCATGAGGGTCAGAATTCATGAAGCTGCTACCATCCTCAGGTCTTTCCTATCTGACTGCAGAGACTTCCTCTGCCATCACCTCTGCTTACCAGAGGGGCCTCTCCCAAAGGGACACAGCCACCAGATGTCAGGGAGGGAGGAGAGGGAATTCCTCTGGGCAGCTTGGCTAGAGTTCTTTATTTACCACACTGGTTTACTTCTTGGCTTCTAGATCCCCACTTGTGTTGTTTTGTAAATTGCACCAGAGGTGTGTCTGATTCTTTCAGTCAATTATGAGCTATTTCTTGTGTGATATCATTTGATTTTATCCAATAATCAAAGCATTTTATCTCTTTCAAATGTATGTTAACTCCTTCCTGACACTTTTGATAAATTCAGTAGAACTATCTTGCCTTTCTGTTATTTGGGGGTGAGGTGGAAATACCCATCTTTACAAAGGGATTTCAGAGACCATCGAGCCCCATCTTTGTTTCAGTAGGAGTTCTCTTTACAATGTCCTCCAAAATTTTATTGGAACAGTGGTTGGCTTCCTCTTTACTGACAGAGACATCTGGCAGGACAGGGAGCATTGAGAACTTTTCATTAATGTATTTCTGCATCGGTATGAATTTATTATAATAATGTGCCAGGTAAGAATAACAATTAGTAATAATAGCCATTATTTATTCAGAGCTTACTGTGTGCTGGTGGGACAGGTCAGTTTCACAGTGAATAGGGTGCCAGGCCTGAAGTCAGGAAGATTCATCTTCCTGAGGCAAAATATGGGCTCAGGCACTTACTAGCTGTGTGACCCTGGGCAAGTCATTTAACCCTGTTTGCCTCAGTTTCCTCACTTGGAAAATGATCTAGAGAAGGAAATGGCAAATCACTTCAAGTATCTCTGTCAAGAAAACCCCAAATGGAGTGATAAAGACTCTGACACTTCCAAAAACTGACTGAATATCAACAAATGTGCCAGGGACCGTGCTAAGCACTTTACAATGATTATCTCATTTGACTCTTGCCATAACCATGGAGGTAGGTGCTCTTATTATCTCCATTTTATAGATGAAGAAATGGAGGCAAACAGAAGTTAGATGACTTGTCCAGGGTCACACAGCTAGTTAGTGTCTGAGGCTGGATTTGAATTCAGGTTTCCTGATTCTAGGCCTGGCTCTCTGTCTACTGTTCCACCTCACTGAAAACTGAAGTTTCACTTCTCTTTTCCTTGTGTTGCATCACTGTCTCTTCCCAATGATGTTTTTTAAGTCAACAAAATTCTGTCTTACAACATAAACACATTCAAAACAACGATAACTATATCTAGCACTTATGTAGTACTTCAAGGTTTGCATAGCAACTTTATGAATATTTCATTTTATTTTCATAATAACCCTGGGAGGTAGCTACTCTTAGTATCACCATTTTACAGATGAGAAGACTGAGGCAGACAACCATTAAGTGATTTGCCTAATGTCACTAAGGTCTTCTTGACTCCAAGTCTAGCTTTCTATCCACTGTAAAACCTGGCTGCCAGTTTGGCCATTTATGAAAAGCATGCCTCATTCAGGCCTTCCAGTCTGCCTCCTCTCTGCTGAGAAACAAAAGCATGCTTCATTATCATTCTCTGAGGTCCGGATGGGTCAGTGCACTGACCGGAGTTCTAAGATATGATGGTCTTGTTTTCTTGTACATGATTGTGTTCAATGTGTACATTGTTCTAGTTCTAACTACTTTGTCCTATGTGTGTTCGTAAAAATCTTCTCAAGTTTCTCTGATAAATTGGTTTTTTTCAAAACAAATTAGTCAGCAAATAGGAAACTGCCATGTACATTAACCAGAATGGCAATCCATATTTTCAAATAAAGGTGATTTTATGATACATAACCAATGGAAAGAAGCCTTGTCAGTCAAAGCCTCCCATTTCTCTTCCCGCTTTGGTCACAATACAAATTTTTCATCTTTCTTTCTTGGAGTCACAGGAAGGCCCTCCAGGCCTTAGATTCAGGATCCTAGAACACTACAGGCTGAGTTCAAATTTCACCTGTGGCATCTTATACAAGTTGCCTCTCTCTGACCCTCTATTTCCTAATCTGTAAAGTGGTAGGGGTGGGGATGGGGTGGGGATGGCTGATTAGATGTATTTTAGACCCTCTAAGTCTAAATCGAAGATCTACTCTTCTTCTACATCACTGGTCACTTTTTCCCTCTGAAGTCCCCTGACATCCATTTTCCTTTTCAAATCCTTAACTTTATAACTTTTTCTCAAACAGCTGAGCAGCTTCATAGACATTATCTAATTATGAATCTACACCACATTCCTATGAGGCAGGAAAGCAGAAAGTATTTTCATGCTCATTTCATAGATGGAAGAACAGGTCTTGGAAGTGTAAAGAGACTTGCCTCGGGTTACAGCCAAACCTTAGGGGCTTTATCTCCAAATAACCTAGAAAGATGACTGGTATGGTAGAATATAAAGGATAGATAGAAGTGGGGGAGAAAGGAGTTAGAATAAATCCCACTGGGGCTCCTGTGATAGTCTAGGCTGAAGGTAATAAACCTAAGGCTGAGGATCTATAATAGGTGGCATTGGGAAGAGAGATGAAGATTCAGATGTATAGAGATTCATTCATTAGGTCAACATTCACATTAATCTACCACATTGCAGCTAGGTGGTGCCACAGGGGATAAAGGGCCAGGCCTGGAGTAGGAAGAAATCTTCCTGAGCCTGTATCTGGCCTCAGACACTTGTGTGATCTTGGACAAGTCACTTGACCCTGTTTGCCTCAGCTTCCTCATCTGTAAAATGAGTTGGAGAAGAGAATGTCAAACCACCCCAGTATCTCTAACAAGAAAACCCCAGATGAGATCATGAAGAGTTAGACATGAGTAAAAAACTCAAGAACCCCACCCTGGGGAGCAATATCAAATTCAAATATGAAACAGTCCTGGTTTTCACAAAACTTGATTTAATGGAGAACTCACTTTGGATGTATTTATTTTATTTTTCTGTGAATATACTGGTTTCCACAATGGGATGCAAGTTCCCAGAGGATAAGGCACTGTTTTAATTTTGTTTCTTTGGTTAGACGTAGTGTGGTAGAAAGAGTCCTGATTCTGGAGTTACAGGACCTGGATTCAAATCCTGCCTCTGAGACTTAGTACCTGTATGACTGGGCAAATCATTTCCCTTTCCTGGGTCACACAGTAAAGAGTAGCTAGATAGTGCAGTACCTGGAGCCCTGGGCTGGAGTCAGGAATCCAGCCTCAGACACTAGCTGTGTGACTCTGGACAAGTCACCTCTTTTTTGCTTCAGTTTCTGTTAAATGGGGATAATTATAATACCTACCTCCTCTGTTGTTGTGAGGTCCAGTGAGATAATAATGATAAAGTGCTTAGCACTTGGCAAGTGGTGTGTGAGTGCCAGTGATTTTCATCACCATCATTATCACTGTTATTACAGGACTGGACAAAATGACCCCAGGTCCCATCCAGCTCCAGCCCAAAGATTCTAGATGTCTGGTACAGTGAATGTTGCTGTTGCTCAGTCATTTCAGTTGTGTCTGACTCTTTATGACCCCATTTGAGATTTTCTTAGCAAAGATACTGGAGGGGTTTACCATTTCTTCTCCAGGTCATTTTACAAATGAGGCAACTGAGGCAAACAGGGTTAAATGACTTTCCCAGGGTCACACAACCTAATGCCATATTTGAACTCAGGAAGATGAATCTTCCTGACTCCAGGCCTAGCGCTCTATCCATTGCACCACCTACCAGTCCTGATTGCTACATAGTAGGTTACCCAATAAAGACTTATTGAATTACATTTTCACCAAACTGGTCTTAAATTTGACATGGATATTTCCTCTTTAGTTATTTTATGTTGTTGATCTCTCCATCCTCAGGAGGAGATTTAGAACATAGAACTAAGAGAAAGCGAATGTTGCCATAATTTGTTACAACAGCCATAACAAGATGGTTTCATGCACATGTGAATGGATCAGTATCCACATCTGAAATCTAATTTAAAATATTTCAGGGGGTTATACTTGGAGAGGTCTTTGAGTTGTCTTCCAACATGCCTTGTGATTGGCTAAAAATATTGAGTTGAATACTGTTCACTCAGGAGTGACCATCTAAAGTTTCCAGTCTCAAGAAAGCATCTTCTGTAAAGATAGGCAGTCTACTGTGGACCCAGATGGGTTTAGTCTGGACCTAAAGCCTCAGGATTGGCATAAAAGTTTACAGTGGGAGAAGTTTTCAACATTCTTTGCACCATGGGTGAAGCTAGCCAAGGTTATCAGCATGTCATTTTGAAAAGCTTTTAACTGACCCACAGAATGAAAATTAAAGGGAAGCTAAATTTCTTTTAAAAGAAAATTTAATGTGATGGTTCATAAATGCTGACAAATTGAAAGTTAAATCTTTAGTGCTAATATTTTACCAAGATTTTATAAAGATTTTACTAAGCAGATGAAATGTCAAAGTTTTTCATATCTGAAATCATGCCAATATGTGTGGGAGAAAGCAGAGATCCAAATGTCTGCAGAACACATTAATATTAACATCACCTAATATATTAATTACAATAACACTTTTTTTTGGATGCTTTACTATATTGTGTATTTGGAAAGGGATACCTTCTCCAAATATTTTGGCAAGGGGAAATGGATGCATTTTAGCAAGTATTAAATGTTATTTAGTAATTTATAACTTGAAAATTCATATTTTGAAAAAGTTTGTGATGCAGTATTTATTTGAGGAGGAAGTTCTAATAAGAAACAGTTTATATATAATACATATGATAAGAAACAGTATATATGTATATATTATATGCATGTATATGTATATATTATATGCATGTATACATATCTATGCATGCATGTATGTATACATATATATGTTCTATGTACAGGGAGAGAGAGAGAGAGAGAGAGAAAGAGAGAGAGAGAGAGAGAGAGAGAGAGAGAGAGAGAGAAAGACAGAGAGAGAGAGAGAGAGAGAATATTTAGAAACTAAGTATTTAGAATTTGCCTCCTGGAAATTTGGGAGTACATCACTTTATGCCCTTCATTTTTTTTTTTTTTTTTTGCCATGGACCAGTTGCCTTTAGGGACCTTCAGAGTGCCTTTGACAAGTACATCTAATGGGCACAATTAGCATTAACTTTCAGATATGACTGGGGGTGAGGTGAGGGACATGTACATATAGTATACTTTTAAGTTTAACCCAAATGATTCACATTTTATCTATCAGTAATCAGCAAAACAATAAATGGAGCCCTGGTTTGTGGTATTGGCTGATTTCTGAGCAGCTCACATGGAAATTTAACAATCAACTCAAAGCAGGTTCCAGCACACATTTCAGTTTCCCCTATGTCAGTGTTAACTATGCTGCCATCTCCTCTCCTTGGTAGATTAGTTGGAGGGAAGATAGTTGAATGGGAGAGACTCTAAACCAGTGTCCACGGTGGATCAGTGTTTCTCTTCCATTGACTTCCACTCAAAAGTTCATTATAGAGTTGTGACCAATGTACTTGTTTTGTATATGGACATAGTGTACGTATTGTCCCCCTCTTCAAGCTCCTTGGAAGTAGCTGTTCTAGTTTTGACTTCGAATCCCACTTCCTAGCACATGGTATAATTTAATAAATGCTTGTTAATCCAAGCCTGCTTGAACTTAGCCCCTAGAGTAAACAACACAAAACGTGCTAGGATGACGTGCCCTGAAAAGTTGAAGAGCCCTGGGAACCCACAGACAGAGACTGAGAAGCTGCTGTTGTTTAGAGACTCCTCTGGGAGAGGTTGGGCAGGGAGGCTCTCACCTGGACTGGGTAGAACTTGTAGCTTCCTATTTTAATAAATTATCTTACCAACTAAAGAACTGCATATTCAAGGCTTCAAGTTGTTTCTCCCAACTAAAAAGAGGGCAAGTGCTTTCAGTGTCCTTTAAGTTTTGGCACACCAGTGTGAAGTCTTGTTTGTACTGCACTCTAACAGCTCTTCAATCCACATGACAACCCCACGGGACCCCAGTCACCATGGTCCCAATGTAGCTGAGAACATTCAAGTGCCGTTCCATTTATGCTGAAGTTAACCCTACTGCTCTGAGGTCTTTGATGACTTTTCTTGGGGAGGGAGGAGCATGAGGAAAGGGGCTGACCTGATCCAGAACTCTGAAGCCAAATCTTGCGTTTGTGTGCCGAGCTAAGAAGGGAATCCTGATGGTTGCTGCTGCCTCTCAGCATCCAAGCCCTGTGCCTCTGGAGTTAACTGAGTGGAAAGAGGTGACGTGGCCAGACCTAATATCCTCATTTGATCTTACAACTGCTCCCCAAGAAAGACATTTTAGGTATTGTTATTCTTATTTTATGGATGAGGAAATTAAGGTTCAGACAGATCGTCTCCCCATAGTCACACAGAGGCAGGATTTGTACTCAGGTCTACAAGTCGAGAATGTGTTCTACTCTGCCATAGTTCCTCTTTCTGAAGCCTTCACATTTTCAAAATTCTCTCAAAGAGTCTGAGCTAATAGATTAGCACACCATACTTCCAAAAAGGGCAGCAGATGGTAGCATAGTGTATAGAGCCCCAGACCTGGAAGCAAGAAAATTCATCTTCCTGGGTTCAAATCTGACCTCAGACACTTTCTAGCTGTGTGACCTTGGGCAAGTCGTTTATCCCTGTTTGTCTCAGTTTTCTCATCTATAAAATGAGCTGGAGAAGCAAATGACAATCTACTTCAGTATCTGCCAAGAAAACTCCAAATGGGGTCATGAAAAGTTAGATACAACTGAAAAACAACAGTATAACAGCTTGCAAAAGAAGACAACTTAGTTGTCTTAGTGAAGTAAGAGAATTAATCCTAAAACTGTGGGGTAAGATTCTGACCAGCTCCAGAAGTGGTTCACCCCTTGGCCTTGTGTAACCATCTCTACTTCTCAGATTCTCTATTAATAAAACAGGAATAATGGAGCCTACACCTACTTTCTAAGGATGTCATAGGGAAAACAAACCAAGCCCAGTATATTTTTAAGAGTTCCTTGGCAAGGAGGCATAAGGTAAGGACTTGGGGACTCAAGACACGCTGCCCTACTTCAGGTGAATTGTATAGCTATTCCAATATTTTTTCTCTACAGTGATGCTACGGGGCATTTTGCACTAAAGCAGGACAAGATAAAGGATGTACTCCAAATATCCCTTGCTTCCTTCACATAGTAGCACGTAGTAGCTTAATAAAGGTTTAATGTCTTGATTTGACATAAGCTAGGATGGAGCTATCATTATTATCGATGAATTACACACAAATAGAAGCCATCACCCAGAAAGGTCTTTATCTAAACCTTCCTAAAACTCCATTTCTAATCTTTAGCAACTTAGAGAGAGACAGACAGAGAGAGAGAGAGAGAGAGAGAGAGAGAGAGAGAGAGAGAGAGAGAGAGAGAGAGAGAGAGACAGAGACAGAGAGACAGAGACAGAGAGACAGAGAGACAGAGAGAGACAGAGGCAGAGAGAGAGAGAAAGAGAGACAGAGACAGAGGCAGAGAGAGAGAGAGAGAGACAAAGAGAGAGAGACAGAGAGAGAGACAGAGGCAGAGACAGAGGCAGAAAGAGAGAGAGAGGGAAAGGGAGAGAGACCACACATTTCCCTTAGGCAAACACAAAGGGCTCTATTTCCCCCAGATTAAATGAGCTATGTGTAAAGTACTTCGCACACCTAAAAGCTCTATGTAAATGTTACCTAGTTATCATTATCATTACTGTCGTTAAACCGCGCCTGCAAGCAGAGGCAGAGGCTGTAAGGCTGCTGGAGGCTATGGTCCCAGTGTCTGCGCAGTGCTTTCGCACAGAGGGACGGCCCATTACACGTTGCCAGCTCACAGAGGCCTGGTACACGGTGGGGAGCAAGTCCATTCATGTGGCTGCCAGCAATCAGTGATTCTGATGACCTCCACGGTCAGCAAGAGAGCCACGCCCACAGTGATTTGGTGGCATCTTTATCCAGGAGGCAACATGACTAATGCTTTTCCTGTGTGGGAAGGAGAGACTCTCATTTGAAAGTGGTCATGGCAGAACTCGATAACGTATGCTTGTTACTGGTAAATCTTTTCCATTTTTATAGATAACGTATTTGTCATTCAATCGTTTTAGTCGTGTCTGACTGTGTGAACACATTTGGGTTTTCTTGGTAAGGATACAGGAGTGGGTTGCTATCTCCTTCTCCAGTTCATTTTGCAGATAAGGAAACTAAGGCAAACATGGTTAAATAACGTGTCCAATTTCACACAGCTACTAAGTGTCTGAGGCCAGATCTGAACTCAGGAAGATGAGTCTTTCTGACTTCAGGCCTGGGATCCACCGAGTCACCTACCTGTGTCACAGACAATGTATACAATTGTGAAATCAATGTAATGGAAAAGTACCATAGTAGAAGGCCTATATTCTGGTCCTAGTTCTGTGGTTAATTAGTTGTATAATCTGGAACAAATCACGTAACTTCTCTGGACTTGAGTTTACGTTATTGTGTAAAATGGAATAGGTGACATAACAGGCAAATAAGTATGGATAAATAAGATATAGACAGGATAAACTAGAGATGGCGCTCCTTCTAACAGTGCTAACCTCAACATAGCCACTCCCAATTCTGTGCAATTCTTGTTCAGGTCAGCCAGTAAAATACATTACAGGAAATCCAACCCACATGTTGGGGAGTCTCATCTGGAACTTCTGTCATTTTGGGAGCACCAAAGGAAACCCAGATTTTCATGTACTCTTCACTCTTGCTACCTCCTTTTTTATAATTCAGTATTCTTTGATGAAGTCTTTTTAGGTTTGCATCTTCATTAATTACATGCTATAACCTATTCAAACTCAGTATTTGCTTCTCCATAGTTCAGTAGATGACTTGTAATTTTAATTCTTCAGAACCTGTTGTGTTATATGACTCACAGTCATGTAGCACCACTAAAAATTAAATGGCATTAAAAATAATGGACCTTTGTTTCTGGGAGAAGTTTGGGGTCATTCCAAATGCTGTTTAATTTCTCAAATGCAGTCGGGAGTGTCTCTTTCTCCTATTCAGTTTTGACCCTAGCTCATTGTCCACTTATAGTATCTTTCATATATCTATACCAATACATATATGAAATATATGTATATATATTTTAACATATTTATATACCTAGATATAGATATTTGTTCTATTGGCTGTCTAATCAAAACCACATCTTCCTTTTCCCACAAAAATTAAAAATAATTTTATTTAAGGTTTTGAGTTTCAGATTCTATCCCTACACTCCACCCCTTTTCTTCAGATGGTAAGCAATCAGATATATGCTATACATGCATAGTTATGTAAAATATTTCCATATTAGTCATTTTGTACAGGAAGAGTCGAATGAAAGAAAAAAGCAAATGAAAAATAGTACACTTCAGTCTGTTTTCAATCAATACCAGTTCTTTCTCTGGGGGTAGATAGTATGCTTCATCATTATTGTTTTGGGATTATGTTGGGTCATTGTATTGCTGAGAACAACCAAGTCATACACAATCCTTCATAGAACAATATTATGATTACTGTGTACAACATTGTCCTGGTTTTGCGCACTTCATTTTGCATCAGTTCATGTAAGTCTTTCCAGGTTTTTCCGAAATCATCCTGCTTGCCATTTCTTATAGCACAATAATACTCCATTACAATCATATACCACAGCTTGTTTAGCCATTCCTCAATTGATGGACATCCCTTTTGATTTCCAATTTGTAGCCCCCACAGAAGGAGCTGCTATAAAAGTTTTTGTACAAATAAGGCCTTTTCCCTTTTTTTTTATGTTTTTGTGATATAGACCTAACAGTGTTCTTGCTGGATCAAAGGGTATGCACAGTTTTATAGCCCTTTGAGCATAGTTCCAAATTACTCTCTAGGATGGTTGGATAAGTTCACAACTCCACCAACAGTGCATTAGTGTCCCAGTTTTCCCACATCCCCTTCAATATCCACCATTTTGCTTGTTAGTTTTATTAACCAATCTGATATCAGTATGAGGTGGTACCTCAGAGTTGTTTTAATTTGCATTTCTTTGATCCATAGTGATTTAGTGTGCCATAGCCTATCTTTGACAACAAAAATTCTTTATCCACTTGGTCTTTCCTATATGGATCTTTAGGTCAAATTATTTTGGTTATGAGTCTTGTTTGGAAGTTAGGCTTGATGTAATCAGCAGAGCCCAATTTCTAGGCTCCTTTGGTATCCTCATTGTGGTTATTTACAATGGTGAAACTTCCTTAGGAAGTAGAGATAGACTGTCTTGGTGTCTATTCTTTTATTTATTCTCTCCCTCCTCCCACCCTTTTTGGCATCAGTAGTTTAATTGTCTTAATTGGTTAGAACTGTTTTCGCTATATGTCTCATCTTCTTATTTTAATTTTATTTTCTAATTTGTTATTGATTCTGATCTTTGCTCTGATCTGTTGGTGATCCAACTACAGAATGCTTTAAAAATAAACTCCACTAATCTTTTTCTTTCTGTTAAGAAATCATCCATTTCAATTCTGGGTATTTTCTTCGGTAGCCACTATGTCTAGCACCAACTAATTCTCTTTGTGATGGAAGTATTCACATTCCTGATATATAGGTGGAACATTTCTATGTAGTCTACAAGCTTTTGGCCTCTTTTTAAAGTTGAGCCATATTTTCCAACATATTTTTCCACTGTCCTCCCCCACTTTGCTTTGAACTCCCTGAGAAATAAAACATATTTCACTTCAATTTGGAAGGTCTCACTGAGTTCTTTTTAGAATTTCTCTACTTTCTCATCCTCTGCAGTAAATTTTTAGCACATTAGCTTCAATTATCATCACAGTGCCTATTTTACAAATGCTTCTTGTGAACACTGCAATAGGAGATGACCAAGAGTCCCATGAAATGCTATTTCTTATTGCCTTTTGATGCGTGATGATACCAACTCCTCTATTTATCTCTCTGAGGGAAACCAGTGAGTCAGCCTTCCATTTAGCTGTGGCTTCCTTTTGTCTTCTGATTTCATTTATAGCAAAACTGTCAAGATGGATATGATTCAGTTTCTCCAAGAGTCCATGGCTTTCACATTAAATGTACCAGGATCCTAGTATCATGGAGTTAGAACTGAAAAAGATCTTAGAGGTCATCGTGTCCAGTCCCCCCATCTTACAGATCAAGAAACTGAGGCCTAGAGAAGCAAGGTGACTTGCCCAAAACTTTCCTTTCTTGCCCAAAATCATATAGTTGGTAAGTATCTGAAGCAGGATTTGAACCAGGATTTTTTTAATCCAAGTCTAGTATGCTATCATACCTCCTCTAAGACTTAAGTTAATGTTTGTAGATGGTCTAAAAAAGAACTAATTCTCAATATACTTTGCGTTTCCTTTTCTGCCACTCAGTTGAAGTGGAAGGGTAAAGGTTCCAGAATGTAGACCTTCCTATTTAACTGAGATTAAGGCCCTCTTTATTGACCTCCTTCAACTTGCCTCTTTCACACTAAAAAATCCTCTCTGCTTTGCCCTATTCTCTCATTCTTCCATCCTGTACTAGAGAATAAGGCTGCCTTCCCCCTTGCCAAAGCCAACACTTATATTCTCTGGAATCCATCCTTCCCCTACATCTTGGGGAATCTGTCTGTTAGGGGTCCAGTTTCTCAGCTTCCCTTTCTTACTCTATACTGGCTCTTTTCCTGTTGCCTATAAAAACATACTCAGGTCTTGTTTTACACTTTTTTTCTGGAAAAGGAAAGAAATCCTTTCCTTTACAGTATGATGAAATTATGTGATTCTCCAATCTCTTTTTCCCATTCACTACTAAACTTCTATAGAAAATAATCTACCTTTCCTACTTTCACTACCTTACTCACCCGTTTATTTTTCAGACCACTGAATTGGTTTTCTATCTCCATCAATCAAAACTACCCTCCAAGATCACCAACAATGTCCTCATTGCCAAATTCAATGACTTTTTCTCATCCCTTTACCTCCTTCACCTTTCCATAGCATTTGAAGCTATTTGCCATCCTTGCTCACTGCCCCTAGTCTCTCCCATCTTGGTTTTCTGTGCCAGTGCTTGGTTGAAATCTTCCTATTCTTATCGATGGTTCTATTTTGTCTCTTCCACTGGCTCATTCACTTCTTGTGCCCTAGGTGTGATTGCTATTCCTTACCCACACCTATTGCTGTATCTCCCTTTTCTCTCATCTACTTTAATGGCTTTAACTATCCTGTCTATGCAGATGACTCCCAAACAAATATCTCTAGATATTGACATAAAGCCCCAACCTTTCCTGTGAGCACCAATCCTGTATTTCTAAGGATATGCTGGATGTAATTGACTTGGATATTCCACTGATGATTGCAAATTCAATGTCTAAAACTGAGCTCCTCCCTAAAACTTGTCACTGCTTCTAATATAACCTTTTCTTTTGTCAGCAATAACAAATCACCTTTCCTCAAAATCCAAGTCTTTTAAAAATATTTCAGTCGTCTTCTTACTCCCCACATCCAATGAGTGATCATCATATCATTCCATCACATCATATCATTTTCTCTCATGTCCATCCGCTGCTTTTCACTTACGCAGCAACCACCTTAGATAATCTTCTAATGATTATTTCTCATAGAAGCCTTGCTTTTTGGTTTCCTTGGGGAGGGGAGAAGTTTGAGATGAGAAAAGGGTGCAGAAGAGGGATTCCTTCTCCTTACCCCCTTAGGGGCTGTTAGCTTCCTATCTGACCTCCATCCTTCACATGACTGACAAAGTAATTTTCCTTAACTACTGGTTTGCCCATTTCACTTTCCAATTCCTAATCTTCATTGGCTTTCCATAGCCTACTGAACATAATACAAGCTTTAGTTTGGCATTCAAGACCTTCCAGAGTGTATCTTCAGGACACTTTTCTGACCTTGTTTCTCAGTTCTTCTCTTCATCCAATCTGTGCTTCAGCTAAATTTTTGTCTGCTAACATTGCCCTGCTCCCTTGTACCTCTGTCTCTCCAGAATATAACATACTTCTGCTCTTAACACCCGTCTCTGTCTATTGACATTCTTCCTTGTCTTCCAACCCTGAACTGATTCACAAAGACCTTGACAGAAAGAAAGTGGAATCCTGGTATTTGCTAATACCAGAAAGTATTGCTGCAATGGGAAACCATTTTTTTGTCTTGGTGTGGGGGGAAGGGAGCCATGTTCTCTGCTGGCTTTCCCCAAGCTGTTCATCCTTTTCTCATCTCCAGCTTCTCCTAAGAGGAACCAAAAAACAATGTTTCAGTGAGAAACTAATAAGGAAAAAACAATCCCAGAGGAACCCAGGAAGATGTGAAAAGTATTTTCCAATTCTTTTTGCACATCATATGTGACTAGGATGACATGACATTAAGGCTGCTGACACACAGTGAGCTGGGAAGCCTCCTCCCTGTGCAGTGAAATTCTGGACCATATTTTCAGAACTAAAGAAGTTGTTAAAAGTTTGGAATTTTTTTTTCAAAAAAATTTCTATCACTTTTATTTCTCCAACCATATATTTTCTCTTCCAAAAACCATAGTAATAACCTTTTCTAACTATAAAAAAACCCGGCATGCATGCCAGAGAATTCCAACAACATATGCTAATTCAACACAGTAGTAACTTCTTGATTCCACATTTCTTTAGAAATGGAGACAGCTGTGAATTAGGATTTGAATCTGACCCTCTAAGCAAATGATGACCAGGAAACTATGCAGTACTGCCCCAAGTCAAAGCCTCAGGACTCCATCTCCTGGTCAGTGACGGATGAGCATCCATGCAATCCTCACACTGTAAAGAAGCAAGAAGCTAAGGGGGAAAGTAAACAGTAGCATAGCACATGCCTTTGTCGATATGGTGACTAATAGGTTTGATATGCGGGCCAGTGACAGCCTAGGCATTCTAGAATGAAGGTGGAACTGCACAATCTTTTCATTGCCCATTGTTTAACATTAGATGGTTTATCAGAGAAGGTTATACAACCTGCTTCTCTATCTTTGGAAGGGCTAGGTCAAGGCTCATCAGTCTAATATGCTTTAATTAAATATAATCCTATCTGCAATCATGGAGTTGAGTAGGAGGGTCAGGGATGGTGCATTAGGAACTCTTCCAAAATGTCTTCCAGTGCAAAGAATTTCTGATTGCATAAAATTCTAAACTGTAAAGCATCCTATTTGCCAACAAGGACTTGCTGAGCACTCATTGTATGGTTAGTACTATGCTAGGAGCTATCGGTAATACATTATGTCTAAAGTATGGTCTTGACCATCGTAGAGCTGGAGAAAACTAGTTGGGGAGTTATATTTTGTATCTTTTTATATACTCAAAAAAAGATAACTAAATGATAAGAGATGGGGGAAAAGGTAAAAATATGTTGATGACATTATGTAGTAGCTAGAACACTCATCCTACAGTCAGAAAGAAATGCTTTTAAATCCTGTCTCAGTTTTTTGAGCTGTGTGATTTGGGATAAACTAATGAAACTCTGGATCTCAGTCCCCTGATCTATGAAATGAAAGACCTCAATGATCTCTAAAGTCTCTTCTAAATCTAAATCTATGATCCTATGATAATTACCAATAGGGGAGGGGGAGGAGAGAGAAAGAGACAGAGACAGACAGAGAGACAAAGATAGATGGATAGAAAGACAGAAAGGATCATGAGTTACATTTTTTAAGAAAAATTCACAGAATAAGGAACACAAGGAGAGACACAATTAGGCAGGTCAGATTCATAACTAATATGTTGAATTTTTATATACTTTTGAAAATAAATTCAACCTGCACTTAATGGAGATTTGTGATTTTATGTGAAGGCTCTTTTCTGTTCTTTCTATATGGACATTTTCATGTTTGTCAGATTCTGAAAAGCAAAAAAAAAATTTAAAAGAAGAGTTTCATAGATAAGAACAGAGCATAAAAAGTAAAGTAGAACAGAAGAGAAAGGACAGAAGGGAGTAGAGAACGGAAGGGAAGAGAAAGAAAAGGGAGGGAGGAAAGAAAAGACAAAAGAAGTAAAGTTCCTTGAGGCCAGGGACTCATTTCAGCTTCTGCATTGTACCTGCCATTTAGCATATAGAGGGTATTTAATGAATGCTTTTTGACTGAATGATTCATGCTTTAGTGGGGGGTGGGGAGGGTGAGGCCCCCTTCCAGCTCAGAGGTTCTATGACTAACATAGCTCCTTACATACAAGAGACACTAAATATACTCTTGTTAAGTTATTGCATCTTCAGCTAAACTTTTGCTCAAGACCAAAGATGATTCTGGATACTTAAAAGATTTGCAAGCTGGGTGTAAGTTCTGGACAGGCCTATTCCATTGTGAGTATAGGTCTTATGAAATCTGCCATTTGGATTAGCCTCAATGAGAGTCTCATCTCCCGGGGTGACTGCAAAGTGATGAACTCTTCAGCCACCAAACTCTCAAAAACCTCGAACTGAGTCACAGAGGCAATGCAATCTGGACTGATTGAGAAAATCTGCACATTGATGAAATCAACAGCTATCAAAGCTTTGAAGGAATGAAGAATGAATGGTTAAATAAATATTGGCTCTGTTCCTTACTGTTCATGTATCCTTGGGCAAATCAATTTGCCTCTCTGGGCCTCAATTACCTCATTGTTAAAATGAAGGATCTGAGCTAGATGGTCTCCTTGCTTTTACCCAACTCTAAAACTACCTAAGTAGTAAAGATGGGTCAGTATTACAGGCATTTAGAGGAAAGAGAACACTGTAGTTGAGTAATCAGACAAGGGGCTCCATTGATGTGGGACTCAAATCCCTTTCTTGTTCACTTTGAGAGCTGGGTTTCTGCTAATGAGTCTTCTCCAAAGTCAACCAGACTCCTGAAGGAGCACGATATGGAAAGGCAAAGAGACTCACACAGCTTTGTAAAAAAATCACCAAGTCAAAAATAAATGAAAAAGCAAGATGAGAACATCAAAGATTTCGAGCTTGAAGCTACCTGTTCCAACTCTTCATTTTGTAGTTGAAAAAATTGGATTTGGGGATATTAAGTGGTAAGCATGAGAGGCAAAATTTGAACACAGATCCTACGACTTCAGAACCAGTGTACCAACCATCTCATGGTGCCATGCCAAATAAATGTGAGGCTTGACATATCCTTGTCAAAGTGATTTCTTGGTCAAAATTTTTTCATTAGATAAAGAGGAGATGCATAGGGCAGAATAAACAAAGGTGTCTATTCGGTTACCTATTTCCCCACTAAAAATGGTTTTGTTGGTTTCAAATCTGATTGCCCCCAAGCTAAATCTTCTTTCAGTCTGTCTTTCACCTGAAAGACACCTGGGCTCCCAAAGCTGCCCAAACTCTGTGGGGTATTTGGTAGTATGAGAGATCTTTCCATTTTTTTCCCCACCATCACTTCAATCCTTGCTTCATTTTTACATTAACACATTCTTTGGCGTTATATATAAATGCAAAGAACTAAATTAAATGCTTTTTGTGCCTCCTGATTGGACAGACCAGATGGAATGATTCCTGAACTAGTGTTGAAATTCAGACAATTTCAACTGCTTTTGAAAGAGGGGGAAGATTAGAAATGAGCTGTTCACAGCAAACTTTAAGAAAAAAAATGATTCTAATTCAGGCTGTGGTTTGTTTGTTTGTTCTAATGATACCTTTGGCAGTTTCATTCTGGAGACTCTTCTCTGCCAACTACCTGTGGGATGCATATTTATTGCAACCTGAAAGCAAGCTTAAAATATGAGTGCATCTCCCATTTTGAGCCTGTGCAGTGAGATGCACGTGTGCAGAAAAATGTAACATTACCACATTCATTACTGCACTTATGGTACTGACTGGTGTAAGTTATTTGTTGTCATTTCTAAGCCTGCTATAAAAACCAGATGATACATAGTGGTTTTTATTCAATAACTTTTATGTGGTTTGCTTCATGAACCAATCGAAAAATATGAGCTAAAACCAGTTCATGAATGGGATAAAGAAAAGTGTTTTGGATAATCAACTGCCTAATGGATGCCTCCAAAGGTGCATCCCATAGGCACCTCAAACTCAATATGTCCAACGCCATTGATTAGCTTCTTGATAAAGATAATCAGATCAGATAGGAAAACTGATTATTTTTCTCTGTCCTCTTCCTAACTTCTCTGTTTCTACTGAAGGTATCATCATCTGCCTAGACACCCAGGCTTGCATATTCTTCCTCAATCCTTCTTCCCTCATTCCTCATATTTAATCCAGTGCCAAGTTCTGTCAATCTATTGCCATAATCTATTACACACCCATCTCTTCTCAATTCATATAACTAAAACCCTGGTTTAGGTCCTTGCCAAACAGATGTTTCTGCATCTCATCTCTCTTTACATGGCTGCCAAAGTCATCTAACCATGTCTCTATTTACTTCAAGAAGCTCCAGTGTCTCCCTCTGGTCCCTATGATCAAATAACAACTCTTGTTTGACTTAAAGTTCTTCATAACATGACTCTAGTCTACCAGAAGATTTTGTCTGTGGGATGGTGGGGAGCTTTCACTTTGCTTTGTTTGGAACCAAGCCTCCACATCACTTCATGATAATTTCCACATCATGTCACTGGTAGCCTCTTCTATCCCTTCCTTGTTCTTTTTAGATGCTATCTTTCTTATCAGAATGGGAGCTCCCTGAAAGAAGGGATTGTCTTGCTTGTATTTGTCTCCCCAGAATTCAGTACATTGCTTTGCACCCAAGTGCTTAATATATGTTTTTACTTTGACACATTCATAGCACATACATCTCCTTTTCATTCATAATACACCAATTTCCTTCACATAGTCTGTGTACCAGTCAAACGGACCTGCTTCTGCTCCCCTTGCATGACATTCCAGGATGTTCTCTGTCCCTTTGCACATACCGTCACCCTTGCTTCGAATTCTTCCCTCTTCACCTCCATTCCTTAGGAGCCCAAGTTTTCTTTAAAGTCCAGCTTAGTGAACCTGCCTATCTCACTCCCCCAGGTCATGAGGTGCTAGTATCCTCCTCTTGAAATGACCTTGGATTGATTTTGTATCCAACTTTCCCAAGGACTCCTTGAGGACAGGGAGGATTTCATTTTTGTCTCTGTATCCATCATACAAAGCCTGGTGCCTAAGCCATAGAAGGTACTTAATAAATGCTTCAGAATTGAATTGAATGGGTATTCAAATCCCTCTTTTTATGTTACTAGCTCTGTGACCATGAATAGTATATATTTTTCTTTAAGTTTTGTATCCGTACAAGGTTGTTGTGAAGAAAACCCTTGGGAAACTAATGAGCTACATAACTCCTGATGATGGCGATGGTTATTTTCAAGATGTTTTGTTAGACTTGTCACATTGGAGCCTTTAGAAGGAAAGCTATTTCTGACTTCCAGATTATAATGGAGATTTGTCCTAGATTATAGATAGAAGTTATAAAGTCAGGGTATTGGTATACCTGAATATTATGATCTCTACCTGTGGAGTATTAAGATCCCAAAATGTCAGAAAACAATTACAGGTTTTAAAGATCAGCTAGATCAACACATGAGAAAAACAGGGTCACATGGCAAATAACTTGGTAGACTGGGGTCTAACTATTTCAAGGCAGAGTTCTTTTTACTGTACTGTGCTACTTCTACAATAACATGAATAGACAGTTCAGAATATATTTTAAAGTTAGAAGGCTATATTGTTGTTATTATGTCTTGACTCTAGAGAAATCTCTACATTTATAATATTACTATCAAAGAATCCTAGAACTAGATGAAATCCTAGAGATCTCTGGACTAAACAAGCCCCAGAATTTACGGATGTGAGGAAGGTGAGATCCAGAGAGGTTAAGAGATTTTTTTTCAAGATGATGGTAAGTTAATAATATTACAGACAGATCTAGAACCTGGATCTCTTGACTTTCAACCCATTGCTGCTATGCTTGTTTCATTGTTAACTATTCCAGGCCCCAGACCAATTATGTAATGGGGCACAAAGACAACTGTCAATTTAATATAAGTAGGGATTAGTACTTAAGTCAGAGGAATATAATTCAACAAGATTAGTGTTCTTTTTGATATGTCTTTTCAAGAGTCAATAAGACTGTGAAAAGGACATGGCATAGAAAGATTAAGAGAGTTGATATCTAAAAAGATGTCATTGTGCAAGATGTAAAAATACATAAATAAGCCAAAAGAAATCAAGGATCTCAAACACTTAAAATAACTATGATCTCTTAAAGCTGTGCTTTATTAAAGTTTTAAATCAGATGCCACTTTTTAGAAGTCTATTTTGTGAGTAGCTCCATCAATAAAGAGCTCATGGAGACTACTACTATCTGTGTCTGGCGCCAATGTAACCTCTGGTACAAATTAGTTTAACACATTAGCTAGCTACCCCTAAGAGATAGTGAGCTATGGATAAAAGGGGATATAGTTTGATTAGAACTGATAGGAAGTTCTGATTAATTTTATTACCTAGGAGAATTGGCTTGTGTAGGATAAGCAATAGAGTCAGACATAGACATCTATTAAATGCGTACTACATACCAGTCACTGTGCAAAGCACTGAGGACGCACAAAGAGGTAAAAAGGACTCACAGTAGAATGGAGAAGACAACAAGCAAAGACATATGTACAAACAAGCTACATGCTGGATAAATAGGAAATTATTAAGAGAAGGAAGGCACTAGAATTAACAAGGATTGATTGGGAAGGTTTCCTGTAGAAGATGGCTTTTTAGTTGGGAACTGAAAGAAGCCAGGAAATAAGTAGAGTAAGAAGGAAGAGCATTCTAGGCATGGGGAACAGGTAGAAAAAATGTCCAGAGAAATAAAATATTAAGGGGATGGGGAGGGAGGTGAGGATAAGGGAGGGATCTTTAGAGGGGAGGGTGAAGGAATAGGATAAAGGGGAGTGTAAAAGGGGGTTTAGATTTATGGGAATGAGAGGATAAGGGGGGAATCCTGGCGAAGGGGTGGTAGGTTAAGTAATAGGAAGGGAAGGTTGGATAGAAGTAAAGTATAGGAATCAGGAGGGATAGGAAATAAGAGATATGCACAAATATAAAAAAAAATTAGGTGTAGAATTTGTTAGGGAAAGCATATGTTTATATAGGTACTGTATGTATGTGCATATATGTACATGTATATGTATATCTCTACATGAATATAACCATGCTTAATTGTAGTCTCTGGGGGGAGGGGGGAAGGAAAGGGGAAAAAAGAACAAAGTAAAAAGTACGCAGAAAAGAACAAAAGAAAACCTACAAGGGAGCAAAGATGGATAGCTTTCAACACAACTTGTATTTAATATATAGGCTTTCGTGAAATGGAAATTTATTGCTATGTATTTGAATCTTCTCTTACATTCTACTGTGCATACAGCATACTTTTTTCTTTTCATATTTTATATTTAAGTTTTAATATATATGTTCATATTTTAAAAATCAATAAAAACAAAAGAAAATGCCCCGAGCTGAGAGATAGAGGGTCTTATCTATAGAATAGCTAGGAGATCAGTTTCACTGGATAGAATGATACATAGTGGGGAATAAAGTGTAAGAAGACTGGAAAAGTAGGAAGGGGTAGGCTATGAAAGCTTTCGATGTTGGAGGATTTTATATTTGATCCTAGAGATACTAGGGAGTCACTTGAGTTTCTTGAGTAGGAAAGGGTAACATGATCAGACTTGTGCTTTAGGAAAATTACTTTGGTGTGTGAATGGCTCCTTCTGTTTAGGGGTGTGAGTAGGTGAGACACAACAAGAGTGGTGAGTGACTGGAAATGCAGGTGAGGGTACAAAGGCAGTGTGAGGAGACTCTGAAGACACAAACTTGTTCTAGTTCATAAATTTGCTGTCAGCCCTCCTGGGGGATGGAATAAACAATTTAATTAATATATATCTTGTAAGAGGAAAGGGAAGGATCAGGGATGAATCCAAGGCTGAAAATATGAGTAAGTAGGATAATAGTGATGCTTCAGTAGAAATTGAGAGCTTTAAAATGGGGAAGGGGCAGCTATGGCAATGAAATGAATTGAGTTTTTGGACATGTTGGGTTTGAGATGCCTATGAAACACATTTGGACATGTGTAATAAGTGATATAATAGGTGATGCAAAGCCATGGTTGAGGAAGGAAGCTGTGGTCCATTGTGTTCACAAATGCAGTTGGGATCACTTAGCATTTGTACTAAATGCAACTTGGGCTCTGTATTACCAGATTGCCTTAAGTAATTAATTACACAATTACTCAAATTGAAAATATGCCTCTTAGAAAAATGTATAAAAAATAATGATAAAGAACACAGTTCTCATTAAGAACTATTAGTCCAAGAATGACAAACTTGGTGTTGCCTTATGGAAAACAAAGATGTGACTTAGTGCTGAGTCACAATAAATGGCTCATGACACATAGCACTCTTTCAGATTTGCAGTGACTAGTAAGATAAAAGATGATCTGCAGATGGCATACTGAACAAATGAATTGATTGAACCTAGCGTTACTACATAGCAACAGTGTTACGATTTTGTTTGTTGGAATGATGGGATAGAAAATTTCACTTTGGGAAAGGATTTGCAGCCTGGTCTTTGTGCACCTGAATAACCGCTAATCACAAAGAATGAAGGAGGCTATATGGTAAGGTCTGAAATCAAAGGACTTCAGTTCAAAGCTTGCCTTTGATACTTATCACCTGTGTAAACTTGAGTATGTTACTAATCTTGCTAGACTCTGCTAGATTTGTTAGACTAGCTGACTGTTGAGATCTCTTAGAGACTTATGAGTCTATGAAGGAGTTGAAAAAATAGGTAAGTAGGGGAAAAGTTACAAAGTCCAAAATGATTAAACTTGGATTAGTATGAAAGGTCATTTAGATATGAATAAGACTGTATTGTTGATGGTATCCAGCTATTTTTATCTCTATATAATATAGAATTAAAAAGTGCCCTTTAATTATAGGGAGAGTATATGGAAGCTTTCCCTGAATGACTTGATAGTGAATGAGAAATCTTATTCCCTAAAGTTTACTTCAAGAACTTGAAAAGCTTAATCTTGAATCAAGTTGGATCTGTGTATGGTAGTGGGGAGGGTTATGGGTTTGTGAAAATACTTTTTGAAGATCTCTTTTTGTACTATGAGTCTGTAATCAGGACTGTTTTTTTGTATGGTTATGGAAAAGATAAAATATTATTAAGGGAAAAAAAGACACTGGGCTTGGGTTTAAAACACTTGATATTGAACCCTAACTTTGTTACATAACAATTGTGTGACTTTGGGTAAGGCATGGGACCATTGAATTTAGAGACAGAAGAAACCTTATAGATGATCCATCCATTTCTTTAGTGTAAAGTGATTCTTCATGATTACACAATGATGTCAATTTTCTGTTTCCTCATTTACAAAAATAAGCATAATGATGTTTGCATATCTTGCCTTAAAGGGTTGTGATCAAATGACATCATGGGACCTGGAAGGAGCCTTAGAGATCATCTAATGTGGCCCACTAATTTCAGAGGAAGAAACTGAGGTCTTGAGAAACTGAACGACTTACCAGAGATCATATAAGTAGAAACTAGGATTACCATGACTTGAACCTCAATCCTCTGATTCTAAATCCAATATTCTTTCCACGGTATCATACCGAATCAACTATAATATGTATGTAAAGCAACTGGAAAATCTCAAAGCACTGTATTAATGTAAACTATCAGTGCTTATTCTCTCTATCACCAAGATAAAAAATTAGAAGCTGGAATGTAACAGGTTGTAGAATGTAGAGTTTTGCTATGAAAGCAGAAAAGAATTAAAAACAAAACTTAAAAACTACTTTGGGGCTAAGAGGAGGAACAAGAAAAAGAGAGAACTCTTGAAACTCATGAAGTAGATGGATGAATGGTAACAGTCTTTTTTCTTAGTTAAGGAAAAATGATCTTTATAATGGGAAAGATGGTACAAAAATAGTTAATAAAAATCAAAACCAGTGATAGGTGAGGAGAGAGAAAAAGAGCATCTAAGTGAGCCCAAAGAGTTCAAAGCATCTGTGCTTTATGAATTTCATCCAAGTAGATCAACATAACTGACAGACATGATCACTAAACAGCTGTCAGTGATCATGTAGGAAATAAGAGGAATAGAAATGGTGTCATGGACAGGCAGTTGAAGACATTAGAACTACAGGGTGGTGGTTTAAAAAAATGACTGCTGGTGATCAAAGGAAAATGGTCTAAAATATTTGGGACATGAACAGCTGGTTAAGAAGAAGATATTTGAAAATATATTTGCATCTCTGGATCATGTCTTATAGTATACGAATGACAGGTTGCTGATCAGGGGTGGAGAGTACCTAATAAATCCTGGTAAGAATGGAGGGGTGCTAGTGGGTACAATGGATAGAGTACCAGGCCTGAAGAGAGGAAGACTTATCTTCCTGAGTTCAGATCTAGGCTTACACTCTTACTAGCTGTATGACCCTGGGTAAATCACTTAACTCTGTTTGCCTCAGTTCCCTCATCTGTAAAAATGAGTTAGAGAAGAAAATGACAAACCAATCCAGCATCTCTGACAAGAAAACCCCAGATGGAGTCACTAAGAATCAGACATGACTGAAAAATGACTCAATAGCAACAAAGATTATATTTTATTGGGATCTGTTGACTCTAATTGAAACAGCTTTGAGCTGAGAAGGAAGAGGGAGGGTAAAAACAGCTGAGGTATATCTATCATGCTAGATAGAGAGCAACTACACGGTAGAAGAGCAACAGCAGTAGAGATGCCCAGAAATTCACAGGAGACAGCAATAAAACAGGTAACTTCAGCTGTCTAGACACAGATGCACAAAGAGTGGGTAACAAGAAAAGTGAACTAGAGTGCCTAATGAAAGGAGAAAATGAATCTCTTGGTTATTGCTGACTCTTGGAAGGATAGAGTCCATGCCTACAATATGTTCTTGAGAAGGTATAGCCCTTATGGAAAAGAACAGGGTAGGTAAAGGGGTGGAATGGTGGTAGAATAGCATTATACCTTAAAGAAGAATTTCATTGATGTCAAGAAATTCAGAGGGAAAGCATGGTGGAGCACTTGGGTGAAGATCAGTAGGGGCAAAGGCAGAAGTGATACCAAACCCTACAGAATTCTACTTTGCCATATCCTTCTCTTATGGGACATCATGACATGAAAGTGATCCTGGGCTCCCAAAGACTGAAAGCAGAGCAGAAGCTCTGGACAGCTCTACTGAATGGTAGAGACTTCAACATCATCCTGGCAACAGACTAAGCTGTTTTCCTGGGATCAGATGATCTGAGCATAGGGAAGCACAACACCAATTAATCTGACAACTAAATGATGAATTCTTCCACCATAGCAACCCATGGAACAAAGAAAAATACCACATGTTCCTCAGTCCTCTGTGCTTTGGCAGTGATGGTGACAGAACAGTGGAAAGGGAAGCAAAGGACACTAAGAATCACCGACATTTTAAACCATATATAAACGTTAACAATGGTTGGTCCTTTAATTATGAGATCCTTGAGCTATCTACCTTACTTTGTGCTAAGCACTAGAGATATAGATACAAAAGTAAGACATTACTGCTTTTAAGGAATTGGCGTTCTAGTATGGGGAGTTAGCACATACAAGGTAGTGGTATCCAGAGAAGGGTGTTCTGGATTGAGAAATGACAGGGACGGTAAGTAGAACCACAGGGGATTCAAATGACACAAACTCTCCAAAGACAATGACAGTGTTAATTTGATTATAGAGGTGGAAAGTGTTTGGGGGAAAATGGGATTTGAATCATGATTGGTAGCTTCCTAATATGTGTGCTATGTATGTCATAATATGTATGTCATGTGTGTTAGTGCTGGCTGACTTGCCAGCCTGTTGCTGGGCAGTGGTTCCAAAACTGAATGGATTAAGTCATTAGGGCATGGTCTCAAGAGGTCAGGGGTCCAGAGGGTACAGTGAGAAAGTAGATAACAAGAATATGGGGAGGGTAGATAATAAGCTGGAATAGATACCAAAGCTAGAAATGTTGAACTGAACCTAATAAAACAAAACATCATATCTGCAAATTTAAAATCTTACGTAGATTTAAAAATCAATTTCAGAAATACAAGGAGAATATATGGCTCATTATCAATTATTTATGAAAAATAATCTGTTGGTTTTAATGATATTAATCTTCATGAAGCAAGTTCATGACTGGAGAAGTAATGGTCCAGCTATATACTATACCAATTTGTGTCCAGACCAAACTTGGAGAATTGTGTCCAGTTCTGGGTGCCACATGATAAACTGAAGAATATCCAGAGAAGGGAATTATCTACCAGGAATGTATGACTCAGGGAGGCTAAGAGCCTTCTAATATTACATGACAATAAATATAGGAGGTGGGATTCAATCCCAGGTATCATTCATGGCTCCAGACCTAGCTCCCATTCCCATACCAACAGCCTCTCTGACAATTGATGGATTAATTAGCCTCATGGTATGGTGATTGATGGATTGTCAGCCTGCAAGGAGATTGGGAGATGTCTATTATAAAGGAAGTCCCTATTCTTGATCTAGTTCTGGTCATCATTTTTATCATTGATTCAAATGAAGAAATAGATAACATCATTATCAGATTTCCTGATAACATGCACTGAATGACAGAACCACGATCCCAAAAGATCTCTATACTAGAGCAATGGGCTATAAATAGAAGAAATTTAAATAGGGACAACTATGAAGTCATACCTTTGGGTTTTTAAAAAATCAACCATGCAAATACAATCTGAAGATCAAGTATAAAGACTTCTGGTCTTAGTAGTCTGCAAGATCAATATAAGTCAATGATTTGATGTAACAAGACAAAACAAAAAGAATGAAAGTTTAGGGAACAAAATAAAGGAAAGGAAAGAAAAAGAAAAAAGATCATTTGATGTGAGGATGCACTAACAGAAGCATAGTGTTTTAAATGTGTAAGGTGTCATTTCTATTTTTTCATGTCCTGATTAGACTCTCACATTTAGAGGATTGTGTTTGTTCAAGTCTGGAGATCACAATTGAGAAAGTACATTTAAAGACTAGAGGGTAACCAAGATGTTGAAAGTTTCTAAGATGGTCGGGACATGGCACTTGGGTTCAGGAAAAAACTGATTTCAAATTCTCCCTCTGACCCTTACTATCTATGCTGTCCTTGGTAAGTTATTTACCCTTTCCTAGCTACAGTTTATTTATCTAGAAAATGGGAATAACATAGTGCATCTCTCCTGAGATTGTTGTGAAACAAACAGTTGGGATAACACATAAAATAAGCATGCTACAAAGCTTAAAACACTGTATAAATGCTATCCTCTATTATTATTATGGGACAGCTAGGTGGTTCAGTGGATAGAGTGCATGAATTCAAATTTGGCCTCAAATACTTACTAGCTGTGTGACCATGTGCAAGTCAACCTTATTTATCTCAGTTTCCTCATTTGTAAAATGAGCTGGAGAAGGAGATGGTAAACTACTCCATTATCTTTGCCAAGAAAATCCCAAATTAGGTAACAAAGAATTGGATAGTTACCTTCTCAGTGCCCCCAGGGGTTTTACAATCCAACAATAGATGCAGGATGCTGTAGGGGCTGAGATAGGAACCTCCACTGCCTACCTGATGTGGCCTCCGTAGCTGCTGCCTGAGGCCAAAGCTATGGGAAGGCCCTTCTCCCTTCCTAGTCAGCTGGAAAAAACCCAATATTGACCTTTGGTGCCTGTGGATTGAGGGATCTGCAGACTGCTGCTGCTGGGACTGGGGATTCATTGCTACTGCGACTGGAGATTCCACCCTCGAAGTGTTCTCCTCCCAGAGTCTCGCAGTGATGTGGGGCCAATTGTTTTCATGAAGCTATGTTGAAGGAACTGGGAAAGAAATGATATAGGCAGGGCATGATTACAGTAGGAGGGAGTCTTACAATTATAGATTCAAGCTTCAATGGACCTCATTTTAGAAATGACTAGGTAAAGGTCAACCAAGTAACCAGGTAACCAGGTAATGGTACATTATCCTCTTAACTGGAAACTTTTCTTGTGGAAGAAAGATTTGACTTGTTCTGTTTGGCCACAAGAGCAAGACTTGCAGCAATGGGCTAAGGTAATTGGGATTTTTTTGTTCCAGGGCAAGTGTCCCAAAGCTGGCTTTCAATTGAAGGAAATGGGATGTGTGTTGGGGGGAGGTGGGTAAAGAAAGAACTCACACTGGTAGTTTCTAATTGGATGAGTTTTTGTAACTTGGTGCTAACTTTGTTTCTACGAGTTGAAGGATTGAAAATACTTACACAACTGAACAATAACTACATAATATTCACATCTGATCACATGTTACATTGTGAGACCATTGTCCCTCAACTCCCTACTGAAGGAAGGGAGATATGGTTCATTATCTTCTCTCTGGGATTGGTTATTACAATTGGTTATAGAAAACAGTTTAGCTTTCTTTTAGTAAACTTTTCATATTCATTATTATACTCCACTTTATATTCTTTTCTTAATTCTGTTTAACTTATTCTACATTATAAAAATAATTTCATATTTCTTTAAATTCTCCATATTTACATTTTCTTTTAGCATACCATTCCATTACAGTCATATTCCATAATTTGTTTAACCTTACCCCAAAAGATCAGCAGTCATTTTGATTGTAGTATTTTTGCTATCATAAAAAGTGTTACGAATATTTTGATATATTTATGTCTTCAACCTGCCTTGGAATCAGTCGTGAAGTTGTTGGATGAAAGGTGATGAATGGCTTAGTGTCTTTTCTCATTTATTCCAAATTGTTTCCTAGAACAGGTCAATCAATTCCCAGCTTCAAGAAAAGTGTATTATTGGGGGCAGAGCCAAGATAGCAGAGTAGAAAGACAATATACAGAGGCTCTCCCCAACCAACCCATAAAATATCTGTAGAGAGGGACTCTCAACAAATTTTGGAGCAGCAGAAGTGGAGAACAACAGAGTGGAGGAGATTTCAAGCCCAGGATGACCTGAAACACGGGAAACTTCGGTTGCATGGGACTTGGAGCACGGCCTGGCCCAGCCTTGGTCGCGAGGCACAGCAAGACTCTGGGAGGAGGACACCTCAGGGGCGGAATCTCCAGTTGCAGTAGCCACAGGTGCCAAAGGCTTAGAGAAGGGCCTTCCCATAGCTCTGGCCTCAGGCAGTGGCTGAAGAGGCTGTATCATGCAGGCAGCAGAGGTTCCTATCTCAGCCCCTACAGCAGCCTGAATCCATTGTTGGATTGTGAAAACTCTGGGGGCACTGAGGAGCTAATTATCACTTCTGCCCTGTGTAGAGGCCCTGAGGGAGTTTGTCTTTGCCTGGCACTGAATGGTGACCCTGCCCCCACAGCTTAATTGAAAATCAGCCCCCAGTGCTGACTTGACTGAATTGGAGACCAGGTAGCTGTGGAAATGTAACTGCTAAGATTCTGGGAACGAAAAATAAATCTCTCCCTGCTCCCAGACCACTGTACACATTTGATTGTGCCACTTTGGAGGAACTGAGAACTCACAGATTCCCAGAGTATACCCTACTCTTGACAAAAGACCCAAAAGTCAAGTAACTGGTTGGGAAAATGCCCAAAAAAGGGAAAAAAATAAGACTATAGCAGGTTACTTTCTTGTTGAAAAGATATCTTCTCCCATCTTTTGGATGAGGAAGAACAATGCTCACCATCTAGCAAAGACATAAAAGTCAAGGCTTCTGTATCCCAAACATCCAAAATAAATATTCAGTGGGCTCAGGTCATGAAAGAGCTCAAAAAGGGATTTTGAAAATCAGGTGAGAGAGGTGGAGGAAAAACTGGGAAGAGAAATGAGAGAGATGCAAGAAAAGCAGGTCAACACCTTGCTAAAGGAGACCCCAAAAAATGCTGAAGAAAATAACACTTGTAAAAATAGGCTAACTCAATTGGCAAAAGAGGTTCAAAAAGCCAATGAGGAGAAGAATGCTTTCAAAAGCAGAATTAGCCAAATGGAAAAGGAGGTTCAAAAGCTCACTGAAGAAAATAGTTCTTTCAAAATTAGAATGGAACAAATGGAGGCTAATGACTTTATGAGAAACCAAGAAATCACAAAACCAAACCAAAAGAATGAAAAAATGGAAGATAATATGAAATATCTCATTGGAAAAACAACTGACCTGGAAAATAGATCCAGGAGAGATAATTTAAAAACTATGGAACTACCTGACAGCCATAACTAAAAAAAGAGCTTAGACATCATCTTTTATGAAATTATCAAGGAAAACTGCCCTGATATTCTAGAACCAGAGGGCAAAATAAATATTGAAAGAATCCCTCAGTTACCTCCTGAAAGAGACCCAAAAAGAGAGACTCCTAGGAACATTGTGGCCAAATTCCATAGTTCCCAGGTCAAGGAGAAAATATTGCAAGCAGCTAGAAATAAACAATTCAAGTATTGTGGAAATACAATCAGGATAACACAAGATCTAGCAGCTTCTACATTAAGGGATAGAAGGGTGTGGAATAGGATATTCCAGAAGTCAAAGGAACTAGGAGTAAAACCAAGAATTACTGACCCAGCAAAACTGAGTATAATACTTCAAAGGAAAAAATGTTCTTTTAATGAAATAGAGGACTTTCAAGCATTCTTGATGAAAAGACCAGAGCTGAAATGAAAATTTGACTTTCAAACACAAGAATCAAGTGAAGAGTGAAAAGGTAAACAGCAAAGAAAAATCATAAGGGACTTACCAAAGTGGAACTATTTACATTCCTACATGGAAAGACAATACTTATAACTCTTGAAAACTTTTTTCAGTGTCTAGGTAGTTGGTAAAATTACATACATACATACACACACACATAGAGAGAGAGACAGAGAGCACAGGGTGATTTGAATAGGATGCGATCATATCTTAAAAAAAATTGAAATTAAGGGGTGAGAGAGAAATATATTAGGAGGAGAAAGGGAGAAATGGAATGGGGCATATTATCTTTCAGAAAAGAGGCAAATAAATGACTTTTCAGTGGAGAGGAAAGTGGAGAGGCGAGAGAAAAAACATAAAGCTTACTCTCATCACATTTGACTAAAGGAAGGAATAAAATGCACACTCCTTTTGGGATGAAAACCTATCTTAAAATACAGGAGAGTGGGGGAAAAGGGGATAAGCAAGGTGGGGGGATTATGAAAGGGAGGGCAGTGGGAGGAGGGAGCAATTAGAAGTCAACCCTCTTGGGGAGGGACAGGGTCAAAGGAGAGAGCAGAAGAAATTGGGGGCAGGATAGGATGGAGGGAAATATAGTTAGTCTCACACAACACGACTATTATGGAAGTCATTTGCAAAACTACACACATATGGCCTATATTGAATTGCTTGCCTTCCCAAAGGGAATGGGTAGGGAGGGAGGGAGGAAGAGAAGTTGAAACTCAAAGTTTTAGGAACAACTGTTGAGTATTGTTCTTGCAACTCAGAAATAAGAAATACAGGTAATGGGGTATAGAAAGTTATCTTGCCCTGCAGGACAAAAGAGAAGATGGGGATAAGGGAAGGGAGAGATGTGAGAAGGGAGGGAAGATTGATAGGGGTAAATTAGAATGCTTGGTGTTTTGGGGTGGGGGAAGGGGAGAGATGGGGAGAAAATTTGGAACCCAAAATTTTGTGGAAATGTACATTGAAAACTTAAATAAATAAATTTTTTAAAAAAGTGTATTATTATGACTGACTTCCCAAAGCCCTTCCAATATTATTTCCAGAGCTTTTCATCTTTGCCAATTTGGTGTGTGAGAGGTGAAACCTCAGGGTCATTTGCATAAATGTGCATTTCTTTTGTTATTAGTATCTGGAGCATTTTTCATATTATTGAAGATAGTTCGCAGTTCTTTAGAAAACTTTTAATCTTTTTGCCACTCAGCTGTCAGGATGGCCAACTGGACCATTGTTGGGACGTTACAGTGGGGATTCTTGCTCAGGTGCAGGGGCTCCTAAAAGCCCTTCTGACTTGGAAACTGTAAGAATCTATGACTCCCCTCCTGGTTAGTATAAAGATGTTGTCTTCACCCAAGAGCATCAGCATGCATCAACAGAATAGGCCTATCATTTTGGAATTGGAAGGAATGTATGATGCAAAAATAGCAGTGACAGGTGTTACTTGAAAAATTGTATATAGATGGATAATGAACACTCTACAGGAAGAGAAGCAGTACCGTATTATGTACCTTAATGATTGCATTATGACTAATGGTAGAAAGTGTCCATCAGTTCTAGAAGTGGGGAGCAACATACTATCCCCTCCCTCCTAGAGCTCTGTAGTAACTACAGCACTCTACCACAAAGCACTCAATTTAAATCAATAATAATAACTAACTTTAAATTTTGTAGAACCCTAGACATTCTCCTTTTAGTGACTGGCATATTTCTCTTAATTGTGGTTTTCAGGAGATACCTTTGTTAGCTGTTTCAGGACACATTGTTTAACCTCTCAGAATCTGCTTCCTCATCTGTAACAACAGTGAAGATGATAACAATAGAAAAGTATCATGGCGTAGTCCATGGAGAATCTCTGTAGGATTTAGCAAGAATCAGGTACAAGCCCTCCATCTGACCCACTCTGGCAATGTGACTGGGCAAGTTTCATCCTCTCAGCGCATCATGGCAATTCTCAAACTATAAGTTGTAGAGCAATTGACTATCTTCATTGGTAGAGGGCATTTTCCACAAGAAGGTCCCTATCTATATCAATGAAATCCTGGGTCCAGATCAAATAATAGCTGACATTTATATAACACTTTCTAAAATCTTGAAATCCATGCTACATATATTATCATATTTCCTTCTGATACCAATCTTTTGAGTTAGGGGTAATAGTATTATTATTTCTAATTTATTGATGAGGAAGCTGGGGCTGAAAAGTGATTTGTTTAGCCAGCAAGATTTGAACACAGTCCTTTCTAATTTCAAGTCTAATGTATTTTCTATTATGGTACACTGCCTCTATAAATAATTTTTCCACTATTCACCTCACTGGAGTATTGTTTTTATTATTATAATTGTTTCCATGTGGTCAGAATACAGGATATTGTTTCTGAGCTACTCTTACCATAACTTCTGGCAAAATTAGTCTGCAGCAGCTCTCCTGTATAGGAATGTTTTCAGTAGAGACCCTGAAGTGACCTAGAGATGCTAGCTAGTATGGCTGGCTAGGGGCCACAGATGAATAGTTTGACCCAAAGACTTTCATGCCTTCCAAACTTGTGTTGATTCACCTTTAGATTGTAATCTCCTCAAAGGTTGAGACTGTTTTTGCATTTCATTGCATTCCCAGTGTTTAATAACTAATCAGTCTGGTAGTGCAAAGGGGAAAGTAAAGGTTTACTGATCTACTCACTAGATAAATACTGAAAAGTCTGTATGGTCTGAAAGACAATATTGTCCCTTGGCATCAGACTGGTAATCTTGAAAGACAGCCAAGTGCTAACGTCTCGATGTCTAAAATTGGTCTTCAGTGAGACTGACCTCTGACAATGGCTCTGTTGGATCAGATCTCTTGTCTCATGTGAGAAGATCAGACTGCTGGCCTCCACTGGACCACATATGCTGAAACTTGGTTTCTCCACTGCGTGGGCCCACATCTTCAGTCTCATCTACATGCTACTACCATTTCTTCTCATGCCCACTGCTTTCTCTACAATTATTTCCAGATTTGTCACTCTTCATTCCAAAACCTTCTGTTTCAAAGATATCCCCATGCCACGTGCATATACACAATCTTCCCCTTCATGAGTGAGTGTTTCTGGTCCCAAAGCATCATGGGTATGTACATGGTAGTTAAGAGAAGTCTCATATAAAAATAAATTATAGAAATTCAGAGTGGTGAGCAAAGTTGGTTGGGAATGAATTTCAGAAACATTCCTTCTACGCAAACTCCTGTGATTTTTCTTGTCTGTTACAGTGTATGATTATGAAAGAGTAATTTTCTGTGTTGAAAATTTATAGTCTTGCATGAATCATTGAAATATCTAGCCTATCAAAGGGTTGTTTGTTTTTATAATTTCTTCTTGAATTCAAGGTTTTCCTTTTAAATTAGGGGTGGTTTCTAACACATTTATTAACTATTAAATCCTAAGAGAAGATACACTTTCATTATATTAATTTTACCTCAAGGACTATAACTTTTAATCTTTTAATGTCCTCTCCCCCACCCCCATTTTGCCAGGTTGAAATTTATTTTATACACTATTAAGCCTTCATTTAATTTAACTCTTTATGTTTGCCAATGATAACACTCAAGTGAAAGATTAAGTCTTTTATCAAAACTTTAACACATTTACTTCTGATAAAACTTTGGTTAGCTTAACAAATTTGTTGTTGTTCAGTCGGTTCAGTTGTGTCTGACTCTTTGTGATTTCATTTGGGTTTTCTTGGTAAAGATACTAGAGTGGTTTGCCATTTCCTTCTCCAACTTATTTTAATAGATTAGGAAACTGAGGCAAACAGGGTTAAGTGACTTGCCCAGGGTAACACAGCCACTATGTATCTGAGAGCAGATTTGAACTCAGGAAGAAGAATCGTCCTGACTCCAGGCCCAGTGGTCCATCCTCTATGCCACCTAGATCCCCCAGCTCAACGAATGAGTATCCAATATGACACAGTTGAGCATAGTTCTCTCAGTGATCATTTTAGAATAGTTCCTTCAGTATGGTTTGATGAAAGACACAAAACAAAATTAGATTCAACCAAAGTGTTTTTATCCTCCTCCTCTTTCTTTTTAACGCAAAATTTCTGGAAATATATACAGATAGCCTCAGGATCCTTTCCAGGTCACTTAATGCAACTTTTGCAGATAATAAAATACTTCCCCTATAATTATCATACTCCAAAACTTACTACTAATAAAAAACTAATGACTACATTTATCTCCCCAATCAACAACTAAGCTCTAATTTTGTTAATGCCCTCCCCTGGAAGGATATACACATTTTAGGTTACTTTCCACCACCTTTGCCATAGTGATAGAAAAGTGTTTCTTACATAGAGTTGCAATTACAGTGGCAGCAGTTATCAAGCACAGCCATCCCAAAAGGCCAAGAGAGTGGTTTTGGAAATCTCCTCAAGAAAGAATACACATTAAAAAAAGCCGAAATAGAAAAATAGAGAGTCTAGGAGTGAAAGCCAGACTGAACTAAAAGTTGAAGTGAAGAAATCTTGGAGACAACTCTATGAGAAGACTAATGCAAAAAAAAAAAAAAAGAGAGAGAGATAATAGAAATAGAGATGAAAATAAAGACACCAAAATTCAATGAAACCCAGCTGAGTCCCTAAGAATATGCTTGTTAGCAGAAGCAATAGGCATTTTCATTACTCTCTTTTCAAATGGGAAATATTCTCGTTACTCTAGTAGGGGGCTGTGTCTTAGCAATGGTCATTCTATGTCCAGGAAACAAATAATGCTTAAAAAGGGAAGGAGGTTTTTAAGGGGGTAAATACCACCTATGAAAGAATAGTAACACATTTCCACCAAATGCTTTCCTTGTAATGACTCTGTGGGTTAATGAGATGAATGAAAACCCTGAGAGACAGTGTGTCTGGATAATTAAAAATTAATTTATTAATTAGGCTAGTTGATAATCAATAAATTGATTCAGTAACCAAAGACACCTAACTGGATACTGAAGGCCTGAATTTTTTTTTTTTAAAGGAATGCTCTGACAAGAGAAATCAGCCCTGATTGGTGAATAATGAATGAGAGGGGAGACATTTCAAATGAGGAGGTGGGCTAAAAGTCTTCAGCTCTTCCTGCTGAGAACTTGACTTGATCATCTCCAGCAATCTGAACAAAAGAATCCATCTCTAACCAGACCACTGTGGTTGGTTTTCTCCATGAGTTGGGTTACCCTAAACTCCAGTAGAGGAGTATAATCATTTGCAGCTGGAATTCTGTTAGATTAGATCCTGTTTATACTCTAAAAAGAGGGGCAGCTAGGTGGTGCAGTGGATAGAGCACCAGTGCAGGAGTCATAAAGACCTGAGTTCAAATCTCATCTCAGACACTTGACACTCACTAGCTGTGTAACCTTGGGCAAGTCACTTAACCCCAATGACTTCATCCTGGGTCATCTCCAGTCATCCTGATGAATATCTGGTCACTGGATTCAGATGGCTCTGGAGGAGAAGTGAGGCTGGTGATCTGCACAGCCCTCCCTCACTCAAAAACAAAAGTCAAGTGCAAGTCATGTCATTATTTCTCTGATGGCATGGTCTTCTGCGGCAATGAAGGACGAGCATATACTCTAAACATAAGTAAGGCGTTCTGGTTAGGTGAGATCCTGCTCAAGATAAAGGAGCATGCATCTGGAGGATTTGGGCAATCTCATCTATCAGTCATGAACTTCAGAGATTGGCTGACTTACAGGGATCCCTGAATGAGGAAATAAAGAGAAAAAGCCTTAATCCTAATTTAATAATTGGTTATTAATATAATAGAAAAATATTTTCCCTCAGTAGCTAGGGCAAGAGTAGTTATCTCTCTTTTATAGTTCACAGGTGTAGAATGGGGAGGAAATCTCAGAGGCTACTGGGTTAGCCTCTCATGTTACAGATGAGGAAGCTGAAGGAAATAAAAGGACTTGCCCAAGGTCACACAACAGTAAGGGACTGAGCCTATGGTCCATGATAAATTCAGTACTCTTTCCACTGAAATGCTCTGCCTCTCTGGATGAGGAAACTAAGTCACAGGAAGGAAAAATGACTTACTCAGCCATGGTCCTATGAGCACACATTTCTCTACTTCTAAATCCAATACACCATGCTGGTTCCATCTAAATTTATGTATTCTTTGAAGCTACTAAACAAAGCTAGAAATAAGCAAGTGAATGGCATGGTGGATAGAGCTCTGTGCATGGAGTTAGGAAGAACTGAATTCAAACTCAGACACTTACTAGCTGTGTGACCATGGACAAACTTCTTAAGCATTGCCTGTCTCAGTTTCCTTAATTGTAAAAATGGGGATAACAATCGCACCTGCTTTCCAGGTATGTCATGAGGATCAAATGAGATAATGTCTGTAAAGTGCTTAGCACAGTGCCTGGCATACGGTAGGCACCTAATATGTGGTGGTTCCCTCCCTCCTCTCCAGAAATCAAGGTAATACAAGAGTATACTCTTTCCCAAGGTGGCTCAATGGAGAGAACACTGGACTTGGAGTCAGCAAGACCAAGGTTCAAATCCTGTCTCAGATGATTACAAGCTGAGTGACCTTGGACAGTGACTTAATCTCAGCCTCATTTTCTTCATCTGTATAATGAAGACAATCCAGTGAGATAACATACACAAACCACTGCAAAACTTAGCGTTCTATGAATGCAACTACGGCTGCTACGACCATCACTGTTATCATCCCTACCCACACCCCATATAAAGACAAAACTAAATCACTCACGAGCGCGTGGCATTTCGCTTTTCTAACTATTTTGACCAGAGCGTTAGTCATGATAATAAATAAAGATGTTTAGAAGCAAGTGGTAGAACACATTATTGAAATAAAGCTAGGTTATGGAAGGAGGTATAAATGTGAATTCAGAGAAAACCTTTGACCATGTGTAGATCTTAACGTCATTGCCCTTTTCTCAGTGGCCTCAGTAACTGTCTTCTTCCACTTGACTCCTCAAGTTCAGCACTCTGACTTGCCTCTCTGCTTTTCATTGACTGGTCCCCAACCTGGGATGCTCTACCCCGTCACCTGTAACTCCTGGTTTCTCTGGCTTCCCACAAGCCTCATTGTAGCCCTTCTGTCTGCAAGAGGCCTTTCTCAAGCGCCTTATCTCCTCCAACTGCTCTCAGACCATTTGTCTAGTCTGTACAGTTCTTAGATGTGCCTCATTATTTACACATCATCTCCCCCATTAGAATGGAAGCTCACTGAGAACAGGGACTGTATTCATCTGTCTTTGTATCTCCAGCACTTAGTGCAATGTACGCACACACACACACACGCACACACACACACATACCTCTTTTGTAATTTGGGGTTATTTAACCAGTTTAGCTATTACTATTATTATTATCATTCAACATTTCATAATCACAAAAGATGGTTGCTTCTGAGCAGTGTGTCCTGTTTGATTTGGTGTTTTCATTCATTCATTCATTGGGTAACTCTAGTTATAGCAGCTCATTTTAAGGCCAGCTCACTTGTTACTGTAAACTCCAAAGTTCCTTCTTGAGCTTTGCTTCTGAGATGGAGCCAGGAAAGTTGTTTTGCTGGGGATTCCTAGGAGTGCCTCTTATTCCCATATCACCTGCCTATTCTGATCTTATTCTCAGATATAGTGTTTCTCAAAGTTCACCAAGAGGGAATAATTCTCTGAATGTGACATTTTTGAGATTGGATGTTCTAACATTTTAGAAATTTCTTCAAATACTATTTATTATAACTAATTTGTTAACAACTCTCAGGGACTTATTCACAGCAGGTGGGAGGGCAACCACAATTAGGACCTTTTGAGAAATTCCACTGTGAAAAATGATAGCATTCTGCAGACTCTCCCAAGGGAAGCTATGAAACTTTGTGTGTTCATTTGGACAGATGCTCCAACAGCACCTCTAAACACATGTACTCAGGTACACAGTACTTGGTTGGCTCAATACAATAGCTGAAACTTCAAATAGGAGACTTTTATTTAGAGCAATACCCTGATTGAGAGAAACTCCTGTATAACATTTATTCCCCAAATGGGAAGAATTTCATGGATCATACTGACTGGCCCTCCCCTTCCTACATGAGACTGTTCCATATGTTCCAGCTGCTGTCCCCTTACCCTAGCATTTATTTTGTACATATTTTATAGAGAAACATTGGCAAATTGAATAGAAAGTTGGCCTCAGAACCAGAAGACCCAGGTTCAAATCCAACCACTGACATATACTTGTTGTGTTATCCCGGACAAGTCATTCCATGTCTCCCTGCCCTAGGCAAATACCTAAGACTATAAGTTGCAAAGAAGATGTTGACCTGCAGTGGTAGAGAATTCCCTTGTTCAGAGCATTCCAAAGAAATCACAATGGAAATCAAAGGTCTGGTCCCTAGCTCATAATTTGTGTACACAAACACGCACACACACATTTCTGTATATATATTTCTATATAGGAACATATATCTCCATATATATGTACATATATGTTTCTCTATATATAATTCTGTAGGTTACAGTCCCTGTAGGGGCTCAGAGAGACATAATCCTCTCCTGCTGCTCATTCTCTGGGGAGAGCAGGATGCAGAGAAGTATCAGAGGCCTCTGGGACTCATCTCCTTTGTGATTTTCATTCTTCCAGGAATCAAAGTTTTCTTTTAGAGAAGGGTGTGTGGAATTGATCCTAGAAATATCTATCTATTGATGTCTCCCTGTGAGCCACATTTAGATAGACCCAAAGGAACACAAATAAACTATGTACACACACACACACTTAATAAGTAAACATTTATAAAGGCAGTTAAGTGGCCCAGTGGATAGAGTGATGGGCCTAGAGTCAGCAAGACTCATCTTCTTGAATTCAAATCTGGCCTCAGACACTCACTAGCTCTGTGAGCCTGGACAAGTCATTTAACCCTGTTTGCCTCAATTTCCTCATTTGTAAAATATGCTGGAGAAGGAAATGGAAAACCACTCCAGTATCATCACCAAGAAGATCCCAAACAGTGTTATGAAGTCGGACACGACTGAAACAACTGGAAAACAAATGTGCCAGAAGGTGAGCGTGTGCACGTGTGCACACACACACACACACACACACACACCATTTCTAGCGCGCAGGTTGTTCTTCTGTTTGGAAGCTTGCTTCTGGAGGTCAGAGTGCATTTACATTCACCACCACCTTGATTGATTACTACATAGCATTTCATGAATGTTTGCTTGTTGACTGAACCTCTTATCACAGTGATCCTAAGGGGTGCTCTAATTTTTCTATTTCTTTGGCTCTGAGCACAAATTTACCTAGATCTACTTATAAGAATACTAGCAAACAGCAGGATCCTCTATAGAATGCATATACTAACATCTTTTCAGAGCTTTGGATAAGAAACTGCCTTCCCTTGCTCCTGCTGAGGCCATTAAAATTTATCTGACTTTAACAATTACATTTTACCCACATGAATTCGACAGTAGCCTGGGGGCCTTCAATTGTACTCTGTTGCTCATTCAATTTGTTGAATCTTATGCTTGGGAAGGTTGAGTATGTGAAGATATTTCTTGTATATTTCTTACTATCATTTTTGGATTAAGGTTTCCTTGTCAATGTCAGAAATCTCTAACTTGGTGACTTTAATGGGAACATCAGATTTATAATACTTCTCTTTATCCTTTTGACTACAGGTCCCTGTGGAAAACAGTGCACCAAATGAAAATAAAACCCCCTCAGGAGTCAATTATCCATCCATGTTGTCAGTGTCTTTCAGTGTTTTAGCCATGTCTGACTCTCCATGACCCCACTTAGAGTTTTCTTGTCAAAAGATACTGGAGTGGTTTGCCATTTCCTTTCCAGCTCTTTTATGGACAAGGAAACTAAGCCAAACAGGTGTAAGTGACTTACCCAGGGTCACACAATTAGTAAGTGTCTGAAGCTGGATTTGAACTAGGAAGTTGAGTCTTCCTGACTCCACTCTGTGCCCTACAGCGCCACCTAGCTACCCCTTGGGTCTGCTGGCAACTTCTAAAATAATTTGAACTGAATTAACAGTAGGATACCAGCTCAGAAAAGGATTTTAAAAGGAAAATATTTGGTCAGCACTAAAAAAAAAAATTAGCAAACAAATAGAGAAAATCAACTCTGTTCTCATCCCAGGAGTTAGGGTCTTATCCTTGAGCAAATAATTTGGTAAACAATTTACTTCAAATCTCACAGTCTAGTGTGGGGCAGAACTTGGCAAATGTTTTGCGTGGGACCAGACTAAGGTTGGAGCAAAGTCCACTTGTCTAATGCCATAACCCTCCTCTGCAAACAACTAATTTAAATCACATCTCAGTTATTGCCCAGTGCGTAAGAGCTCTGGACCTAAAGTCAGGAAGACTGAGTTCAAATTCAGACACACACACTTACTAGTTGTGTGACCTTAGGCAAGTCACTTAACCTCCCACTACCTAACTTTCCTGAGCTATAAAATAGTTCTATAACTATAAAACTGAACTATAAAATAATAATACCTAATTCTCAACATTGTTGTGAATATCGAATGAGACAGCAAGTAATCAGCACAGCCCTGGCACATGCTAACCACTTAAAAATCACTTGTTCCCCTTCCTTTCCCTCTTTAGTAATAGCATGAGACCCTTTCCCTCTCCCCTCAGCTTGTTCTCAGTAGCTGGAAAGCAGGTGGTTCTGTTGCTCCCCTCCTTCCTTAACTGTGTACTGCAATGGCTTCTTCACACAGCTCTCCTCCTCAGAAATCTCTATTTCTGCTCCTGACATAGTCCCTTTGGATCTTATACACATTCTCAAAGGCAATGGAGACATGTGCTTACTATACCATTATTGCTGTAGTAATTGGGTTCTTGCTATGTCCAATGCCTTCTAATTCTTTTTATGAAGAAAGAATTTATAGAAACTAGGTGTTAAGGTACTGAGTAATCGCCAAACCTTTGAACTCTCATTTCTTGATATGGAACCAAATTTTCCAAAATTTTCCACTATCCTTTCATGTGTTGATATTTGCACTGAATTTATAAAGTATCAAGCCAACAAGTTTTAATTAAGAGCTTACTGTGTGCCAGGTACAATGTGCTAAATGCTGCTCAGAAAAACACAAGTGGGAAAAAAAAGATGGGCTTTGCCTTTAAGAAACATCCTAAAAGGGAAAGATAACACATGAAAGAAGCTAAAAATGAGGGAGATGAAGGTACCCAACATGGGAGGCAGAGTAGAGAAAGTCTGGAGCGCAGTATAGAGAGGAATAAAGACATGGTTGTCTGAGTATCCCCTTTAAAATGGAGGTTCTGGAGTGGGGAACCAGTTTATCAGAGAGAAAGAGTTATCTCTGATGTGAAAAGTAGTCTAGGACTGGAATGAGTTTTCAGGCTGAAGAGATTTCTATGTTGTGGTAGAGAAAGTACCATGGACAGAGCATAATGACACCTGAAGATCTATGTATCAAGATATATTTTGACTCAATTGTCTGGTTCTTCATATAATTTTCTATTTCATCCTAGGCAATGATTATTGGCAATTAACTGAACTCATTAACATGTTGGTCCACTAGACCATGTTCCTTAAGAGCAGTGCAATGTAATAAGACCAAATAGTCTATGAAGTCTGTGAGTCATCCATTAGCTGTGATTATTTTATGATTTCTGGATTTATTTATATTCAGAATATTAACATGACTATGTGGTTGTGGTTTGTCTTTCCTTCTCTAAAAGGATCATGGCTTCAGGGAGATAATGACGTGACTTGCAACTGATTTTGATTTGAATGAGGGAGGGCTGTGCAAAGTCACCAGCCTCACTTTCTCCTTAAAAGCCATCTAGATCCAGTGGCCAGATATTGATCAGGACTTCTTAAAGAGGCCTATTCACTGTATGGGTGATGACTCATTCAAAGTAAGAACCTGAAAAGACTGTAGCTTAAAAGGGCCAAGGTCTCCCACTGTATCCTGGGCCATCTCTAGCCATACTAACATGACTAGTTCATTTCCATCAATATGATTTCAATTTGTTGATCTCTGGACAAGGATCACATAATCGGTTCCCATTACTTATTATGGTCCAGGAACTGCATAACTGTAAGTAAACTCTGCCTCCATTTTAGCCACCCCACCACCATAAAGAAAAAGAAAAGGGATGTATAGTACTGAAATCCATTTCATGGATCTCTGCTGTCAAAAGGTAAATCAACTGCTGGTCAGACTTCTAGGGATGAGCCTCTCTATGCTTAGCTCTGATGGTCTTCAGATAGTATCCCAGATCTTGGGTTCAAAGCTTTTGCAGCTTGGTCACATGTACTGATTGTGTTGCAATTGAAAAGCCTCCAGTGTGAACTCAAAGCCACTTCCAGGACAAATGAAGCATTTGAGTATTGCTATATTAGATTCAACCAGCCATATGCCTCAGTCTTATAAAACAAGTAAAAGGCAATTTCTTTGCTGGGGTATCATCTTTCCTCTGCTTTGAAATATCCACTTTAGGAAACAGACATACATTGTTACTTTAAACTAATAACCTTGTTAAGAAATTAAGCAACACCTAAGAAGGTGCCTGTATGCACAGCACAGACACATCTGCTGTTTAAATCCAAATAATCACACAGACACACACACACATCCATAAAAAGACACATCTAATCAATTAACTCTAAAACTCCACATCTTTGGCGGGGGCACAACACAAAATGGCATGTGCCCCTTTTGCTTCTGACACTCTCCCACTCACTTCCTACACCCTGGATCTGCTGGCATGCCCTTTGGCTCTTTCTTCTCCTGAGGGAAGACTTCGGGGTACTCAGTATAGTGACATCCAGATATACTATGTCAGGACTTATTATTACTGTTTCCAAAAGCTGGGATTGCTTTATGTAGAAGGACTGGGAACAGTATACTCTTAAACTTGATGTCAGTGCCTCTGATCTTCATTCTTCCATATTTCTGAAGTAAAGGTTAGTCCTCAGGGTGAACCCAGCCCTTCTGGAGATCCATACTGGAATGATTACCCACAAACTTCCATGTACTTTGTGCTTCCACACCCAGAGAATGGAGGAACAGGGAGCAAAAGGGGAAAGGAATGCTCATTTATAAAGCCTCTACAATGTGCCAGGAACTGTGCCAACTAGAGAATGACATCCTCTGGCTACATGTAACCAACATCAGTAAAAATGCCTGAACTTTCCCTTATAAACAAGAAGGGGAGGGGTGATAAGTGGGAGTCTATTAACCAATCCCTACCTACAACTGGAAACTTTCAAATAGTCAAGGAAACTGCTCTCTGGAGGAGGTAGAGATAGAATGGTGGCCTTGGAAATAGAGAAGATGAACTCTTATTCTCATGGACAAATCTTGCTTGACCTCTCTCAGCCTCAGTTTTCTTGCATGTAAAATGGGCACAGATAATAACAGCAACTATCTTACCTGGTTGTTTTAATGATAAATATGAGAATATACATACAGGACTTTGCAAACCTCGAAGTCCTTCTATCTATGTGAGCTATCATTATGAGCCAGTCCATACCCTGTTTGACTGCTGATTTGATTATGAGGTATCCTCATTTCTCCAGGCTATGATGAAGAACTAGACACAGAGCTCATGGGCTCTGATTGACTGAGTCCTTTTTCAGTCATGTCTGACTCTTTGTGACCACATTTGAGGTTCTCTTGGCATTGCCATTTCCTTCTCCAGCTCATTTTATAGGTGAGAAAACTGAGGCAAACAGGGTTAAGTGACTTGCCCACAGTCACACAGCTAGTAAATGTCTGAGGCTGAATTCGAACTCAGGAAGGTATCTTCCTGACTCCAGCACCCAGCACTCTATTCACTGCACTACATAGCTGCCCAGGGTTCTGACCAGAAAGGATCAAATCTGTTTTCATGATCAATAGTCAAAGCCTTTGTCTTAAGTCAGAACTAGTCATATATTTCCCCTCCTTAAAACTCTAAACATTACAACCTATATAATTTAAACTAATTTTGATTAATAAATATATTCTTAATGAATACAAGAAAATGTTCTTTTATGCCCATGTCTTTTTCTTTATCAATTCCCATATATTTATATTTTGACTTGCTTATATGATTTTTTTCCTTTTCCTCAGACTTTCCCTTCTCCTAATGTCATTCCATTTAAAAATTTCCCTTTATTGCATTTTCTTGGCTATATTCATGTTATAAGGAAGACTTACAAAAAAACCAAACCAAAACAAAAAAAAAAATCTGCTACAACTGGCAGCTACACATTTTCACATACTTGGTAGCATTGCTTTTATTTGTACCATTTCTCTGAGTTTTTGTTTTCAGGATTCTATATAAAGGATTATCTGTGTATGTGCATGTGTGCGTGCGTGTGTATGTGTGTGTATTGTTTCTTATTGCAGTGCATTTTTCCATGGACACTAAAATCCTAGGACAGAGGTGGGGAACCTGCCACCTCCACCTTTGACTGAATCCAAACTTCACAGAATAAATCCCCTTAATAAAAGGATTTGTTCTAGAAAACTTGGACTCAGTCAAAATGCTACACCTGAGGATCTAGAAGGCCACATGTAGCCTAAAGGCTGCATGTTCACCACCCCTGCCCTAGGATATTAAAGTGCCCATATCTTGCTGCTGATATTCTCAATAGTATTGATTTTATCTTTCTGTTTGCATTTCATTGGATAGAATTCCACTAAGAGCCATTTTGGGAGAGAGATGGACATGCATGTTTGCCACATTCTTTTCCAGAACATCTTCAGTCATCTGTACATCTATTGATTATGAAAAAAAGTTCCTATTTGGTTACACTATTTCATGAATTTATTGACATTATTAGGATTTGTTGCTGTTAAAGGATTATGTACAGTGAACTCTCCTTTACTAACTTTATTTACATTTCCTATAGGTATATGAATTTGTTTTACTGTGTACAATGTTATAAATTATATTAATTTCTTTTCTTGTCCTTTGTTTCCCCAAATTTTGATATCAAATTCTTCTAAATTAGATTTGTGACTAATAATTGAAATAACTGTAGTGGTTGGATTTGGATTGCGTTCTCGTTAGCAATTGTATTGTAAAATCACCACCTACTCTTTTGTTTTTTCCTTTTGATCTCAGAAGAAAAAAACTTGCTTAGTCTTTGTTATGAACATGCAGTAGTTCCATATCCTGGACTGGATTTCTTGCTGACGTCTCCAGAGCCAAACTCCTCAACTTGTCCACCTATCAGGCATCTCCTATCTCTCTCTTGCCACAAATGCCTTTCCATTATTTTTTTTAGTTAAATTTATTTATTTAACTTTTTACATTCATTTTCACAAAATTTTGGGTTCCAAATGTTCTCCCAGTTTCTCCCCTCCCCCCACCTCAATACACCGAGCATTCTAATTTTCCCTATCACCAATCTGTCCTCTCTTCTATCATGCTTCCCTTGTCCCTATCTTCTTTTTTGTCCTGTAGGGCCAGATAACTTTCTATTCCCCATTACCTGTATTTCTTATTCCTAGTAGCAAGAACAATACCCTACAGTTGTTCCTAAAGCTTTGAGTTCCAACTTCTCCCCATCTCTCCCTCCCCACCCTTTCCCGTTGGGAAGGCAGGCAATTCAATATAGGCCATATCTGTGTGGTTTTGCAAATGACTTTGATAATAGTCATGTTGTGTAAGATTAACTATATTTCCCTCCATCCTATCTTGTCCATCATTGCTTCTATTCTCTCTTTTGATCCTGTCCCTCCCCAAGTGTTGACTTCAAATTGCTCCCTCCTCCCGTTGCCCTTCCTTCCATCCTCCCCCCTACCCTGCTTATCTCCTTCTCCCCCACTTTCCTGTATTGTAAGATAGGTTTTCATATCAAAATGAGTGTGCATTTTATTCCTTCTTTTAGTAGAATGTGATGAGAGTAAACTTCATGCTTTTCTCTCAGCTCCCTTCCTTTTCCCTCCACTAAAAAGTCTCCTACCTGCCTCTTCTATGAGAGATAATTTGCCCCATTCTATTTCTCCTTCTCTCCTCCCAATATATTTCTCTCTCACCACTTAACTTCATTTCTTAAAGATATGATCCCATCCTATTCAATTTACTCTGTGCTCTCTCTCTGTGTGCATGCTCGTGTGTGTGTGTGTGTGTGTGTGTGTGTGTGTGTAATCCCACCAACTACCCAGATACTGAACAGTTCAAGAGTTACAAATATTGTCTTTTCATGTAGGAATGTAAACAGTGCAACTTTAGTAAGTCCCTTATGACTTCTCTTTGCTGTTTACTTTTTCATGCTTCTTTTCATTCTTATGTTTGAAAGTCAAATTTTGTTTTCAGCTCTGGTCTTTTCATCAAGAATGCTTTGAAAGTCCTCTATTTAATTGAAAGACCATTTTTTCCCCTGAAGTATTATACTCAGTTTTGCTGGGTAGGTGATTCTTGGTTTGAGTCCTAGTTCCTTTGACTTCTGGAATATCCTATTCCATGCCCTTTTATCCCTTAATGTAGAAGCTGCTAGATCTTGTGTTATCCTGATTGTATTTCCACAGTACTGGAATTGTTTCTTTCTAACTGCTTGCAATATTTTCTCCTTGACCTGGGAACTCTGGAATTTGGCCACAATGTTCCTAGGAGTTTCTCTTTTTGGATCTCTTTTAGGCAGTGATCAGTGGATTCCTTGAATACTTATTTTGCCCTCTGGTTGTAGAATATCAGGGCAGTTTTCCTTGATAATTTCATGAGAGATGATGTCTAGGCTCTTTTTTTGATCATGGCTTTCAGGTAGTCCCATAATTTTTAAGTTGTCTCTCCTGGATCTATTTTCCAGGTCAGTTGTTTTTCCAATGAGATATTTCACATTCTCTTCCATTTTTTCATTCTTTTGGTTTTGTTTTGTGATTTCTTGGTTTCTCAGAAAGTCATTAGCCTCTATCTGTTCCATTCTAGTTTTGAAAGAACTAGTTTCTTCAGTGAGCTTTTGAACCTCCTTTTCCATTTGGCTTATTCTGTTTTTGAAAGCATTCTTCTCCTCATTGGCTTTTTGAACCTCTTTTGCCAATTGAGTGAGCCTATTTTTCAAGGTATTATTTTCTTCAGCATTTTTTTGGGTCTCCATTGGCAAGGTGTTGACCTGCTTTTCATGCTTTTCTTACTCATTTCTCTTCCCATTTTTTCCTCCACCTCTCTCACTTGATTTTCAAAATCCTTTTTGAGCTCTTCCATGGCCTGAACCCATTGAATATTTATTTTGGATGTTTGGGATACAGAAACCTTGACTTCTATGTCTTTCCCTGATGGTAAGCATTGTTTTTTCTCATCTGAAAGGATGGGAGGAGATATCTGTTCACCAAGAAAGTAACCTTCTATGGTCTTATTTTTTTTCCCTTTTCTGGGCATTTTCCCAGCCAGTTACTTGACTTCTGAGATTCCTCTCCACCCTTGCCTTGCCTCCAGATCCACCCAGCTAGTGCTTGGGGTCTGAGATTCAAATGCTGCTTCCCAGCCTCAGGGCTTTCATGGAGGTGGGGCTGCTATTCAGTGTGAGATTAAGTTCAGCTGCTCGGGTAGGGGCAGGGCCACCACACAGGGCTCAGTTCCCTCAGGGGGTTTATGGGAAAACCTTCAATGATGTATCTGAGCTCCTTCCTGCTTTGGGAGCTCCTGTCTGCTGCTGCCTCCACTGCCTCCTGAGGGGGACTGAGTTATGGAGACAACCCGATCTCCTCTCAGGCAGCCAAGAAGGCCCTCTCACTGACCTTTGGCATCTGTGGGTGGAGGGACCTGTGTGGCTGCTGGAGATTCTGTCCCTGAAGCCAGCTTGGATGTGCTCCTCTTGGTGTAGCATGACCAAGGCAGGGTTGGGCTCTGCTCTGGGTCCGGTGCACGATGGACCTTTGGTGTCGGTTTTTCGGGGCTCTCTGGAACAGAAATCTCTTCCACTCTGTTGTTGTGTGGCTTCTGCTGCTCCAGAATTTGTTGGGAGTTCTTCTTTACAGGTATTTTATGGGCTGTGGGTTCGGAGCTAGAATATGTGTATCCTTCCACTCTGCCATCTTGGCTCCTCCCCTGCCTTTCCATTGTTGAGACTTCAGAGATATTGTTCTACCTCATTGTCTCTCCAACTACCCCTCTGTCTCTTTTCTTGGTCACCCAGCCTCTTCCTCTTTCCATCTGTTTAAAATAGCCATTCCTCCAGGTTCCACCCTGAGTCCCTGTTCCCTTCTCTCTTTGCCTTCTCTCCTTTGGCAACCTGAGACTCTCATACCTTCCCTGACCACCTCTCTGTTGGTAACTCTCAAATTTCTGTCTCCTGCCTTGCCTTTCCTCTGAGCACCAGAGCCACGTATCCAACACATCTTAGATGTTACACCAGACATTCAAACATGGTTTGCCCCAAACTGAGCTTATTATCATTCCATCAAAACCTGTTCATCCTTTTGATGTTTTCTTGCCAGTAATAACCATCCTTCATTCAATTTTCCATTAGGAATTTTGGCATTATCTATGAATTTTCTCCTCTCTCATAATGGATCAGTTATGACATAGTTTTGCTATTTCCACTCTTGCAATAATTTTCCCATGTCTTTTTTCCTCAGTTCTTCTTGCTAACCGACCTTAGAGCATGCCCTCATTATAACCAGACTGGCCCTTTTTGTTTGCTCTCTCTACACTAGTTAATTAATCCTTCACACCAAAGCCAGATTACTCTTGCCTAAGCAGAATTAGTCATGATACTCTTCTGTTCAAAAACCTTCAGTGACTCCCTATTGTCATCCATGGAAAATACAAAATTCTTTGCTGGTCCTGGTACTTGCTCAGCAACATCTTACCACTTAACAAACTGGCACTGCCATCTTCCAATCATGTCATTACACTTCTCCACTGCTCATCCCTCCCTTTCCTTCTCTTATTCTGGTAATAATAATCAAATAAACTCTATTTGCTCCTGGAAAGGAAATTGTTCATTGATTTCACTATGGCTCCACTCTCCATCCCTGTGGTTTCCCATCCCCCAAATCTTTCGTTGGCCACTACTTCCTTATATGTGTTCTCATCCCCCACTGGAATAGAATATCTTAATGTATTGCTTTTGCATTTATTCCCCCTCTGCTTTTCATAGTGCCTGCCAGGTAGTATATACTCAAAAATGCTTTTCATTCATTCATTCATTCATTCATTCATTCATTCATTCATTCATTCATTCATTCATATACATTATATTCCATCCAAACTCAGGGACTCTACCTCACCACTATACTGTGAGTTTGCCCAGCCACGTGGTTTTGTTCACATGTTCTCCTGTGCTGGGCCTCACTTTCTTGCCCCTTCTCACCTCCTGAGCTACAATGCAGCCTTTAAAATCTAATTCAAATGCCACCTTCCACACAAATCCTTCATTCCCCTTGTTGGTAGCAATCCTCCCTCTATCATCCTCTTAAAACTTTGTTCTTCACCTCTCTAAATATCAAGTGATGTTCTTATTAGTTATTTTTGTCTATGCCTTATCTTCCTACTAGACTGTCAGCTTTGTAAATGCAGGGATTATGACTTAGCTAAACTTCCTGTGTTTTCCATTCTTATTACTTTATTCTAAAATAAAGTAGGTACTTAATGAATTTTGGTTCCATTTTAATGTTGTCCCATTTTTTCATTTTTTTTCTTGTTGGTACCTCCTAATTTTTTCCCCTCTTTTTTTTGCAAATATACACATACATGCTTTTTGTGTATTTTCATATTTCTCTAATATTCAATTATTTATGACATATTTCCTCTCAGTTACTTGCTTAATATTGTTAAAGTTATTTCCTTTAACCACTTTGAACCCATAGATGTTGATTTTTATAAGATAAAGGGATTTCTCATAACATTTGTTCAATTTATTTAATGAATTAGAAGTGTACCTATATGTATATATTGTTTAATTCCAAATATCATATGATCTAGTAGATCATATGTTCCACTGGAGCAGCAAAGTCTTTTTTGTTTGTTTTGTATCCATAGGGAGCAGAGCATCTTGCACTTAATACATTTTTGAAGAGGTGAATTGAACTGAATGACATTGTTGAAGTGGCACCATGCTCCTTAGTCTGATTTTTTGTGAGGTTTGTGCTGAAGCTCCCCTTCAGCACAATGAACAAGCAATGGTATCAGTGATGCTCTGGTGTCCACAGATATAACAGAACTTTCAAAGGTGTTTCCTCTTCTCCTTTTTATTATTTAAAATGCTTTTTTGATGACTTTTTTCTTTCTATCACAGAGATTCCCTCTCCCTCCGCCACTTCTTTCCACCTTATTCTCCACCCAATCTCAGGGAATATGTGACATCAGAGGAATCAGTTCACTAGACAACTATTATGGCAGATCCCACAAAGAGTTTTTTTATGTGGATTATACCTCTCAATCTTTACTATATTAGAAATTTAAAAGTCTTTATATTATTCTGAGAGTAGTTTTGATCTCTCAGACTACCTGAAAGAGTCTTGAAGACCCTCACGGCTCCCTGGACCACACTTTGAGAATCACTGATATGAAGCAACCTTATTCTCAGCATCTCTCTCTTAAAGTAAACACATTTTGATGTCACATTGCTTCCACATATATGCTAGGTTTTTTCCTCTTGGTAATATAGTGTCATCATTCTGTTTTGCTTTTATTATCAGTTCATTATAAACTTTAGAGCATCAGCTTATTTCCAACAGTAACTTCCAGGTAGCGTTTTAAGGAGAGCTCATCAATAGTTATTGTGCCTCCCCCCCACTTTGATAGTTCTATACAATTTCAGTAGCCATATATGCGTTTTATGACCTGGTTAACTGGTTAAAAATTTACAGGTTAAAGGAATGAAATTTTGTTCTCTCTATAACGACTAGGATCGATGCAGTCCTTTTTTCTACACAAGAAATACTGACCAGAAGGAAAATCATAGATCTGAAAATAGGACTAGTAGTTATTCTCCAAACTCAACATTCCATCTCCCACCCTTGAGCAATTGCAGATGCTATTTTCCATGACTAGAATGTATTCTTTTCACACTTCTACCTCCCAGATTTTTTATCTTCTGTAACTCGAGCCTCAAACCTCATTTTCATAACACTCTCCTCATTGGTAGAGATTGATTGCTCAGTGATCCCTGCCTGCATGAGGGGTGGAGTTGGCTAGAACTTGGGAGAAGAGGGATCTTGATCCTCTTCTGGCCTTCTAGCTTTAAGGAAAAAGACATGAAGTTCCAGATTCTTTTATCTAGGAAGAAAATGACAATGTAGAGAACCTGGCACCTCAGTGAGGTCTTGGAGTATTAAGGCTCAGTTCATATTCTACCTCCTCTGTGAAACTTTCCCTGGTTCCCTCAAATTTTAGTATTAGATCCTCAGGTTAGATCATCATATATTTTCTTATCTGTGGACATGATGTATCCTTGCCTCCTCCTCCCAACAGAACACAAGTTGGAATCATATTATCATAGATCTAGAGATACAAGGGACCTCAAATGTCTTCTATCCAAATCCTTCAATTTACAGATGAGGAAACTGAGGATGAGAGAATTTACCTATGTCTTGCCCACGGTCCCATAAGTAGCAAATGTCAGAATTTGAGCCCAGGTCCTCTGATTCCAGGGCTGATAGTCTTTCCCATTATAATGCCTCCTTTAGGGAGCTTCTTGAGCACAGGACTTTGGAGTGTTTTTATTCTCTCATCAATAAAATGGGGATATCAATTGTCACAGAATTGTTGTGAGCATCAAATGAAATAATATTTGTAACAAGCTTCATAAATCTGAAAGCACTATATCATACTAGATATTATTTTTTTATTTCCTTACTCACTTATAAGTTATGTACTGAGCTCTGATCTTGATGAGCTTAGGAAAGACTGATGATCCACACATGAAGAAGAAAGGAGAAATATTGTAAAACAAGGACAAAACAATACTTCGGAGCCTTTGGAACTGTCACATTGTCATTTTTTCCCCAATCCTCAATTTGCCAAAGGAAGAAATTAAGCACTTCTTCTCTCCCCACTTGGAGCATTAATTGCCTATGAGTCATGTATTTATATGAGCATTCGAGCATTCATTATTCAATTATTTATTCAGCACTCAATATTTGGTACTATACAGAGCAAATGTTGAAAATGTTTTGTTTTCATTCATGTACACTTTCTTAAGACACTGTGCTAGGCACTATTTTAGATATGAAAATATAGATGAAGTGGTCCCTGCCCTCGAAGATTGTATAACCAGTTAGGGGATATAAGATAGGAACACAAATAACTACCATATGCAGGGAAATAGATGACAAGAGTCAAATTCCATCAGAAGATTTATTACCAGAAAGGGCCTGAGAGACCACTCCCTCTACAGATTAGGCAACTGAGACCTAGAAAGAAAGAAGAAAGGGATTTGACTTTGGGGGGTTCAGTGTTAGTTTGGAGAAGGGAGAAGTGCTTCCATCTGGTAATGATCAGTGAAAGCTTTGTGAAGAAATCGTATAATTTAGAACTACTCTTGGAATGAGATACTTATATTTTTATTTTCATAAAGATGAAATCTGGGAAAGGAATTTTAGATTCAGTGACCCTCATCTGTTATTGCCACAGGAGAGGGCAACCCTATTCAAAAGGCACAGGGCTGGGATATGGGGAGATGAATAAGAGTAGCAGAGAGATGAAAGGACTGCTGCAGATGAGGTAAGGATAGGGATCGAGATTGCGAGGTTGTGGGCTTGAAATTGTGTGCAGCATTCCCAAAGGACACGTATGCATATAAAGTTTAAGAAATTTTTGTGTAAAAATAAATAGAATCTGATTGAAAATGAAAACACTCAAAAGACTGGTATTGTAACAAGAAAAGAACAGATTTCTGTGCAAACTCCTTCTTTTTATATCACTCCATACGAATCTTTACAATAAAAGGCCTGTGAGGCTAGAGACTTGGATGTGAAAAAAAATGTTCTGAGCCTTTTGGGAGAATGTTCTCGGATAAAATGAAGGTGTTAGTCGAGATTGCATTGCCTTGGTGTTTTTATGTGAAAAAATAAACGTAAGAATGAATCTTTAAGGAGACACAACAGGAACAGTCACATAATAGGCTACTTATAATGCTAAATGACCACAAAATTCAGTAAATTTACCAACTTATTACAGCAAAATTCAAATTAAGATGATTGTTGTCATGGCAAGAAAACCTGATTTTAAAAAAATAGGACACAATTCTGTAAAAAGATTTATTCTGTACATTTGTTACAAGCCTAGGCAGAGAGAAGCACCAAGTCTCTAAGGAGCAGATGCACTTTTGAAGATGAGTTGTTTCTCATAGGTACTTAAGAGTGTGTGGAAAACCCACAGTCATGTCATGCTGAATTCACAAGTCACCCACCACTAATGACTGGTAGTCTGAGGTGCTTTAGGGGAGGAGATTAAGAGACTTTCTAATCTGCTGCTCTACTCAATTGGTCTCAGGGGTCAGAAAAAGGATGAACTGTTATCCTTGCTTAAAAATTGTGATAAAGGAAGGCAAAACTAGTATTAAATATGACTACCCAATTACACTTGAAATGGAGGCTTTTTTTCTAAAAGAGACAATACTCTACACAGCCTCCCTCTCATCCTACTTTACCTTGCGAATCTGTTCAAGTCACTATATACAGGGGGAAAGGGTACAGGTTTTTGGAGTTAGAGGGTGCTATTGGTGGTCAGTCATTTCAGTTGGGTCTTACTCTTTGTGACTACATTTAGGTTTTTCTTGGTGAAGATACTTCAGTGGTTTGCTATTTCCTTCTTTAGGTCATTTTTAAAATGAGGAAACTGAGGCAAATAAGGTTAAGGGACTTGCCCAGGGTCACACAGCTAGTAAATATCTAAAGCTGGATTTGAACTCAGGTCTTCCTGAGTTCAATGCCAGTGGTCTATCCTTTGCGCCACCTAGCTGTCTAGGTGTAGGAGTTTCAAATCCTGGATCTATTACTTGCCTCCAGTATGACTTCAGATAAGTCAGCTTATATCTCTGGGTCTTAGTTTTGGCAACTCTAAATTGAGAAAAGAGGAGCTTCTAAGGCCCTTCCAGATCAAAATCTATGATCCTATAAACCTTTGCTAAAAATCAGTTAGTGACAACTATAGGATGAGAAGTGCTGTGGTGTAGTGAATACAGGAGATATGACCTTAGAGCCAGGATGAACTAGGGTTGAGTTTGACCTGTGACATATACTGACAGTATGACCCTGGGTAAGTCATTTAATTTCTTATGCTCCATCTAGGGGATTCTATAAACCTATCGGTTGCAGAGAAGGTAACCAGCTGCTTTTGTAGAGACAGTGTTCTCATTTGGGAGTTTCCTATATAAATGAAATCACAAGGCCAGGGCTTATCCCTGTGGCTTTTAATGCCACAGAATGATGCCCCAACCTTACCCCTTCATACTTCAGTGCCAATCTTCTCTCTTCCCTTTCTACCCCTTCCTTTCATATTCTCTTCCATTCCTTTTTATCTCCTTTTCTCTCCCTTCCTCTTTTACCATCCCTTTTCTTTCCCTTTCCACCCTACTCTGTCCTCTCCTCCTTTCCCTTTCCTTTACATTAAAAAAAGGACTTTGCTTTAATTTTGTTTAATCTGGAGACAGTTCTCTCTGACTTGTCATTAGGTGCCATCAAGAAACAGTCACAATGGTTCTGTGCCCAGTGAGCCCATAGAGTTAGGAATGCAGTATTATGAATACAGATGTTCCCTTTCCTGCTGCAGATCACGCGGGGAGAAGGCCCAGGAGAGGGACAAACAGCTTTTGACATGGCAGGATCAAGGTGATGCTATGGCTTGTGGGAAGGGGCACCAGAAAAAGATACCAGTGTTATCCACATGACCCAGAAGAGGCAGTCTGAACTCTGGCCCCAGGGGCTTCCTCCCTGTCCACAAGCACCCTCAGGCCCTGTTCTGATCAGCTAAAGCCTGAAAGGGGCTAGGACAGATTCTGGCTTCTCATGGCCACCAAAGTTCCCAAAGTGTCTCTTCCTCTGCTGCTGTTAAACACCTCCTACACTCCCAGATGCCATGCTAACCATCCTACACACACACACACACACACACACACACACACTACTCCCTGTGTGTGTGTATGTATGAGCTCCTGGGTTCTCCTGTCTGAGGTACAGGTCCTTCATTCAATACCAGGTAAGAAATGATAATATAAAACCTTTCATTCTCCTTTATCTTATTCACAAGCTTCTTACAACCTTTTCCTCTGCCATCACCCAAATGCCCCTCCCTTTGTTTATTTTTTCATTTTAAAACAAGGTTTATTGAAGCTTTTTGTACTAAAATTATTGCCACTTCTAGATAAAAATTCCTACCTTTCACCTTTGAACTTCTTATAAAAAATTAACTAAGGAAAAACAATTATAGTGTCCATGTCTGAAATTACACACACCATTCCATTGTGGTAGTGTCTCACATCTTTACTAGGAGAATGGGAAAATTTTTCCCATTTTCTCTTCACCCAAATCTTGCTTTAGAAAGTATTCAGAATTACCCTTCCTTCTAGACATCTTTTCATTTATAGTGTTGTAGCCTATGTCTATATTGCTCTTTTGGTTCTGTCTCACTCAGTATTCGTTCATATAAATCTCACTTTCCCCCCGAATTCCTCATATCCTTTTTGTATAATAATGCTCTATTTTATTCAAATGCTCAAGTTTTTCTCTTTTTTTTTTTCAGACATCCCTCTATTGATGGGCATCCAGTTTGCTTCCAGGTCTTGTTATCACCAAGAGTGTTGCTATTAATATTTTGGCGTATATTGAACCTGTGTTTCTGATTTGAACCTCTTTGGGAGGAGAAGTCATGTAGCTGATTCCTGGACAAAAGGTATGAACAATTCAGCAATTTTTCTCAAGATTCTAAACTGAAATTTTGAATAGTCAAATGAATTCATAGTTCCACCAATAACAAATCCATCAATGTCTTTATTTTCCTCCATTGACTCCTCCATTGACTTCCCTTTTTTATCACTATGATATTTTCTAGGTTGTAAGGTAAACTTTTTAAAAATTTTCATTTCTCTTATAATTAGTAATTTGAGGCATATTTTGATATAAACATTTAATAGTTTACAATTCTTTTGGAAACTGCTCACATTCATTCACTGTTTACCTGCTGGAGAATATTTCCTGGTATTACAAATTTGTCAATTTCTTATATGTCTTGGATACCATATCTTTATCAGTGATGTTTCCAAACTCCACTGAAGGTTTATAAACTCCCCTTACTCCATCACTGCACCATTCTTCAGAAAGTCCCATTGATGATGTCTTCCTTCTTATCTGGACCTACCCAATACTTTTTGGTTATGATGTTAATCTGAGCTGAAGGGGAAGGCCTGCAAAGTCAGGGCCCATCTCTCCTTAGATGTGGGTTGACATTTCTAAGTCTCTTTCAGATTCAGCTTGGCATGATGGAGACTGAGTTGGGCAAAGAATCAGAAGACTGGAGATGTAGTGCTGGTTTTACCGTTATCTGTGTGACATTTTTAGTCACCATATAAAAATATACTTCAAATGACTAATTATAAAAGAAGTGCAAATATTAAAAACTCTGATTTCACCTTGTACCCTAAAAATTGGTACCTAACCTCTCTATGTCTAAATGTTCTCTTCTATAAAATAAACAAGATGACAAACACTTATATACTCTTTAAGGATTACAATTTGCTTTTCTTACAGCAGTCCTGTGAGGCAGATAATACATCTCTTTTTATACAAATGAGGAAACTGAGGTACAGAGAAGCAAAGTAACTTGCCCAAGGTTATAATCACAGCTACTTGTGGATCATTTGTGGTAGAGCCTTCAAAGCTCATATTGGCATAATCAACCATAGTGAGAAACCATGTACCTTGACTCCAACATAGTGATGTCATATTGATCTCCTTCAAAAATGGACAACAACCAACCTATTACTAAGCACTAGATTTGAGATTTGAACCCAAGTCTTGTAAATCCAAATCTATTGCCTATTTTCTGTAAGTGCCTCTACACCAGCTATGAGAAGATCTCTAAGGTTCCTCACATGGCTCTTTAATTTTCTCCTCTCTCTATGCCCCACATATTTTGCTTTCCTATTCTTCCATTGTGCCTCTGAATTAGGAGTATATAATGAAGAACCATAAATGTTTTGAATATAGGAGCACCATGGTATCATGGAAAGAACAATGACTCTGGAATTAGATCCCTGGATTCACATTCAATCCCTGTATGTGAGACCTAGTGCAAATTACCTGGTTTCTCATATGCACAATGAGGGGATTAGGTTATATGTGACCCCTAAGGTCCCATTCTAAATCTACCATTTTATAAACTACTCATACCATAAATCATTTGACAGATTGATCCCTGGGGTGTGACTAGGCGATTTTTACCAGTTCCCCTTCTTCATTCTTCCTCTGTTAATTCATGATGCTTTTCTTAGGTTCTGCTTTTAGGCACCTGCCCAAGTTGGCCAGTCACAAAGACACTCATTAGAATGAAGAATTGCTGCTAGTCTTTAACATCTTGCTGAATGTATGCAATACATTGATTAGGTCTTGGGGATTTTCTAGAAACATTTCCAAAACTGTTTTTGTTCATGGTTGGGTATGTGTTTCATGTACATCCATCATTAGACTAGTGGGTTGCTAGATTATTTCTTTTCTAAAGTATGCTCTGTGCATCAGTCTTGAAAGTTAAAGAGTTGCATCCCTGGTGCCTTGGATGTCTTCTGAGGAAGGGTCAGGAAGGGAGCCAACAGAGTAGCTGCAGAGGTAGACCAGCAAGGGCTTCCCCACACTGGCAGGCTACGTAGTCTCTGATGTACGGAGATCTCTAGTCTGCAAAATTCACATTGCTGGTAAAGCATCCCTATTAGAGGGGGGTATAGGAAACATCTTTTGAGCACTTGAGTTGTGTGCTTCTAGAAAGTACTTATCCTCAGAATCTGTAAACTCTAAGAAGACCCATAATAAGGAGCATCCAAGTGGGTTCTTAGCACGATACAGATCTTGGCCAATGCTACCATGAAAGTCAGACAACTTTCACGATACTCTATCTCCCAAGTGACTGGCTCCTAGCATTCATTCTATACAATTCCGGTAATATTTGTACATGAGGAAACATGGTATAGATGCCAGAGCATTGGCCTTGAAACCAGGAAGACCTGGGTTCAAATTCCATTTCTTGTGACTCATGGGCTATCTGACTCTAGGCAAATCATTAACTTCTCTGAGCTTCAGATACCTCCAGGAGCCATACCTGGAGTTGCCATCTGTCTTCATGAAGGAAAGCTCTCACCTTTTAATCTAACACCTGCCTTCCTTCTAAGACTTCATGGTAGAAATTTTATCTTGCTTCTTTACTGAAATCCTCAGAAGTGTGTAGGATACAAGTGTTACTAATATTTCCTGGCTCTTTCTGTACCATAAGTGGGGAAAACAAGGTGTTAAATAATTTTTCCTGAGGTCATACGGCTATTAGATGTCAAAGGAAGATACAGAAATCAAACTTTCTCCTTGCCATGTACATTACTTTGCTTAGTTATTCTGGAATATTAAAAGGGCGATTTGAAGGTTGACAATTGCCAATGGATTTGAGATATAGCTCTGCTTTTCAGAATTCCAAGATTATGCTTTGTAATGAGATCAAATTGATCTGCATTTGAGGACTAAGGGTGGAATATTCTCAGCCCTCATCCTGGTGGAGGTATATCCACATATCATAGGTTACATATCTGATTTTAATGGAAGCTGATTGTTCCTGCAGTTTCCCAAGATAGTGTACTCAGGTGGGGTGAGGAGACGCTGAACTTGGCCTTAGGGCTGCTGGACTCAGAGAGCCCAGACAGTCTGTTGTGTTCAATTGCCAGTAAAGTCTCACTGGAGATTCCATTAATTTGTGATGATACAGGGAGCATTTGTTTCTGATTATAGTGGAGCTGGAGAGTGTTTGCTAAACAAGCTAATAGTCTAAGTATGAAATATGAAGATGAAATACTTATCCATTGATGAGGTCTTACTTATCTAGAATTTTGTGAGCCCTTACTTAGATATAATTGGTAGACTGTTTGGAAATCATCTTTATCTTGGAGATCGCCAAGAGACTTTTTTCTGAAAAAGACTGATTTTGGAGTGATGATATGCATTTGCAAATAATAAAAATGTGTCCTATTTTGAAAAAAAGACACATCTTCTATGAATGCTAAGGGTTTGCTATATATGCTACCTCTCTAACTGGTTTGCTAAATGTATGATCTCTAACTCAAATGGAAGCTATTTAAGGCCGTAGAGAATGCTTTATAGACTTTTGCAATCCTAGTACCTATCAAAATAGTTTGCTCAGAGTAGGTTCTCTCTCCGTCTCTGTCTCTCTTTCTCTGCCTCTCTCTGTCTCTCTGTCTCTGTCTCTCTCTCCCCTCACCATATATCTATTTGCTGCTGATGATAATCTCTTATTTAAACTTTTCATTACTCCAGTCTGGTCTTCTAGTTAGTTCAAAAGAGAGGTAAAGGCCTACAAGAGGCCTCCTAAAGACCAGAAATAAATGATATGGGGATTATTCTTGGCCTTGCCCTTTTTGATTTGTTGATTAATCAAGAGTTAAATGTATTGTCATATTTTTCACATTCACTCTGTCTTTACATTATAATAATACAGATGTCCATCTAGTACTTTACCACCTCTTGTTGGGGTAAAAATCTGGTGATATGATTGACACTCATATAGATACATCAACTCCTGAACTGATATCAATGTACTATATAAGATACCTGTAATCTTTAAGATATTGAAAATACATATTTGTGTACTTACCCCATCTACCAACACAATAATTGTTTCAATTTGGAAATGATTCATTCTGTACATTTATTTTCATTTATCCATGATAGCACAACACTCTGAATTTTCTTATCTCTTTCCTTGAGATACTTCTTAGTAGAACAGAATTATCAATGAATGGATTCATTTTTATCAAATATTAAACAAAAACAACAGTAGCAGGCCTCTAGAGGATCTATATGATGCTCTAATGTATAGATAGCTTATAAAAAGATATGGATAAGAATTATAAGGGATTTGAAAGTGCAGTCAGATTTTAATCTCACGTAGGAAAGTGAGTACTCATGTTAGCACTATTAGGGATTCATATAGAAGTATCAGAGTATCAAACTTCAATAGAAGTATGGGAGTATGAAATAATAGAATATCTTGGTCCAATAGCAATAAATGGGATTACAACCCAAAAGTTATTAGAAACAAAAAAATAAAGTCACACACTCAAAAGCAGCATCATATATAACTAAAAAAAAACTAGAAGCAAGCTAAATGTCCATAAATATGGGAGTGATTAAATAAGATGTGATATGTTAATATAGTGCAATATTAGAATATTACATATATAATGCATATTGCATATTATATGTGAGAGCATAATGTAATGGAACAATGTAATGTGATATAATGTAGTAATGAAAAGTAATATATTACTATAATATTATATATCATGGTATAATATGCTATATTATCCTATTAACATAACAAAATATGACATGCTATGATATGATATGATGAGATGTGATATAATGTCATTAGTATAATGTAATACATTATAAGGCAATTATTATTTATATACATTATGTATACAATTACATAACATATATACATTATACAGTTATACATTATAATACAAGCTATATCTAAGACAACGATGTTGCAGTGGGTAGAGGACTAGATCTCGAGAGAGGAAAGAGGGTTCAAGTTCCACTTTAGATACTTTCTAGCTATGTGATACAGGGTAAGTAACAACTTCTGTTTATCTCAGTGTCTTCATCTGTAAAACTGGTATAATTATAATACCTACCTCCCAGAGTTGTTGTAAAGATAAAATGAGATATTTCTAAAGTGATTTACAAACTGTAAAATGCTGCATAAATAAATGCTAGGCATTATTATCCTTAATGCCAACAGGACTGATACCTGTGAGTAGCACAAAGAACTTCGGTAAGACTTTAATGAATTAACACAAAACTAAACCAAACCAGAAGAGAGCACATGAGCTAGAACCTTAAAGATGGAAAATAGATGAGAATGAATGGACAAGCAAAGAACCCTGATAGTGACTTAGAAAAAGTAGAAGAAAAGCTATAATGATACTTTGTGTTGAAGCTGATTAATTAAAATGCAGATAGCCAATAAGCAGATTTGTTTGGTATTCAATATTACTTCTTAAGATAATTCAATATTATTTTTCAATTTTATTCCATTCTATTTTCAATATTATTTTTATTTAATATTACTGATATTCAATACTTTTTAAAAAATTAATAGATAATCTGATTGGTTAAACAGAATCAGAACCTTCACTAGGCTGGTCCTCTGACAAAGAGCCAACTCTTCCAAGTCCCTTATTGAGCCCAGGTCTTCACCCTTAGGATTACCTTGCCATTGTACCCCTCTCTTAAAGTTATCTTACCCATGTACTGCCATTATACTCATACTCAACCTCGTCTCAGGAGCTGGTGGGTTAGGGATTCCTGATCAAGCTATGGGATATGATCTAGACCAGGGATGAGGAACCTGTGGCCTCGAGGTCAATGTGGCCTTCTAGGTCCTTGGGTGTGACCTTTTGACTGAGTCCAAGTTTTACAGAACAAATCCTTTTATTAAGGGGATTTATTCTGTGAAGTTTAGACTCAGTCAAAGGGCCACACTTGAGGACCTAGAGGGCCATAGGTGCCCTTAAGGGCTCAGATTCCCTATGCCTGAGAGATTCTCTGGAGGACTGGCCACCTCTTCCCAGAATTCTGCCTTGACTCTACTGTCCTCTCTCTCCCAGTCGTGCTGCCCAGCCTGGGGATTCCCAGCATGCCTTTCATTGGTTATGCCTGGTATCAGAGTGTGCTAACCTAGGGCTTTCTAGCATGCCAAATGAGCTTTCCCTGATCTAGAGGCACCCTGATCCTTACTCTGATGAGTTTCCTAGGGTCTGTGTCCTTGGGCTACATCTATGGAGACTATGCTGAGATTTCTGTCTGACTTCCACAGGGTCTTCTGTCCCAAGGTCTTTGGTTTTTCTCTATTTCTCCATCAGTTCCTCCCCTCTCCTTGCTCTGGATTTATCCCAGAATCCAGGCACCAGGATTCCTCATTATGATGTTACTGGAATTTACTTTTCTGATTCCAAGGAAACACAGTTGTTTTTCAACATCGACATATTTCTTGAGTTCACCTTTTAGAATACGATGGCAGCTAAGTGGTGTAGTGAGTAGAGAGGTGGACTTGGGATCAGAAAGATCTGAGTTCAGATCCCACCTTCGATCCGTATTAGCTGTTTGACACTAGACAAATCACTTAACCTAGGGCAGCCTTGGTTTCCTCGCCTATAAAATGGGGATGATTTAATTATAGCCCCTACCTCCCAGGGTTGTTGTGAGCATCAGATGAGATACAGGTAAAGCACTTTGAAAAATGTGAAGTGCTCCATAAAAGTCAGCTGTGATTATTATTAAGGATGTTCATTCTTGTTGCGATATAATCAATAGCATGTTAGTGCTTTCTGGAGTAATTCTGATCGTCATAAGGGCATATCCTCAGTCTACATTTTTCTTTGACAAGAATTCTTAATCAGGGGTCTGTGAACTTATTAAAAATATTTTGATAACTATATTTCAAAATATTTGGGTTCTATACATTTAAAATATTATTCTAAGAAAGGGCCCATAGACTTTACCAGTCTGCCCAAGAGGCCCATAATGAAAAATAAGTTAAGAATCTCTGCTCTTTGACACATTATCTGTCAGAGCATCAGAAAGTTTAGAGCTGGAAGGAACTTGAGAATCGTCTAATAAAACTTGCCACTCATATTCCTGAGTTCAAATCCAATCTCAGACAATTATTAGTTGTATGACGCTAGGCAGGTTACTTAATCCTGTTTGCCTCAGTTGTCTCATCTATAAATGAGTTGAAGAAGGAAATGGTGACCCCCAAGTGGGATCACAAAGAGTCAGACATGATTAAAAACAACTGAATAAATAACAAAGATTAAGGAATAAGTAGGGGAATAGTAGAATTTCAGGTTCTATGGGAATAGGAAAGGGAAGGGACTTTCAGCACCACTCAAATCCTTTCAGATTGGTAACCACATATTCAATCATGCAGCTATGTGAGGGATTGTTGTCTACACTGTTTAGTTCTAGCACAAACTTTTTATCCCCACAAAGAGAAAATTTGCCTCAACAGAGGCAAATTGAGGAAACTTAGACAAATTGGGAGAAAAAAAAATTACACAATGCACTGACTGATGATGCTACTAAACTATATTTTTTCATGCTGAAATTTCATCAGTTTTGGAAACTCTCTATGTGGAAACTTCATCCACTAATGGAGATCAAATGAGATAATGTAGGGCAAAAGTATCAAACTCAAATAGAAACTGAGGCCATTAAACTATACATAAAGATTCCTGCAGGCCTCATAGTGACTGAAAAAACCAGGTTAACATTTTATTTATTTTGTAAAATATTTCCTAGTTACATTTTTATCTTTCCTGAAGCCCTGTGTTTGACACAGGTAGATTATTTTGAGAGGTAGATTATTTTGAGAAGACTATCCACTTGATAATCATCCACTTGTGCTTTTCAAATAAGATAATAGGGCAGCCAGGGTTGGCAATGAATAGGACATTGAACTTGGAGCCAGTAAGAGCTGAGTTCAAATCCTATCCCATGGACTTACTAGTTCTGTGATGCAGGCAAGTCATTTCATCTCTGTCTGCCTCATCTGTAAAATAAGGATAATAATTACACCTACCTCTCAGGGTTGTTGTGCAGATCAGTTGAGATAATAATTGCAAAACACTTAGCACAGTGCTTGGCACATAGTAGACACTATATAAATACTTCTTTCCCTCCCCTCTTCTGCCCTCTGTTTCCCTTCTATTCCCTTCTATCTTTGATATGCTAAGCTGAAACCAAACAAACAAGTAAGTAATAACAAAACACAGACTGTTGCCCTAAAAGGACATAGGATAGAACTGTCTGCTTCACATCCTCTGAGACACATGATGTCCAGCTACTGGCCAGCATCTCCTGCTTCCCTGGGCAGGGAAATTTCCCAAGTTCTTTACAGACAAATTTAGTAAAGTTGCCCTATTAGTGGCATTAAACACATTCCAGGGAACTTATGTGTCCCAAAGCGCTTTCTCTTTTAACTTGATTTTTTAAAATAAATTATTTTATTTGCATTTCCAAATTATCCCTCCTAATTCCCCTCAAAAAAACAAACAAAAAATGAAATTCTAATTATAAGCATGCAAAGGCTAGCAAAACAAATTCCTACATTGACTATATCCCAAAATGAAGTTTTCTTTTCCACATTTCCCCAAAGTATTTTCAAGTTTAATTGGGATAGTGAATTTGAGAGTAAGGAAGAGGAAAGAATGCTGCCTCTCTTGCCTGGAGAAAATATTAATTGTGCTCATTTGAGGAGAGGGGTTAGAAAGTGGCAGTAGTATTATTGGTAGTAGATGACGGTACTGTTATTATCTTGAAAGTTTTTTAACAACAGAATTCTTGTAGTATGTGTGGATGCAAGTTACAGAACCCACAAGTCTCCAAAGCATTGAAGTTGGGTGTCACCCAAATGCAATGGAGAGGAGTGTCATGGATATGAGTAGACTAAAACAGGTGACAAATGAGGAACTGAACAGGAGAAAGAGTATAAAGGAAGTCATCGAAGAAATATATAACCAAGAAATAAATGGGCTGCTTACATCAAAAGAGTAAGAGATAACTGAAAGTCAATTCTACGGATGTGTGCATCAAGAGAACTAGGGGAAGACCACCTGCTTGTGCATTGGATCTCTTGGTGGATTTGCAGGAGAACGTTAGTAAGTTACATAGGATGGTCCATTCTACAGGATAGTTTGTATCCCTTCCAGGCCTTACCTCCCTTAGAAATCACCATTTTTTATTGTATTATCTTTGAATATATTATTTTTCCTCAATAGAAGTAAACTATCTTGAGGTAAAAATTGCTTTTTTTTTGTCTTTCTTTTTCCAATACCTTGAACATAGTAGGAACTTATTAAATACTTTTTTGAGGCAATTGGCTTTAAGTGACTAGCCTAGGGTCATATAGCTAGAAAGTGTCTGAGGCTGGATTTGAACTGAGGTCCTCCTAACTCCAGGGTCAGTGCTCCATCCACTGTACCACTCAGCTGCCCTATCCTTATCTTTGAATATATTATTTTCCCTCAATAGAAGTAAACCTCTTGAGGACAAAAACTTTTTCACTTTTTTGTCTTCATGTCTCCAATACCTTGAATATAGCAGTTACTTAATAAATTATTAGATAAATAAATGAGTGAATATTTCAAATGAATAATAATAGTTATTATTGTTAGTAATAGTATTATTTCTTTCTGTTTTTATCTCTGCCTCTTAAGAAAATCCCTATATTCTCTCCATAGGAGGGAAAAGCCTCCAAAAATTCAGCTGGGCTTGTTGCCTATGAGAACTCTATTCCAAAGAACTCAGTGTATGGTGTACACACACTCTGGATGCCTGACCCACTGATTAGGGAAGAAAGAGGAGAAGACTAGTGGCATCCAGTGCCTGAATCATCACTAACTTATTTGCAGTCTTAGGGCAAATCAATTAAATCTTTACATTTCTTCTCTGGGATCACACATGGGAATGACTTGATCCCTTATCCTTCTTTCCTTGGAAAGCTGCAGTACTGATAATATTTGACTCCAAAGGATCTCTCACTTGGATACCCTGCAATAGAAGCATATGAAAGATAGTGGTTGTCTTATTTTTTTATCAGAACTGTTATTGACAAGTTTTTAAAAAGTGCCATTTCTCTCTGCTCTTGTTTCTAACAGGACAAGCTGAAATTCAAGGACATTCATCTTGATTCCTCTACCTCCTCATTGACCTCCAGATTTATATAAGCAACTTCCATGCACAGTACATTGCCTCTTAATTCTCAAGGAGCATTGTGAAAGGGGGTAATTAAAGCAGTCTGTTTCTCCAGCACGTTCTGTCTGTTTCTTCTTTTCATTATTAGATGTGATGACACATTTGCCTGTGTGGCTTCCCACAGATGGCACAGAAATTTTGTGATCAAATGGTAAGAGTAAACCAACTGTCATCTCTGATCACAGCTTTCCATATTGCTCCCCCTGTGTAGGAATCTCACTTTAATAAAATGCTCACTTCTTTTAAAGTGATATTACCTTGCAAAAATGGAAACTTGTGAACTAAGTTGTTAATTGGAGGGAGCCAGTGAAACTCTGCATTTGGAATCTGATGTCAAAGTTGAAAAACTTAAAAAAAATATTGCAACCCCAAATGCAATTTTGATGATAGAAAAAAGGCAAATTTATTCTTTTGTTAACATGTAACGTAGTCTCTACATAATATTGAAGGAATGGATGAATGAATGAATAAAACATTTTCATAATATGCAAAGCACTATGCTAAATATCCCACTAAGTGGTGAAGATATTTAAAAGCTTTTTTGTTATATTTAAAATATGTTTAAGTTATTCAGTAAGCATACTTTTTGATATTATTTTTGATAGGAAATAATATTTACTATTAAATGTATGAAATGACAACTGACATTTATATAGTGTTTTAAAAGTTGCATTCTTTGAATACATGATCTCATTTATACCTCGCAGAAAACCCTGGGAGACAGGTTCTTGAGGTATTATTATGCTCAATTTATAAATGTCAAAACTGAGGCATAGTGAGGTTAAGTAGGTTTTAAATGGCCACATAACCAGTAGTATCTGAGGGGGCATCTGAATCCAGGTCTTTCTGATTCCAAATCTAGAAATCTATTCTATTACACTGCAATAGCAGAAAGCTGATTGTACGAAAAAAAGACTTTAGAGGATGGCGAGCCTTGGTACAATGTATTATTTACTATTTATTGAAAATCAACTTTTACATTAACTCTGATGCTCAAAAAAAAGTGTTAAGTAACTATTCCCCTAGGATCACCTCCTCCTGATTGGAAGAAAGAAGTCAAAGCTTTGATAAACTTAGTGACACTTTCTTTCTTTTTATAGCAGCTGTAAGGACAAGTAAAAGAGGCCTAAATCAGAGTCAGTCAGGATGGGTTTTCTCCTTTCTTCTTTGGACAGATAATTAGAGTCAGCAAGAGAAGATAATATGGATAGCCATTGTCTCATACGGCAAGTAAAATAAAAGAACGTTTGGTTGCCCTGACAGGTCTTGAGCAAGCCCACCAAAATGTGTAGGGTAGGGAGAGAGAAGGATAGGTCACAACAACAGGTTCAACAATGCTGAACTAGAATTTGGTTGCTCTAAAACCCCAAGAAGTTTAGAGTAAATACTGTTGAGATAGTTTAAAATTTGAATTACATTAAACAATGATAGATAATCAGTTGAGTACCAGGGAGAAAAGATATCACATTGGACTTAGGTAATATGTTTCTTTAAATCTTGCCGAGCCTAATTCTAACCCTAACTAACCCTAAATTCATGTTAAGAACTAATTATTAAGGTAAGATATGTAATATTTATGCTTGGAATTACAGAATGTAAATGACCTTAGAAATTATGAATTCTAATCCTTTTAGTTTATAGATGAAAAATTAAAGCTTGGAACTAAATGATTTATTGTAATAGAAACATATTTATAGAAAAAGTGATGCTGGTAAGATATTAAATTATCTAATGCTCAGTGACTAGGCTTAGGGAAAAGTTTGATTGGTTGACCTTTGCTATCTTAAGTAGTCAGCACTGTTACCTAGTAGCAGCTACTAAAATTTTAGACATGGTACTATGAGGAAATAACTTCTGTAGGATTTGATTTACATTTCAAAATTGATTTTGTAGCAGAGAATCCATTAGAATCAAGGGCATTAGAAAATGGGTTATAGGATTAGGTAGCCAAGATGGCAGAGTACAGGCAGCAACCCAGCTGACCTCTCAGCATTCTCTTCCAAACAACTTTAACATATTGCCTCAGGTCAAATATTGGAGCAGCAGAGCCAACAAAAAGTCAGAGTTAGATATTTTTGCAGCCTGAGACAACTTAGGAGGTTGGCAGAAAAGGCCTGTGACATTGGGATAGATGCCAGCCCAGAGCACAGTGCAGCAGTACCATTGGAGGATCTTGCAGATAGCCATGTTAATAGCACTGGGAGGAACAATTTAAGGATCTCTCATCCCAGAGATAGTAAGGGGGTCAGAAAGAGATTATAGGGGATCATTTGCAGACCCTGGGTGCAGCTGGAGTTGATTGGCAACTCTATTGCCATATCCATTTCTGGATCACAGTTCCAGAAACAAAGAAAAGCTGCTGTGGTTGGACACAAGAGAGTGGGAGCCTTAGGTGCAGTTCCAAAGTAGAGACTAATACTGGCACTTGTGTCTAGAGAAAAGCAGGCAACCTGGTCACAATTCCAGGACCAACAGGAGCACTAGCACTTGCAGCTACAGGGGAATAAGGACAATAAGGACCCTTCCTGGGTAAAGACCAGGGAACAGACCATGAGAGCAGTTACTATATCTTCCATTTGATCACAGGACTTTGGAGGCACCAAAAACTTGCAGACCCCAAGGACTAGTTTGGAAAGCTATAGCATGAAAAAATTTGGAGCTTGGTACAGCATCTCCCCACCCTAGATGAGCAGAGCACAAGCTTTAATGTAAAGTTCAAAGTTAAGAAATAGCTTGGAAAAATAAGCAAGCAAACAAACCAAAAAACCCAACAACTTGATCATGGAAAGATACTATGGTGGCAGGGAAAACTAAGACATAAACTCAGAAGAAAACAATACAGAACCATATACAACCAGGACCTCAAAGAAAAATACGAAGTGAACCCAAGTCCAATGAGATTTCCTGAAAGAGCTAAAGAAAGAGATAAGAATAGTAGAGAAACAATTGGAAAAAGAAATGAATGATGCAAGAAAAGAGACTCAAAGGCTTGGTAAAAGAGGTGCACACACACACACACACACACCCCAACCCTGAAAGAAATAGCACCTCAAAAAACAGAATTGGACTAATGGCAAAAGACAAACAAAAATTCAATGACAAAAAAAACTCCAAATGGAAAAAGAAATACAAACAGTCGTTGAAGAAAATAATTCCTTAAAAGTTAGAAATGGGCCAATGGAAGCTAATAACTTCATGAGAAATAAAAATAAAACATGAAATTAAGTCAAAAGAATAAAAACGATGGAATAAATTGTGAAATATTTAATTGGAAAATAATTGACCTGGAGTGATAATTTAAGAATTATTGGACTACATGAAAGCCATGATCAAAGAAAGAATCTAGACATTATATTTCAAGAAATTATAAAGGAAAACTGCCCAGATAAAAACTTTGAAGTGCAAACATAGGAGTAAAAAGAAACATAAAAAAGATAAAAATTAGAAGTCAACGATAAGAAATAAGAAAAAAGATGAAATGTTTACATTTTAATAAGGAAAATGGAACATGTGCCCCTTCAGAATGAATTATCATCAGGTGTCTTAGAGTGGGTTGAATAAGACAAAAGATCTGGGAGTTGTTTTCTTGTTTCTTAATGATTTCAAGAGAAAAAAGGAAAGCAAAGGGAAAAAAAGGCACACAAGATATGATTAGACTACTGGTGAAGAAAAAGGATTTTTTCCCAGGGGAGGAGAAGAAACAAATTAAGTCAGATTAAGCAGAAGAATCAGTAGAGCAGAAGTAGATTAAATCAAAAATAGAGTGTTGAGTTCACTTCTCCTTCACTACTCTCTTCTTTACAAAGGAGTAGGAAACAAAGAGAATGGAAAATATGAAATAAAATTAAGAGAAATAGACAATTTATCATAACTATATATATGGATAAGATAGAGTCACCCATAAGATAGAACAGGGTAGGAAAATGGATTAGAAAGCAGAATCCAATAACATGTTGTTTATAAGAAGCACACTTGAAACAAGATTTACACAGAGGTAAAGTAAGGAGCTATTGCAAAATGTATTCATTTCATTTGAAGTAAAAAAGACAGAAGTAGCAATTTTGATCTCAGACAAGACAGCAGCAAAAATAGACTTGATTAAAAGAAATTAGAAGGAAACTACATTTTGCTGAAAGGTGTCTTAGACAATGAATTTGTATCCATGCTAAACATAGATACACTGAATGGTATAGCATCTAAATATTAAAAGCACAAGGTAAATTAATTATTTGGAGAAATAGGCAGTAAAACTACGGTAGTGAGGAAAACTCAATATATCCCCTTTAGAGCTAAACAAATCTAAAAAAAAATAAGCAAAAAAATAGGTTAAGGACCTAAATAGAATTTTAGAAAAGATCTCTAGAGATTAATGATGAAACTGAAAAAAAAAAGTATACCTATCTCTTACTTGTGAATGACACCTTTGCAAAAAATGTCCATGTATAATTGACCACAAACCAATTCAGAAAGACAGCAATATTCAATATATCTTTTATAAACCAAAAAGCAATTAAAATCATATTCAGTAAAGGTGTTCTGAAGAAACAGTTGATAATTTGTTGAAGACTAAATAATTTAATCCTAAAAAATAGGTGGGCCAAAAAACATATTATATAAAATAATAGATAACTTCATTAGATAAAATGACAACAATAAGACATGCCAAAAATTTTGAGATGCAGCCAAGCAATCCTTAGGGAAAATACTATATGTTTAGAGATGTTCATCAGTAAAAGAAAAGACAACAGATAAGTGAATTGAGCATGTAACTTAAAAAAACTAGAAACCCAGCAAATGTTAAACACCAAAATAAAAATCCTTCAAGCTAAAGAAAAGCCTAATAAAATTGAAAAAAAAAACCACTCTTTGAAACTGATAAAATTAAGAGCTGTTAAAAACAAACAATAAAACAGTTAATATGTAAAATAGTTAATAATAACAGTCAATAATTAGTTATTTTTATTAAGAATAATGAAGAAGTAAAACCAAATTACAAGTATCAAAAATGAAAAAAGGTGAATTTACAACAAATGAAAAAGGTATAAAGGAAACTATTTGAAACTATTTTTGCCCAATTATATATAATTAAAAGTGACAATCTAAATGAAATGGATGAATATTTATTAAAATATAAATTGCCCAGATTAGTAGAACAAGGAGTAGAGAATTTAATCCAATCTCAGATGTGAAATTGAACAAGCCATAAATGAACTCACAAAGGGGAGGGGGAGCCCTGTAGCATTCGATGGTTTTACAAGAACAATTAATTCCAATATTACATAAGCTTTTTGAAAAATATAGGAAGACAAGTCTTGCCAATTTCCTTCTATGATACAAATATTACGTTTATACATCTAAACCAAAGTGAGTCAAAAGAGAAAGACAATGAGAGATTGATATCTGTAATAAATATTGATGTGTGCAGTAACATGTCAAAAAATAACTGGGTTGAATTTATACCAGGAATTAAGAGTTGACTCAATATTAGGAGAATGATAACTTTTCCCAGATGCTATCATGGTGTTCTTAGAGAACCCTAGAGAGTCAACTAAAAAAGTAACTGAAACAATAACCTGAGAAAATTTGCAGGATACAAATAAACCCACATAAATCATAAGTATTTTCTTCTTTACAAATGAAAATGAGTAGGAAGAGAAAGAAATAGAAATTGTACTTCAAATAACTGTAGTTCGCATAAAATACTTCAGAGCTTACCTGCCAAGACACACACAAGAATTATATTAATACAAGCTACAAAACACTCCTTACACACAAATAAAGGCAGATCTAACTGAAGCAATATTAATTTCTCATGGATAGACTGAGTCAATATTACAAAATAATAATATTACCTAAATTGATTCACTTATTCAGTGCCATATCATACTAACCAATGATTACCTTACAGAACCAGAAAAAAAAATAACAACATTCATTTGTAATTACAAAATGTCAAGAAGCTCAAAGGAAATAATGGGATAAAAGAGAGTAGGAACTAGAAGAAGGTCCCAAACTATACTATAAAGCAATTATCATCAAAACAGTCAGTCCTGGTTAAGAAATGGAGAGGTTAATCAGTGGAAGAGAGCACACGTGTAACAGACAGACATAAATTAGTACAGCAGCTTAGGACTGAACAAATCCAAAGATTCTAATGACTTGACAAAAACCATTGGGAAAATTAGACAGCAATCTAGTAGAAACTAGGTATAGGGTAACATCTTACACAAAGATAGGATCAAAATGGGTTCATGAAATAAATATAAAGGATGACATCATAAACAAATCAGAGGAGCAAGGAAGAAAATACCTTCCAGATATATGTATAAAAGAAAGTTTATGACCAAGTAAAGGACAGAGAAGATCACAGAAGATAATATGGGCAGTTTTGATTACATAAAATTTAAAAGGCTTTTTTTTGATACAGATAAAACCCAATGCACCTACAGTTGGAAGAGAAATAATAAGATGAGGAAAAAATATTTGTAGCAAGTTTCTCTGATCAAGGCTTACTTCCAAGATTATAGGGAACTGATTCAAATTTATAAGAATAAGGTCCATTCCCTCATTTGAAAATAATCATCTCCAGTCATCCTGATCTATATCTTGCCACTGGACCCAGATGACTCCGGAGGAGAAAGTGAGACTAGCGACTTTGCACAGCCCTCCCTCAGTTAAATTAATTCATTTGCAAGTCATGGTATCACCTTCCTAATGTCATGGTCCTCTTCAAGAAGGAAGGACAAACACAACACAAGTGGCCAAAGGGATGTAAAGTTGCAAGGAAATTTTCAGAGGAAGAAATCAAAACTACCTATCACCATAAATTATTGGTGCTTCATTGCTTTAGTTAGGTCCAACCTTGTAGGATCCCTTTTCTATGTTTTTAAGGCAATGATACTGGAGTGGTCCATCATTCCCTCTCCAGTTCATTTGACAGATGAGGAAACTGAAGCAAACAGAGTTAAATGACTTGCTCAGCTAGTATGTGCCTAAGGTTCAGTATGCTATCCACTGCAGCCCCTAGCTGCCCAAAGCCATAAATGAAATGTTCCAAATTAAATTTATTCAAGAAATAAAAACTAAAGCAAGTCAGAGGGTTGTTCTCACATTTATTAGCTTGTCAAAGCTGACAAATAAGGAAAATGACAACTACTGGAGGGACTGTGAGAAAACAGGTTTATTAATGCATTGTTAATGGAAATATGAACTGGTCTAGCTATTCTGGAAAGTGATTTGGAACTATGTCCAAATTGTAACTAAACTGTGACTATCCATTGCTCCAGAGATACCATAAATATGTCCATACTCCAAAAAATGCATATATAATGTATATATATGTGTATGTATGTGTGTATACATATATATGTGTGTGTGTATTCACACACATGTATATGTATATTTTTTTAAAGAGGGAAGTTTTCCATATGTACAACAATATTTAAACCTGTTCTTTTTGTGGTGGAAAAGAAATGGAAATTAAAAGGGCTCTCATCAATTCAGGAGTGACTAAACAAATTATGATCTATGAATATAATAAATACTATTGTCCTATAAGCAATGATGAAGGGAATGGTTTCAGAGAAACATGGGAAGGCCCGTAGGAATTTATTCAAAATGAAGTGAGGAGAACCAGTAGAATAATTTATACCATAACAATATTATAAAAACAGTTTTGAGAGAATTAATATCTCTGATCAATTTAATGATCAAGCACAATTTCAGAGGATTTGTGATGAAAAATGCTACCTAGTTCCTTTTCATTTTCTATGCATATTTATTACAAGCGTTTTTTTTTCTTTTTCAATGAGGAAAACTAAGTGGGAGGGAGAGAAAATGAGCTTTTCTTCATTAACAATTTTAATTTAAAAAAGGAAAAGAGAATGAGTTATAAACTAGCCAGAATAATATGAATAAAATGCCAAAAAGTCTAAAAAGGTAATAACCCATTGGAAATTAATTTTCTTTAAAATATTTTAAGAAACAAGGAGGTTTTCATAAATTACACAGAACATTTTTAAAAAGTACATTCTCTAGCAACATTTCAGTCCCAGATTATTTGTGACAATGGATGATAGTTAACATATATAACTGCAATCTATAGACAATTCCAAATTTCCACTTACCCATTAGTTCCAACTTTTTCTCTATAAAACCTTTCCATAGATTTGCTAACAATTAGAAGGGATACTTATGAGTCCTGTCACTTATTTCCTATTTCCTCTTGTAGTAAATGTGCCAAAGAGCAAAGAATGGAAGGTAAAGAAATAATCTACAAAATCCCAAAACTTCAATAACATCACCAAAATTTACTCCCTCAGTAAAAGTGGTAGCTTTTCATATTTCCATTATGTAGTTGTCATTAATTTCATTTTCACTCCTCCTTGTCATGCATACCATTTTCCACGGTTCTTTAAACAAAAGGTACAATGGCAATGCCAAATAAGAATCATATTATATGGTGCTGCAATAGCAAAAAATAGAGAATTGTATGATAGTGGCATATAGAGAAAATAAAGTATTTTTCCATCAATCTTTAAAAGGATTCTGACCTTGTTGAGGTCTAGGCTTTGAGCATTTGAGTTTTGTCATTGGACCATTTAGGAATGGTCAGGGCACTTGCCTTAGAGATTATACTTATTTTAAGAAGAGAAAGGAGGTCTGATAAACTGGGAAATGTCACAGTATATATCCTTGTGACATCAGAATTTATCACATTGTTAGAGGGTGGGATGAATCACAGTGGTGTGGTCAGTTCTTTTGTCTCACCATCTGATACAAAGCAATGTCCCAAATTATTCTTCAAGATGGAAGATGGGAGGAGTTAGTAAATTTCAAGAATAAAAATGAATGACTAATTGTGTGACCTTGAATGAGTTATTTCAGTTCTTTGGTCATGATGAGGCTAAACACGATCAACTCAAAGATCCTCTCACATTTTATCATTACTTTGAATAAGTAATATGGAACTTGTTCACCTCAGGCTGAGAAACAGTATACCCAGGTCTGCTGGCTGAACCCTCTCCGTTGCCTGGCAGGCTACAAGGTGCAAGGGACATTGGGTTAAATGAGGATGCATCTTTACCCTTCCATCCTCATTGCAGAAGAACGACTCCAATTGTGTACTTTTGTGATCACTCATTAACATCAACCAGGTCAACAAAGGCCAGAACATTAATGCATAGATTTTGTTCTCTACACAACAAAAACAGATGCAAGGGAACTGGAAATAGTCCAAAGGAATCTAACCCTGTAAGATGAAATTTAAAAGGAATAAATGACAATTGTATACTAAATATAAGGAGGCATGACTAGACAATAGGCTATGAGAAAAAGATCTGGGGATTTAACAGATTGAAAATGTAAGGGGAGCCATGGGCAGAGTTTGAACGAAGGCAGATTTGTGGTTTGAAGAATGGTTAGAAATGCTCAAAAGTAGAAAGGAATGCTTTATGGGGTAATAGGCTAAGTTTTCAAGCAGATGTTGAATGACCACTTGTTAATAAAACTATAGACTAGATCCTTGTCTAAGAATGGGTTGACCTACATGAGCCCCTTTTCTGCCATCTCTCATATTCTATTTTCTGTGATTCCATAGCTGTAAAACATAATAAAGAAGTTGGGGTGGGGTGGGGGTAGTCACCTGGACTGAAAAATCATGAGCCCATGAAGTTTTGAATATTCTATCCTTAAGCTTCCAACGAAGTTGCCAAGAAACTAGAGTAGAACTTTAGACTGATGTTTAAGAACAACTAACATTTATGAAGAATCTACTGAGAGCAGAAAACTGAGATAATAATAACAAAAACAACAATAAATAGCTAGCATTTTATTTAGAGTTTTAAGATATGTAAAACATTTTCCTTATGTAATCTCATTTATCCTCACAACAACCCTGCGAGTGAGGTAGGTGTTATCATTGTGCCCGTTTTTGTAGAGGAGGGAGTTGAAGCTGAGAGATAAATGATTCGATCAGTCACATAGCTGACTAAGTATTTTAGGCATATTTTGAACTCAGATATTCCTGACAGACAGGAAAGTATAAAAACAGACAATCCATGCTCTTAGGAAAGTTTCGCTCTTACGGGAATGTAAGATAGCTATAATATATGCTCTTCCAAGAGTGGTTATTGGAAAGTTACAAAACAAGGTGCTGTTTAAGATCTGAGAAGAAAGATTATTCTTGGCAAGAAGGAGCAAGGAAAGGCTTGCGGAGGCAGTACCATTCAAGCCGATTTTTAATGAATGACATGGTATCACCACCTGCTTGATAAAGATGACCCAGGACTGAGCCTGACTGAATTGTGATAAAGCAACATTGAGCTCAGCAAAAGCCAGATACATATCAGGTAGATATTGATTGATACAGAGGCCTTGGCGTTGTACCCATTGTGCCTTTCTATTAGGCATTCAGTCATATTACAATAGCAAGCAAGGATGAATTTATTCTAACCATCTAGATGGGGCCTCTGGATTGGGGACTATTGGCCAATATGGAGTCCCATTGAAAGGCTGGATGTGTCAATGTTTTTATGTGTTGGCCATATAGAACTGCCAACACCCTCTGTGCTTCTCCTGTTTCATTTTCACGTGTTTCATCTCCCTTCTTAGAAGATGGTCAGGGCTGAATCTTATTCCTCTTCGTATTCCTCAGTAAATATTTGTTCAACAAATTAATCTACTCAAGGTGACCAAAAGGCTCTTGGCCCACTTAATACCTTTACATTTATCAAATGTGAAAATCAGAATGCCTAACTGAGAAGACTGAAAATGAGAACTGGAATAAAGGATCCGTTAAAAGAAATGGAATTTAACAGAGATTTTAAATCAAAAAATTAAAATGCTGAGGGTGGTAAGATCCGCTTTCAGAGCTCTGAAAGCCTAACATAGGGACAAGAGAATAGGTCTCTCTGTTGGCATAGGTCCCTCAAAATGGAACTGACTGAGGTCAGGGTGATAGCTGGAGGCCAGGGCTATGGAAGAGACAGTGTGATCAGCCTTGAGGCCAAGGAAAGATTGTAGAATTCCCTTTCACTAACAGAAGAGTCCATGAATGTGGCACTCCTGGTATGATTTCTTGGCAACTGCTCAATGTAGGGTTCTTCCCCTTTCCTCCTCCCCTGACCCCTACTTTTTTAAGCTCATTCACAATGATGGAAATACTCAGATGGTTCTAGGAAATGTCTCTACTGATGTGGCACTATACTTCTAACCATCCCTCAACTGGCAAAGAGGAGAGGTCCAGTCATTGACTTCCTTGCCTTCCTTTTTACATATGAAATAAAATCACTGGCATTGATAATCCTTGCTTGGTTTGTGCTAAGTAATTTTCACTTGGGGGCTTGAAGGATGATTCTGAGTTTCCAGCTTTTAAAATGCAATTTACAATTTAACTCTTCCATAACTTTATTTGAAATTACTCCTTATGGGTTCCCAAAAGAACATATGCTTTCCTTGTTCGTGCATATATCAAATCAACAGAATTTTCATTTTGAAATTTCTATCACACATGACACAATACACTCTAATTTTAAAAAAAGTAATTTGTACATGAAGTGATTGATTCATTTTGCTATAAAGCACGATTTATGCTCTGGACTCGGGGCTGTTTCTGCCCTTGTGACAGAAAAAAATGGCTTGCAAGGCTGAAAAGACAGCTTTTCTTACATGTATAGCATGATTATTTGGGAAAAAATATTATTTTAAAAATATATAGAAAGCACTGAATTCTCAGTAATTCTCATGAGTAATTGATATTTATTCACCAGTATATAAATATTTGAAGACTTAAAATTTGTATTAATCTCAGCCTTTCATTTGTGTATGTTATTGTTAGCATTCATTCATTTCAGTCACGTCTGACTCTTTGTGACTCTATTTGGGGTTTTCTTGGCAAAGATACTGGTTTGCCTTTTCCAGCTCATTTTACAGATGAGGAAACTGAGGCAAACAGGGTTAAGTGACTTGCCCAGGGTCACACAGCTAGTAAGTACCTGAGGCTGTATTTGAACTCAGGTATTCCTGACATGAGGCCTGGCACTCTATCCACTCTACCACCTAATTTAACCAATTACCTCATTTATTTATTTTTTTTTTTAAAGACTAGTAAAAATAGATGGCCTTTTTATATTGCTTTACATAGCACCTTAAAGTTTGTAAAGAGCTTTATATACATTAACTACTTTGACAGTTCATGGTAGGATACTGTTCTCCTTTCTATCTTTTCCTCTCTTGTATAATTTTTATTCATATTTAATCAGATCATCATCTTGCATCTGAAAAATAGTCAAAGGCTTCTATTTGACATTCCAGACAAAAGCATTTAGTACTGGCTTTCCTCTGGCTATAATGCTATTATTGGGAATAAATTCTATGCTTGTGTGAAATTTCAGAGAATACATGGCATGAAATAGTGTATCATATTTACATAATAGACAGCAAAGAATAGTTCCTCCATTCTATAGACAGTTCAAGTAAAAATTATGATATCAGCGAATACAATGAGAAGACATAAGGGATGACTAAGAGGAAGTTTTTTAATAGAATGCTGACCAGAAGACATATTTATGAAGTGTGAGTGTGTGTGTGTATGTAAGCATGTGTGGGCGCATGCCTGATTTCAGGCCCCACAATACTGATCTACAGTAAATGGTACAAATGAGTAACAAGGCAATTTGTATGGATTTTGTCTTTATTAAGAACTTTGTCTTTATTACCCAGTTCAATGCTTTGTCTTCAAAATTATTCTAGAGAGGTGTGGGAAATGGTTTTAAAGAGAAAGGGTGGGTCTGGACAGACTATTTGAACCATTCATAGGTAACTGATGAGTTGTGCAGATTGACAAGATAAAAAGGCAGGAGCCAATGTGGTCTAACAGAAAGAGCTCTGGCTCTGCCATTCTGGTCCAGGGCTCAGATCCCAGCTCTGCTGCCTTACTATGTGACATTGAGCAAGGCGTTTCATTTCTCTGAGCCTCTGGTCTTCTCTCATATACCTGCAATCTAAGAAGAGGACTCTCTACCGACTATGAACCAATTCAGAAAGCCTGAATAGAGAGCAAGGCCTTTTGTGGAGGGTGGGGTGTAGAGTTTTATATTGACATAAACCAGAGCAGGGAGGAAGGCTATGGCAGTGGAATGAACATTTGCTCTAGAGTCTAAGGTCATAGGTTCAAATCATACTTCTTAACTCTAATGTTTACTACTGGTATGAGAATGGGCAAGTCATTTCATCCCTCTAGGCCTCAGTTTTGTCATCTGTGAAATGACCTCTAGGGGTTCCTTCTTGTCCTAGATCTATAATCTTCTACATTAATCTAGGCTAAGCAGACTCCAGATATACTAGTTATGACTAAGTCAGATAAGGAGTTGGTAGGATTCCTTACATTCGAAGTCATTCTGACTATTTTTGTTTACAAGATCCCTTTTTCCTCTAGGGCAAGAATTCTTAACAGGGGTCTGAGAACTGTGCGTTTTTTATTCCAAATTATGATGACTGAATTTCAATATAATTCTTTTTTTTGTAATCTTATGTATTTTATCTTATACATTTAAAAACACTGTTCTGAGAAGGGATTTAAGGGCTTTACCAGACTGCCCAAAGCATCCATGACACAAAAATAGTTAACAATCCCTGCTATAGGGGAAGAAGTCTGGATTACCAGTTGAATCACCTATATATTACCTTTCTAACCTTTAACACCTCCTCCTCCCACCAATCCTTCTCTACACCCAAATGTTATTTCTCTCTACCATGGGTTTTGTGGGGCATCTGCAGATGGCAAAGCTACCTTGTCCATCCTTCCATATAAGTCTGAAAAAGAGGCCTTATAAAACGTATGCTTAGGAAGACCCAGTGCTGTTGGCAGAGAAGCAGGGACCTTATACGTTGTCAGACAAAATAACTTAGCTAATTCCTTTAGTTTGATTTATTGTAAACCTAGATGCATAAGGGACTTCAGAGGCCATTTACTCTAACCCAATCATTTTAGAGCTGAGGAAACTGAGGATGACAGAGGTTAAGTGATTGACTCCAGGCTGGCTCATGAGTCCTTCATTCTTGAAGAGGGTCAAAATGATAACACTATGCCAGGGTCAAGGTGTGTCATGTCCAACAGTGGTTGATCAGAACAGTATGAACTCAGAAGGCTCTACCAGAGTTTGGGCACAAATAGACCTCAGGTTACACAAATAGTAATTATCAGAGGTGGGCTATGAACTCTGATCCTCTAGCATCCACACTCTTCCACCGTACCACAAGGGATGATTTGGTTTTGGCCCAGAGCAGAGGAGAAAGTACTATGTACAGAAATGATGATGATGGATGGAAAAAATAAAAGCTGTCAATAAAATGCTTTAAAAGGGAAAATTTGGTTCTGATACCGGTGCAAAGAACATTGCAGTTAGGAGATCTGGGTTCCTAACTGCAGCTCTGCCACTAACTGTCTAAATAAACCACTTTACTGAGGTCTCCTCAGACCCCAGTTTCATCGTCATCTGTAAAGTGAAGGGGTTGGACCTGATCATCCCTAAGGTTCCATGTAGCTTTAAAACTTCAGGCTTTTCTGTCTCCATGAATGCATTTGGCTCCTCTCAGAAAACTGTCTTCATGCCTTGGCAAGGCATGGCCTCACACTCTAACAAAAAATGGCTACCTGTTTGGTAAATGTCTCCCCTTATAGTCTATATTTACAGAAGGGGGACTAAAACCCATTGAAAAGTCTATTTTGGGGGAAGATGAGAAGTGGGGCATGCCAGTTTCTGCCAGATGCTGTTGTTAACACCAATTCACACAGTATAGGATTCTGTAGTATCCTAACAGCCAGCTGGAATTACAAGGGAAATGATGAAAAGAGGCAAGATTTGTGTGAGCTCTGTGTAGTGATCTTGAGAAGACTATTTTAAATACATGAACATCAGATGAAAGATACAGGGAACACTGTTAGTAGAGTCGGTTGTCTGTTTTCTAATTGATAGCCAAATTAAGATGACTCCTTCCCAGAACTTTTTAATTCAGTCACTTGCTGAAAGGATTTGATTCTTCCTTTAGGGAAAAAAAAATCATACTTTGTTAGATTTTTTTTATTCCTGCCACTTTTAAAATTCTGCCCTTTTATTTCTTTTCCAGGCTAATAGATTCATATATTTGGCCAGACACATGTATGTCTGTATGTGGGTGTGTTATAGTGACCGAATTGTGTAATATCTATGTGTATACACACACACACACACACACACATCCCATTCTAGAGTTATTGTAAGTGAATTTTTTAAATTGTGTGATTTCTAAGCATATGACACAAAAGTCTAGTTTCCATCACCCACAGAAACAAACAGCTTGTTTTAATAATCAAATATGTTTCCTAAGGGTCTTGTTAAATTGCTGAATGTAAATTGCAATTGGAATTGACTATTAAAGATCTTGGTAGAGTAGGTTAAACATCTGCTCAATTTATTACAATTTTATTTGTACTTCATCTGTAACTGGGGCAATTAAGCCAATCAGAGCCAGCGAATCAAATCTAATTTACACTCTAATGGGCCAAAAATGAATGAATAAACACTGCACTACTGGATCCAAATGATTAAACATGTCTCCAAGGATCTTTTTTTTTTCCTATTTCTGCCTACAAAATAGTGGTGTTTATACTATAATTAACCACTTAAGAGTAATGTAAACTGGCCTGAGCATTCATTCATTTATTCATATCCTCATAAAGAATCCTAGAGTGAAGTTCTCAGATAGAATGAATTACATTCCTTCTTCACATGGATAAATTTACTTAAAAAAATCATTCACTTCATTACATCTAAACTTAGACTCTATCAGAAAGATTGATATTTAAATAGAATTGAGAGACATATTGAGAATTTTTATGTTTCTTTTTAATGAAATTTTAAAATTCAATTGTTGTCCATCCCTGTGGACAGCAGCAATTAAGAACTGTAGTGGTGAAATGAGTTATCCGTTTTTAGGAGGCTTTATCCATCAGCACCATACAGTCAAGATTAGCAATCCAAATACAAAAGAATTAGGCTTTTAGCATAACGTAGAGACAAATCTCATAGGAGCTCTGTGTCTCTAAAGATAAAACAACTACCAGAGGCATCGTCCCTGATCTCAGTCTCCCAGTGTGCTGTTTTTGTAGACTGTACATCCTGGGAACTCAGCAAATAAGCAACTCCTATCGTTTCTGTGGAACATGCCATGCAGCGGGACCACCAGTGCCAATGAGGTAGATCAGTTTTTGAAAGGTAAGAAGCTCCAATTTCCTATCCACAGAGCAAAGCCAGCAGAGATCGTGGCTTATATCAGCTCATTATTGGAAGGCACACTAAGAAATATTCTGTCTAGAGTGAGCAAAGTGGTAGCTTTTGCAAAACTTTCTTGGGTACCATGGGGCATAGAGAAACCCCAAGAGGTCTGCTAGGAAGCAGGTCTGCAGTGAAAATCCCTTTGAAATCTTACCCTGCTAAAGTAACTGTCTACAAGGAAAAGAGCCTTTCAGGGCTGTGGTAGCTTCTCCAATAACAGTGATAGGAAATTTCTCCTTCAGTCCACTCTAACCCCTTAGTCAAGCACTGAATTTGAATTCTGCTTGAATAGGAAAGGGGTACAATGCACAGGGCAGCAAAGTGGGCCAGCGGAGTAAGCACTGGATTTGAAGTCAGCAAGACCTGAGTTCAAAAATGGCCTCAGACACTTACTTGCTGTGTGACTCTGGACAACTCATTTAGCCTCTGCCTCATTTTCCTCAGCTGTAAAAAGGAGAAAATAATACCACCCTATGTCCCAGGGCTGCTGAGAGGATCAAGTGAGGTAATATTTGGCAAGTGCTTGGCGCAGTGTTTGACTCATTGTAGACGCTGTGTTTCCTTACTTCATGACCTTAGCCATAAGCACCTTACAGTATGGTAGAGGAACAATTCAACAGCCATTCAAGGTAACAAACAAATGCCAAGTGAAAGAGCACTGACCCTTTGTTCAAACAGATGCAAGTACATAAGGTCAGGTACTGCTTTATTTTTGGTTTTATATGCCCAGCATTTGGAACAGTGGCTTGCGTATGAGGATAGGGACAGGGACAGGGACAGGGATAAGGGCAGGACTAGGAATAGAGGTGAGAGTAGGGGAAGGATAGGGATATGCCCAGGGACAGGGACAAAGACAGGGATAGGAATTGGGATAGAAATAGTGGTAGGGAAGGGCATAGGGATACATACAAGAACAAGGATAGAGACAGGGACAGGGTAGAGGTAGGGACAGGGATAAGGACAGGACTAGGAATAGAGGTGAGAGTAAGGAGAGGATAGGGATAGAGGCAGGAACAAGGATAGGGACAGGGGTAGGGACAGGTAAAAAGATAAGGATGGGTAGGGGTAAAGATAGGGGATAGGGATCAGGAAAGGGACAGGGAAAGGGTTTGCAATAGACACAGCCACAGGCATAGAGAGAAGGATTGGATCTATACTTTTTTGATATTAAAAAATAAACCAAAACTCCCAGTTGAGGTAACTCCCTCCACCTAGATGAATTAGCACCTTCTCTGCAATTTATAAAGGGATCTGGGGTGCTTGCACAAGCCTTGTGCAAGGCAGGTCAGAGTTGATAATATTATCATAGACAAAATCATATCTTCGTTTTGAAAGAGGTGTATACTTCGTCTATGTAAAAACCACTAGAGAGTATTGCAGTTTGGGGGAACGATCTGGGTGTGGGGTAGGAGGTAAAGTGAGGGAGTGCTCCTGGAGAAGGGTGTTAGCCTGATATGTTTAGGGACAAGGAAGAGATGAATCTATCTGGAGCACTCCAGTTCATCCATCAGCTTTCAAGGATTTCTAAATTGATCAAGAACTTTTCAAATAATGTATCAAGTCTTTCACTCAATAGAAGTTTTCTCACTTGGGGAAAGTATCAGAATATAGGATCTTGTTAGTTATTTTAAGTGAGGTGGGTGATCAAGTAATTGATTGATTAACTCAATGATGACCCTTTTGCCCTTACCTAATGATACCTACTTTTGTGGAAATAACACTTTGACTTTATTTCAATTCAAAATGCATTTATTAAGCATCTGCTAAGAGGCAGTCACTGTACATTTAAGCAAATAATGACAGACTAGATCCTACCTTCTAGGAACTCAAATTCCATTAGCCTGTGTCTTATCTCCTATGGCTACATTATTCTTTGAGGTAGGGAGTCTTATTTATTTTTTAAATTCACTTTTTTCACATGCTTTCAATGCTCAATCATCAAAAAACATTTATTAAGCATCTACATATCAGGCACTGTGCTAATCTCTGGGGACTCAAATAGAAAAAAAGGAAAAGCAATATGTCCTCAAAGAGTTTACCAATGGGGGAAGATGATATACAAAACACTGAAAAAGGGAGAGAAGGTATGTTGGAGGGCAGTGTAGGGAAGCTGGAAAAGTTCCAGAGTCCTATAGCCTGGTAAGACATGAGGAGCTGTCTCAGCTGAGCTCTCTCCTTAAGTGGAGATCCTGGAGTTCCTGGCTCCCCACTCCAAGTAGGGGGTCCTGGGTGGAGCACCAAGACTGATGACTTCTTACCAATGATGAGGTTTTCCCTAATGAGCTTTAGCGTGGAGATGGGTGGGGGGAGAGGGGAAGAGTTAGGGAACTTCCAGTCTTGCCGCTGCCTCCTCCCCCATTGCTCTTTCTGTCAGACATCTTGTACATGATAGGCACTTTAATACTGAATATATCTGAAGTAGCATTTCAACTGATTAGTCTTTTAGAGTGGGGGAAAGGGTGGGATTAAGCGTGAAATATAATACTTCAGGCACCCACCTCTTGACAAGATCCTCATTAAACCTGAATAAAAAAAAGTTTCTGAATCTTAGGAGTGTTTTCCAGTGTTGTTTTCAAGTAGATGAAACCAGCTTGTCATAAGGCAAAATAGGCTTTTCACCAGGATAATGCCATTGAAAGAGGAGGAGGTGTAAATGGGAAAGGAGCCACCATCCCCTCTTAATTTTATATGATGTAATCAGGAAAAATCGACAGCTCAGTTATGTTAAAAATTCGAATCAGTCAGAAATTCTAAAAGCAATTCTGCTTTATTAACATGTAAATTAGTATCTGAAGTTTCACTTTCTCCCAGGATATCACTTAGACCCCTCAGCCTCAGTCTTTTCAACCTTGACATTCAAATGTTAAGGGAAAACCAGTGTTTCAAAGAATCTTACTGGCTCTTTTGGTCTTGTGGCCTCAGAGAAGAACACTAGGGCATGACAATATTTCTTTTAAAGCTCTTTTTGCTTATCTTACCTAGAAACAACATATTGCCCTCTTCTTTCGCTCTCCCACCCTCAAAGACAGAAACCAATTTTCAAATAAACTTGTGGTCTTGACATAACACTAGCAGTTATTCTCTCTTGCACAGCCATTACATCTCAGGTGATTCGTGCTGTAGACCAGTGATGCCACTGATTTCCCAGGAGGGTTGGAAAGGACAGTCTTATGCTAAGAAGTTATTTATGAGCAGATCCTTGATATTCAAAATGTTACTTTGAAATTCAATAACAAGGCTTTGAACACAAGTTCCCTTGTTCATATTTCCCAAAAGGAAGAATGGATTCTTTCCTCATTGATCAATAGGCAAGGGGGAAAAGTCATCAGAGAGGAAAGCAGTACAAACCCTTGAACAAGGTAAGCTTCTAAAGGGCAAAGATCACATCTTTAGCTTTTTTTTCCTCCCCAATAAAACTCACATATTGTAGAATTATCATAGAGATGTCCCCCCAAAATGAAAAGTGATGATGATGATAGCAGCAAGTGGGATCTTTGAATTTCAATATTTTGCATTTTAAAAGAACTCAGCAAGATGGAAATTAAGATCCAAAAGAATGAAATTATAATGATGGATATGATATTGGGGGGGAAGGGGCTCCTAGCTGACATCCTCTCAAATCATATCATTTACTTGTAAATTTTAGAAGGTCAACAATTGTTAAGCACCTACTGTGTGTGAGGTCTCCTTCTCAAAGTACCACATCAGTGCCAAATGTGGGTTCTTGGAGGCTATGCCTGTGCAGTACAAGCTCTGAGAGGTTCGACTATGCTGGAAAGGCTTTTTATAGGATCTTAGGAGTAGAATGGGGCTGCTTACTGGGAGAAGTCTAGCTAAGAGAGAAATTCATTACCTCTGACCTCCCTTCTAGTCCTAGATCTGTGGTCCTATGAACAGCAGTTTGACCATTTGGGAATAAATTGTTTGACCCTAGAAGGTAATGAAAGAAATGCCAAATGACCTTTAGTCACACGTGGCCCTTTTCTGCTTCTATAGTCATGTCAGCAAAATGGTGGAAAGAGGGACATATAGTGCTAAGAATCAGAGTTTTTTTTGACCATTTATAGACAATAACTTCAGCAGCTAAGTGATGCAGTAGGTAGAGTGCTGGGCCTGGAGTCAGGAAGACTTGAGCTCAAATACACCCTCAGACACTTGCTGTGTGACCCTGGGCAAGTCACTTACCCTGGTTTGCCTTAGTTTCCTCATCTGTAAAATGAGCTGGAGAAAACGCAAACCACTCCAGTATCTTTGTCAAGAAAACCCCAAATGGGGTCGTGAAGAGTTGGACACAACTGGAACTTCTGAAAATAACAGCAACAACAGAACCCATTGGAAAACATTGTATCTGAATGAAGGATGTTTATAGCTTCCAAACCAGTCTACAAATAAGCATTTATTAGGCATGAGTTTTTGGAGGCAGCTAGGTGGCACAATGGGTAGATGGATGAACATGAAACCAGGAAGACCTAAATTCAAATCTTGCCTCACAAAACTGTTTTCTGAATGACCTTAGTCAAGTCATTTTTCTAGCCACTTAATCTCAGTTTCCTCATCTGTAAAAATGTAGCAATAGCACTCCCCTCACAGGTTGTTTTGAAAATCAAATGAAGCAACATGCATACAGTGCTTTGCAAACCTAAAAGTGATACATAAATGCTAGTTATTTTTAAGCACCAGGTACTCTGCTAGGTGCTAAGGATACAAGTACAAAGAATGAAACAATCCCTAACTCTGGAAAGGCAAAGGAAAGTTAACTTTGTCATTCATCCAGAGATAACAAGAAATATCATTTCATAGGCTATTCAGTCTTCTTGTATTTGAATGCTTACGATTTACCCTGAGCATCGTAAAAATATGTATATGGTATGTACCAAGAGCTATTGCTGAGTATAAAGTATGAAATCTATGAAATCTTACAAACTGAATCAACAACTTCAATGAAAGCCAGTCAAGGGGTCAAGAAGACTTGGGTGGGGTCCTACCTCTGATAAATACCATGACCTATTACCCATGACCCAGGGCAAGTCACTTATACTCTCAGTAACCTAGGGAACTTTCTAATACCTAAAACTGCATAAAAGTAATAATTTTCATTTGTAGAGACAAAAATTTAAGTCTCCTCTCCTGGAGAGCTTCATGCCAATGAAGTCACAGATCTAGACCAAAAAAACAAAAACAAAACTAGCCTTTGATACTCAATGGTTTCAATGTGACTATAGATATAGCTGAAAATTATTGAAAAAATATTTTGGAAAATAAAATATGGTTAAAGAGTAAAGGACAAGAAAAGTGAATCTATGCACTCCAACCATGTTTCTCATTTCCCTCTTGACATCTACTGGCTCTCCACCTTGCTGCTGAACATGTACCCCTTTTCTATTTCCACCTTCATCTCTGGGAACTTTAGTTCAATCAATACGACTGGAAAGTCTGTGTCAAGTAAATTTCCTGTGGCTCAACTCATCTCCAGGACTTCCCAAATCAAACCAGTATTTAGCACGATGTCTGGAGCATAGAACTTACTGTATGACTTTCATTTATACATTCATCGTACTCAGAAACCCTATATTTAAACACAGTCAAACTTTCTTTAAGGAAATTCATAATGAACCAACCACTGAATACAGAGAACATCCAAATAACATCACCGTAAATGAGGCAGAATCTATTTTAACAGACAGGAAACTATTAGTTTCTGAGTTAATCTTGAATAAACTGTGCACAGTCAGACCAGTGAATTGTTAGCATAAGGATCAAAAGAATGGCAAGATAGCTAGGACATAGAAAAAAGAAACCACGGACCTTAGTATTACAAGAAAAAAATAAAGTAGTTGGGAGAACATCAGTAATGGTAAGCCATATGCCTACTTCTTCAACCAAATAAAATTGTTAAAATTAACCTAAATATTCATCTAGGGCGTCTTTAGTGATAATATAAGAAAGGAACAGGCATGCCTTTACAAGACACATTCTTGCAGAAAACCACAACTTTATTGTCATACAAATGCTTGAAAGATGCAGAAATATATAAAATTCCACTCTGCTTTCTGGTTGGTGATAGTTAAAAATTTTTTTTTTATTTGATAGAGAAATACACCATCTTAACATCTGTCCAACAAGTTTTCTCCCATGCACATATTAAAATTATAAAAGATTCCCTGAAAGGCACGATAGTAGACATAACCCTGGTCAATGACCCCCTGGCCTTCAATAGCAAATGAGGCTGCCAAACTTTGCTGCCAAAGTTCACCATTATCTTATAGGAATCTGGTTCAGAGTCAAAGATGAGGAAAGATTCCTTATAGGTATTGAGGATCTCCTGTTTCCTCATGAATGGTACTGACTGCATCAAGACCATAATCATTCTTAAGAGTTTGGCCTAACTATCCACAGAGGCAAAACCAGATTGGCAGACTATCAATTATCCAGGCTATGATATGTAATTAGTGGACATCTGATAGAACTAATCCATCACGATAGGATCTTGGATAGGCTGCAAACAATGAAGTAAGCCTGGGATTGAAAAGGAGGAGAGCTGGACTTCTTTGGGGAAATTTCAAAGTTCTTTTGATGACCTCAAACTTCTCCCTGGAAGTTTTAATATCATTATTCTTTCACTGCTGTTGGAAGTCATGGAACATGACAGCCTCTAAAGAACTTAAACTGAGGATCACCCAAAGGACAACGTAGCAGAATATGGTGAGTATGAGCAGGATGAAACATACTGCAAACAAGCAATTATGAAGAAGATGCTGTCAAGTAAATATATGAACGAAGAAGAAAACAAGCTTGTCATGTGGTGGGAACAAGAGATAACCAATGGGTAATCTGCTTTCTTGATGGTGTTTCTATGTACAGGGTACTAGGCTAAATTTTGGAGATACAATTCCAAGCAAAAACACATCAATAAAAGTGAGTGATCAAAAAAAAAAATACAAGCAAGATAGTCCCTGTTCTTAAAGAGTATATACTAATGGAAGAAGACAATATAGAAAAGAATAGAAGAAGAGATGGCTGAGTCCCTGCTCTTGAAGAGTGTACAGTCTGAAGTAGCGATGACTGAGAAGGCTGTGGAAGCCTAGTTCCATTGAGACAAGGCCAAAGCTCACTTGTCAGAGCTGTGTGATCTCGGGACAGAGTCCAAAGTTATAAGGGATTCTTGGGGTGGGTTTGGTGGTAGAGGAGGTAGAATGAGGATGATGGTCTGAGTGCAGACAGCTTGGTGAGGACATGACCAGGAAGTGAGGGTACCTTTGGCATTCTTGCCATCTCTACAGAAAGTGAGGAGTCCTCAGTCCAAATGATGTGCCATTTCTAGGCACAATACATATCTATAGCGAAATTATGATGGAAATAATGGGAAATTTTTATTTTTCCTTCTACAATTCTATAAGAATATCCAATTTTTAGAGCTGATAGGGTTCTTAGGGGTCACCTGGTCCAACTCTTTGTTTTGCAGGTTAAAAATGTGAGACCTAGACAGAGGAAGTGACTTGTTTATCCTTAAAAAGAGTTAACAACAGGGGAGGAGCCAAGATGGCAGAGTAGAAAGATTCACATATGCTAGCTCCGAACCCACAGCCCATAAAATACCTGTAAAGAACGCCCAACAAATTATGGAGCAGCAGAAGCCACACAGCAACAGAATGGAGGAGATTTCTATTCCAGAGAGACCTAAAAAACCGACACCAAAGGTCCGTCGCACACCGGACCTGGAGCAGAGCCCAGCCCTACCTTGGCCATGCTGCACCGAGAGGAGTAGATCTGAGCAGGCTTCAGGGACAGAATCTCCAGCAGCCACGCAGGTCCCTCCACCCACAGATGACAAAGGTCAGTGAGAGAGCCTGTTTGGCTGGCTGAGAGGGGAGCGGGGTGTCTCCATAACTTAGGCCCCCTTGGGAGGCAGAAGCAGAGGCAGCAGAGAACAGGAGCTCCCAAAGCAGGAAGGAGCTCGGATCCTTTGTTGAAGGTTTCCACATAAACCCCATGAGGGAAATGAGCCCCTTGTGGCAGCCCTGTCCTCACTGGAGCAGCTGAACTTAATCTCATACTGAATAGCAGCCCCGCCCCCAAAAAATCCCTGAGGCTGGGAAGCAGCATTTGAATCTCAGACTCCAAGCACTAGCTGGGTGGATCTGGAGGCAAGGCAAGGGTGGAGAGAGGAATCTGAGAAGTCGAGTAAGTGGCTGGGAAAATGCCCAGAAAAGGGAAAAAAAAATAAGACCACAGAAGGTTATTTTCTTGGTGAACAGATATCTCCTCCCATCCTTTCAGATGAGGAAGAACAATGCTTACCATCAGGGAAAGACATAGAAGTCAAGGTTTCTGTATCCCAAACATCCCAAATAAATATTCAATGAGCTCAGGCCATGGAAGAGCTCAAAAAGGATTTTGAAAATCAAGTGAGAGAGGTGGAGGAAAAAATGGGAAGAGAAATGAGTGAGATGTAAGAAAAGCATGAAAAGCAGGTCAACACCTTGCTAATGGAGACCCAAAAAATGCTGAAGAAAATAACACCTTGAAAAATTGGCTCACTCAATTGGCAAAAGAGGTTCAAAAAGCCAATGAGGAGAAGAATGCTTTCAAAAACAGAATAAGCCAAATGGAAAAGGAGGTTCAAAAGCTCACTGAAGAAACTAATTCTTTCAAAACTAGAATGGAACAGTTGGAGGCTAATGACTTTCTGAGAAACCAAGAAATCACAAAACAAAACCAAAAGAATGAAAAAATGGAAGATAATGTGAAATATCTCATTGGAAAAACAACTGCCCTGGAAAATAGATCCAGGAGAGACAACTTAAAAATTATGGGACTACCTGAAAGCCATGATCAAAAAAAGAGCCTAGACATCATCTTTCATGAAATTATCAAGGAAAAGTGCCCTGATATTCTAGAACCAGAGGGCAAAATAAGTATTCAAGGAATCCACCAATCACCTCCTGAAAGAGATCCAAAAAGAGAAACTCCTAGGAACATTGTGGCCAAATTCCAGAGTTCCCAGGTCAAGGAGAAAATATTACAAGCAGCTAGAAAGAAACAATTCAAGTATTGTGGAAATACAATCAAGATAACACAAGATCTAGCAGCTTCTACATTAAGGGATAAAAGGGCATGGAATAGGATATTCCAGAAATCAAAGGAACTAGGACTAAAACCAAGAATCACCTACCCAGCAAAACTGAGTATAATACTTCAGGGGAAAATATGGTCTTTCAATGAAATAGAGGACTTTCAAGCATTTTTGATGAAAAGATCAGAGCTGAAAAGAAAATTTGACTTTCAAACACAAGAATGAAAAGAAGCATGAAAAGGTAAACAGCAAAGAGAAGTCATAAGGGGCTTACTAAAGTTGAACTGTTTACATTCCTACATGAAAAGATAATATTTGTAAGTCTTGAAACTTTTCAGTATCTGGGTAGTTGGTGGGATTACACACATACACACACACAGGTGCACACACACACAGACAGAGAGCACAGAGTGAATTGAATAGGCTGGGATCATATCTTAAAAAAGTGAATTTAAGCAGTGAGAGAGAAATATATTGGGAGGAGAGAGGGAGAAATGTAATGGGGCAAATTATCTCTCATAGAAGAGGCAGGTAGGAGACTTTTTAGTGGAGGGAAAAGGAAGGGAGCTGAGAGAAAAGCATGAAGTTTACTCTCATCACATTCTACTAAAGGAAGGAATAAAATGCACATTCATTTTGATATGAAAACCTATCTTACAATACAGGAAAGTGGGGGAGAAGGGGATAAGCAGGGTGGGGGAGTGATGGAAGGGCAATGGGAGGAGGGAGCAATTTGAAATCAGCGACAGGATCAAAAGAGAGAATAAAAGCAATGATGGACAAGATAGGATGGAGGGAAATATAGTTAGTCTTACACAACATGACTATTATCGAAGTCATTTGCAAAACTACACACATATGGCCTATATTGAATTGCCTGCTTTCCCAAAGGGAATGGGTGGGTAGGGAGGGATGGGGAAAAGTTGGAATTCAAAACTTTAGGAACAAGTGCTGAGTATTGTTCTTGCTACTAGGAATAAGAAATACAGGCAATGGGGAATAGAAAGTTGTCTAGCCCTACAGGACAAAAGAGAAGATGGGGACAAGGGAAGGGAAGGATGATAGAAGAGAGGGCAGATTGGTGATAGGGGCAATTAGAATGCTTGGTGTATTGGGGTGGGGGGAGGGGACAAATGGGGAGAAAATTTGGAACCCAAAATTTTGTGAAAATGAATGTAATAAGTTAAATAAATAAATTTAACTAAATAAAAAAAAGAGAAAAAAATTAAAAAAAAAAAAGAGTAAACAACAAAGCTAAGGTTTGAACCCAAATCCTCTGATTCCAAATCCAGGACTCTTTACAATACACCATGATGAGATGGCTGAAGCCATGTTTTAAAAATAACAAAATATTCTAATACCAAATCCTGGTTGATTTTATCTTAATTATTTCTAAATGAATTCATTATCTTTTAGGACCTAGGTACAGGCCATAAATTGAGGTTGTTGGTTTTTTTATAGACTTTTCACTTTTTTTTTGTAATATTTGTCTGAAAAGGCACTGATATCAAGGAAATTAAACATTACTCACTAACTTATCCATGTATCGCCATTAATGCTCCCACGCCTTTAGAGAAAGTATCATGTGGGCAAAGGCCCAGACTCTCCAATGTTGTATCATAATGCCAAAGGAGAAGGAAGCCGCTAGCTGGAACTGGAGTGAATAATAGAAACCCTGGTTCAGATGGCAGCTATATTTTTTTCAAAGACAAGATTTCAGTTTCAATGCCAAAGGAGACAGGGAGCCAAAACAGTGTCTACAGAAATTTGTCTTTTCAATTTTATTCAGATTTACAGCTGGGCGCTAAGTGAAGCATTGCTTGAGAACACATGTCGGGGATAAACCAAGATGTTTATTTTCCTCAGAAGCAGACCATATTGAACCCACAACAAATAGTTCAATTAACATGATTACTAATATACTAATTAATTTAGTTTATGAAAAAATAGAAATAGTGTGTGAGAATGGGCCGGCAGATGCAGCAGAGGCTGAAGGGCTGAGTTTACATGAACGGTATTGGATCTGCACCGGGGCATGGCGACCCGGGAAGTCACCACAGACACACTGTCAGACTGAATTCTTTTACCCTGCTCTGTGCATGAATATTCAACCTCTCTTTTCCCCTTCCCTCACCACTATTCACTCCTGCCAGGTGCACAGTCCTAGGCTGGTGAAGGAAAATAATAGTAATGGTTAACAATTACTTTGGTGAGGGGTTTTCCAAATTTTCTCACATGGAACTCTCTACAGGTATGAAATAAAAATAACAGTAATAGCTCACATTTATGTATTGCATCACGGATCACAAAGCAGATTATATATAATATTTTGTCCTCACAATAACTTTGGGAGATAGATGCGATTAATTATTCCCATTTTAGAGGGACTGATTTGCCTTATCTAGGGTCACATAGGAAGGAAGGAAGGAAGGAAGGAAGGAAGGAAGGAAGGAAGGAAGGAAGGAAGGGAGGAAGGAAGGGAGGGAGGAAGGAAGGAAGGGAGGAAGGAAGGAAGGAAGGAAGGAAGGAAGGAAGGAAGGAAGGGAGGGAGGAAGGGAGGAAGGAAGGGAGGGAGGAAGGAAGGAAGAAGGGAGGGAGGAAAGGAAAGAGAGAAAGAAGAATTTATTAAGTGCCTAGTCTGTGCTAGAAGCTGTGCATTTTATTCTCACAACCATGCTGGGAACTAGATGCTATAATTTATTCCTGTTTTACAGTTGGATGAACTGAGGCAGGCAGAAGATAAGTGGCTTTCCCAAGGTCACATATCTAATAAATCTCTGAGCCAGATTTAATTTCAGATCTCCCTGACTTCAGGTCTATCACTCTATCCACTTTGCTGCGTATTATCTAAGGCAGAATTCAAACATAGACCCTCCTGACATCAAGTTCAATGCTATCTCTATCCACCAGACAACAGCATTGTCTCCTGGGTGGGGCCAGAGAGCAGAACCAGAAGCAATTGGTGGAGGTGCATGTTTGGAGAAGGCCATAGAATCTTAAATTATAAGAGTGATTCCTGCTCAGATAGCAAAGGCTAGAAGATGGCTTCAGATGTGAGGAGATGATGCACCCAGAGTTGGAAGGCACCTCCGAGGCCAAGCCCATCATTTTACAGGTGAGAAAACTGAGGCCCAGTTTCTAGCACACAGAAGGCACTTAATAAATGTTTATCGACTGACTCCTGAAATGACCTTTTATTACTTTATGCATGCCCTCTATTTATATGTATTGTATACATTTTGTCTTCAGATAAAAGATCCTTGAGAGTACAAGGGTTTCACTTTTGTCTTTCTAGCCCCAGATACTAGCCCAGTACCTGGCACACAATAAATGTTTCATGATTTCTTGTTGATTGATTATCGATTGATGAAGAAACTAAGGATGAGAGCTTAATTGCCATGTACATGGTTGTGTAGCTAGTAAATGTTTGGAAATAGAACATGTACTTCACTTAACTGCAAGTCTTCCTTCTTCCCATCATACAAGACCACCAAGAAATAAGATAAGCCACAAGCATGATATTTCTTTTCTATGGAGGGGTCAGGTAATAAATAAAGAAGCTTCTCCCAAACTCAACATTCTGAAGCTTCCTTTGAATTTTAATGTCTGTGCAGCATGAGAAAAACTTAAGTGTCATCCTAATTATGACCAAGAACCAGGGATTTTGTGAGGCTCAAGTGACACACTGTATATAGAGTACTCTGCATACTTTAAAACACTATATAAATGCCAGTCATTATTATTATTGCCATTCTAGTTATCAGCCTCCTGTCACCATGCTGCCAGTCTGGTCATGACTTCATTCCCTGAGCCTTCTACCACACTCTTGCTGAACCAAACAATGTTTACAGGGCAATTCAGGGATTTGATGGTAAATGTTTAACAAGAAGGCTCTACTCCTTCAAAAAAAATTTTAAGATTAATTCTTTCTTAAGTCTATATATTCAATAAAACAATCTATCAAGCCCTTGTTTGTAGTTTTAATTTATACTGAGAATTTAACAATCAGTTTTCTGAAGCTGGTTAGAGCTGACTTTAGCATGGGTTAGACCTTGAAAGAACATTTTATAAGAATTCCTAAGATCAGGGAGGTGGAGGATTCATTTCTGGCATATAGCCTGAAGGCCTCTACAAACAGGCTTCCTTGGAAATGGTGGCCAGAACTGCGCAATGTATTTGGGAACAATGTATTTGCTACAGCTTTTCTATCATGATGCACTCTCTTTCCCAATGAATCTGAAAGGCAGAGATAAGTTTTCTTTCTGTTTTTACTACAGATGCTCATTAATTTAATTCCTTGAATAATTAAATTCACCTAGCAGAGTAATAAAGAGGAAGCATGGGATTTGGAGCAATGGGCCTGCATTTAAATCTTGACTCTGCTATTTATTCATGTGATTTAGAACTGTAAGCTCATAGAGGGCAGAGACTATTTTTTTCCCCTTTGCACATGGTTAATGATTAATAAATGCTTGTTGACTGATCACTTCCCTGAGTTCTCTCCTTTGTAAAGTGAAGATGTAAAGTTCTATAATCTCGAGGCTTCTTCTGCTTTTAATTCATAGAACAACTAATACTCAAGTTCCCATGCTATATGTAAGGCCTTTGATACAAAGATGAAAAATAAAAGCCTCAGTCCTCAAAAAGCTTCTGGTCTATTAAGGGAATATGGTATGCATGCCAATACAAAGTATTCTAGTAAACATCTGAAGACTGAGTGGTCACTTTCAGCTGGGGGAATCAAGGAAGTTTTCATGGAAGGGGTGGTATCTTGGATGGTCCTTTGAAAAAGAGAAGGATTTAAACAGGTAGAAATAGGGAGGGAGTTTCAGGCATGGGGTTCACTATGTTTGAAAGCATGAAGGTGGTAGATTACAGAATGGAATCAATGGAACCAGTAGTAGTCTAGTTTGGCTAGAACATGGAGTTCCTCAAGGGGAAAGGTAAGTTGTGGAGAGCCAGATTGTAGCAAGACTTCAGTGTCGGACTGAGGAATTTATGTTTTACCTTAGAACCACTAAGGAAATTTTAGAGAAGGGGAGCGATGAGGTCAAATGTATATTATGGGGATTATTCTGGTAATTGAGTAGATGATACATTAGCAAGGGGAGGGACTAGAAGCAGGAAAATTAGTCAGGCAGGTATTCGTTTAGTTTAGCTTAAACAAGATGGGATGAAAATGTGAACTAGGATGGCAGCAGTATGTATGAAAAGGAGCGGAGAAATGTGAAAGGTGTTTTAGAGGTAGAATCAACAGAGTGATTGGAAGTGAACAATACGAGAGAGTAGGAGTCAAAGTGTTGAACCAGAATGACATGGAATAGGCTGCTGCCATAGGCAGAAATAGGGAAGTGGGAGGAGTAAGACTTTGGGGGGTAGTGATGAGTTTACTTTTAGGTAGGTTGAGTTTGAGATGCCAGGAAGACATCTATGGGAGATGTGCAGGAGGGAGTTAGAGATGTATGATCAAAGTTCAGGGACTTGGTTACCCTAATAGCAAGGGTTCCCCCCCACTCTCCCTTGAGTAGTCATCTGATTTTGGTGTGATCATTGAACTCACGAGAGCAAGATGATATCATCAAGGAAGATAGAAAAAGAAAGAAAAACGTTTTGCTTTGTTTTCACAAAAAGGGCCAAGAACAGGGCTTTGAGGTATGCTCGTACCTAGAGTAATAGACAGAGAGGGAATACACAGAGAGTGGTTAGATAAGGTTGGCAAGCACTAGGGAGAAGCAACATCATGGAAGAAACCCAGAGAATTGAATACATTGAGAAGGAAGGGATGCTTAATATTTTCAAATGCTACTAAGAGATCAAAGGGGATAAGGCTGAGAAAAGAATTTAGAATTTGGCAGTTAATAGGTTAACTGTAACCTTGGAAGAAGCAGCTACAGTAAAAGGGAGGGATTAAAAGCCAAAATCTGAGGGTGGAGGAGTGAGTTGGTGATGAAGCATTGGAAGCAGCAGGTGGGGACCACTCTTTCTTGATGTTTATCAGCGAATGGAAGGAGAGGCACAATAATAGGCTGACTCGGTGGCTAGTTCATGAGAGGTGTTTTTGCTTTTGATGTGTGTGTGTGTGTGTGTGTGTGTGTGTGTGTTAGGATAGAAGAGATATGAATACATTTATAGACAATGGGGAGAGCAAAAAGGGAGGGATTGAATACATAATGCTTTAGTGGAAGAAATAATCCCTAATGAACTGGTAATATAGGCTTTGAAAACCAGATTTTTATGAGAGCAAAATTGAAAGCAGATTATCCTAATAAGACTTAAAAAAATTTTTTTTTGCATCTCTGTTGTCTTTCATATGGTCTCTTGCTTCTTTGCTAAATACAAAAGATATTTATGCTTAAACAAATGTCGCCTTCTTCAGCCCCTCCTCTCCTTCTGGCAGTGAAGTCATCATGCTGAATTGGTGACACTCTCCATGGCAACAGACTGTGATGTCACAAATGCTGTGCCAAACAGTGGATTTTGTACGGCGGGCATCGTGGTTGGAAACGTAAACCCAATTATGGCCAGGAGACAAGTTACAATGGATCATATTTTCACATGGTGTCTCTCAAGCATTTATTCAAAGGCTAGTTGCTGAAGAAAGGACATATCGAAGGCACTCAGGGAATGGAGAGGGAAGGCAAAATTTTTCAACATGAGATTTCAGAGGATATGTATGCTGATGGAAGTGATTTACCAAAAGACTCTTCCAGATGGCGGGTGCTCCAGAGTGTTCAGCTGCTCTGACAAATGCTTCACAGGTGCCCTGTGTCCTCATAGGTACTGAAGGGAAAAGTGTCAGCATTGAAAAATGTGAGAGAAGAGCCACTGGTCCCTCTGTCTCTGACCCCACGATGGTGACCAATCCAACACACTGATGAAGCACCTACTATGTGCTAGTCTGTGTTACAGGCACAAGGTATCGATACAAAGACACAGCAATCAAACAAACAAAAAAACCCAGTCTCTGCCCTCCAGGAGTAGAATTCTACAGGAGGAAGGGAAGATGAAATACAGAAACATAACAGTTTTATACAAGCTAAAACTTGAGGTGCAAGAGAACCCTAGCAACCAGGGGAATCGGGCATCCATTCTTAAGACCTGATGCATAAGCTGAACCACAGAGGAAGCTAAAGTCAAGTGAAGGAAGGCATTTCAGGCAGATGCAAAAAGCAGAAACACAGGAGATTGTAGGCTTGATCAGGACACTAAGAAGGATGGACATTGCAGAAATAAATGTAGAAAAGTGGGCTGGAGATAGATTACAATAGATTTTTAACTCCAACAGAAGGAGGTTATATTTTATCTTAGAGGTTCTAGGAATCAATGAAGGTTCTTAGAGAGGGAACACTGCTTCCTTTACTCATCCCGCTTCTGTTACAGGGAGAATAGTTTTTTTAGAGATGCTGGGTTGACTTGCTTTATCAGTTACAAGCTTAGGTAATTCATATCATCTCTTGGAACCTCAGTTCAATCATCCATAAAATGGGGGTATTAATAATTACACTACCTACCGTATAGGGATACGAGTCCTGTATGGTTTATGAAAAGGGCCTTGCAGTTCTTCAAGTATGACATGAATGATCACTATTATTATTCAAGGAGCAGGGGGTTTTTAGACTTGAAGTATTTTGTTTCTGGTAAAAAATATATAAAGTTTGAAGTCATCTGGAAGGTCTGGGATGCTGGGTAAAGAAGGGCTTTTGAATCAGGTGAGATCTTCAGGAATTTCTACAAATGCTTACGTTGGCTCTGTAAGGGGAAGAAATCCCTAATGACTAACCAAACCTAATTAAAAAATTTTATACCTGAGATTTGAGGCTTATAAGATTTAAAACTAGAAGGGACTTCTGAAGTCATTCTTTTCCATTTCAAGAAATTTAAGGGCCTGCTAGAAGACCAGCCTCAGAGATAGGAAGACCTGAGTTCAAATCCTACCTCTGATACAAATTGGACCTGTAACTCTGGGCAATCATTCAACTTCTCAGCTCCATAGGCCAGTAGCGTTAAACTCAAATAGAAAAGAATGGAGGTGGGGATTAAATTTTACATAAGGATCCCTACCAGTGGCATTAGAAAACCACAAATTAACATTATCTAAATTTTAGTATATTTTAATTTATTCTGTCAAAGATTTCCTAGCTACATTTTAATCTGGTTCTGTCAGCACTTGGAAATGCGGCCATAACCAGATGACATCTCAGCCCTAGGCAACTCTGTCAAACTGGGACTTGCCAAGAAGGTACCAAGCTGAATTGGTAGAAAGAGGCCTTCGCCCAGGAAGTCTTTCTGTCTGTGAAATCACAAGTCCAGTCTTTATTCCTGTCATTCTTTCATCACTGTAGTAAGTCTTGCAGTTACAAAGATAAGAAAATAAACCATTCCCTGCTGTCTGAGTGTCTTAATTCTACTAAACAGGGACAAGGAGTGGCGTAAGGAACTCCATCATTTTATAGACAAGGTGCTACAGCAGAGTCAGCAATGCCCAAGGTTAAATGCCTCCAATCCTTACTGTCTAGACAATGCTGAGCAAGTCACTTAATTTCTGCCTCAGTTTCCTCATCTATAAAATAAGAATAATAATAGCACCTACTTCACAGTCTTGTATTATATAAGTTAATGTATGCAGAGTGCTTTGCAAACTGAAGCTATATATAAATGCTAGCTTGCTATTATGAGGAAAACGAGGCTGTGAGAGATTACAGTATAGGTTTAGGTGTTCTACTGTTGTTGAGTCATTTCCATCACTCCCAACTCTTTGTGACCCCATTTGGGATTTTCTTGGTAAAGATACTGGAGTGGTTTGCTTCTCCAGCTCATTTTACAAATGAGTAAACTGAGGTAAAAAGTGTTAAGTGACTTACCCATAGTCACAGAGCTGACAAGGAAGAAGCTGGATTTGAACTCAGGTCTTCCTGATTCCCGACAGGTAGGCACTCTATCCACTGCACCACCTTACTGCCCTAGGTCTAATACACAGTAAGTAACAGAGCTAGGGTCTGAACTCAGTTCTGCTGATTCCAAATTCAGGCCTGTACTATTATACTACAATACTATATAATACTGTAATACTACAGTATTACTAGGCTCAGAATTATGTTGTATTACCTTCCTGGTTAACCTTATCCAGCTCTTTGGGGTTTTCGTCAATCCTCTTCCCTGATTAAGGATGAGAAATGAGGTACCCAGCAACTGCAGAGAAATCATGGATTAAGTTTTTCAAAACCCCATTTCAATGATACAGTATGGGTAAATTTGGGCTACATATGGCTTCTTATGTAAAGGAAACATTCTTCTCCTTTTAGTAACACATTGTCTGCTGCCTGGGCTTAGCACCCCCTACCATATGCTCCTTAAAACAAGATGCTGCAATTCAAGAACTGGCCCTAGTAATGAAGATCAAGTCAGCCAGATGAAGACAGTGAGCTGAGGCCTGAGCGGGAGGGACAATCTCAGGCTCTGTGTTCCTTCAACTGAGCCAGACTCAAAGCAAAGGGAAAGTGTGTGCCATCACAGCTCCATTTTAGGTGGCAGGTTTGGTTTTGTTTCTTTGAACCTTTGTCAATTAATTGGAACAGAATTGGTTTGTGATCCTTTGTCTCAGGATTTCAGTTAGCATTTATGCCATTCTAATTAATTGGTTTTTGTTGATGAACTCCACAGAAATATGTGTGTGTGTATATATATATATATATATATATCATGCATATATATATGTATATGTATACACACACATATGGATGTATAGTTGTTGAAGCTTGTTCAGCCTGCAGAAATAGACACATTTAACACCACAGGCATAAGCTCTTTTAGAGCTTGCACAATTATCTCACCACAATCTTGTGAAATAGAGAATGAAAATATTATTAGTTCCGTTTTATTGACAGAAAACTGGAGCTTGGAAATATAAGTGACTTTATTGTCATAAAGCTCATAAGGGTTTAAAGCAGCAAGAACGTTCTCACTACCAAAGTCATTGGAATCTTCAAATATCATTCAAATCTTCAACATCAGAAACCAAGACTGATGACTCCATCAGTACCAGTGACGCTAAAGAAGCATTATCATGTGTTTTGTCAATGAACCCTAAAGACCCTGAGTCCTTTCTTTCTGACTTGTACCTGAAACTTATATCCAAAACCATAACATTTGAACTCTGTGATGAATGAGAAATTCCTGGTAATTAATAATCACTTTATTAATTATGGCTAACAAATAATTAATAGATTGAGGTTAGTGACTTTCACAAACCAAAGATGCCCCTTGGGGGCCACTGAACTAAGCTTTGTGAGATATACAAGGTATAGGAGATGGACTTCAAACTGAGACCTTTCTAAACTCCAGTACCCTTGGAGAGTATGTTCCCAATAGGAAATCAACTCTGGTTAACAATGAATAAGAAAATGAATATTATAATGAAAGGTAGACCTGTTCTAACGAGGGGCTGGGGAACATGACTCCCATCTTGTCACTTTTGGACAAAAGGATTCACCTCCTCCCAGACCACTTATGCAGTTGAACAACAGAAGAGAATTTGTTTAAATTAGATAGACTCTTTTTACCCTTTAATCAGAAATAAGTTTTCCTGTCTGGGTGGGATCCCATTGAAGATTAAAGAGAATGTTAACCTAATTTCGTCATCCACCTGTCTTTCAGAGGCTGACTGAATAACCTACAGGGATTACTTTCTGAATGAGGAAGTAGAGGAAAAACCCTGTTTCCCTTTCCCCATATTAATTGGTTATTATCATTTCTTTCAGCTCCTTGAGAGGAGGTCGTACTTTTCTGTTTGGATCCCCAGTACTTAACACAGTAAGTTTAGCATACAGTAAGGTCTTAATAAATGCTTTATTCACTTATTCACTCAAGTGGAATTGAACTAAAGCCCTAACCGCCAAGACTAACCTACTGACAGAGTCATCTATGAACTCCCAGGAAGTCACAGGATCATAGATTTAGAGCTAACTGGGATATTAAGGGTCATCCAGTATAACCCCTCATTTTATAGATGAAGAAACTAAGTTCCAGACAGGCCTAGATGAAAGGCCTGAGGCCAAAAGTCACAAATAGTTTATAAAGTAACCGAGACAGCATTCACACTCAGGTTTCCTGGCTCTAGAACCAAATACTTGTTATGCCATACCAGCTTTCAGACGACTGATAACACAACAGGTCAAGTCAGAGGAACACAAAACATGAAAGATGGAAGGGACTTTAGAGGTTAGTTTATTATAGATTTAGAACCTGAAGCACATAGTAGCTAAGTGTCTTCCCGATGTCATATATTGAATTAGTGGCAGTATTGAAATAAAAATGATAATTAATAATACACATCTATATAGCACTTTAAAAGTTGCAAAAGCTTATATAGAAAACGTCTCACTTGAGACTCATAACAATGCCATGAAGTAGGTTTTACAGGCATTCTCTTCCATATTTTATAGATAAATAAGATGAATTGGTTTGAAATTCATATATCAGGACTTCAGTGTCAACATTTAAGCAATTCCAATAAATTTTTGGTTGATGAATTCTATAGAAATATATATGTATGCTGCTGGGTCCTTGTTCAGCCTATGGAAAATGAGCACACATAGTAATACATGCCTATGGTCCTTTGAGGTTTTCAGAACACTTTCTGCATAGTAATCCTGTAATCCAAGTAGCATAAATATTATTAGCTCCATTTTATGGGTGAAAAAGGTGAGCCTCAGAAAAGTTTTGGGACTTAGCTATTGTCATAAAGCTAATAAGGGTCTGAAGTCCATAGAGGTGATTTGCCCAAGTCATACAATTAGTATAAGAGATAGACTTCAATCCGACATCTTTTGAATCACCAGTTTCTGCACATGATCAACTACTAGACCATATGTAGTGCTAAATATCTGACTCCAAGTCTGACAGTCTTTCCATCATTCCATCATGCCATCAGATATTTTCATTAAAATATTAGATATTTTCAAGGAGAAAAAAGATGATTTTCTAAAGGGACCCTGTTGCCCGAGAAAGTGGGGATCTCCATAAAGCTTCACTAGGAACACACAGAGAACTGCTACAGAGAATGGCTGAGCTAGCATCACAGGGAGTCAATGGCTCCTTTGTAAAATTCTCACTGGTAGCACAGGTAACCTATTATGCACACACCTTTCATGTACTCTTTCATGAAAGCAGACAAACAGTCTGGTTGGTCTCATGAACAGACTCTTGCTCACGAGCAGACATAGAGATTATTTCATTCTTTATTGTTCTATCCATAGTACCTGGCACTGTTCTGGGTACATAGAAGTACTTAATAAATATTTGTTGGTTGATGTCAAAAAGGATGCTCTTTGTCTGTTTTTATTGGGTCTTAGTCACAGTTTGTCTAGTCCACCCTCCAGGTCTTCTGTAAGATAGTAAAGTCATCTTTGCAGCCTTTCAGAGCCTTCACTTTAATGGTATACCACATGGGTCTATGACAATATGAAATGGCATTCCTCTGTGGACATCCTGTACATTCTGACAAAAGCTACTTTGCTGCCCACCTAGATCAACTGAGATTGCTATGTCTCTAATTCTATTTCTTGGTATTCACCAACCTGGCTGTTCCAATCCATGCAAGCTAAGTGTGTGTGTGTGTGTGTGTGTGTGTGTGTGTGTGTGTATGAGTGTGTGTGTATTCAATTCTATTCAGCAAACATTTTTTAATGTGCTACATTCCAGGGACACAGAGACAAATACCAACTGCCTTTGAGGAACATAGATGAATAAATATTACACACACACACACACACATAATGTACAAAGGGAGAGGTAGCATGTTGTAGTAGATGGAGAATAGCCTTGGGAGGCAGGAAGACTAGAGATCAGTTTCTTAGGCACATACTGACTGTGTGATCCTTGGCAACCACCTATGACCCAGGCACCATTATAGAACACATTGATCTGCATTGGTAATGGGAGTTTCCTCACCAGAAATTCCCCCCCAGAATGAAATTACTGGTGTGGTCCAACCCATACAAAAAACTAAAACAAACAAACAAAACCCACGAAGTTTAAGGTTGGAACTTGAACCAGTCTTCCTGGCTCTGAGGGCAACTCTCTTCTCTCCTATATGGGAGGTGCTAAACACAGATCAAAGACTTCATTCTGCTTACAACACTCCAGAATATTTCAAAAGAAATTACATGTGTAATTGGGAAATACTTAACAAATAAAAATACTACAGAACATAGACAATGTTAATATGTGGTTTTCTAAGCCAATCGGAGGTGGCAGGGATTTGTTTAGTGGATGCTGTTTCTCTCTGAGTTTGACACCACTAGTCTAGACCACAGCTGTTTCTCCTTCAAAACCTAACTAAAAATTCATCTTCTCCAAACTTCCTAGACAATACAAGTTCTTTGAGGTAGAATCTATTTGGTTTTTATTTGCTACAAGCTAATGAAATCATGCTAGTTCACATTTGCATAGCTCTTTAGTATTTACAAAACACTTCATATATATTATCTCATTTGATCGTCTCCAAAAGCTTTGTGAAACAGGTGCTGTTATCATCCTCATTTTGCTGCTTAGAAAACTGACACTGAGAGAGTTTAGGTACCCAGGGCCACCCAGCTAAGTGTCAAAGGCGGGATTTGAATCTGGGTCTTCCAAATTCTAAGATACTCTATCCATTGGGCGGCCCAGCCATCTCTTATTAAAGGAAATTGAATTGAATGATTTCTCTCATCCTCCTTGAATCACTTAGTACTTCCATCTCCCATCACTATTTCATCATTCTATACTTGGGGATACTGTCATTACATAATATGTAACTATTGCAAAATAATTTCATACATGCATGTGTGCACACATACGCAAAAAAATAGGTTCACTGACAAGAGACTTGTGGAAAAATGATTTGGTATTTTACCATTTAGTGTCAAACATTCCACACATATTAGGTACTCACTGCAATTTTGTTAACTATCTGAGGCAGAAAGAAGTAATGATGCTAGTCATCTACCTACTCAATAGGGAAACCTGCTGGCACCTGTAAGCACCTCCTTCATAATAATTAATCAGGTACAAACCATAAACTCAAGAAAAATCATTATTATCCAACAATCTGGAGCCTATTGCATCTTGGGAAAATGGCCACTCTTGACAGCAGCTCTGATTGCTTGGTGGCTATGGTTTCAGTGAGCCTCCCACACTATCCTTTTCTTTTTTTCAAACAGCAGAAACTGTAAATAACATTCTCTTCATTTCTAACAGGAAAATGTTTGCTATAATTGAAACAGACTCCTCATGTCCAAAAATTCCAAAACAGAAAATCCCTATAATTTGTAACCTCTTTTTCTTCATGGAGATACTAAATATAGAACTTCTTAGCTTTCCTACTCAGGTCTTGAAATGTGTATTAGCTATGGGCGGGTTGTAGACCAAATAGAAACATAGCTAGACCTGTGCCTAGTCCTTTTTTAAGTAAAAACATTTTAGAAGTGGAGAAATGATCAGTGTTCAGGTGCTGTCCTTACTTTTCCTTTGCAGAGGCATTGGAAATATATGCGGTGGGAGAAATAAGTGAGAAGTCATAGAAGAAGCTGGTATGAAGTCATGTAGTATAATGAGAAGAACCCTAGATTAGGAATCTAGAGACCTGGGTCATCATTAGCAGCAACACCACAGACAAGTTACGTAGCCTCTCTGTGTCTCAACCTCTTGATAAAAAAGAAAAATTACAAACGTTGGAGAGGCAGCAAGAAAATAGGCACATTAAGGTATTGGTGGCAGAGTGGCGATTTGGTGTAACCACTTGCAAAGCATTTTCAAACTATGCCCCCAAAGGCATTTAACTCTGACCCAGGAATATCACTACTAGCCTATACACATCAAAGAGATCAAAGGAAGAGGAAAAGCCCCATATGGACATAAATATTTATAGCTGATCGTTTTGCAGTAGCAAAGAACCTGAAGCCAAAGGAGTGCTCATCAGTTGGGGAATGGTTGAACAACTTATAGTATGTGAACATGATGGAATACTACTGTGCCATGATAAATAATGAGATTGGAAACTGGGAGTATTTCTCTGAACTGATGCACAATAAAGTGAGAAGAAATAGGAGAACAACTTAACTTAAAAATTCTTTGGCATTTTGCCATTTAGCAACAACTGAACATGCTGCACACAGTAAACATTCTTTACAACCTTGTTAGCTAATGAAGGCAAAAAGAAGTATCAATGATAGTCATCTAATGCTCAAGGGGGAACGTACCTCACTCATGATAAATGCCAACTAATCAGGTACACAATCATAAACTCAAGAAAAAGAATTATTATATAACCCAAGACATTTGCTTCATGGGAAAGTGATCTCTTTTGACAGCAGCTGTGTACTATGTTGACAAAAACAATATAAAAACAAACAGCTTGGATGGAACTCAATGACCAGTCATGATTGCAGGATACCAATGATGAAGTATGATACTTACCTCCTGATAGAGAGGTGATAGATTATGGGTGCAGAATGAGATATATGATTTTGACATAGTCAATGTGAGAATTTGTTTTGCTTGTTACAAATGTTTTCTTAAAACTTTTCAGCGGTGGGGAGTAGAGCAGAAAGGAGAAAAATGGATTTTTGTTTATTAAAAAAACAAAATAATTTGAAAAATAAAATAAGAATATTTGACTAGTTGACTACTTTTCTTTTAAAGAAAATAGGAGATTGGGCTAGATGTTTTTGAAGAACCAACTTTAAAATTACATTTTCTAGGTTTTCCCTACCTACTCTTATTTTCTTTGGGCAGCAGAGCAAAAGCCCCATTCCTATACCTTAGAAAAATGAAAGAAGAGAATGAAACCATTGTAAATTTTTGAATAACTTTAATGTGTTCTCTCCCAAGTGCCCTACCCTATCCTGGAGTGGTTTTCCTGATCTAAGTGACACTTCCAATGACATTCACCAGGGACAGTCAGTGATGAGTTGACCAAGAATTCTGCTGTAAGAATTTGAAATAATGAAAATGCTTCCACTCTGAAAGGAGTGGGCATGCACTCATGTTCTGTGCAAAAATTCCCATTCAGAAGTGATTGAATCACATTCTTTAGAGAAGGAAGATGGCATGGGATTCCTGCTTGTTCAATCAGACTGACGATGCCTTTCTCCTTTTCCTGAAACCATCTTTGGCATTTCCCTAAATAGAACAAGGAACTCTTCCTTCCTTGCTGTTGAAAGACAGCTGATTTTGCCTATTGATTCAGTCACCAAGAGGAAGAAAAAAGACCTGCACAAGTTTCCATGATGGAAAACTTGATTCTGTGAAGACCACCTTTAATTTGAAATTCTCTTTGAAAACTGTTTAAAGGATGAAGCAAGAGATTCAGCAACTCCATATTAACTCTTCTGGTAGGATAGACATGACACTATCAGAAGCCCAGATCTAGCAAAGGATGGAGAGAAATTTCTTCCTTAATTAACACAGCGACATTTTTTGCATAACCTCTAGAAAGAAAGGTGAGACATTCTGTTAGGGAACATAGGCACATTCTGTTTGCCACTGAGGCTCGAGTAGATTACAAAGAAATGAGGGTGAATCTGAGTGAATTCAGAAGCTGGTGAGAGTATTTTCTTGTGTCAATTTTCTCCAAATATAATGTTGCAATGTCTTATTTGTAGAAAATAGCCTAATGGTGGGGAGGAGCCAAGATGGTGGAGTAGAAAGACTCATATATGCTAGCTCCGAATCCACAGCCCATAAATTTCCTGTAAAAAGAACTCCCCACAAATTCTGGAGCAGTGGAAGCCACACAGCAATGCAGTGGAAGAGATTTCCATTCCAGAGAGCCCTGAAAAACCAGTACCAAAGGTCTGTCATGCACCGGAGAGCAGAGCCCAGCCCTGGCCACGTGCCCTGAGAGGAGCAGATCCGAGCAGGCTTCAGGGATGGAACCTTTAGCAGCCGTGAAGGTCTCTCCACCCACAGGTGCTACAGGTCAATGAGAGAGACTTCTGGGCTGGCCAAGAGGGTAGTGTGGTATCTCCATAACTCAGGCCCCCTCGGGAAGCAGCGGCAGCGGCAGAGGCAGTGGTGGCCAGAGGCTTCCAGAGCAGGAAGGACCTCAGATCCATTACTGAAGATCTCTGCATAAACCCCCTGAGGGAACTGAGCCTGGGAGGCAGCCCTGCCCCCACCGGAGAACCTGAACTTAATCTCTCACACTGAATAGCAGCCCCTCACACCACTGAAAGCCCTGAGGCTGGGGAGCAGTATTTGAATCTCAGACCCCAAGCACTAGCTGGGTAGATCTAGGTGGGGGTGGAGAGGAATCTCAGAAGTCAAGTAACTGGCTGGGAAAATGCCCAGAAAAGGGAAAAAAAATAAGACCATAGAAGGTTGCTTTCTTGGGGAACAGATGTTTCCTCCTTTCCTTTCTGATCAGGAAGAACAATGCTTACCATCAGGGAAAGACATAGAAGCGAAGGCCTCTGTATCCCAAACATCCAAAATAGATATCCAATAGGCTCAGGCCATGGAAGAGCTCAAAAAGGATTTTGAAAATCAAGTTAGACAGGTGGAGGAAAAACTGGGAAGAGAATTGAGAGAGATGCAAGAAAAGCATGAAAAACGGGTCAATACCTTGCTAAAGGAGACCCCCCAAAAAATGCTGAAGAAAATAACACCTTGAAAAATAGGCTTACTCAATTGGCAAAACAGGTTCAAAAAGCCAATGAGGAGAAGAATGCTTTCAAAAACAGAATTAGCCAAATGGAAAAAGAGGTTCAAAAGATCACTGAAGAAAATAGTTCTCTCAAAATTAGAATGGAACAGGTGGAGGCTAATGACTTTCTGAGAAACCAAGAAATCATAAAAAAAAAAGAATGAAAAAATGGAAGATAATGTGAAATATCTCATGGGAAAAACAACTGCCCTGGAAAATAGATCCAGGAGAGACAACTTAAAAATTATGGGACTACCTGAAAGCCATGATCAAAAAAAGAGCCTAGACATCATCTTTCATGAAATTATCAAGGAAAACTGCCCTGATATTCTAAAACCAGAGGGCAAAATAAGAATTCAGGGAATCCATTGATCACCGCCTGGAAGAGATTCAAAAAGAGAAACTCCTAGGAACATTGTGGGCAAATTCCATAGTTCCCAGGTCAAGGAGAAAATCTTGCAAGCAGCTAGAAAGAGACAATTCCAGTATTGTGGAAATACAATCAGGATAACACAAGATCTAGCAGCTTCTATGTTAAAGGATCAAAGGGCATGGAATATGATATTCCAGAAGTTAGAGGAACTAGAACTAAAACTAAGAATCACCTACCCAGCAAAACTGAGTAGAATACTTCAGGGGAAAAAATGGTCATTCAATGAAATAGAGGGCTTTCAAGCATTCTTGAAGAAAAGACCAGAGCTGAAAAGAAAAATTGACCCTCAAACACAAGAATGAGAAGAAGCATGAAAAAGCAAACAGCAAAGAAAAGTCATAAGGGACTTATCAAAGGTGAACTGTTTACATTCCTACATGGAAAGACAATATTTGTAACTCTTAAAACTTTTCAGTATCTGGGTACTCGGTGGGACTACACACACACATATACACACATACATGTGTGCGCACACACACATACACACATGCATGCACACACAGAGACAGAGAGCACAGAGTGAATTGACTAGGATGGGATCATATCTTAAAGGAAATTAAGGTAAACAGTGAGAGAGAAATGCAGTGGGAGGAGAGAAGGTGAAATGGAAAGGGGTAAATTATCTCTCATTCAAGAGACAAGCAGGAGACTTTTTATTGGAGGGAAAAAGAGGAGAGGTGAGAAAAAACATGAAGTTTACTCTCATCATAATCAACTAAAGGAAGGAATAAAATGCACACTTATTTTGGCATGAAAACCTGTCTTACAATACAGGAAAGTGGGGGAGAAGGAGATAAGCAGGGTGGGGGAGATGATGGAAGGGAGGGCAATGGGAGGAGGGAACAATTTGAAGTCAACACTTGGGGAGGGACAGGATCAAAAGAGAGAATAGAAGCAATGGGAGGCAGGATAGAATGGAGGGAAATATAGTTAGTCTTACATAACACGACTATTATTGAAGTCATTTGCAAAACTACACAGATATGGCCTATATTGAATTGCCTGCCTTCCCAAAGGGAGTGAGTAGGGAGGGAGGGTTGGGGAGAAGTTGGAACTCAAAGTTTTTGGAACAACTGTTGAGTATTATTCTTGCTACTAGGAAATAAGAAATACAGGTAATGGGGAATGGAAAGTCATCTGACCCTTCAGGACAAAAGAGAAGACGGGGACAAGAGAAGGGAGGGATGATAGAAGAGAAGGCAGATTGGTGATAGGGGAAATTAGAATGCTTGGTGTATTGGGGTGGGGGGAGGGGACAAATGAGGAGAAAATTTGGAACCCAAAATTTTGTGAAAATGAATGTAAAAAGTTAAATAAATAAATTTATATTAAGATATTAAAAAGAAAAAGAAAATAGCCTAATGGTGATGTACATGTCTATGTGTGCATATATGTGTGTGTGATTATACACATTAGTCATATTTTTAGTGCATAATACTACATACAGTACTGAACCCATTTATGCTCCCAGATTTCACTCCCCACACCAACAACATGGTGAGGATGTATTCACTACTGTAATTTGCAAGCCATTACTTATGCCCTCTTCTTCCTAAGCAGTCTTGGTAAGCTCCAATGCATATACCTTCTTTGCATTTCCCAACAGATGAATACACACTAACAGCCTTCCCCAGAGAGCCTGAATTTTGCAGGGCAAGCATATACGAGTCACACTATCCTGAAGATCAACATCAATAATCAGGAACCCAGGAACACAGAGACTTAAAAAAAAAAAAAGTTCACATAAACACAAAGATGGATGAGACTTTCAGACAAATATGGAAGAGTCCATATGGTTGAAGGTCTTATGTAACTATAAAGTTTTTAAGACAGAGAGTACACCTGGGGCTATGAGGGACTGGTCTCAGCTCATTAGCAGAGAGAGGATTCTTCATTCAACTTCATTGTCTATTATTAATTCATCTACATAAGAAAGGCATGGAAAACTAAGTTGGTAGCTATGGGGCTACTTCAAATTTTGCCTATTTCATTTATTTTTTAATGTTTCTAGGGATCCTTAGAAATCATGTATATAATTGAATCCCCTCATTTAAAAAATAAGGTAACTGACGTCCAGAGAACTCAAGGGATTTGTCCAAAATTACAAGCTAATTTGTGGCAGGGCTGGAATTTTGAGCCAGGATTTCTGATTTTAAGCCAATGCTGCTAAGCGTTGGACCTGGACTTCAAGAAAAGCTGAGTTCAAATCCTATCTCCAGTACTTGATGGCTATGTGGTCCTGGACAAGCCATTGTCACTTGGTCAGCTGCTGTTTCCTCATCTTTAATGTGAGGATAATCCTAGCACTTACCTTACTGGGCTATCGTGAGGATCAGAGGAGGTAACATTTAATGTTCTTTGCAAACCTTCAAGTGCTATATAAATGATAACATTTTAATTAGCTAGCTATCCTAAATGATCAGAAGTAACCATTTTCCAATGATGCAATATTCTTTTGCCTTAGTTGTGTTCATTTCCTGGTTATGGTATATATAGCTCATCTATAGTGCCACTTGCTACCAATCAACCGATAAGTTGACAACCATCTATTAAGGGCTCATTTATGCATCAGGCACTGTGCTAAGTTCTGGGGCTACAAAGAAAATACAAAAATAGACCTTGACCTGTGGAGATGGTTTCAGGATTGAGGGATAACTGCTGCAAAGGTATGGAGATAAGAGATCGACAATCATGAGGGAAAGAACAATTAAGGCAACATGATTGGACCTCAGAGTGTGTGGAGAGAACTAAAATGTAGGAAGCCTGGAAAGACAGGAAGGGACCAGATTGTGAAGAGTTTGAAATGACAATAGAAGAGGTTTCTATTTGATTCTGGAGGTAATAGGGAGTCACTGGAGTGATATGATTAGATGTGCAAGTCAGGGACATCCCTTAGGCAGATGGGTGAAGGCTGATGGTGTGTGATGGTGTGGGGAGAGACTTGAGACAAGCAGATCAATTAGGAAACCAGTACAATGGTCCTGGTAGGGAGAGATGAGGACCCAAGTGGGGATAGTGCCTGCATGAATGGAGAGAAGGGACTGCGTCCAAGTGATGAAACAGAGAAACAAGATTTGGTGACTGATGTGGCGTGAGCAAGAGTGGGGAATTGAGGTAACATGGATTTTGAACCTCAGAAACTGAAGGATGGTGCCTACCTTCAATATTTATAGAAAATATAAGGATGTATTTGGGAGAGAATGTAACATTGATTTTTTTTTTTGGAAACTTTGCTCACAACTTAGATGTCATGTTCAACTCCTCCCCCCTCGATATGTGTCTCTCTATATCTATCTCCCTGTCTTTTTGTCTCTATCTCTTTCTCATTTCTCCCTGACACCCCCCTCATATCTGTCTCTATCTTATCTGTCTGTCTTTTTATCTCTGTCTCTGTCTGTCTCTGTCTCTCATCTCCCTCCCCACCTCATATCTAATCAGTCGCCAAACCTTTGTGGTATCTATTACATACACACCATTGCCTGCTGTCCTCTGATGCTGTCCCCACCTTGGTAGCCCTTGGCTCCTCATGCTTGGAGGATTGTTCTCCTTGCCTTGACTCTCCATACACCAGTCCATCTTCTATCTACATTCCAGCTGACCATGTCACTGCCCTTCCAACTCCAGTGGCTCCCTAGTGCCTCCAGGATCAAATATAAAAATCCTGCTTGGCTTACAAAGATTCCCAGGTCCAGGGACACCAACCTCCTTGCTGTTCGTCACACATGACCATCCATCTTCTGACCTGATTCTTTTGCTGGCTGCCCCAATTCCTGGAGCTCTCTTTCCTCCTTTCTTCCCCCACACTCCTTGGATTTAATTAAGTCTCAGCTAATTAGAAGTCCCACCTTTTCTACAAGAAACCCAACTAGATCCCCCTTAGTGAAAGTATTTTGCCTTGCTGATTGTATCCAATTTATTTTGTGTATATTCCATTTGTACAAAATCATTTTCATGTTATCTCTCTCATTAGAGAATAAGCTTCTTGAGGGCAGGGACTGCCTTTTTACCTTTCTGCATCCTTCCCATACCTAACACAGTGCCGGGTGCATTGTATGTGCTTATAGTTGACTGACTGACATGTTGAGATACCTATAGGAAACCAGTTCAAAATGTTCAAGAGGCACTTAGTGCAGATAATGGAGCTTTGGAAAGAATAAAGCTGTGTGTATATATCTGAACACAGATAGTAACTGAACCTATGAACTCTGATGAGATCACCAAGTGAGAGAGACTAGAGGGAAAAGAGGAAAGGCCAAGACAAAGCCTAGGGGTTCGTCCCCATTTAGCGGACCTGGTATGGAGGAAGATCGAGCAAAGGACATTGACACTGAATAATCAGACAGGCAGGAAAAGACAGGAGGAGAGAGTGGTCAGCAGTGACAAGTGCTGCAGGACAATCTTTAAAGGGCCTTTGGATCTTGCAAGCAAGAGAAGAATGGTAACTTTGGAGAGAACAATTTCAGTGGAATGATGAGGCTGGAAACCAGAGGGCAGAAGTTTTAGATTAGAAGGAGGCAAGGATAAGTGGAGGTGCCAAGTGTGGACAGTCTTCTTGAGAAGTTTAGCTGAACAAAGAAGGAGAGATGCAGTTTGATTTCTAGTAGGATAGGCAACTCCCTACACCGGGTGATTTGAGAAAGCTGTAAGAGCTTTCTGCATCCACATAACTCCCCCATGGAAGCTTCTCTAGTGTCTGAAATTCCAGCGCTGCCAGTGTCGTTCACTTGGGTTTAATGTCTCGGTACAAATGTGATTAGGGAGGGTAACACATGTAGCTATTATCAGCTATTAACACCTTAAATCTCAGAATTACAGAATCTCAGTGTTGAAAAGGAGATAATAGGCGGTCTACTGCAACCGATGCCTTGAACAACAATGCCCTCAATGATATCTACAACATGTTCATTTAGTCTTTACTAGAAGATGTCCAATGTGGGGGATGGGGAACCTGCTGTTTCCAAGTCATCCCATTACACTTTGGGATGGTCTCATTCCTTAGCAGATTGTTTTTCTCCCCTTTACATGAAGTAAAAAATAGATCTCTCTCCAACTTCTACCCAAAAAGAAAAAAAATGCCTCTACTAGATAATTAGGGTGTAGAAGAACTGGAAGGGCAGCTAGGTGGTGCCATTGTGCACAGAAAGCTGGGTCTGGAGTCAGGAGGACTCATTTCCTGAGTTCAAATTTGACCTCAGACATTTACTGTGTGACCCTGGGCAAGTCACTTGCCCCTGTTTGCCTCAGTTTCTTCATCTGTAAAATGAGCTGGAGAAGGAAATGGCAAATCTCTCCAGTCTCTTTGCCAAGAAAACTCCAAATAGGGTCAGGAAACACAACGGAAATGACTAAAAAAGAAGGAATGGTACACAGGGTAGGTGAGTTTTGATAGGGGAGGTTCCATTCCTTGAGGAGTTATCTAGGATGAACTAGGTAGAGCTCTTCCATGGAGGATCCTTGCCCTGGGAAGGGTGAGAAAGCTAGGGAGATTTAAAAGACAGAAGTATGAGATGGAGGCACCAAAACCGAAATTTCCACTCTGTCATGATGTTGGTCAAATTGTTTCCCCTTGTGAAGGTTTAACAGTGTGTTGAGTTATTTGGATAGGCATTTAGAAAAGACAATAAATAGTGCACATGTATCTTGGTATTTGCCTCATCTGATGAAACCGTAGTGATGATGACATTTTTAGGACCATTTCTTCTTGAGTTTAGGACTTCTCATTTAGTCTTTATAGGGGAAGCTGGGCGTAGTTGTTACAGGGCTAGACTTGGAATAAGGAAGACCTGAGCTCAAATCCCCTCTCAGAAATTCACAAGCTGACAATCCATTGAATCTCTCTCACAGGGCTGTTCTGTGGTTCAAATGAGCTAACAACCACAGATGAGGAAACAGAGATCCAGAATGGTGACTTATCCAAACTCACCCAAAGTCAGTCACACACATTTATTACTATAAATGACAGGCCTGGAAGCCCTCTGCCTCAAATCCAGAAGTCTTTCCTTATACTTTCAGTAAGTGTTTGTTACCAAGTTCCCACACTATAAAAGTCACTGGATGATAGTAACAATAGCTACCATATATGTGGCACTGCAAAGTTTATACATCTTCAATTGTGAATAGTGGCAACAAACAAAATTCTGAGAAGGGGGGCACAGGCTTCACCAGATTGTCAAAGGGTTCCATGACACAAAAAAGATTAAGAAACTCTGGTCAAAGGTAGAAGTCCTAGTAGAGACTTCTAAGGTCCCAGAAAAGGTCATGAAAATATTTAGAGACTCAATGGAAGCTGTACTCAAAGTTATACCTGTCTGCAAGAAGAAGCCTGAAGTGAAAGAAATTCTTTGTTTAAGAAGTTCTCAGCTCCACTGAGGATTCTCTTTGATTTCTGAACCCCAGAGAGAAAAGTCACCATAAAATAGGGAGCCTGTGAAAGGTGGGATAAAACTGAGATCTTTATGAACGGACCCTTTCTTTCTCCATTTGAATGAACAGGACTTTGGAACATTTATCACGGGTCCTGCACCCTTAGATTTTACTTCTTTGCCTGGCCTCATATACCATGAATTATCTGTTAGACACTTGGAAGTATGGCCACTGACATTAGTTTGCCAGCTTTCAGGAGGAGGAGACAAGGAACTGAATGAACCAGCTGAGCTGGACAAGGATAAGATGCTCATGTTTTCTGAACATCTTTGTGTGTGGAGTACTGCATGTATATTTTAAAAGGACCTCTCCAATCAAGGTGACAGAACTACATCTGCAAAACATCTGTCACATAGGACATGGTGGTACTGCTTTCTGTCTTGTTAAGGATTTACTTTCAAAAAGTCATGCTTTAAATCTTTAGCACTCTGTATCCAAAATCAAAACAAATCAAATGGGGGAGTTGCAAAGGAAAGTGGCAGGGGGTGGAAAGGGTGTTGAGCTGTGAATATCATAAATAAAATGGACTGACACTTCTTGAAACACAGATAATAGGAATGCATTCATAAATCCTCTCTTCTTCCCACCTTCTAATTTTTCCTTTTTCTCCTAACCCTGTCTCCTGAAAGACCAAGATAGGAATGTGTCCAGGGATGAAGGCATTCTGATTTTTGCATCCCTCCATGTTGTGCCTCAAAAATTTATTTATTTGACCCTCTCAGATAATGTCGAACTTAAGAGGGAATATGGCTTGCACTTTCCTTATGGTACTACCATAGAGACATAAAGCTATAAAGAGTTGTAAGCTGTCTTCTTCCAGGCAAAACCACACTCAAACTCTATGGACTGAGGAAGGCAGATCCTGTTTTTAAAAATCTTTCTTGCATCTAACTCCATTCGGCTGGTTGGACTTTTCTGGTTCAATGTCCCATCTTTACCTCAACAGCAACAGCTCTAAAACCAAGCTTCTCACCCCTAGGCAGCCACCCGCTGTGGTTTCATTGATGCTGATGGTTCTTTTTATCATTTCCTTAAATCACCAAATTCAGCACCTCCAGAGTAATCCTTGATTCTTCTTTCTCATGCTCTATAAACAGTCACTTAAACTGTGTTGAATTTTCCTTTGAAATGTCTTTCAAATTCATTCCTTCTTTTCCATTGGTGGAACCACTCTAGTCCAGCCCCTTATAATTTCACCCCCATCTTACTGCAATAGTCGAGAAACTAGCTCTCTTATTTCAGGTCCTCCCAGCTTCACCCTGTTTTGTCTGTTATTAGCAGACTAATCCAATTTAGACTTCGTAACTGGAAGGGAGCTTTATTGTTCAGTTGTTTCAGTCAGGTCTGACTCTTTGTGACCCCATCTAGGGTTTTCTTGGCAAGGATATGAAAATGCTTTGCCATTTCCATCTCCAGGTCATTTTACAGATGAGGAAACTGAGGGAAACAAGGTCAAGCGATTTGCACAGGGTCACAGAGCTAGTGTCAGAGAGTGGATTTGAATTCTGATCTTCCTGACTCTAGGCCGGGGCTCTGTCCACTGTGTCACCTAGCTTAGAGATCGTTTAATTCACGCCCTACTCATTTTATAGAAAGGGAAGAAGTTACTTGCTCAAATCTCACCGGTAACAGATTGCAGATGCATGATTTAAGCCTGTGTGCTCTGAGTCAAATCCAGTGTTCTTTCTAATACACCAGAGGCTCTCAATTTTTTGCGTCATGGACCCCTCTACAAGTCTAGTGAAGTCTATGGACTCATCCGCAGAAGAAAATCTTTAACTGAATAAATATAATACATAAGATTAGCAAGGAAACCCGATTATATTGAAATAGCTATCAATTATAAAATATAGATTCTAGTTAAAAAACTCCTATACTACACCATGCTATGTGTCTGACAAAATAAATTTTCCAAAATATAACTTTCAACATACTATACTATGACTAACAACTTCAGTGACTCCATTTTGTATATAAGATGAAGCCCCGGTTCTTTGACTTAGCATTCAAGGGCCTCCCTAAAGAAGTTTGCACTTTATTTTGCAGACAATGGGAAGACAGGGAAGTATTTGAGTAGAAGAGAGATGACAAAACTTCTCTCAGCCTCATTTTTCTCATCTGCAAAATGGGATAACAATAACAGCTATTTCATAGGGTTGCTATGAGGACAAATGATGTAATAACTGTAAAGCACTTAGCACAATGCCTGTCACATAGTAGGTGCTACGTAAATGTTAGTTTTTATTCGTTATTATCTGCAGAATGGGTTAATAGTAAGGAACACCTACTCCACAGAGTTGATGGGAGGACAAAGAGGAGAATAATTACGAGGCACTTTGTCAACTTTAAGGCATTATAAAAGTACTTCTAATTTTATTACTATTGTTTTCAATATCCTCTTTTTATATGTAAGAAAACTGAAACTCTGAGATATTAAATCATTTATTCAATTAAATGAAACTAGGACCCTAGTTATTAGGACACTAGCAAGTTTTTGAGGCAGCTAGGTATTGCAGTACGTAGAAGTCTGAGCCTGGAGCTTGAGCAAGACACGTAACCTCTGTTTGCCTCAGTTTCCTCATCTGTAAAATGGAGATAATTATAGCACCTTCCAGGGCTGTTGTAAAGATCAAATGAGATATTTATAAAGAGCTTGGTAGAGTGTGTGGCATGTAGCAGGATGCTGGCTATTGTTATTAGCAAGTTTGCTAGAGAATGATGAGCTAGTTTATTTTTAGACGTGTTGAATTCGAGGCCGGACATCTAACTGGATAGGTCCAGGAAGCAGTTTCAAATGTAGGGCTGGAACTCAATGGACATGTAAAGGCTAGAGATATGGATGGAGGAGTCATTTGCACAGCTGTGATCACTAGAGCTGTGGGAGTGAGAGTGTCCACATTCTTCTCATCTATGATTTTCCTTGTATAGAAGAACAGAGGGTAGAGATCTGACTCTTAGCAATAAGCTAGTGAGCAAAATGCCTGAGCAACAGCCAGAGGAATGTTAGTTCTTTGAGGTCGGTTACTGGAGTTTGTTTTGTCTTTGTAACCCCAGTGCCTAGCATTGTGCCTTCCACATCCTAAACACTGAATTAAATGCTTATGGGATTGGCTGGATTGGGATCAATAGGAAGCGGGATCAAGAATACAGATGGCATTTCAATATCCTGAAAAATAGTATGGAAAAGATGCTAGTGGCTGTGGTGAATAAAGTACAGGCCATGGAGTCAGGAAAACCTAAATTCAAATCCTGCCTCAGACACTTCATAGCTATGTGACACTCAGCAAATCACCTAACCTCTGTCAGATTGGGTTTCCCCATCTATAAAATGGAGATAATAGCATTCATTTCACAGGGTTGTTGTGAGAATCAAATGAGATAACATGCAAAGTGTCTTATAAAACTTAATGAGCTATATAAATACCTATTATCATTGTCATTTGTAGTAATAGTAGAAGTTGTAGTAGCAGTAGTAGTAGCAGCAGCAATTGTGGTAGCAGCAGCAGCAGCAGTAGTAGTAGTAGTGGTGGTGGTGGTGGTGATGGTGGTAGTAGTAGTAGTAATAGTGGTAGTGGTAGTGGTAGTAGATAGAAGTTGTAGTAGTACTGTCATTGTCATTTGTAGTAATAATAGAAGTTGTAGTAGTAGTAGTAGCAGAAATTATGGTAGCAGCAGCAGTAGTAGTAGTAGTAGTGGTGGTGGTAGTGGTGGTGGTAGTAGTAGTGGTGGTGGTAGTAGTAGTGGTGGTGGTGGTGGTGGTAGTAGTAGTGGTGGTGGTGGTGGTGGTGGTGGTAGTAGTAGTGGTGGTGGTAGTAGTAGTGGTGGTGGTAGTAGTAGTGGTGGTGGTGGTGGTGGTGGTGATGGTGGTGGTAGTAGTAGTAGTGGTGGTGGTGGTGGTGGTGATGGTGGTGGTAGTAGTAGTGGTGGTGGTAGTAGTAGTAGTAGTGGTGGTGGTGGTGGTGGTGGTGATGGTGGTGGTAGTAGTAGTAGTGGTGGTGGTGGTGGTGGTGATGGTGGTGGTAGTAGTAGTGGTGGTGGTAGTAGTAGCAGTAGTAGTAGTAGTAGTAGTAGTAGTAGTAGTAGTAGTAATAGAAGTTGTAGTAGTACTGTCCTACTCCATTCCTCCTGATGGATCAAATACTCTCCTTGTCTTTGTCTGTCCGTGTCTCTGTCTGTGTTTCTATCACTATCTTCCTTTCTTCCTTTCTTCCTTTCTTCCTTCCTTCCTTCCTTCCTTCCTTCCTTCCTTCCTTCCTTCCTTCCTTCCTTCCTTTCTTTCTTTCTTTCTTTCTTTCTTTCTTTCTTTCTTTCTTTCTTACTTTCTTTCTTTCTTCCTTTCTTCCTTCCTTCTTTCCTTCCTCTTTCTTTCTTTTTCTTTCTTTCTTTCTTTCTTTCTTTCTTTCTTTCTTTCTTTCTTTCTTTCTTTCTTTCTTTCTTTCTTTCTTTCTTTCTTTCTTTCTCTTTCTTTCTTCCTTCCTTCCTTCTTTCCTTCCTTCCTTCTTTCCTTCCTTTTTCTTTCTTTCTTTCTATTTCTTTCCTTCCTTCCTTCTTTCCTTCCTTTTTCTTTCTTCCTTCCTTCCTTCCTTCCTTCCTTCCTTCCTTCCTTCCTTCCTTCCTTCCTTCCTTCTTTCCTTCCTTTTTCTTTCTTCCTTCCTTCTTTCCTTCCTTTTTCTTCCTTTTTTCTCTTTCTTTCTTTCTTTCTTTCTTTCTTTCTCTTCCTTCCTTCCTTCCTTTCTTTTTCTTTCCTTCTTTCTTTTTTTCTTTTTTCTTTCTTTCTTTCTATCATTTATCTATCTCTATCTCTCCCTTTCTCCAAAGGTGAAACCTATCCAAACTGATCTAAGGTAGGAGAGAATCAACAATATAAATGAAGGAATTAGCTGGGAAAGAAGAGGATGTTTTCCTTTGAAAGAATGATAAGGATTGGGGATGGAGATGTGCTTTGAGATAGAAAAGGAGTGAAATGGGAGCCCACACAAAGTGACTTCAATCTTCTTGGAAAAGTTATCTCCTGAGAGTGAAAGGATTAGGGGTGAGCTTAAGAGAAGTGAAGGATCTGTTTTTCATTCAAATCACTGCAGGTTAAGCACCAAGAAATAAATCAAAGATACATAGAAGAAGAATTGCTGGTCACAGTCAAAGTCTGAACTTGTAGGTGGTGAGCATTATGACAAGGCCACAGAGCAGCAATACATAAACATCGACTGGTATGGAGGCACTTGTCGCTAGCTAATTAATTCACTAAGATCAATGGGGATTAAATTGAGAGACTGAGATACTGGAAAATTTTGTTTCCTGAACCTACGCACTTACATACAACAGAATGAGCCAAAAGCCATGGTTGTCAATGGTTACACCAGTCACGGTGATTCAGGAGAAAGCTGTTCCACATTAAGTAATTAGATTAAAAACACATTGTTACTTTCAATATTAGCAAAAGCCACATGGCAAATTGCAACACAGCAGAGGGTGAGAGAATATAAAATCTTTCCAAATCAAGCAAGATGGTGGTGAAAAAGGTATTAAGAGTCAGGCAAAATTCGCATCTACTTGGGATTCTGAATTTAAAGACTCCTTTCTCCTGCTTCAAATGCAAGCTGACTAGCTCACTCCTGTCGGACATAGCAGTTTCGTTTGGGGTCGCTAGGTGGTGCAGTGGATAGAGCACCAGTGCAGGAGTCAGAAGGACCTGAGTTCAAATCTCACCTCAGACACTTGACACTCACTACCTGTGTGACCTTGGGCAAGTCACTTAACCCCAATTGCCTCATCCTGGGTCATCTTCAGTCATTCTGATGAATATCTGGTCACTGGATTCAGACGGTTCTGGAGGAGAAGTGAGATTGGTGACCTGCACAGCCCTCCCTCACTCTAAAAAAAGTCAAGTGCAAGTTACGTCATTATTTCTCTGATGGCATGATCTTCTTTGGCAATGAAGGACGAACACACAGGAGTTTCTTTTATTCAAAGGGCAGAGGAAAGAGGTCCTTGAGATTGAATAAATGTTTCCCAAGGCTCTCTGCAAAGTTCTGGGGATGTGAAGAGAGAAATGAAAGAAAACTGTCCCTTCTCCTTAAGAATCTTAATAAAGTCCATAAAGGGGATACACCTTGAAGGATAACAAGGGATGTTCACTATTCTACATGACTTTGGACAAAGCACTTCACTTCCTTATGCCTCAATTTCCTCATCTGTGAAGTGAATGGACTGGAGGTCTCTGAAGTTCCTTCCAGCCCTCATTCCAAGAACCCACCAACCTACTGTAGGTCAGGGAATGGTCAGTGAAGGGGTGGCAAAGGAGAGATCAGATAAGAAGCTCTTGAAGGAAGCTGGAAATAGAAAAGAGCATCGAACAACTGGAATCAGGAAAGTCTCCTGGGAGCTAGAGCCCAGTTCCATTCCTTGAAGGAATTTTCTCAAATGTGCTATATCCATAATGAAATGGATAAAAGTTCACTATTATGTAATATTTTAAGATTTGCAGATGTGCTTACCATACTCTGCTGGGGAAATCTTCCTGGTCAGCAGGCAGAATGTTGCCTATCCCCCTGCCCCAAGCTTCCCCAGCCCCTGACTGTCCAGGACCAAAAGGTAGGCTCCATATGTGATATTTCACTTAATCCTCATGACAGTGCCGTGAGGTAGGTGCTATTGTTATCCCCCTTTTAGAGATGACAAAAAAGGCTCAGAGATGGTATGTGGCATAGTCAGGAAAAAGCATGCTGAAAGAAGGTTCAAATCCAGGTCTTAACTGCGCAATGCTCTCTTTGGACAGTTTATCTCACCAGTATCTAGGAATAGAGGGCTTTCTTGGGTGATGATGACAACTAGAATTTATGTAGTGCTCTAAGGTTTGTAAAGTACTTTACAAGTATCTAAATTTATTCTCAGAAGAACTCTGAGAAGTAGGCACTATTATTATTCCTATTTTACAGAAGAGGAAAATGAGGCTGACAGAGGTTAAATGACTTGTCCAGGGTCACACAGTTTGTAAGTGTCTGACTTCAGATTTGAACTCAGGTCTTTGTAACTGTATATCTAGTGCTTTATTTATCCTGATCTATATCTTGCCACTGGACCAAATAGCTCCAGAGAAGAAAGTGAGACAGGTGACTTTGCATAGCCCTCCCTCACTTAAATTCAATTCACTTGCATATCATGGCATGACCTCCCAGATGTCATGGTCCTCTTCAAGAACACCAACAATATAAGAAAAGGCACGGTATTCAAATTCTTTGTTAAGCCTACAGCTTTGTGTGAACACTGTGCTCAGGAAGGCAAGATGGAGAGAGAGCACACTTAATGACCTTCACCACCAGACCCCAGTCAACCATTCTAGAAATAGATGGTGTTGTAAATAACAGGAAAAGGGTTAAGAGGGAGTAAATGGCTCACACCAAGGTCATCCCCATCGTGGAAAAACAACCCAAAGTGAATGACCAATGGTGCAGACAAAAAAGCACAGAACATTCTATGCAGCATGTAGCTGTCACAAAGAGCAAATGTTCCAGGCTTCTGCATTGCCACCTATCCCTCCATCTGCTCTAGACACTGTTGCTAGATTTCTGATATTTAAAGGCCATAGAGGGAGCATTCAGGTGGAAAAGATCCAGATAATCTAACTACCCAAATGTCTGTTCAAGTTCCTTTTCCATCCACTGGTTAATAATTGACAAGAAAATACCAAGGTCTATAAGTAACTAATACCTTTCAGGCTACTATGTAATCCTATCCAGAATGTGCTGTCATGTAGAATGATAATTCTGCACATTTAATCTCAGGGTACATCTACACGGACAAAACAAAGGAAAGTACCTAATTAACTCAAGTCAACAACCTATTACTAAAAGAAAGGATTCTCTTTTTTGTGGGGGGAGGGAGAGGCTGAACTATCTACAATAAACAAATCAATCAAAAACCATCTATTAAGTGTCTCCTTTATGCTAGGCACTGTGCCAGTCAATGGAAATAGAAAGAAAAAAAGAAATAGTCCTTGCCCATGCAAAAATCACATATCAAGAGAAACATGTTTGATGTTTTGCAACTTATTTGTGACTAAATAACAAAACTTATTAATATACAATATACCTTACAACTTTTTATATTTTAAAAAATATTTAATGTGCAATATTCTTTTGGTGCAATAACTTGTATTATATAACTTGGCATTGAGTTAATTTTTTGATACATATTCTTTCATTCTTTATCAAGCCACTTATATAATAGATGTTATGTATAACTTTGGTGAATAGTCCATTTTTCCTAAGTTTGGCCTCCTTCATAACACACAGATTTTTTAATAAGGTTGAAATCAGCCCTCATCTTATAGCTTCACCTGGATTTCTTCTCAAAACAGTTTGGGTATAGCTACGAATGAAAAAATGATTGTCGTCAGTAAAAATTACCTTTTCTCCAATCTTCAGCACCACAATCTTTGTGCTTTCTCAGCCATGACATGCATTGTTTTCTTCATAGCTGTGGTTAGCACTTGCTTTCAACATTCTTCCAACATTGCTCTTTGCTGGTCTCAATATTCTTTTTGGTATCAATGCTCTGAAGAGGAAAAAGTAATTCCCTTAGCGGCTATGACCTTCTGAACAGCTTTGTTTGTGTTCTAAGGAGTCATTAGGCTTTTGTGTAGTAGTTTATCAATTCTGGACAATCACCCTTTCATTTATTCTTTGCAGAGGCTGATCCTGTTTCATTGTGGGCTTGCATGATTCTTCAAATATTTAACTTTCCCAAAGCAATACCTATTGTACTACCTCTAAGAGTCATTGAAATATGCTTTTTAAGAGCTAAATCGTTTTCATGTGACATTGGAAAAATACGCATCCTTAAAAGTCACAGAATTCAAAATGTGTGTGTGTGAGTGCATGCATGCATGAGAGATAGAGAGAGAGAGAGAGAGAGAGAGAGAGAGAGAGAGAGAGAGAGAGAGAGAGAGAGAGAGAGAGAGAGAGAGAGAGGAAATGCATGTATGGCACAAAATCCAGGGCTCAACTGATAGAGAATCTAGTAAAGGAGGAGAAACTAGATCAATTTTACTTGATCAAGGTAAGACTTCTACTTAGTGCAGATAGGAGCATACATGCATAACCAGTGATTACAAAACTTAAAAAATATCAAAACAATTTCTTGTCCCAAGTAATGCATACTTCTCTGTTCACAGGTAAGTGTTTACAGGATGCACAAAGCAGATGCGAGGTTACCTTAGATGGAAAGGCACTAACAACTGACAAGAATAACAAGGGCCTTATCACTTCATTTCTTTTGCATAAAAGCTCAACTATTCATTCCACTGGATGAAAGTAAGGAGATATTTTTCTTGTTTCAATTGTATTCCATTCAAAACATTCATGAGGTGCCTTCTACGTAAAAAGGTGCTAGGGATAATAATAGCAACAATGACGACGATAGCAATGATGATGATGATGGTGATGAGGATGACGACACAAAAACAGTGCATGAAAGACTAAGTATAATACAAAGTAGGGCGTAAAGAAAGCAAAGGAGAAATATGCCATGATGTTCTAGAAATTTGACAATCAGTTCATGATTGGTTGGTTAATTTTTGAAGCAGAACTAAAGGCCTTCAATTTCCAAAATACTTTTCTCAGCAACTTTTATATTTAAACACCTGATACTCAAGGTTGGAGTAGGCAGTAGAAGGAAGGATAGGGTTCACTTGCCCTTGGCAAAGAACCTAAAGAACTCCATTGGCCTCATGAAAAGAAATTATTCTTTATAAGTTATTCCATTCTTGGAAGATTTGGAATTTCAGTCTTTTTATCTACATATTCTCCTATTCAAAACAATTTTGAGATCTTTCATAATTGAACATTCAATAGGCAACCACAAGTCATCTCAGGACTGGATCTCTGATGTACCCACCCTATACACACAATTAGCTCTGTTTTTTCCACATGCTATAGTAAAGGATTGATAAGCCAGAATTTGAGAGGAGCAAGGGAATAGATGGTGGGTGGAGGCCAATGAGTTCGCAGAGAAGTTATTTCATTAGTTCTTTCCACCAATTGCCATGTCTTCCCAAAAGTTCTATTGTAGTCTTTCCATTTTTAGTAGGCATTCCATCTTTCTTTGTTTATACTGACTGTGATTTTCCCTTTAGCATCTGGATATTTATGGTGATTGGAGCACTTCTGAATTTAATTCTGGTCCCAAGAAACCCAGTATCCATTTGGAGACTATCATCTATCATCACACCCTATGGTCAAGATACTATCCTCCAAATCTCTGGAAGTGTCAGCCACGGAGAGTAGTGTATGTTAAGACTTAGCATTTGTAAATAAGAAGCAATGAGCAGACCGATGTAGAATTAACTGACTTTGTGGGAAATTCTACATCCATTCTGACATTAGGGAAGGGAAACTAATATGGAATATGCTAATGAAAAGTTGCATTTGTTATTATGAAGATAATCTATATCCATATTTGTACTTAACCAATGAATATTTAATAATTTTGTTAATTCTGAAATTAAGGGAACTATAAAATAATGTGCAACTTGACAGGGAAGGATTGACTTGACACCCAAATGAGTAGATAGAGAAGGTTGGGGAAGTAGACTTACTACCATTCCTCAAGGAAAGATTGATCAAAACTCTACTTTACCAATTAAACAAGAATCTCTACATGCTAGAGCATGTAGGACAAAGGGACCCAATATATCTGAGTCCTATAAGTCGAGAAATAACTACCATCTCCTTTATTTTAATGAAGTCACCAACAAAAATATCAGTGCTTCTGTTTAAGGTGCTAGAGATATAAAAATGAAAAAAAAAACTATTATCCCTGAGGAACTTGTATTGTAACAGAAAATGAGTTATAATCTTTACCCAGACAAAGACATACAAGATAATTTGAGGGAGGAACAAGGACAAATATCTTGGGAAAATCCAGAAAGGTTTCTTACAGGAGATGGCACCTGAGTTTAGCTTTGAACTAAAGAAGCTTAGGTTTTCAAGAGGTAGAATCAATCAGGAAATGCATCCCAGGTACAGGGGCACACTTGTGAAGGCATAGGAATATACCTAGTTTGGGACTCATCTGGTGGTCCAGTTTAGTTATAATTTGGGGAATGCTAAAAAACACTGAACCACTAATATATGAATACACTAGGGTCATGCTATAATGCTATCTCAAGGTACAAGGCAAAGAACTGGATTATAAGTGAGCACATTCTATCTCTTAGTCCATCCAGGACAAATAGTAATTAAAGTCCTTTGGATAGGGCCCAAGACAGACCTGTGCTATATTGGAATCTGGGCTATAATGAGTCAGCAACATTCAGCTGGGTCTTGGGAAAATGTGATCTACTTGATTGGTCGTAGATGTCATCTACTTAGATCATATGGCCTTTCTTGGTGAAGAGGGATCAGAATTTTTCACATTCAGTAATCTCTTGGCTCATTGCTCACAAGGGTTACTGGAGTTTTTCTTTTGAGCAAGGAGAGGAAGTAATAGGTGATAATACAAAATATGATCTCTTCTTCTCCCTGCTACTGATACATAATGTTTTGTTCAAAATAAGGTCTTGAAAAACTTTTAAAAATTGAACTCAATTATATTAAATAAAAAAGAATTTTTCCTTTTTCTAATCAGAAGTCTATAAATTCTTCAAATTTTACCAAGTTCCCTGGTACTATGCTATAGTTCAACAAGCAAATATCTAAGTTAGAAGAGAGCTGAATAAGTTGGTCTCTTGAGCAAGGCGAATCCATTAAAATGAAGAAAAACCAACTTTTCATCTCATTCAGGAACCTGTCCTAGGAATTCTAAGAAAAGAAACCATATATATATATATATATCTCAATTAAAATCACTTTTTTCCAGGAAGGTAGTGCTTCGCTAAAATTCCTTTATTTTGTTTCACCTTCTTGGAGGTCTAAATTAAGCCATTAACACATATTCCTTGACAGATAAATTGCATGTATTGTTTTAATTCTGAGTAGAACATCAAAAATGAAGTTTATGGTGGATGTCTGATTGTCTTTCTTTCTATTATGAGGTTTGCTTTCCTAGAGAAGCCTGCAATCCAAATGCATGGTGATAAAGAAATTGAATAAGGCTATAATTATCCTTTGATTAATCATACTAATTAAAACCCTCCTCCCCAACTCCTTTGCTCTTTGGAAGCTTTCTAAGGAAGCACACAGCTTTCTTGCTTTCCTTTTTTAATCTTGCCCTTTGGAGAAAAAGCAATGGGAAAAATAATTGAGTGATGCTTACACACCTAGAACCTTCCAACGTCCAAAATATTTGTAAATAACAAGGTGGAAAACTTATGAGGAGAAGGAATTCATTAGACATCTAGTCAATCTCTATTACCAGTTTCTCCATAGTTAATACAATGCTGTGTCTGTTATTCTTATTGATGATTTGGCCTCAGGGCTAATTTATGGAAGTTGCATGCTATCACTGAACAAATTTTTCCTGATTTCTATCTGCCTCACTATCATAACAACCTTAATAGCCTGTAGAATCAAGATCTGGTGGGTATCTCCACTGTGGTGATGGGTATACTTAGAAACAGCCCAGTTAAACTTAATTTTCATCCATGGTTAACTTGAGTACTGAGCAGTACATTCGAGTCCTGGGACAGCTGATTGCCTGCTCTGCTCAGCTGTCAAGCTACTATTTTGCTAAAAAGATGTTTAGTAGAATACATCTTCTATGCAGCATCTAATTTCACCTAGAAAGGAAGGTAGAAATACCTGAGCAGATGTTTAGCCTCCTAGGGAAGGAGTTCACAAGATGCCAACTTAAGTTAAATGGAGGTTCAATCATTCCTTTGTAAGGATCTAAAGATAACAGGAGAATGGACAAGAAGGGCAAAACTGAAGCAAAAGAAAGGACACTCACAACATGAAAAATAACCAAATGGCAAGCAGAGGACTTTCCATGCTTTACTTATGGTATCTTTACCAGGAGCAATGGGGTGGTAGCTCATAGTTTGGGCTATAGAGGTTTAGAATTAACAGAATTGGAGTGAGTTTTGGTCCGGAAAAGGAAAAATGATTTCAAATAGAGGGCACATTTCTTTCAGCTTGAGCCATTACCAGTTGTCTTGACTTTTGTCTTGCCATTGGACTTTGATGACTCTGGAAGACAAAGAGAAGCTGACCCCTGTATGACGCTGCCTCACTTTAATGCAATCACAGGGAAGTCAAGGCATTATCCTCATGACGTCATTGGCCCTCTTTGACAATGAAAGATGAACAACATTCTTTCCAATGTCTTCATCACCAAGAGCCAGGATAGGCACATGCCAGACAAAGTGTACTTTCTCTATTAACAGTGTTCCCAGACTGTCATTGATACAGTATAGCCAGCAGTTCCTTCCATCTAGTCTGTATGTACCTTGTACATACTAATTTATGCGTGTGCTGTCTCTGTTAGAATATGTGCCCCTTGGGGGTAAGAACTGTTTTTACTTTTACTCCATTTTCCCAGCCCATAGCACAGACTAAGAGTTTAATAAATGCTTATTGACTGATATATTACTGGAATTCAGTAATAAATATCTACCATATTTCAATTCAGGCATAATGTATGTGATGTCTTGGTAGATACAGTCTATTCTCCATGTCTGAAATACAGTCCTCTCCCTCTTAGAATTCCTGCTTTCCCTCAACTCTTAGCTAAAATACCAACTTTTACACAAAGCCTCTCCAAATCCTTTCATATCCCAAAATGTTATATTTATTTTCATGTATCTTACACACACTGATATACCTACATATTTTCTTCTCCAACAGAATATATGTAAACTCCATGGAGGCTATTTCATTCCTCTGTATTCATATTATCTAACAACCCCTGGAAAAAACAGGTCCCTTCTTGATTGTTTGGAAGAGGGTAGAGTCAGGTGGATTTGGAGCCAGTTGAAGGAGAGGGCCCACAGAGTGCTAGTGGACTGGTATCAACAAGAAAGGAAGTAGCTTATAAAGTAACTCAGGGAGCTGACCCTGGCCTTTTCTGTTCAGCATTTTTGTAACTGTCTTGGATGGAGGCATTAATGGGATCCTTAACCAGTTTGAGAATTCCACACAAAGCTGGTAGATGGAGATTTAAAAAGTTTTTGACAAGCTATAACATTAGATCAAATATAAGAGTTTTAAGAATACATAAAAATTTAATAGACATAAATGTGAAGTTCAACACATGTTCAATAAATATAATTTTTTTGTATAATTATAGGATAGGGAAAGACAAGATAAAAATTCATATGGGAAAAACTTAGATTTTAAAACATAGCACTCAATATGAATTCCAAACATGACAGGACAGCAAAAATGCTAATAAATAGCATGCTACTTTAAAAAGAGTGTCCTGAATGAAAGAGATGATAATCCTACAGTACTATGCCCTGGTCTATTAAGAGTATTTTGTTCATTTTTGAGTGAAATACTATAAAAGGACCTTGATAAGCTCTGTCTGTATCCAGTGAACCAAGGTGGTGAGTTGGCTTGAAATCACACGAATAATTGGATGGAACAGTTGAAGGAACTGAGAATCATTTGCTTATAGAAGAGAAAACTTTGAGGCACACAACAGCTATTTCATGTATCTGCAGAGTTGTACTGTAAACTTATTTTGTTTGCCACTTGAGGGCAGAACTAATTGCAGAGCCAGCTTTTGGCTTGATGGAAGGAACAATCTCCTAACAATTATAAGCTGTCCACCAGGCATAGTGATGCGTACTTGTAATCACTGCTTCTAGGGGAAACTGGTAGTTTGTTTGAATTTGACAGTTCTGAGTTATAGCAGGATTAAAGTCAATTGGGTGACTATGCAAAATCTAGCACCAATATAGAGAGCCCCTGGAAAGGAAGGAGGAGTGAACCAGCCTAGGCTGGAAACAGAACGTCAAAACTTCTATGCCAATCAGTAGCATCCATAAGTGGCCACTGTACTCTCATTCTGGCTGATAGAGAGAGACCTGTTCTTCTAAGTGGAATGATTTGCCTTGGAAAGTCATAATAAGTTTCCTGCCAATCACTGTGTATCTTCAGGTAAGGGGTGGGTGCCTTCTCATCAGAGATTCTGTAGAAAGGATTCCTGTTCTCATATGATTTGGATTAGATGGTCTCCAAGATGCCTTCCAACCCTAAATCTACATTCCAGGGACCACAACATAGAGCTAGAAAAACTATCAGAACACTCTAGGGGCCTTTTTTTGGGTAGAAGAGAGAACATTCTCCATTTTATTCTGTGTCTAATATTTGTTCATTCTCTAGGTCTGTCCCACCTATACAGCATCCATATTTTCAGCATGATTCCTGCCTCCATCCTCTACAATTCCCATAAATATCCCAGTCCCAGTCTGAAAGGGCCCTTTATTCCCCTTCAGAGGTGGAGTTGCTCACCTGCTATTTCTAAAACCACTAATAATAGAGCCCATGAAGCACTCCTGTCTGCTAAAACCAGTTGCAAAAATAGTAACATGCTGCAATCTGCCGGAGAAACTTGTCAATTCAAATACTGAATTTTTAGTCACAAACTGCTACCTAATTTTGACAAAAAAGTGAAAGGGTGAAGTTTGGGAGGGTGACTGGCCATGAAAGAGACAAAGGAGACAAGTTTGCCCAGGTGACTGAGGAATCAGCTGATTTCCTGGGAGAACTAGCTAGGTGGGTAACTAATACAAAGTACAAGAAATCAGAGTCTTTAAAAGAAAATTTGTGGCTCCTCCTCCTCCTCCTCCTCCTCCTCCTCCTCCTTCTCCTCCTTCTCCTCCTTCTCTTCCTCACCATCACCACCATCCTCTTCCTCCTCCTCCTCTTCCTCACCATCACCACCATCCTCTTCCTCCTCCTCCTCCTCCTCTTCCTCACCATCACCACCATCCTCCTCCTCCTCCTCCTCCTCTTCCTCACCATCACCACCATCCTCTTCCTCCTCCTCCTCCTCCTGCTCCTGCAGCTGCTGCTTCTCCCCCCGTTCCCTAGGAGCGGACCGTCCTGATGCCTCTTTTGTGAAGCCGCGGCTGAGGAGACCCCCGGACTCGCCATGGCCGACGAGAAGCCGAAGGAAGGAGTCAAGACTGAAAACAACGACCACATTAATTTGAAGGTGGCAGGGCAAGATGGTTCGGTGGTGCAATTTAAGATTAAGAGGCACACACCACTTAGTAAACTAATGAAAGCCTATTGTGAACGACAGGGTTTGTCAATGAGGCAGATCAGATTCCTATTTGATGGGCAACCAATCAATGAAACAGACACACCTGCACAGTTGGAAATGGAGGCTGAAGATACAATTGATGTATTCCAGCAGCAGACAGGAGGCGCTTACTAAAAAGAAAATCTACAACTGTACTCCAGAACTGTGCTCCCAAGGAAAACAATACATTCACAATTAGAAAAGCAAGATTTGGTTCATCCACTTCCTGACTACTGCAGTATAGTTTTCTCTCTTCTTTGATTCCCTTCCCCCATTCCTTTATTATACATAAAGTAACTGGTGTATGTGCACAGGCATAATGAGTATTTTTTTTTTAAACTAAATTGCCGATGGTATGTTTTGATCAACATCAAATGGAGATGGGGAAGGGAAAAAACAAACTGGTTCTGTGAAAAATATCCCTTTTCTCCATTAGTGGCATGCTCATTCAACTTTTATCTTTATATTCCAGTAAGTTATTTTGCTCTCACTGTTTAACAACAACAACAAAAAAAAACCTACAAAAAAATCCTTGCATACCTTGTTTGATTGGATAATTTCAATGTTTTTCTTTTATCATTGTAAAACCAAGGACGATTTTATAACTTTTTTGTACGTAGCTGTTACATGTAGGGCAATCTCTGTCTCTCAGTAGGGATAAATTACTATAAAGAAATTGATCCTAGATAGTTTTCCCTTTAAGTCAAACATCTTGATGTTTAAATAAACTTCTTGTTTAAAATAAAAAAAAAATTTGTGAAAAAGGGTAAAACAGCCTAATGGAACACACCTATGTGTGACCATAGCCAAGTCAAGTCATTATACCAACAAGCATTAATTAAGTTCATACTATGTGCCAGATACTGTGCTAAGGGTTGAAGGACACAAATAAAGTAAAGAACCAATTTTTTGTCCCCCAGCAGTCTAGATCCAAATGTGAGAGACAACGGGTAAATAATTAAGTACATTCATGATAGATATGGAGTAGATGACAGATTATCTGAGAGGAGAAAGCACTATAGTGATGCCTTCATCTTAGAGATCATTTTTCTTGTTTTAAATATATTTTATTATTCCCCAAATTGCATTCTAAAACAATTACTAACCTTTTTAAAAAGTTTTGAGTTCCAAATTCTATCCTTCCTTTCCTCCCCTTCCACCTCCCTGAGATAGATAATAAGCAGTCAGGTATAGGATATACATATGCAATCATGGAAAACATTTCCATATTAGTCCTTGTGTACAAGAAGACAAATAAAAAAAAGAAAGAAAATGAAAAATAGCATACTTCAGTTTGTATTCAAATATCAATTTTTTCCCTGGAGGTGGGTAGTCTATGTCATCCTTAGTCTTTTGAAATTGTCTTAGATTGTTGTATTGCTGAGAATAGTTAAGTCATTCACAGTTCTTCATTGTACAATATTGCTGTTGCTGTGTATAACGTTCTCCTGGTTCTGTTCCCCTCACTTTGTGTCAGTTCATGTAAATCTTTCCAGGTTTTTCTGAAATCATCCTGCTTGTCATTTCTTATAGCACAATAATATTACATCTGAATCATATACCACAGCTCATTTAGACATTCCCCAGCTGATGGACACCCCTTATATTTCCCATTCTTAGCCACCACAAAAAGAGCTGCCATAAGTATTGTTGTACAAATAGGTCATTTTCCCTTTTTTTCTGGATGACTTTGGGACATAGACCTAGAACTGTATTTCTGGATCAAAGGGTATAGTTCCAAATCGCGCTCCAGAATGGTTGGATCAGTTCACAACTCCACCAGCAGTGCATTAGTGTCCCTTTTCCCCCTCCAACATGCATCATTTTCTTTTTCTATCATATTAGCCAATCTGGAGATCACATTTCTGCAACAGAATTCTCATTTGTATAATAACAGTCTCTCCTCCAAAGTTGACTTGTACATAATTAGATTGCCCATTTCTTAAAGGGGGAATGGCTAGGAGTGTTCCCAACCAGAATGCAGAGGAACACCTTGAGATGGAACTAGGGCCTCTTTTCACCTCCCTTCTCCATATGGATGTTCTAGGTCACTCCTATCCTCCTTATGAGGAGCATGTCTCTCATAGCATCCCTGTGATTTATACAAAGGGGAAGGCATTATTATCCTTCCTCATTTTTTTTTTTAATAAATGAAGAAACACAGGAACAGAGAGGTCAAATGATTGATCTAATGTCATCAGTCAACGAGAAAGCCAGAATTAGAATTCCATTTTCCAAGACATAGCATAGTAGTTTCCTCCTTACCACCTAGGCCAGAGGTGGGGAACCTGTAGCCTCAAAGTGACATGTGACCCTCTAGGTCTTCAAGTGCAGCCCTTTGACTGAATCCAAACTTCACAGAACAAATCCCCTTAATAAAAGCATCTGTAAAACTTAAACTCAGTCAAAGGATTGCACTTAAGGTCTGTGATGGCAAGCAAATTAGGATTTTTTGCTGTTTTTATTTTAGTATAATCAAGTGTCTCTGATTAAATCTTGCCTTTAAGAGTCAGGAGTCTTTACTGGAAATAAAGTACAGAAACAAGAGTTTCTTTAACTAGAAACAGTTTATGTATTTGTAATGTTAATTATTTTAATGTGATTAAAGATCTTCCCCACCCATTAATGGGCCTGCCCATTAAGGGGAGTTTGATTAGGGAAAATCTGTGGGAAGGCCCAAGCCTCTTGTTAATGAGGCACTGGTTCTCAAAGGTTGTGATGCCCTCTGGCTCCAAAAAACGTATGAATACTCTGAGTTGAGGTTTTACTTTGGGGCTTACTGGAAGTGTTTTTTTGGCCAGACAAAGACTCTGGAAAGCCGCAAAGGAGCCCCTCCCTCCAGCTTGGAAAATTCAGATGTCTGTGCTTCCCTCTGGTAACTATGGTCAGATAGTTGGACCTGTCTGTTGATGGTCAGGTAGAGGAAGCCATATTTGTTGATCTTTGATTCCTCTATATTTTCTTTGAAGTTCGGGGGGCTGACTCCACTGAACTAGGTGAATGATAACATGTGTTTGATTAAAGTGATTGTTAACCTCTCAAAAGTTGCCTTCTTTTTTATGAATGCAGATTTAAGAACTTGTGATAGCAGCTCCTCCCATGTATGTTGGGGTACTTACTGATACAAGGACCTAGAAGGCCACATATGGCCTCAAGACTGCAGGTTCCCCACTCTTGCCCTAGACTCTGTTGCCTAATAGGATGTCCATTACACACAGAATGAATCACACTGAGAGACGGAAAAGTCCTCAATGTCCATTTGATCCCACCTACACATGAAAAGATGTGCCTGATTGGTGGTCTTCCAGCTTCTACTTGACTTCCAAGCAGAGAAATCCTACTACCTCCAGTGCCCATAGCACTTTGGGACAACACTAATTGTCGGAAAGTTTTCCTTGAAATCAAGCCTACATTGCTGGTTCTGCCCTCTGGGATGAAACAGAGCAAGTCAATAACTCCTCTACACGATGGCTGTTCAAATAAATACTTTCTTTTTGAAAGCTACTAAAGCATATCCTTTGCCATTTTAAACACCTGAAAATTACTGATTTTCTACAACTGCCTCAGGCTAAACATGCCTAGTTCCTTTAATCAATGGGAGGAACCCTTTCACAAAATTGTTTTTGGACTCCTACATAGAATTGGAGAGGACCTTTTTATTTTTTTTTCTCCCAAGAGTCAACCTACTCGATTTTATATTTTACATTCAATATATGCACATATGTATGTATATATGTATAGCTAGCTAGCTCGATGTGTTTGTGAACCTGCTCCATACAATACTTGGTTCTAAGGTTCATAGGGGCAGCATGTACCACAGAACAGTCTATTCTTGATGTTGCTGTTCAGGCATGTCTGACTTTTTGTGACCTCACGAACCGTAGTATGCCAATGCTGTTCCTGGCATTTTCTTGGCAAAGATACTGGAGTGCTTTGCCACTTCTTTCTCCAAGTTTCCTTCTCCTTCTCCGGTTTAACATAGCTGCTGTTAAATAAATATTGTTGAATGAGTGATTCTATGAAGTGGGACAACTTAGTACCCAGAGTAGAAGGAGGGAAGAAGAGGGAAGAGAAGAATCCTGGAGAGGGAGGGCAGGGATCGTTGCTGTCTGCAAGTATTTCAAGGGTCAGAATGAGGAGTAAGGATTCCACTTTCTCCACTTGCCTCCAAAGGGTAGAAACCGCAGGAGAAAGTTCCTTTGAGGTAGATTCTAGCTCATTCTAAAGGAAGAGCTTTCTAACTACTGGATCTATTCAAAACTGGAAAGGATGACTTGGGGACATGTCACTAGAGATGTTTAAGTAGCAGCTTGATGGGCATTTGCCAGGAATGCTATAAGGACTGGCTCCTCCTCAGGAAAGGCTGGGACTAGACAACATCTCTGATTTAGTTCTGAGAGTCTGTGATTCAGGAAGTGAATGTATCTCACAGCTCTGGACAATTATCAATAGGAGCATGTCACACAGGCCTAAATCAATAGCAATCCCACTGATTTCTCTATCTGCTACCCCTCTTAGTTGATTGCTTTGATAAGAGATTTCTGGAAGGGATGAAGACTTCATTTTTTTTTTCCTTTTTGAAAGCCACTAAAGCATGTCCTTTGCCATTTCAAACACCTGAAGCTTAGCAATTTTCTGCAGTTGTCTCAGGCTGGGATCAATTATTCCTGGATATAGTGTGAGCACAAGAGAAACAGTACGCCATCATCTTTAGAGGACTGGCCTTGACGTTAGGAAGATGTGGGTTCAGATTATGCTTCTCACACAGGCTCATTTTGTGATCAAGGACAAGTCTCTCTCTCTGCCTTAGGTGACTCTCTAAAACTACAGGTATTGATGTAGTGCTTTCTGTTATGCAAAATTCTTTACATATGTTATTCACTCCTCACAATTCTGTGAAATAGGTGCCATTATTTCCTCCATTTTATGAAACTGAAAGGGTTACGTGGTTTGCCAAGTGTCCTTACAGCTAGCAAGCTTCTGAGTCAAGATTTGTACTCCTTTGTCTCCAACACCATCCACTGAACAACTAGCTGCTTCATATACAATGGGTACAGAGTATTTCCACTACTGATTAAGCTACAAGTTCAGACATCACTGCCTCCCCCGCCAAATACATAGCAAATACATAGCTAAGCAAAACCTACTATGTATTCACTAAAGAATGATGCAGGACAAAAGAAACTAAATAAGAAAACTGTACATCAGGGCTGTGGAAAATGGACATTTTCCCACAAGACTGTAAGATAAACTTTAACTATTCCTTCCTTTTCTATTCCCATTTCTAATTATTACCCAGTAACTCTTGACTTATGTACATAGATCTTCTTTACCATACATTATTTTTCAAGAAATACATTATGGGATCTTCTAGAGATGAGGAAAAGGAATATTTTGAGACTAAAAATAAGTCACATGTATATAAAGCTATTCAGTTTACAAAACCCTTTCCTCACAAGACATTTTAGAGGTAGAGGGGCAAAAAGTGTTTTCATTATTTCTCAATAAGGAAGCAGAGGTTATAAAGCAGGATTGTCCATAGTCACATAGTTAGCAGGGGCAGAAATGTAACTTGCACCTAGGTCTCCTGACTCCAAATTCAGGGCTCTTTTCACTTTACTATCTCATATATCATCATACATATACATATCATCTTAAAATGGCTCATATCTTTAGTTTTGGTTCTGATGAACAGGATGTTGAGATAGAGCATGGATATTCTATATATTGGCATACAATTATGACTTTCTTAAATCATAAAATCTGAAGACTGGGAGAGACTTTGAAAAGTTATCTATCCAAGTAGGAGATAAAGCTTCATTTAGCAATCTTCAAAAACAAGTTCACTATTTTATTGTGAAATTTCAGACAAGGCAATTCCTGACACTCCCTTGGGAACCCATTAAAGACTGACAGTAAGGAGGTTGCACTTCACACAAGTTCCTGATACTGAGATTAAAACCCTTCTCTTTTGGCCAGTCCTGGAAGGACAGAGATTTCCCTTCGAATTCCCCCAAATCTGTTGTTTAAGGATGTATATATCATTCTTAAATTGTACCTCCTCAGCCTTGACTCAAAACCAACTAACCCTTCAATGCCTTGCTACCCTTTGCAGTGACTGGACTGGGAACTGAGGACACACCAACCTGCCTTCTGTTCTCACATTTAGGGCATTTCTCTGCCCCTCTCTCACTTACAGAATCCCTAATGCAAAGGTAGATGCTGTTGTTTGTCGCCACTTGAATAGCAAATGCAGAGGTGTTGGAAACACTGTCATAGTTGTCTGAAGAAGTCTCTGTCAGCGTTTTCCAGAAGAAGAAAACAGCAGGAGCTTTTTATAATGTAACTTTAATTACAATGGCCAAGAAACTTGGCACAGGCAGAGGCTCAGTCCCTCCCTCCCCCTTTATGCTGCACCTGCCAAGAGTAATTTGAGATGCCTCAAGGTGTATATCTCATAAGTGATGTCACCCTCCTGTGGGCACCAGTCAGTAGTTCTTTGCCTTTCTTTCCCTCTGTCTCTTTCCCTTGTTCTTTTTTAGCAGTCAGTTTCTAAATTAATAGCATAATCAATGAGATAAGATAAACAAGACACTTAATGAAGCAGTTCCAGTGGCATAGCTAAATATCCCAATTTACAAGTTGAAGTCAAGAAATGCGTAGAATGGATCATTTCCTATCTCCTCACACTGAGTTGATTTATGGTTATTTCTATTTTGAACATGACCTTCAAATTGCTAAACAAAGCCAGGAAAATCATAGAAAACCAACCAGCAGGTGGCAACACATAAACTTCCATAATTTTCTTTAGGGTGTCTGGTTTCTATGAGAGAGCATGAGGGTGGTTTGTAGATTAATTCTTTTGATGTACATAGTGAGAAGAAGTCTAGGATTTAGAGGTGGAGGGGTCATCTGGTCTAAACCTTTCCTTTCAAGATGAGGAAGTTTAGTGTCAGGGAGGTGACAAGACTTGCCCAAAGCCACACAGGTGGTGAGTATGGAATTGAAACCAGGTCGTTAGCCTAGGTACAATCCAGTGCTCTTTTCCCTGCACTACATTGGAAAACATTAGTTGAGCTGATATTTGCAAAAGAGAGCAAGCAAATTTCATCCATCAGCATTTCCAGTGAATGAGGAGGATAATTTTAGGACTTTTCTAAGCACTTGATGACCATCTCTTAAGCAAAGGAGTTATTGTCAGGTATTTTTCCCTCTAACAAAATCCTCCTTCCTTTTTTGAATGTACTTTCCAGGAAAGTATGCTAAAAACTTTTTAGTTTGGATGTTCTGAGAAGATTGTAGTACCTAGGCAATCAGTAAATATTTAAGGACAAAGGTTATGAATGACGAGCAAGTAGAAGAATAATGAGATGATCTGCTTTAGACTCAGAGAATAGTTCTAAAACCCAGGAGTGAAAAGCATCGAGAAACAGATTCTGGGTTGTTATAAGGGAAATCTTCTTAACAATCTGAATGTCTGAGGACTGACTGCTTTGGGGATTATTGAGTCCCTCCTCTTTGGAGATCTTCTAACGGAGAGTGGATTAATTTCAATTGAACAAACATTTGTTAAATGTCTACGCTCTATGAGGTACTGGGGATAATCTAAACCTGTTAGTTATTTTTTTAATAGATGCATGAAAATCCTGGTGTAGGAAAATCCCTTCACCAACACAGATAAACAATTTATTTTTAGCTTAAAGTATTAGAGTATGGTTGCCAAAGCAAATAGAACAGGATTTTGCTGGCCACAAACTGACTTAAAAAACCATAAATTAACATTTTTACATTGTGTTGTATTTTTATTTTTTTGTTATACATTTCTCAACGACATTTTAATCTGGGTTCTGGACAGAATTTTGCAGGCCACTAATTTTCTGACCCCAAGTTTGACACCTCTGGGTTAGAGAATTTCTTGGGGCACATGAGAAGCTAAATGACTTACTCAGGGTCACACACAACCTGTCTTAGAGATAAGAGTTGAGCCATGGTCTTTCCACCAGTCTTCTGTCTGCTACACGACACCATGATGTCTCTTGCTGGAGATGCAGAGACAAAAATAAAGCAATCCCTGCCCTCCACACACTTTTACTCAGACCATTTGCATCTTCTAGGATGTCAGGGGAGTGAGTGATAGTATTCATGTTAGACTGCCTCAAACAGGAAGGTAGAAAGGAATGATCCCAAACTGGGGAGTGGTCAATTCTTTCCATGTTGTTAGCACCATTTGCCCATAGGAGCAGACATGTTAGCATAGCTCAGTGGAATGCACTCTAATTTCATAAGCATTGTTCCTCCCCCTTTCCTATTCTGCTAAGTCATGCATGCAAAGGGCACATGGGGGGACTGGGATCAGAAGTAGATGACTGATGGAAGAATTGTAATTGGAGGGGATGTTGGGTTATTTAATTAGTTTATTCGACTCCTCTAGAAATGTCTAGAAACTGTGCAGAATTAATATGTACAAGAATATTTAGCTGCCCAATTAGGGAAACATAAATTAGACAAATCATCTACACTGTTCAAACCACAACTGCCAAAGGAAGCTAAATGAATGGAAGGCAAATAAAAACAAACGCCTTTCAGAGAAGTCTGCACAGCCCCTAAATAGAGGCACAAGACTATCAGGAGAATTACCCTAAATTTCTAAAGTAAAGGCTGCCTCTAAAGATTGAATATCTCTTCCTAGAGCTCTATATTAAGATTAGGTTGTGGGGAGATGTAATTTCCCTTTGGCTGTTTTGGTGGTGAAATGTACTCAGTGGAACTATAAAATCCCAGAACACATAGAGCAGCTAGGTGGTTCAGTGGATAAAGGGCCTGGCCTGCAGTAAGGAAGATTCAACTTCCTGATTTGAAATCTGGCCTCAGACACTTACTAGCTGTGTGACCCTGTGCAAGTCACTTAACACTATTTTCCTCAGTTTCCTCATCTGTAAAATAAGCTAGAGAGGGAAATGGCAAACCAATCCAGTATCTTTTCCAAGAAAACTCCAAAAGGGGTCACAAAAAATTGGACATGACCAAAAAATAACTGATCAAAGACAATGAGAAACCCATGGAAAGCATCAGCATCTTGAGACATTTGGAAAAAGTAGGATTGTGGTTAGGGCATATTCCTTTTCAATAGGAGCATGTCCCTTTCCTACATAGTTTGTAAATGTTATTCTACCTGAAGATTTCTATAACAAATAACAGACAGATAACAGACCTCCTCAGTTCCTATTTTGTTTCCATCCTGCTTACTAAGGAGAAATATGGCTATTGAATTTGAAATTCAAGGTCAGAGAGGTGAAAGTAAAAGAAGACCAGAAGTACTACATGCCTATATGCTTCAGGAACATGAAGATGTCATTGATGAACCCTTCTTACAGTCTTCCAAACATTGTGACAAATGGGAATTCAGATACAGGACTGGAGATGGGCACATTTGTTGATGTTCAGAAAGGGGAAGATGGCTGATTATTATTGCTATGGTGAGTTTGATGTTCAATTCCGGTGAAGCCCTAGAAGAAGTTATTAAAGGGATGGTTTGTGAACTCTTAGAATAGGGAGTGATGATCACCAGGACTCAGCAGAAGTCCAGGAAGAGAAAATTCTGCCAAGTGAATCTGGTTTCTTTTATTGTTTGATAGGGTTGCTAGATCACAGGAATACGATAGACCAAATATACTTGGATTTCAGCAAAATCTGACATGCACAATAATTCTTCTGGACAAAATAGAAAGAGTTACTTGAATAGTTCATGTGTCAGATCCAGAAAATATTGGTTGAGATCAATTAATAGAATTCCAGTAGAGTGCATAGTATGCTCTCTCTGACTCTGTTTTGTTTGAAAATTTTATTAATATCCTAGATGAAGGTGTATGTAATAATTTCAATAACAACAATAATAGCATCTATGTAGGGCTTTAAGATTTTCATATTTTTAAGTTTGCCAATGACATGTCTTAGATACATGCATAGCTAATAATTTTATGAGCTGAAATCTAATAATAATAATAAAAGCAGCAGTAATAATAGTAGTTATAAGTATTTACATAGTATTTTAAAGTTTACAAAGTCACTTAAAATATCGTCTTATTTTATCTATCACATCCTTGGAAAATGGTGCCCGAAGAAACTGAGGCAGATAGCAGTTAAGTCACTTGCCCAAGGATTCAAACTCAGGTCTTCCTGATTCCAAATCCAGCACTCTTATCTGCTGTGCTACCTAGCTGCCACAGCTAGTTGGAATCAAAGGCAAAGGTGATAAGACAAAATTTATTAGAGATAATTACTTGGATTTTAAAAAAAGGGCTTGAAGTAAAAAAAAAAATTACCTGCGTATGAATAGGACAATACAGATATAACAAGACAACAGTTTGTGTGAAAAGGACCTGAGGGTTTTTATCAACTGCAAGCTGAGCATGAGTCAATAATGTGATATAGCTAAAAAAGCCAATGTAATCTTAGTGTGTATTAATAGAAGCATTGTTTCTAGCATAAAGAAAATGGTCACTCCATTGCATTCTGCCCTAGTCAGATATCTGCAATATTATGCTTGTTTCTAGGCATTACGTTTTGGGAAAGATTTTGAAAAGGCACCTACTTTGGTGAAGGGATTCTAAACCACACTGCATGCACTTAGGGTTATGGAATTTGGGGTACTCAACCTAGGGTCTAGGAAATGTAAGCTAATAGAGTGCTTTTCCTAATAAATGCTAGTTGAATGGAAACAAAGTAATGTGATCATAGTATATTTGTATTTGAAGAAATGGCCTCTGGAAACAGAGAGGCAATATGATAGAAAGAAAGAGCTAGATTGAAAACCAGGAAGACCTGCATTCGAATCCCACCTCTGACACATACTAACCACATGACTTTGGGGCAAGTCACTTAACTTCCCAGTGCTCCAGGAAACTCTTTGGGACTATCCATTGCACAGAAGGTGTTATCTACATCGGTAGATAAGTTTTCAGATACAAGAGTTCCCTCTCAGACCTGCTCCCTATCCCTGTCATTTGGGGAAAGCATTAGGCTTATTCCCCTTCTCTCCAGAAGGCAGTGATAGAACCGATGCATGGAAAACAGAGAGTGAGGCAGATCTGGACTTGATATAAAAGGAAACTTCTAATAACTTGAGCTATACAAAAGTGGAATGTGCTGCCTTAGGAGGATATGAGTCCTTAGTTATTGGAGGTCTTCAAGCAAAGGCAATGTTAAAGAGGTAAATCCTGTTCACTTGTACATTGGACTATGTGACCCTCAGATCCTTCCTGGTCTCTAAAGATGACCCTAGAGATAAAGTGCCCCAAGTAAAATACTTTGAGTTTTATCTTCCCCTGATGGTTGGTTCTTCTGTTCTTCCTCAGAAATTGCTTTGTATGTGGGTACAAAATAAGCTCCTTACAGGCAAGAGCCTTTCATATTTGTGTTTATGTTGCTGGTATCTTGCACAGTACCCAGTAAATAATGGGTGCTTAATAAATGAAATCCTAGAATTCTCTTCTGGACATACTCCACTTTTTCCTCAGAGTTCTTCATGTCTCCAGAGTCAAGATTCTTTCAGCCTTGTGTGAAAAGTTGACTCACAGACACATCAGAGATATATATTTAATGGTAGTCTCCTTCCCCCAAATGATATACATGGTCTGAAGTCACGGCACACATGAAGTAAATCTGGGATCCAATTCTTGAATATATGGCAAGTTCATCCAGCCCAGAAGATCCTACACTATTTAGGACAGAATCTGTAGTGAAGTGGACAGCTTGCCTCATTGATTACCCCCTTTATTATAATCTCAAAAGAGGAAGACTTGTCTTAAAAAGGACTCATTTCTGATTAGCTCATTGCTTGCAGTGATTATTTTTGGTCAGCCCACAAGAGACTCCTATGTGAACTACATGATTCCCATGACTCCTGTCTCATTGGTTAATAATTGGAATATACAGTAATCTTTAGGCCAATTAGATGTGTACATTTTTCTCTCTTTCTTCTGGGTGGTGAGATGAATATTTTTGTGAATCAACAATCCTCCCTATTTTCAAGCAGTAGAATGAGGGGAGTAGCTATTGTTATGTAACAGGGATATAGGCACTAACTAGCATAGAGAAAGAATGTGTTTTATATATTGTGCTAATTTTATATATTGTGTTATTCAATATAAGTATTTACTGGACACTTCTTGACTAAGATGAGTAGCAAGTCTGCTCCTGACCTGCTTTACAGGTCACTACATTCTGAAAATGTAGCTCTAAAATTTAAATATGGTACTGAAGATTTGGTCTGTGTAGAGCACAGCGTACAGTAGAAGTATTACCTTCCTCGTTTTGGACATTATGCTCTCAATATAGTTTAAGGCTCCATCAGATTTATTGGTGGCCAGTGTTTGCCTTCTTGATCTGATACTGATCTTGAGGAGTTCCAAAATTGTTTCGCATGTGCTCTTGTCCATTGAATCACGGAACTCCGTGATCTCCAAGCAATCAAAATCAAAAGACAATGGATAGACACATAGTACACAGGAGTTAGCTCTTTCATATTATCAATGATAACTTGATTATAAAATATGGCACTCTTTTCCCCAAAAATTTATTCATTTATTTGTTCGCAGTTTTCAACATTTACTTCCACAAATTTTAAATCCCCCCCTCCCTCTCTCCTTCCTCAAGACAATATGCAATCTTGTATGGGCTCTACACATACATTCCTATTAAACACATTTTCACATTATTCATGTTACATAAAAGAATTATAATGAATGGGAGAAACCAGGAGAAAACCAAAACATAACAAAAGAGAAAATAGCCTGCTTAATTCTGCGTTCCGACTCCATAGTTCTTTCTCTGGATGTAGGTGGCATTTTGTATCACGAGTCCTTCGGAAATGTTTTAGGTGCTTGCGTTGCTGAGAAGGACTAAGTCTGTCAAAAATCAGTCCTCTCACACTGTGGCTGTTACTGTGTATGATGTTCTCTTGGTTTTGCTCATTTCATTCAGCATCCATTCATATAAGTCTTCCCAGGTTTTTCTGAAGTCCACCTGCTCATCATTTCTTATAGCACAATAGTATTCCATTACAAAATATGGCATTCTTAACATGGAATCTCACTATCATTTATTATTAGAACAACTTAACTCTTCCATAGTCTAATGCCTAGTACTAGCACCAATTTGGTCCCTGTACAGAGGAAATGTAAGGAAATATGGATCCATAATTCAGCAACAGAATATCAAGGTTTTCCCCCTGCTGGTTATTTTCTGATCTTATAGTTCACATTCCAATAATTTTATCTTTACTTCTTCTCTGTGATCAAGCCACCACCATGCCAATTATATTAACAGGGTACCTAATAATCATTATAACAATTAGCATTTATATAGTGTCTACTATGAGTCAAACATTGTGCTAAGTGCTTTACAAATATTATCATATGTGATCCTAATAACAAACCTGGGAAGTAGGTGTTACTATTATGCCAATTTTACAGTTCAATAAACCTAGGTAAGCAGGTTAACAGATTTGCCCAATGTCACTCGATGAGTGTCTGATGCAAGATTTGAACTAAGGTCTTCCTGACTCCCCACTCAGTGCTCTATTTACTGCACTACCTAGATTTCTGTTTTATTCTCTGTGCCTAAGTCTAAGCCTTTGACTCCTGCCTGTAAATCAAGTTCCACTGAGACTGAGGACCTGCTTTTTTTCAAATCCCAGTCCTTTTAATTATGGATTTCTCTGTCTCCTATTACCAGAGTTGGTTGTATGCTACCTATTCACAGAAAAGCCTCCTAGTGACTGACAGACTGACTACTATAAGACTGCCCTTATATTTTACTTTATCTTTCTGCCAGCCATGTGGAATATCCACCTGTAGCACTCCAGGGGACCTCCCTGATGTCACAGTTTCTTTCTCTGTAAAATGAAGGTGTTGGGCTAGCTGATCCCTATGGTTTCTAAATCCTCTGATCTTATGATACCTCTCTGTTGTCCTTGACTAATATTGGGATCCCCAGATGAAATTTCTGCCTATTTATCTTGCCTCTGCTAACTGCTTCTGGGACCTTGCCAAGAGTTTTGACCTAACCCCATCAAATCCCTATGTTCTGGATATCCCCATGTCTGTGCAGTCCCACCATCATGTAAAACCTCATTCTGACAAGAGACTGTATTAGATTTGAAAAGTGCTTTGCCACACCAACAAATCTCACTCACTTCTATCAAGTATATAACCAATGAAATTTGAGCTTGAAAAAAAGAAAAGTAAAGATCCATGTCACCAGACTTAAACATATAGGAGCAATGGAAATTCAGTGAGCAATACGATGTACCCCAAATTTGTTTGTTCATAATGCAATTGACTTTGTGGTTATCTAAAGATGATGAAAACAACATGGAAAACTTCATTGTTCATATCGATAAACAAATGACTGTTATTCATCTAAATATAACCTTTGTTTTGAAATCAAGCATAATGTGCATCTTTTCTGCTTATTCTTATGATTTTCCTGTGTGGAAAACTCCTAGTATGAAAATTACTTCCTTCTATTAATGTAATGTAGTTTAGCAACTCATCTGTTAATACAGTATTTAAATGTTTCCTGGGCACTGAGAAATTATGTAACTTGCCTATGGTCATACACTTAGTATATATCTGAGGCAGGATAAGAATCCATGTCCTGAAAGCAAAAATACCTTCTGTGCAATATAAATTAAATAAATAAATAAAATTTATTTTTATTTAAATGTGTGTATGTGTATAATTCATAAAATTACCTGATTAGCAGAAGAAACATTAGATGTTCCCACCGTATTAGGCTAATTAATCATGTTGTCCAAAAATTATGAAGGAAATCTTGCCTCAGATACTTATTAGCTGTATTACTGTGTAAAAGTCACTCATACTCATTGTATCTCAGTTTTCTTGTGTGTAAAATAAAAGTGTACCTTCCTATCAAGTTCAAAGGCCTCCTTAGACTCAACTTAAATGTTTCACATTGTAGAATAGTACAGAGAACTTGTTCAATCTCTCACTAATGCTGGATGATTTTCTGAGCTTCATAATTAGAAGATGTACTATTTTTCTCCAAAATATCTAATGAACTGATGCACCTATCTCATACAGAGCAGCTTTGCTCTGGTTTGCCACATCCTGGTCCTTCACAATCCCATCTGACATTTCTGCTGATGGCAACTGGTGTTTTTTTAGCCACATCAACAATTGGTAGCTGGAAGGAGAATCCAATTTGGCAGTAATTCTGCCATTGCCCTGTGCCATGAGTGAACAAATGAGCTCCTAATATCCTATGCCAGGTTAGAGTTCAGCTAACCCTCCTTTCCTTTCCCAGCACCAACATTTCAGGCCAGAGTGAGTCACTGTCTGAGACAAACTCAAATCAACTAAGTGAGAATATAAAGTAAATGATGCTGTCCTCTTCCAAGACTAGGCTCCATGTGATTTTCCCTCATCCTATTGGCTCCAGACCAGTATTTGGTGAAATGTATTGAATGCCATAAACTCAGGACCTTTATTGTATAAATTAGAAGAGTGAATTCTTCATTAGTGAGCAGCCCCACCCCATCTTCAGTGATAATAAAGCATTTATTTCCTTTCCAAGAATAGTGTGAGGCAATGTTCATAAATACTGTAATACTTAGTAACTTTCAAAGAAAGATCTTGACACCTTTTATATAAAACCTTTGCTGGGAATTATTAGTTTCATGTTTACTGATGGAGAAATTCAACCAAAATAATAGCAAATGTGTCTATTGTAGAAATAGGAATGGAACTGACTTCTAGCTCTTTTCACTAAGTTCCATTTTTTAAAAGTAACTTTCACTTTCATCAGGACTTATGACCATAGGTGTGCACAATGTATAACTATTCTTTAGTATTATTATAAAGGAGAGATACAGAAATCTATGTGTTGTGAAGTGAAATACTATGTACTAAAAGTCCACACTGGCCCAGGACTAACAGTACCATGTTCCTGTTCAGAATACAATACATCATTCTTGAGATAAATAGATTTGAGGTGGCTCCTGCCAGTTCTTCTGATACTGTCTACACTTGCTACACCAACTATGTTTGCGTTTTAAATTTACCTTTAAATCTCAACCATTCAGTAACCATTTAGTAAATTACATTTTAATGTTACTACTTTGGTTTAATAATGGGTTCCCAAAAATCTAAAAAAATTAATGGAGTTTCCAAAGGGTCCGACTTATAGCCAGGAAAGAGAAGGGTATAGCTAGCTCAGTTTTTATTTTCTGCATCAATGTATCCTTGATCTTTTCTATCAACATGAATAATGACTCAACATACTCCATTGTAAAGATTGTTTATCTTTGTAGGTAGGTCAGTACTTTAGCCCTCCATAAAGTCCTCTTCTGACTCCTTTTCATAGCATGGAGGAAACTCTGGTTATTGAAAGTAATGCTTCCAGGACACAAGATTTAGCTGGTTTGCCAAAACCAGAAAATTTTTGAGCATCTTCTGAGCATTAGATTGTGTCTATTTTGGGGGAACAACCTAGGTAAAGATGGAGATTTTTAACACCAGTAGGCTGGTCACATGGTGATGAATTCTTTGGCTATAACTACCTATGCAACAGAGATGAGTACAAACTAGCCCTTCACTTTGCATATCCTCCCTCTGCTTTTCTAGTGACAGTGGGTAGAGAGGCAGAAAAAAGGAAAGCACAATAAGAATCACTTAGTTTTTTAGTTGTTATACACAGATTAACTTAGCGGTTGTTATTCCAAATATGAAATTCTTATACAGTGGTCGGTGGATGGACATGCTATTAGAAGACTGGATTTATATCGATCAACATTCTTGCCATACATGGAAGCATAAAACAGAAGTAAATTACACCATGTAGAACCCACAGGTTCTCCTTAGAGAGGGAAATAATAAATGAAGTTGGTTTTATCATCCATTCAAAGGCAACAGGAAATATCATTTCATGGGATATTTGGTCATCACATAATGTGATCCTCAAGACAAATATTTGCAAAAAAATCATGAAAATAACTATCATATACTAATATCTGTTGTAGAGGATGAAAAAAGATAGAAAAATTCTATGAAAAATGTGGTAAGAGCCTCGAAATAAAAAAAAAACAACATAAAATTTTCTACTAGGTAATCTCAAAGCAACATTGAAACTATTCAAGAAAATATATGGTGAAAAAAATAGTTCAGGAGTAAAAGAATGAGGATGCCAAAGATTTCTAGTCTACACAGAAGTTTCCTACTTATACATCATGATTACTTTGATAAAAATAACTGGAAAGCATCATAGTAATAACATGTCACAAAAATGAAACTCATTATATTTAACAGACAGGAAATGACTCATAATCATTCCTGAATCAAGTATCTATGTAAGTCAGACCCTCTACTTATTAGAGCAAAGATCAAAATGACTACAAAGCTAAAAGAAAGAATAAAAAATGAGAAAACTCCAAACAGACTTACTTAAACAACTTAGTCTAAGGGCATGAAAGAAAGGTGGTGACCCAGGTTATAAGGATTTCAGATCTACGACAAGGATGAGGAGACAAAAAGACCCCACAACTATTTTAAGCAGGAAAGATTTTACTTATGTGTCCACTTGAGCTATGTGGGAGACAAAGGCTATACTGGTATAGAGTGTGAACGCCATTGCAAAATCTTACAGAGAATGATGATGGGAGATGTTGAGCAGCATCACCTTGTAAAACAATGGGAAGCTATGGGGGGTTGGGTGGGAAGTAGTTTAAAGCAAATTTGGTAAAACATTCATTGAAGCAAAATCAACCTATGGGCATTTAAGGATGAAACTGAAAGAAGGACAGCATCCATATTCTGGATGGAAAGATAGAATGTATCCACAAAGATTTTTTATAACAAATACTTTTCTTTCATCAAGTACAGTGGAATCAGCACATAGATTTTGGGTACATCATTATAGTATGGTGAACTTCTAGAGGAAGTGGACCACATCCTTGCCACAATGCCAGAGCCTACCAACAGCCCACCAGAGTAGAAGTGGAGATTCTCTTACCCAAATGGCCCTTGGTCTAACTCTTCCTTTCCAGAATTCACCAGGATTTCTCTTTTTTGAGTGATATGACCACTCATACTCCTTTTGTGTAGAGAGAGTCACCAACCACAGCCCTGGTGAGATGGAGGAATTATCTACCCTGCCACCAGGCCCTCATGGACCAGTGGGCCTTATCATGTGCCCTGAAGACCCAGATACCTTATCATATACCCTGACACTAAATCATAAAGTTCCTTCCATTGGCTCTGCAACTGAATTTTATATATATATTGTCTCCTCCATTAGAATATTCTTGAGCATTCAAGTTGTCTCATTTTTCTATTTGTACTGCCAGTAATTGGCGCTGTGCTACACAAAGCAGGCACTTCAGGCCATTGCATTTCTTCACACCGCCACACAAATGGCTGAAAGATGTAGAGAATATAGAATCTCACTATGTTTATTATTTGTTGATTATTTTTTTTTTAAAAAATTCAATCCAGTAAAGCAAAAAACCTCTTTAAAGACTTTCCTTTTGCGTTCTGTCTCTCAAGCATATGTTAGAATTCCTCAATTCCTCAAATAGCACAACAACAGAGGTATCTTTGTTTGATGATCCTCTGATATCCAGGGAGGCATGAAAGAGTCAGTTAAGCAACAGACATTTAATATGCACTTATTGTATGCAACTCCTGTGTGAGAGGAAGATGTATATTCACTAAAGATAGAATAATATCATGGAGGAGATACGACACAAAGTCCAGATTGACAAGAGAGTCCTTCTAGAGGGTGAGATCATCCAGATGTTCCTATCTGTGGATGATGCCCTGGAAAATAAAATCTATCACCACTTTCAGCTAATTTGACTTAACTATCAATATGGAAAAAACTATGTGGAAGAAGAAGGTCGATTGCACAGATGACTGAACAGCCAATGCACATCGACACGCTCACATATACTAGCACTATAGTTATAGAAATATATGTGTGTGCGTATATATAAATATACACATATTTGTGTGTGTGTACAAAATAAAAATGAATTGGTTGCAGAATTGAAAAGGTTTTTAGGAAAACTGCAAAATTCTTTTAATGACTACAAAGTTGTCTCTGAACCAGGAACCCATTATTTTAGTACTGGTGTCATTCCCGGTGCCGTTGTGTAGCTGAAAATCATGGTACACTATTGTCTCGGGGGAAGCTGAAGATCAACCAAAGGCCAATGAAGTGATGGGTGTCAGCAATCATGATATACTATAAATAGGGAATTATGAAAGAGAAGTGGCATAAAGTATGTCATCTGTGAAATTCATGAGCAAAAGTAAGGGGGGCTGGTCCTACAGTAAGAATAAAGGCCAGTCAATGAAGAATCCACATCCTCCACTGCCTATCTTTGTGGAGTCAAGAGACAGAGAGGCTCCCTTCCCCCAACACACAGATAGATGGACTCCCTATATTGAACTTGAGAGGACTTAGACAAGACAGGAAAGGATGGGTGTGATGTATATTTTTGAAAGGAACATCCACATTGCCAAGACCACAGATTCACTGGGGAATTGGAATATTGTTTTGATGTTGCTGTGCTTTAGATATATTTATTACAATAACATTCCCTGAGCTGGTAGTATTGCTGAAAATAAGTTAGAATTAAGTTAAAGATCTATTATTAAGTTACAAGGAAATGCTACTTTGCCAATAACAATGTACTGAGTTGCCTGTATACACAAAATTTTCAACCTGTTCACATCTCAAAATAGCAAAAATATTCACACACAGCTGTCAGCACAAACAAAACTGTGTTCTCTGCATCACATGCAGAGTGTTTGTAAAACCCAAAACACAAATGTGGCTGAGGCTTCATGCATACGAGTTCAAAATTGTTATCGTTTGTGTACATTTCCGCAGTATAGACACAAGTGTTTGAAACTTGAAACAGGACAGCATTATGGGGAAATGTGGTGTGAACCAAAAACCCTAGGCACCTTTCCAAAGAAGCACTATGTCTGTTTGAATATAAAAAATGTATGATACTATCACTGCATAGCCCAGAAGTTGCTAGGAGGAGCCCTCTGGTGAACTCTAAACCAGCAGGAAGGAACTTTCTGTGCTATAAGTATATTTACTGATGGCAAAAGACCAAAAAGTCATCTGAAAATAGGAGTCCCAGGATACTGGTCTGTAAAAACATCTGTGTATTGACAAAGACTATAGTCTAAGGATAAGTATGACTCTAGCTTCTAAGAAATAAGGAAGAGAAATTTACTTCCATTATGGATTCTGAGAGAGACTGGGGGGAACAGAGATTGTAGCAACACCTTTGCTACAATAATTCACCTTTCATCATTTTCAGTGAGGTCTGAGGGACCTTTTACCCCATAATGGCCAATCACCAAAAAAAAAAGAAGGAAAGAAAAAATAAAACATCAAGGAACACATATAAAAATAAATCTAATTTAGTGGGTTTCTAAAAATTAAAAAAATATAAGTTCAACCCCTTTGCTCCTTAAATTCAGAACAGAAAACACAAAGTAACATTCACTAATACATTTCATTTTCACACCTAGGTCCGTTAGAGAGGAGAACTTAGAGGAGCACCCACGAAGAGGGCTAGAGAGGAGAAGAGACGAGAATGATGTGGGGGAGGTAGGGAGAAGAGAAAGAAGTGAGATGGGTAGAAATACAGTGGGAAGGAGAGAATGAGAAAAAAAAAACAAGCATTGCAGCTATAATTTATAGCTGGTAGCCATGGTACTGATAGTATTTTGAGGTCAAAGTAGAGTGTAAAAGTGAAAGGAAGGAGCTCTCCTCCTCCTCTCCTTCCCAGTGTGGGTGTTTTCACTCTTAATACCTCCCTTTAACTAAAGTGTGTGACCTTCCCTTAGTCTAGAGGCACAAAACATATTGCCAGAGGGTGCATGTGGCCCACAACAATCCGAAGTGTGACCAGCACCAAATTAAAATGAAGTTTCCCTCTGATTTTAATGTGTTAATGTATTCATTTAAAAAGAAGGACATAAACTTACGTGGTGTTCTAAGTCAACGTCCTCTTTATGTAAGGTATAATGGCCCTCATTTTTATTTGAGTGTGACACCAATGTCAGTACATCCACTCTGCCCCTCACCAGAGACAATCTTTGAAAGAAAGGAGAGAATCGAAATGCTTCTGAGGTCTTCTTTCTGGTTTTCAGTCATGTTCAACTCTTCATGACCCCAGTTAGGGTTTTCTTGGCAAGGATACTGGAGAGGTTTGCCATTTTCTTCTTCAGCTCCTTTTATAGATGAGGAATTGAGGCAAACAGGGTTAAGTGACTTGCCCAGGGTCATATAGCTAGGTAGTGTCTGAGGCAGGAAAAGTAGTCTTGTTGACTTCAAGTCCAGTGTTCAATCGAATGTGGCACTTAACTGAGGTCTTATTCATACTAAATCTCCTTAAACCAACTATATCTGTTCATTCTTGAATTCCTTCCTAGCCTAGGGCAGCATTCTCAAACATCCTGATTCTCAGTACTCTTTATTTATACTCTTCAAAATTATTGGTAACTCTCCCTATCCCCACCAAGAGGAGTTTATTTAGATTGTACCTACTATATTTACCCCATTTGAAATTTAAAATATCACTAATATTCTTAAAATACTTTTGACCTCACAATCCCTAATAATAAAAACTAGGGGATACCTAGAGGTCCCCAAACCATGCTTAGAGAATTGTTTGTCTAGGGTAATAGTTGGTTCTGAGTAACATTGCTAATTTTTCTCTTTTTTGAAAAAAGTTATAAATGATTAATTTTGTAAAAAAAACACAAGAATTTCTTTTAATCGAGACCCTGATCAGAGTTCAGGGAGAATCATCTCTCTACTGCCCCAACAAACTAGCCAGAAATTGTTCATGCTTATCCTCTTGCTGAATCCCAGATACCCTATACCTCTAGAGTTTCTCTGATTTGCCAATTTAGTAACTCCATTAAAAAGTAGCAACAGAAATAAGGTTAGTGTCACAACATTTATAAGACCATAGATTTAGAATCAGAAAGACTCTTAGAGGCCAAAGTGCAGTCACTTCATTTTACAGATGAGGAAACCGAGGCATAGAGATTACCTGACTTGCTTAGGATCACAAAGCTAGTAAGTGTCTGAAGTAAGACTTGAAGTGTCTACCTGATGCCAACCCCAGTTCCTCATGCACCACCTACTATCTTTTTGGTATCTATATCTTTTGGATATCTCCCATTGATGAGTGATTCCTTTTTTGAGTGCTTACAAGTCATCTATTCTAGAAACTCTGAGAATTTCCTTGATGAACTGTGCAAACTCACTAGTTTGTAGTTTCCAGACTCCATCTCCTTACTTTTTTCTAAAAATACAACCTTACCCGGTGTCCATGCTTCTGGTTCTGTGCTTCTTCATTATTTCTCAAAGTTTGTAGACCATTTTCATCATCAGGTTTGAAAGTTCTTTCACTATTCTAGTTTAAACATTTTCTGGGCCCATAAATTTGAATTTCTTTAAAGAAACAATATCTGTTTCTTTCCATCCTTCCTTTCTCAGACTGCATTCCATCTTACCTGTGTGTATCTCACTTCTTCTAGTTTGAAGATAGCTTTAAAATCCCTGGCAACTTCTCATCAAGCGTTTTCAAGAGCATTAACTCTTGCAGCCAAACAAATCCCCATGACTGGAGAAAGTTGAGGTCCACTGGCCTTGTGATATCTCTTCACTCAGTAGCACCATGTGTGCCATTTCAATGTTGCTATGAAACAGTCGTTTCTTGTTATTGTGCTTCTGACTCTTTATGTGGGCAGTAGAAGGCACCTCTCTGGCAGCTTTCAGATCTGAGTTCAGAAATCTGCCACCTTCTGAAGAAATTGAGGCTAAGGTTAAGTGACTTCTCCAGTGTCACACAGCTAGTAAATGTCTGAAGCTACATTTGAATTCAGGTCTTCCTGACCCCACACCTAGAGATCTCTCCTCTGTGCCACCAAACTGCCTCTATGGTTAAGATGGCTTGTGTGAACTCAAGAAGGTGATGAGGATGAGAACGATGATAAAAATAACAGCCAGCACTGATATAGCAATGTGAGGTTTGCAAAATGCTTTACATATTTTATCACATTTTATCCTCATGATAATTCTTTAACATAGAGGTTTTGATTATCCCCAACCAATTTTTAGAGGTTTTTAAAACTCTTTTGTTCCTATATCAATTAAAGGTTACATAATCTATTATTATTGTTTTACTATTATCACTGATACTAGCATTTCTATAGTACTTTATGGTTTGCCAAGTGTTTTATAAATATCATTTCACTTTATCTTCGCAACAACCCTGAGAAGCAAGTACTCTGGTTACTATATTCATTCCTCCTTTATGGATGAGGAAACTGAGTGACTTGTAAAGGGTCAGACAACTAGGAAGTGTTTGGGGTTGGATTTGAACTCAGATCTCCCTTACTCCAAGTTCAGCACTCTATTCACTGAGACACTAAGCTTCCTCTAACATAGTACATTTTACAGATGTATCCTTTGAGAAATACATCAATGATATTATTGTATCATGGTCATTTCCATTCAGTGACCAAGGAGTGAATATAAAGATTTCAGCAGAAAAAATTTCCCCCAATTCAAATACTCCCTTTGGTGGTGCTATCTTCAGCAAGATACAGCAAGGGACATCTGACTCTGGTCCATGTGTGCTTATCAGTGATGGAGATGATGGATAGCAAAGAAAGAATTCTCACTAATTCTACCAATGAGACTTCTTAGGAGTACAATTCCAAATAGTCTTAGGGAATTAGAGAAACAGAAACATCAAATCAAATTTAATAGGATTAAATAGGATCCATTGAAAGGAAAAATACTAGATGGCCAAACAAATGGTGGAGAAAGATTTAAGTGTTGGAAAAGACCACCATTTTTCAATAAAGCAACACTGCTGTTAACTGAAACAAGCCTAGTAATGGGCCCCATATGGAGAAGCAAACATAACATGGAGGAACCATAAATAATCCTTTCATCATCTTCAGCTAATGCTCAGCACAGTGCTTAGCACATGGTAGCACTTGGTGTGTAGTCATTTTCCAGTGGTTTCTGACTCTTTGTGACTGCACTGGGGGTTTTCTTGGCAAAGATATTGGAGTAGTTTGCCATTTCCTTCTCCAGCTCTTTTTACAGATGAGGAAATTGAGGCAAATGGCTAGGTGACTTTGTTCAGGGTTAAACAGCTTGTAAGCATGAGGTAAGACTTGAACTCAGGAAGATGAGTCTCCCTGATTTCAGGTCAGGCACTCTAACCACTGTGCTACCTGGCTACCCTGGTGCTTAATAAGTGTTAATTGATTGTTAATTATTCATATCAGTATTGAGGTACTCTCTATGAATCATCTGTAAAACAAAAGAAGGATGTGGAAACCTTGGAGAGAATTTCAAGGTATATCACCAAAGATGTTTAGAGAGTTTTAAAAAATCAGATTGGAGGAAAAACAGTTACAATTATTTCTTTTGGATAGGAGAAGATGGTGTTATGAGCACCTGCTCAGTCATCCTTGGAGATACAGGAGTTAACAATGGGCACCTAATTGGGCATGTGAGGAGAGTGGAATAACTCACCCCTCCCTCCCTCAGCTGAAGCCAAGGCAAAAGACTCAGGAAAGAATACTCCCCTATAGGTCACAGATCAAGTAAGGTGGCTTTCTTTTTATTTAGCGTCAAGTCTCACCTTGATTCAAATTGTGCTTCTCAGTCATGAGGATTGGGTTTGAGAACCCAGTTTTCTATTTGTTTATGCATCGGGATCCTATCAATTCAAATCTGACTTTTTCCTTGGAAAAAGAAGTCACCACTGCTCACCTTCAAGGCTAGTAGGGTTTAGAATTCAGAAAATATGACATTGTTTCAGTTGGAGGAGAGGAGGGGAAAAGCAGACCCAGACCATAAACAGCAGGTTAGATTTTAAGGCAAAGGTCTCCTCACTCTTTTTCTTGACCCTGTTCTTTTCTTTCCTATAACTGAGCAGAAGACCAGAGCTTGACTGTGTTTATTTTCAATCTCTCCTAAACTTGGGGGCCAAGAAATAAGGACCTTTTTGACTCTGCTTTCTTTGCCCAGACTCTTCTTCTTTAGAGAACAGCTCCTCAATTTCTTTGCAAGTGTTGGTGGATAGAAAGCTACTCTGTTGGAAGGAGAAACAGTAGCCAGCAGTCTCTTTCTTCTCTTTCCTTTTTTCTTTTTCTATTTCTGCTAAGAATTGGTCCCATGTTAAATTCAGTTAAACTCAGAAGAGACAATTCATTGCCATCTTTCTTTCAGAAATAATGTAGGCTTAACATTTTTATAATTGTTAATCATTACACATTCTGTGAAAGACTTAAGAATTCTGACCAACACAATGACTAATCACAACTTCAGAAGACTGGTGTTGGAATGTATTTCCCATTTGTTGGAATAGAGGTAGTGGGTTAAAGGAGCAGGATAAGGTATACATCTTCAGATGGCCAATTATGGATTTGTTTTGCTTAATTGTACTTACTTGTTACAAGGGAGAGTTTTAATGGGGAAGGAGAGGATTATAGGGCAAAGGGAAAGATATGAATGCTGAAAGAAAAAAGAAAAAAGGGTAAATGAAACATTTAAAAATACACAAAAAAGAGCTGAAGGAAATTTGGAAAGTATCTCGGACCTGCAGAACAGCTTTGGAACTGTTGTATTAAATTTATTATACTCTTTAAAAAAAAGCCATACAAAATAGAGATTCATGGTTTCATATAAAATCCACTTTCTCCCTTGTATATGGAGAGTTCACATTTATTGATATCTGTCAAGTTAATACGAAGAAGAAAATTTAATTTTAAAAAGGAATAATATTTTCATTTATTTTTGATGGATTTGTATATTTGTACTAAGCTAGGATTTTCCCTGGATAGTCCATTCGTTTGACTGGGCTCAATTTATACTAGGCTTATATGGTCATTATTGGGCTAAGAATATTCCTGTAGTTCATATGGCTTATAGATCCCACTAAACATCTCTTTTTCCCTCAAGAAAAGTTCAGTCTTTATTTTGTGGCATTCAGTTCCCCAAATGCTTTTCTGGGCCGATGCCTAAAATATCCCAAGAATACCAGTCCTCAGCAGATTTAGGCTGTAGCAGGTGTGATAAGTGGTGGAAGACATGGTTATAGAGTTTATTAAATACTTCCCCTTCATTTTTTATCGATAGGAAATGAAGGTAGCATTCTTCCCAAATTCCCCACTTTTAGCCTTTATAAAAATGGAGGCCCACTTAATAATGGTCATTGAGGTACATTATTCAAAGGATGATGACCTGCTATTCACCACCACCACTTCAATGAAAACCAGTTTGAGCTGCAAACAGAAATACAATGAAGACTTTCTTGACATTGAGGGGTGTTAGGACATGAATTTACATTATGGACTTCCCTCTGAGTGACTTTAGCAACAGAATGATTTTTTCTTCCCTGAAAAATATCTAGGGACAGGATGAATTCAATGACCTGTGGACATCCTTTCCAACCAGAGGCCTTTGGAAGATACCAGTGGATACTTACTACTAAGCTCTAACTCAAGAGGTGCTGAATGAGCGGGAGGATCAGTTTGACATTTTCTAGACACAAAAGTTGCAAGCTTAAGGGTGAACCCAATTCTCACAGGATCCCCTAAAGTTAAAAAAGTGGCCTTTTCCCTTCTATAAATTGTACTATGTGGGTTACCTGCCCTTGAGCTAGTGTGTGAAGAGTGTGGGTGCTAAAATGGGAGATGTGCATTTTTTGTTTTGTTTTGTTTGCTTCTACATAGATGTGTGTTCTAAGTGAACTTTGGGAGCAGACTTCTTAGAGAACAGACAGTAGCTTTCTAAGACAAGTAGGCTCCATAGAAAAAAGTCTCAGAAGTAAAAATGCATGAAGAAATGTGAAAATATTGAGGGGAGACGATTTGAGAATGGTGTGTGCCCTCAGGCTGGGTTAAGACTTCCTGTCAGTACCATGGAGAGCTGCATCAGCCTAGAAATGGAAAGGACCTGCTAAAGTCTTCCAGACTAACTGCTTCATTATATAAATATAGATCTTGATGCCCAGGGATGATATCTGACTTATTCAAGGTCACAGAGCTAGTTCTTGGAGCATCTAGGATGAGCATCTAGGCTTCAGACTCCCAGTCTCTAGGATGCTTTCCATTTCACCACTAATCTCAAATTCAAAATAACTATTTTAAGTTTATAGTACAAATTTATTTGTGCCATTGCTATGTGAATTTTTGTCTCCTCTGAAAAAGAATTATTCATTCCATTACATGTTGTTCTGAATAGACAGACAGGGGGCTACATAGTAAAATGGGGAGCAAGGAGGGGAAATCTTTAAAATGAGGATAATAATAGTTCTTGCCTCAAACAGGTGTTGTGAGGACCAAATGAGATAACATTTATAAAACACTGCAAGCCTTAGAACACTATAAGAATGCTTGCCATTAAAATTATTAAGTTTCTATGTGGAGTTTTACTAGTGGATATGTCCCAGAGGATAAGATATAGTTGCATCTCTCCCTTTTTAAGATTAGGCAAATTAATGTGCTTGGAAAAAATAGGTACTTAGGTGGCATGATGGATAGGGTATTGTACTTGGAATCAGGAAGACTTAAGTTCAGATCCTTCCTTAGATACTTATTGTGTGACCCTGAGCAAGTCACTTACCCTCTGCCTCATTTTCTTTTTCTGAAAAAAGGTGCTAATAATAATAGCACCTACCTTCCAGTGTTATTATAAGGATCAAATGAATTGTGTAAAGCATTTAAATTTTTTAAAATATACTACGCAAATGTTTGTCATTATTACCATCATATGCCTCTTGTCAAGCAAAAAGTAAGTCTCTGGAATAAAAAATGAAAAAGGCAACTGGAATTAGTACCTAACAAAGCAGGGAGTAAAATCTTCTGTCAGCCTCTAAGAAGTAGATGGGCAAATATGTTTGTAGGAATAATCACATATTTATTTTTCTCTCTGTGTACAGGTGTTTCAGGCCTCAGTGCTCTCAGTTAATTATAGGAGTTCTGACTGTTTCCTTTGATATGTTGTACATAAGTTGATCCCTATTTGTTATTCTTGGGCATAACTCATGCAGGAGATGCATACACTCTGGGAGGTTACTGAGAAAACCATTTTTAGTTAGTATGTAGAACAGTCCAGGAAAGGCCTCATTTCCTTTACAGATGTAATTATGTTAGTCAAGTCAGCCTGGCAGAGAGAGAATTAGCAGGAACAGTCAGTTAATGCATCTTCATAGAGGATTTTGACAGGGAGGTGGTAGCATGGCTTAATGGATGGAGCAGCATCACTCGGGAAGCCCTGAGTTCAAGTTCAGCTTCTGAGATATAAGGTCTGTGGAACTATGGGTAAGCCAATTCAGCTCTCAGTGTCTCCAGGTAACTCTCCATAAGTGGCTGAATGAAAGAATGAATGAGTGGATGTGTGAATAAATGCAAAAGCCTTTATTAAGCTTCTGCCATGCAGTAGAAAAACTGAAAAAAATCCCTACCCTGAGGGAGTTGACATTTGCTGATCTGTATTGGTAAAGGTAACTTCCTAACTAAGATTTCTTTAGACCAATGAAATCACAAGTCTGGATGAAAAAAGTCCTCCGGCAGCCCATATATGTTGTTGCTCCCATCTGGGACACACAATCCACCTGAGACACTGCTATGTGAAGACGTAGCACTACATATTCTATCTTTAGTTCTCCAGAGAGGAGATGAATTTGGCTTTAATCGGGATGGTCGAGAAAATCAGAGTGACCTCTATAGAGTCACGAGTGATGTCAACCAATTCCCCAGTTCAGGGGAAGTGTGATCATCAAGCTGCCTGTCTCTTGACTCAGTTTCCTCAAATGAAATATCCAGGAGGATCTTTCACGTCTGCAACATGACCTGTAAATATGCCATTGGGGTTGATGTTCTCACCTAATGCCTAATCAGTAGAGCTCAGCCCAGAAATCCTTCAAGAAGCAGATTTTTAGAAAGTTAGGGACTTTTCGATGACGGCAGGATAGATAGTTTCAGTGACATCATCTCCTGGTAGATAACACAAGAGAAGTGGGAAGCTGCGGTAGAGAGGGACCAAGAGGAGACCAATGGCCACCACTTTCTAACACCTTTTGTCTCTCTCATGGCCCTTATCAGTGTCTCTTTTGTACTAGAGTTAGTTGTCAATTTGTCTTATGTTCCTAGTTACCTCTAACTGGGTGATTTGTATTTCTATCACCTCAGAGCTCCTTGAAAGCCTGAACTTGGACTTGTTTTTCTTCACCAAATGAAATAATCTATGCAACAGTTAGCCAAGTGGCACAGTAGATAGAATATGAACTAGAAACTATGATGAAATAAGTTAAAATTCTGAGTTACAGTGATTACCTACCTATCTGACTCTGACCACATCATTTCACCTTTGTCTGTGGTACCTACTTCATAGGGTTGTAGTGAAGATCCAGCTAGATATCTATACCTACTTCTGTATCAACCATATACATGTCTCTAGCTATTCTTAAATCTTAAAGAGCTGTTACATTTTCCTTATTGTTATGAAATAATTCTGCAAATTGCAAAGCACTATTGCTAATATTGTCCCATTATTACTCTTAAGTGTCTGTCCTACCTCTCTGGCCATTCTTTTTCTGTCTCCTTCACTGACTTCTTCCTCCTTAGCCCTTGCTCTTGGTCCGCCCTCTAAAACATAGGAATTATCCCAGAATCTGCTTTTATTTCTCATCTTTCCCTATATTCTCTCTCCTGCTAGTGCCAGACATTTCCATAACTTTGAGGATCAACTCTGTGCATGACTTTCAAACTTTTGTCTTTATCATTTTTCCTGAATCTCAGTCCTATGTTTCCAGTTGCCTGCCAGCCACCCTTTCCTAGGTGTCCTACAAGAAATTGAAATTTCAACACATTCAAAACCCACCTCATTTTGCTCCCCAAAGCATCTTCCCTATCATTTGTGCTTTAAACAATCCTCCCTGACTGTTCTTCTTCACCTCCATCCAAATAGTTACCAAAAGCTGTAGATCCTACCTCCACAATGTGTCTCAGATTCTTTCTCCTAGTTCAGACCCTCCTGAACTACTTCGATTATTGCAATAGTCTTCTAGTTCCCCCATTCAACGCTCTCCTCCACTTCCATTTCTCTGTAAATATCACAACCAAATCAATTTTCCTTTGTTATTTCTCTATGTCATTTCCTTGCTTTAAAACTTTTAGCGATTCTGTTACCAATGAAATTCAGTCCAAATACCTTGACCTGACATTCAAAGCTCTGTGTAATCTCTTTCCAGTCTGTCTTTCCTGCTTTATCTTACAGTATTCTCCCCTTCCCCATGTATTTTATGCCCCCAATCTAATTGGGCTACTTACTATCCAAAGCCTGGTCCATAATAGGCACTTAAGAAATATTTTTTGATTGATTGATCTGTAACTCTTCTTGAAGTCCCTGCTCCACAGCCACCTCTGTCTTTAAAGAATACTTCATGGATCACTTAACCATATATTGCCTTCCATGTTTCATGTAGTTAAGTCCTCTGCCCACTAAGATCATAAATTCTTTTTGGAGCAGGCACCATTTCTCAGACTTCTTCCAAAACGATCTACTACAGTGCAAGAACTACATAATCACTCAATAAATACTTGTCAGACGAAATTGAATTTCGTTGAATTCTTGACAAAGTTAACCTCTGAAATGGGCCTTTAAAAATGGATTCCTCTAACCATGTGGGCTTTCTCTGTGCTGTAACTCCTCTCCCACGTCCAGACCCAGTACTTTCTATCTCTCAGCCCTAAGCACACTCTACCTTGTCTAATTTATGGCTCTATTTTAACCCCTTACTAGACTATAAGCTCCTTCAGGACAGAGATCAACTCTTGTATGTCTAGTCCAGTGCTTTATATAGAACAGATGTTCAACATATATTTGTCGAATTGAAGTAAAGGTCAATCAATTCAGAAGCACTGCTGAGATTCATCCCTTTCCATATGTGCATGAATTAGAAACGGGCTGCATCTTCCTTTCTCCCATGAGATTTATTCTCCTCTGAAGCATGCACCTCCCTCCCATTAGTATTGTGGGAATGAGCCTTGTGTAATAATAATGAGACTCAGGGAGAGAGACCTTTCCTTTCTAATCCATGGGGATATAGTCTTCCCTTGATGTACCCATAACTCCCGTCATAGCTAATGGGTGTTATAAACTGACATCCAGAAGGCAGTCAATCCCATTGTGGGAAAGAAAGGAAAGGTCTCCCTCACTGAGCCTCATTATCATTCAAATTGATCTTTTCTTATTCCATCATTTCTCAAACTCTGTGACTTTCTCTTGGGGCACCTGGATGAAGGGGGAGCCTCAGAAATTAGAAACCAAATAAACAGAATAGAGTTTAACAGTTTCTTTCTTTGTGGATTTGAGTCTGTTTTCTTAGACATCAAAGAATAATTTTATGCCCATCAAAAGCATTTTTCTTTCAAGGAAATACATTTATATTTAGTCTGAGGTATAGTATTCCCAAAACGTATAGGATCACAAACTGCTGGAAGATCATGAAACAATACCATATGGATTTGTTGACATATCCAGTCTAGTACTTAGTTGTCAATCAGGAATCTTAGAGTCACAAGCATTTAGGCTGACCTTATCTAGAGAGCAAATGGACTTGAGAATTCATTGATCTTTATTTTGTGATTATGTGATACATTTAGTCTGCACAGTAAAGGAATAAGAGGAACACAGTGCAGTACAATGAAAAGTGAGATTTAAAGCCAAGAGACCTGTGTTGAAATCCAGGATCTGATACTTATTGCTTGAGTGATCAGAAATGACATCACCTTTCTGTGTCTCAGTTTTCTCATCTGTATTATAAAAGGGTTAGAGTGCATGTTCTGTAAGGTCTCCTGTAAGTGGCCCAGTGCACAAAGTGCTGGACCTGGAGTCAGGAAGACTCAACTTCCTGAGTTTAAATCTGGCCTCAGACACTTACAAGCTTTGTGCCTCTGGGCAAGTCACTTAACGGTGTTTGCCTCAATTCCCTCCTCTGTTACATGGGCTGGAGAAGAAAATGGCAAACCATTCCAGTATTGTTGCCAAGAAAACCCCAAATGGGGCCACGAAGAGTCAAATATTACTAAAAATGACTGCACAACAAAGGTTCCCTACAATCTTAAGTCTACAATAACCTACGTTACCTTTAGTGAGAGCCTTCATCCATCTGGGCCCAAGTTTCCTCATTTATAAAATGATATATTTAGCCTAAAAGGTCTCTAGGGTCTTCTCCAGTCCTAAAATTATCATGTTGTTATTCTATGAGCAAGAAGTCTAAGGGGATTGAATGGAAAATCTGTTTTGGGCGGTACCATCTTTGAGACACTTTGATCATACACTGCTTTGCAGTGTTTCACAGATTTTGGTTGAGAGGGCCAAAATGGAGGAGAAAAGGACCCTCACATGAGTGGTCCCAAATTTCCCTCCAAGTAACTTTAACATAACATCTCACAATGAATCCTGGAGCAGCAGAACACACCAAACAATGAGGTGAAGTGATTTTCCAGTTCAAAGCAACCTAGAAGGCTGGCAGGAAAGTCTGTCTCACTTGGGCCGGAGTGGAGTGCTGTCCAGCACAATCAACTCCCAGCAAGATAGTGTCAGGCCATACCTCCGCAAACCAACAGCAGTCCTTGGGGGCAACTGAATCAGCATCAATGACTTCTGGAGCTCTCAGCTGGCAGACAATAAAAAGGTCGGACAAATGGCCAGCAGGAGATTACATGGGCTCCTTTGCTGATATTGGGTGAGGACTCTGTGGCATTGCCTTTACTCAGATCCAGTTCACAGTTCTGGGTCAAAGTTCTAGGTTGAGGAGGGGTACTAGCACACCAGAGCTTATAGACATGGAAGAACAAGGACATTGATCATCATGGAAAAGAGTGTTTGTGGTCCATCACAGACCAAAGCATAGGCCAGGAGAATAGTAAATATATCTATACTTAGATCATACCATGTTGGAACAAGTGAAAACTTACAGATTCCCAGAACTGCTCTTAAAACAGCTACACAAATCACCTGAAGCTTGGGAAGATGCTCCCTCCATCCCAGGAGCAGAGACCAACTTTAACACAAAGTTAAAAGTCAAGAAATGCTGGAAAATGAAAAAAAGGACCTGATGATAGAAAATTACTATGGTGACAGGGAAGATCAAAACACAGATTCAGAAGAAGACTGATAAGTCAAAACTACTGCATCCAAAGTCTCAAAGAAAAGTCTCTTTTTGGATCTTGGGCCCAAACAAATTCCTAGAAAAGCTCAAAAAGGATTCTAAAAATCAGAAGACATAGAGGACAAATAATGACAATGATGCAAGAAAATCATGAAAAAAGAATCAAAAGCTTGGTAAAGGAGACAAAAAAATAATGAAGAAAATAACACCTTAGAAAACAGAATAGGCCAAATGGCAAAAGAGAGACAAAAATCTACTGAAAAGAAGAACTCATTAAAAAGTGGAACTGGACAAATGGGAAGATATTACAAAAATTCACTGAAGAGAATAACTCCTTAAAAAAAGAATTAGTCAAATAGAAAAAGGACAAAATTTCACTGAAGAAAATAATTCTTTTAAAAATTAGAATTGGCAAGTAGATGCTAGTGACTCCATGGGGCATCAAGAAACAATGAAAACAATAGAACAAAATCTGAAATCTCATTAAAGAAGAAACAATACCTGACCTGGAAAATGGATTTAGAAATAATTTAAGAACTGGGCTACCTGAAAGTCATGATCAAAAAAGAGTATTGACATTATATTTCAAGAAATCATCAAGGAAAACTGCCCAGATAGCCTAGAACCAGAGGGCAGAACAAAAAGTGAAAGAGTCCACAGATCACCTTCCGAAAGAGATCCCAAAATGAAAACTTCTAGAAATATTAGAGCCAAATTTCAGAGCTCCCAGGTTAAGAAGAAAATATTGCAAGCAACTATAAAGAAACAATTCAAATATCATGGAGCTACAATCAGGATAACAGAAGATTTAGCAGCTTCCACATTAAAGCATCACGAGACCTGGAATGATATCCTGGAGGGCTAAGGGGCTAGGATAATAACCAAGAATCACCTAATCAGGAAACAATAGTAATAATTACTAGCATTTATATTCTGCCTTAAGGTTTTTTATCCTCACAACAATCCTGGTGGGTAGGTGCTATTCTGATGCTAAATTTGAATTCTGGTCTTCCTGACTGGAAGCATGGTGTTCTGTGAACTGTGGCACCCATAGCTGCTTTGTCAGGTGTGTTTCAGGAAGTTTACTAAAGCTATAGTCCTTTCAAGACTCTTTCTGAACTCATCAGTCTTAGTTTCTGAAGGTCCTATGAATTGCCTGGCTTTGACTTCAGGCAATGCGACCCCTGCCTCTCTGCCCTGCCCTATTTAGCTCTATACATATAGAGTTGAAAGATGTCTCATAAGTCATCCTGTCCACCCCCCTCATTTTACATATGAGGCTACTGAGAAAAGATAAGTTAAGTGACTTTGCCTAGAGTCATACAACTAATAAATGTCCTTGGGGAGATCTGAAACCAGGTTTTCCTGACTCTAAGCTATTCATCATATCATTCATAAACACTGGAGACAGAGAGTGTTGCTATACTACATTTCTTTTATAATGGATTTAGAGGAGGTTAGTCTTGACATTAAATTAGAACTGGGCATGGAAATCTGGGTCATATATATATAATGTATGTGTATATACATGTGTATAGTATATAGTATATACAGTATATATATATAGTGTGTATATATATAGTCTATATATATAGTATATGTTTAACAAATGCTTATTGTCATACTATTGTATGTATTGTCATAGCTACATCAACAAACAAAATATGATTGTTGACAGCTATTAAAGTGCAATTTCAGATCTGATCATAGAGATGTAGATCTAGAAGGGATTGCTAGGTGCATGTCTAGTATCACAATTCACCTTGTGTCAAATTTAAGAATGTCAAAGTCATGTCCTCCCTATCAGATTGTAAGCTCCTGGGGAGAGAGGCTTTGGTTTTCATCTTTGAATTCTCAGCACCTAACTTAGCAGCCGGTCCACCAGAGGTGTTTAATTACTGTTTCTTGAATTGAATAGATACAGCCATAGAGGAAAAGAAAAAAATGAAATAACAAAGGAAACACAAATTATTTCTACCATGTAGAAATTTCTATTTCTATTTCTACCATTCCCAATATCTATTGATTATGGGTGGGGGGAAAGGTGCAAAGAGATAATTAATACAGAGAGTGACTAGAAACTCTTTCTGTGAACACCTTCAATTGAGCAGCAGAAACATTTATTTCCCAATCCCAGAGGGGAAACCTTGACAGTTTTATTGTCTCTCCTACCAAAGATTGAAGTAAGGGAGGAAAATTTAGAAATTCTGCGCATATGTTAAACAAAAGTCTTCTTTTTCTTTTGAACTTTTAATTTTTTTTCAATTACCAAAGACTGATTGCTCCCATTTCCTCTTTTTCTCTACTCTTTTGAAAACAAGAAGAAGAAGAAAAACAAAGCCCTGGTAATAGATATACATAATCAAGAAAAATAAGGTCCCACATTGACCGCATCCAAAACTGTATGTCTTGTTCTGTATCCTGAGTCCATTAGTGCTTTGTCAGGAGGTGGGTAGCATTTATCATCATCAGTCCTCTGAAACCCTGGTTAGTCACTGCTTTGATCGATGCTGTTTGTCAATCAAAATTGTTTTTACATTTTTTTGCTACTGTATAAATCGCTTTTTTGGTGTTATTAAATGAGTCTTGAAAGGACTATATATGCACACATATACATATATATATATGTATATGTGTGTGTGTGTATATATATATATATATATATATATATATATATATATTTAGGAGAAACATAGTTCTCCAATAATTACTTGGTCTTATTGTGGCTTAGAGATGACATTTATTAACTTGGGCAGACTGTGGTTGCTCCAGAACTATGACACTCTAAGTGTTATAGAGTCCAGAGCTTCTCATGGAAACATGCCTTCAGATATATAGGGAAGAGAAAATAAGGACATAACTCACAATCTACGTTCAATGACAAGCATGTATCCAAAATACAGTTTTTATAAAATTATCCCTGGCAAAAGGATTATGTTTGCAAATGTCATCAAATCACATGTCAATGTCTTCATCCATGATCTCAATATCAAGGTATAATCATTTTCATTTTTAGCAAAGTGAGTGTCCCCACAAGGAACCCAAGAGTCCCCATACCTCAACAGAAAGGAAGGGGATGAGGAAAACATAGGGTGATGGCAGACGGGTGGGGCAGGCATATCTATAAATATCTACAACTGACTTCATTTTTTATGCTGGATTTCCTAAACTGGCAGCAGCATTTGAGATCCACAGGCATACTTTACATAGTAAAACAACAATAATAGTGATACATACAGAATTGTCTGTTTATTCTTTGAGACTTCGTTTTTTCTGCATAACATTTTCACTGACTTTTTTGGAGCCTGTGAGAAGAATCAAATTATGCTTATTAAAATTTGTGTATTTCTGGAGGGATACACGTTCCTATAACCTTCATTATGATGCTCTTAATTAACCAATATGCCTCACAATAAAGTATCTAGCTGTCACCAAAATCAACACTTTTCAGTTATTAATAGATTAAAGAAAGAATGTTAATTTCTTCAAGCTCCATTTCATTTGGTCTCATTACTTCAGGAGCCAGATGGTTACAGGGCTAGACCTGTCAACAGTTATTGTGAGGAAGAATACATTCAGAAACCCTAAGCTGAAGCATGAATAACAGGGAAAAAATGAATTCCAAGGTAGCAGTGCATAACACACAAGGCAGGGCAGAAACTTATTTTACAGACAAAAGAAGAGAACATGAATCAAGATCATTTTAATTAATTTTTTATGCTCTCCATCAAATCTTCTCCCTGACCAACTTGGCCCCTTAAAAAATTTTCTTTAAATCACTTTGGAACTATGTCCTGGACTTACCAATTTATAAATACTCTTTGATTAAACAATACCAATATTAGGCTTATAAAAAGAAATCAACAAATGGGGAAAAGATCCTACATTTACAAAAATATTCATAGCAGTTCCTTTTGTGTTAACAAAGAACTAGAAATTAGAGGGTGCCCATCAATTGAGGAATGGATGAACAAATCATGGGTTATGAATGTAATGGAATATTATTGCATTTTAAAAAATAACCAGGAAAAGAGTTTCTGAAAAACCTGGTAAGACTTGAATGAACTGATGTATAGTGAAGTGAGCAGAACCAGAAGAATTCATACTTTAACAATATTGTAAAGAACAACTTTGAAAGACTTAAGAACTCTGATCAATGCAATGACCAATCGCAATTCCAGAAGACCCACCTTCTGACGGAGGGTGATGTACATTGCAGAAGGAAATATAGATATAGATATAGATAGATATAGATATATATGCATACACATACATATATACACACATATATGTATGTATATAATTATATATGTATGTATATATGAATGTATATATATATATGTATGAGATATGACCAAGTCAAGAATTTGTGTTGCTTAACTATGCATTTTTGCTATGAGAGTTTTTTCTTTTTTTTTCAGTTGGAGGGAGATAGATGGGGGAAAAAATAAAAGATTTATCATTGCAAAAAGTAAAATGTGGTCACGATATTATGAGTGTATGCTCCGGATTATTTCTCTTGTCCTCAGTGATCCCTGGATTTAGCAATTCTCTTCATTTTTCCTTAAAGTTGGTTAACTGATGACATTAACCTAGAAGAGATGGTAGTATTACTGGTGCCTAATTTTCTAGAGATATCTCCCTCTATTGTGTTAGGAATCCCTTCTCAACCCCTTCCAAAGGAAGCCACCTTGAATAAGGTTCTCCTCTAAACTGCTGCTCCAATTATATTTTGAAATATCTTCCACCTGCCTTCAAGTAGTCATGGCTGAGAACCAGCAGGATGGAATCTTTGTACCTGGGGATATTTCTGTCTAGTCCTATCCCTCAGGAAGCTTATTTGCTCCTTGAAACAATCAGTTTTGATAATTTACCAAGTTCCAAAAAAGAAAAAATGTTTATGATGCTTCAGCGATCAAGACAGTTTTATTGTTAAGATCATAGATGTAGAACTTGAAGGGACCTTTGGGGTCATCCAGTGTAACACTCTCCTCTTAAGGTCAGGGATTTGAGGACCAGAGAGGTGACATGATTGGAGTTCCATGACAAAGTCAAGATTGGGACTCTGACACCAAATACCAATATCTCATACATGTGACATGAACATAGTTATGTTGACTATTTGGAGTTATAAACAGATGCTTCTGAATATCTGTTGGCAAGAAAGCTTTGAGTGATATACAATACACATTTTATTTTAAAGAAAGCTCTGAATTGGATTTTATATGTATCACATGAAAGCCTATTAAAATGGAATATTAATAGAATTAATATTGAAATCTTAAAATTATATAGCTGGAAAGGACCTTAAGGGATAAAATAGCATAATTGTTTATTTATATAAGTGGAAAAAAAATCATGAAGAGTAGAAACCTGAAATCAACCTTCCAATATTATGGTTAATAACAGGTCCAGGATTAGAATCCAAGTTCCCTGACTTCTCAGGCTAGTACTCTTTCCATTATAATACAAAGCATAGTTTTCTTAAATTAAAGTAGCAATATTTTAGGCAGCAAGGGGGAACAGTAGATATAGAGTAGAAGACCTAAAATCAGGAAAATCTAAGTTGAAATCTTGCCTCTGGCGCTTACTAGTCATGTGACTATGAACATGTCCCTTAACAACAACAATTTTATATATATATATAATGTATATGTATATATATATATATATATATGTATGCATGTATGTATGTATATATTGTGCTCACTATGTGCCAGACACTGTGCTGCATAATTGTTATTTCACTTAACCCTTATGACGACCCTGGGAGGTAGGCGCTATTTTTATTCCCATTTTACAGAGGAGGAAAGTGAGTCAGACAGAAGTTGTAATTTGCCCAGGGCCACACAGTAAGTGTTTGAGCCTGAATTCACACTCAGGTCTTCCTGACTCCCAGTCAGGAGCTCCATGCATTGTCCCACCTAGTTTTCTCATCTATAAAATGAAGATAATAATTGCACCTCCTCACATAATTGTTGTGAGGATAAAATGAAATAATGTAAGTGAAGCCCTTTGCAAATCTCCAGGTTCTACGTAAATGCTAGCTCGTTGTCTTAGCTTTGTTCTTTCCCATGATAATAATAATGGATATTCACATAGCACTTTTAAAATGGACAAAACTTTAGAGATTCTCTTACTTGAGCCCTTCAATAACCCTGTTAGACATAATTACCTCCATTTTTCAGATGAGAAAGCAGACTCAGAAAGATTGTGACCAAGCAGGGTCACATAGCTGATAAATGTCACTGCTGATATTTGAATCTGGTTCTATCTGATCCAATATTAAGTATCCATTCAACACACCACACCATATCTCATAGAATATCAATTAGTAGCTAAAAAGCATACAGTATATAATCTTTAGCCAGAAGAGGGCCTTTAGAACTTAGATTTTCTATAGACAAGAATGTCATAGGACAAGAAAGTTAGGATATACTGCATTTTTGCATCCATGCAATAGTGGTGGAGGGGATGGGAAGGCATACCCACATCTATGAGATCATAGGCCCATTTAACAGAAGACAGAACTTCCACAGCTTAGATGTTTTTGTTGGAGGTGTTACAATATGCAGCAACACCTCCTTACTATTAAAAAAAAGTCATTTCATATGACAGTTGTTTGCCCTAGAACAGCAGGAAATATTAGTAGCTTGGGAGGAATACACTGACTTGTAGCTTAATAGGTATGAGAATACAGAGTGTTGCCTTTCTTTTTCTTCCTTCTATGGCTGACCTTGCAAATTTCACCACATCTAAATGGGGTCCTGCTCTCATGGCCTGGCCTATGGAACATCCAAGAATAGACAGGGAATAAGGACTAGACTTGTGATTTCTTTGGTCTAAGAAATTCCCTGGTGAGGAAACTCCCTCTTCTAATGCATCTTCTCTGCAACTGTAGAGTCCTACAGAGTAGCCTAGGGTACTGGGAAATTAAGAGACTTGTCCTGTATGTACCAGAAACAGAGCTTGAACCCATGACCAGCTCCAGAGTTTAGCAAATAGCAACAAAGAAATTTATAAAGTTGATATTAAATCTGTCCATGGACTAAATTTTTGTCTTAACTCCTAATTTCTCAGGCCATTCTCCAGACTCATAGGATCCTCATGCTGGAGCCAGAAGAGATGTCAAAGGGCATCTAGTTTAACTCTCTCAATTTACAGATGAGGAAACTGAGGCCAAAAGTGTCTTGCCCAAGGTGAAACAAGTCATTATTGTCAGCATGAGATCTAAAGAATGCTAACAAGGTATAATAAATAGGTGCTTCATTTTCATCGGGGCTTTTTTTTTCTTTTTTAGTACTTCATATAATAGTATCTTGTACCTAGTCTAGGAGATGGACTAGTAAATAAATACTTGTATTTATATATCTATATATATATAATGCATTGTATAATGTCTATATTGTAAATATTACATAGAACTTACCTTCAAGCTAGTTTTTCCTCTGCGTCCTCTCCTCTCACTCCTTTCTATCCGTAGTCCAATATCACTTCTGAAATGTTCTTTTGTTCTAATAGTTCTTATCTTATTCTCTTTTTCCGTGTTTTCATTACTTGGCTATAAATTATATGATGACATTGATATTCAATGAGAGGTGATTGGGTGTAGTTCATGGCATTCCTGACATAGAATCAGAAATGAGTTCAGATCTCACTTCTGTCACTTACCAGCTGTGGTTTGTATTTTTATAAGAACTCTTACATTTGTCCTCTTCTCTCCTCCAACCTTGCCACCATCCCGGTGCAGGGACTCATCACCTCACCCCTAGACAATGGCCTGCTAGTCTTCCTGCCTTGAGCCTCTCATGACTCTAATATATCCTCCACTTAGCCTTGATTGGCTAAATCATTGGACTAAATGTGATAAGATGAAATTCAATCAGGATAAACGTGAAGTCTTATATTTGGCTACAATCAATTAACTCCTAAAAAAATAAGAGAGAAATGGTTAGGCAGCAGTTTGTCTGGAAAAAATATCAGGGTTTTATTTGACTGAAAGCTCTGTATGAGCCAACAGTATGATATGGCAGCCAAAAAAAATCTAATTCCAACTTGAGCTCCATTTAGAGTAGCCTCGCTTCCAGGAATAAGGAGGTGAAAGTCTCAGCATGCTGTGCCCTCATCCGGAGCTTTATGTTTAGTTCTGGGGGCCATGGTATAAGAAAAATATTGATAAGCTCAAGAGAGCATATCTCATAACCATGTAGCATACTCATATAGCATAATTAATATGCTGGATGATATGCAGAAGAAGGAAACTAGAATGATGTCAGTCAGAAAACATGTATGAAGTATGTGCCAGGCCCTGTGCTAATTACTGAGGACACAAAGAAAGACAAAACAGTCCCTGCTTTCAAGAAGCTCACAGTCTAATGGGAGAAATGACATGAAAACAGTATGTACAAGTAAGCTCTATCAAGGATAAATTGGAAATAATCAACAGAGAGAAGAACTAGAATTAAGAAAGATTGGGAAATGCTTTATCTAAATGGTAGAATTTTAGCTGGGACTTGAAGGAAGTCAGGGAATCCAAGAGGTGAAAATAATGAATGAGAACATCTCAGGCATGGGAGCAGCCAATGAAAATGCAGAGTCAGGAGATGGAGCATCTTGGGTCAAGGGAGAGCAAGAAAGTCAGTATCACTGGATTGTAGAGTACTTGGGTGGGTGTAAGAAGACTGGAGAGACTGGAGGTGAGAAGGTCAGATTATGAAGGACTCTGAATGCCAAACAGAGGATTTTGCCTTTGACTGTGAAAATGATTGGGATTCTCCATTGGAGGATGGTCAGGGACCTTGATGACATGTCATATGACTATCAGTTGAAGAAATTAGGGAAAGTCATAACAGCTTCCTTCAAGAATCTGAAAAGCTGTCACATAAAGAGAAATTTCTTTGGTTTCGGTGGTTCCAGAGGACAGAACCAAGGGCAATGGGTGGAAATGGAAAAGCGGTCAACTGAGGCTGGACACATCAGGAAAAAATTGCTAAAATTAGAGCTGTCCCTAAATAGAATGAGCTGCCTTGAGAGTTCCAGAATTCTCCCTTCTGGTAACTCTTCACTCAAAAGCTGAATGACAACTCTGATGGTATGCTATGGTGAATTTTCCTGTCAGATATAGATTACAACATATGGCTCTTCAGGTCTCTTGCACTTCTCAAATTCTGTGATTCTGTGGCTGTCTCACGGGCATCTGAAACTCACGTGTCCAAACAGAACTCACTATCTGTTCCTTCAAAAGCGCTCCTCTTCTGATCTTTCTGCTTCTGTTGAGTATTCAATCATTCTTGCTGTCCCCTAGGTTCAAAAACTTGGGATCATCTATAACTTTATTCTCCCTCACCCATGTAGTCACTCAGTTGCTAAATCTTGTTGATTCTACTTCCATAACATACTTCACATCTGTCCCAGTGTCTTGGCTCATATGGTCAACACCCTACTTCAGGCTCCCATCACCTCTTACTGGAATTATTGCAGCAGCCTTCTCATTTGCCTTTCATTCCCCAATTCACCATCCATAAAACTGACAGTTACACTCCTAAAGAACAGGCCTCATTCAATCCCATCTTAAAAAATTCCGGTTGTTCCCTATTGCTTTCAGGAAAAAAATACAAATTCTTCTGCTTGGCATTGAAAGCCTCTCACTCTCTGATTCCAGCCTACCTTCCCAGAGTTTTCACACATTATTTCTCTTCACACAGTCTCCTTTCTGGCCAAGCTGATCTACTTGTTTGTTTGCTTTTTAAATACACAGCATACACCTACCATTCTTTTTACAGATTGGATCCCAAGCCTGGAATGCTAATTCCCCTCATAGCCACTTCATTGCCTGGTCTTTCCTGGCCTTCCCCCCTTCTCCCTCCCACAACTGCTAATGACCCCTAAATTATTTTTTAATAAAGTACGAATTTTTACATATATGGATACATATTGTCCTCACCCACCCCCATAAGACATAAGCTCCTTGAGGATATGAATGCCTTTGATTTTTGGATCATGAACACAGTGAAGGGCACATAGTATTTTACAAAGAGGGGCATTAATTAATGTCCTTCTGAATTTCTAAAAATCAAGACTTTCCAGCTACATTCTGAAAGTTAGTTTACAAAACATATTGATTTGGTCTATAGGACAATGGTAATAACTGTAGCTAACAGCAACAGAATGCTTTAAGGTTTGTGAAGCAGTTGGCAGTGGATTACCTTGGTTCTCACAATAACTCTGTGAAACAGGTACTGTTCTCATATCCATTTGGTAGACAAAGTAATTAAGGTTCAGAGAGTTTCAGTGACTTTCTTAGGTTCACACAACTAGTAACTGTGGTAGAATTTGAACTCAGTTTATCTAGATATGAACTCTGTCAGAGAGGTTCTCCCAGATCCTACATTTACAGAAGGTGCTCTGGTCAGTCATTTCATCCTTTTCCATTCTGGCTGCAGGACTTCAGCTTCCTGCCCCTACCCCATGCAGGGCATCTTTCTCCATCATGATTGCTTTACAGCTTCTTTTTACATGTCACCTTCCTCCATTAGACTGTGAACTCCTTGAGGGCAGGGAATGTCTTTTGCCTTTTTTTATAACCCCTGCACTTAGCACAATGCCTGATAGGCACTTAACAAATGTTATTGACCAATGACTATTATTTGACTCTATCTACTGTTTCATGCAGCCCCATGAGATACCTTTGCAATGTGCTCAAAGAATGACAATTATGGGAGGTTAAATGCAGTTATACTCTAAAGGGGGTTATATTGCTTTGTGGTGAATATTTGGGCTATTTTTTAAAAGAAATAACAAACATATGCCAGGAAATGTTAAATGTACTGGTGATAATACATAGTCTTACTTTAGATCTAACTTAAATACTTTGATAACTTTTAGGAGAATGGCTATCTTAAAAAAAATAAAAGAAACATATCTATCCCTTCAACATTTGTACTTGTTTTTTGTAAAAGGCATTTTTCCTTAGCATCTGCTAATTTCATCCTCTAACATTTATGCTCCTACACATTTATATCAACATTTATTTTGATGCTTTCTTGCTTAACATCCCATTTTCCTATAAAGAATTCTGTTTTGCAGAATATAATATTCATGCTTAAGAGTCCCAGGTGAAAATCAATAAAATGACAATAGACCAAAACGGAAATTTCTTGTACATATTTAAATGTAGGAAGTCAGAGCTGTGCAGCTCACATAAAAAAAGACTGAGTAAACTTTCAGGATGTTAGGCCATTAGGTAGTGGGCAACTTAATTGTCTTATGACAAGGCCTACACCTGCCCTCATCAGACTTTATTTGGAATATTATTTTTAGTTCTGGGCACAACAGTTTAAGAAAGATTATCCATAAACTGAAGAGTGTTCAGAGAAGGGTGATCAGGAGAGTCAAGGACCTTGAGTCCATGTCATAAGACAGGCAGGTGAAAGAATTAAGGCTAGTTAGCCTGGAGAAGACAAGGCATTGAGGGACATAAAAGATGTCTTCAAGAATGTGAAAAAAAACTCTCCTGTAGAAAACAGTTAATCTTTCTACTCTCTCTTACCACTAGAACAACATCATGCAAATTTGTTTCTTCTTTGTTCTTTCTATATCCAATACTCCATGCCTAGCTAAACCAATCTAACCCCAGAGAAATCCTACCAGACAGCAATTTCTGTGTTCTCCCCAAAATAAATACCATAGCTAACCTTACCTTTCACATTTTTACAGGATTAGAATTGACTCAATAAATAAAAGCAGAATATGGTCCCTTGCAAAGAGGATAGGAGAGCCAAGAAATCAAGGGCCAGATTCATATGAGTTCTTCCATGGAATAGGGAACCTTGGAAAGGTTACACTCTATTTTTCAGTTTCTTAATGATGCAAATATATGTCATGATTGGAAAAAATCTTAGACCAACATTCAGGTTATAGTATCATTAAAATGAAAGTTTTTAAAGCTGGAAGGGTCCTCATTGTTAAGGTTGAGAAGTTTGGGGAAAGCAAACAACTAGGCAAGGAAGATGTGGCATTGGGACAAATACTACCAATTGTTAACTATCTCTCCCTGACTATTTAAATGGCATCAATTCATTCCTTTGGCACTGGTGTTCAATTAATGTTGGGAATGATGGTGAGAGCTAGGAGTCCTTAGAACATGCTGTTGCACCCATGAAATGGAATCTTGCTATGTTTATATTTGACCATGGAGTGAATATTGAGTGAGTAAAATAGAACAGGAGGAGACAAAAAGAGAATGAAATTCAGGATAGACTGCTGAATATATATAAAGACTAGAACACGGGTGAATGAATATAAGCAGTGAAGGCTATCAAAGTACAATCCTGTGGAGCCAAGTTCATAGTGGATGCATGGGGAATGAGTTTTAGGGAGGAGGGACAGGTGATCTCTTCTTGTGCAACTGGTCAGAAAAGTTGTAGACTTTGGATAGAGAGCATTTGTACTTTGGGTCAATGTGCCACTGGAGGGGTAATTGTGATAATCAGGCTCTGGTATATATAAACATTTGATTTGGATGGTTCTGAGTGGGAGTAACCTCCACATAGGACAAGTGAGTGTTTGAAGAACTGCCAATAGACTTTCAAGGCTGAATGTGTTGGTGAGTTAGTTCTTATATTTCCTCAAACATTCCAAATGCAGAATGACCTTCATGGCTCTGAATTAACATATTACCTTACAGTACCTTTGTGCCACTGTGGAAGGTTTAAACAATTATTTTAAAATATTCCTTATTGTCAATTTAATCATCAAAACTTTTAAAAATATAATTATTAAAAGATTAAGAAACCAAACTTTTGTTATATACAGTTTTTTTAAAGAAGTATAGATTAATTGTAATGAGGTAGTAGTAAAACTTCATTGGCCCTTTCCTATACTTCTTTTTCTCTTCTGTGCATTTTTAAAAGTATTTCATTGATTTTTTTCCCCATATTTATCACTTCTCTCTAATCTACCCTTGCCTCCCTCCCCTTAAATGGAGGCCCTCATCAGTAACACAGACACACACACACATATGTATATGCACATAGTATAATAAAACTTATCCACACATTGGCCATGTCTATATAAGCTTCTGGGGGGTGGGCAGCTAGGTGGTGCAGTGGATAGAGCACCAGTGCAGGACTCAGGAGGACTTGAGTTCAAATCTCACCTCAGACACTTGACACCTACTAGCTGTGTGACCTTGGGCAAGTCACTTAACCCCAATTGCCTCATCCTGAGTCATCTCCAGTTATCCTGATGAATATCTTGTCACTAGATTCAGATGGCTCTGGAGGAGAAGTGAGGCTGGTGACCTGCACAGCCCTCCCTCATTCAAAAACAAAAGTCAAGTGCAAGTCATGTCGTTGTTTCTCTGATGGCATGGTCTTCTTTGGCAACGAAGGACAAACACATGCACAATAAGCTTCTGTGATTCCCTTGGATTTGCACAAAGTAATTGTGTTTTCATATTGTCAAGCAGGATCAAAAAGCTTTTATTAATTACCTACTATGTTCTGGGTATTGGGCTAATGCAGGGATACAAAGAAAGGCAAAAACCAGCCCCTTCTAATGGGGAGATGACATGCCAACAACTACGTGCAAATAAGAAATATGCAGGGTAAATTGGAGATAATCCCCAGGAGACTGGGGGTTCTTGGATAGAAACCATACAAAAAATCTGTACTTTTCTTAAGATGATGGAAAAGAACAGAAGAACTGGTCTGGATTAATCAGATTGCTATAGATAGCAGTTGCTGATGAGACTTGGCCTTAGGCTAGGCAAATTCAGCTCAAATCAGAGAATGTGGCTCTAAAGCTCCCTCTGTCTTCATTTGCAAGAACTGTACAGAAAATGAAGCAGTATCTTCCTATTATGTGTGACTCATGAACAATTAATTAGTTCTGTTTTTCTTTAAGCTGTTACTGAAAAGGTCCATCACTCCCTTCCATTTTTCCCTAGGAAAATCCAGGATTAGGTGGAGGAGATAGGCTCAATATCTCTGAATAAGGCAGAAAAGGTCATTTCCATTACATTCTCTTACAAAGGCGTGCTGGTTATCGTTAGCAAAGTTCAAAATAATCTTGCAGACAAGTGAAAATAAAAATCAAGTCCATAAAGATATTTCGCCAGCCTGAAAAGCCAGAAATGACCCCATTCATACTGACCTAACTTCCTGCCTCCCAAATCACTAAGCTAAGAAAACATGAGCTCTGGCCTACAGAAGATATACTCAGGGATCCCAAAGACAGAAATTTCTATTAGAAACAAGGAATAAAGTTAATTGAATGAAATCAGTTTTGCTTGGTTTAGTGTCTGATACTCTTCTCCCCGACCCCTACCTCCAGGCTCTGAAGGATTTACTCTAGACTTCCTTGAATTTTCTTTTAGCCTTGAAGACAATGAAATCTGAGTTTTCCTATATTTCAGAGGGACAATCAGCATGTCCAGAGTTAATGCCGAGTGATGCCTACTTGATGAGTTTTGCGGTTTTTCTTGTTAGGATTGTTTTATAGAAGCAAATATATCATAAGACTTATATGTTCATATCAACCATGCATCATCTGGAACTTCAAAATAAGAAAAGGGAGCTGTTCCCATCGGTCCTAGTAAACAATCGAACGTTCAGAGATTGCAAATGGTTTTAAATCTACATGTATTTTAAAGTTTCTCACTTCAAAAGGAACCTTTGCTGCCTTTCATAGGAACAAGGGACAAAATTAAATGCAAAAGAGCCTGCTAATACAAGATTAAGATTCTCAGAGGAACATCAATTTCTGCACATTCTACTGATTCTGAATATTAACGTCTCATATTGAAGAGCCCAGCTATCTCTGAAAAACACAACATTTGAAGCCTAATGATTCCAAGGGAGGGGACTTTCATTGACTCTCATCTTTTCAGCATGTCTGACAACCATGCAGCCCACTGGATTATCAAGGGTCCAATTACTCAATTTGGGGATTAGCCTTCCTCCTGGCTTTCCTTCCTTCCTTCTACTCCTCACTTTACCTCCATTTTACATTAGCACCTCCACCAGGGGACAGACAGGGTCAGCGAGCAAAAGTGAAACCCAAACTGGACAACTTCAGCTGGAGTAGATTAAAATTTCCAATGATTATTGATATATTTTGATTATTTGCTTGTCAGGAATTCATTTATTTGTGCTCCACCTGGGTTCCAGTCCTGCCTCTGAGAGTACTTATTAGCTTTTTGAGATGAGCCAGTAAATTGACCTGTTCCTGTTGTCTCTCCCATTAGACTAAACTCCTCAAGAGCAGGTACTGTCCCTAACACTTAGTATAGTGCTTGGCACACAGTTGGTACTTAATTCCAGCTGGCTGACTGACAGTGCTCCCAAAACTCTAAGAGTCGATGTTACAGATAAATTCTGGAACTGCCTTGACAGGGAATGTTTCAGAACATCCTAAGATCAAAGCTCTAGCACAGGAAAGAAACTGAGAGGCCATTGAGCTCAACACCCCTATTTCGTAGATGAAAAAATCAGGTCTTAGGGAGGTTAAGCAACTTATCCAAGGTTACACAGATAGCAGGAGTCAAGTGGGATTTGAACCCATAAGGCTTTGATTTCTCTTTCCACTATAACACATGAGCTACCCATAGTAATTAGCTCCTTGTCCTAGTATAAACCAAAAAAAATCCCAGCACTGTTAGATGCAATGGGAAATACACAGTCTCCATCCTTGAGTGGTTACATAGGGGTGTGTGGTATAACTTTATACTTTCATAGGATAATAGACTTAGAGGTAAAAGTTACCTTGCAGGTGACCTAGTCCAACCCCAGAATTGGACAGATGAGGGCCTGGGGCCTGGACAGATAAAGTAGATTCTCAAGGTCACATAGGTACTAGAAAAAGGATTTGAATTCAGAGCCTCTCATTCTATATGCAATGTCCTTTCATTTCACCTTGCTTACTGTCAGTCTCTTAGCCCTGTCATCCCTGTGCTCTAGGTTCAGAAATCAGCAAGAAGTAGCTAGACCCCAGTCACCTTTTGTTCACTTTTAAACAGTGGAAAAATGCAAAAGTTGGCATTAGTCATTTTGGGACTGTTTAAAAATTTTCACCATAGCATCTGTTTCTGTTTCTGCAATGACAAGAAATGTGAACAGAGGGGATCGGATTCACAATGTACTAGGGATAGAGGCAGGTGGCTTTTCTGAGAATTCATAGATATGAACGTCAAACCTCAAACCAGATCCACCCATCTGGGATGGAGAGATGTGCTTGTGAGCATGAGAAACATATGAGGAATTCAGCTAATGCAATGTTGTTGAATAACAGTAACAACACTTGTGTTTGTGTGGCGCCTTTCTCCTAAAGAGCTCAGCCTGCTTTACAAACAGTATCTCATTAAGCTTCACAACTTTCCTATATGGAAGACACTTTCAAATATCATTACTCACATCTTTATCAACAGGGAAACACAAGCCAGGAGAGCAGAGAAACAACTTGTTCAAGGTCATCTAGGAAGTGAATGGCAGAGGTAGGAACAAAACCCAGGGTTCTGACTCTCTATTTAGTTAGTAGATTACACTAAAGCTTCATCAGATTTGTAGCCAGTCTAGGATGAGTGGTGCTTTAGCCCAGTGTACTCACATGGGGAGACATTTTTCTGTTGGGGCAGGACAGAGCAAAAGAAGAAGCTCTCTCCCTAGGAGAAACTTTTCCGAAAATAGTACAAGCCCAGGTACAAACAAGGTCTGTCAACCTCCCACCTGCAGGTTCATATTTCAAGGGCTCAATTTCTTCACCAATCCACAGGGCTGGACCTTTGCCATTCCCAGGGTGACTTAGCCCTGGTTGGAAGGACTATCTTTTGTACAACCCCACAACCATCAACTGTTTTGATCCCAGGTGAAAATATTCTAAGATTCAACTCCAATGTCGGACTGTTATTTTCTTATCTAAGAAGAAAAGTTATACCCACTGCTAGGTTGTCTTTTAACTGGCCAGATTCTGGCAGGACATAAGCTCCTTGAGAATAGTGGCTACTTTCATTTTTATCTGGGTATCCCTGACTTCTAACACAAAGCCTGAACACATGAGTTACTTAATAAGTAAAAGATGAATTGAATTGAAGCTCTTTTGATTATGGTCAAGGGATAAATATACAAAGCGCAAAGGGAAGTAACAGAAGGAAACACTCCTCAGTTCAAAAAGGTATCTGGAGCGACCTCAGAAGTAACCTAGTCTAATATTCTATTTTCTGGGGGGCGGGGGATTGGGGAGAGATGACTGTTTGTTCATACCTGTTACCAGTGTGGAGAACAACCACTGTGGAATCTCTCCCTACTGATGTTAATTACCAATTCATCTGTAACTTACAGTCTTAGAAGCCAGCCTGGGCACTGAGAGGATAAGCAGGTCTCCTGTGATCATACAGACAACATGTCAGAGGCAGGATTTAAACCCATGGCTTCCTGATTCTCAGGCTGATCATTTATCAGCTATGCCATGATGCATCTCCTCCTAAATTTTACACATGCAGAAACAGAAAATGGGTTCCCAGGCACTCATACTGATGTGGACAAAGACTCGGTGTGGAGCAGTATGTATGTAAAGTGCCCTCCATCTTCATCCCATCCCAGCTGTAGCTATTCCAAGTTCAATGTATCACATGGAAGCTAGTTTGCTGGTAAAATGATTATAGCTATCTACAGACCTTTTACAACTCACCACACCCTCTTTCCTGATTCTATGACAGTTTCACAACTTCTTGTTTCCATTTTATGAAGGAGGATGCATTCCCTTATGTACATAAGGCAAAGAAAAGCCCTTGAGTTCTAGCTCTTGCCTGAAGTACTCCATTGGTTACCCTGAAAAATGCCATGGACTGTGACTATAGAGAGGACCTACTACGAGGCTAACTCTCCCTAGATTGGCCCTCGTTTGTCATTTCTTGTGTTCTTTCTGATCATTCTCTTACTCTGTGCCTGCAAAAACATATTTCAAAACCCACTTTTTTATGGCTCATTAAATAAATATTCCTTTCTAAGATTACTTTAAAACTTGGCAAGGGAAAGAATGCTATCTTCCATGTCCAAGGTGGCAGTTTAACCCATAGATCTCTACCTCTGAGGTTTCCTACACTCCACTTAACCAGTTGGATAGATAGTATTTGAGCAGTTAGCTGGCAAACAAAAGCCTGAGCCCCATTGGGCAAAGTGAATCCCATGGAGCAGTGGCCAGACAGACACTGAGCCTCTTCCTTCAGGCATTAACTATTCATCATCTCCTCAGGGCCACAGCAGCCAGTTTCCTTCAGGATCAATTGCCACTGATGTGTTCTTTGATCACAACATAGTGGAAGATAGAGTTACCCTGGAAATTGGATTAAAAAAAGAAAGAAAACAGTTGGCCTCCCATGTAGATATGCATACCCATACATATGGAAGCCATGGTTTTCTTGTTGAGAATTGTTTTCCAGGAACATAGACTGAAATATGATAAGGAGGCTCCCTAACTTTTCAGGCTTGCCTCTCTGCTCCTATTAAATAACTGTAGAGAAGTTCTCTGTCTCTTTCTCTCACACAGGCTGGTTTTTTCTTAAAGCAATCCACAATTTCTGCCAAAATATGTTCAGGAAATATGAGCTGTTGCATCTGGTGACCCCTTTAGTTAACCACAAACTGAATCATGGGATACAGTTCAGCTGAGTAATAAAATATAATCCAATTGAGGGGTGGCATTAGAGTGGGCCACATCCTTATAGATCTTCTTTTAACCCAGTTTAACAAGTTGCTCTCAAGAAGTTATTTATTCTGCCTGTCAACATCCTGTTGTGGAGATGACAGCCGTCAAACCTCTTTTGGATCCTAATCCTATTCTTTTCCCTCCAGCCTCAGGTAGTGGAAGGACTCATAGAAGCAATATCCTTTTGAGTCAGCTAAGTGATTTGTCTGACACTGATCATTTGTTCAAAAGAACAGACATCAGTTTTTTTTTAAAAGGAAGACAATATAATCTCACTCATCATTAACCATGAAGCAAATTCAAAATAAATATCAACTACTATAAGTTACTGTGAATTTCAGTATGAACTGGATCGCCATAAAGGTCCCACTAGTGAACTGTAGCCATTCTGCACCAAATAGTATAGAATTTATTAAGTGCCTACTATGTGTTAAGTACTGTATAAGGCACTGGAGATATGAAGGCAAAAGTAAAACTGTCCTTGTCTGCAAGGAACTTACATTCTATCAAGAGAGATAACTGTGCAGATATATTAGTATATACAACATACACACACAGGTAGGTTCAAAGAAACCCTGGGTAGGAGTCACTAGTAGCTGATGGGACCAAGAAAGGGCTTGTAAAGAACATGATGTTTGAGTCTTAAAGGAATACAGGGAATCCACAAGGCAGATGTGAAAAGAGAACACATTCTAGGCATGGGAGAATGTCCAGGGAAAAGGCAGGGAGATATAGAGCCTATGTTTATCACCCTTGACAGTTCCAGTCTATCAAGGATACCAAGTATTTTCTATGATGGCTTCCAGGTTTGTTGGGGCTTCCTCATTGTGGCAACTGATTTATATCAGTTAAACTTCCCTAAGAGAGGTGTTAGTCTGTGTAAATAACTCTCTTTACTCTTTTAACAATTTTTAAAAATCATCAATTGCATTTTAAAATTAGCTGGGAATTGTTTTATCTGCATGCCATCTTTTTCTCCACTTTTTCCTGTATTCTAGATTTGTATTAGTATAAGCAAAGAGAGTGAGCAATCCCCAGATAGAAGAGATTGGGGAACCTGCTCCTAGAATGGTGTGACGAAGTGTTCTAGAAGTGCCCTGCTCCAAGATTTGGCTCAGGCACAGGCATTCTGTAACTAGTTGCAGGATGCTAACCCTGTGTCAAGAAGTCTTTTTGACTGACTGCATTGAAAAGGCTCCTCTTCTTCACATGCTCCAAATTGGGAAAGAAAGACATTTCCATTATACTTCATTATACCCTTTCAGAAGCAGTCTTGCCAGACCCTTCCACGTGGGGATTTGAAACCTCCCCATCCACACACACACACACACACACACTTCACAAATCCTGATTTTTCTAATAAGTTAGTGGTCTGACAGTATGCAGACAGCTGATTTGGGAGGTGTTATAAGTAATTTCATCTCTGTTAAAGTATAATCAATTTTTTCCTTTTGTGATGCTAACAATATCAATTCTGACTTTTCTTGTATTCATGATACGTAGAAGTGAGGCTTCTGTGTAGGTTAGAGCCCTTCAGCCACTTAGTTCTTACTGTACAACCATATTTTCCAGCACATTTTTGGGAGCAGGTATTCCCGTCTCCATTGAGGTCTACATTTGCACCAAAGTCATCAATTATTAAAGTGCATATTGATTTAATTTAGAGGTCCCTTCAAGTCACAGAATTTTTCTGTCTCCTTAACATCTAATGGCAAACAATTGCATTTACATTCATGGTGGCATTTTTGCAAGTGCTCATCATGAAGACTGCATTACAAAACGGGAAGTACCATGAAATGATGTTGAATATCACCCCTTGGATACATGAAAAAGCTCAACCATTTTGTTTGTGTCCAAAGTACTTAAGCTTCAGCTTCTATATTTGACCATAAAGTGAATAGTCTGAATTAATTTTTTGAAGTATTGACTGATTTGATCTCCTTGCTGTCCAAGGGACTCTCAAAATCCTTTCCAGCACCACAATTTGAACATGTACATTCTCTGGCGCTCAGTTTTCCTTACAATCCAACTCTCACAGCCATACATTGCTACTGAAAATACCACAGCTTTGACTATAAGAATCTTTGTCAGCAAGGTGATATCTCTGCTTTTTAGTATTCTGTCTAGATTTGCCATATCTTTCCTTCCAAGAAGCAAGCATCTTTTAATCCTCATGGCTGAAGTCATCATCTGTAGTAATCTTTGAGCCCAGGAATATAAAATTTGACACTGTTCCCATTTCTTCTCCCTTCCCTTGCCAAGATATGATGGGACCAAGATCTTAGTTTTCTTTTTTTTATGTTAAGCTTCAAGGCAGCTTTTAAACTCTCCTCTTTCACCCTCATCAAGAGGCTTCTTAATTCCTCTTCACTTTCTGCCATCAGAGTGGTATCACTATATATCTGGAATTGTTGATATTTCTCCCAACAACTTCAATTCATTCGCCCTGGTATTTCATATGATGTACTTTGATGTAAGCTAAATAAGTAAGGTGACAAAATACAACCTTGTTGTACTCCTTTTCCAATCTTAAGCCAATCAGTTATTTCATGTTTATTTCTAACTTTTACTTCTTGGCCTGCATACAGGTATGTATGCTAAGCAAACAAGTAAGGTTATCTGGTACTCCCATCTCTTTGAGGACTTGACACGTTTTGTTGTGATCCACATAGTCAAAGGCTTTAGTGTAGTCAGTGAAGAAGAAGATGTTTTTTTTCTGAAACTCCTTTGCTTTTTCCATAATCCAGTGAATGTTGAAAATTTGGTCTCTAGTTCTTCTGCCTCTTTGAAAAGTAGCTTGCTCCTCTGGTAATTCTTGGTTCACATGTTGCTGAAGCCTAGCTTGCAGAATCTTAAGCATAACATTGCTGGCATGTGAAATGAGCACAACTGCTCAGTAATTTAAACAATCTTTGGCAATCTCCTCTTTTTTTAGGATTGGGATGTAAACTCATCTTTGGCAATCCAGTGGCCACTGTTGAGTTTTCCAAATTTGTAGGTATATTGAGTGTAGCACTATAAGAACACCATTCTTTAGGACTGTAAATAGCTCAGCTAGAATTTCATCACCTCCATGAGCCTTATTGTTAGTAATGCTTCCTAATTCTCCAGAATGTCTGGTTCTAGATCAGTAACCATACCATCATGGTTATCAGAGGTGTTAAGATCTTCCTTGTAGGGTTCTGGGTATTCTTGCCACCTCTTCATTTCTTGAAAAGATTCCATTCCATGTTTTCTTTTATTTTCTTGTATTACTCCTTTAAGAAAACCTTCTTATCTCTCTTTCTTATTCTCTGTAACTCTATATTCAGTTGGGTATATCTATCACTTTCTTCCTTCCCTTTACTTTCCTTCTTTCCTTAGTTTGTAATGCTTCATTTGTAAATCTTCATTAGGCAGCCATTTTGCTTTCTTGACCTTTTCCTTTTGGAATGTTTTTTGTTGGGTTTTTTTTTGGTATTGTTGCTGCCTCCTATACAGTATTCGGACCTGTCCATAGTTCTTCAGGCACTCTATCTGCCAGATGTGATCCCTTAAATCTATTCATCATTTCCATTACATATTCATAATAGTTATTTAGGTCATAATTATATGGTCTGATGATTTCTCCTAATTTCTTCAATTTAAGTCTGAATTTTACAATAAGACTTTCATGATCTGAGTCACAGTCAGCTCTAGGTCTTGTTTTAACTGACTATATGGAGCTTCTTTATCTTTGGCTGAAAAATATGTAATCAATCTGATTTTGCTATTGACCATCTGGTGATGTCCATGTGTAGAGTCACGTTTTGGGTTGTTGAAAAAGAGTGCTTGCTATGACTAGAAAGTTATCTCCACAAAACTCTACTAGTCTCTGCCTTGCTTCATTTTGTACTCCATGCTCAAACTTGTTATTCTAACTATCTTTGGATGTCCTTCTTTAGCATTCCAATCTTCTATGATGAGTGTAACATCTTTTTTGGGGGGTATTATTTCTAGAAAATCCTGTAGGTCTTCATAGTACTGATAAACTTTGCCTTCTTTGGTATCAGTGTTGGAACATAGACATTCACTTCTCTGATGCCGGACATTGGATTCAAATAGATATAATTCTGACACTTTTGAAATTACATGCCAGTACTGCTTTTTATTAACTATGAGACCTACTCCACTTCTTCTAAGGGATTCTTGTCTATAATAATAGATATAATGATCACTTTAAATTCCTGTCCATTTAAGTTCACTGACAATCAAGATGTCAGCGTTTAATCTTTCCATCTCCTGTTGGCTCACATCCAGCTAACTGTGGTTCACACATCTCATGTTCCAGATTCCTATGCCATATTGATCTTTACAGTCCTAGACTTCCATTCATCCCAGATATATTCACAGCTAAGCTTCCTTTCCTATTGTTATTGGTGTGTCATTAGTACTGGAGCTACTTTACAATTTCCTTCACTCTTTCTCATTAGTATTTTTGACCTTCTGACCAGAGGGGCTCTTCTTATATCACATACTTTTTGTCAAAACTCTCCACTATAACCTGTCCATCTTGGGCAACTCTGAATGGCATAGCTTAAAGTTTCATTGAGCTATGTATGTAAGCTTATCTGCCACAATAAGACTAATTCAGGAGAAAATATTTAGAGTACTAATTATGTGTACTACTGAAAGAGACAGACTTTTTGAACAGCCTATACACTTATAATATTTAGAGTACTGATTGTTCAATTGATAGGCTATCTGAAAATTGTCCATCTCTTGCAGGAGAGTGTCACTGGTAAATATATTTAGAATACTGATTGTTAAGTTCATATTTATGGACCTTCTTAAACCCCATACCCATCTAGGCTGATATCAAGAAGAATGAATCATCCTGGAATGCCTTCCTTCCTGAAGAACAATTCCTATTACTCCAAAGTGCCCCTATGAGCCTTGTTATTGATGAAAGAGCTGGGAGGAATATGAAAGCTTACAATGGTGGTGATATTGATGAAGGGGATAATGGCGGTGGGTGAAGAGGGCCCAAACATCTGGATATAAATTCACCACAGCTTGGGGAGAGATATTTTATGTAATCTTGGAAGTAAATTTAAATGATGTGTTACTATGAGTCTCCTGCTGATCCTGACTCTTTGTTTTTGATAACTTTTTATTTTCCCCAGACTTGCCAAACTTCCAAAGACTGGGGCTCCACAATTTGTTCTGACCACATCTTTAATCCTACAAGTTGTGTCTGAATCCCTAGATTCGCTTTGGATCTGATAAATAATCTCTGTGATCTGACAGGCCCAGAAACCTGCAAACTAGTAAATAAATGTCTAATCTATGGAAGAGATGGAACAGTACTATAAGAAGTCACTGCAGAGATGTTTGGGGGTGGAGGTTGGGTAAGTCTAAACCCAATAGCAAGTGCAAAGGAACTATCAGAAAGGATGACAAGTGGGATGTCATCCTACCTTGAGAAAGTTAACGTGAGTATCCTTTCCTTAGAATCTATAAAACCTAGAGAAACAGTCCGAAGGGAAACCTATTCATCACTGGGTTGACACTGGGTGCTTAGAGAAAGCTGACAAGACTGGGAAAAGGGAGACTCTCCAAAGAAAAACATCTACTTGACAATCATGTCTATGGAGAGTCCAGCTAAAACAGCTTGAAATAATGAAATACTATTCAGTACTGGGAGAGAAAATTCATGGCCAGAAAATATGGCAGTAAATTTTGCATAAATGTAATGTTTCCACAATGTGGAATGGAGAGAAAGATCTAGTGCTCCTGTTTACCTCACACTTACAAAATAATAACTTTCCAAATCTTCAATAATTCAAGTTATCTAATTAAACTTGACATCTTTTTTTGAGGTGGTAGATGGAAGGGGAAGGAGAATCATATGCCCCAGATAAAATTAGCACTGATCCATTCCAGAGGATTCCAGAGAACAATCCAATCCTTTGGCCCAGTGGATTGTAGATAATGTTTAGCTCAGTCATTGATAAGGAAAAGGGTGGTGGTGGGGGGAATCAGTCAGTCATAGTGGTCTGAAGTGATTTTGGAAGCTGTTATCTGGAAGCTATACATACTAGGAAGACCTTAACTTCACCTGGATTTCTTATTTCCTGATTTTAGTTATTATTGGAATTTGTCTCACAGGAGAATGTAAACTCATTGAGGGCAGTGACAGGTATTTTTTTATTATTATTGTCTTTATAGTGCTTTGGACATAGTAGGTGTTTAAATAAATATTTATTGGATATAATCAAATTAAATCAACCTACGCACTCACCCCAAACAACCACCAATTTAGAAACATAGGAGGGGAATGAATATTTTTTTTTCCCATGGTATGACTACAAGATAATTTCTGTTTGTTAGGAAGTTATAATAAGTGTTAGCTGTTTTTTTTGTCTTCAGTCACATCTGACTCTGATCCCATTTGGGATTTTCTTGGCAAAGATACTGGAGTAATCTGCCATTTCCTTCTCCAGCTCATCTGACAAATGAGGAAACTAAGGTAAACAGGGTTGAGTGCACAGGGTCACACAGCTACTAATTGACTGAAGCTGGATTTGAACTCAAAAAGATGAATCTTTCTGACTCTAGACCTTGTACTCTATCCACTATATTGCATAGATACTACCCAGCTGCTACTCAGTAGGCCTAGGTAATAGGTTAGATGTCAGTGAAAGCTAATGAACTCTTATGTGCTAAGATAGTTTTCTTTTTTTAAGTCTACCTTTTTAGGTTCTACTGTATTTTTCTTTATGTTATTAAATAGTCCTTATTTAAATTTTTAAAATTTATTTACTTTTAACATTTTTTCTTTTTAGATTTTGAGTAGCAAAATCTCTTCCTCCCTCTCACCATTCCCCCACCCACTGAGAAGACAGACAAATGATGTCAATTATACATGTGAAATTATGCAAAACATATTTCCATATTAGTCATATCACACCAAAAAATCCAAGAAATAATTAAAGTGAGAAAATCATCCTTCAATTTGCAGTTAGAGTTATTAGTTCTCTCTTAGGAGGTGGATCACATTTTATTCCATTATTAGACCTTTAGAATTGTCTTGGTTCATTGTATTGATCAAAGTAGCCAAGTCATTCACAGTTGATATTACTGTGCACGAGAATCTCCCTGTTTTTTTCACTTTACTTTGTATCAGTCCATATAGGTCTTGCCATTTTTTTCTGAACCCACTTCTCATCATTTCTTATAACACAATTGTACTCCATCACAATCATGTGCCATAGCTTGTTCAGTCATTCTCCAGCTGATGGACATCCCATCAATTTCCAATTCTTTGCCATCACAAAAAAGAGCTGCTACAAATATTTTAGTATATATCGATCCTTTTCCTTTTTCTTTGATCTGTTTAGAATACAGACCCAGGATCAAAGAGCATGCACAGTTTTATACCCTTTTGTGCATGGTTCTCAATTGTTCTCCAGAATGGTTAGACCAAGTCACAGCTCTACCAAATAGTTTATCAGTGTGCCTATTTCCCCCTCTTCCCTCCAGCATTTGTCATTTCTGATAGGTGCATAGTGTTTTCTCAGAGTTGTTTTAATTTGCATTTCTCCAATCAATAGTGATTTAAAGTATTTTTTCATATGAATATAGATACCTTTGATTTCTTCTTCTGAAAATTACCTGTTCGTATTTTTGACCATTTATCAATTAGAGAATGGCTCTTATTTTTATAAATTCGACTCACTTCCTTATATATTTGACAAATGAGGTCTTTATCAGAGAAATAGATGTAAATTTTTTATATCATGTCATTGTCTATGGTACCTTTTAGCAAAATTCATCTTTCCAACTTATTTCTGTTTATTTCTTTTAATCAGTTAGATCTATTTTTGCTTTTACTTTGCCTGAGATCATGTTGACTACCCCTGCCTTATTTTCCTTTTAACTGAAGCGTAGTAGATTTTGCTTTAGCCCTTTATCTTAACTCTGTGTGTGTCTTTCTGTTTCTTGGATTCTGAAGCTAGTCTTCTTCTCCGCCTTGGCACTGTGACCCTGAACTATATATGGACAATAAAGGTGCCAATCAGCGCTAGCTGCACTTAGGGCCAGCTGAACTGCTGTCCAACCCCCTTCTCATTCATGGCCTGAGAATTCCTGAAGCAGCTGTTACTATCATAGCTGCCTCTAAGGCCTACTGCACTCTGATCCAACCCCCACAGGGGTATCACAGACCTCTCCTGCCCACCTCCTAAGTTGTCTTAGGCTGGAAAAATGTCCCACCCTAACCTTTTGCTCATTCTGCCACTCCAAAACTTGATTCGAAATGTTATCTTAAAGTTTGGAGGGGAATGTTGGGAGAGTCCAGCTGTGTTGTTGCTTCTGCTCTGCTATCCTGGCTTCTCATCTCTCCAGGACGGTTTTCACAAACTACCTTTAATTATTGCTACTGCTCTTGGGGAAAACTGGGAGAGTATAATTAAATCAGTACATGTTGATTACAACTACTAGAAAATATCTTTTTTTTTCTTTTTAAGTACTAAAAGTTAAGTCAGTTTGCTACCAAAATGGGTATGTTAAGATATTTTCTTAAACAAAAGTGAAGTTGTCTTTCAAAAGTATAGAATTTGGGGCCTGCCTTATGGAAGGCTGCCTTATGCAATTCTCATTGCCTCAGATTTTGTGGGATTCTCATGATTATTGTCATTAACAAGTATCAATTAGTGACAATCAAATAGGAACACACTGATTATAGAATTGTTCAACAACTTGTGGTTAGGTGAATGAAGCAGAGTATTCCTGAATCATAAGAAATAATGCATGTGAAGTATCCAAAGAAACAATGGAGGATTTGTCTAAGCTGGTGCAATGTAAAGAAAATATTGGAGAACAGTAAAATTTGGTAAAATACTATTTTGAGAATAGTAAAATTGTGTTTCTGTTGTGATTTCATGATGTACTGTGGTGGAACCACCTCAAAGAATTCAGTTAGACCACCTTTAATCCAAATATGGGTACTTATTGAGAATTACGCCTCTCATGAAGGGACCAAGTTCCAAGAGGAACCAGCAACTTCAGAGAGAGAAAAGATAAAATTACATAACAGAAATTATGAATATTAAAATGCACTACAGGTTTGTTAAGGGATTAGGTAATGGAGTGGGGTCCAAGAGTGCAATTACCCACAATGCATAGAGAAAAATCCATTGGGGGTATTTTAATGCAATTTTAATAAACCTCTCTATGTCAGAAATTTATCTAAAGGACAGCTCTTGTTATTACTGTGGAAGTACATATTTAGGAAAAGTCCCTTCCATTGTTTTGGGATCCATATCCTGCTTGGGTATCCTGGTGGTGCTAATTTCTGATTGACTAAGTATTGTGGTCCTGTCTGAGATTAGATAGTTGTGGTTGTGGTTGAGTGCCTGGACACAGCTGTTGTTCTAGTGAACAGTGAGGTATATATATATGAAGAAGTTAGGACATTGAGTGGGGGAAGGAAGGAGGGAGTGACTAGGTAGGGGCCATGGGTCTGCTATTCAGAAGGGCCTATAAGGAAGTTAGAATACTGGGACTGGATTCCATTAGTTCCAATAATGTGAATGTAAATAATACTTTAAAAAACAGCTAAAATTAACTGTAATGATCAGATTTGGTCCTTGAGGACAGATGGTGAGGCCTATTACCTCTCATATATAGAGGTGAGTGATCATGGGTATGTAATTTTATGTACACTCTGAAATGCAGTAGCTGTGTCTGTTGGTTTTGTTTAGTTTTTTTTTTCTTTTCCCATTGTAAAGAGGAAAGTTTTAAGGATATAGTATCTTGGGAAAGATTATGGTCTTAGAAAAAAAATAATTAAATAAAGGAAATCTTTAAAAATTGCCTAAATGTTCATAGGACTATTTAAGTTTTTATCACGGTAAGGGCAGGGTATCACATGTTCTAAGTAAGTTTTGAAAATGACTTAAATCTTCATTGGGACATTGTGATCTCTATGCTTTACTTTCCACTGGAGACCTTAAACTTTCACTGTAGTTTATTCCCAAATAAATTCCTATATACCATAGTAATTAGAATTTTTGGCATTAAAAGAAATGCATTCATAAAATGCAGTACATAAAAAATTTGCCCCTGTATGTTATGCCCATTACCCAATTTGCCTGCTTATAGTAGTATGACAGAAAAACTCCTGGCCTTTAGAAACTTAAAATAAAGACATAATACTTTTGAAGACAGACATGAAGCTATTCAGAGAGTTGAGTAAATATATTAAACTATTACATGAAAAGGGAATGAAGATCATTAATCTTCAAAAGGAAAATTTAATGTGGGCATCAGCTAATAGGCAAGGAAATTGGGCAACGATCAAGGGATGATTTTTGAGCAAGAAGCTCAACTTGGGGGTTGAGTGTGCAGAATTAACTTTGTCATTATGGATGGAACTGAGAACATTATGAAGGGTAAGCCAGATTGGTTTATTTTTCCTTCAATCCCAGTAGGGCAGGAAGCCAAGAATCATTCTCAAGAGTTTTACTGATTATTGAGTTCATCCCAAAATATAGTTTTAAAAAATTAGTGAAAAATTTTGGCCTTTATTTTCCATTCCACATCCAACCCAAGAGAAACCTGATGAACTACACAAACTATTGTTACCATCAAGAGTGCCTAAGTGAAAATGACAGGTACATTTCCTGGGAGAAGCTCAATTTGTCAATTGAGTGCTTGCACAGAATTATACCACTTATACATAGAAAGGATCTTCTCATACTTCATTTTCTGTGATGCTGATTCATTGGCTCTATTTTGGGATCTCATAATTTAGAGACTGACACTTATATGCAAAGGGAGAATTCATTCCCCTCTGATTTTCTTTGCTTTCTTGAGCTTTATACAACAACATATAAATAAGGCATTTATTATGTATATATTTGTAAAAATCCATACCATCTTTTTCAAATGTTCCTCATTAGTGAAGACAGTCCCGTACTTTGGATATTAATTCCCTCTTACCTTAGGATGAATCAATGGTGTCACACTTAGTGTTATTTATGACCTTGCAAAATATGGACCTTTGAAAATGAAATCCACAAAAATCTGATTTGCCATAAAGTAATGATTCTTGTAGCATGATATTTAGAATTTTCTTGACTCACTAAGTTATCTTGCAATTTTATTCTGTTACTGCCACATGCCTGGCTGTTCCTATAGCCAACTAGGTCACAAAGCATGACTCCTCTTTCTACAGAACTGTTTGTTGAACAACACAAATGAATGTAACAAATAATTGGGATTAATGTGTAGAAAGAAAGTGCCATATGGTGAGTTAGTGGGTAGTTGGGGAAGAAGTTGCATTGAAATCAAACATCTTGTTGAGATTTTTCATGGGAAGAGTAATTTGTGGGAGAAAAATCTTTACCTTTGACAACTTCTGTTATTGTCCCCTAAAACTCAAATTTGGAAAATTGTGTTCACTCACTTTTAAAAATTAGATTCAAAACAAGAAAGAATAAGACATCTGGTAAAAATGGTTAAATAAAGAATTACATTGGTGTAGTGTACTGTGGTTCAAATAGAAGAGGGTAAATATCAAGAAATTGATGAAAAACTTATGAAGGGACTGGGATTTATTGGCTAAAACAGAATGCAACTGAGATTTAAAATGGGTACTCAGAATTAGATTGCTTAAAGCATTTAACAAGATTCAAGGTGGAAACTGTACCTTTCCCCAAAATAATAAGTTAGATGAACTATATACAATACTGTCTTACATGGTCAAGCATTTAGAAATGGAAGGGACCTTAGAGGTTGTCTGCTTCAACTTTCTCATTCTACAAATGAACAAAATGAAATCTAGAAAGGTGAGGTGATATGCTAAAAGGTCAAACACTGAAAGGTCAAACACTGAAAACTTAAACAAAAGGTCAGATTTGAATGACCAGGAACTCAGACTTCAAATTCAGGTTTCTTTCCTCTGTACCACACTGTCTTTTCTGATAATCAAGCATATTGCTCTACAGGAATCATTCTCAGAGTATAGTCTGTGTACCACCAGGGATTCCTCAGTCTCTTTCATGGGGTTTACAAGATCAAAAATATTTTTGTTATTGATCTGTTATTGATCTTTTAAAATATTTTGCCCTTCTCCAACTACATATCTGTGTGAAGCTACATTTTCTCCTTATGCTTCAACCAAAACAATATACATCAATATATTGAAGGCAGAAGAAGATATGAGAACTGAGTTGCTTTCTATGAAGCCATATACTAAAGAGATTTGCAAAAATATGTGAAATAATGGCACTTCTATCACTGAATATTTTTGCTTTTAAAATGGTTATTTTTTTTATAACAAAGTTCAAAGTCAAGAAACAGGCTGAGAAAAATAAACAAATAACAAAAAAGAATTTGATCACAAAAAACAACTAGGGAGGACCAAGACACAAGCTCAGAAGAAGACAACAATGTTAAAACAGTACAAGGAAAGCCTCAGAGAAAAAAATGTCACTGGATCCAACTACAATAAGAATTCCCAGAAGTTTAAGAGAGAGAGAGAGAGAGAGAGAGAGAGAGAGAGAGAGAGAGAGAGAGAGAGAGAGAGAAAGAGAGATAAGTAATAGAGGCAAAAATAGGGGAAAATGAGAGGGATGCAAGAAAATTATGAAAAGAGTATTAACAGCTTGGTAAAAGGAGCACAAAAATACTGAAGAAAATAAAATCTTTAAAAAAAAAGAATTGGGAAGATGATGGGGAGAAACAAAAAAGTTGCTTGAACTCTCCCCAGTTTCCCCAGAAACAACATTGAATCAAGCTTCTAAAAGAATTGTGGAGTGACAGAATACAAAAAAAGATGGAGTGAAACAAATTACCAGCCCTAGATAATTTAGAAGGACTTCAGGAAAGATCTGTCTTACTTGCGTAAAAGGGGAGCAGAACCTAGCACATACAGAGTCTGGGCAGACCAGTGAGAGGCTCTCAACATAGATCAGTAAACAAGGTTCTGTGGTCTTGGATCAGCATGTCACTGGCACAGCAGGCCAGCTAGGAGGTCTCTAGCCCCAGGACAGCAAGCAAACTGCCAGTCTCAGAGCCTGGGCCACAACAAATGCAACTTGCCTGGGACTTATATAGTGGGCAAGCCACCCATCCCAGAGGCCCTGGTGCAGAAAGCCAGCGATCAGATTCCTGATCTGAGTACAAGAAGCTTAGGCCCCTGTATTCCAGGAGCAAAGCAAAAAAAGAACCCTGACCATAGAAAACTACTAAGGTGACAGGGAAGATTAAAACAAACCTTATAAGAAGACAACAATGTCAAAATGCCTACATGTAAAGCCTCAAAGGGGAATACGGATTGGTCTCAAGCCCAAAAAGTGCCCTTGAAAGACCTCAAAAAGGATTTTAAAAATCAAGTAAGAGAGGTAGAAGAAAATTTGGGAAAAGAAATGAGAATTATGCAAGAGAATTGTGAAAAAAGAATCCACAGCTTGGAAGAGGAAGTATAAAAACTGACTGAAGAAAACAACTCCTTTAAAAATAGAATTGGCCAAATGAAAAAGGAGGTACAAAAGCTAATTGGAGGAAATAATTCCTTAGAAATGGGAAAGCACTTACAATGGAGGGTAAGGTGGAGGGAGAGGTGAGAGGGAATGAGTAAAGCTTACTCTCATTGGATTTGGCTTACGAAGGGAATAACATGCACACTCAATTGGGCATGAAAATCTATCTTACCCTCCAGGAGAGTGGGAGAAAGGGAATAAGAGAGGGAGAATGATAGAAGGGAGGGCAAATGGGAGGAGGGGGTAATTATAAATGGGGGGTGGGATAGGATGGAGGGAAATATAGTTAGTCTTTCACAACATGACTGTTAGGGAAGTGTTTTGCATGACTACACATGTATCAAATTGCTTGCCTTCTCAATAAGGGTGAGTGGGGAGATAGGAAGGGAGAGAACTCAAAGTTTTAAAAAGAAATATTAAAAATTCTTTTTTCCATGCAACTGAGAAATAAGATATACAGGCAATGGAGTATAGAAATCTTACCCTACAAGAAAATAGAAAAGAAAGGAAGAAGAAGAAAGAAGAGAGGAGATAGAAGGGAAGGTATATTGATGGAAAGGTTAACCAGAATGCATGCCATCTTGGGGTAGGTGGAGGAGAGAGATGGTGAGAAAATTTGTAACTCAAAATCTTGCGAAAGTGAATGTTGAAAAGTCAAAATAAATTAATAAAAAGAAAAAAAGAAAAATTAGAATTGGGCAAATAGAAACTAATGACTCTACTAGACATCAAGAATCAGTCCATGAAAATCAAAAGGATGGAAAAAATAGAAGAAAGTATAAAACACCTCATTGAAAAAAACAACTAACCTGGAACATAGATCCAAGAGAGATCACTTAAGAATTATTGCACTATTGAAAGCCATGATCAAAAAAAGAGCCTGGGCAGCATCTTTCAAGAAATGATCAAGGAAAACTGCCCTGATATCCTAAAACTGGAATGTAACATAGTCACTGAAAGAATCCACCAATCACCTCCTGAAAGAGATGCCAAAATGGAAACTCCAAGGAATATTGTGAACAAATTCCAGAACTGTCAGGTAAAGGAGAAAATACTGCAAGCAGCCAGAAAGAAACAATTAAAATATCAAGGAGTTGCAGTCAGAATTACACAGAACTTAGCAACTTCTATATTAAAGGACCGAAAAGTTTGGAATATGAAATTTCATAAGGCAAAGGAACTTAGATTATAGCCAAGAATCAACTACCCAGCAAAATTGAGCATAACCTTTTCAGGGGGGCATTCAATGACATATGGGACTTTCAAACTTTCCTGATGAAAAGATCAGAGCTAAACAGAAAATTTGATCCTGAAATACAAGATTCAAGAGAACTATAAAAAGATAAACAGGAAAGAAAAAAAACTACATGATGTTCAATAAGATTAGACTGTTTACATCTACCTGAGAAGATGATACTTGTAACTCTGAAGAACTGCATCTTTATTAGGGCAGTTAGAGTACACTTAGACAAAGGATATGGTACAAGTTGACTTTGATGTGATGATAAAAAAGTAATTAGGGGTGACAAAAAAGATTGTAGTAGGAGAAGAGTAAGAGGGAAGGCCCAATGGGAGAAATTACATCATATGGAGAGACATGAAAGACCTATTATAGTAAAGGAAAAGAAGGAAGGGGGTAAGCATTGTTTGAACCTTATGCTCATCACTATTGGCTCAAAGATGGAATAACATACACTCAGTTGGGTAAAAAAAAATCTATCTTATCCTAAATATAGGGAAGTAGGAGGGAAATGGAAAAAGAAGTGGGAAAGTGATAGAAGGCAGGGAAAATTGAGGGAGGCAGTGGTCAGAAACAAAATACCAGTTAGGAGTTATAAGGTGAAACGGGAGAGAGAGAGAAAAGAATAAACAAGAGAAAAACAGGATGGGGGCAAATACATAGTAATCATAACTGTGAATGTGAATGAGATGAACTCTCCATAAAATGGAAGTTGATAGCAGAGTGGATTAAAAACCAGAATCCTACAATATGTTGTTTATAAGAAACACATTTGAAGCATGGAGACATGCACAAAGTCAAGATAAAAGGCTGGAGCAGAATCTATTATGTTTTAGCTGAAATTAAAAAAGCAGGGGTTGTAGTCCTTAAGACAAAGTAAAAGTAAAAATAGATATATTAAAAGGACAAGGAAGAAAATTACATTTACTAAAAGTTACCATACACAATGAGGTAATATCAATACTAAACATATATGCATCAAATGATCTGCTATCCAAATTTTCAGAGAAGTTAAGGGAGTTACAGGAATAAATAGACAACAAAACTATACTACTGGGGGACCTCCCCCTTCCCCTCTCAGAATTCAATAAATTTGAACAGAAAATAAACAAAAAAGAAGCTAAGGAGATGAGTAGAATTGTAGAGAAGTTGGATATGATAGATCTCTGGAAAAAACTGAATGGGGATAAAAAGGAATATACCTTTTTCTCAGTGGTACACAGCAGATTGAAATTGTATGAGGGCCTAAAAACCTCACAATCAAATGCAGACAGGCAGTAGTATTAACTGAATCTTTTTCAGATCATGATGCAACAAAAATTGCATGGCCATGGAAACATAGATTAAAATTAATTGGAACCTAAAAATTCTAATCCTAAAGAATGAGTGGGTCAAAGAAAAGGTATTAGAAACAATCAATAATTTCCTCCAAGAGAATGACAATAATGAGACAACATACCAAAAGTTATGGGGTGTCACCAAAGTAGTACTAAGGGGAAATTTTATATCTGTAAATACTTACATGAATATATTGAGGAAGAGCAGATCAGTGAATTGGGCATGCAATTTTTTTAAAATAGCTATATAAATTTAAAACCCCTAAATAAACACCAAATTAGAAATTCTGAAAAGCTAAGGAGAGATTAATAAAATTTAAAGATACAAGTGTTGAATTAATAAATAAAGAGTCAGTTTTATTAGGAAAAAAGTCACAATAAAATAGATAAGGCTTTGCTTCATTTGATTAAAAAAATAAAGAAGTAAACCAAAATACCAGCATCAAAAAGGAAAAGGATGCATTCACTACCAAAGAAGAAGAAATTAAAGCAATAATTAGGAACTATTTGGACCAGCTGTATGCCAATAAATCTGACGATGTAAGAGAAATGGTTGAATATTTACAAAAACATAAATTGCACAGAATAACAGAAGAAGAAATAAAATATCTAACCACATTTTTGTTTCATTTATTTTTAGATTTCAACATTCATTTCCACAAAACTTTGAGTTCCAATTTTTCCCCACCTCTCCTCTCCCCCATCCCATAACACCTTGCATTCTGACCCCATCCCATTAACACCTTCCTTCAAGGTGCCCTCCCTTCTATCACACCCCACCCTTTCCTTATCCCCATCTTCTCTCTTTTCTTGTAGGGCAAGATAGATTTCTATACCCCATTACTTGTATTTCTTATTTCCCAGTTATATGCAATAACAATTCACAACATTCATTTCTAATACTTTGAATTCTAACTTCTCTCCCTTCCTCCCTCCTCACCTATCCCCACTGAGAAGGCAAGCAATTCAATACAGGCTACATTTTTCAAAAGACTTCCATAATAGTCATGTTGTATAAGACTAACTATATTTCCCTCCATCCTACTATGTCCCCCATTTATTCTATTCTCTCATTTGACCTTGTCCCTTCCCAAAAATGTTTACTTCTAATTGCTCCCTTCTCCCATTTGCTCTTCCTTCTATCATCAATTAACCCCACTTGTCCGCTTCTTCCCTACTTTCCTGTAGTGTAAGCTAGATTTTCATACCAAATTTAGTGAGCATGTTATTCCCTCCTTAAATTATATGTGAAGAGAGTAAGCTTCCCTTTACCCTTCTCACCTCCTCCCTTATATCCTCCATTGAAAAATATTTTTCTTATCTCTTTTATGAGTGATAATTTGTCCCATTACATTTCTCCCTTTCTCCTCCCAATGTATTCCTTTCTCACCACTTAGTTTTATTTTTTATAGATATCATCCCTTCTGATTTAATACAACCTGTGCTCACTGTGTGTGTGTGTGTGTGTGTATAATCCCTCCACCTACTCAAATTCTAAGAAAAGTCTCAAGAGTTACAGATATTTATCTTTCCATGTAAGAATGCAAACAGTTTAGCTTTAGAAAGTCCTTTATGACTTCTCTTTCCTGTTTAACTTTTCATGCTTCTCTTGATTCTTGTGTTTGAAAGTCAAATTTTCTTTTCAGGTCTAGTCTTTTCAACAAGAATGCTTGAAAGTCCTCTATATTATTGAGTGGCCATTTTTTCCCCTGAAGTATTATACTCAGTTTTGCTGGGTAGGTGATTCTTGATTTTAATCCCAGTTCCTTTGAATTCTGGAATATCCTTTTCCTAGCTCTTTGATCCTTTAATGTAGAAGGTGCCAGATCCTATGTTATCCTGATTTCCACAATGCTTGAATTGCTTTTTTCTAGCTGCTTGCAATATTTTATCCTTGACCTGGGAACTCTGAAATTTGGCCACAATATTCCTAGGAGTTTCTCTTTTTGGGTTTCTTTCAGGAGGTGATCAGTGGATTCTTTCAATGTTTATTTTGCCCTCTGGTTCTAGAATATGAGGGCAGTTTTCTTTGATAATTTCATGAAAGATGATGTCTAGACTTTTTTTTTGATCACGGCTTCAGATAGTCCCATAATTTTTAAATTGTCTCTCCTAGATCTATTATCCAGGTCAGTTTTTTTCCCAATGAGGTATTTCACACTAGCTTTTATTTTTTAGTTTTGTTTTTTAATCTTTTGGTTTTGTTTTGTAATTTCTTTGTTTATCATAAAGTCATTAACTTCCCTCAGCTCCACTCTCATTTTTAAAGAACTATTTTGTTCAATGAGCTTTTGAACCTCCTTTTCCATTTGGCTAATTCTACTTTTTAAAACCTCCTTCTCCTCATTGGCTTTTTGGACCTCTTTTTCCAAATGAGTTAGCCTATTTTTAAAGGTGTTATTTTATTCAGCATTTTTTTGGGTCTCCTTTAGCAAGCTGTTGATTTGCTTTTCAAGCTCTTCCATAGCCTAAACCCATTGCATATTCATTTTGGAGGTACTAGATGCAGAAGCCTTGACTTCCTCTGACAGTATGTATTGTTCTTCCTCATCTGAAAGGATGGAAGGAAATACCTGTTCACCATAAAAGAAAGTAACCTTTCACAGAAGGAAGTAACCTTCTATGGTGTCACTTTTTTCCTTTTTTTTTTGGTATTTTCCCAGCCAGTTACTGGACTTCTGAATCCTTTGTCAAGAGGAGGGTTCTCGTGCTCCTCCCCCCCTCAGGATAGTGCTCAGGGCTGAGATTCAGATCTTCTGCTCAATTCCCCCAGGGGCTTTAAGTGGGGGATGGGGCCACCACTCAGAGCTGAGGTTCAGATCAACTGCTCAATTCCTCTAGTGTTTTTACGTGGGGGAGGGGCTGCCACTCAGGTCTGAGGTTCAGATCAGCTGCTCAATTCCCCCAGGGGTTTTACGTCAAGTGCTTCACAAATGGACACCCACTACTGAAGCCACCACTGCCTGGAACCAGTGCTGGGGAGGACCCTGCTTCCCTCCTGCCCAGCCAGGAAAACCCTCTTACTGACCTTTGAAGCTTTCTTTGGCACTTATAGGTAGAGGAATCTGAGACCCTCTCTGCTGGGGATTCTGCCCCAGAGTTCTGTTCAGGTCCTGTTCTTCCTGGTGCTGCAGAGCCAGGGCTGGGTTCTGCTCCACTCAGCATCCTGTGGGATAGACCTTTCTTGTCGGCCTTCCAGGTTACCTTTGACTGGAAATCTCTTTCACTCTGTTGTTCTGTGGCTTCTGCTGCTCTAGAATTTGTTGAGAGTCATTTTTTACAGGTATTTTATGGGCTGGGGGGGGGAAGAGCTAGAGTATGTGCATCTTCCTACTCCACCATCTTGGCTCCACCCCCTAATCACATTTTAGAAAAAGAAATTGAACAAACCATCGATGAGCTCCCTAAGATAAAATCTACAGGGTCAGATGTATTTACAAATCAATTCTACCAACATTTAAAGAATAATTAATTCCAAATACTATATAAATTATTGGGAAAAATAGGCAAAGGAATCCTACAAAATTCCTTTAATGATACAAATATGGTGCTGATACCCAAAATAGGAAGAGCCAAAACAAAGAAAGAAATTATAGACTAATTTTCCTAATAAATATTGAGGCAAAAGTTTTAAATAAGATACCAGCAAAGAGATTACAACAATTTGTCATGAGGATAATACATTATGACCAGGTGGGATCTATATCAGGAATGCAAAACTGGTTCAATATTATGAAAATTATTAACATAATTGACAATATCAATAAAAAAACCAATAGAAATCATATAATTACCTCTATAGATGCAGAAAAAAATTTGACAAAATATGACAATCATTCCTATTAAAACACTAGATAACATAGGAATAAATGGAGCTTTCCTTAAAATGATAAGTAGGATTCATCTATAACCATCAGCAAACAGTATCTGAAATGGCAATAAGCTAAAAGCCTTCCCAATAACATCAGAGATGAAACAAGTATGCTCACTATCACCAATACTATTTCATATTGTAGTAGAAATGTTAGCTTTAGCAATAAGAGAAGAAAAAGAAATGGAAGGAATTAGAATAGGCAGTGAGGAAACAAAGCTATTTCTCTTTGCAGATGGCACAAAAACCTAGAGAATCAACTAAAAAACTACTTAAATAATTAGCAACTTTAGCTAAATTGCAAAATATAAAATAAACCTCATATAAATCATCAGCATTTCTCTATATTACCAACAAAGTCCAGCAGCAAGAGGTAGACAGAGAAATTCCATGTAAAATAACTGCAGACAGTATAAAACATGTGGGAGTCTACTTACTAAAGCAAACTGAGGAACTATATGAACACAACTACAAAACACTTTTCATACAAGTAAAGTCAGATCTAAACATTTGAAAAAATATCTATCAATTGCTCATGGATAGGCCAAGCTAATATTATAAAAACGACAATTTTACCTAAATTATTATGCTTATTCAGTGCCATACTAATCAAATTACTAAAAGTATTTTATAGAGCTAGAAAAAATAATGACAAAATTCCTCTAGAAGAACAAAAGATCCAGAATATATAAAAGGAATTAATTGAAAAATTGCAAAGGAAGGTGGGCTAGCCATACCAGACCTAAAATTATATTATAAAGCTGCAATTATCAAAACTATTTTGTACTGGCTAAGAAATAGAGTGGTGGATCAGTGGAATAGGTAAATACACAAGATACAGTAGTAATTGGCTATAGTAATTTAATGTTTGATAAATCTAAAGGCTCTAGTTTTGTGGTAAGAACTCACTATTTGGCAAAAACTGTTGGGAAAACTGGGAAATAGCATGGCAGAAACTAGGTGTAGACAATCATCTCACATCATATACCAAGATAAGGCCAAAATGAGTGCATGATTTAGACGTAAAGGGTGATATCATAAGCATATTAATAGTGCAAGGAATAGTTTATCTGGCAGAGCTATGGAGAGGGGAATAATTTATGACCAAACAAGAAATGGAGAACATTATGAAATATAAAATAGATAATTTTGATAATATTAAAATAAATATTAAAAAGTTAGTTTTGTTCAAACAAAGCCAATGTAATTATGATTAAAAGGAAAGCAAAAACCTGGGAAATAATTTTTACAGCTAGTGTTTCTGACAAAGGCCTCATTTCTCAAATATATAGAGAACTGAGTCAAATTTATAAGTATATGGTCATTCTCCAATTGATAAATGGTAAAATGAACAGGCCATTTTCCGAGTAAGAAATTAAAGCTATCTATGCCCTAGCTCACTATTGATTAGAGAAATGAAAAATGACTTTGAGATCCCACATTACACCTATTGGATTGGCTAATGTGATGGAAAAAGAAAATGACAAATGTTAGAGATGTGGGAAAATTAGAACACTAATGTATTGTTGGTGGAGTTGTGAACTGATTCAGGCTGATTGAAACATTCTGGAGAGCAATTTGGAACTATGTCCAAAGGGCTAAAAAACTGTGCATAACCTTTGATCCAGCAATAACACTACTAAGTCTGTATACCAAAGATATCATAAAAAAAGAGAAAGGACTCACATGTACAAAAATATAGCACCTCTTTTTGTGGTGGCTAAGAATTGGAAATTGAGGGGCTGCCCATCAATTAGGGAATGGCTAAACAAGTTATGGCATATGAATTTAATGGAGTATTATTATGCTATAAGAAATGATGAGTAGGCAGATTTCAGAAAAACTTGGAAAAACTTACATGATGCTGAGTGAAATGAGCAGAACCAGGAGAACATTGTACACAGTAATAGTAACATTGTACAATGATCAACTATGATTGACTTAGTTCTTTTCAGGTATACAATGATTCGGGATAATTCCGAAAGATTCAGGATAGAAAATGCTATCCACATACACAGAAAGAACTCTGGAGTCTGAATGCAGATTGAAGCATACTATTTTTACTTTTTGTTTCTTTGGGTTTTTTTGTTTTGCATGGCTGAAAATTTCCTCTTTGTTCTGTTTCTTCTTTCACAACATGACTAATATGGAAATATATTTACATGGTTGCACATGTATAACCTATATCAGATTGTTTGCCATCTTGGGGAGAGAGGATAAAAGGGATAGAGGGAGGAAGAAAAGTTTGGAACTCAAAATCGTATAAGAAAATGAATATTGAAAACTATCTGTACATGTAATTGGAAAAAATAAAATGCTATTTACAAAATAAAACAAACTATAATTTAAGAGAGGCATAAAAATCCACTGAAGAAAAACTCCTTAAAAAGCAAAATTGGTCAAATAGAAAAGGAGATAAAAAAATTCACTGAGGAAAGTAATGACTTAAAAATGAGAATTGGGTGAGTGGAAGCTAATGATTCTATGAGATACCAAGAAATGATAAGACAAAAATCAAAAGAATTGGAAAAAATAGAGTGAAATATGAAGTATTTCACTGGAAAAACTTGGAAAAATAGATTGAGGAGAGATAATTTAAGAATTCTTTGACTACTTGGAAGCCATGATAAATAAAAGAACCTAGACATTATATTTCAAGAAGTCACAAAGGAAAACTATGTAGATACATTAGATCTAAAGTGGAAGATAAACATTCAAATAAACCACCAATAACTTCCTGAAATATATCCCCCCCAAAACCTCCTAGGAATATTATAGCCAAATTTCAGAGCTCCCAGGTCAAGGAAAATATATTAAAAGCTGCCAGAAAGAAACAATTCAAATATCATGGAGTCACAGTGAGTATCACATAAGACTTAGCAGCTTTCGTGTTAAAGGAGTCAAAGGCTTAGAATATAATATTTTGGAAAGCAAGGAAGCTAGAATTACAATGAAGAATAACCTACCTCATAAAACTGAGTATAATCCTTTTGGGGATAAATGGATGTTTAATGAAACAGTGAACTTTCAAGGATGAAAAGATGAGAGTTTGACATTCAAACATAAGACTTAAGAGAAGCATAAAAAGGTAAACATGAAAGAGAAATCATAAGGAACTCAATAAGATTAAACTGTTTACATTCATATGTGGGAACTGTTAAGAACTTTATCATTATTGAGACAGTTAGAAGGATCTTACATAGAAAATAGGTGGTAGAATTGATCAGAACCCAGAATTCAACAATATATATCATTTATAAGATATACACTTGAAACAGAAAGACATATACAGAGTTAAAATAAAGTCCTAGAGCAGAATCTATTATGCTTCTGATGGAGTAAAAAATGCAGGGGTAGCAATCATGACCTTAGACAAAGCAAAAGCAAAAATAGATCTTAGAAGAGATAAGCAGGAAAGGCCTATTTTGCTTAAAAAAGGTGCCATCGACAATGAAATAATATCCAAAAATTTTACATGAAGTTTTTCTGAAAGACTAATAATGAAAAAGATGCTATCCTCTGGAAAGAGAACTGATGAACTATATGTTAAAGTATAATTTTCTTGCTTCCCTTTTATGGACTTTTTTGTGACATAGCTAATATGGAAATATATCTTGCTTTATTTCATACACATGACAAATCATTTTGTATGCCTTCTCAGTGGGTGGGAGAGGGTTGGGAAAGGAGAGGATTTGTAACTCAAAATTTAAAACAAAAAAAGCTGTTAAAATGAGTAATATAACATAAAATATTAAATATGATAACCTTTTCCAGTGACCAAGTGGACACACTACAAGAAGTCATGACATTTGTGTCATAAATGAAACTAGAAGACCATAGGAAATATCAATTAAGGGGAAGGATGGTTCAAAGGTTTTTCTTTGACAGGTAAATATTGGAGTTTTCAGAATTATTCTTATCAGATGTTCAAAGGCAAAAAGTAATATCTTATGGAATATTTGTTAATCTTAGAGAACTCACAAAGTGTACTTACAAAAAGATCTCCATTGAGATACTTGAAGTTTATGCATCAGCATCTTTTGCAGACAATGAGAATGTAGAGAAATTCTTTCAAAAAGATCATCCAAATTAAGTCAACATATACTTTGGTACTTGATTGTTTCAGTAAAAAGGTGTACATTTGTCAGAACAATAAAAAATACATTGGAAATAGTAACTCAGAAATAAGAAATGAGAGTAGATCAAATTTTTATAGATCTTCACAGCTATATATCATGAATACTATCTGTATATAATCAGTTCACCTAAATCAGTTAGCAAAATATTAAAAATCAACATGAAATTAGAATAAAATTAAATAAGAAGATATGTCATGCAATTAGCTAACTCTAAAAACTACTTAACCAAGCTATTGAGATTGGTTTTTGTAATGGGAAGTTGATTTAGAAATAGATGCTTACACAGGCCATGATCATTTCCTAAAGAAGTTTAACAAATATAAATCAATAGACATAATGAGATCAAAAAAAGAGCCTAAAATCTGATATAGAAAGCAACACTATATGTCCTTGATAAGCATTGTTTAGTTAGAATATAAACTCACACCTAAGATTTTATGGGGAAGGATGATAGAAGATCATGGATAGTCTCCTCTCCTAAAATATTGAGAATCAGTGAAGGGAAAAACAAAATGGATATAAAACCTAGCAAGAGACCCAACTACCCTAAGTCATCCTAAGGATGAACCTGGAAGATGAACAAAAAGAAAAAAATGAAAAAGATCTGTCTAGATTTCTATAACAACTGATTTTCCATCAATGATAAGGGAGACAAAATAAACAGGTTCTATTGTCATAGGTGTTGGGAATTACTTTTAAGCATAATTTGACTAGATTTTTTTCCCCTCAATTTGCCTCAATTATCATAACTTTATAGTTTTGATCACAGTTTTTTTCAGGAAATGCAGCAGAATTAATCATTTTGAAAATAAAATTCTGATAAAACATTTCAAGGGTAAGAACCAAATTAATATCTTTAAAACAATCAATATCCAGATTAATTTTTTTCTGAACATTTCTATTGGGGATGGTGAATACTGCCTAAAAACACAACAGTGTATCTTCTTCCTCATCATTTTGATTCTCCACTACTCTAATTTGTAGTCTTGCCATGACCTTTAAGGTTCATTTAGTTCTAAAGCTATGATTCCATGAATAAAAATGAAGGAAACAGATTTTATTTTAAAGGCTACTCTCCAATTGCAGAGAAGGTACTTAGTTTCATGGGTAGAGGAAGTGCCACTTCCCTTCCCTGGGAGATTTCTAAACTGATGAAATTACAGATCGAGTAAAATAGTAAATCGATAAACTAAAAATGTTTTAGTATGTGTTTTTAAATTCATTTTTAATCATCTATTCCAAGGCCCCATGAGTAAAGCTACATTATTTCAGCTCAGGATGCCAGAAAAATAAAAATGAGGCAGGAAGAAGGGACAAGTTGTCATTTTTGCAGAATTCCTGAGGATACTGTGTAAAGGCAGCAGACAGAAGGCAAAACTACCTTTTTACATTGGTCTGTTTCATCTGTTGCAGTTAGGTGGTGCAGTGGATAGATTGATGTCTTTGGGCTCAGAAAGACAAATTCAAATCCAGCCTCTGCCACTTACTAACTGTGTGACCCTGGGCAAGTCACTTAAACTCTGTTTGCTGGTTTCCTCAACTACAAATGGGGATAATAACAGCATCTACCTCCCAGAGGTGTTGTGAGAATCAAATGAGATAATATTGGCAAAGTGCCTAGCACAGCGCCTGGCACAGAGTTGACACTATATAAATGCTTATTCCTTCCTTCCCCTTCCAAAGGAGTATGACGGCTTGCGTTCACCTTCTGTTCTACACTCTCTACAATGCAGATCATGTGGATTATTATCCTAAGAACACTTACGAATAAAGTTTTCCTTTGTTTTGTTTTTTCCTTCTCACTGAGTTATTTGGTCACCAAAGTCAATTGCTAATCTGACCCCAGAGAAAATTGTGGAGTTGTGTCTATACACTATTCTCCCCTTGTTAATTGTTTGTCTTCTGAAATTTTAGAGGTATTAAAAGAAAAGGGGGAGAGTTAGAGCAAAGAGGCAAATTATTAGACTACAATTGACTTCTCAAAGCCCAGTAAGGTCCCAACTTTTGCATTGCTTTCCTTTATGGTGGTTAGGGATAAGTTCATTATGATTTACAATTCATCAGTTTAACTGAAGCATCATCTTTATTGTGATAGAGTTCAATTTGTTTCACTCAAAAGCTTAGTAAAGAAATTTTTTTAATGAAAAATTTAAAGACCAGGACTAACTAGAAATGACCCTTTAGAAACTGGGGAGAAAATATTGAGACGAAATAGTCCAACCCATTCACTTTGCAGATGAGCAAACTGAGGTCTAAGAGATAAAAATAATTTCCCTAGGATCAGGCTGGTTAAAAAGCAGTGGCAAAAGCCAGCTCAGGACACTGGACCCCAGATTCAAATCCTGGCACTGCTTAGTCTTGTAAGCTCAATACCTACCATAGTGCTTGGCACATAGTAGGTACTTAATAAGTACTAGTTGATTACATAGGAAAAACTGAAGACTTCCTTTTCAAACAGAAGATTGTGAAGATGCAAGTTTTACTTCTTTTAGATCAAGGTCCCTTAGAGAAGTAGAGTAAAATAATTGGCTCAGCTTCCCTGGAGTCACTAAAACATCAATAAACTGAGTTAAGTTCCCTCTAGACATCTATGCAAAACAAACAAGAAGTTTACTTAACGAAAGCACAACTACTTCCCCTATTAGTTTTGATCAATTGCTTTGTGGTCACTTTCATTAGACTGTCTAATTTGAACCACAATTAGATTTTATCCTTTTTAACAGATAAAGCAGATTCCCCAGCCATTAATTAAAGAGTCTCAGTAAAGGTGGTTACAAGATGGATGTTATATCCCCTCTACTGATGACCCAACTCAGCAAAATAGAACGCTTTTGTTTTGAGAAGCAAATACTGTATCACTAATTGAATGAAAACTTTGGCTTCTATATGAAGCTGGTGGGAGGTGTACACACACACACACACACACACACACACACACACACATGCACACACTCACCAACTATTTCAGGTGTACTGAGGTAGCATTTGCTATTTTGGGACTCCCAGAAAAAGAAAGTATGCATGTGAATAAAATATATTAATTAAAGCAAATTCTTTGTAATAATACTTCAAAGAGATCTTTCATGCTATCCATTTTCGCACGAGGCAGGTAGGTAGCACAGTAGATATAATGCAGGACTTGGCATTAAGAAATGCTGAGTTTAAATCCTGCCTCAGAGACTTCCTAGCTGCATGACCTTAGACAAGCTGATTGACTTCTTAGCTTTAGCTCCTGATCTCTAAAAGGAGAATAATAACAGCATCTTCCTGGCAGAGTCATAGGGAAACTCAAATGAGATAATTATGTAAAGTACTTTGTAAACTTTAAGTACCATATAAATGTCATCATCATCAATGTCACCATCATCATCATCATCATCATCACCATCATCATCATCATCAATCATCATCATCAATCATTATCAATCATCATCATCAATCATCATCATCATCATCAATCATCATCATCATCATCACCATTATCATCCTACGTGACTCTTATCCTGTTCGTGTCCTTCCATATATCTTCCACAAGAAGTTTAACCACTATGCCAGGGGCCTTCCTCTTCATTTCTTAATATTATATACATAGCAGTAGAGTATTCTACCTGTCTATTAACTATGATTGGCTCTCACATGATCCTGAGATGCATCTCACCTTCTTTTCTGATCACTTACCTCTGAAGACATCTTTTTTGTCACTTCTCTAACACCATCCTTGATTAGTAATGTGTTATATCTTATTTGCAACCCATCATGCTTACTTCACTTGCTTCTTTGGGTGGTCTCAACTTTAGAGTCTTTGGTATTCCTTGTCTCATCCTTTAGAGTCTATATCATTCCATATCTCATCACTATAGAGTTTCACCAAGAGAATATTAATGTTAAACAAATATGGTTCTTTGTTTCACAGAGAACTTGGGAGTCATCAAAAGCACAGCACAACTTCCCAAAGGCAATCCAGCCCCATCTCTGTCTCCTGCTCAGTTCCAGGCCCAGATTACTGTCTCTCCACAATATTTGTCCAAGATGGACTTAGTGTTGAATTCATCTTATGAGTTATCCACTCAACTGCATCTTACATTCTAGACAGTAGACACTCTTCATTCAATTGATTTTTCTTATGAAAAAAATAGGTTAAATTATTTTAAGTGCTTATGGATCTGATTTAGGAGACTCTGCAGTCCTCTAGGGATTAACTCAAGTAGCACAATGATATCTACAGAGAGAAGTGTCTAGAGGACCTCACCATTTATAAAGAATTTATCTTCCATTTGGTTTATGTATTAGATATCCTACATGATAGCAGTGAACTCCTCTAGCCAGCACATCTCCTTATTAGTAGTAATCAGTAGGAGTATCAAAGTTATCTCTGCTGTTCTGTCTTGCAAGGAATCTTGGATGAACTTGCTACATGTAGGGCAGATTTTTAGTTGAAGGAGAGCCTTTATGACTTTAGCTTTCTCTACTGTGTCAAGTACTTTTAATAGTCATAAAATAATCATTCTGTTAATACTTATATAAATTATATATATGCAGACACATATACATCTGTGCATACACACATATGAGGCAGCTAGGTAGCTCAGTGAATATAGCACTGGGCTTGGAGTCAGGAGAACTGGAGTTCAAATCCAGCCTCAGACACTTACTAGCTATGTGACCCTGGGAAAGTCACTTAACTTTGTTTGCCTTAATCCACTAGAGAAGAAAATGACAAACCACTCTAAAATCTTTGCCAAGAAAACCTTATAGACAATAGTGGTGTGCCATAAATGGTTCATGGGATCACAAAGTCGGACATGACTGAATGACTGAACAACTGTAACATATACATACATGGTACACATATATACACATACATACATACATATAGATAGATATACATATATACACATACATACATATACATATTTATGTAAAATGCTTGCAAATTGTCAGTGAGGTAATATGCCATAGAGGGGTGACCCTTAAAGTCACAATGACAGTTTAAAAACTGAATCTGACACACATTAAATATATGGCCATGAGCAAACTGCTTAACCTCTCAGAGTTTCAAACAACTCTTTTTAAAAAATAGTTTTATTTATCTTTAGATTTCAACATTCATTTCCACAAAATTTTGAATTCCAATTTTTCTCCTCACCTCCCTCCACCCCACAACACCTTGCGTTCTAACTACCCCTTCCTTCAAGGTACCCTCCCTTCTATCACACCCCACCCTTCCCTTATCCCCATCTTCTCTCTTTTCTTGTAGGACAAGATAAATTTCTGTACCCTGTTACCTGTTCCTTATTTCCCAGTTATGTACAGTAACAATTCACAACATTCATTTCTAACACTTTGAATTCCAACTTCTCTCCCTTCCTCCCTTCTCATCCATTCCCACTGAGAAGGCAAGCAATTCAATACAGACTATATATGTATCGTTTTACAAAAGACATCCATAATAGTCATATTGTGTAAGATTAGCTATATTTCCCTCCATCCTACCCTGTCCCCCTTTTTTCTATTCTCTCATTTGACTTTGTTCCTTCCCAAAAATGTTTACTTCTAGTTACTACCTTCTCCCATTTGCCCTCCCTTCTATCATCCCCCCACCCCACTTGTCCCCTTCTCCCCTACTTTCCTGTAGTATAAGATAGATTTTCATACCAAATTGAGTGAGCATGTTATTCTTTCCTTAAGCCATATGTAGAGAGTAAGCTTCACTTTCCCCCTCTCACCTCCTCCATTTAAAAAGATTTTTCTTATCTCCTTTATGAGTGATAGTCTGCCCCATTCCATTTCTCCCTTTCTCCCAATATTTTCCTCTCTCACTTCTTAATTTAATTTAATTTTTTTATAGATATCATCCCTTCTGATTCAACTCAATCTGTGCTCTCCGTCTATATGTGTGTATATGTATGTATGTATGTATGCATATAATCCCCCCAAATACTAAGAAAAATCTCAAGAGTTACAAATATTATCTTTTCATGTGGGAATGCAAACAGTTTAGCTTTAGAAAGTCCTTTATGATATCTCTTTCCTGTTTACCTTCTCATGCTTTTCATGATTCTTGTGTTTGAAAATCAGATTTTCTCTTCAGTTCTGATCTTTTCATCAAAAATGCTTGAAAGTCCTCTACATCCTTGAATGACCATTTTTTCCCTTAAAGTATTATGCTCAGTTTTACTGGGTAGGTGATTCTTGGTTTTAATCCCAGTTCCTTTGACTTCTGGAATATCCTGTTCCAAGCCCTTTAATACCTTAATGTAGAAGATGCCAGATCCTCTGTTATCCTGATTGTATTTCCAAAATACTTGAATTGTTTCTTTCTAGCTGCTTGCAATATTTTCTCCTTGACCTGGGAACTCTGAAATTTGACCACAATATTCCTAGGAGTTTCTCTTCTTCAGTTTATCTTAGGAGGTGATCAGTGAATTCTTTCAATATATATTTTGCCCTTGGATTCTAGAATATCAGGGCAGTTTTCCTTGATAATTTCATGAAAGATGATGTCTAGGCTCTTTTTTGATCATGGCTTTCAGGTAGTTCTGTAGTTTTTAAATTGTGTCTCCTGGATCTATTTTCCAGGTCAGTTGTTAGGAGCCCAATGGCAATTTACTGCTCTCTTGTTCTCATGGCCTGTGGCTCAGGGTGCTGACTCAGCTGCAAAGAAATGCAGGCTGAGTGAGGGGTCAATTTAATTAGTGTATTATTCATTATTAATATGGATCTCAAATTAAACAAACCAGCACAAACTATATGCAAAGCAATGTACTTAGTCTTTTTTGTTAGGACAGGGAGGAAATAAAAGACCACCACCTGGTTAAAACATAGTCAGATATGTGTACATTATACACATACATATATGTATGTATGTATATATGTACATATATGTGTGTGTGTCTGTGTGTATGTTTGTGTATACTCATTTGGCCCACATTTTTATGGATTTGCTTTCTTTATGGTTAGAAAATCCCTGAGAAGTCTATGAATGAGACATCAGTTTACTAAGGAATACGGAATTGTAAGTGAAGACATTAAGGATCAAGTTGTTTGCTTTGAGAGGTGTAGTGTATAAGGAACTAGATTTGCAGTAAAAAAGACCTGAGTTATAATCCACCTCAAACATATAATGTGTGATCCTGGCACCCCTTGCTTAACCTCTTTTAGACTCAGTTTCCTCATTAATAAGGTAAGAGTGTTAGTCTTAACACTCTTTAGAGTTCATTCCAGCTCTAAAACTATAACCCTATGATTCTACTCTTGGTGGGGACTTTTGGTTGAAGGGCTGATGTCACGGAGGAGACAAGAAAGAGATTTCATGTATCACAAAGATTATCACATTAGTTTTTAGGGGGCAGTGTGGAATAATGGATGGAGGTCCAGTCTTAGAGTCAGGAAGACCTAAAAGTTTAGGTCCTGACTGACATATACCAGCTGTGGAGCTACTTCAGTCCTCAGTTCACCCTCAATCTCCCTAAGACATTAAGTCACAGGCAGGTTACCTATTTATACTGATGGAGAGGTTCCACAGGTAAAACAGTCTCTGACCTCAAGAAGTTTTCATTGTGCTAGGAGAAACAACACAAACACACACAGAAAAACACACAGAATTAACACTTCTTTTTACAGTACCTGAAATCAACAATTATGTTTTTCTTGTTGAGCTAATATCTTTTTAATATGAAAAAAATGAACTTTAGGAAAGGACAAAAATGAGAAACCTTTCATTGGCTCAGATTTTCATTTTTTCTACCTCTGAAGGCAATTCCACAATTTCAAATAAAGAAGAATGAAATAGGAAAATCTTGTGCTTGGGTTTTGTTTTGTTTTATTAGTCTTTTAGCAACTGAGACAGAGAAAAAAATAATCCTTGATACCTTCTATCCTCTAAAATCACAATTATGAGAAACCCATCTTCATTCATTCTTCCAAATGTACAAAGTTTCCACAAAGAAGAAATCAGACCTATATTGTATTTAATCTTACCTCTTGTGAAAGCAAGGTAGACAAGAGAAATCAATACTTTCAAATTCCTAAAGGTATATGATCAATGGCTCTCCAAATTAATAGTCTACCAGGCTGACGTGTTATAGAGGACTGTACTCTTCACCGTGCAGTTAAATGACCTCTTGTGCCAAAACAGAACCATTTTCTCCATTGTCTTCTGTTTAAATATATCACGAGATGGCTAAAGAGCAACTTCTTCAAAGTTTTTCTACATATGGCTTTTGCTGAAAGTTTTCCCCCCAAACTACTCTTTGGTTTAGGTCTTCAAAATATAGGAGAAAGAAATCTGTGAATCAAGATATCATTGTGGCTATCAGATTGGCCTCAAATTCAATAAATCAACAAATTCAACAATTGGATTCAGATCTCATTTCTTTCATTCATCAGTTGTGACCTTTGGCAAATCTCTTAGCCTCTCAGTGCCCCAGGAAACTGTCTAAGGCTTTAAGTTATGAACAGTTGCTGATCTGCATCAATAGAGGGGAATTTCATTATTGGGAGTTCTTTATATCAGTGAAATCACAATGTAAGATTTTTATATAGTCCCATGATTTTTTGGCATAGGCAACTTCAAGGCTACTTGGGGGAAAACTACTTCCATGGTTGTAGATCGTAAGTTCATGTATAACAGAATCTTAGAAAGTTGCCTGGGGTCCTGAAAAGCTAAATGTTGCTCAGGCTCACACAGCTAATCAGAGATAGAACTTGAACCCAGGCCTTCTTGAATCAGCAATCTGTTCATCAGGATTGCCTTTAGAAAACTTCAAGTTCTTTTACTGATTCCAGCTTTTCCCAAAAACAAAGGCCCATATTTTTAATACTAATGTTCTTCTAGTGATATAGAATGACTAAAGTAAAAATACTGCAGTCTCTAAGGAAATGAAGTTGAAGAGTAACCAAAGGGCACAGAGAAGCACATAGGGAATATGAGCAAGTTGCAACAGGTCACCAACAAGAAATTAGGAAGAAGTAGTAAAAAGGATAACTTCAAAGAAATGTACGTTTGAAAAATTCCAGAAAAAGTTTTTCACAAATAACCGATGCAGCTAAAGTTAGAAGGAAAGTTGGCAAATGGAGAAAAAATGTTTGCAATGAGTTTCTGTGATAAAGATTTTATTTCCAGCATATGTAGAAAGCAGATTTTAATTTATAAGAATAAGAAACATTCTGACATTGAGAAATGACCAAAGGATATGTGCAGATAGTTTTCAGTTACAATCAATAGACATATGAAATCAACCAAATCTTTAATAATGAGAAAAAATGACAATTAAAGCAATCCATAGTTTCCTCTCACATCCATTAGACTGGCAAAGTTAAGGAAAAAAAACAAAAACTGACAATTGTTGGAAGGGCTCTGGGAAACGTGCACTGCACTGTTGATGGAGTTGTGAATTAGTTCATACATTCTGGAAAGCAGTTTGCCTGGAAATTACTCAAAAGTTACTAAATTGTGTATATCTTTTGACCCCTATAATACCACTACTAGGTCTATTCTCTCAAAAAATAAAAAAAAGGATCTTCAAAGAGGAAAATAACCCATTTATGCAAGACATTTATAACAGCTCTTTTTGTGGTATAAAGAACTGGAAAGTCCAAGATGGTGGATTAGGGGCAGACACCCAGCTGAACTCTCCTAATGTTACTCTCAAACAACATTAAAAAACATCTGAAATCAAATTTAGGAGTAACAGAGCCAATAAAAGATTGGGGTGAGACATTTTCCTAGCCTAAAAAAACTTAAGAGGTGAGCAGGAAAATTCTGTGGCACTGGGGTAGAGGTCTATCTGGAACCCACACTGGTTGAGGCAGTAGTAGTAGCCACAGCAGCAGCTTCAGACGCTCTCAGACAGGAAACAGTAAGGGCATCAGACAACTGGTCAGAAAGAGATTACAGAGTTCCCTTTGCTGACTCTTGGTACAACTGGTACTGATTAGCAACTCTTTTTCCTGTATGCAGTTCTATACAATTCCAGGGCACAGGGGAGCAGGGCTCTGGTCAGTGAAGAAAATAATGCTTTAAAAATTAGAATCAGGCTAGTAGAAGCTAATGACTGTATGAGACATCAAGAAACAATAAAACAAAGTCAAAAGAATGAAAAAAATAGAAGAAAATGTGAAATATCTCATTGGAAAAACAAGCGATCTTGAAAGTAGATCAAGGAGTAACAATTTAAGAATTATTGGACTACTTGAAAATCACAGTCAAAGAAAGAGCCTAGATATCATATTTCAGGATATCACAAAGCAAAACTTCCCTGATATCTTAGCTCTAGAGGGAAAATCAACATTGAAAGAATTGACTGATCACCTCCTGAAAGATCCCAAAATGGAAACTCTACTATAAAGATAAGCAACTTTGAGAGACTTAAGAATTCTGATCAACAAAATTAGCAAGCAGTATTTCAGATGGTGAAGTATATTACCCACATCCTAACAGAGAGGTGATGGACTAAAGATTCATTAAGACTTTTTTTATTTTTTTGGATACCATTGCCTTTGCAGGAATTTGTTTTCTTCTACTCTGCATATTTATAGCAATGTTTTCTTGTTGTGGCTGTTGTGACTGTTGTTGTCATGGTAGTTCTTTATTTCCTTTTTTTTTTCAATGGGGAGGGAGAAACAAGAGTTTTTTTGTTAGTTGAAAAACTATAAAAGAAAATATTTTTAAAAGAAATAAAAAGAATCTGGGTTGATCATATGGTGAGATGAGAGACAGATAGAAAATGTATTAAGTGTTTCCTCTTGTCAGGCATTGTGTAAATGGTGACAAAAATTCAAAAAGTAGACACTCTGTCTGTCCTCTAAGAGGTTACATTCTTATAGAGTAAGATAACAAGAGGAATATTGGAAAGGAGGAAGGGAACCACATCGAAGGAAAAAGCTGGGAATGACTGAAAGGTCTGGCTCCCAGCAAGATAAGACAAAAGCTTGCCTTTCAGAACTGTGGGACCCAGGGATTGAGCCCAAATTTTCAGTAGGCAAGTAGTGAGGATGATGGCTACTGAGCAGATGGCATGGTGAACACAGCACCAACCTCATTGGTGACTATTTGGTATCCTCTAGTTTTCAAAAGAACTTGAAGGAGGTACCTGGATAGAACCTGATGATAGGGCATGGACAAGATAAGCATAGGATGGCCAGGAATGGCAGGGCTGAGATCTGTACATTGGAGAGAGCACCAACATTGAGGAAATCACTGAAATCCATTGGAGAATTGAGTAAGTATGATTTGTATGACTTGACAAGTGATTGGATACAAGGAAAATAAAGAGCTAAGGATGACTCTGAGATTATAAACTGAGAAGATGCACTGCCCTTATCAGAATATGGAAGTTAAGAAGAGTATGGGCTTTGGGGAAAAGATAATGACTTTTGTTTTGACATGTTAAATTTGAGATCCCTATTGGACATCTGCATGGAGATGTCTAATAGGCAAGTGGTGCCTCGTTGGGTTATTATGGAGAATATTTTATAAATCTCAAAGTTTTATTAAATTAAAATTGCATTTAAAAATAACAAGTGCAATTTTGTTATTTTTGTATATGAAAGAAGCAGTATTTCTTCATTAAAGTAAATTTGGTATACTGAAAATACAAATAAAAGATAGTTATCAGAAATTATAGATAATTTTATTAGAAAGCAACAATTTTAATGCTAGAAATTAAGATAATATCTCGAAATATATTTTCCCTATTACTTTTAGAAGATGTTTAGACTTAATTAAGAATATGCTAAATGAAATAGCTATTAGCAATGCCATGAGTCCAGCAGATAGTCCAGAATTGCCAACTTTTCTTTCCCTGTAAATTCCCTCAAATCACAGCAGGGTTGTTTGAAGTTAATGTTAAAATTTTCAAAATGGCCCAGAGTTTATGGCAAATGAAATTATCTTACAGTGAAAACACTCCTTTTAAAAAAATGCTAGCTATTTAAATTGCAATAGATTGTAGTAAGGTTGCCTGAAATAAGATCAGATCAAAAGGGAGAGCATACTTTTGCTTAAACAACAAAAAGCACACTGCCACTCCAAACCTCCAGGAATATGAAGTGGGTGATGGCAGATTTGACCAACCCTCCTGGAAACCAAGTAATCCTTCCTTACCTGAATAATCAAGACAGGAAAAGAGATTGGCTTTTTGTTGATTTTAACTTTGTGGCTGCTTACTTGCTGAGGAGACAAACTTCATTTTCTCAATTTATCACTTTAATTTAACATTATGTACTTTAACCTTACACAAATAAGTGGCCTATACAAGACCCTCATCATTACAGTGATGTACCCCACCCCAAATTACCAATGACACTGACTGGCTCTCAGAATGCTGGTATAAGCAGAGGGCTAGGCCTTCCATTTATCACCATTTGTTGGAGAGGGAGGCATTCTTTCCATTTATTATTCTTCATGAGGATGGAGTCCAATCAGCACAATTGGTTTGTCTGAAAGTTTCCAGGAAGCCCCTAAAGGGGCATAGTGATTGTCCTTGCTTAAAGGAAAATTCAGTCCCAGAAATGAGTGTCTAGAAAAGGTGTTTCCTTTCCTGATAGCTTTGAAGATGAAATGTGAAAGTATTTGAGGAAATCATCAATGAAACATGGTTTAATAATAATAGCTAAAATTTGCATAGTGTTTTCAGGTTTGTGTCCAACTTTTCCTGACCCTATTTGGGGTTTTCTGGGCAAAGATACTAGAGCAGTTTGACATTTCCTTCTCCAGTTCATTTTACAGATAAGGAGAATGAGGCAAACAGGTTTAAGTGACTTGCCCAGGGTCTCACAGCTAGTAAGTGTCTAAAGCTAGATTTGAACTCAGGGAAATGAAATCTTCCTGATTTCAGGCCCAGCATGCTATCCACAGTGCCACCTAGCTGCCCATAGTAATACTATTACTATCTTTGGTTTACAGAAGAAAAAAGGAGGCCTGGAGAGGTTAAATAAAAGTCTAAGTCGTTTTTACTACAAGTTCAGCATCTTGTTGCCTGCATCACAAAGATATTTTTTTAGTCTTTGTCATTTATTTAAAATAAAATTTAAAAGAAGTTCCCTTTCTAAAAGTGAAAACATAAAGCAAAATATTACTGACTTGGAACATGAGAACTGGGTTAACAGTTCTATATAATCTAACACTGACTAGTTTTGTGATCCTGGAAAAACTATTCAGCCTTTGTGAGCCTTAATTTTCTCATCTGTAAGATTTATATATACTAACATTTATACAGAGTTTTATGTTTTATAAAATGCTTTACAAATATTATCTCATTTTATCTTCATAACATCTCTGGTAAAGTACTATCATTATTTCCATTTTCTAGCCAAGGAAACTGAGGCAAAGTGACTAAACCAGGAGAACACAACTAGTGTATCAGGTCTTCTAGACTCCACCCCCAGACCTCTCTTCACTGTGCCACTTAATTTCTGTGCAAAGGTCAGCTATGGTTATTACTGAAAGGCCTGAACATGTGGGTTTCCTGTCTTATTTCTGACAAATACTGGCTGAATGACCCTGGGCAAGTCATTCTACTTCCGATTCCTAGACAGTTCTCTAAGACTATTAATTACAGATGTATTGCTCATCCTCATTGGTGGAGAGGGTTTACACAAGGGTAAAACCACACGTCCAAATTCCTTTCTCCATCCCCCACACAAAGTTAAAATTATTCTTAATAGCTGTTGTATCTGATTATGAAATAAAAGTAATTCATTAAGTGGCAGCTTACAGCAAGTTAAGAATTTGTGGTTCTGTTATTATTAATAATAATATCTTAACACATTTCAAACCTGTAAAATAGGTACTATTAGTATTATTCTCTTTAAAAATAAGGAAACTTGTAGGAAAACATGTAAGAAAACTGAAGTCCAGAGCATTTCCCTGACTGAGTAAGGACACATGGGTCCTTGGAAGAAAGTGGCAGAGTGGGATTCAAACTCATGATTCACTATTACTATGTCACCTAACTTACTCTTTGCAAATTCATCCATAAAATTGGAAGCCAAACAATCTACTCCAATCTGATACACATTTATTAAATGCCTACTATGTATAAGGGGGCAGCTAGGCGGTACAGTGGATAGAGCACCAGTGCAGGAGTCAGGAGGACCTGAGTTCAAATCTCACCTCAGACACTTGACATTCATTAGCTGTGTGACCTTGGGCAAGTCACTTAACCCCAATTGTCTCATCCTGGGTCATCTCCAGACATCCTGCGGAGTATCAGGTCACTGGATTCAGATGATTCTGGAGGAGAAGTGAGGCTAGTGACCTGCACAGCTCTCCCTCACTCAAAACAAAGTCAAGTGCAAGTTATGTCATCATTTCTCTGATGGCATGATCTTCTTCAGCAACGAAGGATGAACACACACACCGTGTATAAGGCATTGGAGATACAAAGATAAAATGACACTCCCTGTCTACATTCTACTAGATGTAGGAGTAGGCGTACAACTTGTATGAAGATAAATATAAAAGAATAGACATGATAATTGGGGGGGGGGGGGTTTCAGGAAAAGTATCCTATGAGAGATAGCACATAAACTGAGCCTTTGGGAAAGAGACAGATTCTGAGACCCAGCGGTGAAGAAAAATCACAATTCTACTCCATTACTCAATTCAAATTGTACTTAACACTGTGCCAGGCACTAGGGAAACAAAGATTTAAAAAAAAAACCAAACCAGTCCCTGTTCTAAAGGAGTTTATGTTCTATTTCAGGTTTGGGAACCAGCCCGTGAAAAAGCCCATTGGAAGGAGATGGGATGCTGAGCTCAGGAAACAGCAGGTGGGACTGTTTGGCTGGAACACGGAGTGCATGATGGGGAGTGGCATGCAAGAAGCCTGAAAAAGTAATGTTTATGTTTGTTGGTAACTGTAAAAATTCAAAACAAAAGAAAATTTAATGTTTTTAGAAAGTTTGAGGGAGCAGAGTATGCTACAGTCAAATTGTGAAATGCCAAGCTAAAGAGAGTATATTTTATACACTAAGAAGCCATTGAAGCTTCTTGGTCAGGGGAACGATGCCATGTTCAGACTTGTGCGTTAGGAACATTACTTTGGCAGCAGTGTATAGGAGGGATTAGAGAAGGGGAGAAAATGGAAACAGGGAGGCCAGGTCTAGTAGGAAGTTGTTATAATAGTCTAGGGGAGAGGTGATAGGAGTCTGAATTAAGATGGTGACTGACTACATGTAGGTGAAAGCAAAGAGTTGGATGAGAAAGATATTCTGGAAGAAGAACCATAAAGACTTGGCCACTGATGTGATACTGGGGTGGCTGGAAGGGAGAGGGGGAGAGCAAGGATGACTCTGGGGGCTTGTGAACCTGGGTGAATGAGAAGGCAGTGATTTGAAGAAGGATTAGTTTTAGAGGGAAAGATAGTGGGCTCTGTTTTAGATATGCTGAATTTGAAATGCCTACAACACACCCTGTTGGAGGCGTCCAAAAGGCAGTTAGTAATGCTAGACTAAGGCTCGATGTATAGCTTAGTTAGTCATTTGCAGAGAGAGGATAATGGAACCCATGAGAGTTGAGATTGGCTAAACAGACAGAAAAGAATCATCATTAGGTTCTGATTAGTGCAAATAATGAACCCTCTGAGGTGGTCTCATTGTTCAAATTTGCATTGCCTATTTCCAATAGACTCCATGAAACCAGTTACCATAGTGGACATTATTATAACTCTGAATGGTGCAAATTCAAATACATACAGCCACTTCACAGAAGTCATTATTGTACTGCCTGGGACCTGTGATAGTTATATTCTCTGATTCTTGAATTCTACTGCTCTTTGGATAGCTTCTCTTTTCTAATTTTATTTTCATGTTAAATGCATGAGTTCACCCTTCAACAGAATTCAAAGTTGGAATGCTTTCTTTTGTCTTCTCATATAGTACTGACCATGGGAACACTATAAAAGTAGGACTGATGCAGTTACAGTCATGGACTAGAAATCTGAAGACTGATTCTAGTTGAGGCTGGGCTCCTGACTAGTTCTGTAACCTTGGGCAAATCGCTTAACTTTTCTGGGTCCTAGTTTTCTCATCTGTAAAATGAGGGTAATAGGCTGGATGACCTCTCACATTCCCTCTGGCTCTAACAGTCTACGATTCTACTGTTGAAAACAGGCCTGCACATCAACAATTTCAACTCACTCAACAATGTCCATACTCCATGTCCTCAGAATCAGTTGTATGAGTGCCAGACCTGAACCTAATTAAAAGTGTTTCAGGTCTGTGAAGCTCTTGGGCTTTCTGTGGAAGCCCTTTTAGCTGAAATCACACCCTTTCTTTAAGTGGCTAGGGACTGCCATGGCAACACTTGGAGAAGTAGGGTGTTTGCCTCTTTGAAAATGAAGGGGACTTGTAAAAGAGCTTTGCCTTGACTGAGATAAGTTAATGGGCTAATTAAACAGAATCAGGGCATTTTAGAAAAAATAATTTCTCTGAAACATTAACTTAATATGTATCTCAAGGGGAAATGAAGGTAAAGTCCAGAATGCTAAGAGGATAGAGGAGGGGAAACCTAACCTAGGCCTGGGAAGCTTACATTTATGGGCCAAAATATGGGGGTGAGAGGACAGGAATCTATTTAAGGATAATTGTCACGGATCTTGAGTTTAAAGTAATAGGACCTAGAGTCTGCTTTAACACACAGCAGTTGTTTTTAATCAGCATAAGTTGCTCTGTGAAATGAGACAAATTTGAACCACCTGAGTAAGGGGAAAGAAAGCAAGACTTGAGATAAGACTGGTTAATTGAAATGCCACTCAGTTATAGGCTACGAGCAGAACCCAGAAATGAAGCCACTGGCTTTCTGAAACAAGCACACCACACAGTGGAGTCATTAGCAATAGCAAGATATGGCCAAGATAGGACTTTTTATAGAGCTGTGAAAGTGGGCCAATCTAAAATCCAATACAAGAAGTGAAAGAAAGAGAGCTGAGTTTCTCATTAAGTTCCCCCATATTTATAGCCTTGGCCTGAATCCAAGCCATGGTGTTGAATTAAAGCAGCACTTTCCATTGCCCCATTAGGTTTGTATTGACCCCTCCAGACCCTGATGGTGCCAAGTTGGGCTGGCCCTGAGTATGTGCCAGATCAGGACAAAGGGGTGTTCCTGGAACGTTGTCATTGAGGAATGGAGAAGCAACAAAGCTTGGTAAGAAAATGTACAGCCACCCAACTCTGGAATTTCCCTTCTGGCCTCCTGCAAGCACTCTATGTAGTCAAATGAATCTGGACATTTGTCTCGAGTTCTGGCTTCCTTAAATCTGGGCTTCTTTGATTTCACTCTCTGTCAGACCCATCTTCGTTTCTCAGACCTTCCTCCACCTCCATTCCCAAATCAAAACCATTTAAACTTTTCAAAGGTCCCAAATTCATCAAGTTGAAACTTTTTTCCTGGCTTTGAGCACCTCATTATCTGGCCTCACCATAGCTCTCTGCATTATATTACACTATGCCCTAATACTATATTCTAGTCACATCAGTTTCCTTACTATCCAACAACTAGGACATGCCCATTCCTGCTTTAGTATGATACTATGGCAAGAACACTGACTCTGGAGTCCACGGTCTTGCATTCAAATTCTGCTATTGGCAATTACTGTGGTTGTGCCTTTGGCAAGTCACTTAAAACCTCCCTCAGCCTCAGCTTCCTCATTTATACAATGAGGCTGTTGATCTTCTAGGTGGCCTCTGAGATAGCTCTTTCTGAGCCAGTTGAGCCAGTTATACATTGATGATCTTCTGTTTCCCTCATGAGAATTCAGTTGCCTGGAATGTTGATCTATCTTTCTATAAAGCCTGTATAGCAAATCTACTCAACACTCTGAAGGTCATCCTTTGGTTCTTTTGACATTCTGTGAATGCCAGTACAAGCCTTATACTTATTCCTTGCCCTGGGTACATGAATAACCTTCCTTGCTGCTCCATGCTCTTTAGGACATCCTTTGAGCATAACTGTAGCCTATTCATAGTTAACCAAATTTCTTCTCATTCTTCTTTGATTCTTCTGAGATAGTGGTGTCCTATGATTCACAAACAAATAATATTGCCAGGGAAATATTGGTGTGAAAAAAATAATGTGCTTTTTGCAACAAGGAAAGTGCCATTTTCCAAATGTGATTCAGCTCTTGAGGAGCTCTCCTCCTCCTATTCAACTCTGGGCCTACTTCATTGTCTATGAGTGCTGCCTGTCTGGTCTTAGAACTAAGAATTCTTGTCCTTATTTTCTCCTTTTTATTGCATATGTAAGCATCAACCAAAACATTTGAACATACAAAAACCAGAAGGGCTATATGAGAAACAATTTATATTATATTCAGATTTTTCCAAAGTATATGTTTAGTTCAACAAAATAGTAACAAAAATGTCCTCCTTGTGTTCCCTTCAGAACTTTCTGAACTAAGAATTTTTATGTAACACCAGACCTTTCAATTTTTTTCCTGAAACTTACTAAATTGGAATCAACCTTATACCCTTCCTCATCTCTCACATCTCTTTTCTTGATCCCCAGATCATTAAACTAAACCTTTAAACGTCTGCTTGTAGCAAGCACATTGTAATGAGTTCCAGACATATGAAGTAAAATAGGATCATTGAATTAAAGACTTTTCTAACTAGAAAGAATCTTAGAGACAGTCTAGTCCATTTCCATTATCTTTCAGAGAAAAACGTGAAGCCTAGAGAGGTTAGTGATACAGGGTAGTTTGCTTTGGTGGAGAAAATATTAGACTTGGAGTCTGAAAATCTGATTTTGATCCCCTACTGAATTTGTTTACGAACTATTTGACTGTGAGCAAATCAGTTAACATGTTGAATCTCAGTTTTCTAACGTCCCCCTACCCATCCTCAGCTCATTGGATGTCAATCTAACCAATCTTTACAAGCAAAGCCCCTATATTGGGTCAGATGCTGTCCTGAAATAATTCTTTCTTTTTCGCTAAAAGTCAGGATGTGGACTTTGACTTAACCACTCCTCAATTCCTTTTCTTCTTCTGATGTACAGTCCATTCTGACACATGCAGTTTGGGATCTGTTTCATCAGTACATCCAGAAAATGCCCAGGTAGAGGAGAAAATGCCAAAGAAATGCCCAAGTGCGAATTAATAAACCCTAAAACACTGGCTCCATAAAAACTGGAAAAGCATCATTAGTGTTGCAGATTAGTGAAAGAGTAATTATCCCCAAGATGTGCAGATACTTGCTACATCTTGCTTGCAAAGGACTGCCATAATGTGATGAATAGGTAAAAATGTCAGCTCTCACATGCTGGGGAGGGGGCTGAGAGAGGCAGACAGAATGAAGGGGAGGAGGAGCATGGCTAATGAGGCTAAACTGGAGTGCTGAACAAAACATAAAAAAATTAAAATTGGACAGTACTGTTGAATGGTGTGTGTGTGTGCGCACGTGTGCGTGTGTAGGTGTCTGTGCTTGAGATGAGAGTCTCAGAATGTGTGGCACAGGTGACCTTGGATAGCTTTATTGGATGAAAAAGAAGATTAAAATTTCCCTGCCAGATACTGTCATGACTTACTTTTAATGAATAGTGGAAAAGTCCAGATGATTGCCTAGGTAGCTGACTTTCTCATTTGTGGAAATGCTGCTGTGTCTGGCTCTCATCATTTAGAAGAGGTTTTTAACCAGTTTTTATGGGCATTGGACCATGCTGATTTTAGGTCACCAGGAGGACTTACCAGAACATCAACATTAGAGACAGCATGGCACCATCCCATATGCTGACACTTTGACTCAAGGCATGCAGAGGAGAGCTCCCTTGACAGCTAGATGATTTGGTGGCAGCAAAGAACAAGGGAGGTATTGACAGACTGTGCCAGTGCCCTTTGTCTCACGAACCATCACGGGCAGGAAAAGGTAAAATGGGGTGAATACTAAATTTTGAGGGCAGTCATACCTTGAACCAGGTTCTCTCCACTGCCAGAGCTCTTCCTGTCTGTTAGCTGAGAAAATCTTCCAAATCCAGCCATAGTATTGAGTGCTGTTCTTTGTGTATGACGGTAACCAGCTAAATCATTACTTAGTTCAGATCCTTCTAGGTTGGAAGAACCCAGTCTTCAAATATGTTAGGACTTAAGCAATGGGGAAAAACCAGACCTTTCTGTTGACTAAAGGTAAGTCTACTTAAATGAATTATTTTTCAAACGTGAAGTCTAACTTGGAACAAAGCACACCTATCCCCAAACCCCTGACCAATGCAGTTAATTGGCATCATGTCTCCTGGCTTCTTCACAAGCTTTGACACTGTTGCTCACCCTTTACACACTGACACGCTTTTCTCTAGGTTTTCAGCACATCCCTCTCTCTTAGTTCTCCTCCCCCCATCAAACCATGTCTCAGCTTCTTTTACTGGACCATCATCCAGGTCATGCCTTCTAACCTTAGATGTCTCATGGGCTTCTGTCCTGGTTCTCCTTCCCTTCTCCCTCTACACTACTTCTGTTAATGATCTCATTATCTCCCATGGATTTAATTACCATCTCTGTGCAAACATTTTTCAAGTCTATTTATCTTGCCCAAACCTCTCTGCTGACCTGCAATCTCCTGTCTTCAACTGCCTAACTGGATGTCCAGCAGACATCTTAAATTCAACATATCCAAAATTGAACTCATTATATTTTCCCCTAACTCCTCTCCCACTCCTACCTTACCTATAGTTGTCCAGGGCAATACTATCTTCTCAGCTCCTCACACTCACAGCCCAAGGTCATCCTTGACTTCTCTCTATCTCTCATCCCCCATATCCAATTTGTTGTAAAGGTCTTTCAACTTCATCTTTACAATATCTTGCCCCTTCTGTCCTCTAACACAGTCACCCCCTTCATCACCTAATGCCTGGATTATGATAATGGTCTTCAGGTGAGTCTGCCCGCCTCAAGTATCTCCCCACTCCAATCAATCCTCAACTCAGCCACTAAAGTGATTTTCCCAAAGGAAAGGTTTGACCATGTTACCCTGCCTCTGACTCAATAAACTCTAGTGTCTCCCTATCACCTCTAGGATCAAATATGAAATATTCTTCTCGATGTTCAAGCCCTTTATAATCTAGTCCCCTAATGCCTTTTCAGTCTTCTTACACCTTACTCTGCCATGTCTGCTCTGATCCAAGGGCATTGACCTCTTGCTGTTCCATGAACAAGACATTCTATCTCTTGGCTCCAAGCATTTCCTCTGGCTGTCCTTTATGCCTGTAATGCTCTCCCTCTTTGTCACTAGCTTCCTAATTGCCAACTAAAATCTCATTTTTCTACAGGAAGCCTTTCCAAACCCCTTGTTGATTCCAGTGCCCTCACTCTCCTAATATTTCCTATTTATCCAAAGTATAACTTGTTTGTACATATTCATTTGCTTGTTGTCTCTTTCCTTAGACTGTGAGCTCCTTGAAGGCAAGGATTGTCTTTTCCCTCTTTTCTTATCTCCCATGTTTATCACAGTGCCTGGAACAGAACAGGAATTAATAAATTTTTATTGATTAACTGATCAATCATTCTGGGAGCACACGGTAGGCTCAAGGGAATTTCCTAGATGTTAAGTATAGACTTCTGCAGTCAAATGGGCATAACAAATTATAACAATATCGGATTGAAAGTTTAAAACTCTAAGGAACTTCATAGCCAGTGAATCGAATACTTCCATTTTAAGAATGAGATAATCAAGGCACAGAAGTTTCATAGAATCATATATCAAGAGCTGGAGGGGCGTCAGGACCTATTGAATCTAACTCATTTTGCAAAGGAGGAAAGTGAGGCACAGAAAGTTGACACGACTTGTATAGATTCACATAGTTAATAAGTATATAAGGGAGGGATTTGAATCCAGGTCTTCCAGATCTAATGCCTTAATGACTATATACAGCCTAATGATAGAAAGATGTACTATACCTGTTACTTCATAGTACTGGGGACTCCCCAGTGACACCTTCTCTGCAACTCTTAAACATGTATCTAGGTCACTGAGAAGCTGGTGTGTGTCAGTATGTGTCAGAGGTCCGACTTCAACCCAGGTCTCCCTGCTTTCAAGGCCATTTCTTTTTCCATTGTTTCACCGCCTCTACATAAGCTAAGTGAGACAGTGCTGATCTTCTGGCCACTTATTCTTTCACTCCATTCTCTCTCCTTCTTCTTCACCTTTGTACAAACTGTATCCCTGCCTACCTGGTATCGTCTCCTCCCACCACTGCCTCTTACAATTCTTAGTTTTCTTTGTCTTAGCTCCTATAGAAGGTCTTTTCTTAGGCCTCCCAGTTCTTCCTTTCTCGCGTACTTGGAGTTTACTTAGTATGTTACATTTACTTATGTATCTCTACATTTTGTGTAGGTGGAAGACTAGCCTTAGAATCAATAAAATCTGGGTTCAAGTTCTATCTCCAAAACTTATTAGCCATGTGACCCTGAGAAAGTCACTTAGCCTCTTAGTGCCCTAGACAAATTTCTAAGATGGTAAAATAGAGGAGTCGCTAGTCTGCATCAAACTAGGAATAATAAAAAAAAAACTAAGTTAAGAAGAGGTGCCAACCTCTATCAGTAAAGGGAATGTCCACAGACCCTGAAAGGTCCTATAGCAAATGAATGATAGGCTGTAATGTTAGAGTTAAAGATCTCCCCCCATTAATAGGCCTTACCTGGAACCCATTAAGGGGAGTTTGTTTAGGGTAAGCTTGTTTTGTAGGAATGCACACATCTTTTGTTAATTAATAGGCACTGGGTCAGGAGGGTCTTGCCCTACTGCTCTGAGAAGTGTATATATACTCTGAGGTGAGGTTTTCCTTTTGGGGCTTGGAAGAAAGTTCCCATGTCAGATAAGACTCTGGGTAGCTGTGCCCCCCTGCCCTGGCTTTTAAAACCCAGATATTTGTGCTTCTCTCTCAGGTAACTATGTATGTAATGGTCACACAGTTGGACCTGTGTGTTGATCTGTGACCTGTGTATTACTTAAGGTCAGATAGTTAGAAGCCCGGTCTGCTGGTCCTCTAGGTCCTTGGGTGTGGTCTTTTACTGAGTCCAAGTTTTACAGAACAAATTCTTTTATTAAGGGTATTTGTTCTATGAAGTTTGCACTTGGGGTTGCACTTGGGGACCTTGAGGGCCACAGATGGCTGCCAGGCTGCAGGTTCCCCACCCCTAATCTATCCACTGTACCATCTAGCTGACCCACAGGAGCACAGATTTAGAATTGGAAGGAATCCAGGAGATCACATAGATCAACCCCTTCATTTTGTAAATGAGGAAAATAAAAGGAAAATACCCAGAGATGTGAGCTGATTTGCTCCAAACTAGCCAGGCAGGAGTCTATGTTCTAGACTCCAATGTTCTTTCCACTACCTGAAAATATTTGAAAACTAGCAGCCTCAAGAGACTCAGAGAGGAAGTAAAATTGCCATCCATTGGGAGCCTGACTAGCTAGGACTGATTCAATAACCAAGTAAGAAAACAAATTCAGAGACTTTGGATTGGAGAAGTCTTCTTAATCAGGAAGAAATAAACACTATTGAGACCAAAGTTTTAATGAAACATTTCATGAGCTGGAAACAGTTCAAATATTAGGACATCAACACATGCACCCATGAGCCTTGGTTTTCTCTCTAACATCTGTGAGCTATCTCTCGCTCCTCTGAGACTTGGGCAGTGGCAGATCCAAGCAAGAAAGCACAGATACAACTACTTTTCAGGGTAGAAACACTGAGGGAGAGAAACGATCTGTCCCTCAAATCCTCCCCAGCAAACAAACAAAGAGGGGAAAAATACTTTGCAGGTTGTTTCATTTCACATTGTGATAAAATATGACATTTAGACTTAAGTACTTTGCACAGTCCCCAGGGTTATGATCAGGGCACAGAACAGCTGTATGTGTAATTAAATAAAGCTAATTTAAATAAATTAGATTTACGAAAAATCACTCCAAGTTTTCATTTGTCAAAGTAGTTTTTTAATGTGAGCTGTTATGACTTTTTTCTTAAATCTGTATATTTTAGGATATGCTGGGTTCTAAGGCATGTCACATTATAAAATAGTTAAAATGGAAAGTTTTCCCCCAGTCTTCGATTTCGAGGTGTAGTTGTATCTCTCTTTTGCTCATATATTCTTCAGGTGAACATTTGTGATATAATTGTCCTTCAGGGCACCAAGAAAGAAAGAGTGAAATGATGCCAAACTGTGCTTTTTGAACTTCTAATAGTCTCTGACTCTCTGTCATACAAAACATCTGTATCTCTGAAGGAAACACAAGGACTCTCCTTGCCAAGGAGGATACCTGCCTGATTCATATTTGTGTGGGTATTTAAATGGGAATCAATAGTCAAGAAATTGCTCAAGTGGCCCTGTTTGTGCCCAGACTTGGAAAAGGGGGAGGAACCTCAATAAAGCTAAGCATTATTTGAATGGAAATGAGCCCATAACTAACTTTAATGGGCCTGCCTTTATCCTTGTTATGAAGTGATTATCATGGGCCCTGGAATTGTTTTTGTATAAAGGAAAGACTATTTCTGGGAACCAAGGTGAGTTGAGGTTTGACCTTTTTTTCCATACTATGTCTCTCAAGACATTTTCTTTCTTACATACTTTTTGTAGGTTTCAGGAATGAACTGCATTGATCTTGCTTTTAGAAATCAGTTATAGAAGTAAACAGGAGTCTCCATGATTTATGACTAGGCCACCTGATCATTCCTTAGAGATGCTTCTGTGTGTGCAGATAGAGGACAGTTAAGAAGTGGGCTTACAGATAGTTTAAGTCAAATAACCCAATTCCTTCCCCCCTCCCTCTCCTGCAAGAGAAAGTGAGTCTAAATTTGAAGTGATGGAAGGAAGGAAAGAAAGAAAGGAGTGAAGGAGGGAAGACATTTATATCTGCTATCCATAATAAATCTTTTCTGGAGTTAATGTTCAATACCCAAATTCTATTTTCTTCCCGAACCACTAACTTAATCCCTAATTTGTTTCTCTTCTCCCCATTGTAATTTGCACACAGTATTGGGAAAGTAGAGGTCGCCCTGAACTACTCTAAAATCCCATCCTTATGCTGACATTGGAGATGACTGATAATTCATTATTGGCTAGGGAGAATGAGTCTGGTAAAGGAGGCTTGTGGGATGAAACTATTTGATATTAATGGTGTGAAAGAGACTGATAATGACTTCATTTCCCCAGAGTGCCAACATTTGAGCTTTTATTTTATCGGATACAATTGAACTCATTAGCTCATAATTAGTAGGGCACTAGGCCAGTTATAGAGCTTGCCCATAATTGATCTCGTACTTCTTATGGACACAATATTCTATCTTTTTAGGGCTCAATGACAATAATAATTATCCATGAATCACACATGTTATGGCAAATATACATGGAAGCTAAATGGCACAGTGGTTATAGCAGTAGAACCGAACTCAGGAAGGCCTGAGTTCAAATTCAGCCTCACACTTACTAGCTATGTGACTCTGGGCAAGTCACTTAACATTAGTTGGCCTTAGTTTCTCCATCTGTAAAATGGGGGTTATAGCACCTGCCTCCCAGAATTGTTTTGAGGATCAAGTAAGAGGTTTGTAAATTGACTTGCAAACTTTAAGTGTAAAGTAAATCTGCCTATCACGTTATTAGTTCAACGGTCAAGATCAATAAATGTGGCATAACATATCTGGAGTATGTGTTCACCAACTTCTCATTTCTAAACCTTTTGTAATCATAAATTTTCAGTAAGTGAAAAACACATTTTAATTCATCTGAGCTTTCAAAGATTCTAGTACTTTAGAACATTTCCTACCTAATACATAGCAAACACTAAATGCTTATCATTGACTTATTTTCATTAAAAATTAAATCAATGAACAAAACCATTTTATGATTATATTATGCTTACGTATATACTCATCAAGTCAATATCTGAGGGAAACATTGTGCTGTTGTGGGGGGGGCGGGTGTGAAATGTCCTAAATTCTACTCTAATTTACATATTCTTTGAGTGATGTGATGATATAACAGAAAGCCTACTGGTTTTACAGTCAGAGCTAACTCAAACTTCCTAGCTGTGTGGCCATGAGCAAATTACTTAATCTCTCTTAATCTGAACCTTAGTGTCCTCATTTATGATTTTTGCATGTGCTTGTTATAAGGCTAACCATATAAATCTTCAAGCACTGTATAAATGATGGTGACTTAGCTACATTGGTTCAAGACCATTGTTAAGGGCACTGGTTAAATCTCCATGTGGACCAACATTATAAAAGACCTGTGTACAAACCACAGACCTATTAGCTGTGCTACTTTACACAAATCACTTAACCACTCTGAGCTTTAGTCTATTTACCTGTACAACTAAGGGGTTAGACTACATGGCTTGTAAGGTTCCCTTCAATTTTAAGTCAATGATTCTCTGCCCATATAATCACCTATCACATATGATACAAATACCAGAAGTTTACATTTATATAATATTTCATAGTTTTAAAGGGACCTTCCTCAAAACAAACCTAAGAAATCAATGAGCTCTGCTTGGGGATGGGGAGGAAACATGCCATGAATTCGCTTCCTTTCTTCCCTCCTTCCCTCCCTTTCCTTCCTTTCTTCCTTCTGAAACACCTTGCCCTCTTTCCAACTCTTTAAAATAGTTTTCTCCAAAGTTCTGCCCTTCACATTCTTCTGCTACATGCTTTCCCTTTCCAACTTTTCAGAGGATAGCCCACATGCATACATCCCCAGGTATATCCAAAAGTATGTGCATTATCCTTCCACTACGTCTTTTCTTCCTTATGATTTCACCATTTCCACCAATACACTACCATATATTTTATCTTCCATGTCCAAAATTATTTGTTTTTAATATTTTTCATCTCTCATACACATTTACTCATTCTTCTGCAACATCTTTAGCATCCATTCTCTCCCTTCTATTCCCATTATCATTTATCTGGACTATTGCAAAAAAGTCCTAACAGAAAATTGTATCCATTCCTTTTCCATTCCAATGCATTCTTCAGATTAGTGTTTTTATAGATCAGATTATTTCTCCACTCAAAATCTTCATGGTTTTCTACTGACTACTGAGTAAAGTTCCTTTACCTGGCATTCAAAGTCCTGAACTCAAAGAAATTACAAGAAAAAGTAGCATAGGTAAATGTGGAGAGCTAGAAAGGAGTACAGCTTTTTTAGGGGCAAATTTAAGAGATTGGTGTTGCCAGAGTGAAGAATTCATGTTGGTGCATGATAGGAGATACGTCTGCATAGATAAAATTGGTGAGAGCCCATGATAAGTAGCATTCTCTGGACCCTACCTACCATACTTCTTCACATTGGACATTTTCCACCATCCTGCTTCATACATTCCTCTCTCTCCTCACTTTCCTCCTCTCGCTCTAAGAGAACTATAAACTCTAAACTATGGAAGATTTTGAGTTATAGGCTAATAAGTTTGGACATCATCTCATAGGTAGTTTACTAGAGATTTTTTGAGAGGGGAGAAGATTACAAAATGAGTATTTTAGGAATAATCTAATGAAATTGTGTAAGAAATTTGTTCTTTGCAAGATTTTAACATTAACCAGACCTGTCTTCCTAAAATTAGCTAACTTACATTGATATCAAAGTATGGATTTTAGCTGTAACATATGTTTTGGGGAATCTCTTGCATATTTGCATCTTATTATCAGTCACTCAGAGAAGTCATCAAAATTATCTATATACCTTTAGATTCCACATAAGAAAAGAAAGAAGGGAAGAAATTTGTTACTTCTTTTCCAATTTTCACTTTTGCTCTCTACCTCTTTTTTTCTCACCTCTTTTACCATTCATTATAAGTATCTCAATTTATTCTTTACTCAGTACATCCTGTTTTCCCAATTCCTGTTAGTCTTGTCCAAAGTCACTATTGGACCTTTACCATTCAAAAAATAATACCTTTTTACTGGATTATATCCACAGTTTGCCATTTTTCTGATGAATTTCTCTGAAATATGATAGCCCATCCAGAATATATCTCAGTGTCTCACTCTTACCAAAGGGCCTGGGTTTTATCTACACAAAATCAAGTGGAAATGATCATCCAATTCTCCTGTGATCTTCTTGCCAGCATCATAACCTATAAACTTTGTCCTAATTACCTCCCTGTGTGTGAGCTCCCGAATAATCTGGAGATTCCTATTTTCAGTTTCTGTCCTACTTTGCCATTATCTTTCTCCCTCTATTTGCTACTTGAAAAATCTCATGAGGTCTGATCATTTCCAGAATTAAGTGCCAGGTAAACAAACCTCACCTTTTGTCAAGAGCTAGATGTATTTTTAAGTCAAAGAGAGGAAAAGTGGAGAGAAAGAACTCTTTAAACTTATACCTTGTCACACTAACAGGTTCCATTTATTAAACTTCTTAGTAGGAAATAGGGGCTGTTTTGGATAAATTAATGTAATCAGTACAATACGTTGCCAGTAGAACTGCCATATGACACTGCAGTGTTGTTTGAATGCCAAAGGGGTAGAAGTATAATAAATAAGATTGCTTTTATTCCTGGAGTAAATTGGGTCAGTATGCATTGAGAAAAGTAAGCCCAGGGAAAGTTCATTCATTTTGACCATCTATGGGACTTACACAAATCACTATACCTCACCAGTAGATGATGCACTTGCCCACATAATATGATTTCAAGGGAACTGCTTGACCCCAAATTTGAGCCCCGACATTTCTCATTTCCTGTCATTCATTCTTCTTTACTCTGGCGAGCTTCCTTACTAATTCACTGCTTTCACTATTGCCCCCCCTTAGGACCACACTGTCCTCAGTGATGAAAGTCATAAGTAGCATTCTATGGACCTGCCTTACTACACTTCTTCATTTGAACTGGTTATTTTCTACCCTCTGATCGTGCATGTTCCTCTCTCTCCCCATTTTCTACCTTTGGCTCTAAAAGAATTAGATTCAGATTACTACTATGGTAGCTTTTGGAAAGGGTATGTCAATCACCTGTCCTACTGTTTCACTTTTCATCCTAGTGACTTCTCTTATCGAAATATCTTTCTATCTATCTTTCTTTGGATACCACCCATTCCCCAATATACTTTGTCTCCCCCTATCAGAATATAAGCTCCTTAGGGGCAAGAACTGTCTAGTTTTTCATTTTGTGTTCCTCCTCAGTGCCTAGAGCAAGTAAATAACATGCATTTTCATTAATTTATTCATTGCATTTATTTCATGTATTTTATTCATTCATATTACTTCATGAAATTCTACCATTAAATATAAACTATTTTCAGGCTTGAAAGCTTTGTGTTTGCTTAAAAAATAAATCTGAGCAAGGATTCCAATATTTAAGCCTTTATCAGCTAACATTTAGAAGATGGGGTGAGGAATATGTCAGTCAGTTTGAGAAAGTTGTTTCAAAGAATAGGACACAAACTAGACTCATAAAGAGGCAGAAATACCAGGAAATGACTGAAATAACTGGAATGGGAATAACTAATAGACTCTAGTCAACAAGGTTTCCTAATCTTGGCACCTTGGACTTCTTTTTACAAATACTTTAATAAATGTATCTCAGTATATTATTCTAAGAAGGTTCCATAGCCCTCCTTAGACTTCCAGAGGGGTATATGACATGCAGAAAAGGGTATGATCTCAGCAGAGCCAAGGATTAAAGTCAACATATTAACAGACTTGTTATGGGTAAAGGCAGTATAGGGACCTCTTTCCACTGACTTTTCCCTCCTTGACCTTATATAACCCTAAATAACAGCCCATATAGCAAGTCAGCCCTGGCCACAGGTGAATCAACTATATTGGGATTGGGTTGATCACTAAAATAATCAAAGTTAAATTGTATTTTGCATGTCCAGGGGGAGTAATACCACAATTTATTGATTACGCGAATTCTATACAGTCTTCTATTGCCTTCCACAACAACTGGATTAAGGTCTCAGGAAAATCTTAGAGTCCCTAATGGAATAACAATAATAATGATGATGGTGGTTAACATTTACATTGCCCTCTAGTTCTCCAGAGTACCTTATATATTGTCTCATTTTATCCTTACAACAACCTTATGAAGGAGGTGCTATTATTTTGCCCATTTTGCAGCAAAGGAAACTGAGGCTGAGAAAGGTTATGTGACTTGTCCAGGGTTACACAGCTAGTGAATGCAAGAAGGGTTTGAACTCAGCTCTTCCTGACTCCAGGTCCAGCATTCTATTTACTATGTTGCCTATTTACTATGACAGAATCATTTCCCAAAAATTGGAAAAGATTTGAGAAGTATTGAGCTGGAGACTTCTCTTTGACTTCTTTGACAGGTACTCAGTTTTTATTTGAATCCAATTCAAGAAGCATTTATTAAGCACTTACTGTGTGCTAGGCTATAGTGGCAGGCACTGGGAATACAGAGACAAGCAAGGGACAAGACTGACCATCCATCCCTAGGTCTGGAGCATTCTTTTGGCAGCATTCATTCTCAGGAAGTTTTTTTTTTCAAGGGAGCTGAAACTTCTGCCCTTTTGTAGCATCGATTCGTTGGTTCTAGGTCTTTCCTGTGGGTCTGAGCAAAACAAGTCTAATCCTTCTTCCATATGACATCTCTTGAAATGCTTGAAGACAGCTCTCATGTCCCATCTTAAATCTTCCAGGCTAGAGACTTTGGATGAAAATATACCCTATATGCCTACAATAAAATCTGCATATTTTTAGTCCAAAAAGATATCCAAGACTGTCTGTCAAGTTAGAAGTCTGAATTTGGCTTTTTCTCTAGCTCTAGATGTTTTTAGTTTCTTATTTTCTTGTTTCATTTTTATGATAAAGGAAACAGATGCCATGGATTTTCCCCCACTGGCCTTTCTACCCACATATTGATGACTCTTTTATATTGTAATTTAATATGACACTATGAAATAAAAGCTGGCATGTGTGCATCCTACACGGATGTCCCATTGTGGCATGAGATAAACCTGAATTCTTAAAAACTGGAATGGTAGAGTGCAAGTTCTAGAAAGAAGCTCTACTTACTGAGAGGGAATTAATCTGGAAATGGGCCAGCTGATGGGCATTATATTTACTCTATGAGGATGAATTTAGCTTATTTAGAGCTCATTAGAAAGTTGACTACCCCATGACAAATCTTTGGGCCATGGAGATTCATGAAATGGTTAAAAATACAAATACTTCTACTTTCACAGGGAAAGGAGGAAAGGGTCAGAAAGGAGGGCCAAGGGTTCTAAAAATCAAACAGACTTTTGACTATGTGAAAATACTTTATTTAACTTTCTAGTTCACTCATTTATTCAACATCTAGAAGTATGATCAGTTTGAAAAAACAGGGCCCCTCTCTCAGGGTAGGAAATTTGGAAGGAACAAAAATTCAACAGGTATTTCCACAGCAGAACAGAAGAGGGTCAAGAGAGCAGCACAGACTCAGGTATTAGTCAAGGAGGACCGAAGAAGAGGCTTGCATGCAGGGAAGCTATGGAGAGAGCAGACTGAACCCTGTTTTCTCCCTACCTCTTTCCCTCTTTCATAAAGAAGTCTCCTGGCACATAGCAGATACTTGAAAAATGCTTTTCTCCTTCCTTTCTCTACCCTGCTCCTCCCCAGGGTTTCCCATTCCTCTCCTTTCCAGGACAGCCTCTTACCCCTCCACAAGGAGTGGAGTTAATTTCACGTCACCCCCATAGGGATACAATCCCAGTACACTTCCTGCCTACATGCTATCTGGGAAGCAGACTCACTAAGCCCTTAATGATGCAGTGAAAAGAGCCTGGGGTCACACAGCCCATAAGCGAGGCTCAGATAAATTCTGAGTTCCCTTTCAAGGCTGATATTCTATCCAATGAATTATTCCTCATATTAAATTATTCAACAAGTCACTATATATGATTTAGAACTAGATGGGGCCTTAGGAGCAATTGAATCAAACCTCTTCATTTTCCATTGGAAAAAACTGATGCGTAGACAGGTTAAATGCCTCTCTGAGACAGAATTTGAACCCAGAACTTTCTGATTCCAAGGCCAGGGTCCTTTCTACCACACCCTACTGTCTACCATGTACCAAGCACTCATCTAAATTTGCCTTAATTACTTAATATGCAATTTTCACATCATGAATTGCAAAATTGATTTGAGAGTACATTTCATGCTGTTTATACCAGTTGGTGCTGCTTGCCCCTGGTAGTGGTTGCTTTAGCGACAAACCGCTAGTTACAGTTATGCCAACACCAAGGCATTGACGTACTACTGGAATAACTGAACCATATCTATACTGATGCTCTCACAATAACTGAAGTCTAAAGACATCAAAAAGTTCATAGGCAGATATGGAAAGGACTTACAAGATGATCTGCTATAATAAGCTTATTTCCTAGATGAGAAAACTGAACCTCAGAAAGGTTAAGGCAGTCAGCAAATATTCATTTAAAGTTTACCACATTCCAGGCATTGGGCTAAATGCCAGGGATACAAAGAAAGGCAAAAGCAGTCTCTTCTCTAGAAGAGCTCACATGCTACTCGGGGCATCAACATGGGAAAACAAGGGACATAGAAGAGATGTACAAAGCATATGGAAGGTAATCTGAGAAGGAATGCCACTAGCATCTGGGGAAACCAAGAAAGGCCTGCTGTAAAAGATGGGAATTAAACTGAGCCTTGATGGAAGCCAGAGAAACCAAGAAGCAGAGGGAAGGAGATAGCACATTGGAGACATGGGGGACATTCAGTGCAAAAGCACACAGGTAAGAGATACAGTACCCTGCAAGTAGGCTGGTGTAGCAAGACTGTAGAATACATAGAAAATAAAAGTATAAGATTTCAAAATTAGGAAGGAGCATGGTTATGAGGAGCTTTAAATGCTAAACAGAAGAGTTTATTTTTGATAGGGAGCCAACAGAGCTCAGTGAGAATGGGGTTGACCTGGGCAAACTTTCACCTCAGAAAAATCCTGTTGGCAGCTGAGTGGAGGTTAAAAGACTATTCTAATAGTCTAAGCTAGAGGTGAGGAAGGCCTGAATTAGGGTTATAGCAGTTTGAGTAGAGAGAAGGGAATATATACAAGAGATGCAAAGGTACAAAAACTGTATTGTCAATTCATTGAATATAAGAATGAGTGCAAGTGAGGAGTTTAGGACAACACAAGCCTAGATGACTGGAAGAGTGATGGTGCCATTGGTAGTAACAGAGAAGTTCAGCTGAGGGGAAGGTTTTTGAGGAAAAATAATAGTCTACTTTAAATATGTTGAGTTGTTCATTCCATTATTAGTAGATAGAGTGCTGGACCTGGAGTCTGGAAGACTTGAATCAAATTCAGCCTTTTACTAGCAGTGTAACCCTGAATGTCACTTAACTTCATCTGCTTCTGTTTCTTCAATTATAAAATGGAGATAATAATAGCACTTACCTTTCAGGATTGTTGTGAGGATAAAATGAGATATTTGTAAAGCATTTTGTAAAACTTAAGGCACTATGTAAGTGCGAGCAATTATTATTAGCTGCTAAGTGAAAGAGGGTTGGATTCAAATCCAGGTCCACTGGACACCACTTGGAATTACATGGAAGGATAATTTACATTCTCTCCTTGGGAGAGTTCAATATAGAAAGTTTTAGATTTGGTTTCATCATATGCCCAAAAGTAATAAGAAATATCCCTTCTTGATTTCCTTTGTCATCTTGTGCTCATAAGAAGTGGGCGTAAACAGAATACCATGATGAAAATTGCCAAGTATATACCAGTTCCCTCACAAAAGATGAATATGTGGAAAAACTATTTGAAGAACTTGACAAGTTCCTCCTAATTGTCTGTATTCAACCATGGTCTGATTACCTGTGAAGTATTACGTTCGATTACTGTATCACAGATTAAGAGTAATGATAAGCTAGAGAGAGTCAAAAGGAGGGCAACTGGGATGGTGAAGGGCTTCACGTCCATGTCATATGAGCATCAATTGAAGGACTGGGAACACTTAGCCTGGAAAAGAGAAGACTTATGGGAAATGTGGTAACATAGGCTATCATGTGGCGGAGGGATTAATTTGATCCAAGAGGGAGCAATGGGCAAATTTACAAATCGAAGCTTGATGTGAGAAAAATAAATGTCCTAATAATTATAACTGTCTAAAAATGGAAAGGGCTGTTTTGGGAAATAGTGGGTTCTGCTTCCTTAGAGGTATCAAGCAGAGTGTGGATATGTTATCACAGGGATTCCTTCTGGGTATGGGTTGGACTAGACAGCTGCTGAGGGCCCTTCCAGCTCTGGAATTCTAAGTGTGAACTTATGCCTTGACATTTATTCAAAGATGGATGTAAGAGAGGATGATGTTGCTGTTTCTGAACTATACACTAACAAAATATAATGAGTAGGATAAATTAAAGCTCTATCATTCTGGATTTCTATCTGTAATAATTTCTTCTTTTCATAGAGGAGGAAATTAGCTACTGCCTTACCTCTGAGCTTATCTTCAATTTATTCTGCACACATCTTGTTTGTACAGCTGTTTGCATGTGGCTCCTTCATTATTAGATTGTGAGTACCTTGATAGCAGGGATAGTTTATGCATTTCTACTTATCCCCAGGATTGTGTCTGGCACAATCAGGAATATAATAAATTATTGCTGACTTGACTTGTTGACACAGTGGTAATTATTGGAAAACTTGACCTGTCATCTCTGAAAAACTGGAAATAGACAAAAGCAAAGACAAAGACTCTGCTACCAGTTTTTGGAAAAGTTTTAACTGATGACAAAGTAATTACAGCAAGGAGATAAAAATCAAGACACTGTCTCAGCTATAAAACATGCACTCTCCTTACCAAGTAAAGAGATAAGCCAGCCAGGTACAACACTATTTTTGTATACAAGCCCCTTTATAAAATGCCACATAGAAAAATGCAAAAGATGATGAGCATAAGGGTCTCAGAGCAGCAAAGAGCACTTAAGGAAAAAATGAACCTTGAGTATGGTTTGGTGTGAAGTTCTGCTAGAACAACATTCGTAGATACAACTGAAGGACAACATACTATTGGGGGGAAAGATCTGCAGGCACTTTCATCAATGATAGTGGGACAAGGTCTGCTATACTTGCAACCAACAAACTAGAAGTGACAATGACACTTAAGATGAAGTTGGAAAGAGCCCTTAAACCTGGCAAAGTACATGAAGAAGAAATAGATCCTGGAGCTAAGGCAATTTCAAAGGCAATCAGGGATTCATTTTCAAGAAATCTCAAAGAAGTGAAAGTTCTAAAAGAATGAAAAAAAAAATCACACATGATACATTTACTAAGAAGACATCAATAACTGTAGATCCAAATACCTACTCATTCATCTCACAAATGTCTGTTCAAGTGTAATATGTCTGAGAGAGAGAGAGAGAGAGAGAGAGGGAGAATCCTTTGTGAAAACATAAGAAGGCCTCCTGTGGACGGTAGTACATATTTTATAATCATAGCATGGACTAAAAGTTATAGAAAACAATTCAGATTCTGAGGCTACTTTGTCAATTTTTAAAATATTATTTTCAGCTTTAAGGTTTTCCCTTCAAACAAGATATTTTTCATACATATGTAAAATTATACATTATTCTATAACTGAATCCCAGAATTTGAGAATTGGAGGGCAGCAGCAATCTCATTCTATCTATATATTAGATGTATCCCACTATAACATAACTGAAAAGCTCATTCCTCCTTTGTTTGCATACTTTCAAGGAGTGGGAACCCATCACTCCTCAGAGCAGCTTATTCCACTTTTGGTCAGTTCTAATAGCTAAGATGTTCCTGTCACTGAGCCTAAACTTCTACCCATTGCTCCTAATCCTAGGGCCAACCATAGAAACAATGTTATCAGTGACCTGATCATAAAACAGGGAGACCCTATGTTTATCTAAAGTATTTTCCAATTTATCTAAAGTCTTGGGAAGTAAGAATGAAAGATTTCCTCTTGACAATGAGCTTCTCCTTTTCACAGATGACACTGTATTAACTAGATCTAGTTGAGAGTGCTTATAGCCTCCTCAGGGTAATTCATACTTAAGAGAAAAAAATGAAAATGCATATTGCTTAGATCATGACAAATAACTCAGTGGGCAGACCATAGGTGTGGCCTATTAATATGTAGAGACATCTATGTCTGTATATCTTGGACAATTGCTGGAGATAAACCATGAGCTGGACCCACAACTAAGTAGGAGCTAGATATCTGCCAGGATAGCGTTACCAAAATTAAACAATGTTTTCAAAGATTCCCAAAGACTTGCTGCCACAAAAGCCCACTGGTTCTGTACTAATATGCTTGTGTGATTGTATGCTTGTATGAATCATATCTCAAAAGATTCAAATTGGCAGGGGAGCCAAGATGCAATGGAAAGCTACACAATAGATTATGTAAGCTAAAGTCTACTTAATCACAATGATCTCCATAGGAGATATGAAGCAAAAGATCCAACCAAAGCCATCTCTCTAGAGAGAGAAGTAAGCAGGTCATTTAGCAAAAAGGAAAGACAACAGGTGAATCACCGGAGTGTAATATAAGCATATATTAAAAGAACCAGAAGAATACATCCAGACCTAGTGGAAGAAATTAAAACCTTGTCAGAACAGCACAAAGTACTATCATCTCTGTCAATCTGTCTGCTGTTGAATTGTCCCAAAGATGCTTGCTGTGAGCCTACAGAAGATTGCAAAAACTGGCATTTCATCTACCTATGCAATATTCAGCAGAACATTAAATATAGAAGAGTAATAACAGGATAGAGATTGGTCCCAGGATCATTTCTATGTGAACTCCATCACAAAGGTTAAGAATGAAGTACTTATCAATCAACAAGCATTTATTAAACACCAGCTATATGTATCTACTACTTCCCTCTGAGATTACCCTCCATTTACACTATATACATCTTGTGTGTACATTTTATACCTCTCATTAAAATGTAAGTTCATTGACCTCATTTTTGTCTTTTTTATCCCCAGCGTGTAGCAAAGTACCTGGCACATAAAAGATGATAAATACACTTTTTAACTCACTGTTGACTGTCTGTAGCACATTGTCTTAGTGTGAGGGGCGACGACCACCCTGAGTGGGAAGGCGGCGGCCGGGAGTCCAAACCCACCAACTGCGCAGGTGTGTCACGAGCACAGCTCGTGACACTCTGACGTAGGGTGCAAGGAGGGCTCGTGTACAAGGTACAGCACCACCCTCAGGTGGCTAAGCGTCCAATCAGTGCCCCAGAATAGAAACATGACCATAATGGGAGAATGACCTAAGAACCCGGAACAGAGCGGGGATAAAAGACAATGCCCTAGGGAGCTCGGGGGGACTTCTGGTGTGACTTCTCAATAAACACTTTGCACTCCGTGACTGTCTGATCGAGAGCCGTTCTTTCCCCGGGATCGGTCCGGAGACGTCCGAAGCCCTGGTACGGGAGAAGGGGTCGAGCGTGTCGGTGAAGGACTGGGCACGGAGAGTCAGCCCCGGTCAGTTGGCGCCCGAACGTGGGGCCACCGAAGAGAGACCACCGATACGTAAGTAAGAGGGGCCCCTGCCTGTCCCGCTGGTCGGGACAGAAGGATCAGACAGCCTGGGCGGGAGCAAGCAGGAAAGCCGGCGAAAATCGAAAGTAACTGCGCCGCGCTTGAAAGCCGGCGAAATCGAAAGTAACTGCACCGCGCTTCTTTTGCTTGCCGGAGCCGCTCAGAAGGCAGGATGGGTTCGATACAGGTTAAGCCAGAAGAAAAGGGAGTGCTAGCCTGCCAGCTGTATAAGCTGTGCAAGTCCAATGGTATAAAAATTCATATTAGAACATGCAGAGACTGGGTGGAAAAGATCTTGATAGTGAGCCCTTGGGTAGAACATACAGGGCTCGACCCCAGTAGATGGGCCGTTGTGGGACAACAAATGGCGGCCTATCACAAAGAGGACCCTACAGTCCTATCTTCCCAGGACTTCGTTCTGTACAGTACAGTAGCCTCTGCTCTTAATCCGCAACCACCACCGATCCCGGTCTGTAGCGGGACACAAGTTGGGGAATCTTTGTGTGGGTCGGAGGACGAGGGAGAGGAGGAGCCCCAGCCGATATATCCTTGGGACAGCCTTAGACGGCTGGCGGCGCAGGGACCGACCCCTCCCCTCACCGACCTACGCACAGAGCTCTCCAACGCAGAGTCAAAGACCTGGGAGAAGCCGGGGACAAGAGAGACAGAGTCCTGTGGGAAAGGAGTAGTAAGACCCCATGAGAACAGGGAGGTACATAGTGTAAGAAAGAAGGAAGTACCCCAGAACAGGGAAGTACCTAGTGTGAGAAAGAAGGAAGCCCCCAGGACTAGGGAGGATGAGAATTGTCCCAAGAGGGAAGTTCCCACGAGAACAGAAAGAGGGCAGTCCCTCCTCCAAAAATCCTTAATAACGGCAGCAGGGGAGGGAGAGACTATAGATTGGGATGATTGGGGCCTAAACCCTGTTGCCTTTCCGGTCTTTCAACAAGCCGAAAGGGATCCGCAGGGTCAGGAGAGAATGGTAAAAACACATAGACAGGTCCCCTACAAATTCCTTAAAGACCTTAAGGAGGCAGTAATAAAATATGGAGCTGGATCAGCCTTTGTGAGAAAACTAGTGGGATCATCGGTCTCAGTGTCAGTCTGGTTGCCGGGGGATTGGGACGAGATAATGCAAGCATGTCTTGAAGCCTCAGCTTACGTTGCCTACCGCGCGTACTTGCAACGTTTGGCTCGTCGCGCTTCTGACGCGGCCCACCCCGATGATACTGCGGCCGCTGACCGAATGACTAATCAGATCACAGGTTATGGGGACTGGGCTGGAGTGAACGCTCAATTGCAAATGCCCGATGAGGTGCTTAAGCAAGTGCAGGTTTGCAACATGGACGCCCTAGAGAAATTAGGAGTAAAAGAAAAGGGGAGGCTGTCTGCATTAAAACAAAGGAGAAATGAGACACCTATAAAATTTATGACCAGAGTGCAAGAAACCATATACGCTAAATATGGCAGAGGAGATTTAGCTACTGAACTTATCATCCAACTGTTCAAAGAAGGCCTTCAGGGTACAAATAGAGGGATCCTGGCCACCCTGCCAGCTAACCCGACTATACAGGAGATAATAGACAAATGTTTAGATGTGGAGGATGATTCAGATCCAAAATTAGTGGCCAGCTTGCAGAAGGTCTTAAACCTTAACCCCGCTAGAAACAGTGGAGGGGCATGTTACAACTGTGGCAGGGAGGGGCATTTTAGAAGATCATGTCCAAAATTAAAAGGCGGTGGCATGCGGTGCTTCAATTGTAACGGTGCGGGACATCTCGCCAAACATTGTAGGAAAAGCAGAGGACAGGGAAAACAACAGGGAAACGGAACAGCGGGTCCGAAAAGCGAGGGACGGCACCCGCGGGGTCTGAATCCTCGCGCAAACCCGTTTCGTCCCCCCCAATGAGGACTAACATCTTCGCTATCGAGGCGAAAGAAGTGCCCCCGTGGACCACCACGTCCGTGAAGGTCACCCCTACGGACCACCCCAGGCTGATTGTGGGGACGGACCAATTTCCGGAAGTGGTGGTACACACCCAGCTTTTGAATAACAAGCAAGGCACCATTTATTTGACTAACCCCCATGCCTACCCTGTCCCTTTGCAAACCCGCAAACCAATAGCCGCTGCCCTACCCGTGCCCTGGATAGACAAGGATTGGAACCTCCCGGGAGAGAGGTGGGTAGCTTGGACACAGAGCATTACAGAAGAAAGGCCCATGCTCACCATAACCATAGAGGGGAAGGAGATTACTGGTCTAGTTGACACAGGCGCAGACGCCTCTGTAATAGCAGGAGAACAATGGAGGCCAGAATGGGAAAAATCACCAACTGTCCGCCCCGTCATGGGAGTGGGGGGAGGCGCACAAGCCTTCCGTTCGGCTCGTCTCCTACAATGGATGTGTGAGGATCAATCCGGATATTTCCGGCCCCTCTGCATCCCCGAACTCCCCTACTCTCTATGGGGCAGGGACCTCCTGGGGCAAATGCAAGTTCAATTAACGACCCATTTAAACTAATGAGGGCCACTGCCCCCGAGGAAAGTCCACACCCCTTACCGCTCAATTGGAAACATGACCGCCCCGTATGGGTGGAGCAGTGGCCCCTCACAAAGGAAAAGCAAACAGCAGTATGGGAGATAGTACAGACATTATTAGCAGAAAAACATATTAGACCCTCCACAAGCCCTTATAATTCCCCAATATTTGTAATAAAAAAGAAATCAGGAAAGTGGCGTATGCTTATTGACCTGAGACAAGTCAATAAGGTAGTACAGCCCATGGGAGCCTTGCAGCCAGGGCTACCCAGCCCGGCACTCATACCCAGAAGTTGGCCGATAGTAGTGATAGACATTAAAGATTGTTTCTACAGCATCCCTTTGCACCCAAAGGATTATGAAAAGTTCGCCTTTACTGTCCCCATGGCGAATTTTGCACAGCCTTCAAAGCGTTTTGAATTCACAGTGCTCCCTCAAGGCATGGCCAATAGCCCCACCATCTGCCAATGGTATGTCCACGCAGTTATTGCCCCTACAAGACAAAAGTACCCTGAGGCTGAGATAGTGCATTACATGGATGATATTCTTATAGCTCATCCAGACCGCACGAAGCTTCAACAGATACTGAAAGCAGTCCTCACCGCCCTAAAAGTACGTGGACTCTCAGTAGCCCCTGAAAAAATCCAGAAAGGGCCTGACTCTTACACCTATTTGGGCCACGACATCCGGAACAATGAGATACAAAGACCATTCCCAAAAATAGATCCTACCATGGTGAAGACACTCAATGATTTCCAAAAGCTCATAGGAAGCATCCAATGGCTTAGAGCCACAACCCCCATAACAAATGAGGAAATGAAGCCTCTCTATGACATCTTGCATGGGAGTGCCGATCTAAATTCACCCAGGGAATGGACAGCAGATGCACAAAAAGCACTAAACAATATCATGACAAAGGCACATGCAGCAGTTACCCGCTATGACCCCAAGAAACCCTTAGCAATAACGGTCTTACACAGCCCCGTAGCGGGACTACTGGCCCCTATATTCCAAGACGTGGGGGTCATGGAATGGGTGTACCCTGAAAGAAGTAAATGCTCACTGCCCTCGCGGCTTCACATCCAGGCACACCTACTATTGAGAGCCAGCCACAGGGTCCAACAGCTAACAAATCAGAGACCAATCATTTTCCTCGCTACTCCACTTGATGTACTCACCACTATTGCCCAAGAGAGCGAGGAGTGGGCTGTTGTCTTGACTCAGCATGAGATTACCGCAGCGCCCTTACCCCCCCCACTCCGGGGATGGGCACAAATGCCATTAGAGAGACCCCCACCTGTTATAGTATCAGGACCAACATCAGGAGTCAACGTCTTTACGGACGCAACCAAGAGGGGGCGCGCAGTTGTCTATGCGCCCCAGGTAAGTATCTTAAAATGTTTCACCACCCCTTATACTTCAGCACAAAAGAATGAGCTATACGCTATTCATCAAGCATTCCTCATATTTTCAGACCAACCCTTTAACTTGATTACTGATAGCATGTACTGTGCCTTGCTATTACCACATTTAGCAGATGCATACTTGGCGGATTCTTCCTCGTCCGTCAAGGATCTTTTGCTGCCTTTACAACTCGCTATTCATGCCCGCGCTTATCCGGTCTATGTTTTACATGTTCGCTCTCACGTATCTACCGCAGGACCGATATTTCAGGGAAATTATAAAGCTGATGCCGCTCTTTATCTTCTTTGTGGATGAATCCCCCTCTCAAGCTCATCAACGCTTTCACCTCTCTGCTCGGTCACTTCGCCATCTCTATGGCATTTCCAGAGACGAGGCCAGAAGTATAGTGAAGAAATGCGCTAATTGTGTCCCTTTCCGCCCCCCTCCGTCTGATTGCGTCTCCAACCCTAAGGGTGACGCCCCTAATCGCCTCTGGCAGATGGACGTTACTCATTACGGTTCCTCTCTCATTCATGTTTCCATTGATACTTTTTCGGGCTTTCTCTTTGCCTCCTTACAACCTCGGGAATCTACCAAATGCGTTATTTCTCACCTTTTACATTGCTTCTCTGTGGCGGGTACCCCGTCCGCTATCAAGACGGATAACGGTCCTGCCTACAAATCCCAAGGTTTTTCCCAATTTCTTCGGGAGATGTCCATCTCCCATATCACTGGCATCCCTTATAACCCTACAGGCCAAGCTATTGTGGAACGCGCTCACTCCACCCTCAAGCGCACTCTGCAAAAACAAAAAGGGGGAGTGGCTGGCCGTTTAACACAAGCCCAATTAGCACAAGCCGTGTTCACGTGCAATTTCTTACGAGTGAACGATGACGGCGTAACACCGGCCATGCGCTTTGCAGTATGTCATCCCTTACGTCGCCGTACTGAGGCCACCTTACCCCTGCCCAACCCCGGTCCCCAGAAAGTGTGGTGGAGAGATGAACACCTTACATGGCACGGTCCCCACCCTGTAGAGGTGAGGGGTCGGGGATACGTTTGTGTCTCCACAGGTGAAAATGGATCCGGCCTCCGATGGGTACCAGTCCGATGGACCAGAGAAGCCCCTCCTGACAGCCGCGCAGCAGACACCGCGGAAGAGAAGACGGTCTCGACGCCACAACCGCACGGAGCGCGCGATCCGAAGGGCAGTCGTCCAAGGCCTGCTGGCCTTGGCAAACTTACACCTGGTGCTGTGGCCGATACCAAATAGCCATGCTCTTCCCTGGGTACCACTGAGGGTCAACACCTCAGAGGCGACTCATTGGGCAATTACACCTAACCTACCCTTATTTCAATTAGTGACCTGGCAGCATGAACCTATTCCTCTATCAATGTCAGGGAATGTCACAGCGCTTGCAGAAGGCATAAAGGAACCCTTACCAATGGTGTCTACCCACTATACTAACACTCTTTCCTGGCTCACTATAGGAACTAACACCCCCCTATGTCTTTATGTGAATGGCACTCGCAGCAACCCCCTCAATGATACATGTACCTTGTGCTTCCCCCTAGAACCAAGGACGCTAGATCAAGCCCCACACCCTCAGAAAAACCGAGGGGCCCTGCGGGCGCACATGCTGGCCATCCCGCACCCAGACCCGACATATTCATCTCAGCCCATCCTCCCTTTGCCCAAAAGACCCTCCCCTGATGGCCTACCAACCAGACTTCGGCGCTCTTGCCCCTCTTGCCTCCGCGGCCCGGGTTCAACCCCCAAACCCATCAAAGCGAGCAGGCCACCCAATTCCACCTGGCAGAGCGCGCCTCTGCCACCCTGCAAACCTACCCCTTGGGTCTTCAGCCCTATGCAGCCTTGCTCCACTGGTTTTCATAGATATGGACTCCAAAGAAACGGGACTCGACTTCATTTTTGGGATGGCGACATAGTGCCTACCTTGGTGGCGCCAGTGCCAATCCCGGAACCTGGGATACCACAAATACACCTGTGGAAAGTAGGCCTAGCACTCGGTCCCACCAGGGTAGCTATTGAGGGCAGCTCTTCCATCGCAGATCTTTGGCAACACCCTGACGCCTACGCACCATGGAAACCGGTGTTCGACCAAGCACATCCATGCGCGGAGATACCAGGCCAATGGTATATCTGTTCTAACCTGACTGGGAATGTACAAACAGGACCTGGTGCGATGTTTATGCTATGTGGGATGGGGAACCTTTCTGTGTCACGGTTAAATGGACTTAAAGGCGGATATAATGTAACCTGCGAGAGCCCCATCATAACTAACACACTTAATAGTTCACACTCTCAATATGTTATATTTTTCCTGAGGGTACCCCCTTATACCATCCACCCAGTAAAAGCTGATCCTTATGCTAATTCACCAGCAGAAGAAATTCTAATGCAGTTGGTACGCTCAAGGAGAGAAGCCCCGGGGATTGGGGAAGTACTCTCGGTAGTCAATTTAGCCATGAACATTCTGGAGGAAGTGCAAATTCAAAGATTGCAGAGCGAGGTGACGTTCCTTGCACACTCCCTCCAGAAGTTCATGATTCAATCCGGAATAGCATGGAGGCACCAGGAACACATTGATCGGGTGTTATTCCAGGAGTTACAAGCTATATCCGGGGTAGTACAGGTCTTAGCGCACCAACAGGCATTGATGTTGCGATATATGAGATTGCAGTGCCACTACAAGTATTATCCTGTCTGTGTAACACCTATCCCCTATAATGTATCCATGTATATGTATCTGGAATCTGTTTTGACAAACGCCACCTTGGCCACCAATTTCACATCTGAATTGAGCGCGCTAGATGCAATAATAGCAGCTATGGAAAATGCCACAATAGAATATACCAAACAATGGGATCATTGGGTTACCCCATCCCTCTTTGATTGGTTTAAGGGATTGTCCCTCACAGATTTCTTACATTGGATTGTTATTGCGCTGTTAGCAATTGTTCTTTTTATGCTCTCACTGTGTTGTGTACCATGCATTGTGCAAATGTTCTTTCGAATCCTCCGACGCTCCCTAGAGGCTCTGAAGGCAGAAATACGACTCCCTTTATAAAACAAAAAGGGGGAGCTGTGAGGGGCGACGACCACCCTGAGTGGGAAGGCGGCGGCCGGGAGTCCAAACCCACCAACTGCGCAGGTGTGTCACGAGCACAGCTCGTGACACTCTGACGTAGGGTGCAAGGAGGGCTCGTGTACAAGGTACAGCACCACCCTCAGGTGGCTAAGCGTCCAATCAGTGCCCCAGAATAGAAACATGACCATAATGGGAGAATGACCTAAGAACCCGGAACAGAGCGGGGATAAAAGACAATGCCCTAGGGAGCTCGGGGGGACTTCTGGTGTGACTTCTCAATAAACACTTTGCACTCCGTGACTGTCTGATCGAGAGCCGTTCTTTCCCCGGGATCGGTCCGGAGACGTCCGAAGCCCTGGTACGGGAGAAGGGGTCGAGCGTGTCGGTGAAGGACTGGGCACGGAGAGTCAGCCCCGGTCATCTTAGGTCTGGAGATACATGTACAAAGAATGAAGCAATCTCTATTTGTGAGAAGCTTATATTTTAATTTACAACAACAGAATTAGTTCGTGACTTTTTAAGGAAAATGAATAGGTGAGATTACATCACTTCTCTCTTTCTAGAATTCCCTTCTTTTCTACTTTTCCCTTATTTAAACCTTTCTCTTTTGTTTTCCACTTTTTATCTCCAATAACAAGTTTAAATCACCACGATCTATTTGGTGCTTAGCATATACTCCCTTTATTGTTCGTTGTCTTATATATCTGTGGTTTTGTAAGTTCCTCTGGGGCAGGGAATAACTTGTAGCATTTTGTAGACCCAAAGACTAACATGGTGCCCTGTATTACTTAGAGTTGGGGCTGTCCCTTAAGACCAATCTAACCTTTGGCATATATCCCTGACTTCCCTGAGTCTATGTTCTCTCTTCTTTAAGTAAGAGTCACAAAACTTACCTAACTCAGATGATTGTCAATAGGTTCAAATGAGTTCATGTATGTGAGAGCACTTGGTAGTTGTAAAATTCTCTACCAAATTAAGGAATTTTTCTAATGTTAGACTAGGTCAAGTTGGAAATAATCTACCATATTAGACTTCTGTTCTTTTACCAAATTATTCTTGGAAAATTTGGGAAAAGGTAAAAGAAGTTTTGCCCCTCAGTCACACAATTTGCACAGTTGAGATTAAAATTGAGTTCTTGCAAAAGCAAAATCCAAGGCCTGGGAAAAACCAGAGGTTAGGAGAAACTATAGCATAGGGAAATGGAGAGAATAAATAGAGGAAGATATTGAAAAAGAGAATCCTGTGTTATGAGTCAACTAGAGAGATTTTGCATAAAGTAGCCTAGTCATTGGTTCCTAAGTGCAAAAATGTTGGCCTTGAACAGCTGATCATTGAAATTGTATATGAAGAAATCTACAAAAATTTATCACTGTAAAATGTACTTTTCAATAGAAATATAAGGTTTATAAAACACTTTCCTCATAGCAGTCCTGTGACGTGGTTAGTGCAAGTGTTATTATTCCCATTTTATATGTGAGGAAATCAGTGATTAATTAGGCCATTGGAAGTCACAAACTTCACAGTTGTCAGGGGCAGATTTTGAACCAATATTTTCTGACCCCAAATCCAATGCTTTTACTATCACTGACATTCTAAAACAGAAACTGAAAGACAATACAAAATCCCTAAGTCTAGGAATCTTGAAAAATATGCCCCTGGATCCACATTAAAAACAGGGTTTCATATTGGAACCTCAGAAAAAGGAAAATAATAGAATGGCATCTGACATGTAAGTTAGTGGATAAATGTGCTGAATTTGTGTAGGTGATCATTTGTTCTTCCACAGTGCCAGAAACTTCTTCTCACATTAATGTTTAACTAGCCAACCTAACCCTTTCATCATAAATGCTTATTTAAAAGCCTTGGATAATTTTACTAATTCAAAGTCAGAAAAATGATGAGCTCTACCAGAGATGACGTTTGCAGTGATATTTACCTTTGTAGACCCATCTGAAATTAACATATGGCTACTAGATGCCCAATATCTCCAATTGTCTTGTAGCCATAATTACTCCAATGAATTATTGGTGCTCCTTTACTGATTATTAATAATTAACCACAGAACTATGAAGTATCAGAACTGTTAGGACTTTGGAGATTATCTAGTCCAGTCTCTTAATTTTATAGATGAGGAAAAAGAGGACGAGAAAGGTTAAGTGACTCACAGACTGCTAGTAAATGGCAGAGCTACAATTAGAACCCATATCTCTAACTCCAAATCCATTGTTCTTTCCTGGTATATCATTCTGCCTTCAATTTTAATAATAATGGGGTTACTTTCGTTTTGGAAGTAAACGATTTGACACATTTACTGGCTATAACAATGGTTCATCCCACACAGTGTCCAGGAATTTTTCCAAATGGGTCACATAATATGTGTGTGAATAACAAGAAGGCAGTGATACATCTTTCAGTCACATGATGAAGAAAAGACAATGCTTGTGTTTCACCTGGTGGTGGGAATGTTGGCCCATCTGTAGAAGGACACTTACATGGAATGAATTCTTAACTGATCTCTTATGCTATCGCTGAAGTGTACAATTCTGCTTCTTTCAACACTGTTCTTATATTAGTTGGTGCTTTGTTTGGCAGCTCCCTAGTAGCTCTAGGTAGAAATTATTCCCTCCTAGTTCATATTTACTTGATGTTCCAGAACCTTCAGAGCCCTTCAGAAAAGAACTCATAGAGATGATGGCATCTGTCAGCTTTTCTTCTGGCATCTTCTTTTTCTCATTATACTTAAATCTTCAGGTCTTTGAGTCCTAGTCCATTGCACTTATAATCAATCTTTTGGGGCTGGGTTGTTTTCTTTTCTTTTTTTCTTTTTTTGCTCTCTCCTAGTCTTTCTGAAGTCAGCCTGAGTTAGTTCAGACCAAATAAAATCCCTAAAGGAGGAAAAGACATTCTGATTTTTATCAAAATGACCTCAAAACTCTTAGGCACTTTGCTCTCATACTGTCTCTTTTCTTCCAGATTTTTCCTCTCTCTGTCTCTCTCTCTCCCCCTCCCCCACACACACATGCACACATGCACACACGCACATGTGATTTTTTCCCCCAAGATGCATGGTGTTCCTCTATCCAAAAAAAAAAAAAAAACCCAAACAAACCAAAAATGACCCTTTTTTGGTCAGGTATGCCTAGAAAAGATGACCTCTAAGGTTCCATACTGCTCAAAATTTTGTGATTCTGGTTTTGGCATTTTTTGTCTGCTTTTTAAAAATTTTCATTTCTCTCCAATGGTTTATACTCACTACTTCCATTTCTCCCCCATTCTTCCTTCCATTGGTTCCTAGAACCTGACTTTTTTCTCTTGTACTAAACTGAAATTGCCCTCTTGTAAGCCCAAGTGAAATGAGATTTTTTTTGTTGTTGTTTTCTTTCTGGAGTTCAGTTTCCCGGGCTCATTGAAAACAGTCGAAGGGACTGATCTCCTTTGAACCCTGATGGTTCACAGCTGTTCTGAGTCACCTAGGTTTTTGTGCCTACAGACTCTGAGCCAATCAGGGGCCATGTCTTATTTCATATATATATATATATATATATATATATATATCGGAGGTTGGTATTTCGCTTTGGAGGTTTCGCTTATGAGAGAGACCTTTTAATTTCCTGGATGGGGTCTGAGTAGCCCTATGTTAAAGAGCCTCCCAGCCTACTCAGGTGCTATTGATGTTTCCCCATCCGGTGTTGTATGTAGGTGTTTGTATTACTTTGTCAGACATTTGGAGCCCTGACTGTTGATCTTTATGCTAATTTCTCTACTTGTATTTTCTCTGTATTTTCTCCACATTCAGGGTATTAACCTTTCCCCTGAACTAGTAAATGGCATATATGTTTAATTAAAAAAGGATTGTTTACCCCTTTGAAGATGTCTTTCCATTATAAAGCAGATCAAAGAACCTATGCTAGCAGGTCATCCTGGGTTTTGCTAATAAACCTCTTGAAAATCATCAGTGTTCTTTTGTCACTGAATTCAAATCCAATGTCAAATCTAAAGGATTTTCCCTCAGTGACTTCTCCATAGCATTTAATAGTGTTGACACGATAAGACCTCAAACTCTGGTGGAACATCCCATGCTTTAGAAGCTCCCTTGAACTCACATGGTCACCTGAGAGAGAAATAATAAGGCATATCTCTGACCCCTTGCATGAAATAGGGAGCCAGTTTAGAAGAGAGGCATTCTAGCAGCAGACCAGTCAAATGGAGGAAAAGTTTTCATCCAAGTGCATGAAAGAAAAGGAAGAGAGAAGAAAGAGAGAAATTCTCTCTCCTCTTCCTCCAAGTGATTCTCAGCCTTATGGAACATATATTCTTCTGAGTAACTTGCTTTCTACTGCACAACTTTTATGGCATAAATTGACAATTTATACTTGGCATGTAGTACGCACTTAATAAATGTTCATTGATTGATCGATGTGGTCTTATGAGCATAGAGGGAGTGAAAACCTTCCTCTGTCCGATCTCCAGATGTGTGGTTTATGTTGATTTTACATTGGGTGTGTCATAGTTTTATACCAGCCTTTTGCCTAGTCACTTCAGAATATGCCTAATCTGATGTCTAATGCCATTCAATTTTTTTCAAACAGTGGGCAGAAAAATTCAAAGGACACAGATTTGAATCTTGACTTTATCACTTACTACCTGTGAGATCTTGGAAAAGTCACTTAGCCTATAACTTGTTTCCTGATCTGAACAATAAGAGGTTGAACCAGATTGCTTTTAAGGGTCCTTCCAGCTCTAAATTTATGCTTCTGTAACCCTACAATTCCCTTATACATACACATTTGATTCAGAGAATCCTTGTTATTTGTGGAGATCATAGAGATCAAATAATAAAGCCTGAAAGAGACCTCAGGGGTCAGCTAGTATAGGGCTTATAGACTATGACAAAGAAAGGACCCTAGAGATCATATATTCCAACTTCTTCCTCCTTTTATAGTTGAGGAAGCAGTTCCAGCAAAGTTAAGTGATTTGTTCAGCATTACATAGGTAGTAAACAGCATAGTTAAGATTTGAACACAGGTTCTCTAATTGCAGATTTAGTCTTCCTTCACTCCCCATGATGCCTCTCTTAGCAGCAACCAGAGCATACTTGGATACGTTCTCATTGACTGTTCCTCTAAGCATCCTATAATACTCCTACTCTGAGTTCTGTAGCCAGGCTGACATTCAGCAATATCCCACCAGTTGTGGGGGAGAGGGACATTTGAAAAGAGAAACAGTATTCTTGTGTCCTAGAATAAAGTCTTCTCTTTGCCCTGGATGGGGCATGGGGCGAATGGCTGAACCATCCAACCTGTTCCTCTGCTTAGCAGAATATTGTTATTGCATGGAGTCACAAAGCTCTCTGGGTAACTATTAGCAAGTAGATTCTATGCTTCCATTCTCTTAAGTTTTGTGTTTTAATTTCAATCTCTCCTTTTTCATTTCAGAACTCTGTTCAGTCAGAAGTTTGCTTCCTTTCCCTTTCAAGCAGTTTATGCTTAGGCTACAATCATATACTCTCAATGTGACATTTAATTTCTACAGTTCTGCACCAAGCTTCACAGTCTTTGCCAGCTGCTGGATGCCAGTTCTGACTGCCTTCTTCCAATAGGGGGATCTAACTGTGACCAGGCTTGGTGTGAGCAGGAAAAACTGCAAAAGATCTGTTTACCCTCAGAATTTGCCAGCCAGTAAAACACTTTTGCACAACTTCAAGAAGACTGGTAACATATTGACATCTCTTTTCTCAGCACTAAATGAGGAAAGGGGAAAGTCTACCTTTAGTAAGCAAGGGAATTGGAAGACCGAATGAAGGGAAACTAGGGAGTGCTGTGGTCCTTTTCACAGTCACTATCTCCAGCATTCTTTTGGGATCCAGGTAGTATTGGCCAAGAAACAAGTAGGGTCATGACCAAGCTGGACTCAGGCAAGCAGGAGGGACAGTAACCATCTTTGGCAGAAACTGAAGCCCAAAGCCAAACTGCAGTCGCATTGCACTGCTGTGCTAGCCTAGGACTGTCATTAAAACTTGGAAATGATTGAATAGCAGTATTTCAGGTGACCCCCATACTCATTTTTCAATCCCACTAGTTGCAAAATCAAAGAACTGTGGAGTTGGAAGGGATCTTAAGGGTCATTGCCCTCAGGCCCAGCTAACAAGTGCTCCTCCAGCTCCTGAAGGAATACGCCCAGGAACAGGGTGCTTGCAGGCAGCCCATTCTTTGTTGGACCGTTCTAGGTAGCTCATTCATTCATTCATTCATTTCATTTAAGGACCATTCATGAAGTACCTATTAAGTGCAAGGTACTCTGCTAGTCAGCCAAGGAAATGCAAAGAGAGATAAAACCTATTGCCTTTCTCAAGGAGTTTGCAACCTAGCAAGGAGAGAAAAAAATCATGCATGCAAATACCTATTATAGGTTATAAGTGCATAAGAGTGGCAGGGATTAAATGTCATGAGAATTCATAGGGGGAAAATAACACTTCTGGGAAGGCTGGTAGATGGGAAGGAAATCAATAAAGACTTCACGGAGTAGATGTCATTGGAGATGGAGCATAAAAGTATAGATGGACTTTCATAAGGAAGAGATGGTGAGTGGAAAAGAATGTAGAAGGAGGGCAACCAAGGCACACCCCCCCCACCCCCACCCCCACCGCCACCAATACCAACACCTCTTCCTATGTGCCAGACACTGTGTGGAGCACTTTTAAAGTAGTATCTTATTTGATCTTCACAGCAACCTTGAGAGGTTGGTGTTATTATCCCCATTTTACAAATGAGGAAACTGAAGCAGACAGGGGTTGAATGACCTGTCCAGGGTCAAACAGCTAGTAAGTATCTGAGGCCCTATTTGAACTCAGGTCTTCCTGATTCCAGACCATAGGGTTCTATCCACTATGCCACCCAGTTGCCCAACAAGTAATGAATGAATGAATAGTATTTGTTAAATGCCTGTTATGTGCCAAGTACTATGTACTAAGCCCAAAGGATACAAACACAAAAGGACAATTTCTGTCCCCAAGGAATTTACTGGTAGGGAGAGGACAACATATGTAAGAGAATTATAGCCAAGGAACGTGTTTTGGTTTGAGGCTTCACTAGGAGAGTGAGGGAAGCCAAAGGGAAGTCAATTGATTTGCCCTTTCCAGAAACAATAATTATATTTTTTAATTGCCATCCCCAGAGTAACAGGTGAGAATTGTGTGTATCTGGGAAAGTGGGAGGAGGGAGAGGGAGAGGGCAGTGTGTGAAAGACATCATAAAAGTTGTCCATCAAATAGACTTTTCTTGGTTAAATGAATTGTTCTGTGTTCCTAATAAGGAATCTTTTTGCTCACTTCCACACATGGAATCAGTAACTACTTTTAATAGACAAAAATGATTGATTTGAAAACCAGATTGTATTTCAAAGAGATAGATAGTAGTCTAAATGCCAATGAAACAAAAGATTATACAGATTTTAAATTTTTTCAATTTTCCTTAAGGAATTATGGTTGCAGAGAACGTCTTACATTTCTGACTCAATCTTAAATGTAATTAGAAGTGGTCTGTTTAAGATGATAGGCAGGGAAACTCACATATCCCTCTATGTCTTATTGACTGCAGACTGCCATACCACCCTTCCAGCCATCCAACCCATCTTCTCACCATCAGTTGCGTGGCTATAATATTGTCTGCCTCAGGTTATTATTATGGAACAAGAACTGGATTAGATGTCAAGAGACTAAGTGGGAGGCTAGTCTTCCCTACTGACTTACTATGGTACATTGAGCAGGATATTTGACCTTTACGTGGCTCAGTTTTTCCATCTGTAAAATGGAGATTAAATAATACCTGCTTTACTTCATCACAAAGTGTTTAGGAGGATTCTAGTTCTGGTTCTATTACTGACTTTCTGTGACCCTGGACTAGACACTTGATCTCTCTGTGTCCCAGTTTTCCCATCTGTACAATGGAGGTAAACAATACTCCCTTACTTTTTCACAGAGTTATGAGGATGAAATGAGATAAGGCATATGAAAATATTTTGAAAAAGCATAAGGAGGTCTTCAGACGTAAGACAATAATGAATAGGGTGACATACATGTATGTGTGTGTATTTAAAGCAACAGACAGAACATTTGTAGTTAAATATAGTTTTGGGGGAGATAATTCACTTGATTTAATCCTCAGTTTTCGCCACATTGGGGTGGCGTGTTTAGCCAGGAAACTGCATGTAGAGAGACTAAGAACTAAGTTCCCTGTTTCTTATAGGCCCCCAAGTCAGTGAGGATGGCCTTTGTGGTTGAGTGTGTGCTGTTAACAAGTCCACCTCCAGTCCAGATGGCAGAAGGAAGCTCGGGGGGAGGTGGAAACAACAAACAACAGCACAAAGCAGCTCTTCAACTCTGCCCCAAATTTTCACGGGAGCTCTCTCCATCTGCATGCAATGCAAAGGACAGGGGGAAGTATTAGAGGATGGCTCCAGAGCTTAAACAAGATAAGAATTAGATGGAAACTCAGTGGTTCAGAAGATTCTCCAAGGAAGGGGAATATTAGTTCATGTAGCAGTGCAATGAGCTATTTTGCTGGAGTCCCCTGACAGCTATTTCCCAGCCATGTCCCACAGTGGCCATGTGTGGGAAGGGCAGGAGACCAGAGAAGTGATGAATGAATGAAAGGCATTTATTGAATGTTTACCATGCTCCAAGCACTTTCTTAAGCATTAAGGATACAAATACAAGTCCCAAAGTACCTATTCTAGAGAAGCTTACATTCTGATAGTGGGAAGTATACACATAGGGAGTGGCGACCAGAAAAGGATGCTTTTAATCTGGAAATTATAAATTATTAGGACAGTACATTGCCTTACCTAGAGGTCATAGATTTGAACTCAGGTCTTCCTGACTCTCAAGTTCAGCACTCTATTTATTACATCAAACTATTTCAAGAGAACAGAACAAGATAGGCGCTAAAATAGGGGAGAATTCAGCTTAATATAAGCACAAATTAGTTTTTTTAAGCAATTAGAACTGTTAAAAATGGAATGAGCTTTTTAATCAGTCAATGGGCTTCCCTTAATTGGCTATGTTCCAACAGAAATTAGAAATTCTTTGCATATCTAAGATGCTATATTTTTAGGTGTAGCAATAACCAGAACTTTCCCTGCAATGCTGGTGGCTCATAGTAGGTTCCACAGGGTACAAGACAAAGGCCCTTTTGGAACTCAGTGCTCCCAAGTAAGGCCCGTTTATAAGGGAGGCAAGAATTTAAAAATAAACTTTCTTTGGGAAAGCCTTGAAGGCTGGGCCACAGGTAGGATAAGACTCCAATGCAAAAGCTTATTTTAGCTTTTGTGAAAATTTCTGACTACAATCTAGAGGACTTCACTACTCTTTGGGAAAGAAAAAAATATGGAAAAGAACATAAATGTTTCATTTCAATCACTTGCGTTGACTTTGATTTCCCATTGTTAAAGGTTGACAAAGCCTTTCCTTCTTCCTAATTTGTTCCTTATTATATTTAGTATAAAGTTTATCAAAGTTTTGAGACTAGGGAAAGGAAAACTGCCCAACTTTTATGCTGAAATTATTATGCTTATCCTTTGGTTTTAGGAAGGTTGGCAAACTCATAAATCCCATCTTCCCCAGTATTTTCTGTCTGGTAAATTTCTGTCTGGTAAATTATTTCTTTATTCACAAGGCAATAAAAGGTCACTGGAAAAAAGAATATAATATTCACTCCCATAAAATAAAGTTAAACAGTATTTAGCATTTATATCATTCCCGGATGGTAAACAAAATACAGCTTATTTGACTCAATGGAGACCTATGAGACCCTGAAAGATAAATCTAATGATTTGTTTGATCAGAGGAAGATAAATCTTACAAAGCAAGCCCTCAGTGATGACATGTGGCTATTGAGCTAGTCCACTGTATAAATGATCTAGAGATCAAGCTGGATGGCACAGCCATGCTGCAACTCTCTGTCTGTCTCCTTTTCCCTCCCTCCAAACTACACAGGCTCAGTTCTTTGGGTACTACTTTCAGAAGTAACACAGAGTTCTGTCCTGGGCCCTCTTCTCTTTTCCCTCTATGATAAATTCTTTCATGAATTTAATTACCATCTCTATGCTAATAGTTCTCAAATCTACCTATCCTGTCCCAAACTCTCTGCTGATCTTCTATGGATTTAATTGCAATTTCTAGACTGATGGTTTTCAAATTACCTATTCTGCCCTAATATCTTGGCTGACCTCCAATCTCACTTCTCCAACTGCCTTTCAGACACCTCAAACTGGATGTAAGGTAGACATATTAAACTTACCATTGACAAAAATTGTACTTTATCTTCCCCCCACAAACTCTCCCTCAACCCTTACCTTTGCTATTACAGGAGAGAGAAGCAGCATCCTCCAAGTCCCTCAGGCTCAAAACCTAAGAGAAATCCTTGACTTTTTACTATCTCTCACCACACTACCCCCCCATCCCCCTATCCAATCTATTGCCATGGCCTATGGATTTCACCTTTGCAGCATCTCTTGAATACACCCCCTTCTTTCCTCTGATACTGCAGGCCCTCAATCACCTGATGCCTGGGCTATTGTAATAGCCAGCTGGTGAGTCTGTCTGCCTTAAGTCCCCACTCCAATCCATCTGCATTCAGTCACTAAAGTGATTTTCCCAAAGTGTAGATCAAAACATGTCACTCCCCTCCTCAATAAACTTTAGTGGCCCCCTGTTGCCTCCAGGATAAAACACAAAATGCTCTGCTTAGCATTCAAACCATTTCATAACCTAGCCTCCTCCTACCTTTCCAGTCTTCTTAACACCGTATTCCCCGACACATACTCTTCAATCCAGTGACACTGGTCTCCTAGCCATTCCACAGACAAAACACTGCATAACTCAATACCACGCATTCTTTCTGGCTGTCCCCCATTAGGGAATAGGAATGTTCTCTCTCCTCTCTTCAGCCTACTGACATCCCTAGTTTCCTTTAAGTCCCAATTAAAATCCCTTCTTTTACTAGAAGCCTTACCCAATCCCTCTTCATTCTAGTGCCTTCCCACTGTTCAGTATTTCCTACTTATGTCATGTACAGCTTGCTTTTTGCATATTTGTTTGCATATTGTCTCCTCCCTTTAAATTGTAAGCTCCTTGAAGGCAGGGACTGTCTTTTGTTTCTTTTTGTAGCTCCATCGCTCAGCACAGTGCCTGGCACTTAATAAATGTTTTTTGATTGACTGGGGAAAACAAATCCAAATCACAGTTGTCTCTGTCCTTCACATGTCATACTGTTAACTAAAACATAATTGGCAGGATGTCTTATACTCCCAACTAAAGATGACAGAAATAAAGGTTGATTTGTCTTTTTCTTTAATTTCAGTCAGGATATAATTTAATTCAACTGATGCATGTCACATGCCTTCTACATGTAAGCAATTACACCAGTTGCTATTGGAATTTTAAAGTGCTTGTGGATCAGGCTTGTTCTGGTTGGTCCCAGAGAGCAGGATGAGGAGAGAATACACGGAAGTTGGAATGAGGTCAATGATGGCTAATTTTAAGATAGCTACTGCTTTCACAGAACCTCTCATCTATTAGTAAAGTAAAAACTTGAAGGAAAGAAACTTAAACACAAGAGGGAATCAAGATAGGCAAAAAGTACTTAGGTGAGTTTGTCTACAGGATAAAATAGGGTTTCATAGAAGAAATAGCATGGAAAACATGGGCCTAGAAGAATAAGTAGAAAATTATCTAGGCAGAACTGAAGACAGATATTTCAGATATAGAGAATAGTATAGACAAATGCTTAGGCAGAAAACTCTCATGAAATTGAAGAAAAGCATGTTGTCCACAGTGTTTGAAATTTAGTTACAATAGATGACAGAGTAATAATAACTATTATTTACATAGTACTTTAAAATTTGCAAAACACTTTGAAGATATTCATTCATTTGGGAGGTAGGTGCTATAGTTATCCCTATTTGAGAAATGAAATCACTTACACAGACTCACGCAGCTAGTAACAGTCTAAAGCTAGATTTGAATGCATGTCCAGAGCTCTATCTATGGAGTTACCTAGTTGCCTTAAAAGTATATAGAGAAAGCAGTGAGACATAAACTTGAAAAGAAAGGATAGGGCCAAAACATGGAGGACCGTAAGTGAAAAATCAGAGAGGTTTAACTTTCTTTGGTAGGTAATAGGAATAAATCAAGATTTTTGAATAAACAAGATACGATTAAACTGGAAGGAGCATGTAGGATGAATAAGAGATGAGTTTATAGCAAAGAAGTTATAAAATCTAGGATCACAGAATTAGTTTGAGGAGGGAACTTAGAGGTCATCTAGTCAATACCATCATTTAACAGATAAGAAAAAAGAGAACATAAGTATTTTTCCCAAGGTCATACGACCATTAAGTTGCAGAATGGGAATTTGAACCCAAGATGGCTAACTCCAAAACTGGGATTTTTTTTGTTCTGCACCACAGTGCCTCTTAAACATCAGCTAAGAGCCTACCAAACATTTCACATTAGAGATAGTGCAGGCCAGAACTGTGGTGGTAACAGTGGAATTAGCAAGGAGACAGATTCCAGAAATATTACAGTGAGAGAAAGAACAAGATTTAGTCTTTACAAGGGGGATAGAGGATGGGGAAGGAGACAAGCAGGTCAGTAAAGAGTTAAAAGTTTTCAGCTCCCTGGACAGAAGTACTGCCATTGAGAGAAACAGAGTAGTCAGAAGAGGGAGCCATGGAGGTGGGGAAGAGGGGAAAGGTGGAGGAGGGAGAAGATGATGAAAAGTTAGTAAAAGAAGAGGAAAAGTTACTGACCTTTTATTTGCATAAGTCAGTTCTTTTCTCTTTCCCCTGAAACACTCAGAATGTTTAGTTGAAAATTAGCAAGAACGTTATAAAAACTACTTTTTAATATATGTGCAAATTTCTCACTTGTTTTATAAATATTCTCAAATTTTAACTTAAAATGCCTCCATCACCCTGAAAAGCATTCTTATAAGTGGTATGGTGCAGAAAGAAAAAAAAATATAGGCCTTGGTGTCTCAGGACCTGAGTTCAAATCCAAAGTCTGCCTCTTATAAGCTGTGTAACCTTGGGAACTAACTTAAACTCTGTATTTCATTTTCCTGATGTGTAAAATGAGAGAATTGTACTGGATGACCTCTAAGATCTCTTCTAGTTCTATAGTTATGGTCCTATGATCCGTAGAAAAAAATTCAGTCCGTTTTTCTGTCTTTCCCGATCCAAGCTTGATTTCAAAGTCATTCTCTGTTCCTGGTAAGCCTTGGAATTTCAGATTCTTCAGCTGGACTGTAGTGAACCTCTCCAATTTCCATTAGCAGCTTTGGTGTAGCTTCAACTCCTTGGAAATAACATGCCTTAGGGGGCAGGCAGGGGAAGGCAGGAGAAACCCCTGCTGGGTCTCACCTCAACCCTTTTTCTGTTTTCTTATCTTGTTTTCTCTCCCTCCTTCCAACCCTCATTAGACTATGAACTCCTTGAGGGCAGGCACTGGTTTTTTTTTTTCTTATTTGTATCCCAAGTTTAGCATATAGTATCTGGCATATAGGAGGTGCTTAATAAATGTTTATTGAATCAAATTTATTGAAATGAAAAAAGGTGCAGAAAAGGAAATGAGGGTGTCAAGAAAAGCAGAAAGACAGGGTTATAAATAGCTATATAGAAGCAGATTTTCATAATCCACTGTAATTTCCAAAATGGTGCATTTTCAGATAAAATTAACCCATTTCTTCAAGTTAGATCATTTTTGCTCTAAATTGAGGTGCTGTAAAAATTAATATTTCAAGAAACAGTTTTCAAATGAAGAAATTAAAGTTATCTATATTCATATAAAATACTCTTAAACACTATTGATCAGAGAAATGCAAATTAAAGCAACTCTGAGTTGTTACGCTTATCAGATAAGTTATGCTTATCAGATTGGTTAATAAGGCAAAACAGGAAAATAACAAATGTTGGAGAAGATGTGAGAAAATTGAAACACTAATGCATTGTTGGTTGAGTTGTGAACTGATCTAGCCACTCTAGAGGGCAATTTGGAACTATGTCCAAAGGGCTATAAAACTATGCATACCTTTTGATCCAATAATACCACAACTAGGTCTATATCCAAAGAGATCATTAAAAAAGGGAAAGGACACACATGTATAAATTATTTATAGCAGCTCTTTTTGTGGTGGTAAAGAACTGGAAATTGAGGGGATGCTCATAAATTGGAGAATGGCTGAACAAGTTGTGGTATATGAATGTAATGGAATATAATTGTGCTATAAGAAATGATAACCAGAAAAACCTGGAAAGACTTACATGAACTGATGCTGAATGAAGTGAGCAGAACCAGGAGAACACTGTACATAGGAAAAGCAAAATTGTGCAATGATCACCTTTGACAGACTTAGCTCTTCTCAGCAATACAATGATGGAAAATGTTGTCCACATCCAGAGAAAAAACTATGGAGTGTGAATGCAGATCAAAGCATACTAACTTCACTTTTTTGGTTTTTCTCTCGTAGTTTTCCCCTTTTCTTCTGATTCTTCTTTTATAACATAACTAATGTGGAAATGTGTTTAATATGATCCTATATGAGATTGCTTACTGTGTTGGAGAGAGGGGAGGGAAGGGAGAAAGGCACAAAAAAATATGAAACTCAAAATCTTTTAAAAATGAACATTGAAAACTATCTTTATATGTAATTGGAAAAATAAAATACTATTGGGGAGGAGAAATTAATATCAATTCACTGCAAAATGCTGTTTCCCGAAACTATCACTCTTTGTAGATTATAGGATGGTATACTTAAAGAATTCTAGAGAATCAACTAAAAAAACTAGTTGAAATAATTAGCAACTTTCGCAAAGTTACAGGTTATAAAATAAACCCATATAAATCATGAGCATGCCTATATATTACCAGCAAAACACTAAAAAGAGAAATACCATTTAAAGTAACTGTAGACAATATAAAATACTTGAAGTCTACTACCAAACAAACCCAGGAACTACATGAACACAATTGCAAAACATTTTTCATATTAATTACTCATTGCTAGACTGAATCAATATAATAAAAATGACAACTCTACCTAAACTAATCCACTTATTGAGTGCCATACCAATCAAACTGCTAAAAATTATTTTATAGAGCTAGAAAAAAAATAAAAAGAAATTCGTCTGGAAGAACAAAAGGTAAAAATTATCAAGGGAATCAATGAAAATCCAAATGTGAAGGAAACTAACCTACCTGTACCAGATCTCAAACTGTATTATAAAGTGCTAATTTCAAAACAATCTGATACTGGCTAAAAAATAGAGTAGAGTGGATCTGTGGGAAAGATTAGGTACGCAATACATTGTAGTAAATGATCTAAGTACTTTACTGTTAGATAAACCCAAAGATCTAAGTTTTGGGGACAAAAGCTCATTATTTGACAAAAACTACTGGGAAAATAGAATGACAGAAACTAGGTATGGATCAACGTCTTATACCATATGCCAAGATAAGTTCAAAATGCGTACATAATTTATCCACAAAGGAGGATACCATAAGCAAATTAAGAGAGCGTAAAATAGTTTACCTGTCAGATAAGGAAAGAATTTAGGACCAAACAAGACATAGAGAACACTACAAAATGTAAAATGTATAATTTTGATTATATAAAATTTAAAGGTTTTTATACAAGCGAAACTAATACAATTAAAATTAGAAGGCAGAAAACGGGGGGGGTGTATTTGTAGAAGTATCTCTGATATATGCCTCATTTCTCAAGTATATAAAGAATTGAGTCAAATTTATAAGAATACAAGTAATTTCCCAGCTGATAAATGCTGAAAAGATATAAACAGTTTTCAGACAAAGAAATCAGTCATATGAAAAATGCTCTAGATCACTATTGATTAGAGAATTGCAAATTAAAACAAATCTCAGTTATTGTCTTATACCAATCAGATTGGCTAATATGATAAAAAAATGAAAATGATAAATGTTAGAGGGAATGTGGGACAACTAGGACATTAAACAGTGGTTGGTAGTGTTGTGAACTGATTCAACCATTCTGGAGAATAACTTGGAAATATTCCCAAAGGGCTATAAAACTGCATATCATTTGATTCAGCAATACCACTACTAGGTCTGCATCCCAAAGACACTTTTTAAAATGTATATATGTATATATTATATATATAAAATATATCTGTATGTATGCATATATACATATATATTCACATACACATATGTGTGAATGTATACACAAAAATACTTATGGCAGCTCCTTTTGTGGGGGCTAAGAACTGGAAATTGAGGGGATGTCCATCAGTTGGGGGATGGATGAACAAATTGTGGTTTGTCTTATATGATTTCAATGGAATACTATTGTGCTGTAAGAAATGACAAGCAGGATGATTTTAGAAAAACTTGGAAGGGCTTCCATGAACTGATGCAAAGTGAAGTGAACAGAACCAGGAGCACACTGTACATAGTGACATAATATTGTACAACAAACAACTGTGAATGATTTAGTTGTTCTCCACAATACAATAGTCCAAGGCAATTAAGGGACTTATGATAAAAAATGTTTACCAGATCTAGAGGAAGAACTGATATTGTCTGAATATAAACCAAAACATAACACACTATTTTCTCTTCCTTTTTCTTTCTTTTCTTCCTTCCTTAATTTTTCTTTCCTTCTTTTTGTTTTTGTTTGAGTTTTCTTGCACAAAATGACAAATATGGAAATATTTTACAAATTGTACATGTATAACCTATATGAGATTACTTACCATATCCAGAGAAGGAGGAGGAAAAGAACTTGGAACACAAAACTTAAAAAAAAAAATGTTAAAATTGTTTTTGCATATAATTGAGGAAATTTTTTAAAAGGATGTTTTCTCCTTTGTTTTCTTACTATCCATATTTGCTCCTCATTACAAGTGAAAAATCGTTTTATAGAGGCTTATGTATGATGTCTTCCTGTTAAACATGCATAATGGAGGTCTGTTCTTTCAATAACTATAATTAAAATGAAGAAATGTGAAGATGTTCACAATTAGTTTTCATCCATGGAATAGCAAGAAAAAAAATTTCAGTAGGCACAAGACTATCCTGGTTCTTAAATTTAGACAATGGGTCTACAAAAGAAAACCTTTAGAAATCTCTGGGTCTTCAGAACTGGCACCCAATAATTTATCTGGACATAAATCAGCTTGCTCTGTGTTTTCCGTCCCAGCTGTGCTGTGATCATTTTTCAGTAAAACTCAGTTCAGGATTGTTCATGCCTTCTGGACCCCCATGTCTGCAGAAATTTATATGTTCTTTCTTAACTGATTCTCTGACGGTTCGAACTTCAGATAATACATCATGGTATGGTGAGAGTGTTTTCTGAGCCATCATTCTGGAGACCATTTTTCGTGTGTTCTTTTTGCCCTTCTCTAAGTTTTGCTTAATTTTCTCTGAGTGACTGATCATGCTGATAAGAGTTCTTTCTCTTTTCTTTTTTGAATGTGGAAAAAACAACTGCTCCTCCAGCGAGTTCATGAGGTACATCATTCTATAAGAACTTTTGGAAGGGTGACTTGGTGTCCCAAAGGCATCAGATGAGATGATCATGATGGCTTCATGATAGGTTTGCTTTAAAAAGTTCACTGAAAAAGCCAAATCCTGTCAACTGATATTTATTGAGCTCTTGCTGTGTTTATGGCACCGTACTAGTCATTATGAGGGTTCAAATGTCCTAGGAGATGGACAGTCTTTTAAGGAACTTACAGTCTGGCATGGGAAGTCAAGGGAGATGTGTGACTCAAGGGAACAAATTTACACGTAAAATAGTCAAACCTCATAAGTCAAATATAGGTTCAATCCTGCAATCATTTTAAGGAGTTTTATCTATCTACAAGATACTTTGCAAATCAGTGAAAATACAAAGATGAGAAACAACATGGCCCTGATCCTCTAGGAGCTTTTGAACAGTATTATTCAAATTATACTGTGGTTAGGGAAGGATCCATTCAAAATCCATTGTAAAAATGGGAATATGAGAAGGTTACTTTCAGCTGGGGGAATGAGATGACTTTAAGAAGGAAGTTACACATTTGCACTGAGTTTCTACCCTACCCCTAAGCTCTCTTTCTGGACTTGTGCCTTCCCTTAATAATCATTACTAGTGCAGCCTCTCTTTTCTTCTACAGTTTTATGGCTTCTTTTTTAACTAACACTTTCTTGTTCAGAGCTCAGAACTAGGACTTCTCAATTAGAAACCTCACTCTAGCTTATGAGTATTAACACATATGTTACCCAGTCCTCATTTTGGCTAGTTAAGTCATAATCAGAAAATTTATATTTGTCTAATAATAAAAATAGTTCTGGAGTTTAGAATTCCTGAGTTATTAATTTCAAAGTTCTGCTGATCCTTTGGAGATGAACATCGGGGATACAGAGTACCAAATCCAGGCTTGTTGTGGGTAAGTGCATTGTTTTTGTGGGATGATTTTTTTTTAGTGTTTTTCATATGAAATTCTTACATTTCATTTTTGTTTTTCTCCTTTCAACCAGCAAAGCTGCCAAACTTTAAACGGCACTTAGAAAGAAAAGGAATATTCTCAAACAGTGACATAGAGGCAGTTTGTTGTACTGGCTTGTAAGGAGACGATAGAAGATTGGATCAGATTGTAAAATAGTAAGGCCATGTGGCTGGAATGTAGAGTAGAAAAATGGAAGTTATATGAAATAATTTGGAAAAGGTTATTTAGAGTCAGATTATAAACAATTTAAATGCTTATGATTTCTATTTTACGCTCAAGGCAATAGGGAGTGACTGAAGGCTGCAGAGCAAAATAATTATGTGGTAAGGTCTACCCATTAGAAAAATTAATGCGGCAGCTGTGTGAATAATAGATTGGATATAGAGAAACTGGACTCAGTAAGACTCGATGCAGGTTAAAAGAATAAATACCATACAAGACGCATGGACACGGAAAGTGATAGGCATGTGATAGGCACTCAAAAAAATCCTTGCTGACTGATTGTCTTTTCTGTGGGCTTTCTTAAGGTACTTACCTTGTCCTTCATCTTGTTCAGATTGGTTCTGATTGTCAAAGGCTCTTAATAATCAATTAATCAGTCAATAAGGTGGTGGGAAAATAAGGAGAGGCAGTCGGTGAGTATAAAGCAAAAGGAAGGGACAAAGGAACACTTTAACATGGGATCCCTAGAAGCCTCCTAAGTCAAGAAGAGATGAACACATGCTTTTTTTAGGCAGCTTGCAAATAGGGTCAAAGTCTAGAACACAGGAATTCCGGGTACTTTGATGATCCAGACAACCACTGATAAAGAGCTATACTGACAGATAACTTCTTAGAGTGCATTGGAAGCAATTTTCTGGCACAAGAGGTACTGGCACCAGTTAAGATTTGGGCTGTCTTCTGATATTTCAAACCAAACTGGCTCCCTGCCCAGGAATACTTCCAGCTAGGGCTATTTAATCTTTAATCTACAATCTTAGGCCTGCTCTCATCCTTGGGAAGAATCCTAGTCTATAAACTAGGGAGATGAAAGAAAAATAGACCTCAGTTCAAGTGGTTCAGAATCAAGTAACCTCTCTTTACTCTTTGACTTTGTGCTCCAATTCTAATTTTGTGCTTTTTAACTGAGTTTCTTGCCTAGCACCCTGTCCTAGTCTTGGGGCCTTCTCTTTTTCCATCTTCCTGATTCCCTCTTTCATTGATTCCTCCATTTTTTTAGTTCCTCTGGAACCAAGGCTCTTTCTTATTCCACAAGTTTTCCCAGACTCTAGAAATCCTTCCTGCCCTAAATGGCAGACCAGGAGCTCATTCCCTGCTTTGTAATACTGGAGCTTTTCAAAGTCAAACGTTCTTCTGTGGACTTTTGTCCATCCTTCAACTACAGAGATGTTAATTACTGCCTCTGACGGTCTACCATGGAAACTTCCTGACTCATCTTTCTCAGGACTAACCATCCTTACAACTGCCCACCTGTATGGGCAAACAGTTCTCTGAAACAACCCAGTACTATCTACTGTGATTCCTGAGAGGAAGCCCACCCAGTGCTAATATTTGTAGCCCAGAGAGCATTGTTTTGACTGAGAAGTTTAACTTACTCATGAAAACAGCTGGGTTTTTTGCTTAACTGTTTGAGATATTTTTAAAGGAGGTTTGGAGGGTATTGTTTAGCTCACTAAGTAGCTAGCTTATAAATATTTCCAAAATATAGACAACAGCCTCAAAATTGTTCTTAGAAACTGGGGGTATCATCTCTTGCTTGACAAAGCTTTCAAATAACTCTTTATCTGGGGCTGGATTGGGATCTGCTGACAGAGCCTGACTTAGGTAGGTTTTAGCCCACTTAAGAACACATATAAGAATCCTCATTCTCGAGTGACTCTGTATCTTTGAACTGATATTATAGAGATCATTTCTACATGGGGCTCAGTCCAGCAGAAGAAATCCTTTTTGACTGCTGTCCTGAAGCAGCTCTTTGGGCTCCCTGTGTTCTGTAGTGGATGTCAGACTTGGTGATCTGAGCCCATCTTTCTGGGTTCCTAATGAAAGAAATTCTTTCAATGCCTTCACCCTTCATTTTAGAAAATAACATGCTGTGATAGTTTGGACACCCTTCGGTCAAGTAAGACATTTCTTCCTCATCTGTTGTTTTCTTGGGGTGCCTATCCCATCTCTATCTTTCCCAGGTGGTATCTCCTCATCAGAGGCTCTTGATTATCAATTAGTCAACAAATAGGCATTTATTTGGATCTTCTATGGGTCAACCATTATCCAAGGTGCTATGGCTACCAAGACAAATGATCCCTGTCCTTTCCATCAAAAATATTATATTCTCTCCAGGATACAATCGTACATATTAGTAGAGGACCTAGGGACTGAACCTGTGACATGGTATAGCAACCTTTTGGATGAGGAAACTTCCTCTACCAATGCAGGCTGGCACCTTCCCTACAATTTAGTCTTTTCAAATTGCCTAGAGCATTAAGAGGTTAAGTGATTTGACTAACTTAGCTAGGATGTGTCAGAAGTGAGACTGGAATACAGTTCTTTCTGACTCAAAGAACAGCTCTCTAGGTAGTGCGCCACATTGCCTCACGTATTAGTAAGTATAAAGTAAACACTATATGATTTAAGAAGGAAGTGCTAGCTGTTGGGAGATAAGAAACTGCCTCATGTGGAAGGTGGCACCTGAAGTGAGCTTTGAAAGAAAGTAGGGTCTCTAAGAGGCTAAAGAGGAAGCAGCACATTCTAGGTATGGATGATAATGGGAATGTATAGGGATGATGATGACGATGATGATGATGATGATGATGATGATGATGATGGTGATGATGATGATGATGATGATGATGATGGTGATGATGGTGATGATGATGGTGATGATGATGGTGATGGTGATGATGATGATGATGATGATGATGATGATGATGATGATGATGATGATGATGATGGTGATTTTGCTCATGCTGGAGGAACCTATAGTTTAGAATCTCTGTATCCAAAGACTTCCAGGATCATGGCACTTAGTACTGGATGGAATCTTAAGGAATTATGTAGCTTTATCTCTTTCCTTCAGATAGGTAAGGTCTTATTAATTCCATTTTGTAGATGATGTCACTGAGAATCAGAGAAGTTAACAGACTTGCCCAAGATTATACCTCTAGTAATTAATGACAAAATTCCAGAGCCTGAATACCTTGCTTCCTTCCTACTATGGTATTCTTTCTGCATAGAATGCTGTATGTCAGCAAAAACAAAAACAAAACTAACAGTTCTCATGATAGCATACAAATTAATTCAATTGATTGGCATATATATATATATATATATATATATGAAGTCCTACTATGTGCTATACACAATATTAAGTGCTGAGGTAAGAAATGAAGATGTGATCCTTGCCATAAGGTGTTATTGTCCAGAGAGGTTCCTACAGATGGACTCAAGCATTGATGGATATATTTCATAAGTGCTTTTAACCTCCCTACTTCTCTGATCTACTTTAGAATAGAGGGAGCAGAGTGAAATATGCCTGATTCTTACACGTAAGTCATATTTGAAGGCTTAGAGGAGTTTATGCCTTTGCCAGTGATACTGTAATTCCTCCACACTAGGTAGGAAGTACCCATGGCTAAATAAAGAGAGGCAGTGAAAGAGGTCATCACGGTTTCAGAATCAAGTTAACTTGGTCACAAGTCTATGCATCATGATTTAAATCTTAGCCCAAGGATTTGGTAGCAGATTTCATCTTAATTCATCTCATTGATCTCCATATCTAGTGGCATTTTAGCACAGTGGAGAACATGACTATGGAGTGATGTGGCTGCTTTTTTAACAAGCCTCTCAGAAGCTATAAAGTCAATCATGTCTGCTATGTATCAAGCACCATCCTAGGTACTGTGGTTATAAATTAAAAAGTGAAATAGTCTTTGCCTTCAAGGACCTTACACCTCAATGTGTAATGGGGAATACTACATGTGATTGCTGAAGTTAGTGTCATGGTACCTGAATTCATTGCACTTAATACTTGAGACTCAGTTCCTCTTCTGTAAAATTAGGTAAATCACTTACGTAGCCTCTAAGTTGCTTTCCAACTCTGCATCTGTGATCCTATGATCCTAAATTTATAGATAAACAAAGATAGTATTCATATAAAATAAAAATAGAGTGATAGAGGTGTATAGGGGGGATGGGCTAACAGCTAAGCGAATAAGAAAAAGCATCTTGAAGGACATGGTTCTTGAGATGAGCCTTGAAAGGAGATAGAACTTAAATATATAAATAAATGTTCTTCTTTCAAAATACTCTGTCTATCTGGGAAGTCTATACCCTTATTCTAGTAATCCTTCCACTGAGAAAAATAATTATGAACTCTTCTTTTGAAATTGACTTCTTCCTTCTTTTGAATATTCTAAATGCTAGTCAATCTTAGTCCTTTGATGGTGAACTTAATTCTTCGGAGATAGCACACTGTCTTTTGAAGCCCAAGCTGATGAATAAGGATGGTTAAGCCAAGTAATGCTTTTTTTGTTTCAGAGTTTCAAATATGAAATGTTTTCCCCCTCTGCGGCTTATAAACTAACTTGTCCATAAGAGCATAGGGCCAGAAGTCATGAGCTGGAATAGAACTTCAAGGTCATCTACTAAACTATTGTCTCATTTTAAGGTTGAGGAAACTGAGGCCCAGAGAAACTAAGCAAAGATCAAGTAGTAAGAGGCAGAATCAGGATTGGAACTCAGATCCTCTAAATCCAGTAGTCTTTCTACTGTTCCATGCTACTTATGCCAGCAAGAAGGGTAGGATTTATTGATAAGAATCTTCCTTTACTATGTGCTCCCTGATTCTGACTCAAGTGAGTTAGGACTATATACCTGCATGAGTTATGTGGAAAAAGGCTTCCACCCTGTCTCTAATGTTTCTTTGACTCTAAGTTTATCCATTACAGTGTAGTCCAAGCCCTACTGAGGTTAGAACTTGTCAGTGGTGCTGACTTTGAATGACAAAGTCTTCACATAACCTTCAAAGAAAGCCTCTATTCAGGCCAATCATAGACATCCTAGCTAGTCCCAGAGCAGCTGTAAAAGTCTTATATTCATTTTTCACTATACAACAGCCAGAACTTAGGCCTAGAAGGAAATCACACACAACTCTATTACATTTTAAAGGCTTATGATTTCTCTTCTTCCCTAGTTTCTCTTAAAAGAAACAAACTCCTCAAATGTGCTTTTTTTTGGGCCATTGATTTCCCTTCCACTGCTGTCTTTATCATTTACCTGTCAATTCAAACTTTGTAGGTAATTGTATTGGAAATAACCCTAAGTGGTTCAGTCAAACCATGTTTACATAGCTTTCCTGGATGTCTCTGTCTGACACCTGTCTCTGCTACATCAAGGCAATATCAGTCAGGACAACTGACCCCAAAATATGATTCTGATAATGAGGGAGGGAAAGACTTTTTAAGCTCTCTTTTTTAAATACTTTGTGTTTTGAGAAAAGAAAAGAATGGTGGCTATTTTCCAGGACTATTTTGAAAATGAAGACAGCTGTTAGAGAAAAGATGCTCAACTTTCTCAAAATCATGCATCATGTCCTTGCAGGCAGCCAAGTGATTTTTCTTTAATAAACTAAGGCAGGTGCCTATGATTTTTTCCAGGAAAAGTCAGTTTAGCTCTGAGTTAGATTAAGAAATGTAGAAGGGAAGGATCCCTAAGCTGTCATAATTGCTTTGGAGGTATCATTTTTTAAAAAGAAACAGTGACTTTCATAATCCATTCAGGGTCTTTTTTCTTCTGTAGCACCTTGGCTTAAATATCATCCACGTTTGCAGGTTGTTATTCTTTAAGACTCCATTTAGTGAGTTTTAATGGCCCTGTTTTACTGAGGAGAGGTAGAGAAATTAACCAAATATATTTATAGAAATCATACAGAGGATCTGTAGTAGAACCAGCTAGAATTTAGGAGCAGGAACTTCCCAGAAATTGACTTTTTTATTTTAAATGGCATGGTGTTAGGAGGCAGGAAAGAGAAATATGCCAAGAGGGGCTTATATGCCTCAGAACAAGAATGTTTGAGCCCTGAAAAAGGAAGTGTTAGATGGCAGAAAGTCTTATATGTACAAGAAAGCTACCCTTCTTGGACCTACAACCTAATCAGATGCTGAGCTGAGCAGTAAGGAACACAAATGAGACGGCCCAGCTGCAGCAGCTGGCTTTTTCTACCATCTGAGTAGGCTCACTGAATATGGTCATGTTACATACATCTACTCTCCTCCCAGCCTCCAGACAATTTCTCCATGAATTGAGTTTGCCTTTTCATCACCTGTGAGTCAGAGCCAAGGTAGCGCTTTGACTTCCCTAGTACAGGATGAGCCAGCCTTGCCTAAAGTTGAATCATTTTCAAAATTCTGAGTACCATCTGCAAATCTAAAAACAAGAAACTTCCAGACTAGCAGCTGTTCAGGGAGTTACACAGAAATTTGGGCATGTATGGATGCATGCGCACATGCGCGCGCACACACACACACACACACACAGAGAAAAAGAGGGAAAAGGAGAACTCTTCTCAATTTGTCTGGTCAGATAATTGATAAAATAAAGCCAAGCTCTTCATTCTTAATGACTCCCCTAAACTCTTTTTTTCTTGTGGTAGATAGAGGAAGGGAGAGTTAGCCCCATCGGCTATTTGATAAAAGGAAAGTACAGTTCAAAGGACTCTATCTTCTGGCCACATGGGCTTCTACTTCCTGAATCATTCTTGGGAGTAAGTTTCCTGTGAAGACACCAAAGTATCTTGTTTTTTCAAGCCACCTTTATTCTTTAACCCCTCAGACAATGCCAAGCACATTTTTCCTCCTCCATGAGTAGCTCAAACTATATTAAGGTATAGTGCAGATGCAACTATCTCATTTAATTGAATTCAATATACAGTTTTTAAATGCCAGCTATGTGCAAGGCACTGTCCTAGGCACTAGAGATGAGATAAAAATGACACTATTCCTACCTTTAAGTAACTTCCATTCTATTGGTTACAACAATAACAGTAATAATCCCAACCATAATAACCAACATTTATATAGAGCTCTAAGGTTTGAGAAGAATTTTATGAATATTATCTCAGTTTATACTCACAACATTCCTGGGAGGTAGATGCTATTATTATCTTGAGGAAAGGAGGCAGTCATGTGTGTGACCCTTGCGCAGGGTCACAGGTTACAGGTTTCTATAGCTGAATTTGAACTAAGTTTTCCTGACTTTCTTTTCTGAGATGTGACACATAAATACTAAAATACAATACAAAATGTGATGCAATAGGAATATTTGAGGAAGGAGTGAAAATGTTACCCTGAGATTGAGGAAAGTTTCACGGAGGGTTGGCCACTAATAAGATCAGCTTTCAGAAAGAAAAGGGAAATGAGGAAGTAGTGCATTCCAGGAACTCTCAGAGTACCAAAGGTGAGAGACAGAATGTTAGGTTTAGGGAACAGAAAATAGGTTGGTTTGACTTCAATCAAGAGTGAGAAAGTCTTGAAACCCAAGTGGTTGGAAGGATAGTTATGACATCAACAGAAATAAGGGAATTTGGAGGAATAGAAGTTTGCAGGGGAAGAGAGAGTGAACAGTTCAGTTTGGGATACATCTAGTTTCATGTGTTTGGCCAGCCTTTCAGTCAGAGATGACAGTTGGAGATTCAGGACTCTATTAGACTATAATCTCCTTAATGGTTGGGATTAGAATATTTAAAGGACTTGTCAATTTTCTGGTGTGAGTATTCCTTCCATCAATGCAGGTTTCATTCTCATTTTTTCTGAGTAGATATTTTTATGAGTTCTTCTAGCTAAAACATTCATGACCTAGTGGCCAAAGTCCTGCAAACTATTGCTTAGACTAGCTCATAGCCAGTCGAGTGTGGCAGGATCTGCTAGAACGTACACTCATTATCTTCAAGAACTCAAGATCACCTCTATGCTACAATGTGACAGAGTAGGAAGTGAAGGGCAGGGACTTCTTCTGTTTTTCATACTGATCTCCATGTATCTGTACAGTTATGTCCCTTATGACCACAAAGGTTTGTTGACTCTAATGTCCTACGAGGACAAAGCCTATCATCATATAATTGAAGGAATTTTTCTCACTTGTGATATACCATATTTTCACGTTTCTGACATGCCATAAATATTCATTAAAGATTTCTATTATTATCTTTTTAATCAACTATATTTTAAATGTATACTTTCCCCTCTCCCTCCAAGAAAGTTGTCCCCTATAGAAAGAAATAAAATAGAAAAAGTCTAGCAAAACCAACTATTTTTTAAAAGGTCTATCAAAACTCATCACATAAAAGTCTGACATTATGTAGATAGACAGACAGATAGATAGATAGAGAGACAAACAGACAGATCTGTGTACATAGATCGATCTATATGTATCTGTGCAAAGGAGTGGGAACAATTGTCTTCTCATATTTTCTTTAGGGTTATGCTTGTTCTTTTAAAATTTCACAACATTCACTTTTAATTCTTTTGTGTTTTTTTTCATTTATATGATATATTAGTCATCATAGTTGAGGAGAGTTTAAAGCTTTGAGGGAAACATTGACAAATGGAATGATTTCTCCAATAAGTTATTTGCAAAACTTTACATGACCAACTAATTTAGAGCAATTTGGGGTTGAAATATTGCTCCAATAACTGTCTGATGTAATAATTGCTATTATTATGTAGTATTTATATTATTCCCTTGATTCTGCTTACCTCACATTGCATCAGTACATTCAAGACTTTTCATGATTCTCTAATACTCTTATTATTTCTTATAACAGTGATATTCTATTATATTCACATACCACAACTTTTTAGCCATTCTGAAATTGATGAATAATTGCTTTATTTCCAATTCTTTGGTGCTATAAAGAGAGCAGCTGTAAATATTTTGGTGGATATGGGGTCTTTCTTTTTATCACTCACCTCCTTGGGGTTGCATTATAGAAGAAGTATATATATTCTATATGTCAAAATATATAGATTTCTGACTCAAAGGGTATTGGCATTGTAGTTACTTCTTTAGCACAATTGCAAATGGATTTTCTAGAATGGCTGAACCAATTCACAACTCCGCCTTCCACAATACCTCCAACATTGACTATTCCTATTCTTGTTTATCTTTGCCAAATTGCTAACATCATAGTCTAGAAAGTCTGTTTTACCAGAATGCCAAGAAATAACTTGTGAAACTCCCCACAGCTCCCTCTCAATAATTTTTGTAATACATTTCTCAAATTTTTTCTAGTCTAAGGAAATAGCAGAAGGTTCTTAGACCTCTCCTTACAGAAAAGAATACCCTTTATGTTTATAATCAAGATAAAATATCCAAGCACACTCAGAATAGCTAGCAGAGAGGGGAAAACTACCTTGGTAGCTTTGGTAACCTTTTATTAGTATTTCTGCTCAGAGAGAATGAATCAGGAGGGAAGAATATGAAAAATGTAGCTATTTCTAGACAATGGGCCAGTTTCTCACCCTATGTAACAATTTTCGCAGAATTACATAGGTAAGAACTTAGTCCTGCATGAATTTCTCTCAGAATCCAACTGGGAAACACAGTCAAGCACCACTATTAATCAGACAGTAATTGGAGCAATATTTCAACCCCAAATTGCCCTAAATTAGATGGTCATATAGAGTTTTGCAAATAATTTATTGGAGAAATCATCCCATTTGTCAATGTTTCTCTAAAAGCTTTAAACTCCTCTCACCTATGACAACTAAAAATAATGTTGCAGGAAAGGAGGAGGCCCCCCATACTCTTTACCCTGTTCTGGCCAGTATTACTTACTGCTGCTGAAGATATGGTTGAAACATTATAGGAAATTTAAGCCAAGCAATAAGCCAGGTACTAAAAGCACTTTTAAACACTCAACCAAGAGGACTTAGGGGAAGTTACTCTAGTAGAGCTTTGGAGAAGTCAAACTATTAAAAATGCAGCAATAAAAAGAGTCCATCAGGATCCTTAGAGGCTATAAAAAGTGTTTGGTTGATAGGACCATTATTTTAAAAGATTGTGGGACTTTCTGCTGGACGTGGTTTTAAGTAGTCAAGGCCTTAATAGAACAAATAAAGGAAACTAGAACTGAGTTCCTAAGAGAGCTACTAGATAAAAATTTCTTCATCTCGTTTGTGTTATGGACCCCTTTAGCAATGTCCAGTAAAGTCTATGGACTCCTTCATAGAATGTTGTTAAATTAATTTTATAAAAGTAGAGTGATTCAAATGTGTGTGTGTGTGTGCATGTGTGTGTGCGCGTGTGCGTGTGTGTGTGTGTGTGTGTGTGTGTGTGTGTGTGTGAGTGTGAGAGAGAGATTCCTGGTCAAGAACTCCTATTACAGAGCTGATCAGTGGGAAATGACCTGTATTTGGGGTTGATGGACTTGGGTTTGAAAACTTCCTCTACTATTTATTTCATGTCTGAAGTTATGAGTGTCATTTAACCTCTTAGACCTTATTTATTTTACCTATAAAATGAGGGAACTGAACAACATGACTTCTTATGTTTTTTTTCCCCAGAACCATATCTATGACCTGTAAATCTCAGTCCTGAACCACACTGAAGGTAAACTTCCTATTGTCTTTTACATTTGAAATCCAAGATATTTTTGAAAATAGCCACAGAGATACCAGGTAGAAAAATATAGGGAAATAATATGTTGTTTCTTTCTATGGAATTACAGTAAATGTTGAGTTTTAAGAACAGTAGTAGCATCATTTTATATGGGTTGCAACAGTCAGTAATCACTAATTAGTCACTTGCCAAGTAGTGTGTGTCCAGTAGAATGTAAGTTCCTTGAGAGGAAGAATTATCTTGTTTTTGTCTTTGTTTCCTCCACCTCCTGTTATATTACCTGGCAGAGGGTAGAAACCTAATGATTATTGATTAAAGCTTGAGTGATTATTAATTAGTGTCTTGGTGTTATCACTGATCATTAGAAAGGAAACACATTCCATCACCAAAATGATAATATTTGTCAAACCTCACATTTTGCTGAAATAGCCTTCCAGAATTTGGGGTTTCTTCCACAAACCCATGAAGCAGATCAAGGTAGGACTTCTTCCTCTTCCATAGTCCTACTTGGATTCAGTCTTGTAACATAGAGGTAACCTGTGTTTTTGAATCCTATACCAGCAATGCAAGTTCAAGTAGGTCTTACTAAGCTAGAAAGGATTTGAGTACAAGGGGCCAAATGACCAAGTGTGTGCCCATTTGTGGTAGGACCAATAGTTTTCTGAGGCAGCTTCCTTAACTCTGACATAGATTCCTTTTCCACAACCTGGTTGGTCCCAGCTTCCCTGGTCTGGGGACGTAAAAAGGTCCCAATCTTATATAGTAGCCATCTCTCAGGCTTAGCAGGTAGGTACCCAAGACCACTGAAGTCACTGTACTCTGATGACTGACTGACATGTTTCCAGATGGAGTCCAAGAGGGCCACATCCAAAGAATTTAAAAGCTACCATACCCTAATTGCACATCTTTGCTGTGTTGAGGCAAAATAAACTTCCTCCTTTGTTAAATGTTCAATAACTTGTGAATGTCTCATTTCATCCCAACATTGAATTTGAACTAAAAGATTGCTAGCTTTAGAGTCTAGCCTAGAATAACATGCTTGGAAAGACCATCACTGGAAGACTAAATAATGGAGAATGATATTTTGAGGTCATCTCATTTCATGAAATTCATAAAAAGACAAAATGCCGCTGAGAGTCAGACAACCCTACTCTACTTCCACAAGGACAGAATGGATTAAGGGCTGGGCAAGAAAAGGGGCCAAAGATACTAACAATCACATGCTTTTAATATAATCTATTGATATTGATTTTTGGTTTGTACACTCAATGAATGAGTGAATGAATGAACAAATGAATGAAAAAATGATTAAATGCTTACTGTATATCAAGCATTATGCAAAGAAAAAGGAGAAAGTTCCCAATCTCATGAAGCTCACACTAAAATGAGGGGAGACAACACAATCTCAGCTGTGAGATCAATGGAGAGGTCCTGCAGTTCTGAGGGTTTAGAGGCAACATAGATGGCAAGGTCCAGGTATACTTAGAATGTACCAGGGAATCTGCCCCAAAGAAGTGGTCTACCATCATTGGGAAGGGAGGAAGTGAATCTCAGGGTCAAAATAGAGGAAATTCTGAATTTCTTCTGGCAAGGGTGAGGCTGGGCATTCATCTGTCCAGACAGGAAAGGAAAAGAGGAAGGCATTATTGACAGAAAAGCTGGGAGTAGTCTCAAAGCAGGGGGAAAAGTGAGCCTCAGCAGGCATCATTGTGAATGGGACCTTGCAAGTTCATCTAGTGAGGTCTGGGGTGACCTGTAGGTAGAACAGGGGAGAGTGTCTGAATACCAATAAATAGACACACTGTATATAGGAGGCATTAATTCCTTTCATTTGCACTACAAGTGAAACCAGAAGATATAAACTTGAAGGTACCTATCACTTGCTTCTCCAGACTAATCATCCTCAATCCCTTCAACTGATCTCCATATGCCATGCTCTCCCATTCTTTCACCATCCTGGTCACCTTCTTCAGGACACTCTCTAGGGTTGTTTATTTGTCATTCTTAAAAGCACAAAAAGAGCCTGTATTTTCTACATGTTTTAGGAAATTGTGTGATGGAAAAGATCACACAAGGCATATGAAATATTACCAGTGAAATCTTGCCTGTTGTCTAACTCATGAAATTGTATCCCCTTCCTCAAATAGGTGAATTGTTCTTATCTTGCTGACCCAGGTTTTCTTTCCATGCCATTCTCTCTGTCTGTCTGTCTGTCTTTGTCTCTCTCTCTGTCTCTCTGTGTGCCTCTCTCTGTCTCTCTGTCTGTCTGTCTCTCTCTCTCTCTTTTTCTTTCTCTCTCTCTCATCTATCTACTTATCTACTTATCAATCTATACCAATGTTCTCTCAATCTCCTTTTGTTCAATATTAAAGCCATCGGTATTCTACACATCTGATTTCTTCTACTTCTTTAGATAACTTACAATACCCTCAATACATTTCTAATTGTGTCTTTGTTCTTAAATGGCATTTATGCCTCTTCTAAAGGAACATCATGAATCATGAGTTCAATTAAGAGTTCAAGAATGAAAGCTCTGTTCTTAATGGTTTAAAAAAAGTTGTAAAAATATTTGTATATTTTTAAAAATTTTCTATCTATTTTTTTAACTTAGCACATTTTTATCTTAAATGCACTTGAGGATGATTATATTTTTGAGTCTCCAGCGAGGACTTCTTTAAATTAGTTTTACCTAAAGGGATGCCTATCAGTTAGGAAATGGATGAAAAAGTTGTGGCATATGATTATGGTGAAATACTTCTGTGCTGTAAGAAATGACTAAAGGAAAGGCTTCTACAAAAATCTGGTAAGGTTCTATAAGCTGATGCAAAGTGAAATGAGCAGAACTAGGAGAACATTGTACACAGTAATAGCAATGTTATAAAGACAATCAACTGTGAAAGACTTGGATCTGATTAATATAATGATCCATGACAATTCCAAAGGACTTATGATGAACAGTGCTATCTATCTCCAGAGAGAACTGGTAAATTCTGAGTGCAGAATGAAGATTTTATCACTTTATTTTTCTTATTTTTTTCTTCCATAAAATGACTAATATGAAAATGTGTTTTGTATAACTTCATGTGTATAATGTGTATCATACTTCTTGCCTCTTCAATGAGTGGGAGAGAAGGTTGAGGGAGGGACAGAATTCAGAATTGAAAATTCTTTAAATTTTTTTAATAAACTAGTTTAATTCTCCATTATTTCTCTTTGATTTATAAGACACTACTGATTTTAATCTTTCATTGTCCTTCTTTACAAGATTTTTATAAAAAGTTATTTTTCTATTCAATTGGTTGTCATGCCTCTCTGCTTGGCATGAAACTCAAGTGTTTGTTAAAAACAAATTTTAGTTTTTTTCTTGTAACTAATTTACATCACTTAAATTTCTATGTGAAATCATTGTAATCTGTGTCTATATATTCTTTTCTGTTTATATCCCATCTTTAAAAATCATCAGTAACTTGTTTGTAAAAGTCAGGATATACTAGTTAAAAAACTTTTTTCTCATTTTTATTTTTTTCAAACTTTGTTCTAATGTTGATCTTAGCTGTGACAGTTCAGTGGCTGTATACAGACAGCTGATTCAGGACTGACTTGCACGTCAATATCAAGCTTTTTTTCCCCCATCTCATATAATTAAACCGATTTCATTCTGTGAAGCTACTTGGTGTTCACCACATCTGGTACCTATTGATCCTTTTCTCAAGATACTCATGATATAAAGGCATAAGGCCCTAAGTAGTCCTTGAGTCTTTGGTCTTTCTCATTTCTTATTCCTGATCCATATTTCCAATACATTTCTTGACATCTTTGCCTACTTCTACTTTTGAATTGAGGTTACTAAGTATCAAAGCCTATGATGTTTTAATTTGGAAGGCTTTATCTAGTCCTTTGCAGAATTCCTCTACCTCTTCATTTTACAATGGATGCTGGTGTATGAGCTACAATTCTTTTCTGTATGGCCTTCTGCAAATACTTATCAAGAGCATTACAATTTTTCTGGTTTCCTTTGAACACATAAAACCAGCTCTTCCATCTCCTTTACTCTCCTGTCCACAGAGAACCCAGGAGACAGCGCTGCTTCCAGGCACCTGCAACTTCCTTCCTTCCTTCTTCTTATTCAACTTAAGGCAAGGAGACTATGATGGAAATGATATATGATTCATTTCCCCTGGTAGTTATTGTTCATTTGAGGAAGATCTTACATTTAGGGGCCAAACAGCTAAATAATCATTGATTAACAGTCTAAAAACCTTAAACCTATGATTTGTGTGGTTCTTTAAATCATCTGCCCCTTTTATTTTGCCATTCTGCCACTTTCACTACAAAAGTGGGAGGGAGCTTCATAGTAGGAAGGGACAATGAGGCAGCTAGATGGCACAGTGGATAGATCTTTAAGAGTAAAGCCAGGGAAATATAGTTAGTCTTACACAACTTCGAAGTCATTTGCAAAACTACACAGATATGGCCGATATTGAATTGTCTGCCTTTCCAAAGGGAATGGGGAGGGAGGGAGGGATGGGGAGAAGTTGGAACTCAAAGTTTTAGGAACAACTGTTGAGTATTGTTCTTGCTACTAGGAAATAAGAAATACAGATAATGGGGAATAGAAAGTTATCTGGCCCTACAGGGCAAAAGAGAAGATGGGGACAAGGGAAGGGAGGGATGATAGAAGAAAGGGCAGATTGGTGATAGGGGCAATTAGAATGCTCGGTGTATTGGGGTGGGGGGAGGGGACAAATGGGGAGAAAATTTGGAACCCAAAATTTTGTGAAAATGAATGTAAAAAGTTAAATAAATTTATAAAGTAACAAAAAAAAAAAAAGACTAAAGCCAGGAAGACCTGAGTTCAAATTACATACTTAATAGCTGTGTGACCCTGAGCAAGTCATTTAACCTCTGTCTGCCTTAATTTCCTCAATTTTAAGATGAAGATGACAATAATAGCACCTGCCCCTCCCCCCAGGCTTATTGTTTCAATGAGATAATATTTGTAAAGTTCTTGGTATGGTACCCGACACCCTACATGTTTAAGTGTTTATTTACTTCCTTCCATTTGTTGTTTTCCTTTGTTTCATTGGTTGCCCTGACCAAAGAATTCATCACCAAGTGACTGACTATCCTATTTTAGTATTAAATTTGACTAGTACTTGGGAATTGAATCATTACTATGGCTCAGTTGTACTCAGCACCTTTCAAGCATGGGAGGACATGTCAGAGTTTGTCCTCTACTGGTATAGATGGTTCCCCAAGCTTACCTCCATGACATAAAAAGGGTTTAGAGCAGAACTCTGAAGAAGGCTCCAAATTGATTATTTACTTTTATTTAAGATGGGCTTTTGCAGCAATAAACAGTTTTGGATCATTAAAAGTGCCAAAAAGTTTCCTCAATACAATCTATCAACATCTCCTCCTCTTAATTCAATGTTGGGCTCATTTCAAGTCAAGGTTTTTTGCTTTAGATGTACACTGAATAGTTTCAGTACTTAATGAACAAAGTTTAAGAATGCATGACTGCTTCTCCATGGTGAGCCAGTAGTTCCACAATTGTCCCTCCCTCTCTGCACCATTCTTTCACATGATTTATCTATTGCCTCCTTCTAGTTTCATCATGTGAAAGGATATTAGGAAAATCTAATCCATAACTACATATTTTCTCCATGATCACAGAACTTGAAATTTCCCTGTAGGTTAGAGGAGAATAACTTTTGCTTCTTTTTGTCTGGTTCTCACTGAATAACATTTACTCTTCGGGGTGATGGGACCAGCTCTCTTACTTAGCAGAGACAGCTGGCCTTGGGGGAGGGAATTCCAATGCCTGACCTATTGTTGCCTACAGCATTTTTCAAACATATTTTCCTCTCCAGATTCAAAACAAGAAAGTTAGTCTGGGTGGAAGGTATTGTCCTTCTTATGTGTGATCAGTTTGGTTGTTGAAGGAGACTTTGGGGTCAGAATATAAACTTTTGTATAAAGAAAAAGAATTAAATGGAAGGACCTTTATATCTTATTTATGTTATTGCCTCTTTTGCAAGAAACAATTTAGTTGGAAAAAGGAGATTTTGTTTAATTAAAAAACTAATGAGATGTAATCGGGTAATAGATGACAAAATAGAGAACTAAAAGAACATGTTTGAGGACAAAAAAATGATGCAAGCTGCAAGGCACTGTGGTCCCTCAGCTGCCGACTGGTCAGAGAAATGCTGCAGTTTATTGGAAGAGAATGAATTCTGCTAATCACTCTCTAGTGATAGCTCCAGCTTTAGAGAAGTGAAACCTTTCAGAGGTGCTGGCTGCTTTTTACTGTCATTACTGATTTCATAGTGAGAAAGAGAAGGAAAAGAATGATTTTATATCTGTTTTGCTGTTAAAAGAGAAAAGAGAGTCAACTGGATGCACTAGCATACTAACTATAAAAAGAGGCTAGCTAGGCTTGTTTGCATTGCCCAGAGAGCCACCCTGAGGAACACTGCAGTTCTCTAGCTTAATGGAACTGCTTATCATTACAATAGCATTACAATCCTTTTAAGAGTGATTCTAAGTTAAAAGAACTTGTCTGTGCTTTATTAGTCATTCAGCTGGAAGAGAAGCAAATTTGCCCAGCAGGAGAATGGGAGAATGGTGGTAAACTAAAGGGGAGCAGTTAGCAAAGAAGCAGCTTCATGGGGCACAGAGTATTCCTAAAGGGATCAAGGATATGAGGGCCTACAATCTGAAACTATGAGTTGCCATGAGCACATCAGTTGTCTAGATTTATATGTCTCCCTCCTAGGTTTCTCTAAGTGTGCCTACTCTCTCACACAGAGGCTGTGTACATTGGTGAAAGTGAGTGACACAGTTTGACTTTGCATTATGAAGTATTGATTAGTCCTATATTTGCTTTATTTTGAGTAACTGTAAAGTTTTGATTATTCTGGCTCTTGTCTTTTAATATTGAGCATCCATATTGACTAAGAAGAGATGATCTAGCTCAGGTCAGAAACAGAGCAGGTCAAAACTCTTGCACTGAACAGTGTAATCAGACCCAGGGGGGGTCTGATTCCAACCTGGGTGAAAAATGGATGCCCAATATCTAAAAGAAAATAAAAATCAATGATATCATCATCGTGACTAGCTGAATTGGTGTAGACGGGAAACATATTGGTAGGAGTTCACAAGCTTCATTGGAAAGTAAGAGGGTGTATTCCTCCCATAAGAGGGTTACTCTAGGGCTCTAGTCTTACTCTGGGAACCCTTGACCTGCCAGTTAGAGGTGAGATTGGAGTAAGTGAGCCAACCCAGAGAGAAAACAGGTTGACATATCTCATATGAAGAAAAAAAGAAGAAAATAGTCCAAAAAAATGTCAAAAGCCAGCATGAACTAGAGGACATTAGACAACTTTTTTCCTCTGGTGGGATTTTTATTATGAGTTATAACACCTAAATGATTCATATAGCCTGAGTAAATGTGACAGACATGGTTGTTTGATGATTCAAATGGTCATTATAGCAGTAACACCATTTATAGACTAAAATTAAGAATTATAATTTACTATGGACCTAATTTGCTATGTGATACAAAATGTTAACATTTGCACACGGGTGCTTGTTCACCTCAATATATGTATGCCTTGTGTATTCCCTCTCCTTCTGTACACAATAAAAATCAGAACCATAAGCTTGAACATTATTTGACTAAAAGAAGCATAAAGGAAGATTCCCAAGTGCTTCTCAGACAGTTTCCCCACAGAGTTGTTGGTTATGTGTTTTCAAACCATTTACCATTTAAGATGTGATAGATTAAAAATATGTATTCAGAGGGTGCTTACAGGCCACCTAAAGGGACCTTGGGAAGGAAGCCTGTTTGTTACTCAAAGACTATGCAGAACAAATACATAATGCATTAAAGGAAATAATTTGCAAATTGTATTCAATCTATAGAATTTTAGGAACTAGTTTTGAGAGTCTGCAAGCCCACAGAATTGCTTAGAATTCTTATTGTAACTGAAATCGCATCTATTAAGCATGTTGGTTAAAGCAAAGCAACTACCCCCAGCCCATGTTGGCTAAGCAGCAAAGGGCTTTGAGAACCATGGAAGATCTTTAGTGGAATTTTTATATGGCTGAGAAGCCAGACTATCCAAATATCCATTTCTGTTCTCACTTTTCTTTCCTTGCCCTATTATCAGAGCAAACAAGACAGTGATGTGCCTTAGGCAAGGCTGGAAAAAGTATGACCTCCTGTTTCAAAGTTGGTCCCTTGCATGTCACTATCCATTGGGGACTTGAAGCTCTCACTTTGACCTGTGATATAATACTTGACTTATCACAAAAAAAAATGCCTGCCATGAACAGAAGAATTTTCTGTCACCAAAAATACTCACAGTTTTAAAAATTAACCTTAAAAAGTGTCCCCTGTGGCATCGTCTGACCCCTGATACTATGCTCTAGGTAACTGCCCATCTTTGTCTACTCCTACTCTCAACTTCTTGTTTTACAGGATGTCACCTATTCTTTGTCCCAAACTGCCTTTTCTTGATTTTCATTCTTGTTTGCCCCTCAGGGACAACAAAAAAGACAACCTGGGCAAGAAATCTGTTCCGTGGGTTTCAGTGGTTAGTGATGTCCAGTAGAAATTTTAAGGTCAGCAGCTTTAAAACCTGGAATTATCCAAAAACATAAGGACTTTTTGAGTGGGAAGGCAAGGAGTCAGGAAAGTGGAAAGGAAGAAATGAGCAGGAAGGTGACAAATAAGCTGGCCTTTTTTTTTCTTGGAATTTAATCTGAAAGAAATAAAGACTTAGCCAAAATATGATTAGTTTTAATACTTTTACTACTTTGCAATATCCAAACCCTCATCTCTCAACTTTATCACATTCTCACCCTTGCACAAGTTTACCTCCAATTTTATGGTCAGCAAATGCTATGAGACAAGACCATCAAAAATAGCACTTTAGGATGGGGACTTAGATTGGTCTTTTTTTGGTTATTATTGAATTAAGTACTTAACATATGCACAAGACACTGAATTGGGTACATGCAAAGAAAGGATATGATACAAACACTGCTCTCCAGAAGCTTATAATCTCATGGCAGGGTGCAAAGAGAAAGAAAAACAAGTCATTATGTCCTGTGATATAGAAAGGCAAGCAAAAACATATCCCCCAGAACCCTCTACTCACTTTCAGCTAGACAGCAAAGGATGAGATGGAATCAGTAAAGCTTTTGTAGAAGAAAATACCTACATCAATTTCATTTCAATTACATTCAAATATATCTGTATATGCTTATATATGTATATATCAAATTATATATATGTTTTTTAATATTATGATCATATGGCATATGAGAGAGAGAGGAGAGAGAAAGAGAGAGGGAAAATGTTCTAGGAAAAATGGAAGGCGGAGAGAATTCTTTGAGCTGGGAGAGTAGAATAGGGAGGAGTACATGGAAGAGGTAGCACTGAGCTAAATATTGAAGGAAGAGTAGCCTTCCTTCAAGCACAGAAAAAAATGGAGTATTCCTGGCATGCAAGCCTGTCTTTCATAAGACATGAGAAAGGAATAAGAACCCCAAGATGAAGGAAACTCCTTCTGCCAATACAGGCTGACATCTCATCTGTAATTTCTAGTCTTGGAGAGCACTAAAAGATTAAGTGTCTTGCCCAAAATTGCACAGCCATTGGTGCCAGAGATGAGCCTTGAACTCAAGTATCTTTTACTCTGTGGCCATTTTGCTATTTATGTACTGTGCTGACTTGGTCAAATTTGGGGAAGAAAAGTTGTCCAGTTTGGCTAACGTGAAAGAAGGCTTTATGTTATAACTGTAACACACAGAATGTTCTGATGGGGGAATGGACTTAACAATAATTCATTAGGATAATCAGCAATGTTCTTGGATTCTTCTTCCCCCAGTAATGAAATTTTCTGTGCATATATCATGATTGCCATTTTGTCAAGTGTGGAATTGTCAAATATACTGGACTATTTCATTAAAAATTTTCCCCAGGTTTCTGGAGAAGGGGATTGAGACAAGAGAATTTAAGGCTGATGTCAGGAAAATCTTCCTCAAATTTTAAGCTATCCACAAATGGAATGGAGTTTGGGGTTTTTTAAATTATTTTTTAAAATTATAGTTTATTTTAACATTCCTTTTTAAAATTGAGTTCCAAATTTTCTCTTCCTCTCTCCATTCCCTCCACAACTCATTGAGAAGGCAAGCAATACGACATCAATTATAAATGCAAAGTCATGAAAAATGTTTCCATATTAGCCATGTCACAAAAAGCAAGAAAAATAAAATTAAATTAAAAAATATATTTCAATTTGCCCTCAAGATTCATCATTTTCTCTGTGGAGGTTAATAACATTTTTTCATTATGAGACCTTCAGAATTGTCTTAGATCATTATATTGATCAGAATAGCTAAGTCTTCACAGCTGATCATCATTACAATATTGCTGTTACTGTATACAATGATCTCCTGGTTCTGAACACTTCATTGTGCATCAGTTCATATAGGTCTTCCCAGGGTCTTCTAAAAACACTCCCACTGTCATTTCTTAGAGCATAAAAGTATCCCATCACAATCATATACCAGAACTTGTTTAGCTATTCCTCAATTTATAGGCATCCCCTCACTTTCCAAGACTTTGTTAGCACAAAAAGAGTTGCTATACATGTTTTTGTACAGAAGGGTCCTTTTCCTTTTTCTTTGATCTCTTTGGGGAAGAGACCTAGTAGTGGTATTACTGGGTCAAATGACATGCCTCATAGCCCTTTGGGCATAGTTCCAAATTGTTTTCACAGCCCTACCATTCATTAGCATGCCTGCTTTTCCCCATCCTTTCTATCATTTTTCATTTCTGATAAGTGTAAGGTAGCACCTCAGAATTATTTTAATTTACATTTCTAAAATCGATAGTGAGTTAAGGCATTTTTATATGACACGGTTAGCTTTGGCTTCTTCTGAAAACTGCCTGTTGATATCAGTTGGGGAATGGCTTTTTTATACTATATTTTAGAAATGAGGCCTTCATCAGAGCAACTTGCTGTAATTATTTTTGTTGTTACTCCATTATCTATGCTATCTTTTTAGCAAAATGTAGTTTCCCTGATTATCTCTTATAATTAGGCCTATTTTTGCTTTTCCTTTGTCTAAAATCATGATTACAACCCCTGCCTTTTTGTTTTACTTCAGCCGAAGCCTAACAGATTCTGCTCTAGTCCCTTATTTTAACTCTGTGTGTCTTCTTGTTTCAAGTGTGTGCCTCTCATAAAACGCATTGCTGGACTTTGGTTTCTTATCCATTGTGCTATCTGCTTCATTTTATCAGGTAAGTTCATCCTGGGAATGAGTTTTTTGAGAGATAGTAGCCTTCTCCTCCTTTAAGGTCTTCAAGCGGAGGCTTAATAATCACTCAACACTGAGGATTTCTTTAGTGTTGTTTTCACCGTTAAGGGTCCTTCTAACTCTCAAATTCTGTCATTCTTTAGTTTTGAAATGTGACATGCATGTATAACCTATATCAAATTGTTTATTACTGTCTTAGGGAGGGGGTATTGGAGGGAGGCAGGGAGAAAATTTGGAACATTTCATTGAGAGTGAATAATTTAGTCTCAGTGATGGGAAACCATTTGGTTGGTTGGGATATTAATCATGACAACTCTTTTGTGCTGGGCCCATAGAAGACCAGTTGTAGAATTGGCCCTTTTCCCATTTTCTCTCTAAAAGGGATACAGAGTAGAAACCAAAGACCTGAGAGGGGAACTTTGCCCTTGGAGGGGAGGGATTATACTTATGTACAGATTCACTTTCTAGGGAATAGTTCACCCTCATCTCTTCAACCCAGAAAGGGCAGCTCATAGACCAAGACTTGTCAGTAGCCAGGGTCAGTAGTGGGATAACAAGTTCCTAGCACCTGAACCTAGCCATGGAGAGGCACATCTTGTAGTCTTATGGGTAAGCAGTAGCAGAGATTTCAGAGTTTTAAAGTATATGACTGAAAAACTATAAATCACAGAACTGTTTAGAGGCCACAGGAATGCTGTGTGTTGTTTGTTTGGGTTAAAAGAACTGTAGATTTTGAGTTTTTTAACCTGAGTTAGAAATGAATTAGTATTAGAAGCCCTGATTTTTGGTGTATGAAAATAAGAGGAAATGGGAAATGAGAAGAGATAAAATGAATGAGAAGTATCATCAGACATCTGAAGAGAGAAGCTAATGATCGAGACTGCTCTGGCCTCCATGAAAGAAAGAGAGCAGAGAGAATCTGAAGATAAGAGCAGCTACTTTGGAATGAGTCATCTGAGAGAGGTGATTAAAGCCCTGCTTGCTGTGAAGATGGTGGAAGCTCATTGGAGGAAGAAGAAACTTCCTGCTGTGTGAAGAGCTGCTTGTGATTGTCACTCTTTAGCACCATGGAAAACTTGAAGGCTGACTGAGGACAGAAACATACTTCAGATACTTTGGGGCTGATTGTAGGAAAAAAGAATCCTGATGTAATGTGAAGAGGGGACTGGGCTTATTGCTCTTTAGTGCCCTCTACTGCCTAAGAGTGCTTGACTTTGACCCTCTACTTCGTTCTGGATTGAGAGGAAGCATTCCTTAAAACCCAGGGATGAGATTTGAAGAACCCTGCATTTTTCCACCATGAGGGAACTGTAACTAAAAAACCTTAAGACTCTTTCACCATTTAGTCAAGGAGGCTCAATTAGAAAGCAGCAAAATCCAGTTTCAGGGCTAATGTTTCACTGAAAAAGTGTGATGCTGCTGCTTTATGAAAAAACTCCCATAGCCATAGAGTAGCAGACAATCACTTTTATCTCATGGAATAGTGGGGAGACTTAGAAGAGAAGTAGGTGACTTGCAGTGTAGACTGTTCCCTAAGAGATGCCACCTACATTTAGGCTTGCAATCATGAGCTGCCCTGGTCACATGGAATTTCCCTCTTCAAATATCTCACTGCTAGGTTTTTGTATGTATATGCTCGCTGTCCACCATGGACATAGTGTGCATTGATGGTAGACTTAGAGATGTCTTCTCATTTAATAAATCTCACATTTAAGAATTAAAAGTCTCAATACTTCCAGGGGTGGGGACAAGATGGCACAGAGAAGCATTCAGTCAAACTTTCCTAACATCCCTCCATACAACTTTTTTAAATGCCTCAAATCAAATTCTAGTGTGGCAGAACCAACAAAAGGTTACATAGTAAGACATCCTTCCAGTGTAGGGCAATATGAGGACAGAAAGAGAGATCTATGACACAGGGGAGGAGGCTGAACTAGAAACCAAATGGATGAAATGCCAGTGGTGGAAGTAGATCGTGGTGAGTAAGGCAGTAGTAGCTTTGAGAACTCTCAAGCCAAAGACAGTAAGGGGACCTGGGCACTGGCCAGAAAGAAATTACAAGGTAACCCTGTGATAGCGCTGGGCAGAGGACTAGATGTTGTTTGACAAACCCATTGACTATACTTACTTCAGGGTCATACTTAATGGGAAGAGGGGTGTACTTTCAGTCAAGAGGAAGTGAAAGCCCTGAGGGGCAACTGTTTGACAACTCCAATGTTTATACCCACTCCTGAGTCATAGTTTAAGGAAAGGAGGGAGAACTTTTAGTCAAAAGGGAGTAGAAATTCTGAGGGACAATAACATTTTCAGATCCAAGCAATCAAGGTCCTTTCTGGGTAAGAACTAGAGTGTAGGTAGACCAAGAGAGTAGTGAACACATCTCTCCCCTGACCACACTACCTTAGAAGCACTGAAAACTTTCAACTACACCCAACCCTGAACTAGCTCTGAAAACAGCAGTGCAAAAAAGCCTGAATGAACCTTGAGATAGTTTCTCTTCCCCTCCTAATCCCTCCCCAACACACATACTAAAAACAGAACTTAACATTGGAAAAAAGTTCCAAATCCAGAAAGAAGCTGGAAAATGAGCAAACAACATAAAAAGTTACTATGGTGCCAAGGAAGATGAAGACACAAACTCAGAAGAAGAATATGAAGTCACAATAGCTACAGCAAAGCTTCAATGAAAAAAATTTTATGAATTGGACACAAGCCCAATGAGAATTCCCAGAAGAGCTACAAAAAGCTTTTCCAAATCAAATAAGAGCAATAGAGCAAAAGTTAGGAAAATAAATGAAAGCTGAGGAAGAAACTTATGAAAAGACAATTAACAGGTTGGTAAAAGAGAAACAAAAAATATGCAGAAAATATCACCTTTAAAAGCAAAATTGGCCAAGTAGAAAAAGTACAAAAGCTCACTGAAGAAAATTAGAATTGAAAAAGTAGAAGCAAAGACTCCATGAGAAATTGAAATAATAAAACAAAGTTTTAAAAAATGGAAGAAAATATGAAGTATTACATCAAAAAAAACAACTGACCTAGAAAATATATCAAGGACAGCTTACTTAAGAATTATTGTATTGGAGGGAACAGAACCAAGATGGTGGTGTAGAAGAACAGATCTGTTCTAGCTCTACTCCCATAGTCCATAAAATATCTGTAAAAAATGACTCTAAACAAATTCTAGAGCAGCAAAAGCCACAAAATGACAGTGAAAGAGATTTCCAACCCAAGACAGCCTGGAAAGCCAACAGGAAAGGTCTATCACAGTGGGCTTGGAGGGGATTGCAGCACAGCCTTGGCCATGTGGCTTGGCTTGGACAGGACTGGAACAAGCTTCAGGGTGCAGAATTACAGGTGGTAGCTGTAATTCCCAGATTTCTCTACCCACAAATGCCAAAGACAGCTTCAAAGAGAAAGCTCTTTCACCTGGGTGAGAAGGGAGTAAGTCTGGATTGGCCCCAGGGAGGCAGCAGCTGCTGCAGCAGCAGTGTCCATTTTTGGAGCCCTCAGCCTAAAGATCCTGGGGGAATTGAGCAACCAATATGGATCTCAACCCTGAGTGGTGGTCCTGGGGTGAGGAGGAGTGCTGACATGGTGGAGGTGGTGGAGGATTTGGAGAAGGAATCCTACTCGCAGATATTGGACAGAAAAGCTTGTGGTTGCTCCAAGACCAGAGCGCAGGCCAAGAGAGGAGTAAACTCCTCTCCCTTGATTGTGGCACCTTGTAGGAACTGGGAACTTACAGGTCCCTAGAGTATACCCTCCATGTAACATTGGACTCAAAAGTCAAACAACTGCCTGGGGAAATGCCCAAAAAAGGAAAAAAATAAGAAGAAAGAAGAGTTACTTTCTTGGTGAACAGGTATTTTCTTCCATCCTTTCAGATGAGGTAGAACAAAGCATACCATCAAAAGAAGACCTAAAAGTCAAGGCTTCTACATCCAAAACCTCCAAAAAAAATATGCAATGGTCTGAGACCATGGAAGAGCTCAAAAAGAATTTGGAAAATCAAGTAATAAAGGTGGAGGAAGAATTGGGAAGAGAAATGAGAGCGATGTAAGAAAATCATGAAAAGCAAGTCAACAGCTTGCTAAAGGAGTCCCAAAAAAAATTCTGAAGAAAATAACACCTTTCAGAAAAGTTATTGAATGCTCCCAGACCAGTGGGCAGGCCAGGAGAGGAATAAACTCCTCTCCCTTGATTATTCCACCTTAGAGGAACTGAGAACTTACAGGTCTTGACAAAGGACACAAAAGTCAAGTAACTGGCTGGGAAAATGCCCCAAAAAAGGGAAAAAATAAGACTGTAGAAGGTTATTTTCTTGGTGAATGGCATTTTCCGCTATCCTTCCAAAAGAGGAAGAACAAAGCATAACATCAGAGCTAAAGGAAACCCAAGAAATACTGAAGAAAATAACACCTTGAAAAATAGGCTAACTCAATTGGCAAAACAGGTCAAAAAAGCCAAAAAGAAGAATGCTTTAAAAAGCATAATTTGCCAAATGGAAAAGGAGGTTCAAAAGCTCACTGAAGAAAATAGTTCTTTAAAAATTAGAATGGAAAAAATGGAAGCTAATGACTTTATGAGAAACCAAGAAATTACAAAACAAAACCAAAACAATTAAAAAATAGAAGATAATGGGAAACATCTCATTGGAAAAACAACTGACCTGGAAAATAGGTCCAGGAGAGACAATTTAAAAATTATGGGACTACCTGAAAGCCATGATCAAGAAAAGGAGCCTAGACATCATCTTTCATGAAATTATCAAGGAAAAATTCCCTGATATTCTAGAACCAGAGGGTAAAATAAACATTGAAAGAATCTACCACTTACCTTCTGAAAGAGATCCAAAAAGAGAAACTCCTAAGAATATTGTAGCCAAATTCCAGAGTTCCCAGGTCAAGGAGAAAATATTGCAAGCAACCAGAAAGAAACAATTCAAGTATTGTGGAAATACAATCAGGATTACACAAGATTTAGCAGATTCTACATTAAGGGATCGAAGAGTGTGGAATAGTATATTCCAGAAGTCAAAGGAACTAGGACTAAAACCAAGAATCACCTATCCAGCAAAACTGAGTATAATACTTCAGGGGAAAAAATGGTCATTCGATGAAATAGAGGACTTTCAAGCATTCTTGATGAAAAGACCAGAGAGTTAAATAGAAAATTTGACTTTCAAACACAAGAATCGAGAAAGGCATGAAAAGGTAAACAGGAAAGAGAAATCGTGCACTTAATAAAGTTGAACTGTTTACATTCCTATATGGAAAAATAATATTTGTACCTCCTGAGGCTTTTCTCAGTATGTGAGTAGTTGGTGGGATTATATACATATAGACAGAGGGCACAGGGTGAGTTGAATAGGAAGGGACTATATCTAAAAAGTAAAATTAAGGGGTGAGAGAAGAATACATTGAGAGGAGAAAAGGAGAAATGGAATGAGGCAAACTGTCTCTCATAAAAGAGGCAAGAAAAAGCTTTTTCAATGGAGGGGGAAATGGGGGAGACAAGAGGAAAAAAGTGAAACTTCCTGTCATCACATTTGCCTTATGGAGGGAATAATATGCACACTCAATTTGGTATGAAAATTTATCTTACGCTACAGGAAAGTAGGGGAGAAGGGGATAAGTCAGATGGAGTGGGGGATGATGGAAAGGAGGGCAAGTAGGAAGAGGGAGTAATTAGAAGTAAACACTTTTGGGGAGGAACAAGGTCAAAAGAGAAAGTAGAATAAGTGGGAGGAACGATAGGATAGAGAGAAATATAGTTAGTTTTTCACAACATCACTATTATGGAAGTCTTTTGCATGTATAGCCTATATTGAATGGCTTGCCTTCTAGTGGGGATGGGTGGGGAGGGAGGAAGGGAGAGATGTTGGAACTCAAACTTTAAGGAATGAATGCTGAACACTGTTTTTGCATGCAACTGGGAAATAAGAAATACAGGTAATGGGGTATAAAAATCTATCTTGCCCTACAAGAAAATAGAGAAGATGTGGATAAGTGAAGTGAAGGATCTGATAGAAGGGAGGGCATATTGGGGGAAGGGGCAATCAGAATGCACAGGGTCTTGGGGGGAGGGGAGAGATGGGGAGAAAATTTGGAACTCAAAATCTTGTGGAAATGAATGTTGAAAACTAAAAATAAATACATAATTTTTTTAAAAAGAATTATTGTGCTACTTGAAATCCATGGCAAAAGAAAGAACTTAGACATCATATTTCAAGAAGTTATCAAGGAAAATTTTCCTTATCCTAAAACCAGAGAGTAAAATAAACATTGGAAAAATCCACTGCTCACCTCCAGAAAGAGATCCCAAAATGAAAATTCTCAGGAATATTGTTGTTGTTGTTTGCCCTTTGTTCTCCAAAAGGAATAGTGTCATCATGAGGGGGAGGGTTTGACTTGCTTGTGAATTAGATTTAAGCAAGACAGAGCTGCACAAAGTCATCAGCTTCATTCTCTCCTCCAGAGTCATTAAAATCCAGGCAAGACAAAGGTTAAGACAATTGGTGACGGCAGCACCAAGAAACCATTCAAATTTTGTGGGGCCAGAGTCAGGGTCATACAAGATGTAGCAGCTACCATTTAAAGGAGTGGAGAGCTCTGACTGCAGTCTATCCAGTAAAACTGAGTATAATCCTTCAAATAAAAAAAAAAAGGATATAAGGATATTTAATGAATGAGGTAATGTTTAAGCCTTCCTGATAAAAAACTTCCAGAGCCAAATAGAAAATTTGATTTTCAAATATAAGAGTCAAGGGAAACATAAAAATGTAAACATAAAGAGAAATCATGAGGGCCTCAATAAGGTTAAACTGTATGGGAAGATAATACATGTATTTTCTAAGAATTTTATCATTATTAGGGTGGTTAGAAGGTTCTATATAGAGAGTATAAGAGTAAATCAATAATGTTGAGATTATGTTAAAAAATGGATAGGTGAGAAATGGAGATGTACTAGGCAAAAAGGAAGGGGGAGGAAGAATAAAGGAAAATATCTCACTGAAAAGAGGAAAGAAAGGAAGAGCTTTTACAGCAGAGGGGAAAATCATAGGAGGGCAGGCAATGCTTGAACCTCACTCACATCTAAATTGGTTGAAAAAGGAGAAAATATATGTATATATACACATGTATATGTATAAATGTGTATGTATATGTGTATTTATATGTACACAAACATACACACATATACTCAGTTGGTAATAGAAATCTATATTACCCAACAGGGAGCTACGAGGGGAAGGGGACAAGAGAAAGGGGAAGTGATAAAAGGGAGTGCAGATAAAATAAAATGATAAGAAGCAAGGAGGGAAAGGATAAAAAAGAAAGATAAGGATAAGCAGAAGAAAATAGGATAGAGGAAAATGTACAGTTAATAATCATAACTGTGAATATCAATGGGGTGAACTAAAAACAAGGAATCAACCACATGTTGCTTGCAAGAAGCACATTAAAAGGCAAGAGACACACAGAGTTATGATAAGGGGTTGGAACAAAATCTATTATCCTTTAGATGAAGTAAAAAATGCAGGGGCAGTGATCATGATCTCAGGCAAAGCAAAACCAAAAATAGACCTAATTAAAAGGGATAAGCAGGGAAACTATTTTGCTAAAAGAAACCATAAAAATGAAGTAAGATCAATATAAAACATTATATATATATATATATATATATATATATATATATATATATATATACTCAATGGTGTAGTATGCACATTCTTAAAGTAAAAGTTAAATTAATTATAGGAGGAAATGGATAGTAGAATTATACCATTCGGGAACCTTAATTTTCTCCTCTTGGAGCTAGATAAATCTAACTACAAAATAAATAAGAAAGTAAAGGAGATTAATAGACTCTTAGAAAAGTTAAATACAATAGACCTCTGGAGAAAACTGAATGGGAATAGAAAGTAATATACCTTTTTCTCTACTGTACATGGCATGTATTAGGGCATAAAAAAACCTCACAATAAAATGTAGAAAAGCAGAAAATTTAAATGCATCCTTTCAGACCATAGTACAACAAAAATTATATTTAATAAAGAGCAGTGGAAGCCATTTATTTTAGATTAAAAGCTAACTGGAAACTAAATAATTTAATCCTAAAGAATGAGTGGGTCAAAGAATAAATCAAAAAAACAATTAATTTCCTTAGACAGAATGACAACAATAAGACAACATCCCAAAATTTGTGGGATGCAGCCAAAGTAATAATTAGAGAAAATTTTATATCTCTAAATGTGTACATCAAACCCAATAATATATAAACCATTAGAAAAAAATTAAAAAGATCTAGAAAGTTTCTTTTATGGCACAAATACATTTTTATATATAAACTAGAGAAATTATAGATTATATTTCCTAATGAATATCAATGCAAAAATCTGAAATATAACACTGGCAAGGAGATTACAGTAATATATCACAATGACCATACACTGTGACTAGTGTATCAGGAATGCAGAGCTAGTTCAATATTAAGAAAACTATTAGCATAACTGACCATATCAATAAGAAAAACAACAAAAATCACATGATTATGTCAGTAAATACAGAAAAAAACCTTTAACAAAACACTCATTCCTATTAAAAACACTAGAAAGCATATCAATCAATGGAGCCTTTTTTTAAAAATTGTAAGTAGTAGTTATCTAAAGCCAAGAAGAAGCATTATCTGTAATGAGAAAATGAAAAGCAGTTAGGCAAAAACTAGGCTTAGACCAAAATCTCACACCATATACCAAGATAATGTCAAAATGGAAACATAATTTAGATATAAAGGATCACATTATAAGTAAATTAGGAAAGCATAGAAAAATATACCCACCAAATCTATAAATAAGGGAAGAATTTATGGCCAAACAGGAGATAAATGAGGCTATGGGAAGTATATTATATGATTACATGACATTTAAATGCTTATGCAAAAACAAAACCAATGCAGCAAAAAGTAGAAGGAAAACAGAAAATGGGGAAATTTTTGCAGCAAGTTTCTTTTTTTCTGAAAAAGGCAACATTTCTCAAATAAAAAATGAACTGAGCCAAATTTATTTTTAAAGAAGTGCCATTCAGGGACATCTAAGTGGTACAGTGGATAGACCACCTGCCCTGGAGTCAAGAGGACCTGAGTTCAAATTCCAGCCTCAAACACTTACTACCTGTGTGACCTTGGGCAAGTCACTTAACCCTAATTGCCTCCAAAGAAAAAGGATGCCATTCCCCAGTTAATAAGTGGTCAAAAGATATAAATAGCAAGTTTTCAAAAGAAATCAAAGCTTTCAACAATCACATGAAAAACGCTTTGAATCTCTACTAATTAGAGAAGTGCAAACTAAAACAACTCTGAAGTACGACCTTATGCCTATCAGATTGGCTAACATGACCGAAAGGGAAAGTAACAAATGCTGGAGGGGATGTGAAAAAATTGGAACACTAATATACTGTTAGTCGAGCTGTGAGTTAATCCAACCATTCTGGAAAACAATTTGGAACTATGCCCAAAGGGCTATAAAATTGTGCATACCCCATGACTCAGCAATACCACTACTTTGTCTGCATCCCAAAGAGATTAAATGAAAAGTAAAATAACATATATGTACACAAACATTTATAGCAGTTCTTTCTGTGCTGGCAAAGAATTGAAAATTGAAGAGATTCATCTCAATTGAGGAATGACTGACTGAGTTATGGTATGTGATTTTCTTGGAATACAATTGTGCTATAAGAAATAATGAGTAGGGTGGTTTCATTTTAAAAAACTGGCAAGACTTATAAGAACTGATGCAAAGTGAAGTGAGCAGAACCAGGAGATCATCGTACACAAGTAACAGCAATATTGTAATGATCATCAATTGTGAAAGACTTAGCTAAGCTGATCAAGACAATGATCCAAGGCAATTCCAAAAGACCATGATGAAAAATGTTATCTATCTCCAGAGATAGAACTGATGAACTCTGAATGCAAATTGAAGCATAGTTTTAAAAAAATTTTGTTATTATTTTGTTTATATTTTGTAACATGGCTAATATGAAAATATATTTGCAAGATCTCACATGTGTAATCAAAATCAATTTGCTTACCTTCGCAAGGAGGAAGGAGGGCTGGGAAAAGGGAGAGAATTTTGAAATTGAAATTTTAAAAAATGATTGTTAAAAATTTTTACATGCAATTAGGAAATATTTAATGAAATACAAATTTTTTTTTAAAAAAAGGGTTAATATCATTATTACTGCTTCATATAAATGGGAAACACAGTGAGATGTTTGAAAGCCTACCATGTCATTAATCATGAGTATGGATTTGTATCTTCCCCATATCAGAATTATCACTGGGACTCTGAGAGTAGGTTAAAATAGTATGGTGGTTATGGCAAGTCCCCATACCTGGGAAAAATTCACATACATATTAGCATGAGTAAATTTAGGATGTGTGAGCCTACCTTGAGGGAGAGTGTCATTGCCAAATTGGATATCATGCCTCTAGTACTGCCATCATGAGTGTATTGGTGGCCCATCCCTTTATACTCCCTACACTTGAAAAAAAGGTTGTTGGGGTTTTTTTTCAAATTGATCATCAACATAATTTTAAATTTATCTCTCCTGACTCTATTCCTCATGTTAGTTGTTCTGTAGAGTAGATGTCTCAAACGTTTTCCAAGTTTTTGGTCATTTTACTTAGTTCTAATATTTCTTGTTGCTTCATTGAATTTTTGAGTTATATTTACTTTACTCTATTTTTTGTCAATATGGACCTACGATTTTTGTCAATGTGGAGAACTCTCTCTACTAACATATACTTCAACCTATCTGTGACTTAATGGGTAAGGCCTAGGATATTAACTGAAATATAGATATCAAGTGACTTAGAGATATATCTAGTTAGTTTCATAGATAAAACTTAAACCTAAGTATTTCTGATTCCACATCCAAAGCAGTATATATCTACTATGTCAAGTTGTCTCTATAATAGATTAATAGACAGAGAGAGAGAGAGAGAGAGAGAGAGAGAGAGAGAGAGAGAGAGAGAGAGAGAGAGAGAGAGAGAGAGAGAGAGAGAGAGAGAGAGAGAGATGGAGAGATAGATAGACGATAATATGATAGAAAACAAGGTCATAGGAATGAGGAATTGAGTGTTTTCCCTAAAACTGTTAACAATTCCTGGTAAGTAGAAGATCATTCTTTGACACTTCTATCATATATTAAATCACAGGGTTTGCTGTCTTCCCACAAAAAATAACTGGAGTCTACAAGAAATCTGAAGACAAAATAGAAAGCTGAAGTCACTTAAATATCTTAAAGAAGGGTTTAGGATCAAGGATCAATTTCACTCCTGAACCTCAGATGGTAGACCTAAAATGTATGAAGTCTGTTTGAAGTAAATACCTCTATCTTGTCACTGCTTTATCAAATTTCATCACAAGAGAGCTCTAAAATCATTTAATGTAAATGTGGGGGAGAAGTCCGTTGTAAATATAAGCTAAGTGTTATGATTTGGAGTAACTACCCCAGTTAAATGATCTTAGAAATCAACCCATTGCCTTAGTGAAACATGTACATTATACTATAAACACACATGTCATACCATTTTGGTAGAACTTGGTTCATATCCCATCTGTATCACTTTTGTAACCCTGGACCAGTTACTTAATATCTTTGGGCCTTGACATCCTCACCTGTAAAATGAAAAGAGTAGATTACAAGGCCTTTCTATGGACTCTACTGACTTGAAAATATCTTCTGACTCTAAGCCATTCATCCTACTTGGAACAAAGCTTAAGAAAATCTCAACCTATGTGAACTAAATTACTCTCTAGCAGTACTTTTTTATATATGTTGTTTCCAAAAACAGGTTTCTTCCCCTCCCGTCCAGTGTCTTTATTTTACCTGTAGAAATGTGAATAGAATACAAAAGCCAAAATGGCCAAAGGATTAATAGTCTAAATAGTTTCCTGGGTTTCAATTTTGATGGTCCTTTTACATTTCAAGGAGTTCCTTGATTATCCTTAATTTGTAACATAAAAGCAAAACAGAAGATTTAAAGAAAAGTCTTCATTATTATGTGATTTTCCTTTTAGGATTAGTCATGAGAAAGAAAAAAATCTAAACATTTTACAGAAAGTTTATTTTTTTAAAGTTAATCAAGGAATATACAATGACTAGTTTTTATGTATGAAGTGAAAAAACAGACTCTTGGGAATGTAAGGGCAAGTGGAGACTCATGGCATGGGTGCTTCATTATTTATACTTACTCTATGGCTACTAACATGTTGGTATTTTCCCTTGCATAAGTACAAGCTCAGTGATGTTGGGGACAGCTGCTTTTTTGTTTTTATCATTCCCCAGTGCCTAGCACAGAGTAATAATAATGAAAAGGATAAGGATGATGAAGATGCCATCATTGATCTTCCCCTGCCAGGCCTTAGTCTTGGAATGTTTCTACTATCGTTGCATTTTCTCCTGTTTATGTACTGCTGAAGCTGGAGAACAACCATGAAACCATCCCTACTAGACCTGTTACATATTTATTACATAATCTCAAATGGAACCACATCGTGGCTCGGTAAACCTTTTACAACTCCCTAATTGCCTTACTATCCCATACACCACAGCGTCTCTTCAAAGCCTTAGATCTCTCATTGCTCTCTCACCTTCTCAGCTAACAACTGTCTCTTATTTCACAGAACAAACTGAGGCCAGTCATGAGCTCCCTCTTCTCCCCTCATCCCATCTTATGCCACTCTGATGCCTTCTCCCATTCTCTCCGCTATCTTCTCCTTTATCCCTCTCTCACATGAAGTGGTGGCTCTTTTCCTTGCCAAGGCAAACCCTTCTATGTGTCATAAAGATGCCATTCCAATTTACCTTCTGTAGTAGATTGTCCCCATTCTTTGTGTCATCTTCAACCCCATCTTGTCTACTGGCTGCTTCCCTACTACTGCCTAGAAACATACACATCTCTCTCTCACCATCAAAAAACCCTCTCATAATCTGTCCTTCCTCACTAGCTATATTCTCATTTACCTCCCTGTCTATGGCTAAACTATTTAAAAAGGCTCTCTACAATAGACACTTCCATTCTCTTCCCTCTCATTCTCTTTCCTTTCAGTTTGACTTTCAAGCTCATCATTCAACCAAAACTTCTCTCTCTACAATCATCAATATTCTCGTACTCACCAAATCTTATTCTCAGTCCTTATCCTAACTGTCCTCGTTGGAGTTTTGGACACTGCTAATCACTCTTTTCTGCTTTGATACTCTAGTTTTCCCAAACACTGCTCTACCTTGCTTCTCCTCATATCTGTCTGACTGGTCCTTCTCAGTCTCTTTTGCTAGATCTTCATCCAGATCATGTTTGCTAAATGTGAGTGTCCCCAAGAGCTCTATCCTGCGCCCTCTTGTTTTCTCTCATTATATTATTTTATTTGGTGATCTCATCAGCAACTATAGATTTAAATATCATCTCTGTGCCAATAATTCTCAAATCTACTTATAAAGCCCTAACTCTTCTCATAACCTCCATAATCACATCTCCAAACTGTCTGCTGGATAGCTTAACCTAGATATCCCATAGACATCTTAAACTCAGCATATCCCAACCTGAACTCATCTTTCTTTCCCCCAAACCCCTCTGTCTTCCTATTTTTCCTGTTTGTGATACAACTAGCCTTTCAATCACCTAGGTTCACAAAGTAGGTATCATCTTCAACTACTCACTTTCTCTTATCCTATGGCTTGTCTCACAAAGTTGTGATGTAAATAAGCCTTAAGAATTTATATAAATATGAGCTGTTATTAGTCATGGTCTCCTTGACCTTGGGAGAGTAATATTTCCTGCCAAATATCAAGATAAACTCAGTTTTATGTAGTCAACAAGTATTTATTAAGTTCTTACTATGTGCCAGATACCATATTTGCTTTCTAATAGGGGAATAGAAAAAGGCATAAACAGCCTCTGCTCTCAAGGAGAGAATATTCTAATTACGGAGAGAAATACTTGAATTTTATTCTATGCCTCCTGGGAGAAGGAAGGCAGTAATTAATGTCTATGATTTTATTATTTCATTATCATTAAGTAATGTCTATGACATTATTATTGATTATTATTAACTTCAATCAGATGACTTATTTATTGAATTGAAATAAAGACTCATTACAACATCAATAACAATACCACAAGTAGCCCATATTCTTCTTTCTTTGAAACAACCCTAAAATATTACCCACCTTTGAAGGTGGAGCTCAAGTCAAACCTCTTCCAAGATCTCCCTGAGATATAATAGCAATGATAACAGCTAATATGTACGTAGTGCTTTCTGTATATCATCTTATTTGGTCCTTACAACAAGACTAAGAGTTAGAGATTATGATCCCCGTTTTACAGAGTAGGGAACTGAGGTAGAATGAGGATAAATGATTTGCCCAGAGTCACACAGCTAGTCAGTATTCGAGGAAGGATTCCACGTCAAGTGTATCTGACTACAAGTCCAGCATTCTATCCACTGCACGGTCTAATTGCCTAATCTGCACCTTTAACTAAGCACTCTCAGCACCATTTGTTTGTTTTTCATATGCTGCTTTGTACTCTCATGACCTAACCAGGTGGCAAGCTCCTTGATAACAAATATTACATAATATTTTCTTGCATTTTCCACAACACCCTCCACAAGCTCTCCATAAATATTAGTGAATGAAGAGGAAAACAACAGCTTTAGCTTGAGACCAGATTGGGGAGAGCTACCTCATTAATTTCTAATCCTCTCAAAAACATTAGAGTTTCACAAAGAGAAAAGTTTGGTAAGGAGCAAAAGCAAGCCTTCTGCTTTGTAACATGAGCAAGCCTGATTACAGGAGGGCACATTTGCATATCTTAGAGGGGAATAAGGCTCATATCAATTAAAATTTATCTGAAAACTTATTATGAAGGTAAAATTAAAAAGACCTATGAAATGTCACAACTGAAATTTGAATAATGTACCATTACTACATTCTATTTTCCTGGTGCTACTCAATACCGTGCTCTGATATTCTAGTTTCTGACTTTAGAAACATATAATTATCATATTTAAGAACCAAAAGGGACCCTAGAGTCCATCTAATTCAACCCTCTTTGTTTTAATCTAAAAACAATGTGATATTTCAATTTAAATGTAACTCATACTATAATTCCATTTTTAGGCTTTCATCCAGACTTCTACTTGCAGATGTAATGGTCTGCCCCATTCAGATTTAGTAAAGTTGAAGGAAGGGGACAAAACAGGCACTGAAATGTAAAGAAATGCACATCCTAAAAGGGGTCAGAGATTTTAAATAACTCAGTTATATATGAGAGAATGAACTTGTCCCAAAGCACAGTTTGTCCCCCTCAGTTTATTTGCATTATACACAACCAGCATGTCTAACTCAACTGAGCACCATAAATTCATAGAATGGTGCTTCCCCTCATTCAGGAAAGACTGTTGGAAAGAAAAGGTTACACCTCTCACCCCCTGACTGCAAGTGAAAAGCCTCACAGCTAAGGCCCTAAGAAACTCAAAGGGCAACTTCTGCCGATCATAGACTAAGGGGCCTTGCCCTCACTGAAAAGAGCACTATAATATACATCCAGTTGATCTAGTGGCTGAAGGTTATGAAAACTGTAGCTGCCAAGTGCAATCCAGATCATCCAGATGATGGATCAATGTGTCCTGCAGAGAAACCACACCCTGATTTAACCCAGTCCATTAGCAAAATAGTTACTGAGCAACCTGCCTGACTCAGCCCAGGGGCAGCTGAGCTCAGTAAGGAGCCAGTCCCTCAGCTGAGTGACTTCTTTTGACCCAACATAGCAGCAGATTGACCCATGTAGCTGGGATTCTATACCTTCTTTAAAGCAATCTCAGTCACAACAAATGTCATGAGGAGAGTCCCCCATGCCCTACAATTCCAGAATTATGAATTGCCTTGGCCATATGTGTGCCTCTACCTTTGTAGAGTCTTTTCTTCAGGTTTGGGTAGAAGGAATGTTTTGTAAACACTGTCCCTACTATAACATTTAAATTATTGGCTATGCTAAAGAAACCCTTGGGACTGATTGTTAGGAGGAAGCACACCAGTAGGGACTCATGATCTACTTTGTTAAGAGGATAGCCACCCACAGGATTACCCCGCGTTACCTCTGAGGATCCCAACCTGCCAACACTAGTGCAGTTGGATGAGTGAGCCATAGAGATAATTTGTTACATGCAGATGAGTATACTATGTCTTAGTTTAAACTAGAATTTATTCTTATAATATTTATGTATGTACGATAAAATAAGAATTTATTCTTATCATAATAATGAATATTTACATAGTATGTTAAGGTTTTCTAGGAACTTTGGCAGGAATTCCCTCATTTAATCCTCATGACAATGCCCTGAAGCATGTTCCACAGGTATTTTACATCCATTTTTCAGGTGATTACATTGGAGATTAGAGAAGTTAAGTATCTTGTCCATGGGCACACAGCTTATGAGTAAATGTCTAAGGTGGGATTCAAACCCAAGTTTGTTTGGACTCAAATTCCAAATCAAATGGTCTTTTCATTACCCCTCTGCCTCTCCAAAAACACAAGTATATCTTTTTTGCAAAGAAATACGAAATGCTAATATTACCCACACTTGTAAGAACAAGTTTTCCACATGCTTTGTTTTATTAATGAAAAGAGACACAAAAAGGGGGTGAATATAACTTTAAATGAGCTCATCTTTTATACAATGTGGAAAAGTAGACTACTTCAGGGACAAATATACGAGAAAACTTCTAACCAATTAAAGTTGTCTGAAAGTAGATCAGGTAGCCTTGCTAAGTAGAAAGTTCTCTAACACCAGGGTTTCACAAGTAAAGACTGGCTGCCCATCTGTTATGCTATTGCAAAGAACTTTCTTCTTCAAGTAAGTCTTAGACTTGATGACTTCTGTGTCTTCCAACTCTAAAATTCTATATCTTGCAATATCTATTTGTGGGGCTCAGAGGTCTTCATCACTTACTTCTTCTCAACCATGTTCCCAGATAAGTAAAGTGACTAGATAGGTGGCCACTAGAGAAGAGAGGGATTCTTTGTACTATTATTACCTACCCTATATTTTGGTATAGTAGACACTTCGGGACATGGGAATTTCAGCTGGAGAATAGAACTTGAATTTGACGGTTTAACCTGTTCTCCTTTTCAGAAGGGAGGGGAAGGAAAGACATTCTGTCTTGTCCCTAGGAATATTCTCATAAAAGGGAACTGGTTTCTCAAGATATTATGTGCTAAATACCACTATAGCTTAGTTCTGAACTAAACTGTATTGCAATTTTAGCTTTAAGTGATGGCTTTTACCTACAGAAAAATGTACTAACCATTTTGAAATGTCCCAAAATGTTAGGAAATGTCCATCAATTAGAGCCCTAAAATTTTTTATGATTTTCATCCTTTGGAAAGCTTTGACTATAATTTTGTGGTGCTATTTCCAATGGAGCAGTTTAAACAGTCATCACGTTATCGCCCTTTTTTTCCCACCAAGGAAGCAGCTACACTTTTATGCTTCCCCATAAAACTTTATCATATAATCAACATAAGGTCAAGAGAAGTTGAATCAAGCAATGAAACAATTCTCAAGGGATAACTTATTTGAAAAGATATACCCCTAACACCTTTCATATGTACCCATGTAAACATGCACATAAACATGTGTCCATATCTATGTACATATACACATATGTATATAGTGTTGTATATATGTGTATTTATAGATAATGTTTATGTATGCACAAGTGTATATGAATAACCATGTGTTTGTGTATATACACATGTGTGTATATGTACATATGTTATACATATATATCACAATAGCATTAAGGATATTACCAGCAAAAATTTGTGCAGGAAAAGAGAATTAAAGGATAGTATCAGAGATAATAGGATAACACATTCTTCAAAGTTGGAAGTGACCTTAGAGATCACCTGGTAAGGTCCATCTGGGGTTAAGTGACTTGTTCAGGGCCTATAAGTAATCACTGGTATGATCATAAAATAAGGAGGGTGAATCGTATAGCAAGCATGAGAGATAGAGAAATAGCTGTGTGCTTCTTTGCTCCCCCACATATTAATTCATCAGAGCAAGAAGAGCAACTTTAGTATGTTGCATAGACCCTCTCTGGAGGATTTATCAGATAATCACATAGGATGAGAGGGTATTGGCTGTGATTTGTATTTTTGGAGAGAGTAACTGCGTTCATGATGTCTTACATATATTGAAATAATCAAAGTAATGTATTTATATAATGACCTCACACTTCTACCTGAAACAAAGGTCCATCTTTTTAAAACCAGTATTCTACTATGCCTGTGAGACTTGGCAGGATATTAGAATCTTTGTTGTGGAATAAGACTTTACAATGAAACCTGTTCTACCTCTTGTTTTAGAAGAAAGAGGAAGGATCCATATGTTGCCTCACCCCAAGTAATATTCATGTGAAAGGGAGCTGGTGTCTCAGGATGCTCTGTGCCAAATGCACCATGTGAATCTTGGAACCACAAAGACTCTAAGGAATTAAAAATGGATATCAGTTAGAAGGCATTGAAGAGGTGCATGTTAGTTGTGAGTAGGCTGCAACATATGGCAAATAAGGAAATATAAAGAACCAGAGTAAAAGATGCCATTAAAGGAATGCATGATAAAAAAATATATATATATGGGCAAAGAGAGTGAGGCTTAACCAATGGATAACCCATGTGCTCCCTTGGCATTCTAGTAGGGAGCTCAGGGGAAAGGCAGAAAAGCCCCAGTACCATTTTGGGTGGATAGACACTCCAGAAAATGTATATGATGCTATAAAAAGAGTTGTACAGGATGAGCAGGCATGTGTGAGTTGTGTCATACATCACTGGAAGGAAAACCCATATTAATAAAGTCATCAAATCCATTTGCATCATAATTCTAGTGCCTTCCCTCTATAGATTATCTCCAGTTTATCCTGTCTCTATTTTATTTGGAGATAGCTGTTTGCATGTTATCTCCTCTATTAGATCCTCCTCCTCCTCCTGCTTTTACTTCTTCTTCAACCACACTGGACAGAGAGGAAGTACATATGTGTACTCATTTTACAATATTTTGAAAATAAATAAAAATCACCAAGACAAAAGGCAGATTCATTTCAAAGGAATAATAAAGGATATAATCAGAACAAGATTTTGTTCTTTGAACTCTGAATCCTTTAATATATTCTTATTACATATGTATCTCTGAATAAATACACTGATATCCCTTTGACCATATAGTTTATTCTTAATATATAAGCAGTTGATTGCATTTATAGGCTTAAATTCCTTGGCACACTTCATATCAAATAGTGACTGGGTTGAATTGAAGTTACTGTTTCAGGATTTTATAGTGATTATTTTCCATGAGTCTTCGGTAAATTGGTAGAAAAGGTGGTTTCAAAAATTTCTGCCACTTTAAAGGAAAACAAAGAAACAAACTCATACTTGTGTGTCACCTGAGAAAAGATCATGAAAAGTAGGGATTCATGCATTGCTCATGAGAAGCAGATTCATGAATGGGGGCATCTACAGATGAAAGGGATTGACTAGAGAAATGTCTGGGAAGAACGGAACAAGAAGAGTTTCTAAACCGCGAAGCTGTAGAGAACCTTGGGGGGTTTGAAAGAGCCCCTTATCAAAAGTTCCCCTCCTCCAAGGGAGAGTAGCTGACTTGAGAAGTTAAGTGATATATTGTTCTCAGGTGCATGTCCTTGAATTCGGGTGTTGAAGTTCCAGGAATCAGGGCCTCTGCTATACAGGATCACACTTGATAAAGAAGACTTGAGGCCTCCCTTGCTACTTATCACAATCTGTTCTGTTTCATGTCTCAATTGCTACCCCTATGGTTTTTTTTACTATTTAAGCACTCCGACCCCCTGATTTATTGACTCAGTATGTCCAGAATACCCTCAGCTTGTTCAGATTGCTGTGTCCCACCTGTCTTTTCATCCTCGCTCTGTGAGCCCCATAACCGCCCTGGGCCTGCCGGACTGTGCTGGCTGCAGCACAAAGCTACAAACGAAACAAGAAAGAGTAAAACCAAAAGAATGAGTGTAATTGACAAAGACACAAGAAGAGTTATTGGTGAATAGATACCCCCAGTATACGTCAGATACACAAGAATACCGGCCAGGATTTGCAGAAATGAGAAACAGCTAAAAAACAGTAACAACCCAAGAGCTTAAAGGTTAGAAGATAAAAAATATCGTGGGGGCAACAGTACTGAAAGCAGTGGACAGACAGAATTTCATCTCACTTTCAATATCGCATATGGTTTCTACCATATGTTGTATTCAATAAAATTATTATGGTTATTATTTATTATTATTATTATTATTGAAGTTCTTCCTGTTTACATGCAGCCTTTAATGACAAAAGTTAAAAGGCTTCTTATTGCTTTCAGGATCAAATACAAAATTTTCCATCTCCAATCTGGCTTCCACCCACCTTTCCAGACTCATTTCATATGACTTCTTTCCATACTGTCTCCACTCTAACCAAACTGATCCGTGAGCTGCTCCTCCGTATTCTGGCATTCCCTCTTTGGGTTCCAGGCTTTTCCCCAGGTAATACACAGTCTAGAGAGCATTGCCCTTCTCATCTCTACCTCTCAGACTTTCGAGCTTCCTTGGAATCCCAGTTTATGTATCACCTCTTACATATGGCCTTTCCTGAATCATCCTGTTTTACCTCATGAATCACCTCTCACCATTTTGGAATCATTTTGTAAATGCTTTGCAAATGTAAATGTAAATGCTCCCATAGTTTTAGTGCTTGGAGCTTAAAATGCCCTAAAACTTTTGGAAGATCCTATATTAATTGATATGTGCACATGTTGTAGAATGTAAGCTCATGGAGCTCTGGTAGGGGATATTTTGCTTTTATCTTTGTATTCCCACCAACTAATACGGTACCTTACATATAGAAGGTGCTCAATTAATGTTTGTTCAGTTGAAAATAAAGAGTATAGGCTATGTTCCTAGAAGCTACTGATTAGACCTGAACTCAGCATTGAATCCATGAGGGGAAGACACAGAAATGTTAGCATATAAGAAATGATAGGAATTGATGAAGAATTCTCAGGAGAAATAATGGCCTACTTCTGATAACTTACAAATTAAAGTATTATCCTGAAAACCAAGAAAAGGAATATTTAGAACTAAAAATGAAAGGCTAACATTTTCAAAATTTTTCCTTTTGTTTCAATATTACAAATACAATCATATCATGTACAAGAACAGAATATTGTCTCCATAAAAATATTTCACATCCATTAAAGAGGATCACATGTGCATAGGGCAAAGGATTTCCACCCATGACACATTTTATGGACCAGTGTGTGTGTGTGTGTGTGTGTGTGTGTGTGTGTGTGTGTGTGCACAGTGTATGTGCACAGTGTGTGTGCACAGTGTGTGTGTGTGTGTGCACATTACTGTCTCTGCTATATCTGGTCTATGTGTTTTCATAGCTCCAATCTTTGCCTAAACAAGCAAGAGTCTAGACTTGGCATTGCTTTCTACCAAAGGGTGTCTACTATATTCTTTGTCTGCTCAAAAGCAGCTCCCCAAGTACCTCCCATATAATGAGAAAAGAGCCCCCAGTTGTCTTCTGCGTGAACTCAGAAGATACTCAGGATCAACATAAGATATTCTGGTTTGGATGTGCTCTTTTACTCCTCACAAAAATAAAAAATTACTATCATTTAGACATATCCTCAGTAAAGTTTAAATATCTTTTATTAGAATCCAAGAATTCTGTCTATTTAAACCCAATAGCATGATATAAGGTTAGGATTAATTAAGGTTATTATTAATTAAAGTTAATTCTCTCTCAAGGAGAGAATTGTTTTGCTTTGGATATAGCTAAATCCACTTGTCAAGTGGTTGTAGGCCCTCTGCCAAAAAAGATTTTCTGTTACTTAGCTTTGACCTTCAGATTTGCTTTCTGGAAGACAGAAGGTTGGGTGTTCTATTGGGCCATTAAGTCATGTCCTTTGTCTATTTATCAAAATCTAAATTCCATGAGTTGAATGAGCATCGTGAGCAAGCTAGAGATTTGTGAAAGCTAATTAGAACCACTTGATGATCATTATCTTAAGGATCTCCAAAAAACTCATGACTTACATGGGGCAAAGTAAATTCAGTAGTGTGATAAGTGGCTTTGATATTTTTCTAAATGACCCAATTAATTATTATTCTTTTAAAACTTCTGAGTTTGTGCTATTAAAACCCTTCTAGTAGCCCAATCATTTTTAAAAAGTATTTATTGTGAAAATTCTGAAAATCTATTGAAAAAAATAAATCATAACTAATAATATTGTTCACCATATTCACATAGCTTTATGGCTTTAAATTATTTTGATTAATAACAACTCATATTTGGATATCACTTCAAAAGTTTACAAAGCTCTTTCTTCACAACTCTGAGAAGCAGAGAGTGTCAGTATTATCCGCCCCATTTTTAAATAAGAAACATGAAATTTAGAGAGTTTAAATAATTTATGCAACTCCATATACCAAGTAAGAGTCAGAGTTGGAATTTAAACTTGGAGCCAATCTTCTGACTGCAAGTCAGATGATTAAGTAAGCAAGAATTTACTAAGCACCTATTACATGCTAGGAACTGGGGATACTGGGAACTAAGCACTAGGGATACAAAGAAAGGAAGCAAAGCACCACATAGGACAGTAACTAAAAATATTTGTGCCTTGGACAGCAAAATCTGCTCCAGGGAAAAGCAGTATAAAATGTACCCCTCAATAAACTTTTAAAGCTGGGTTCCCATTGAGGAGAAGGTTGCACTGAGAGGGAGTCAAGGTTAAGACAAGAAAACAGACCAGTTAGTATGTTAACTATACCTCCTTGTTAACTGGGCTCTAAGCTCTGTCACTCCTAAAGTAGAGAAGACTAAAAGTTTTTCAATGTCCTCGAAAGTGGGTGCCCTGGAGCAAAGTTCCAGCCACCTTATACTAGTTATGACTCTGGAAGTACATTTTTCTTGCTGTTTAAAACAATGGCTTTTGTCTTTTTCCAGAGGTTCTTAAGCTGAAGTCTATGAACTTTATTTAAATATTATTTTGATGGTTGTGGTTTCCTCTGTAATCCCATGGATTTTATTTTATGCAATGGAAAACATTATTCTGAGGAGATCATAGGCTGCACCAGACTGGTAAAGAGGTCAGTATCAGAAAAGTTAAGAACCACTGCTTTAGATATTGAATGTACCACCATCCAGAAGAGCTATGCCTGAGTCCACAACACCCCAAAAAGGGTAAGAACACATATCCTGTTCATTCACCTTCTGATTTGTCGCATTGTAGAAAATACTTTTGTAGAAAATGCCTGACAGAGAAAAGGAAGAATTTATTCAGAATCTCTAGCGCATTTCTTTTGGTAACTATGTATGACAAGATGGAGATAACCATTTAAAGCATACTTAAGTGAATTTTCAGCAATAATAAATGGTTATAATGATGAAAAATAAACTCAATAACACAATTAATTTACAATCTAGGGGACATTGCATAAAATAGAGTAACTTCCATTCCTGTGGTTTATAAAATTCTTTAGACCTATCAAAAATATATGCCATAATTTGGTTTTGAAAAATGAATTCAGACCCATAAAATTGTTGGAGAAGCCATCTTGGGAACTCAAAGACCAAACAGCAAAGTCCTGGCTTGGTATTGTTTAAACAAAGCTCAGCGGCAACTAAAGGGAATTTTCCACCTTATCAAGCCTAAATGAGAGGACAAAAGGGTGGTTTGTCCAGAGTACAAGCAGTGACCTATAAGATTAAAAAGAAGTCTCTTTGTCGCAATTTTATCATCACTTTTAAGTGACAAAGTGCCAAAAGACAGGTTTGTGGCAGCAGCAATACATTTTCTCTGGGGCAGTAAAATCATCAACAAGGTGTCTGTGTATCTGTAGCACTGCCTGAATATGAAAGCAATTTTCTGAAGCCCTCTGCCTTAATTCTATTGTTTTCATCAAGAACGAATATTCTGGATTACATTTTCCAGTGACTGATTGTAATAGACATGGCCTGAAAAATGGATGAGCAGGCTCCCCCAATGATTGCTGGACAAGACTCCAATACTACCAACAGCAATATTTGCATTTATCTAAAAGGAGATTAAATGCTAACAGGACTTCAGTACATTTTTCTGCCTAGCATCAGTGCATGCTTTTCCTACTGAATTAAAAGGGGAAAGGGGAAAGATTGGAAGGGAATAAAGAAGAAGAGAAGAGAGAGAAGGAAGAAAGGGCAACAGGGAAGATAGAGGGTAAAAGTTTCTGGCAAGCAATGCAGGTTACAGATGTCATACTCTAATACAAAAATATGACATACAAACATGTTTAGTTATCCATATTATAAACACTGAAGCGTTTTATTTAAAAAAATCTGTTATTTGCAAATCAAATATCAGTCCAAAATGCAATTAAACATCCCATTTAATTATGTGCTATCTGAAACAAGTTCTCCTTAGGGTCTAAGGACAGGTTTTCAAGCACAAGACAATTTTAGGGCTGAAAAATATTAACATCCCTCCTTCAGGTATTTAATCTGCCGATCACTGTAGGCGGTTTTAATTATTCAAATTCCTTCACAGCTTTTTATGGGTAATTTTATGACCAATAATTACATGTGTAGTTATGCTGCTCAGAAAAGAGTAATAAATTTCATGTGTCAGGAAATAAACAGGGTTGTTGGGGGTCAAGGAGTAATTTTCCTCCCTTCCTTTTGTACTTCATAGATTGATTGGCTAAGTTTATACTTAAGAGGAGTTTTCAGAGCCCCTTGAAGAGCCTTTATAATAACTAGTGTCAAAGGTAGGCAAACACAATGGAAGGGCTTACCCTCAGATGTGGCTAGGTAGTCTGCATTTTACTACAGACATAGAGATATTGGGTATAGATACAGTGGATAAATCACTGTACTTGGAATCTGGAAGACTTGGGTTCAAGTCACCCCTCTGGCACTTATCAGCTATGTGACCAATAAGACACTTGATCTCTTCTTATGCCAAGCAGATCTCTCATGCTAATCTTCTAAATCATACTTGAGTGGCAATCTTGAATTGGTGAAAGGAGTTCCTCCATCACAAGTGCCCCATGCTATGGCCATCACAGCTCAATCATGTCTTAATATATGACTATAGATACATAAAGAATTGGAAGATAAGTTTAAATTATTAAATTCAAGAACTGCTACTGTGGTCGCAATAGCAGAGTTGTTTTGGCTTATTCATTTATTTACTCTTTTGAATTTTAAGGAGATTCACCCTGAAGCATTATAAGGGAATGTACTATGACAGCAAAGAAATATAGTTGCAGATGAAAAGATTAATAGTTTGTGCAGGATTGTGTGGTTTAATCTTGATCATACCAATAATAATCAATACCAGCTATGGGATATTTGACCTATATCCCTTATCTTCCTCCTACTTGACGTCCTTCCATCCAGTCATGACTTTGATATGAACTTAGTTCTACTTGAGTTTCAGTGGATTTGGATGACCTGTCCCTGCCTCTCCCGGGAATCTGCTTCTTCCTCATCTGAGATAGCGTACAGTATTCTGGAGCCTAGGAAGGATTTTATTCAGATAGGCCCACAGCTTAGTCATCTCTTCACTTTCAGCCTTCAGCTCACGGCCTACGAAATAGGAAGCCCTATTCTGTAGCATGCTGAATTTAAATTGAATACATGAGAAAAGAAATACTAGAAGAGTAAAAAAGTGTTGTCATTACGTTAAAACTTCTGTGAACTATCACAAAAATACAGTGTGTTAATGCACCTACAGACGGCCTTAGAGCTGGTTCTCATATCTGACATCTATTGGTTGTGACTCGGAACAAGGTGCTTAATATCTTAATGGGGTAGGCAGCTCTCTAAAATTCTAACTTATAGAGAAGGTGCTAACATGTACTGATGGAAGTTTGTTCATCTGGGACCTTAGTATATCAGTGATGGCACAGGTCAACCAGAATTTTTCAGTGTCTCATTCTAAATACACCAAATATTGACAATTATTAAACATTTCTGTACATGTAGATTCAGAAGGTAGAGAAAATGTACCAGAAAATCTTCTTATCCCCAGGGCAACCACTGGAAGCTGATAGTTTTTAGTAATTCCCTGATGTGAACTTGTTTTCTTTTGGTTTACTTCTTTCTCCAAAGAGTAGAGTACTAAGTAACATATCATTAACTATAGGTTCTGGTTAATTAGTTAGAAACGCATTGCAGTTTATGCAAAAATCTTCAGATTTACCATTGCCTACTGGGCACGGTACAAATTCCATCATTTAAGGCTGTTTGTGACATTGTTCTAACATACCTATCCAGATTTAACTCGATCCAGTCGCCTCTGTCTCTTCTATACTCCAATCAAACTGGACTCTTCTCCATCCCCAGCTCTTATCTGGCCTAGGAACATTGAAAAGAGAGCTGCACTTGACATCAGAAGATCAAGTGACACTCAATTAGCAAGTATGAATTAAGTACTTATTATGTGCCAGGCACTGTGCTGGGCACTGACGGTACTAGTGAAACGAATAAAACAATACCAACTTACAATGAACTTACATTCTAGAGAGGTAGATAACTACCTACAAAAATTATGCAACATAACTATAAAGTTAAACACATCTATATACATTATATATACACATATATATATACATTATATATATTTATATACATCTATGAATGTGTATGTGTATATATATTCAAAATAGTATATATTGAATATATATGTTCAAAGTAGTGGTTAAGTATAAGGTAGTTTGAGATAGATTGAACTAGTAATTGGGAAATCAAGAAAGACTGTAGAGAACACCCTGTCTTAAAAGATATGGTTCAAGACCTGGCTTTGTCACACGTGATCTCAGGTAATTCACTTCACTTCTCTGAAATTCCATTTTCTCATCTATAAAACGATGTTGTTAGACAAGACGATACCCCTTCCAACTTTAAGACTGATCCTACAGTTATCTCTTCCTCTCCTACCTGTTCCTGTGACTAACCCCCAAGCACAAAATGGATTAACCCCCTCCTACCTCTCTCTGCTGAAGTCTCTCATTTCTTCAAGACCCAAAGCAGATCTCACTTCCTCCAACAAGGTTATTCTTACAATCTGTTTACCTCCAAGCACATGTGATCTCAAACTTCTCACAGTACTTTACCTTGAACTCTCTTCATCACTTATCTGATTAGATTGTATGCTTCTTGAGGGGAGGGACTGTCTTTTGTCTCTTTGTCTCTCTGTTGCTTAGCACAGTGCCTGGCACAAAGTAGGTGCTTAATAAATGTTTATTGATGGATGGATTGATATTTCTGTTCACCCATCACAGTGAATTGTGTACATATCCTTAATTTCTTGCCTCAATTAAAAAATTCCTTGAAAGCAGAGCCTATATCACTTTATCATTGTCTTTCCAGTGCAAACCCAGTACCTTGCATATAGTAAGTAGTTTTAAAATGTTGAATTATTAAATTAAATTTAACTGAATGCAAAGATGTTGGAGTAAGAACACCTAGGTTGAAGTCTGTGCTATATCTGTTCTCTTTTGAAGACACATGTAAGCCATTTAACATCACTAAATTAGTTTCTTCCTTCTTAAAACAGAATTAATAATGCAAAAAATACCTGCCTCAAAGACTTGCTATATGCAAAACTCACTGTAAACTGTAAACATTCTACTAACATGGGCTATAGTCAGGGCCCCTTACCCTCTGACAAAGACATACTGGGGTAAGTGAATGACCTCAGAAGTGAGGGTTCCAGCAAGCACCAAGTTCAAATCTGCTACACTTAACTGGATACTGGACAATCCCCTAGTGGTGACATGTGTTCAAGCTATACTTTCAACTTGCAAATGTAGTTGCCTTCACCCCAGGCAGAACAAAGGAGAAAATCTGTGGATTTCCCTTCCTAGGATACAGCTCCCATATGGGAAAAAATGTCTCCAAAGCTCTTAGACCTTAAAAGGGTCTACCAAAGCCATAACTGCTTTTCTGCAGAGGAGGGCCCACTTGACTCCTTTTTTTTCCTTATATACTTCCCAATTCTCTGTTTCCCATACTGCAAAAGGGCTTGTTGAAAGACATATTATAACAATGGCTATAGTGTCTCTTCCATTTGAAGAGCTGCCTGCTATTAGCCCCATGTGAGTGGAAATCTTTCTTGACATTCCAGGTGGTCCCACCTGCTCCTTTACTGCTTCCTGCAGCCCTGTTGTGTCACCTTCCTCGCTGTGTTCAGAAATTGTTGTTATTAGATTCTGGTCATTGAAGATTTCACAGTAAAATAAAGTATGGAGAAGCCAACAACACGACTTTAGATGAGAAAAGCTTCCCAAACCCTTGTAATTTACTATAGAGCTGGTGACAGGTCATGTAGATGAGGATAAACCAATAACCATGATCCACTGGAAAGCCAGAAGGGGGAGCTGTGAATTACCCAACTCAAAGCTTTTATAAAGAAGACAGATAACAACCTGTCCTGGATGTTCTAGACTGGACCTATATAGAAAGCTGGACCAGAAGATCTTTTAAGTACTGTAATGGTGTGTAAAGACTCTGAGAGTAAGGTTTTATTTTGGGGTTTAGTTTTGGTAAGATCTGAGTACTAAATGAGGACTCTGGGAAGCTGCTAAGGAGCCTCCCCCAACTTTGAAAACCTAGATATCATGCTTCCCTCTCTGGTAACAGGTCAGACAATCGTACTTGTCTGTTGAATTATGATCAGGCAGAGGAAACCGTGTCTGTTGATTGGGGCTTACTGACTTGGAAGTGTTTGCTTGACCAGACAACGACTCTAGGAAGCTGCTCAAAGAGCCCCCTGGCTTTGAGAACCTAGATATTGTGCTTCCCTCTTTGGTAACTATGATCAGGCAGTTGGGGTTCAACTGTCTGTTGAATTCAGGCAGAGGAAACCATGTCTGTTGACTTTTAATTTCTCCATATTTTCTTTGAAGTTCAGGGTGTTGACTCTCCTGAACTAGATGAATGATATATGTGTTTGACTAAAGGACTGATACATGTGCTTGATTAAAGTGATTGTTAAGCTCATAAAAGTTTTATGAATGCAGATCTAAGAACCTGTGATAGGAGGCTCCCCTGTGTACACTGAGGTGCTACTCAAGTACCTCCCTTGTTCTGTGTTTTCTTTCATGCACACAATCTTATCCAGGACTTAAAATTCCTAGAATTTCTAAACACTTTTCCTTAACCACTTCCTCATCCTGCTCCTAATTCTAATCATAACTGGCATCATTCATATATATCATCATATATTAATATACATCTCTATTTTATAGATGAAGAGATTTGGAATTTGGACCCAGGTGTTTTCTCCCATTAATAATCATTCCACTATACTATATTTTCTCTTATCAACTTCTATACCAATCCAATTTTTAAAAAATGTCTGATTTTCCGTATCAGTATAGCTGGACAAGGCCTCAAAGTTTAACTAGTCCAATTGTTTTTATATACAAATGAGGAGAAATTTTGGCCAGATTATGGAAGAGAAATTTTTAAGCAATACATGGCAGGTAGATTTGAATTATGATATATTCTAGAAAAAAGGCATTTTTTAAAGACCAAATTATAAGGATACTACTAATAAACAACTTTAAGAACTTCAGTTTTTAAACACCTATAAATGATTGAAGCTGGAAGATACTTCAGAGATCACATAATTCAATTTCAGTGCTTCACAGATAAGAAAACCGAGGCAAAGAGGAGCTAAATGACTTTCCAGTTGTCACAATCATAATTAGAACCCAGGTCTTCTCATTCCCAGTTTAGTGTCTTATTCATGTGCTAATATTTCTTTTCCAGTCTCTGACCATGCTTTGGGGGAAAAACCAGTTGCATCAAAATTTATTTTCTAAAATAGTGTCCCTGTATTTTGTGGCATGAACACAAGCCTACATATATTTTTCTTAACATAAAAGATCACAAATCATACTCTAGCCTCTTGTATTTAGAGCTTTCTCAGGATATTCCTGCAGAATTTTGTAATTGTGTAGTGTAGTGCTGTCATAAAGTTGGAACTTGTGAAGTGCAAAGGCAGGAAAAATAATAGATGAAACCAGAGGCAATCCTTCTGTTTGTCTTCAACAAGCTGTTGTGTATTTTTACCAAAGCATTCAAAACACCACAGTGCATATCACACAACTAGGAGAGGACTACTTCTATGGAAAATCCTTTGTCTCAAGCAACTGTATCAAAGGTTCCCTGGAGATATGGATGTAATTGTCTTTGATTTGAGGTTAAAGAAAGCTTTTCCTTGGCAGCCAATTCTAGTTAATCCCTCGGGTAGTTACTTCCATTGTATACGGCTGGTATACAAGGCCTATGAACAATATGTGTACGATGGATATTATGTACCAGAGGAAAGAGAAATAAAGAAGCTTGCCTCAGGTGTCAGCCCAACAGGGGTCTTTCATTCAGAATGCAGGCATAGAGGCTAACACTGACCAAAGGGCTAAAACAATTAAAAGAGACTGCAGGGGTTTGGGATGGCATTTTCCTTCCTTCTATATTTTGGGAGTCTTTTTGCTTCTGCAACGTTTTCCCCCAACCAGATAACCTGGGAAGCTCAATATGTGAACGATCCCAAGCCCAGAGAAAGCATAGTTTTATTGAGAAGGGGAATAGAGAGGATATGTATCAGAGTCCTTCGATGTTAATAATACTGGCAAGTGAAAAATAGCCACCCTGAGACTTGGGTAGTTTTAAGCATTCATAGAATGGGAGAACTTCAACTGAAAACAGTAAAAGATTCCCTCCTTTGGCTCTTCTTTTCTGGTAGCGCCTTAAACAACTCTCAGCTGATGGTAGTGGGAGGGCAGGTGTGGAGTCTCCATTCTCTTCCCTGTTTTGAAAATCAGGACATTTGTTCTCGTTCATTCTCCACAATCTTTCAAACGTTATTAACGGTGGTTCAGTATTCACACCTACCATTTATTTCAGTATTCTAGGACATAGTTTATCTTGGTCTGATAACCTCATGAAGGACAGCTAAGGTGATTTAACAGGGAGAGAGAGTGAGAGAGAAGAAAGAGAGAAAGAAAAAGAGAGGAGAGAGAAAAGCAGAGATAGAGAGGGAAAGAATGAGGGAGAAAAAGAGAAAGGAGAGAAAGAAAAAAGGAGAGAGAGAAGGAGAAAGAGAGAGATTACATATAGATATATAAATATAGCTCTGCTACTGATCTTGGGAATCAATTTTGTATTAGCTACTTTTATTCTGCCCATGCTAATCCAAAGATCTCTTAACTTACAAGAGAAAACAAAAGGAAAAGGAAATAGTTGGGTGTTTTCTCTCGGCTCTTTGTTCCATTCCATCAGAACCAGGCAGAAGTTCTTTCCTTTCTTTAATTTTCTACTTTTATCAAACACTCAGACTGAGCTGTGATTTCCTCAATTTGGATGTTCTCTCCAACAATGCTAATCACAACCCATATGATATAATCCTTGTGTGTGCCTTCCCACCGGCTTCCTAAAGAAGATCCACCCATTCTGGTGGAGGCCTTTCTCACCTTCTGCTAACATGGAAGATACCAGCACCTGAGCTGCCCACTTATCATTCCTCATCCTCACCATATAATCAGCCATCATTTCTCCCTACCCTATATTTCCCTGATGACATCCATTTTGAAGCTCTCAAATACTTTAAGGCATTTATAGAAGAAAAAGAAAGATAAGAAGTTACAGCTAAATGTAAAGACTGCTCATAGATTCCCTTTGTAGACAGTAAAAAGTAGGAGGAATTGGTTTCATCTTGAATTCATAAGTAAAAGGAAAGATTATTTAATGAGATATTTGCTTACTTTGTAGTATTAACAATAATCACCTACAAGATTACTATAATAGTAATTAGAACTTATATATCAACATCTGTTGCTAAGAATGAGGAGAGAGAAAATTTCTACAAAAAATTATATAAGACCCTCTGTAGTGCCAAGATGATATTCACATTATGAATATGCCAGAGTAATTCTGAATCACAAAATATAACAGACTCTCCACATGCAAGACAGAACCAAAACATTTATTTAAACACCAGAAAGTCAAATCTATCATAGCAACAAAAAATACAGACAAAATAACAATGCAGGGGGCACCACCATCCCCAAGCCTTTCCCCTTTTAGGGAGCCTTCATACAAACGAACACTCACAGCTCACTGCCTGCTTCTTCTTTCTCCCTCAACTCTAACTGCTGTGTCCAACTTCCTCTCAGCTCTGCTCCATCCTTCCTGCTCTACCCTTTCCTGCTCCTCCTGTTCAGCAAGTTCCTCCTACCACAGATTCTTCTGACTCAGGCTTTTATGTGACTCAAGTGGATCACATGGGCCTATTAATGGATAGGAAAGATCTCATTATGCAAAAATACATTAACAATACATCGCCAAACTAAATCAATATATCCTTTAATAGAGACTTCACTGCAAAGGTACACATAGAGAAAGATGATGAAAATTATTATTAGAACACATTGTTCATGAGCAAGAAAAAAGTCAAAGTTTTGTAAACTATACATGCATAAAATGCAATAGATATATAGATATATATGTACCATGAATACTTTCTTCAAGAGTCAAAAGATATTGGGCATGTTGAGCACTGAATGACTTAAAAAAAAATAAATTGACCTTATGTTTATAGATAATGTAAGGGTTAGTTGTGAATCAGTTATAGAATTTGCATACAGACATCAACTTATTAGTACAAAGAGAAAAATTAATACCAAATTAGAAGAATAAAAATGAGAAGACGTGAGAATTTGAGGCAATTCTAATCTGGTCTGCAATCTATTGATTCTAGAAAATGGAAAAAGTATAAGAAAACCTACATTGATTTTTTTAAAATTGCCATTTTTAAAGAAAGTATAATTGATGCAAATCAATTGTTAAAAGGAAAAGACCAAAAGAGTCTAGAAATTACCTCAACTAGTAAATACTTCATCCTCTTGCCAAGCTTAGAGATATGACAGCCATGACAACATTAATTTAGGATATAAACTCATCTACAAAATCTTATGGAGTCTGTTTGAAAGCTGTGAGCCACACTGATTCACAGGATCTTTTAATTGGAGTTGAAAGGGATCTCAGGGGTCATGTAGTCAAAGTCCCTCATTTTATAAATGGAGAAACAATTCATAGAAGTGAAGCAACTTGTTCAGGGTCATGTGATATGTAAGACAGAATCAAGATATAATCCTGCTCTTGTGTCTCAAAATCCAACAACTTCCTACTGTGCCAACAATGATTAACAAGTGAAAAAAAAACAACCAGGTTATAGAAAGCTTAGAAGAAGATCCAACTTAGCCATATTATTCCAAAAGAATTTAGAAATAAAACTGGAAGACAGCAAAGAGGTGAAAAGTAGAAAATATCTTTAAAAAATTCTAAAAATAAAGGATTTTCATCACTAATGATGGTAAAGTTACCAAGCTCTCTCTCTCTCTCTGCTATCATTATTAATAGTCACTCAATCAATAAACATTTATTAAATGTCAACTATGTGACAGGGACTGTGCTAAGTGTTGGGAATATAAGGCAAAAGACAGCTCCTACTCCTAGTAGTCTAATGGGAGAGACAACATGCAAACTGTGTACAAACAAGATATACGGAGGGAGGACAAATTGTAGGTAACCTCAGAGTAATGGCAGTAGCATTAAGGAGAGGTCTCTAGGAAAGGCTTCTTGTAGAAGGCAAGATTTTAACTGAGATTCAAAGGAAGCTAGGGAATCTAAGTGGCATAGATGAGGACAGAGAGTATTCCAAGATGGGGCACAGGTGGTGAAAATGCCATAGCAAGAGATGGAGTATCTTATGCAAGGAACAACAAGGTCACTGATTCACAGTGAGTAGAAAGGGAAAGACTGGAAAGGTCAAATCAGATAAGGATTTTGGTGGTCACCTAAACACACACACTCAGACACATGCATGTGCACAAACACACACACACACATACACACACACACACACACACACACACACACACACACACATATATATACACACACATATATGCACACATAAGTAGTAAAAGCAATTAAGGGACAAATTGTACGTGGAAAAGCAAAAGGTTGCTTGCAACAAAATTGGCCCCTTCCTCCTATCTTCTCTCTCCCTGGGAGAGGAGAATAGGAATCATTCAGAGCATTAACAGATGATTAATACCCTGGCCAGGGAGGAAGGAGTGGAAAAGAAAGGTATGAGGAAATTGGAGTGTATGAGTTTCACCAGCCCACTCCAATCAGCTACTTGCAGCTCCCGTTCTCCAATGTCTGAAGAAGCAGTGTTTGAGTCCTGGTGTTCTGGGCCTGCAGGACTGGGGCGAGGGAAGTCTGTTGTTGTCATTTAGTCATTTCAGTAACTTCTGACTCTGTGACCACATTTGGGATTTTCTTGGCAAAGATACTGGTGTGGTCTGCTATTTCCTTCTCTAGCTCATTTTACACATGAAGATACTGAGGCTAGAGGTGGAGTGACTTGTCCAGGGTTGCACGGGGGTATGCCTATGATACACAACCTGGTCATATACTTCCTCTTGGAGGTCAAGATGGAAATTCTTCCTCTGTCTCCTTCCGAGAGTACAAGTTCCACACCATCAAACTGATAAATTTTGGGAAAGAATTTATTCCATTTGCCACGGAATTGGATGTCTCGTTCCAGAATTTGATGTCTCTCTGGAAACATTCTCTTGTGTGAGTGCTACAAAGAAATGAAATTAGCACTAAGCTAAGTTAAGAAATTATTTTTCTGCTTGGGCCAAAAAGTGAACTTTAGGAGATATCTTAATAACGGAACCCAACTATATCATGTCTCTGTGACAGGTATATGATCTGTTTCACAAACTACTAATGTAGTAAATCCAGTAAAATTATTGTTTAAGCTTCTACTTCCAATCATCTTAAGCCAGATGCTATCCACCATGTTTTTCTACTGTAGTTACTGGATTTCCTTAAATGAAAATTAAATAATTCAATTCAAAAAGCATTTATTACCTACATATGCATGACTGACTTCATAATTGCACTTATTTGGAATATCATCCAAACTAAATGTTCTATCTTCCTATGCTCATTTTACACTCTGAGGTATATAAAGATATCCATTCTCTTAGCCAGAAATGTTTCCTGAAGAAATGTTTAGTATAATAAGATCATCATTTTACGTGAAAAGAAGACATAAGGCTAAGTAGTGAAAAAAAGATTAGCAGGTCAGAGAAAAAATGTTTGATTTTTTTTTACCTTCCTTTTATTTAAGTTGTATTGATGTTTTGATTTTATATTTAAAGAAAAAACATTTTTCAGTTATCCCCCACTCCATGAGTTCTATTCTAAGAGAATTAAACAATCAAACAAAATTAATGATATAGTGACCTCATCTGAAAGTGCTACATATGTGGCACCTCCCTCTTCCCAACTTTCCATATTTAAGGTAATTTTTTTAATTAAAAGAAACCTATTTTCTTCCCCTCTAACCTCTCCCTATTAAAAAATAGAAAAGCAAACCAAATCAAACAAATTCCCCATTTACAAAAATCTGCATGTTTCATTCTATATTCATAAATCTATAACCTCTCTGTCAGGAAATAGATAATATATTTTATCATTGGTCACCTGGAATCATGGATGGTCATTGTATTGACTGCAGTTCTTAAAGTTTTAAAAATTGTTTGTCTTTACATTGTTTTACAATTAGTCTGCTACCTCTGCTCATTTAATTCATCCTTAGTTTATAAAAGTCTTCGATATCATTCATTGTTAGAATATTGACATCAAGAGTAGAAATTGTTTTCCTGGTTCTTTTTGCTTCACTCTGTATCAGCTTATATAAGTCTTCCAGTTCTCTCTGAAAAACTCTATTTCCTCCATTTTTTGAGCATGATAGTATTCCAGCACCTTCACACGCCACACTTAGTTCAGCAGCTCTTCATTGATAAATATCCCTTTAATTTCCAGTTCTTTCTGCTACCCTAAAAGCAGCTGCTACAATGGGTTTTGTGTATGTGCATATGTATACATACATACATGTATATACGCGCACACACATATGTGTATGTGTGTACAGGACCTCTTTCTTTTTCTTTGACCTCTTTTAGCAATAGGCCAGTTAGTTTCACAGGTGGGTTAAAGGGCACACATTATTTATTAACTTCTTGTGTAATTACAAACTGCTTTGCAGAATGGTTATTCCTATTCACAAAGCATCAATATGTGGGGCAGCTAGGTGGTGCAGTGGATAGAGCACCAGTGCAGGAGTCAGAAGGACCTGAGTTCAAATTTGACCTCAGACACTTGACACTCACTAGCTGTGTGATCTTGGGCAAGTCACTTAACCCCAATTGCCTCATCCTGGGTCATCTCCAGGCATCCTGATGAATATTTGGTCACTGGATTCAGATGGCTCTGGAGGAGAAGTGAGGCTGGTGACCTGCACAGCCCTCTGTCACTCAAAACAAAGTCAAGTGCAAGTCATGTCATCATTTCTCTGATGGCATGATCTTCAGCAACGAAGGACAAACACAACAGTAACAGTATGACTATTGCCCTCCAGCATTTATCACTTCTGTTTTTACTATCTTTGCCACTCTGATGGATATGAAGTAGGATCTCAGAATTACTTTAATTTCCATTTTTCTAATTCATTATGAGTTAACCTTCCTTTTCTATTGAAATTGTGTTCTTTGTCAAAGCACTCAGATGACACCTCGTCCATAAGCTTTCTCCAATTTCCCGGTTGAAAGTGACCCCTCCCTCCTCAAATGTTCTCTGAGCACTTCATGGAATTTTCCATTTCTCTTTATTTTTGTTACTTATTAGTATTTACCTACCCCACCCCACCCTTTAAGGCTGCAAGCTACTTAAGGGCAGCAACAAAACTGTTTATCATCTTTGTCTAACCCAGTGCCTTTCACATTATAGATGTTTTGAAAACTTTCACTGAATTTTTTGCTGAATTAATTAAGGTTCATTTTAAGAAAACATCAGACTATAAATAACTTTACTCCAAGAATCAATCCTTCCTGAATGCTCTGACACCCTGCTGTCTTTGGAATTTCTCCTGTACATTTTATATTGTACTCCTTTTTCTCTTTCTCCAAATTGTAAGATATTTTTAATAGGGGGGAAAAAAGAAAACAACTCCAGATTCCATTGCAATGCTAAAGAATCAAAGTTGAATCTTAAGCTCTCAATCTGCTTATTAATACCCCTGTCATGGCTCTTGTTGGAAAAGAGGTTTAGTGTCACTGTCCTCAATCAGTGTCCTTTCATTCACTTTCATTAAGAGCCATGTTTTCCTGACAAAGGATAACAAATGGACACCGTTGGTCCCTAATGTGGTTTTTGACTACCGCTCCTGGGCCATTTCTCTGGTAAGCAATTGCAATTATTTGTCATTTTAATATAACTTGGCAAGGAGACCCAAAAAACATATGACTATGATTCATCAATATGTATATTTTGTACTTAAATTAATATTAGAATATCATTATTATTGCTCTAACACTGTATGAGGTAGAAAAAATTGCAGCATATAAAAAATGCATTAAACTCTGTTCTGTTCCTTTTCTATAGCAGGAATACATATAATTTAAATGCTTACACTATTTGTAGGTTAACAGCTACAATTTATTATTAGTAGTAATAGTAGTAGTAGGATATTTTTATCTCTTTACTAATAGGAAATATATTAAAATGTTTACATTATTAATTGGAAAAAATAGAAGTATATATTAAAACTATCAACAAATTTATTGCAAACTACCTACCTCTGCTTTTATATCCTAGAAAATTTTCATACCTATTTTTTTAATCATTTAAGCATTTTCATAGGTTACCCTCATATGCTAGAAGCAACACACTAAAAATGAGGCATTCCAAAGGAAAAGGGAAATGAAGGGTGGCATCCAAGAAATGTATAGGTGGAAAAAAAAAGATGGTTTAATTACATTGCAAGATTGAAGACAGCTGGTGTGTTCCACTGATATCCTTGTAATATCAAGAAAAAGTAAGGAAGGCCCCAAGCATATTGGGTGGCAAACTTATGGGAGAACATAGATGAGTCTTGCACAGGATAGGCAATCATGAATGACTTGTGATATACAACATGGGAGAAAATACTCACATTAATAAGCTCACATAATCATTTGTGTATTTGAGTACTTCTATGGCAACCCATTTATGCCTTCCCATTTGAACAGACCCTGGTCTATGTTCTCTTATAAATCTACCATGAAGAAACTTGCCCAGTGCTCTCTAAGTCTCTACCCATTACATGGGTGCTAATGAAGCAAACCATTCAGTTTGTCCATTAGTTATCCCTTACTCTCACTAACTAATCAACCCAAATCTTTTTCTACTAAGAACCTTGAGGGCAGTAACTATTCAATTTCTGTCTTTGTCTCTCTAATGGCAAACTTATGGTAGCTTTTTAATAAATGTTTGTTAAATTGAATTACTAAATATATCTCTCTGGTAATATCTTTTATGATACTTCTTGTGTTAAGCTTGTTGCTGGCTATAGCCTCTTTACTAACCACATTGTTGTTCTTCAGTTGTTTCAGGTATGTCCAGTTCTTCATGACATGGCAATGACACTGGAGTGATTTGCCATTTTCTTCTCCAGCTCATTTTACAAATGAGGAAACCAAGGTAAATAGGATTAAGTGACTTGTCTAGAGTCACACAGCTAAGCAAGTGTCTGAGGCCAGATTTGGATTCAGGAAGAGGAGTCTTTCTGACCCAGCACTCTCAATCAGAATGAAATTCATTCACACTATGCATCTCTCCCTTTGCCTTTATTTAAAATAGCTTCTTTATGAGTTAAGCGGCAAGTACTTGTCCTGAGGTAATTAGAGAATTTCAATCAGACCAAATGGAGTTTTACTGTTTCTAAACCTTTTGGATCAGAGTCAGAGAGAGAGTTAGGAAGCCAGACCAGATCCACTGACTAAGGGAAGCCAGAGGAAATAAGCAGAAAGTCCTGAGGGGGTAGGACTCAGGAACACTTAGCAAAGCGTAACTTTCCAGTTCACATGAGCAACAAGACAGCAGATTAGACATTTTATCTGATCCCTAAAACCTCTCAAACCTCTCCAAAACAAAAATTATGCACCAAAAGTGAAGCAACTTCATCTATTTCCATGGTCTGGGATACCCAGAATGCAAAAGAAAGGGGAAAACCCTCAAACCAGGAACTGACGTAGATTGAGTCTAAGTTTATTCAATGCTCCTCACCACCTCCCAGACTACCTGCAGAAAGCCTACATTAAAAGAACCAAGGTCAGGACACAACTTGCATCAAAACCTGCCCCGTTACCTCAGGTCCCCCTCCCTCTTTCCAGTGAAGTGGAGATCCTGGCCCTAGGTTACAGAACTTGGTTCAAGTCTCAAAAAATAGCTTGACCACAGCGCTTCAGGAGCAAAATACTTCTGCGTACTATAAACCTGAAGCACCAGTGCTACAATGATCTGAACTGCTGGTTCTAGGGAAAACAGGCTCTGAACTGCTGGTTCTATTTCAAACAACCGATGAACAAAGAGAATAGGACAAGTCACCAGGATACAACACTATACTTGTGTGTTGACTCCATCAAGCCCAAGGGAAAAAACACAGCACTCATCAAGAGCCAGTTTTGACCATCCAAAAGTAAGTTGGGGCAGAGAACTAGACTGGTGACCCATGAATTGTCCAGCATCGGAGGAGGCTGAGATGCTTTGAGATTCAGGTTTCAGGGAAACCACGATCAAAAGGGAGAGTGTCAGGAAATGAATAACAAGGAAAATAAGGAGTGGAGAGAGAAACCAAAAGTACCAAAGATTTCAGAAAGCTCTAAGATCTTGAACATAAACAGATCAATAGGAAAAATAATAACAGTAAATGGAAATATGGCCTCTAGTTTCAGTAAAAAGAGTTTATGTATCTCCAAATAAATATTGCAAAATAAAGGAAAATGATCCAACATTTGATGAGACAGAGGACCTGTGGAATTTGAGGAGAACATAAAACCACAACATGTTGTTCCTGAATTGCTTAAAAGAGAAATGAAAATTATGAAAGCAGAATTTATGTCCTACAGAAAAACTTGAATCTGCCATGGTAAGCCTCTCCAAAGAAACAAAAGAGAGAACAATAGAATGTGAATGTAAATACAGAGAAGTGAAGGACAATCATGAAGAAGAGAAGCAAAAAAAGAAAAAGAAAAACAATAGTGTTAGAAGAAAATATTCTCTCTATGCAAGCAAAACATTCTCACCTCAAATATAGAATATGCAAAGGCAGTCTAAACATCTCAGAAGAACAAGACTGCAAACAAACAAACAAACTGAACTTCATAATGAAGGAGAAATAGCAAAGAATTATCCATAGCTTCTGAACATAGGAAATTAAATTCCAACTGAAAGAATTCATAGAGCACCTCTAGAAAAAAACCTGAGACTGAAAATTCAA